>OW052220.1:320550332-321826939 GCA_932526605.1 Nephrotoma flavescens
TATTTCCCAATCAAAATTATATTTCTTATAATTTAATAAATAAAATGACAGAAGTGAAAAATACGAATCCATCGTGATCGTAAATCAATCAAGAGGAATTTATACGTTTATTTCTATCTGTATTTATATAGATTTTTGTGTTAAAGTGTTTTGTTTAAGCAGCAAAGGTGTATAAATATATAAAATACGTAAACTGTTGATGATTTATGTACTTAGAATTTCAAAGGAATCCAAACCACTTTTTATTTCGAACCAGAAAAATTGTGTATTTGACATCATTTTGAAATTAATCGTCTTTGAGTACCGAGGCGGGAATTCTTTTGGAAACCGTCGGCTACGTTTTCAAAATTCAAATATGTGTGATGATGATGACTATTAAGAATTATTATATTTATAGGTGGATGTGCCTTTTTTTGGGAATTTTAGTTTGACGAATTATTCAATTAATCATAATTTAGTTTAGATTAGTTTGGGAACATACCGAAATATATATTTACTATAATATTAATTTAACTAACATGGCAAGATTTGAAATGATTCCTGTCAGTAGTGACGTAGCTTGTTTCTAGCACACATGTGAAAATTGTTTGACTGGTATTTCTTCCAGACTCCAAATACCTTAATACGATCTCAAAGAGCAGAGTAAAATTAGTGGTCTAGAAGTGGAGCCTACAAAATTTTCTGAACATTTCTTTAGAATCATTTTTAACACGAGCGCGTAGCCTGGTTTTATTTGAAGAATAAAGATGCTTGTCTGGAACCAAATAACGGTTGCCCGTTCTCAAAATTTATACCGCTTCCGTTATATTCCTGAAAATAATCTTAAAATAATTTTCCAAATGCAGTACACTCGCGATAACGTAAACAAAATAAAGCCAAGCAAGTTCATGTTTACGAGACTGTTTATGTTTGGGGGAGTTGAATTTTTTCATATGAAATTTGAATTTTCACTCGTTTATGCAGTGATTGTTTTGATAAAATGAACACATAGGTAGCCAGCTATATTAAAATGTACGATTTAGGCTGCGGGCCAATAGTCGGGCAAATCATTTACTATTGGGTATTTTTCAAACACCGACTTATTGACTTATTTGACGCCATCTTTGAATAAGTCGGTCAAGTCCTTCCAATTTATTGTATACCGACTTATTTGTGACATAATAACAAAAAACAAAACGCAATTCCTGTTATATGGAAGAGAAAAAAAATCCTGACATGTTGGAGGAGACATCATCGAGCAATAAATATATAAGAGAAAGCAATGAATGCACGTTGCACTTGAAATTAATGACTTTACTTGTGAATCCTTAAATAAAACTAGAAAATCCCGAACACCAGGAGATGATCTCGGTTCTTGCCTTCAAAGATTATTTAATTACAGACCAAAAAATTATGTCAAAACTAGTCGATTATTACTGTATGAAGGATGAAAATAGTTTAAAATTGCACCCGATTCGATGTAAAGTTTTTACTTTTGTTCTTTCCCTCTAAACTTGGCGAATCAAAAACGAACGCAACCGAGAAAATTGTTACATGAAACACTTCGCAAACGTATCGCCTTAGCGAAGCAAAAGCGATTCGTTAGTTTTTCGTTTGGCGTATGAAAATTAAAATGAAAGCGAACTAATTTGTATGTATTAGTACGAACTGATTTGTATGTATTAGTAGTTGGTATTTCTCATCATATTCGATTCATTTATGAAATCTTTTGGAATCAGAAACAAAATGTAGGTGATCTGAAAACGGTGTGAAATGTGAAGACGCTGAAATGAAATGTGGTTTGCTGTTGCCCAAAATAAAATAAAAAATGAGTGCAGTTTCTCGTTCTTCTGCGCCGTTCAATTCTCGTGGTGTCACGGCAGGACGATATTTGGTGCTTGTCATTGGCACATTTTGCGAAAGAGCTGGTACTTTTTGTGAGATTGGTGGTAAGTATAATAATGTGATTGCAAAAAAGTGATTGCTGTTGTTGCATGTGTTTAAATGTCTGACGGTTGTGCTTTTCATATGTATGCTGTGTGGAGAAGACTGTGTGGAACTCTGTTGGTCGGTAGCAGAGGAATGTGACGCCTTGCCAATATCATATGATGCAAAACTAAAATCATTTCTATGACAGTCATATTCTTATTAAAGTAAAATATTGAAATAAATGTTGAATCTTAAAACTAAAAGAAATAATGTTTGTTTTGTTTTTATCCTAATGTAATAATGATGAACAATGATCGGTTTAAATTGATATTTTTTACGGCCGAAATAGCTCGTTCACGTAGCGTACCTGGGAATATGCTTTGAATTAAATCATTGTCTGGCAATTTGTGCATTGTGTATTTCGAGAGAGTAATTGTTCGAGAGAGTGAGAATGGATCGTTTTCCAGTTGAACATGCATATTTATGTTAAGGTGTAATGTATTGTAATTTCGCCATAGGAAACATTCATTAATTTCGTCCGCACATGTAATGACTGGTAATGTCTGTTTGGAATTCGTTCTATCGAGAGCATCAAGTGAATGCTTGTGGATGTGATTCATAGTGCAATTATCCCAGATAATAATTTTATATTTTTGTAAAACATTAGCCATGCTGAAATCCTTCTTTATGTTATACATTGCGTCTGGATTTGTGTAACGTTCAATGGCAACTTGAGTGCTGAATGTGTAGTCCTTCCACCATCACGCAAATGCCGGATGACGCAAATTGCAAACGCAATATGTGAGATGAGGAATGTTTTGCCAGTGTCGCCTTGTGCGTTAAAAATAAATAATCCATCTTTTGTTCAGCAGTGAGTACTTTTTCATTAGTTGCAACAAAAGTTACACATCGCTGTGAATGATGACTGTTGAATTTTTTGTGAATGTAAACCATCCAGGGACCCACTCAAACACATACCCAAAATTCCATTAAAGTTGGTCCAGCCGTTTAGGAGGAGTTTAATTACATACACAGGTATAGAAAATTTATGGGTGGTGGGGTGATAAAATTTTGGGGTTATATGCTATGATATGTGAGAAATCTAAAACAAATTAAAAAAACAAATTACCTTAAAAAATACAAAATAAAAATTTCTAGATCATTGCAACGCTACCTTCCGAGTTCAATTGTGAATCATTCAGGAACCCACTCAAATACACGCAAAAAAATTCATTAAAATCGGTTTAGACGTTTAGGAGGAGTTCAATCATCAATATTTATGGAGTTCATTTGCAAAATGTACACGGTAAAAAAGTAATGCGTTGTGTTTTGTTTTTCCTTCCAGGTGCGTTCTTTTCTAATGAAGACTTAAGTTCTTTTCTGGTAAAAGTTTCCAGTACAAGCCTGTTTCTTCTGCATTATAAATTTGGTTAACAGACAGACGGAGTTCAATTTTTGGCTTGCAACTTCCATTTAAATGGCTCCACATGTTCAGGTTGAGAGGACAACTTCGCTCCAGTAATTTTAAGCAAGCGCACACTGAAATGAATTTTAAAACGTTGTAGCTACCCATCACTTGCTTGGAAAGTGCTTTCATTTTCTTTTATTTGTCCATGTAAAAGTCTAGCCGTAAACATTTTAGGATTTCATGACATTTTAAAGGTTCTTCTCTCACCAGGCCCAATAAAGGTGTTGCTCATCGCGTTTAAAATTTCATCAATTTTTTTGGTTAATTGTACAAATACTTGCAACATTATATTTTTGGATACATTTGTAACACTTGCTTCTTTACAAATTTTTTTAATAATTTCAGATTTTTTCTTTAATGTTAAAACTGTTATTTTTTACTCATTTTTTAAATAAAAACTATTAATCGCAGAGCAAATAAATCTTTTATAGAACATACTAGATTATCGCACAAAGTATTTTCTTTTACTGCTGCACTTTAAACTTTACTCGATTCAAATTATGGAAAAAAGAATTAATTGGGAATCCCCGAATTGTATTTTCAACTTCAAATCTAGTCTACAAGTTGAAACACAGATACTCCAATACTAAAAAACGCTTCAACAAATAAATCGGCCTGACGGGACTTTTGAAAAAAAAAACTTTCCGCAAGTTGTGCTGGAATTTTCTACAGTGTTTTGTGTGGCGTTATAAAGGACAACGGCAATATCTGGGTTAACGTTTTTCAAATTATGAAAAAAGGACAAATTTGGAATCCCCGAGTCACATTTTCAATTTAACCTGATTCAAATTGTGCAAAAAAACAAACTGGGAATCCCCTAATCACGCGAGAGGACATGCGAGAGTGTACAAAATTTAATTCACGTTATCGCGCTTTCTAATTACTGACGTTGCCCAGAGTTCACGGTATACGGCGCTCATATTATCGAGCCTATATTGTACCTATTAATAATGCTATGTGCCAAACTTAAGGTTAAAGTCATAGTTTTAAGTAAATTTTTCAGTAAATTTAATTATTTTTCGAAAGCTGTATGACAAACTGTTCGAAAAATCTGTCCTTAAACCAGGTAGTAATCGTAGTAAATGGTTTACCTTAAGTTTGACACACAGCCTACACTAAAGCACAACAACAACAACAACAATTTTCACTATTTTTTATCATTAATCCCCTTTCCAAAAATTACAATAAATCAGAAAATTTCACTTTAAACACCACTAATCATTTTTCGCACTGTTCACTTTCGCTGTTAAACTATCGCTTATCGGTTCTATTGATTGACTATATATGATTCTGAAACTTATACCAAAAATTTTCACTATTACAAATTTAAAAAATTTACAAGTTTTGGGATGGACTCGATCCTAGAGATATTCATGGGGTTTCAAGTCAAAACCCAATGTGCGTGGTGGACGGGGTTTAATTTATATGATTTTTAACTTGTCCATCGTATTTTAAACATTTGGGACTTTTGATTTTAATACTTTTCAATTTTTTACTATCGGTCCCACAGATAGATATTCATAACCTTTTGAATGTATTTTTGGATAGCCTAGATAAAGTCCTAACTTTAAAATAAACTTGGGTTGTAATGGTAATATTTACTATGTCATACATGCTACTTAAATTTTATTTCACTGAACGCAGAGTTGTTCCCGGGGTCTCATCTACATGGTCGAATAGCTCAGTCAAACCCAATATGTGTCGCGAACAGAATCTAATAATGATGATTTTTAACTTGTCTAGAAACATTTTTACGTTTATGGCTATATCGTGTATTCCAGAAATGTTCACGTGTTATCTTTCATATATTCAAATAGGTCAGAACATTATCAATCAATATTGTGAAAACAGATGATTTTCAGTAGGATTTCCAAAATTTATAATTTCTTTATTTTCAATTTTATTCTCAATTGGAAATGGTATTTTCGCCAATTGAAATTTTAACCAATTAACATTCTTAAGCTATGAACCCGATTTATTGTAAAATCAATGTACTAACTGAAATTCGAGGGATGTTCCATATTGTTTTTAAGTTTATTTCAGTGCATTCAGTAAAGTTTTTCCAGATGTTCTATAAAGCTCTGTCCTTAAGTTTTACTGATTTATATCATGGAGTAGTAGAGTGGTGTAGTGTAACACTAATAAGCAAATTTCCCGTGCAGGTCAATCTTGTTTTATAGTTTTTATATTTAAAAACGTAAAATTCTAGGGGCTATGATCCAACGAGAACTTCTGTCTAAAAATTAACGAGCAAGAATTTTTAGCAACAAAGCGATCAATGATTTTGAAAAGCTTGATGTGAAAATCAGACCAATTTCCCAAAATTTTTTGAAGAACGTGTGAACGTCTCCCCTGGCTGATTGTCATCGTGAAAATCAGACCAATTTCCCAAAATTTTTCAAAGAACGTGTGAACGTCTCCCCTGGCTGACGACGGCTAAAGTTGGGAATGTGACATCTAGTGCATTAAAAATAAGCTCATTGAGTCTTTTTTCCATGAAATACTAGCACGGCATTCTTTCTGAAAATAAAAATTAACATACAAAAATATACCCAATAAGATTAAATTTTTTGCCGTCGCTTATAGTTATCTATTCGCCTTTTAACGCAAAGTGGCCGACATCTGACGGAATATTTTGGAACGGTGATCGACTTCTCAAAAAACTAATTTTAATGTAATAAAAACTTCACAGATGACTATAATTCGACTGGATATTATGTAAAATGTTCAATTAGTTTGCAATTATTGTAACAAATGAAGAAATAATAATAAAATGAAATGAGGCTTTTTCTCGTATAAACAAATATCACCTTTCGCTCTCATAGGAAGTGGCGCTAACTAGGCGCTGATTAAAAGCCAATAAATAAAATTGAAAATAGTGGAAAATCGTGAACATTTTTATTATTCAGTTTAAAATTGTCAAAATCATCATAATAGACCGTGCGCTAGCCAGCAGGATAGTCAAAAATCTGAACTATCCACAAGTATAAATGTAAAAGTCTTTAAACTTTTCTATGATTCCAGTTAGTGGATATTTTTTTACAATAAATCGGGTTCGTATAATTTCCAATTGAGAAAAATATTGGTAATAAAGAATTTTATAATTCTGGAAGCCGTGATAAAAATTATCATATAAGATCCTTTTTCACTGCATTTAAAAGGAATTCCTGACCTATTCGCATATATGAACAAGGACCCGTGAACGTTTCGGAGATGTGCGATGTAACCGTAAACGTAAAAATCTATTTAGAGAAATAAAAAATCATCATAATCAGAACCCGTTCACCACACACATAGGATTTTGGCTGAGTTTTCTAATCATATAGGTGAGACCATGTGAACATCTCTAAGATCTGTAAAATAAAATTTGACATTTTTTTCAAACCCATGAAACTTCTAAGTCATATGACACAGTAAATATCTCCATAACTTAACAACGGCCAGAACTGTCGATAGTCGAAACTTTGTACTATTCTAAGGTTTCTAATTGAGAATAACATTGAAAATTAAAAATTTTTAAATTTTTTAAACCATGGTGAAAATTCCTCTTCGATTTCACAACATTGATCCGAAATTTTCTGACCTTTTCGAATATATAAAGTCAAATTGTTTGATCTCCGAAATCGAGGAACTCAGTATAGGAAATTTTGGAAACATAAAATGTTAGGCGAGATTTGGCCATTTCTTATCGAATTAAAGTGAAATTTTGTTAGGAAGTTTAAAGTGAGTTTTGGAAATTAATGTGGAATCTGCGTATACTAGATCTAACTTAACCATTTGGTAGCCACTAATGATCAAATTTGGATTATTGGATTCAATTTATATTCAATAAACATAAACCTAATTTTTTTTGATAATAACTGGTATCTTTTCATGGTGCACGATTTAAATGGATTCTAAGATGCGTTTTGAAGGAAGTTCTTAACTATGCTTAATAGAACTCAGTGATTTTTTAACCAATAATAGTGTAAATTGGTTAGTTGATTTATTTTGAAATTGTAATATGTGTTTTTAACGGAACCCTCCCCGTATGTATTCTCAGTATAACGCGAGCTATTAGAAAAACAACTGTACGTTGTTTTTCTAATACGTACGTTCTAATACTGTACGTATGGTTGGTTGTGTCAGAGTTTTTGAGATATTGGCCAGAAACTGAAAATAACTTATATGGATGATCAAAAAGTTACGGGGAAAATTCTATACTATATATTTGCCTCAAATACTTCTTGTAGACTCAGTTTGAACTAAGCTTGTAACGGTACTGCAACCTAAACATTATAATCGAACATAACGCAAATTTATTATTTCACTCTGTACGTATAAATCAATGCACCTAGAGTGCACCAGGCAATACTGCTTGAAACGTCAATAAATTTAAACCGATAGTTTCTTAAAATAATAAATTAAATCTAGACAATAGCTCGTAATATATTTTTAATTGATATTTTTGTAGAATTTACTGTTTTTCACCGCGGTTAACGTTTCACGAAAAAAGATTATACCAAAAATCATATCATTTCTTTGATTATATTGCCATCTATAGTCACAAGGATTGGATTCATTGATATAAAATGACGTCATGTAGCAAAATTGTTAAAACAATGGAACCATTAGTATTCTAGTTGCACTACGACATTAATGTTCGTCGCATTCTAGCAACAAAGCGACAAGATGACACGATCAAAGAAGAACGACGATAACAAATTAATTTGTACTCGTATAAAAAAATAATAAATTTCGTCATTTCATCACGAAAAGCCCATCCAAAATTGAAACTTGTACATTTATTTTTATGTTTACTTGTCAAAGCGATGCCACATACAAATATCTACGGACGACTTTTAAAAACAGATTTTGCATTTACGAATTAATTTCAGCATATTTTTGACTTAAATTAATGAGATACTATGTAAAATATCACAAATTAGTAGCCAGAATAATAAATTTGCAACTATTTAATTATTTTAATTAAAAAATATTAAATTTTCTATTTAGCTGTCTCTAGAAACGGCTAAATAGAAAAATGGTTATTTTTCAATTAAAATTATTAAATAATTGCAAATTTATTATTTTGGCTACTAATTTGTGATATTTTACATAGTATCTCATTAATTTAAGTCAAAAATATGCTGAAATTAATTCGTAAATGCAAAATCTGTTTTTAGAAGTCGTCCGTAGATATGTGTATGTGGCATCGCTTTAACCAACTGAACGAGTAGCGTCATTCATTTACTCATTGCGAAGCCTTGTTCAAAATACATATTACAATTACAATACTTGCAATGCAAATCTCACAATTTTTGATTCTGAATCACATAGCCGAATTCTATCCAGCATAATCAAATAAACCGGTGTGAAGTATTCAACGTTAATAAAAAGTGTAGCTACACATTTTAACGAAAATTCTACTCAAAATGTGTTCTTACACAAATTATCAAAAAATGTAGTTGGAATAGAAAAAAGCAGTTTGGAATTCAAAACACCCACGTGTTAATTAAAATTATGTTTTAATACATAATATGTTTTAATTATGTTTAAACAATAAATATTGAGAATCAAAGTACTATATAAAAATAAGTTTATATTACATACTTTATAAAAAGAAATTGTTTAAAGTGTTTTAATTGAAAAAACCATTGGACCAATGAGTGCCAAATGTGGGATTTAGTGTTTTCAAGTTGGGATGGTATCTGGAATTTGTAAAAAAAAAATTAAGACAATTTGGATGTTTGGATTTGCGATATGGCCCTACACGTGGAAGCATCTTTGGCCAAATTCACTTAATTCTTTAATAATTCAAAAAATCATCGGAACATTTATTGTTGATTTTTAATACATATGTAATTTCAATTAAACCACGTGTTTTGGATTCCAAACTATTTTTTTCTTTTCCAGCTACACTTTTTGGATACTTTGTGTAGCTACACATTTTGAGTCTACACTTTTCGTTCAAATGTGTAGCTACACTTTTTATTAACGTTAAATACTTCACACCAGTAAATATAAAAATGTCCATCAAAATGCTCTATTGGTTATGAAATGACGAAGTTTAGTCGAGCATTAACAGGTCCTAGAACTTTATCAAAAACTCAGATTCTAAAACGAGTTTTTACGAACTAAATTTCACCATAAATCGCTAAGAAATGGCGAAATAGATGGAAAATTTAAAAATCCAAAATTTCATATACCGAGTTTCTTCACTTGGAATGTTTTCTTTTGTGAAAAATGGTACAAAAATGAAAAATAAAATCGCTTATATAATAAAACGGACATCCTGTTTTGTGAAAGTGCTGCCACTTGTGATGAGAAGCGTAACCTCTTATTTTTCACTGGCTAATTTTTTCTATCTTGAACAGAATCAAAAATACTATTTCCAGAATATTAACAGACAAAACATTCTCTGAGTTCTTTGAGGCAATAATAGGCAAACTAGGTCCCATTATATCTTAAAGGAGCCAACATAAAGGAGCCTGATTTCAACGTTAGGCACCCCAAAATGTTAATCGAAATGATTGTGAAACTGTACCAAAAATATTACCAAGACATTATGGTTTAAAATTATATTTTTCCAATTGATTTGTTTAGTGATGAGTTCGAAATATTTTTATATTATTTTTACTCTTCTCTTAGGAGCTATCTACGAATCCCTATTAGTATCACTTAAAAGACTATACAACTTCCTAAATATAAAAACAATTTAGTAGAAGAAGAAATTGAATTATTTTAATATAATTTTAAACCTGTGCAAAGGGTGTGGTTGTACGACCTATAAAAGAAATGGTCAAAGAATCTCCTTTACATATTCGGATGTCTCAAAGTATTTTCTATCAATTTAGTGAAACGAATCACATATGATGAATTTTAACATTTTTCTCAAAACTTAAAAGTTCTCAATTACTCAATTTTTTGAATTGAAATTTTTTTAATTGACATTCCCTTAATTGGAATAAGACTTTCAACAAATCTTCTGACTACCGACCAAATGGCAGAGTGGCTAAAGCTTTGGCGTTTGGATCTGGAGGTACCGGGTTCCAATCCCGATAGGAGCAGGATGCAAAGGGAATTTTCATTAACAGATTACGATCTGTGATGAAATCAAACACACCTATGACCCCCTGTCGGAGTGCTATACTCATGAGCCGACCCATCTTCCATGCCAGTGTAGGCTCGCACGGAGCTATGCAATGTGCAGTGCAGATGGTGATAAAGACGGACCTATAGCCATATGTCCTCAAATTGGCTGGCAACGGCGTAAAAATAAGGACGGGAAAAGCAAACTGCGAAATATGTAGTTGGGAGAGTCTATTACTATAAGTTGATTCTTAATATTTTCAAAAATAAAGGGTTATCTAATTCGAGGTTGATAAAGTAAACTTCAAAAAAAACACACAAAATATTCGGAATGTATTGTAATTTTTATTTCATTTTACAGATTGATCCTTGCCATTTTTAGTTAAACAAGATATCATTCAAATGTCCTTCACGGGACTTCTTACAGGCCTTGATTCTTTTGAGGTAATTTTCAATGACTTTTCGGCACATTTCGGGCGGTATCTCGGCCATTACCTTACGAATATTAGTTTTCAATTCGTCAAGAGTTTGAGGATTGTTTGCGTAAACAAGATCTTTCGCGTAGCCCCACAAAAAGAAATCCAAAGGCGTTAAATCACAGGATCTTGGAGGCCAATTGACATCAGCCAATCGCGAAATCAAACGTCCAGGAAATTTCTCTTGCAAAAGATCTCGATTTGCTCGTGTTACGTGACTGGTTGCTCCATCCGGCTGGAACCACATATCGTCAAGATCATAATCTTCGATTTTCGTAAAAAAATAATCGGTTAACATGCGGCTATAGCGCTCAGAATTGACGGTAACGGTTCGTCCATGGTTGTTCTCAAAAAAATACGGCCCAATCACACCACCAGACCACAATGCGCACCAAACAGTGACTTTTTCCGGGTGTAATGGCTTCTCTACAATCAATTGTGGATTTTCTGAGCCCCAAATTCTACAGTTTTGCTTATTAACGTATCCACCAAGCGAAAAATGAGCTTCATCACTGAAGAAAATTTTGTTCGAAAAATCAGCATCGACGGCCTGTTTTTCCAACACCCAATTTGCGTATGTTCTTCGTTGTCCATGGTCAGCAGGCTTTAGCTCTTGTGTCAAATGGACTTTATACGGATGAAGATGCAAATCCAGATGCAAAATGCGGCATAATGAGCCATAAGATAGGCCTAAATGTTGAGCTCGACGAGGAATTCACAAATTTGGATCTTCTTCCACACTTTCAGCTACAGAAGCAATATTTTCAGCATTGCGAATGTTTCGATGATGCACAGACCTTACAATATCAATAACAGATCCAGTTTGTTCAAATTTATTCACTGTATTCAATATGGTTTGCTTTGTAGGACGATTATGACGACCATAATCTGCTCGTAAAGCGCGAAATGTGGATACGACTGAATCACTATTTTTATAATAAGATTTAATAATTTTAACGCGTTGGTCGATTGTTAAATGCTCCATATTCTTAAATGGCAGAATGTCAACTAAATAAATGACAGCGTACTTGACGTTTACCTTTGACAGATGTCGGTATACAGATTTCTTGGTATAGTAGGTTGATAAAGTACCTTGAATTGGATAACCCTGTATTATGGAGTAAATTTTCTAAAAACCATCGTCAGAATAAAACTATATGTCTTCTAGCTCAGACGAGGAAAAATGGGGCAAAACGTCATATTTAAACTTTTTAGGTAGTTTTGGCAGTCCCAGATGGTGTATAAGATAGCAAAATTTTGACAGCGGAAAATAAGAGATTACACTACTCGCCGAAAGTGGCAGCACTATCACTAAAGAGAATTAATTTTGTTATGTAATTACCAGCGGAAATTTTTTATTCATTATGTATATCTTTTTTCACTAAACAAAACATCTCAGCGGAATAAAATATTAAAAGTGATCCTTAAAATTGCAAATTGATTGATCTCCGAAGTAAAGGAACTCGGTATATGAAATGTTGAAATTTAACATTATTCCGTCTTTCCGGCATTTCTTCCACTAGTAACCAATATTTTCGGTTGTTTTTCTAATAGCTCAGGCTATACTAAGACTGCGGTCCAATTCGTGACTTATTTTGTGGAGACTGACTTATTTGAAAGACTACATTAAGCCTCCTGTTGAATAGACTTATTGGAAGCTTGATAGAATTATTTTGACGAGCTACCAGTTTGGGCGCAAGCCTCGCATAAAACTCAAACAAGTCTACAATAAGTCTAGTCGACTGGAGGTTTATTGTAGACTTTCAAATAAGTCAGTCTCCACAAAATAAGTCACGAATTGGTCCGCAGCCTAAGACTATGTGGAAAATTTGGAGAAAATTTTCACTAGAATTTTTTGATTTTCTGCGGCAAAATAAGTTATTTTTAGTTTCTGGCCAATATCTCAAAAACTTTTACTAGTAACCAATACTTTCGGTTGGTTTTCTAATAGCTTAGGTTATACTGAGACTGTATGGAAAATTTAAGGAAAATTCATTGACTAGAATTTTCACTAAAATTTTTTGATTTTCTGCGGCCATATAAGTCAGTTTCAGTTTCTGCCAATATCTCAGAAACTTCCACTAGTAACCAATAGTTTCGGTTGGTTTTCTATTAGCTTAGGTCATACTGAGACAACAAACGAAAGTATTGGTTACTAGTGGAAGTTTTTGAGATATTGTCCAAAAACTGAAAATAACTTATATATCCGCAGAAAATTAAAAAATTCTGGTCCATGAATTTTCTTCAAATTTTCCACATAGTCTAAGTATAGCCTAAGCTATTAGAAAAACAAACGAAAATATTGGTTACTAGTGGAAGAAACGCCGGAAAGACGGAATATTGTTAAATTTCAACATTTCATATACCGAGTTCCTTTACTTCGGAAATCAATCAATTTGCAATTTTAAGGATCACTTTTAATATTTTATTCCGCTGAGATGTTTTATTTAGTGAAAAAATATATACATAATGAATAAAAAATCTCTGCTGGTAATTACATAACAAAATAAATCCTCTTTAGTGATAGTGCTGCCACTTGCGGCGAGTAGCGTAATCTCTTATTTTCCACTGTTAAAATTCCGCTATCTTATACAGCATCAGTCCCAGGGTTTTTGGTCGAAATCGGTCCACCGGAAGTGGTATAGTTTTCATAGGAGTTTTTTTAATTGTTATGCTTATAATTATTTTGCAAAGTACGGGAAACGACTATGAACTAACAGATTCTAAAATAAATTTGCAATATTATTTGTGCTTAAATGTATTCCTTTCACACAATAATATGACTTTGTTAAAATCCAGACGGTTTGACTGATCGAGATGAAACTTAATACTGAAGGCTTTTTCATAAATTGAGATTCCAGTGAAAATTTGGTGGAAATCCTCTTCTGCAGGGCTTCATCAATTTTTGTAATGTAGAATTTAGAAAAAAAGCTACCAAAGATTAAAACATTCTAATAAACTCAAAGTTGAAATTTTCAACATAGGTTGGCCGTATTGGTTTTCTGTGGACAATTCATGCGGGAATGTTGAGTAGGTTTTTGATTAAACAAAACAGTTTTGAGTTTAAGTTAGTTTTAATCTAATGGGCATATTTTTATTTAAATTTAAGGACATTCGTGGTAAAAGGAAGTGTTACTAGTGATACAGATTTAGATTTTTGCAGAAAAGTTATCTTGTCAATGTCTGGTGCCGTGCGGGCTGAGAGTCCTCTCTACAGCCCAGCCAGATTGACTGATCGAGATGAAACATAAGCTTCTCCCAGTAATTGAAAGATCTCAGCCAGTTTCGGTTAAAATCGGCCCGCAAGAATTAGCAGTTTCCATATAGGAGCTTTTTCGTTTTTTGCAAATATCGGTTCGGATCATATTATTTTTCAAATTTAGGCAAAATTACTATTTTAAAAAAAAAAAGGTTTTGACTATAAATTACAGCCCAGACGGTTCAGTTCAAAGTGTCGCCGAAATCGGTTTACCGGATATGACAGCTTTTATAAAAGCTTTATCGATTTTTGCAAGTACTTGGAAAATTATATAATTTACGAGAAAGTCGACTACGAACAAAACATTTAGAATTAAATTTGCAATAATATCGGTCCTCATCTGCGTCCAAAATTTAAGCGGAAATTACGAATTTTTAAGCGATAATCACTGTTTTTCAACAATAATTCGGCCTCTGCACGGTCCAGACTAATTAATTGTTGGGGATAAAATTAATCATTTAAACTTTTCCGCAAATTTAGAGACCCCAGTGATATATGACCAAAATCGGTTCATCGGAAGTGGCAGCTTCCGGTGGAGTTTTCTCAACTTTTGCAATGATATTGAAAAGAAAAGCATTTACAAAAAATGACAAACAATTTTAAAGATTGAAATAAATTTAAAGATTAAATATTCAACAAGGGTTACCAATTAATGATTCAGTTAAACTTTTCACTTTTGAAATCAAGTTTGGTTTTTTCGAGACCTTTATATACAAAATAAAGTCGGGTGTATTGGCAACAATATATTCATCCCTCCATTTAGTGCTTTGCTTCACCAATTTCCTATAATTTACTTAGAAACTAACAAAAATATGCAATGCACTCATTTAGATCTTTGAGGAATATATTTTTTTTAAGATAGGATCTTTTAGAAACAATTAAAGGGCACGTGCAAATGGTGCGGAAAGCAACAAGTCAAGTTACCTTTATAAATTGAATTACCATCAAAAAAAAAAATTAAAAACTGTAAAATTGCATAATTTGTAATATTATGCAAAAAAAAAACATAAATACGCCGACGATTTATTAGAACCCCCCAAAAACAATATTTATGAGCACAATTAACATAATTCACGGTTATTAATCATAAAACGATGAAATGAAAAAAGAAAACATTCGTTCGGGTTATGGTGAAAAATCATTCGTAAATGATTAAAAATTCTCAGCATGTAAAAGCAATTTAACCTCATCAAAGACTTAAGAATCGTTAATCATTTCGTTTAAAAAGAAATTATACACAGATACTTGAAGTTTGAGTGAAATCATCGATCATAAAACGTGAATTCTCCGTACATTATTTTTAATTTAATAATAAATGATCAAACACCTATGTATCATAATAAAATAAAAATAAATTTTATTCCCAAAAACCATTAGAAACCATTTGCCTATTTCTTTATATTATTTAGCAATATTTTGACAAAAACATATATATATAGAGATAATAATATAACGCTTAGATCTATTTATCATATATTATAACGTATACGATATGCGGAGAAGAGATACATCATAGATCATATGTACGCTCAGCATCAAACGCAATTAAACTACAATTATTTCAATGAACCATCCACACAGGCATAAGGGGAGGTGAATCAAAAATTTTTTTTTCTTTGTTTCGGTTCTTTGTCTCCTTGCCATACCTTATCCTTGTACTTATATACAGCAAAAAATTTGTCTTGGAGGAAACTTGTTTTTCTTGTTTGGAAATTGAATCAAACACAAATATTCTTTGTTTAGCGTCTTCCCCTTTTCAAATATTCACAACTAGCTGATTTTACTCGTATTCGATTGTTGTTGGAAGAGCCGCGAATTTGACACGGTTAGAGGGATTCATTTATATTTAAATTATTATAATTTTTAATTTTTTTTTTTTTTTTTATAGTGAGGTAAACACGAAAATATATATTTTATATTTTAGACAGGTACGCGAATTTAATTTGGTTGAATGAAATTAAATATTTTTAAGGGGTTCTAATTCATGTCTTGTTATCAAGAAATAAAAAAAAAATCTTTATAGATTTTAAGTCGTATGTATATGGAAATGGAAACTTGATTGAAATGGTAAATATATAGAATGGTGTGGCACGAGGAAATCGAGACCTTCATCTAGTAATATTTTTACAGTATGAAATTAGTTGTATTAGTTTGGAATGATTCATCTTTTGATTTCCTCGATAAAATTCGTGTTTTGTAAGACGAATTGGATCAAACAAGCCTACATATACGTATTTTTATTTGTTGTAAAATATTTTTCCAAATCGCTAACCATAATTTTCTGTGATGTCAGATTTCTCTGAAATGCTAACGATAAAATTGCCTCATATTTCCACAGAAAACAAGTACATGGAAAAAAATTCATAAATTAGCTAAAAAAAAGTGCTTTGCAATTTTTTTGCTCGAACTGAGATATCTTATTTCTTATACCTGTGTATATATAAAATCTCTACCTTTGTTTAAAAAAATTTTCTTTGAGGATCAAATATGAAGATCAGTCAAAAGAATCAACAAATAAAATTGTTTGTTCGTAGAATTTTAAAAGACGAAAATGAATATAAAAAAAATGTCATTGTTATCGTCTTTCATGCATGTACCAAATTTTTACTAAGAATTTTTAGAAAAATGAAATGACAAAAAAATCAATGAATGGATGAAAAAGTCATGAATTATGGAATGTGGGAGACATTTTGGAATCGGTTTTTAGTTGAGGTATATAAATTAATTATTTTTTGCTGTCAGAATAAAAAAAATCCTTTTATGTCTGTAATGATTTAGTTAAAAATTAATTTTTTTTTTAAAATGTGTTTTTAAAGAAGTAAATCAGCTTTGATTCTAGGAACGTATAAATTATAGTTTAATGGATCGCTTCCCGCGTCAGGAGCTTTGTATATATACATATATTTGTGGTGCAGGACGCAAAAAATTGGACGCGCGGCGATAAAAATGAATTGCTTCAGATTAATCATAACGATTTAATTTGAATCTCAATAATCCATTAAATCCCCGACATCAAATTTTTGCTTCATTATATATCTCGTAGGTTTAATATTAAAATATATTTTTTAATGGCGTACAAAGAACCGAGTTTATATGATAAATTCATACCTTTTGATTTCAATCATTTTCAAACTATCATTAGCGGCATATATCAGTAATATTAAATATCACTTCGATCGAATGTACTCGTACCAGAGTATAAAAAATAAAAATTATAAAAAATTATTAATATTTTTATGATAAATTGTTCTTTATTTTGAAATAATATGTACGTAGAAAAAAAAAACACAACTTAAATGAGATGAAGAAAATTATAAATGATTTTTCAAGAATTTTACTTATTTTAACTATTTTTTGTATGTATTGTTTTCTCGAAAACGAGAGGAAATCTTAAAGAATTAATGAAGAAATATATTATGAAGTAGTAATTTCATTAGGTGTTAAGAACTGTAATTCTTAACTAATTACACACCGCGGCAACTCGTATATATGGATCTGTTAAAGATCTAATTAATCTATTTGGTTCATGATGATTTTTGTAATTGTAATGATTTTATAAATTACGCTGCGGTAAAATATTAATCGAATGTGCATTCATTGTGTGATGTGCCGCTTTCATTACACACACACACACACACACGCACACGCACGCCAGGTAAAATTTCTTGTCATCAAAATATATTTAGAGTGCCGAAAGTTTCCATTATGTCTACCAAATTTACTATAAAACGATTTCTAACCTTCGACGGCTCGTAAAAACAAAAACCAGGCAACCCATTAGAAAACAACAAAAATAAAATAAAACATTTGATTTTGTGTTCACAATTTATGATATGAAGTTTCGTCTTCTTTAATCAATGAAACTATTCAAAAGTATTTGAAACGAATTTGTTAAATGATTAATGAGTTTTTTTCTATGTATATACATTCGTACACGTCTTGCTCTTATTCTTGGTTTGTTCTTGTTGAGAAAATTATAAAAGAAAACAAAACAAGGTACATATAACGATATATTTCAGGTGTAAATACGATTTGTTGTTTTATTCGGTTGAAAAGCAGCCAAGCAGTCTGCTGCAAAATATATGTATCTCTCCGGTATACATCCACCCCAAAGCAAAGCCACATTTGTACTTATGGGTCCGGTGCCCCGTTGTGAAACGTTCCAAAAAATTATATTTAGAAATCTATTTTTGTTATCAGAATTTGTTTAATGGTGTTGTTGATGATGATGAGGTTTTTAATTTTATTTTTTGATCTTTTTTCTTGTTTAGCCCTCGTGTTTGGGATGGACATCACACACTTTTTTTTTATATTTATTTTAATCATTAATTAAATTTAATTATTGAAGTTTTGTATTTATATTATAAATTATGTGAATATATTCATAAATAATGATTAATTGAACTGAATATGAGCCACTAGGGAATATAGGGTTTGCAAATTTTATAGAGAATATCAGCAGAATGTTTTTGAAATCACCTGGGGATGTAATTTTGGATCCTTACATTTTATCTATCTCTTCTCAAAGTGGTTCGGAACTGACAAGATGTTACGTCCCTAGCAGAACCCATACAGTAGAACATTACAATATGATATCGATAATTACATAGGCTAATAATAACCTAATTAAATGCTCTATTAAAAAATGTATGCTTCATTCCTTCCAACTAAAACGCGGGTTCTACTAGCGTTAGAAAAAGTTAACAGAACCCATATCGAAAAACGATTTAAAAACAATTGGAAAACTAAAGGTCAGTTTTAGGCTAATTAAATGCCCTATTTAAATTTTTTTATGATTCAAATATTTTTTAACTAATCTTCTTTTATTTTGAATTCGCCAAATTGGAAAGCTTTTCAGAAAACTCTACTTCAAGGGGGTCGAGTACCTGCCATAAGAAATCACCCAAAACTACCAACCAATACCACGATAATCCTTTTCATTTTTCCATTTACTCGTGTGGTATTTCTTTTGAAAATTTTTGGATCAGAAAACAATATGGTTGTAACTTTAGTACATAAATCCACGTTTTTGGCGCTGCTACATAATTTTTCGTTTATTATAGAAGATATATTTGTCGTATATCGTTGAAAAGGTCTTAAAGCATGCCGTAAATTTTTCCTCACACTTTAGTACTGAAAACTACCGTTCTGGCACTGGGGACATTTACAACATTTATTATTCCCCTATAATCATGTGGTTTATCATTCCAAAGGTCTTGAAAAGAGCACCGTTTCGTGATCAGCGCTTTAGTTCACAAATCCACAGTTTTGGCGCTGGTAGCTAATTATTCAATTATAATTTTATATATACGTCACGTATATCATTGAAAAAGTCTTGAAGAATGCGTAAATTTTTTCTGTAGTACCATATTATTCAAAACTACCGATGTAGCGCTAGAAGCAGTTACAATTTATCTCATTCCTATGAAATCATGTAGCATATCATTTGAAAGGTCTGTTGCAAAATGCAACATTTTTCTAATTATTGCTTTAGTTGATAGATGCACCGTTTTGGTGCTGGTGGCTTATTATTTTTTAGATTACACTTTCGTCACACTTATTACATCGCCTGAAAAGTTCCCGGTCTACCCATAGATGTTGCCACAAATTAAAAACGAAGGATGTATTTGAAACAAATGATTTTCAAATTCTACCAACCTTCAAATGTCTGTTAAAATTGTATGACGTTTCAATCATTAAGTGTATACAAGTTACAGTTATTTTAGTGATGCTTCTTTTGTTAATTTCAAAACAATGTTAAAAAAAAAATTTCGTGTGTTGATTAAAAATTGAGCAAAGCATTGGCTTGATAAGTGTGTTCCAAACTCGAGGCGAATATGTGGTGGCCAAAACCTGGGAACTTATCATGATTTCCTCCGCGAAACAATTTTCACACGATATCGTGAATTTGGTATCACCAAACACGATACCTTTTCGCCATCTATCCGATAGCGAGAAAAGTTCCGCCATCAAAAACGTGGTGGATATTTTTTCGATTGACAACTCTTTACAACCCACCGTTCGATTCCTAATTTAAGATTGATTTCATTAAAAATGAATCAATGGAAAAGTGATACAATGAATAAATATTAAAAATAACCCAAAAATATTTAATTCAACACTAAAACCTAAAATCACAAATCTAAAAGTCGAAATTAATCTTAGAAAAAATTTTAGAAATCTAATCTCTAATTTTAGAAAAAACCCATGTCGATAATTTAACTTTAAATTTATTTGAGCCTTTTAATTATTTTGGTTTTTGTAAAAGAACTTGAACTGAACTTTTCAACATTATTGCAAAAATTAGAAAAGCCCCTTAAATTTAAGTATGAACTTTAGAGATACTGAATTTTGATGAAATAAAGTTTTTTCCTCTAAAATCGTTTCCAATAATGTTTAAAATATGATCAGAACTAATTTTGTTTGGAAATTCTTTACAATTATTTTGTTTTAACCGTTTTTTGGTGACACTTCTGGAAACAGTATCCAAATTTAAGGAAACGGTACAATTTTCAAAATATTTGCAAAATCCGAAAAATCTCCTATGAAAGTTGCTACTTCCGGTGGACCGGTTTTCGCTCAAAAACAACTGGGATCTCCCAATTTGTAAAATAGTTTATTTTAAAGTTGCATACCAATGAATCAGTCCATCTAAAAAACAGATTTTGTCAAAAATCGTCAATACCGCATAAATTTTGGATAACTAATAAACCGGTATTGTTGTAAATTTAATTAAGAATCATTTAATTTATAGTCATTTTGCTCCTAAATGAGATAATTTTCAAAATATTTGCATAATACGAAAAAGCTCCTAAGGAAGTTGTCCCTTTAGGTTGATAGATTTCGGTCAAAAACCACCAATCAAGTGGAATAGGATATCTCAATTTATAGAATAAGTTTAAGTTTGAAGTTTTATCGCGATCAAACAACCGTCTGTGCTGTATAGGAGCCAAATTTTATTCTTGTCAATGATATACTTTTCAAAATATTTGTAAAAGGCGAAAAAGATCCAATGGAAACTGCAATTTTTCAGATAGATCAATTTCTACATTACTCACTGGTATATCTTTCAATTTATGGAAAAAGCTTAAGTATGAAATTTCACCCCGATCAGTGAATTCGTTGGGGCTGTACTAGGTCGAGTTTTTGTTCAAAACCAGTTTTTGTTAAAATCGCGTCATTTCCGCATAAATTTAGAAACTTTTAGAATAATAATTATGGTATAACTCCCAACGACCGTCCCTGACCGCACGCGGGGAGTCACCATCAACATTCTTATTATTTTTTGAATATAATTCCAGGGAATTATAAACAGGGATATCATTAGAAATTAAAAATGAAAGAAAACGGCAAAAATAAATTAATAAAAAATGTATTTAAAGAGCTATGATTGGCAAAATGAAAAGGCTAAGCTTATATGTACTAAATTTAGGAGAATGAAGCTGCAAAAAAGGAGAGACCGACCGCTGATCTGCTCAGAGCAAGCAAACTTTAAACTGGAAGGAAAAAAAAGAGAGAAATAAAAAGCAAAATTAAACAAAAATAAAATTAAACGAAACGCAAATGGAAAGAGCAAGGAAAAAAAATTAATTGTAAAAATTATAATTACACGATAGAGTATTTAAGTCAAATAGTTAAAAAAACAATTAATCTAAAAATAAAACAAAAATTGCTTTATCGAATTTTGCTAATGTGGTAATCAAAAAGTTCGAAATATTTACTAGTCTCGCGCAGCATTTTTGTAATAGGCTCGTTTTGAGGAGCAATTATATAGGTTATAATTGCAGAATCAAAAAAGCCCCTATGAAAGCTGCCACTTTCAGCGCACCGATTTCAGACAAAAATCGTCAGTTCTACCAGTCTCTCCATCTTGGGCTATAGGCCACAACCTTTAAGTCTGCACGGATCATCCAAACAAAGAATGTTTCCGTGGCCGATTTGGACAAGAATCACTGGTATCTTCCAATTTATAGAATAAGAACAAGTATGAAGTTGGACTCAGGTTATAGTCAATCGGGCTGTAGAAGGTGGCCTTCAAGGCACACACGACACACACGACACACAAGGCACACTGACCCCCCCCCCCCCCAATATTTTGGAAACACAATAAATTAAACAATGAGTGATTTGACAATGTTGTAAAATTGGTTGGCATGATATGACGTGGAAATTGCTATGACTCGTTTTCGAAGCCGTTTCGAAATTGTATATCTTGATGTGTTTCATTACACACACACACACTACTGAATGAGGGTAATCAGTATGGGTTAATTTGGCCATTCATTCGCTTACCATTTACGAACTATGCATTACATCACAGCTTTTCGTAGTTTCGTATAAATTTCGGAAAAATGTAAATTCTTAAGTCCATCTATTGGTTTGTATCTTTATTAGAAAATCAATATCTACGACTATTAATAGTAGTTAGGGTTATTCGATTGGTCTTGACAAAACTCGAAAAATGTTGCTGATCAAATTGACATAAAAACGTAGTGGAATTTTCTATCAGCTCAAATCGAATGTAAAATTTAAAAGTAGCAAATGAGAAAATTAGTCCCAATTGGAAGTAAATTTTAATTGTAGAATCCAGTTCCAGCAAAATTTCAAAAAATTATTTAATAATTTTCTTTTTGTTTTATTTATTAAAGATGGCTGGAACCCAAGCAGGTTCCGTACTCAATACCACACTGGGCCAATGGTTCAATGGTTGAAACGGGGCTGGAAACGTGCAGCTTCCTACATTGAGGGATTTATAATCAAGAAATCGAGACCGTGCTACTCCGAAAGCTGGACAACCACAAACAAACTGAATAATCTCATCGTCCTGTTCAAGGTAGTTGTCACACGATGAATACTTCACAAGCCCTATTCTGGCTTTTCTTCAAAGATAAAGGGAATTTTTTCCCTTCAAGGTTCATAAATGAAGTATACTTTGCCACTCTGCAGGTAGTGAAGCAAGCCAATTACGTTTACCCTATTTAACGCAGTTTTCAATAGTTTTCTTACTATCATTATGGGTTATCGGTGCCGCACCGGTTCAGACCCAATAAATTCGAGAAGTCATCTTGCTTAAGCAAAAACATCAGCTAGCTTATTCCTTTCAATGTCACATTGAGTCGGAAATCAATTAACCTTGACACTATTTCTAGAGCAAAAAAAGCTACTAAAATATTTAAAATAAAATATATATGAAGAAAAGCCGACAACTTTGCCATGAATTATGTATACAATGCACAATTAACACCACCAGGAATCAAATTCGGGAGTACGTTTTACTGTTTGGCCAGTTTGGAAGTGGTAAAAGGATTCCGTAAAGAGTTGAGTACAAATTTACTATCTGTACACAGAATAATATTCATGGATGGAATCTCGTGAAGTTTAGGTCATAGACTCTCATGTGATCATAGAAATCGTGAAGGACAATAGGCTCCTAAATCCACATAAAATTCAGAGTGAGAACCGTGGTCAAAAAACACTAGCGACTCAGACACCCACTTATTGAAGTTCTTATGAGACATTAGAGTCTAAGATTACGGACATCCAAGAGTCTAGGTAGCAATATTAAATTTCCAAATGGCTGATGCCACAAGAGATTTTTGGTTTTTTGATTTTTTTTTTCAAGGTCAACTAATCGTAATAGATAATGTATATAGGATGTGTGTTTTATTTTGTTTTGTTCTGCTCTCTGGAAAATAAAATTTAAACTAAAATGAGTCAAAACTGTCCTTGAAATATTTTTCATTTTATTTATGTTTGTGTTAGTGTGGTTGCACTGAAAGTTTGTTTAAGTCGCAATGAAAACCCGTATCATAGGTAAACGAGGAAAGAAATGAAGAAAAATACGGTTTCTGTGATACCCCGTGTGGCATCAGTGAATAATGAAGGCTTAAGTTTCTGTTACACAAAAAACGGCTTGTTACACAAAGAGCATAAACGCTGTGCATAATAAAATATCATGTCATGTATATTCTGTCAAGAAAGTAAAGGAAATTGGTCAATAAAATATTTATTGATTCAAATTTATTGTATCCCCTTAAAAAATAATACACTTATGCTAACAAATAATCCAATCATGAAAATATTTAGCAAACGAATTTTTTGCGGAATTAACTTCAGTTGTCGCCACGAATTCTTTTATGTCTTCTATCGACTGCAAACGGATGCCTCGAGGTAATTTGGGTTTGAAGAGTCATCCGGAGACAAATCAGGTGAATATGGTGGTCGTTAGATATTTGTTGAGTTTTTGGCCAGGAATTGGTTTACCAGGATAGCCTTGTGAGATGGTGCGTTGTCGTTTGGCAAAATGCATAATTATTCTTTCCACAAACCAGCCCTTTTTCGACGAATTTGCTGTCTCAAATGCCGCATAACGCCCCCAGATAATATTCTATAATTACCATTTGACTTTCTGGCAAAAAAACAGTCAACATATTACCTAGACTTTTCATCGAATTTGACTTGTTCTTTTTCGGTTTCGGCTCAGTTGGAAGGCACCACTCCGAAGTTTGTTGACTTCTTTGCATATCAAAGTCATAAAAGCATGTCATATCGCAAGTTAAAATGCATTTTATGGGGGTTGGGAATTAACTAGTTCTAACAGGTCTTCAGCGACCTTTACGCGATTGAGTTTTTTGTAGAAAACTCAGGTCTCTCTATGGTATACAGAAAGTTCAGTGGCCAAATGAGGATTTTCCGTTACAATTTCCTTTACTTTATTGATGTTAACTTTAACATTATAAAAATTTCAAAACACATTTGAGATGAACTGAAAAATAGAGCACTGAAAACAAACTAAATGACAGATCGCACTCAAACTTCAGGCCAAAAGGTCAGTTATGCCAACTTAGCGACAAAAAAGATTACAATCCCTTTAAGCGGGCTTTTATTTACATTTACCGTCACTTTTTTGACAAAATGCAGTATTAAATTTTTATAGTGGCGGCAATAGCAATTGCAAATACAAACTTTGGGTGAACACAATCAAAACGACAAATATTGTTGGTCAAACTTTAATATACATTACATTGATTAAATATATTGTAAACTGGAAATTAGTGACATTGACAACATACTAAAATTTGTGATTACACCGTTTGCCATCTGTCATGCTGCACTTTGTTTATATAAAATGTTAAATTTTCAATTAAAACCCAACAAAGACAAAATCCCTTAGAAAAAACAATTTAATCACGCCTTGTAAAAACAATCAACCAATTGTCGTATTGAATAAATCGTGGAATATCCCTCGATCTAAAATTAAATGAAAGCTCCAATTGCACAACAACACCAACAAAATCTACCATATGCACAATTTTCATTGACTATTCACGAAAAAAAATAATTTTTTTTTTCAAACTACAAAATTTTCCTATTTTTCCCAATTTTACTTTTATGCTGCAGCATCCTAAAATTAACGGTTTGTCTTTTGTGGAAAAAATATTTAATTTTCTCGTGTCTGTCACATTTATTTGATGTGACTGCCGCATGTTGTTGGTTGCTCCACAGTATTTATTATTGTATCGCCATGTGTAGAAAAAATAAATCGATCCAAGATCAAAACTAAATGTACTCAAAGCAATTGAAAGGCCACGATTTGAGTTTTTAGAATCAGATTATGTGTAATCAAAGTGAGATTAACCACAACTATAACATGGAAAAGGGTCCTCTTGCATATGAATGTTGGTTCTTTAACCGTTTTACTATACACAAAATGGGAATGGGAAGTGGATGCAGAATTACCACACACACATACACACACGATATTGAAAAATACATAACATGATAAATACAAACGAAAAATTAATAAGAGCTGCAAAGATTATAATTAGTGCATTTTCTAGGGCGGTCTTATCATATTGAAAATTTTACTGGAATTAATTTGGGATAACGTACTAACACATAAGTATAAAGCAGTACTTATAGATCCAAAAAAAAAACCATACTGGCTGTGGAATTATTATTATTCTGTTTTATACGTACTAATACTCGTATACATTTTTTAAGAAGAGATTAAAATCTCCTGTGGTGAACTTAATAACAAGTGATTATTATTGGAAGGGAATTATAGACCAAAATATTATTTGTGAAACGTGTGAGGGCTATTGGGAATACATATAAGTATTTATTAATTTTCAATTTCAATTTTTTGTTGCTGCGTTGGTTGTTGTTAAATCTTTGATTATGGATAAATCGTATGATTAATTAAAATTGAAATTTAACTAGGAGGGGATAGGGCTGCATATTTCGTGATAAACCATTTACATATGTATTTCATGTATATCTCACAGATAGATTATCTAAAAATGGAATACCGTTAAAATCCATTAATCTTCAAAGATGATTATATTGGGTGCGCTTATCTCCTAAAATAACAACACCCTAAATTGATTACACCTGATTTGATTCCATCGTTTTGTATATTTTCTTTAAGTTCGAAACGATAATTTAAAAATAACACAATTTGCCGTTTATCCCGTGTGCCTAAATCGTCAGATTAAAATAATTAATTTTTTCGGTTTTATAAAAACCAAAACTTGTCGCACATCTAAGTACATTTACCTGGAAATTCTAATCTATGATTTAGTTTTTATTTTTTTTGTTAAGGATCTTATAATTACTACCTGTATATGTATTTTTATTTATTTTATCGAGTACAGGATCAATAAACGCATATACGCTGTTTTCTTGTTTGTGTTATGTAGAATAACAAATTGACAGAAAAGAAAACCTTCGATTTCCATTAATTTTCATTATCGTCAGCATCACCATAATCATCATAAAATTTTTTTTTATATAATAAAATTCATATACAATGCATGGTTGATTGACATGCAACGCCCATTTATGATTTCAAGTTCCAATTTACCAGAAATGTTTTGTACCATTCATCAATATTTTGATTAATTTTTATTCTGATTTGGTTTGATGTTGGGCTTCTACATCTCTCATATATCTAAACCCTATCCGCATATATATATTCTGTATGCATTGAATACAGTTGCTGATGTTTATTTTGATAATGATAGATTTTTTTTTCTATTTCGTATGATGGATATAGAAAAAATAGATTTCCAATTTTTCGTTCGCCAAGGGCAAATTAATAGAACGCAGGGTGAAAGGCCAAATTTTCGAATGCCGATATATACAATTACCTAAATTGTCCGTAATTAAATACTCAACAATTGCTAATTACAACATCATCATAAAAATTTCTCAAAAGGATTCTTATGCTGTATAAACCTCGTAACATGAAAGCACATAATAAGTATGATACTTACACAAAGGTTGTTAATTAGAATCACCCTATTATTTATCAGCTTATAGGTGTCTCTCTTAATCTCAATCCATAGAGGAATAAACAATACGATGCTGTTATATGTATATATGGATTTGGTACAGCAGAAGCAGCAGCAGTAGCAGCAAAAAAATCCTTCTGTGCAATTAAAAAATATAAAAAATCTGAACTAAGCATAAAAAATTCAACGGAAAAATATTTCACTTCAAACGAACAATAATACGTCCAAATATTTTAATCCTTTGATTATTTTTTTTGTGATTCTGTGCAGTGTGTGTTATGCTCCTTTTGGATTTATACGTTTTATGGTTTAATCTTAAATTTTTTGAATAACAGCATATTTATGCATACTGTACTGTATATATATACAAACGGCTCCGCTCCTTACTACTCTTTGGTCAACGTGGCGAATAATTTGATTGTAAAATCAATTCTGAATTATGACGACCCTATATAGATTAGTTAGTAATATTCGATAGAACTTAGTTAGTAAGATAAAACTGGCGAAAATGTAGTAAATTGATGAAGTTCTTGAATCTTGAGGTGCTGCAACGAACTCTAACATTTCTCATCAACCAGATTATATGTGGAGAAATGAATAGCTTTATTATCTTATGTCAGTATGTCAGACAGTGGCGTGGCTAACTTATAATCAAAATGTATCTATCTATGGTTATGGACTATCGAGTCGGCATTGTCCGATTCGTGCCCATCTTGCAAAATCTCGAATGAAAGACGATTTTATCGTCAGAAGAAAATAAAAATAAAAATTTCACTACTATAATCCCATCAGACTCAACACTAACCTATAATCAAAATCTTCCTCTGTTCATGAGGTATCGAATCGGCATAGACAGATCGGTGTCCATGTGGCAAAATTGCGAATGACCACCCCTAACCTATAATCAAAATATTCCGATGGTTATGGGCTATTGAACCGGGATAGTCAGATCGGTGACTGGCTGGCATAATCTTGAGTTGCAAACAATTTTAACGACAATTAGAAGCGATTTAATGCTTGATAGTTTTGAATCTTTTTTATCGACTAGTTTTGACTGTATGAAGCAGATATGGCATTTCATCCCTATAGCCTCATCGGCACTCGGGTCTATTGAATTTGCAGTCAGACTTTTGTCCAACTGGCAAAATCTCGAATGATGAACAGTTATATCGTGGAAAACTGGAAAATGGAACATTTCACCAATATAACCGAATAAAACTCACTCCAAACATATAATCAAATTCTACTCCATCAAATTGGTAGAGTCAGATCGTCGTTCATATGTCAAAATCTTGATATACAAACCATTCATCAGCTAAACGTGACTGCGTCTCATGGCTATTATGTAGATGTATGTTATTGACATTTTCTTTTAGAAAATTGATGATTAATTTTTAACTTTTAAATCTATATTTTTCGGTTTGAATATTGAAGTTAATCTTCTTTATCGATACAATCTGCATTATCAAATTAAAAAAATATTTTCGGTCGGAATATCAAAATTAATATATGCATTACCATCTTTCGGTTGGGGCAGCAAATCCACTATCTGCATTACCATCTTTCGGTTAACTTTACCAGTATGCATACTATGAATTATTAAGCCGGATTCAATGTTGCGTTCGTTCCTTCCTTCCGTTTTTTTTCTAAATCAATCCAAGCTGTTGAAAAATTCACAAAAAAATGTCATTTCTAACCAATGAAATTGGTTTAAAAAAAATTCAGAAGGAAGGAAGGAACGAATGAACGCAACAATGAATCAACCTTTATTGCGGCCAAGTTCAATTTTTTTTTTTTGGTTTAGCGATTTTTTTGAAGATAGAATTCTGAAGAAATCGATGACGACATTTCAGGTTTCTGACAACCATTTATTTAAATCCGAAATGTCGTCTTAAAAATGATTAAGGTGGCGGCTATTTATATTTACGGCAACATAGCGCAGATGGTGGATTAGGCACGTGTATTTTTATTCGTATGTGATACACAACATTTCATATTCGAGGAAACCACTCGTTTAAATCTTAAATGTTATAGATTTTGAATAAAATGGGTCACCCCATAAGACGCTGTAGGGCTAAACTTAACATTCGAATGATCATGTGTATTTTGTTTTCGATAGTGGACATGGCGTGCTCAAATAAGATAAGATCGGTCACGACACTCGTGGTTAATGGGAATTTATACCAAAAATTCATACATTAACTGAATATCTCATAAAGATATTGTGTCAGATTCAAGTAACGGAAACAAGAAATATTTAGTTGAATATAAAGAAGACATTATAAATGCAGATCGAAAATGTCAAAAACACTCTATATTATAAAGACTTTATATTATAACATGCTTAATTTCCAATAACTGTGAACTCGTACTCCAACGATTTTTGAACACTTATCAACTGGTAAGAGCTTACAAGGCCATTTGATAAATTTTGATTGATATTTCTTTAATAACCCGTTCCTAGACTCTGAGTTTTGGCAACATATAGTAACAATCTCTGAACAAACAGGCAAATCCAAACGGGATACCGTCGTATTTCCGAATATATTATTACCTGAATGATGTTTTTGACTATAGATTAAAAACTTACTAGTAGGCTGTTTCTCAAATTCCAAATTGCCAAAAATAAATATTCCGAAATAAACCCCAAATCACCTTTTGTAAGTTTTTGATTGTTTAAGCTTAAAAAAAAACTCAAAAAAAAATCACACGTGTTTCTTCATTTCAGATTGGCGTCTTGATATTTTAGTTGATTTAGTTTATTAACTCTTCTCCCAGCTCCACAAAAGGGCGGTGGAGTAAAAAATAGAGCAGATTATAAGTCAGCCAGTGCTATACTATATATATTTATTGGTGTAAATGACGACATTACGGCTAAACAACAACTAATTGGTTTTGCTCAAGCGAGCAGGTCAAATATATCAAAATTTTACATTTCATTTGATCAAAAGCTTATCCAAAAGCTTAAGTACTACTACTAGTAACATTATATTTTAGACATCCCAGTTGAAACGGTAAACTACTACGATAAAATATTGTAATACACTACTACCAGTGGCACAATTCTGGTAGTTCCGCGGGAATACAGAATTGAGGAAAGAATTTATATGTAATTTCTGTTTAAATAATTTTTTTCCGGCCTCCCATGGTACTATTCTCGCTTTCTTTGGGAATTGGGAAAAATATTTTCATAGCATTTTTATCTAGATGATATTTATCTGGCCTACTGTTAGAATTAGTTCGCGTAAGTATTTTAGAAACCAGGTTGATTGGGAAACGTTTTTTCCACAAAATTTTTATAGCGAAAAATATTTCCGCATATCTTTTTTTCTAAAATATGTGCTTCCGACTAATTTCAAGGGGAGTTGGGGAATAGTTATGATTTAGTATTTTACTTAAGAAAAATCTAACTAAATTTTGAATCTAAAAAATGTATAATTCTGTTAGTTCAAATCTTTAACTGTGATTTTTATATTTAAATGTATAAAATGAATTATTTCCTTTGTGTTTTCTACATACAACTTTCAAATTGTATGTATCACTAACTTGCTTATATACTTATTGATGTCTGTTAATTTTGCCTGAAAAAACCATCCCGAAAAGACCTTTTTATGTGGTGTGTTTCCATGATAAATTCAAATCTCAGTCCGAAAAAAATTAAAAAAATTATCAAAATGTGAGTTGCATCCCGAATTTTTTTTTTCTAGCCATAAAAAATATTTATGAACAAAAACAATATGTTTTAAACATAAAACTTTATTTCATCCCGAGAAAATATATTTTTTTTTAAATTACGCAATCCTTTTTTGTAAGATTTCAATAAAATAAATACACTAATTACGATATCATGGGGAATACTGCTAGAAATAATTCATTGAATCATTCTACCACTTGTGGTAGAAATAAATTTCTTATAATTTTCTGTAAATTTGGAATTTTCCAGCTCCGATCTCAGAATTGTCTGAGGCAAATAGGCAGTGGTTTGAGGCTTCTTAATCATTAGATAACACAACAGCAAAATCGAATTACGGGGAATTTACAGAAATTCATAATACTTGGGTAATTCAATAAATTATTTCTACCAGTTTTCCCCATGATATCGTAATGAGATTTTGCTGTCGTGTTACCAAATAATTCAGAAGCCTGAAACAACTACCCGTTTGGCGTAGTTTATTCCGAGATCGACGCCACTATATATTTCAAATTAACAGAAGCTTGGCTTAATTTGCATTTGATAGAATAGTAAAATATGGTAGTTGTATAGTTATTTGCCCTAACTCCATTATATAGTACACTTATTCTAGAATTATTTCGCACAGATATTTATGGGATCGACACAATTTTTAAAATGTATGATTGAGGAATTAAAACAATTTTCCTTGTAAAGAAGATTTTATTTTTAAATGTGTATAAATATGAATACCAATAATATTTACGAAAATTGTATAAATATAATTTTACAATTTAATATTTCGATGGTCAACCGCACAAGTGTAAGTACAAAATTTGGTAAAACGGAGTTAAGTACAAATTTTGTATTTACTTAACTCCGTTTTACCAAATTTTGAACTTAACACATTTGTGCGGTTGAACATCGATTTATTCTTATGTATTTTATCTAATGTTATTTATTTTTTTGTTGTAATTTCTGTCGATTTTTTTTTTGCTAACACACAAAATTCAAAAGCTTTTTCGGGCTGAAACCCCTTCTGACTAAGTTATCATATGTTACTTGTTAAAGGTATTAGTTAGTATATAATTTCGTGCCCATAGAACTACTTTAAATAGAGCGAAATTGTTAACATAAATATGTTTAAAATGGCGATCAACAGAATTTATAACAACTATGTTTTGTTTAACTTTCAAAATAATTAGGTTTTATGGCAGGTTCACGTATGCGATCAAAAAATGATTCGCGAATAAAAAGCCAATCAAATCATTGGAAACATATACAAATTTCCCCGACCGAGATGAAATAATTTTAACTTTGAGCAAGAAAAAACAAATTATGAGCAATAATGACGCTCATTGATTGGCTTGATTCACGATTCATTTTTTGATCGCATACATGAACCTGCCTTTAACGTAAAATAAAAGTATTATTACGTATTTTATTACTATACTGCCCGGTTACACAGAAAAATGACTAACGGCCGGATAGTCGTGCGTCAATTAAATGTTTTATATTATAAAATTTGTTTTTGCAATCAGAAAAAACTCAATGCAAACTTGATTAAATATATTTTTAACTGATCGTTAAATATTTCCATGTGGAGTAAAATATATTTAATGAAGTTTGCATTGAGTTTTTTCTGATTGCAAAAACAGATTTTATATAAAACATTTAACTGGCGCATGACTAATCGCCCGTTCCCACTTGTCGTTACAAACTATCCTACCATGAAAAGAGTCTTATAGTTTAATAACTTAAACGTCTCTAGGTTAAGTTCGTTCTGGCATAAGCTAATAGACGTTAAAAATCACGTCTAATTTCTAACCGTGTACATGTTTTGCTTAAACTGAAATAGCTCATATAGAAATATAATTTCTGTTCCATTTAGTATAACCTCTTCAATTATCGAATTGCAACGGAAACCTATAACATCACTCAAAAAATAACAGACGCAAAATAAATTAACGCGGTCACCTCTAAATCAGTTAATCGGTCATTTTTATGTTTAGAGTCAAGATGAAAAATGAATAAAATCTCTTGAAACCGCGTCTCCCAAACAATTATTTTATTAAAATAAATAAGCGACGACATATCATGCATTCAATTGGTCATAAAATAATAATTTATATAATGACACCAAAACCAATTGGATGAGTGATATCCTCCAACTCTTGAGAATTATATTTATAACGGAAATTAAATTTAATTTAGACAAAGTTTAATACCGTTATGTGTCTTAAGTGGAATTTATATTAATTTTTTTCTTCTTCGGGTTGTTCTCAGAACATATACTTGATTGGTGGTTGGTATACATATTATATCATTGGAATCAAAGTTTTGTTCCGTTTGCTCTATTGTTCTTTGAACGCCTTCCGATAATCGTATCGGACAACAATATGCTTGAAATGGTCAAAATAGTTATTTTATATATGAAAGCGGTCGTTGCTAGTTAAGAATCCCCCAAATTTGCGCAAAATTCAAATTAGGAAAAAACGCTTTATAGAACAACACTTGATAAAATGATGAGTTCTAAATTCGGGAAATTTTTTTATTGGGTTCTCAAATGGGATCCGGGTCCCTATTTACATAAAAATTGGCTCTAAAGGTGATCCAATTTAGCCGCATTGTTGCGTTTTGCCATACTTCGTTAAAATTGTCAATTTAAATATACATACCTATAGCTCATTTATTAACCGGTTGGGATTCAGCTCAACAAATTGGAAGTAACGGAGACCTTTCTCAAACGAATCGGCTGGTATTTTGAAAATGTCGAATTTGATTGAAACAAAACCGCAAGTTTTTTAAATTAACTAAAGCTAGATACGTTATACGGCTGAAGTTCGAAAAAGTGGTTTTCGAGGAGGTGACTGTCAGTTACACGCAGAGAAGATACTCTCTACAGTACAAACACATTTACTGAATTAGATGAAACTTCAGAGTTAGATTTTTTTTCATAAACTGGGATTTCCCGGTGAAATTTGAAAATATTGTAAAAAGTATTGCATTTGCGAAAAAATGAATTGAGAACAAAAGTATTCGAAATTAAATTTGTTACAAAAACAGTTTAAACTATTTTTTCGAAATTTAAGCTTAATAATGATTTTTGATAATAAGCTGCTATTTCTTGGGTTTTTTAATTTAGATAGCAGATTTATTAATTCTCGACGTTGAACCCAACTCTCCATATACTTTAATACAACATATTATTTACCTTAAAGCAGTTTAATTTTTTTAAATTAAACCCAACGTTTCGAAATGTACTCGCTGCGTGCCAAACTTAAGGTAAAATTCAATTTTAAGTAAATATTTGAGTAAATTCAATTACTTTTCAACAACTCTATATGGCAAACTGATCGAAAAATCTGTCCTAAAACCGGTTTTTACCGTAGTAAACTATTAACCTTAAGTTTGGCACACAGCCTATATAAATACATAAATTAATTACGTTCACTTAAAAATTATGGATTATGAATATTATGACTTTACACTTACATAAAATAATTTTGTTAAAAATTAAAACTAAAACTATTAAAAAATGTATTAAAAAAATTTTTATCAGTGTTCTCACTTGTCAAAATAAATTGTAATTGAAGAACAATCAAAATTGCGTACCAACTTTTCAAAAACTCTATGGCAAACTGATCGAAAACTCTGTCCTAAAACCGGTTTTAATCGTAGTAAACTATTTACCTGTTTATAGAGAACCACAAGTGGATCTGACTGCAATAAAATTAAACAGGGGCCGACATGTTGTAACTATCACTTTTTTCGCTTCGACGAAAAAACCGAGCTACTTTGATGAAAATGTAAAAATTTATATGAAACAAAAAATATTTTTTCTTCTAAAATACCGTTATTCTATCGAAAATGTATCGAAGCGAAAAATGTGATAGTTGCAACATGTCTGCACAGGGGCGGTATGTTGTACCATCACTTCGAATTGAAAAAAGTCGAATTCGAAAAAAGTCCAATCAAAAAACTGAAAGTTGTATCATTTTTGCTTTTCGAAAATGATACAACATACCGCCATTCGACTTTTTTCGAATTTCGATTCGAAGTGATGGTACAACATACCGCCCCAGATTGGGTCTATTTTTGTATGTTAATTTTTATTTTCATAAAGTATGCCGTCTTAAAATTTCATGGAAAAAAGACTCAATGAGCTTATTTATAATGCGCTAGATGTCACTACTCCGGACATTTATAGTTCTCAATTGGTAAAAGCCTATGTAATTATTAGTTGCATACAGTGTTGTCAGACATTGTTGTCAAACATTGTTGTAAACATTGTCTATCGGTTTGTCGGTTTATAGCATATGAAGTCGACTTTATGTGAATCATTTCTAGGATATTACGTTTTTCCAAATTATTTTCTTTGTCTAAGATTTTTACTTGATCAAAATTTAGTGAATAATTGAATCGAAGTGAATAATCTACTAGAGCACTGTGTGTGATGTCTTTAATATTTATATGGTAATTGTGATCATACATACGTTTTTTAAGATATTGCTTCGTTTGTCCTGTACATATTTATATGTTTTTTTTGCAATCCTTACACGACACTTTATAGATTAATTTAGATTGTAATTTTTTTCTGTTTTGTCTTGCAATTTAGAGAAGCTATATTTGTAAAATGTGTTGAACGGTTTCGCAACTAATTTTACATTATAATGTAAAATTAGTTGCGAAACCATTCAAGGAACATAATGTAAAATTAGTTGCGAAACCGTCCAAGGAACATAATGTAAAATTAGTTGCGAAACCGTTCAAGGAACATAATGTAAAATTAGTTGCGAAACCGTTCAAGGAACATAATGTAAAATTAGTTGCGAAACCATTCAAGGAACATAATGTAAAATTAGTTGCGAAACCGTCCAAGGAACATAATGTAAAATTAGTTGCGAAACCGTTCAAGGAACATAATGTAAAATTAGTTGCGAAACCGTTCAACACACTATACAAACATAGCTTCTCTAAATTGCAAGACAAAACAGAAAAAAAATTACAATCTAAATTATTCTATAAAGTGTCGTGTAAGGATTGCAAAAAAAAAAACGCACCACATAGCGCTCTAGTAGATTATTCACTTCGATTTAATCATTCACCAAATTTTGATCAAATAAAAATCATAGATAAAGAAAATAATTGGAAAAAACGTAATATCCTAAAAACAATTCACATAAAGTCGACTTCAAATGTTATGAATCGACAAACCGATAGTCAATATTAACCGGTAAGCTAGTATAATATTAGCTGCCTTTACTTGATAAAAATTTAATTTGGATTTATTTTATTCCCAAGGAAACAGCAAAAATAATTTTTAGATTAAATTTTAATTTATTTGGTTGGTAGCAATTAAAAATTAAAAGTTTTGAAATAAAAATTTAACAAATAAAACAAACGACGCGCACAATAACAATTACGACGTTTGTTGATGCGATGCGAATATGGAACGTCACTTTACGGTGACAACATTTTAGAATAAAATATAAAAAATAAAATACCAACTATATACGTCGACATCTTTCGGCAAGTAGGAAAATTAAAAATTGAAATTGGATTTACATAATTCTAAAAAAAAATTGGATTTAACTATGTAATTCCATTTAGGAATAGGTCAGTGCAATTGTTGTTGTAAATGTCTCAAATAAATACATGTATGTGAAGTTAGCCCAGAATTTCATCCCAAGTAAATAAAAAAAATCATCGAGTAACACGAAAACTGCAATGATATTCCAGCCCAGAATTTAATATAGTAATTTCGTTCAATGTCGAAATTTTATTGTAGCCCAGAATTATTTTTTCAAATTTTAAATATTAAAATCAAAATTAAAAATTAAGTAAAAATTATAATTCTGGGATTTTATAAAATAACGAAGCCATTTGTTGTGCTATAAAAATATGATCAATAAAAGGCCATTGCCTGAATGTATTCTATGCGACGCTAAATCGTATATATGTATAAGCTCCAGTATAGAAAGGAGATCAAAGAGGTTAGCCTGATCTGTATAGATGTATCGGTGGCTAGTAACGAAAAGCATTATATTCTAAACAAGGTTGCACAGTTAGTTCTTAGTTCTTGTTTTAATTTCAATCCAATTTGCATGTTATGAACAGAGCTATGATGGTTGGGCCAGCATGGTATCGAGTTCATATAATATCCAAGGGGATTCGGCCTGGTATGTCTTAGTGTATCAAAAACGTAAACGTATACTGCTGAAAATATCTATCCTGTGAATCAAAATGTGAATAGAAATCAAGAATTATCAATTAGACGCCGTTATCTAGAACTTGGATTTTCTTACGACAGCACATAGAATATACTTCATAAAGAATTGAATTTCAAGGCGATCAAATTCAGTTGACCTAAGAACATAAACCAAATGACCATTTATTGAACCATCCTTGCTGCTTACATCACAATTTACCTAGTCATTCCTCAATAGTGGTCTGATTATTTACAACTTCTATAGTTTCCCAAAACGGGTTCGTCGTTTGTTTGCAAATGTTAATTTAAAATCCAATTGACGATAGAATATTTTTTTTTCAAAATCACGGAAAATCAAAATTCCACAAAACATTATTAGACTTTGTAAAATTGACATTCATCACATATATAGAAAATATTATAAGTTTTCGAAAAAACGAATGAACAATCCAACTCTTAGCGCAACACATCAGAAGAAACTTGGATACACCATTACACTCTAGAATCAAAAATACAGTCAAAACCGTGGACTGCCAAGGGGGAATCGGCGCCAAAAAAGGCTGTTTCTTCGGCTTGGAAAGTGTTGATGACTGTTTTCTAGTACAGTCACATGGTACTTAATTTTACTAAATTAACTTATCGGTAACAATTCAAAAAAACGTTGTCGTCCAACAAAATATAACCCTGCGAGGGCCCTTGTACACCCTAACAGTATATAAACTATTAATCCAGTTAAAAATATCAAAGCCAGGGGTATTTTTGGGTTACAAAAGTATCTAAACTATTATACGTCATAAAATTAAATTACATAAATCAGAAAATATTCCTAATTACTTCCCCTTTTAGACAAAATTTCACTGCTTCCACATCCATAGTGCTCGCATATTAAAAAACAACTTTGTATAGAAACTACACAGTATAAAAAAATTATAACAACGTTATTTCCCGTCTCGCAGTATGAACAATAAGTAATTAAAAAAATTAATAATTCATAATAAAAAAAATTATGAGAACAATAAGAATCTTATATTAACGCAATTAGTCTCAACACCATTTTCTTAAAGAAATAAAAAAAAATCTCTCCAAACAGAAGAAAACAGAACAACAGCAACAACATTCGAAAAGAAAAACATAAACAAGAGGCAAACACAGAGTGGAAAAACTTTAACTATAAATCAAAAACGATTTTGTTCTTCTTATAAAATTATATACGAGTACATAGTCTTGTTCTTGTGCTTTTAGATGGCAGAAACACAAAAAAAAGGCAAAACAATAATTATAACCTAAAAAAAATCTTTTCGGAAAGAAACGCCCTTTTTCTTCTACATTTTTTTTCTTATATTTTCTTTTCCCAACTTCTTCATCACCATCGCATCAGTTTCTTAACTTTAAACATTAAGAAAACAAAATAAGAAAATTATTTTTATAATTTAATTTATTTCTTCTGGCTTTTCATTTTTCGTTTTGTTTTCGTGCGACCTTACACAAAATGCCCTAAAAACAACAAAAAAAAAATTATAAAACTACTGTGTACAAATTTTAAACTTCTTATTTTACTTTCTCCTATGCACACAACATTTTCTTATACTCGTATATATTTCCGCTTTTGACAGTTTCTCTTTCTATAAAATATATCCACATAAAACTTGACTTAAACAAATGGGGTTTTTAGTTTTGTACATAAGAAATACACGCATTACGTATATGTATATATGGATAAACATATATCTAAACACAAGAAAAGAGAAAGAAATATAAAATGTCTTAAGACAATTGGTTTTAGTTTATAGACACACATAAATAAGACAGCTGAGGTTAAATGTATATAAAAACAAAGAAAACACAAAATTAACGACCAAATGTAGTCATGCATGCAATTTAAAGTTAAGTTTTGTATATAGACAAAATGGAAGATCTGTAACCTACTCCCACTGTATATTAATAGTACTGCAATCCATCAAAAAACCGTAATAGTTTAATAATATTGGGATAATTTAATCCCCAGCGGGCCCTTTTCGAATATAAACCGAACGATTATAAAAGGTATATGGGGTTTGTTCCGATTCCAACATAATTACGATTTGTTTTAATTATACATATCAAACAGTCATGGACAAAAGTATTTCGTATTTTAATATTTCAAGCAAAAAAAACTCAAATCTAAGTAGTAGTGCATTATTTCATCAGGGCATATTGCGTGAGTTCCACAGTGAAATAAAATTTTTCAGATAAAATTAACATGAGATAAAAATATTAATCGTTTACTTGTTAGAAAGAAACAAAAACATATGTACAGTGCTGAGATGTTGTAAATTCGGAATTTTCGATATTCGATGAAATATCGAAGATTTCGATAAAATGGCATGTTGTACCATTTTCGACCATCATTTCGCCCATTATTTTTATTTTCGACTATCTATCACAAAATACTTTTTGAGTGATACACAGTGACCTTACAAACTAGAAGTTTATGTCAAAACCAAAATATGTGTTGTTGATGTAAAACAATTTTCTTTATTTCATTTGAAAATTTAAGATAGAATTAAAGTTTATGATGTATAAGTATGCAGTATTTCACATGTATTTTTATATATTTATATTAAATATATAAAATAATTTATAATGTAAATAATATTATGAGAGAGTCATAAAATAAAATGTTAATCAGGGATAAAACAAAAAAGGTCACGGTGGGGTGCACAATTTGAAGCAATGGAATATTCATATTGAAAAGCATTAAGAGATGGCTACTGAAGCATTTATGAGCGTGAATGGTAGAAGCGCCGTGTCAGAACTCTGGCAAGAGCTTGCACTAATTTGAAATTCACATGGGCTCCCATGTGGGATGAAGATGGAAGGAAAAAGGTAGGCGATAATTAAGGTTTGGCCGAATGTCAAAAACAAGATAAAAAAAACAATTGCGCAAAGAGGTTACGGATCGTCGTCAAACTGCTGGTGGTTCTCGAACTGTGGTGTTATCGCCTTTCGAGAAGAGAGTTGTTGATATATCATCAAATTAGACAAGAATCTTTTTGGTCTTGAAGGTGCAAAATTTGGCTGAGCCACAATTCCTGATGTTCAGGAAATTACAATTTCAGAAGAAAATTGAGGCAGCTCGTTTACAATCACCGAATTTACACTGTCAACACCGCAGCTTGAACAGCCTACACCACATCTCAGACCACATATAAATACCACACCACGCCCACTTGCACAACAGCTTCGACCTGACACAAAAACGACACAAATCTCACCTACACCACAACCTCGAGCCCCAAAGAAACGTGTATACCCATTAAAACCAAGATGCTTGATGAATTGAAGCTTCAAGGAAAAGAAAACCAAAACTTCCATAATCTAGGTGTGGGAGTGGTATCCATAATTAGATGTCTTCTATAATTAGGTGTCGAAGAGAAAATGCTATCTCTTAAAAAATGAAGAAACCAAAATGTGAATAAATAAATGAAATGAAACAAGATTATATAAATGAAAAATATAAATAAAATGTGATAAATTGTACTAATTTATTCAGACTTTTATTTAATAATTTAATAAATTTTTTTTGATTTAAAAACAACTGAGTAATTCATTTTGAATCTGTCAGGGGCAAACTTAAATTCGTTCTCCAATATTTGAATAACTGTGGTTGGCGGTTGTGTCAACTTAATTTTTTGTGTTATGCATATGTTGAATAATGCACAGCATATTATTTTATTATTTTGATGACCTTTAAAGGCTCGTACCTTAATACTCACTCCGGCCATGTAAATAATTATACTGCCATTCTCGTTCGATTGGATTCCTTAAGGGAGTTATAAGCCATGGCTCTAAGGGATATCCTGAATCGCCTAAGAGCTATAGGTATTTCGCTCCCAATTGCCGTAACTCATTTATAAATTTTCACGTTCTTGAGATAACGCCCATATGCCCGAATCATGGGATGATTCCGGGTAAGTATAGTACAAACGGACAAAATAAACAGGTCGTAATTATAAAACTAAAAAAGATGAAATAAAACCAACCAAAAAAATTAATTTCATTACCGACTGAACATTTAAGGGATGATTGGCTTTTCTGTTTACAAAAATGTGCTCATCTGAGTGAATCAACGCAGCCAATTAAATTATCACGGAGTGAGACGTTTTATCAAAAAACTCCTATCGTTTCCTATCGTTGGGAAATTTTATAAATTTTTACATATAACCGAGATCTAAAGCGGCAGTGATTTCGGTTATGGCTCTGGATACTACACCGATTGGTCGATCGAGTGAAATAAAACATCGCCTATCGTTCTTTGATACGACCCAGTGGCGTGAAAATTCAACACCGCCGCTGGCTTCGTCTGCATGGGTATTTTAGTAACCTGCTCACCCGGGTCCATTTTTTTTTTAATTTCTTCGGCCAAATTAGCAAAAATGTCCTTACCAACTCGAAAGGATTCAATAAATCTAGAAAGTAACTAAAATTATACAATTCGTAACGAAATTTACTAAAAAAATCTTACTAATTATTAGGTAAAGTTTAACTAATCATCACTTTTAATTCCGAAAAAGTGGTTCAATATTGAAATTTTAAAGTTCGAACGAAAAAATTATAACATACCGACTACCACTTTTTTTGATTCGAAGATCACTATCGAAGCGGATGGATGTGATGTTACAACATCTCAGCACAGTAAAATTTACTTCCTAAATAATAATTAAGAGGGGAATATGTTGCCATAAAAAGTATGACGCTTAATACTTTGTATGGCAACATATTTAACTCACCTTCAAAAAATAGTATACAACAAGAAATATTTTTGGCACACTACGACAATTTTATGGTTGAAAAAATATTATATTGAAATGTCAAGAAAAAAATTGAACGCGGGATTATTTTTGTGTGCCGCTACCTACAACACGCTGCAGTACAGTATAAAATAAATTTTAGAACATTTTATGTTTCGTTTGGTCAAAAAGTGGAAAACTACGGTAATATTTGCTGTATTAATAAATTTATCGATTTTGTGTTATTTGTGGTTTGTAGTGTTTTAATAATGTGTTTGTGTAAATTTAGGTAACAAGAAAATAGTTGATTTGGAGGATGTGGTTCTGGAAAGTTTTAGGGAGAATTATTATTATACATACCACAATGAAAGTAATGCTGCAAGCTGCAAGTGATGACACAATTTCAAATTATTTTAAATCCTTTAGCGAGGAGCGAAAAGTATTTGTTGTCATACAATGAGTTAGTAATTCAGTTGACGAGTGGCATTTTATGTTAAAACAATTCGCTAGAAGCGAGAAATCCATATAATACAATAGAATACAATTTCAAACAAAGTACCGAAATTTCACTTCAACACAGGTACACCAACCAAGAGAAGAAATCGACAAGATAATATAATGGGTAGGTATACCAAAACCATCTGGTGATAATATTGTACGACCTCAGGTTTATTGCTGCGAATTTTGATGTTCTATAGGTGTTCAGATGCCATTATAACTCAAATTTAAATGGCCATTATCGGCCATTCCCAGAGGTCGTGATTCAGGCCTGGTGGTTAGTACATGAAGTTTGTCATTTAGTCACCTAACCAAAACCACTTACTGCTAATAATGTACGAACTCGGGTTTATTGCTACGAATTTTCAGATGCCATTATAACTCAAGTTTAGATGGCCATTATCAGCCATTCCCAGAAGCCGTGATTCAGATATGGCTGGTACGTGAAGTAGTTGGTCATTGAGCCACCTAACCAAAACCAGTTATTGCTAATAATGTACGACCTCGGGTTTATTGCTACAAATTTTTATGTTCTAGGTGTTCAAATGTCATTATAACTCAAATTTAGATGGCCATTATCGGCCATTTCCAGAGATCGTGATTCAGGTCTGGCTAGTATATGGTTTTTCATTGGCTAGTACATGGCTTTTCATTGAGCCACCATACCAAAACCACCTAGTGCTAATAATGTACGACTTCCAATGGAAACTTCACGGGCCCTAATTCATAAGAAACTCAAAAAGTTCTTATTAGAAATAAGTGAGAAATAATAATAAATGGTTTGAGTTCAGTATATTTGGTTTACATCCCCGACTGTGTTAGTACAAAATATTGGTTAAAAATGTATGGTTATGTTACTATAATAGTTTTATCTTCGTAATTTGTCAATTAAAATTTTAATTTTTACTTTAGTTATAAAAAACAATATTTTAGTGCCATTGACAATTTGACAAAAGTTTAATAAATTGTTTTTTTTGACAAAAGTTTAATAAATTGCTTGTTTTTTAAATATCGTCAATTTAATGAATATACATATATCTGTTTCTATCTCAGTTTTATTTTATTTCAATGTTTTGAATTTAAATTATCTACGAATTTTTTTAATTTATTTAAAAATGTGTTCTATGCTTTCTAAACTAATTAAAATATTGTAAAATCAAACATAATATTTTACTTTTCATTGACAATTTCGCATATTAAAAATCATAACAGTGTACTCCACACAACTACATAGAAAGGCTTCAAAATTTCAATTGGATTTAGGAGAAGTCCAATTAGAATTGTATACGTATATGATTTTAATCTATGGGCAAATCTATAAAATATTTTACGGGCTCGGTAATATAATATCTATTTATTAAAATTTTTGTTATTAAATTTAATATTACAAAATTAATTATCGAGGCAGTATATGGACCAGATTTCCTCAGATTGCTCTAATACATGAAAAAATAGGTTATGGGTGTGCCATCGAGAAAAGGCGCCCGTCTAGGTCCATGAGTCTCGAAAAAATTATTTATTGCTTTAGAAAACACTTTTGTCGGAGGAATTTTGTCAAAAGTTGGTGTTTCTTTTGTTTCTGCACCGCGTCGCAATTTTTGATTTAAACGATCACAGCGCTTTTGCGCCGCGTAGCATTCTAACGGTTAATTAGAGAGTTTATTAAATTTCCAAGACAGTCAATTTCCCATGTATTAAAACTATCAAAAAAGAGAAAAAAAGGTTAATAGACGAACTATCTCCAGAAGACTTTAGGAAGTTGGTATTTTACGATACAGAACCAGAACAGTGATTAATATCACTGACATCAACAAGAAAAAGCGAATGAACTTTGCTTTGCAGCATGAACTAAAGACTGTTTGAAAAAATCATCGATTGTGCATGGTGCGAATTGGCATAACGATGTTTTGGGGTGGCATTTTTTACAATGGTGTTGGAGATTTGATCCTTCAATGCCAAATCGTCTGCAGGCTGTAATAGACGCAAAAGAAAACGTCACTTAATATTAAAAGTTTAAAAGAATGCAAATTATAACGGGTGATTTTTTTGTGGTTAGGATTTTCATGCATTAGTATTTGACAGATCACGCGGGATTTCAGACAAGGTGTCAAAGAGAAAGATGCTCAGTATGCTTTGACATTTCATAATGAATAGACTTACTAACGAGCAACGCTTGCAAATAATTGAATTATATTACAAAAATCAGTGTTCGGTTCGAAAAGTGTTTCGCGATTTACGTCCGATTTATGGTCTACATAATCGACCAAGTGAGCAAACAATTAATGCGATTGTGACCAAGTTTCGCACTCAGTTTACTTTATTGGACATTAAACCAACCACACGAATGCGTACAGTGCGTACAGAAGAGAATATTGCGTCTGTTTCTGAGAGTGTTGCTGAAGACCGTGAAATGTCGATTCGTCGCCGTTCGCAGCAATTGGGTTTGTGTTATTCGACGACATGGAAGATTTTACGCAAAGATCTTGGTGTAAAACCGTATAAAATACAGCTCCTGCAAGAACTGAAGCCGAACGATCTGCCACAACGTCGAATTTTCAGTGAATGGGCCCTAGAAAAGTTGGCAGAAAATCCGCTTTTTTATCGACAAATTTTGTTCAGCGATGAGGCTCATTTCTGATTGAATGGCTACGTAAATAAGCAAAATTGCCGCATTTGGAGTGAAGAGCAACCAGAAGCCGTTCAAGAACTGCCCATGCATCCCGAAAAATGCACTGTTTGGTGTGGTTTGTACGCTGGTGGAATCATTGGACCGTATTTTTTCAAAGATGCTGTTGGACGCAACGTTACGGTGAATGGCGATCGCTATCGTTCGATGCTAACAAACTTTTTGTTGCCAAAAATGGAAGAACTGAACTTAGTTGACATGTGGTTTCAACAAGATGGCGCTACATGCCACACAGCTCGCGATTCTATGGCCATTTTGAGGGAAAACTTCGGAGAACAATTCATCTCAAGAAATGGCCCGGTAAGTTGGCCACCAAGATCATGCGATTTGACGCCTTTAGACTATTTTTTGTGGGGCTACGTCAAGTCTAAAGTCTACAGAAATAAGCCAGCAACTATTCCAGTTTTGGAAGACAACATTTCCGAAGAAATTCGGGCTATTCCGGCCGAAATGCTCGAAAAAGTTGCCCAAAATTGGACTTTCCGAATGGACCACCTAAGACGCAGCCGCGGTCAACATTTAAATGAAATTATCTTCAAAAAGTAAATGTCATGGACCAATCTAACGTTTCAAATAAAGAACCGATGAGATTTTGCAAATTTTATGCGTTTTTTTTTAAAAAAAAGTTCTCAAGCTCTTAAAAAATCACCCGTTATTATGCGTAATTATTAAAAAATTCCAAATTCCAAAAAATTAAGCTCCTTTGAAATAATGTAGAAATAAAAAAAGAAACAATGAAGTTTTTCCTAGCATTTTGTTGTTATATTTCTTTTGTTTATGATTTTTAAAAACATTAATTTCAAATTAATATTTTATAATTAACCTTTTCCGCTATTTTAACGTGTAATGTACGTCATTGGTAATTTTTCTCTATACTGAAAATGACGTACAGTGTACGTCAACGAGTGAATTTGACTTTGTTATAAAAAAATAAAAAAAATATCGTGGATTCAAAAAGAAAGGGGGAAAATAGTAAACGATTTTTTTTAAAAAGAAAGGAAAATAAAATCCATACATATAAAATATAAACAACTTTGGTCGAAAAATATAAATAAACGATATAATAAAATTTAAATTTGAACACACGTACAGAAGAATTATATTTGGTGTTGAAATTTTGCGGTTACATGTTCGGATATGCGAAAAATCAAAAAAAAATTAAAAAAATAGGCATTTGGATTGGGAGGTACCAGGTTGGAATCCCGCTAGAGGCAGGGTGCAAAAATGAATTTTCAACACAGATTACGATCTGTGATGAAATGTAACACATCTACGACCCCCCCTCTCTCTCTCTCTCTGGCTTTCACATCCCATGAAGGGATTTCGCCGCCCGCACAATGGCCCTCCATCCATCCCGATCCATTGCTCTCGTCCTCCAGTTTCGACATCCTAATGCTTGCAGATCTTGTTCAATGTCGTCACGCCAGCGTAGTCGGGGTCTTCCTCTACGACGAACACCGGCTGGTTGTTGGTGAAACACTTTATATATCATCCGTTGTTGTGGGGACCTTGCAACGTGGCCGAGCCATCTCACTCGATTGGATTTAATGAATCCGATGATATCGCTGCCTCCGAGGAGTTGCTTTATTTCGTGATTCATACGAATCCGATATTCGTTGTTCGCAACTTTAATTGGACCAAAAATTGAACGTATGACCTTCCTTTCGAATGTAGATAACAATTTACAATCGTTAGAGGTCATGGTCCAGCTCTCGCTTCCGAAAGTCAGCACAGGTCTTATTAGTGCTTTATAAAGTGCGAGCTTGCACGACTGCGATAGATGTTTCGAACGCAATAATCTTGATTGGGCGTAGAAAACTCGTTGTCCGGCAGCGATTCGGGCTTTTATTTCTGCCTGGATTTCATTCAGTGATGTTATAACTGACCCGAGGTATTTAAAGTTTTCGACACCATCAAAATTGTGGTCGCCAATTCCGAGATTTGCACTAGAGATGTTCCTGGGTGTTGTTAGATATTTGGTTTTACTGCTGTTCACCTCCAAACCAAGTCTTCTTGCGCAGCGATCGAGCGGTATGAAACTGTCTTTGATATCGCTTGGTCTTCGGCCAAGAAGCACGATATCATCTGCATATCCAAGAATTTGGCCGGATTTATTAAATATACAGCGCGAAGTTTCGATGTTGCTTTTTCTCACTACGTACTCAAGCGCCAAATTGAACAGCAAAGGCGCGAGTGCATCACCTTGTCGAACGCCAGATGTTATTTCAAAGGAGTCTGACACAGTTCCTTCAATTACGATTCTACATACAGACCCAGACGTTGTTAATTTACACAGCGAAACGAGTTTCTCTGGGATTCCTAGGCATATGAGCGCGGCCCATAGGTTGTCGCGGTTTATACTGTCATATGCCTGCCGGAAGTCTATATATAGTTGATGTATGGTTATGTTGTACTCCCAACATTTTTCCAAGATCATCCTCATGGTAAAACACTGGTCCGTGGTTGATCGGTTGGGTCGAAAACCACATTGATAGTCGCCAATGATGTTTTCGGCGAAAGGGATGAGTCTGGCAAGTACAACATTAGCCAACACTTTGTAAGCAGCGTTCAATAAAGCTATGCCACGATAGTTTTCACATTTGAGACGGTCGCCTTTTTTATGCAGCGGACATATGAGCGCGGTCTTCCAATTCTCAGGCAGCTCTTCTTGGTCCCAAATACAGACGACGAGGTCGTATAGACTTGTTGCAAGAGTAGCGCCTCCGAGTTTAATCAATTCTGCGGGGATTCCATCGAGACCGGGTGCCTTTCCGTTTTTCAATCGACTAATAGCTGCGTCTACTTCCTCCACTGTGGGATATTCGACAAAGACCTCGTCACCTGGAGGAGCTATTGCTCTAATGGGGGTCACGTCGTCATTCAGATTTAGCAGATTTTGAAAGTAGGTTTGCCATACTGAGAGAACATCAGCCACGTTTGTTCTCAACTCTCCATTCCCGTCTTTGATGGCTGTACTTCTTGGGTGGAAATCTTTAGTGAGATTCCTGGCGTTGGCAAAACAGTCCCTTGAGTTTCCTAGTTCCGCTTGGAAGCTGATGTTTTCGATGCATAGTCTCATATGTTCGCGTTTTTTTTTGTCGAAGGTATTTAGTCGTGGCTTTCCTAGCGCGGAGATATTCTGCTAGAGTGCTTCTAGTGTTGCGAGCCAACCATTTTTCACGAAGCGTTCGTTTATTTTCGACGACCCTACGGCATTGGTCATCGAACCAATCATTGCGGGCTCTCGGAGGTCTTCTTCCGATGGTATTTTGCGCCGCGGTGGTTATGGCTGACTGTATACCGTGCCACTGCTCCTCGATGTTAGAGGGAGCTTCTTCGTTGTTGCTGGGCCGCTCTAAATAGTTAGTGACAGCTGATTGGTAACTCTGCAATGACGCTTGGTCTTTTAGAGCATTGATATTCCATCGAACGGTCTTTTGTGCTTGTCTGTTAAACGTAGATGACAGTTTGCACTTATATTTAAATATGACAAGCATATGATCGCTGTCCATGTCTGCACCTCTGTAAGATCTAACGTCAGATATGCTGGTGGAGTGCCTCTTAGACACCATGACGTGATCGATTTGATTTTCCGTTCTCCCATCATTCGATCTCCACGTTACTTTGTGGATTCTCTTATGTGGGAAAAACGTACTTGATACAACTAAGTTGTACGTTATTGCCAGGTCGGTGACTCGTTGGCCGTTGTTATTACTAGTTAGGTGCAGGCTGTTAGGACCGATGTGCGATGTATTTTCTGCACTCCTACCGATTTTTGCATTAAAGTCGCCCACGATGATTTTAATGTCGTGGTGCGGTATGTTATTGATGACTTCCTCCAGTTCGACAAAGAAAAGATCTTTGATGTCATCTGATTTATCTTCGGTGGGTGCATGCACATTGACGATCGTGATGTTAAATTTCCTAGTGCGAAGTCTGACCGTGCATATCCGCATGTTGATAGGGCGGAAATCGATGATATGATGCTTCACGCGCCGATGGATGAGGAAGCCAACTCCAAATTCTCCTCCGTTCTGATGGCCGCTGTAATGAAGAGTGTAACCATTGGTGGTGTCATGGATCCCACTCCCAGACCATCTAAGCTCTTGTAGTGCAAGTACGTCTAATGTGTAACTCTTTGCTTGGTTCGATAGGTTCTGGAGATCTCCAGGTCTTAAGAGGCTAAGCACGTTCCATGTTCCCATTTTTAAAGCGTTGTCCGTGTACAGTTTCCGAGGTCGAGTTTGTAATGAATCCGATATGGTTATCCGAGGCCTTTGTTTAGGGTTCATAACTTGGTGAGTTCAACCGCTCAACCCGCTTGTTACGTGTGTGGGTCACGTACTGGTGAGAATCTTGAGGCATCCAGTCCTACCTTGAACACATTTATATAGCGAGCCGCTTGATACAAGACAGACGCCCGCTTCAGCCGCTCCTAACCTGGAAAACAGACGCTGGTTTGGCATTGGTTTTGAGGCGCCAATGGCTCACCCTGACATGTAGTGTCCATGACTATAAACAGGATTTAGCTGCTCGTCTCCACTACACCCCCTGTCGGAGTGAAAAACTCATGGGCCGACCCATATTCCATGTCAGTATAGGCTGGCATGGAGCTTGCAATGTGCAGGTGGTCTTAAAATCGGTCGTATAGCCGTACGTCCTTGAATTGGCTGACTGGCGTAAAAGTAAGGGCGGAACAAGCAAACCGCGAAAGAGCAGGGAGAGTCTTGAACAGGCCCCATAACAGATTGCAGGGACAAAACAAAATTTCATCAAAAAACAAAAAAAAATCTAGAACCCGATTGCAGTGCAACCTACCAGGTCCAATTGTGAATATAAACCATCCAGGAACCCACTCAAACACGCACACACAAATTTCATTAAAATCGCTCCAGCCATTTAGGGGGAGTTCATTTGTAATTTCTTTGAGTGGATGGGCACACATTTCTTCTAACTAATTGATAGCGCAAGAGGTTAAATCTCAAAGATTTGTAATTTTACTTAAGATAACCAACACAACTTAACTTCCAAATACTTTTGCCCATGACTGTATTTGGGTACGGCAGGATCATGTGATGACATGAAACTTTAACATACATAATTGATAATATTTCATTTCATATAAAGAAAATCATATGCATATGGGGAAAAAAATATTATGATTGATTGTCATTTTCCATGTGACGTCCTGATTCTGAGATGGATTTATGTAATGCAATATTGGCTATGCCCCAGGGTAAATAAAAATGTTACAACACAAAAAAATAATAATAATTTTAAGCCTAAAAATTTGACTCCATGGAAAAAAATTAAATTCATCAGTCAAGTCGACTGACACATCCACATAACCACCACCACCCTAAAAATTTTAATTCTTTTTTAACAGAAACTTATTTTTGAAATACAATTTAAATTTTAAAATAAAATTTTAACTTAAAGATATATTACGTACAATGAAAAGGGTCGCTCCACAAGGAAAGGATAAATCTAACAAGAATACGAATATAAGAAGAAAATTATACCATTATTAATCATATAAGATTAAATATTTAGTATGTCTCCCACTTAGTTTTCATTTTCTTTTAAATTTTTATAATATGTATTAAGATGGTAATGATTGTTGATGTTAAATGATAATGAAGGTATAGACTTACATACATCTCTCCACTTGATAGCAATTTTTCTTATTTAGGTGCTTCGAGTTTCCGTTTTCAATTTTTCATTTTGTTTAAGGCTTAGAAAAGTTTGTTTTTGTCGTTTGTGGGGAATAAGATTTAAGAGAAACAAAGTTTTATGTAAGACAAACAAATTGTTATTATCTGTACTGTACAAAAGCTTAGTCGGATTTTATACTGGATGTGGAACATAATTATTTCGAATTACTTCATTATGCATATAATTAAATATTTACAGAATATAACGACTGCAGTAATGGATATAAACCCTTGACCACATTGTTCCAATATTCGCGTTATGTGTGAAAGTGCTTTGAATTATATTTTTACACGCTCGTAACTAATGTCATTAACAATATAAATCTACACCATTAAATTTTATATAATTACAAATACATACAATCAAGAGCTTTTCTGAAGTCATACAAACATTCTTTTCTATTTAATTCAGAGAACAGAAACAAAAAAAAAGTCTTAATTACAGTAAAACATATTAAGCTGAATTTTCTGTTAAATAATTCATACAAGTCCTAAACAAAATAAAAAATTAAATAAAAATTATAACAACAACAAAACATATGTACATTGTACATAAACTACATAATATTTGTGTAAAGCTTTTTTGTTATTGTTGTTGTTGTTGGTGGTGGTGGTGTGAAAAAGCACAGAGAGGAAAAATTGTTCATAAACATCAAAAATTAAAAACTCCGACACAAAAGAAAAAAAGGTGTAAACTAAGCGACAATTTATATATGAATATAATGGGCACATATACAAATATAAACATTTTCACACAAACACAATAATAAATAACATATAAATATAATAGGAAAGCTCATTTACAAAACGGAGCTTTTTGAAATGATTTTTATGAAAAAGTCACTTCTATTTTTAATTTTTTTCTTGGTCGACGTCGACATCGTCTTGGTTCTTATGTGTGTACGTATAATAAAATAATAACTTCACATACCTCGTATATAAAAGGAGAAAATGAGAAAAATTGAGCTTTTTAATTGTTACGGTATTCAAAAGAACTTTGAGATTTGTAAACTTTTCCTTTCATAAAATTTTCCTTAAAAATTACTCAATTTTTTTTTCTTTACATAACTTTCATAATAACACATACTCGTACGTAATTCTTATTTTATGTAATGCGGCTTGTAATTAATTTTATTTGGTTTTTTCGTAAGCGAAAAATTATTCCGCGTACATGCCTTGATTAAGGTTGTATGTACATAATTAAATTTTTAACAAGGTATGATTATGTGTGTATGACATATTATTAAACAGGTGGAAATTTACACGCTGTTAGTTGTGCTTGCACAACAAGAGGTGAGATGGTCTGGGAGTGGGTTTGTAACGGATGATTTCAAAATTTAACGTTTTAATTCGTCGACGTCCGTTAACAGAAACTAATAGTGGTTTTATAGATGATTGTGAAATACATACCAAAAATGTACACTGTTAAATTTAAAAATATTCCAATAGGATTTGTTTTGTGGTCAGAAATTGAAACATTTTTAGGTAATCTAAAACATGTATTTATGAAGTTTGAAATACGTCTATATTTAATTTTTTTTTAAATTGTTTTTTTCTCGGCTTTTAATAGACAAAACATTATTTACATGACATTCACAATGTTTACGACTATTCAAGTCATCAAGAAACAAAGAGGTCACCTACTTATAATATATCTACTACAAAAAGTAAAAAATTAACTCACCTTCCCCTATTTTACCTCCTAGGTCACTGTGTAAAAATACACCCGAACCCTTACAAAAATGAGAACCTCCACAAGTTCTATCTTGGCAATTTGATTTCGTACTGATAAACAGATCGATATGTTCTTGTTTTATACTATTAGGTATAAAGCAAGATTGATTTTTTGCAGTTTGGTCGTAGCAACCTGATGAGTAGACCAAATGTTCATCAGTACGAAACCAAAACCAAACGCTTTATATAACATTTATATTAGAGAAGTCTCTAAGTCTCTAGTAGTGTGAAACTTCACAAAGGAAATTAAAAATGTAGACCTAGATCAGTTGGTTCTGATTCGTTATGACGATATATACAGAACGAATTCATCAATTTCACGGTGGAAAAGACGGTAGCTGGTTGCAAATTCGTTATTATCCGCTTGACAGTTTGCCCGAGTGTGGCTTGGGCTCGGTGTTCGATTGTGTATTGACTAGATTGAATAACCTATAATAATTTTTTTATATAAGCGAAAACGGTCAAACAAAAATGGGTCAAATTGAGGTTTTAAACGAGCAATTTATCAATGCACCGGGGCAATTAACTCCCAGATTAGGTTAACAAAGAAATTGGAACAACGTATTACCAAATTAGAACAACCGACTTGCCCAAAAGTATAGCAACACTGACCGCTCCGAGAACAGAGCAGGGTTTGGCTGATATATGCAGGCTTCTGGACAATATTGCAGAGCATAAAGCAGAAAAATAGAGGAAGAGCGGATGCATGCATTAACAGCATATAACATATTCAGTGACGATTGGACATCCATATAGGAATGTTTGTCTCAACCGTCCACACTCGACAAATGAACAGTAAAATTATTAACCCACATACAAAAGGGGGCCAGGAAAATGAGAATACGGAGCTCAATTTTCTGATAACAAGTGTAGAAGTAAAAGCACATTCCGAGTCAACTAATTCCATGGAAACATGAGAGTAGAAACTGACAGGAAAAAGAAGAACAACAGAGTCGAGTAAATCATCAGTAAACTACATAGAAAAAAAACACCGGATTGCAAACAATTGCAGGATTAAACCCTGGACAAGAAGGATAACTTTACGAGCGCAGAATTTTCCAATTTTAATTTTTCAATTTAAATTTCAATTTCAATTTCAATTTCAATTTCAATTTCAATTTCAATTTCAATTTCAATTTCAATTTCAATTTCAATTTCAATTTCAATTTCAATTTTAATTTTAATTTTAATTTTAATTTCAATTTCAATTTCAATTTCAATTTCAATTTCAATTTCAATTTCAATTTCAATTTTAATTTCAATTTCAATTTCAATTTCAATTTCAATTTCAATTTCAATTTCAATTTCAATTTCAATTTCAATTTCAATTTCAATTTCAATTTCAATTTCAATTTCAATTTCAATTTCAATTTCAATTTCAATTTCAATTTCAATTTCAATTTCAATTTCAATTTCAATTTCAATTTCAATTTCAATTTCAATTTCAATTTCAATTTCAATTTCAATTTCAATTTCAATTTCAATTTCAATTTCAATTTCAATTTCAATTTCAATTTCAATTTCAATTTCAATTTCAATTTCAATTTCAATTTCAATTTCAATTTCAATTTCAATTTCAATTTCAATTCCAATTTCAATTTCAATTTCAATTTCAATTTCAATTTCAATTTCAATTTCAATTTCAATTTCAATTTCAATTTCAATTTCAATTTCAATTTCAATTTCAATTTCAATTTCAATTTCAATTTCAATTTCAATTTCAATTTCAATTTCAATTTCAATTTCAATTTCAATTTCAATTTCAATTTCAATTTCAATTTCAATTTCAATTTCAATTTCAATTTCAATTTCAATTTCAATTTCAATTTCAATTTCAATTTCAATTTCAATTTCAATTTCAATTTCAATTTCAATTTCAATTTCAATTTCAATTTCAATTTCAATTTCAATTTCAATTTCAATTTCAATTTCAATTTCAATTTCAATTTCAATTTCAATTTCAATTTCAATTTCAATTTCAATTTCAATTTCAATTTCAATTTCAATTTCAATTTCAATTTCAATTTCAATTTCAATTTCAATTTCAATTTCAATTTCAATTTCAATTTCAATTTCAATTTCAATTTCAATTTCAATTTCAATTTCAATTTCAATTTCAATTTCAATTTCAATTTCAATTTCAATTTCAATTTCAATTTCAATTTCAATTTCAATTTCAATTTCAATTTCAATTTCAATTTCAATTTCAATTTCAATTTCAATTTCAATTTCAATTTCAATTTCAATTTCAATTTCAATTTCAATTTCAATTTCAATTTCAATTTCAATTTCAATTTCAATTTCAATTTCAATTTCAATTTCTATCTCAAACTCCATTGAACTAATCTTTCTAGCTCCAGTTTTTGTGCCATAACAACACCGTTCAACATCTATGAGCACATTAATCCTCTGGTAATTGTTAAGCAGGGAACCGGACGGATCATCAATGGGAAGTTCAAATCGTTCATGTTATCCACCTTTCGGAGTTAAAAGGTCGAAGTACACGGGTTAAACGATTGGACTGGAACAGCGTTGAAATAGGTAGCAGGAACACCTGACGCCACCGATTGGACCAGATTGTTAACAGCCAGAATAAAATCATAAGTAATAACAATGAACAATGTAATTTTTAGTTTATTATTTTCCCATTACCGATTCTACATAAATTGGTATATATTCAGTACTCTCGAACTAAATACACAATCGTAGGGATTTCTTCCATTTTAAATCAGTAATCTCATCCGTTCGAAACTGATTGTTGTGATTCTGACAAATTTTAATCTACAATTCGAACAAAGATCAATACCATCCTGACGGAAACGGCAAAAAAAATTCTTGACGAATATAATCAAATTGTCGATTCATTGCAGACACGCAGATGGGAGAAGACAACAAATTTTGCCAAACAAATTCAGACAAACTATCACACGATGTACACGGCTAGTTGGGCCAACGAATAGTTCCTGACTTCTATGGACTACATCTCAACTCGTACGTGCTCTTTAAACATACACCCAACAAACGATGTGCACCGCATAAGAAAATCCCAACATTTTTACTCTGACGCTCGAAAATTTCAATTGTCATGAGAGTTTTTTAGCTATCGTGATACCAAGAATTTTCGGAACTGTATGAATTTTTTGGGCTGAGTGTAGAAAATGTCATGATAGCAATAATTTTGATCCCATAGCATTCGTCTGAGACTGAATTTAGCCTATATCCTCACACACATATGAAAATTGATACTGTTAAAGTTAGCCGAAAGTTTCCAGCCGAAAGATAATGCAGATAGTGTCTTGAATACAGCAAAAATCAGTCGTGAACTCGAATTTAGGAGAATTTAGGATCGAATTACACCATTCGGGTGAAGGAGAAATTATTTCAGTTTATAGGAATTTAAAAATCGATAGGAGCGAGAGTATAAAGAGAGTTTAAAAATAGTCAAGACACTATCTGCATTATCTTTCGGCTGGAATCTTTCGGCTAACTTTAACATGGTTGAAAATTGGGCTTATTTAACCAACATGTACATATTTATAAGTATTATATCTACTCTCAGCACGAGAGTAAAAATGTCGGGATTTTTTGGGCTGAGAGTAAAAAATGTCATGATAGCAATAATTAGTGTTGCCATCGCATTTTTCCGGGATGAAATTTGGGCTATCTTCACATACAAAGTGTCGGCGAAGTGGATTTCGGCGATTGGGTGTCGGCGAAGTGGGTGTCAACGATGTTGTTGTCGATCTGGTTGTGTCGGCGATGTGGGCTAGATGGTAACGTGGTTGGCATGTGGTTGTCGACCATCCGTCCGCTCGGCGATGTTGTTGTCGGGGATATTGGCTTATTCCGAAAAACATTGTATTCAGATTACTTATTATTTTGACAATTTATGGACACACTTTCTCGCCAAAATTAAATTGTGAAGTGGTTAATTAATGACATTTAGTAGAGACACTTTAACTGCATTTGTCGATAAATCTGCATATTGGGGGTCAATCCGCGTTCTGTGAAATAATGAAAATGAAAAGTTTTTTTCATTGCCAATCTAATAGTTTTAATTATTTGCACGTAATTTTAAATTTTACCGTGTGAAATCAAAATTTCTTATGGGGAATACAAACCTACTCGATTGCTAATGAAAAAAATCATTTCATTTTCATTATTTCACGGAATGCGAATTGACTCCCTGCACAACTTCCCTTAATTTAGCAAAGAACACTTTTAATGATGAAACCCTGAAGTCTCATTGGTCATTAATTATAATGGAAATAATCAAAATTGAGTGCAACTTAAGCTGTTACGGGACTGGTTCAAAATTACATTTTTTTAAATTCGTTTGAAGAATTATCAAATTTTATAAACTGCAAGTTTTTTCTGAAGTGTTAAACACCTTTCTATTTGGCCTTAATTTATTAAAATTTTTGAAAAACAGGACTACCCCTTCTTTAGCATATTTAGAGCACATTTTCCCCCAGGTTTCGCAAACATTTCAAGGGACTGAAGATAGAATCCGGCCTAAGTTAGTACGTAAAAAATGATGTAAAAAGGAATTTCCAAATTATTAAGCATTTTATTAATCACCCTGTGTTCAAAATAAAATGTAAATACCGATTCTACATAAATTTAAGTTCAGTGACGCGAAATTTATTAAAAAATTCCCGATTGTTAATCGCTTAGAAAATATCATAAAAATTTTAATAATTTTTTTTAGTTACGTGGGGTGAACTCATATACCGTTACCGTGGTACCCATGAAAATAGTGTTTAAATTGAGCACTGCGTGCTTCATTAAACGTTCGGTTTGTTAATATACAAAATTTTTTGGCGCGGAAAATTTTTATGCGAAATCGTTTATTAAAAAATCAACCCCGATAATCTTTTTTCGTACATGCATGGAATTGCAATGTCGGTTTAATTAGGGTCTCTATACAAAACATATCCATGGGAATATAAACGTTAAATATTTATTTCTCAGATATGCCGCTTATAAGTTTATATAATAAACCATTAGAGGCTAATCGTCTAATAAATCCAATTAATCAACTAATACCATTATGAGGTCATACATACGTATTTTTAGTTTCATTCTCTAATTTCATTAGCGAATATTTATAATTTACACACACACAGAACTGCAAATACCTCACGTTGCTTTCAAACCCATTAATTAAACTGATTAATTAATTAATTATTGTCAAAATTAAAGGTATAAAAAAAATATTCATTTTGAACACGTTAAAAAATAAAACTGAATTACTTTTATTACAAAGCATTTTATTGTTTGATTAAACGTCAAGTGGATTTGTTACGGGTTTCAATAGGTTTGTTATTTAATTTTTTTTTTTTATAAAATTTCTTCGTTCGTATAATTTGAAAAGGTGGATGGATGAAAATTATATAGCGTAAATCGTATCGAAGGTGTTATTATATTTTACTTCTTATAGTTTTCAACTGCAGTTATATCGTAATTCGTGACTATCACGATACATATATAAATGAGTCAGCAAGTTATTTGGAACATACATATTTCAATGATACGTTTTCCATTAGTCATCGTGTCAATTTTATTAAAAATAATATTTTTAATTAATTGCAAAATTATACATTACCAACATTTTAATTTTTTTGCATTTTTTTTTTTTATTCCGGCGACATCACGTGCTTTAACCACCGGATATTAGACACACTCCCATCTTCGCATATTATTATGCCTTGAGTATAATATATGTATTATGTCGCACATATAAATTTTGTTCTCATTAAAAATTCTACCATAAAAACAAAACAAAAAATTAAATTATCAAGCTGGGTAGAAGTAAAAAATATACTTCCTCCTTCATGAAATTCCTCATTATTTTTATCAAATCATCAGTAGCAAAAAAAAAAAAAAAAAAATCAACAACTTCCGCTTATAAATTATTTCTATTTTTATGTTTTTGAATCCGTCTTGTGTGTTTGTTCAACATATTTGATGATCGTGGGTACACACACGCAGCTCAGCTACCCATTAAACACCCTTGCGTACACACACACATACACACTCACATGTTCACAACAAAACCCCAACAAAACACATTAATATTTGACAAATGATGGTACAAGGATATTCCTTTTACACATTTTAACTTGCTTTTTTCATTTTTATATAGAAACATAATTTTAATTTTAATAATTTCGACTAAATCATGATGATAAACATAAACATGGATAAAATATAAAAAAAAATAAAAAAATTGTGTGAAAATTCATTTTTAATCCAATTTTTTCGCTAGCAACCGTGAACTATGACGAATGGTGGTGGTATCATAAAAATATCCATTTTGTTTAATATTACGATACGTAGGTACATGGGGATAGGGTTGGTTGTCACCTATCCGAGCTAATCTACGCTAATTAGCTTTAATGGTAAATTATTTTCACGCAACAAAATTTTTCGCCAAAATGATTATCTTAACAAAGCGTGTTCGATGTACTCATATTCATAGATAATGTCTATACATCAATCTATATATATATACACAAACAAAATTTGCATAATTAATTTGATTAATTAACATGATATTTTATATCCGACTATATATAGAAATAAATCCACAAAATGTTTGTATTTTTTATTCGTTCATCGACCCAAAAATAGTTCCACAGATTGGTAATTTTTTTTTTTTTATTTTTTCCACATTTTCAATTATGAACAGACGCAACAGAGCAAAACTAACCGGATCTGAAATACATATATAAAATTTTACAAAAAAAAAAAAATTTATTTAAATTTAATACATAATTTATTTATTTTTTATGAATTTAATTTTATGGATTAACGTAATTCCATATTTCCCAAATAAGTGACCAAATCGTATATAAATACTACACATGCCACATGCCCACCAAATTTTGGCATTTTTACTGGAGGGACCAAATTAAAACTTCAATTAAAATTTGGTGAAAATTTTATTACGTGAAAAAAGTTGTAAAATGTGAATCTGGCAAAATGAAATTTTTAAATTATAAAATGTTATGTCCCTGGTGATTAATGCACTTATGAGTTTATTGTTTAAGTCCGTACCTGTAATATGCTATTGGAATTTAAAATATAATTTTAAAATCAATACAATAATCCGAGAATTTGCGACCAAAAAACGCTTGAAGAGTACAAAGTATTGGACTAACCAACGAAAATTTATTGAATGCATTTTCCACGCAATGAATAATTTAGCTCTTTATAATCCAGAAAAAACATTATTTACATGTTCGTGTGCTTTTCATTCTAACACTCCATGCCCTTTCTGAATTCTACATCAAGTTTAAAAATTAAAGTATTGTAAATGTCGTTTAGAATAAATAAGTCACAAACGATGGCAGCAAACAGTCGAGTCAAATTTGAAAGAAAAACGGATAAGAGAAAACAGTTTTACATATTTGCATAAAAATGAAAGAGAGGCCAGAGAAACTAACCATTCTAGCTGTAGAGGATGTGGTTCCGGCTGATTTTATTAGGTTCCGGCTGGAATTATAAGACTCCGGCGGAAACATCATATAGTGCACAATGATGCACAATAATATTTGCTGGCGCGACAGACACCGGAAAACAAGTAACTTTCTATTAGTACGAAAGCCGTTTCTTTAAAACATAAAACTGGCTGAGTCAAGCTGAACCCCATTAATTGTGAAATCAGTAAAGGAGCTTGATCAGTTTGCAAACAATAGAGATGCTGGACCAGCTTGATTGCAGTACAATTTCATAATAGTATCTTCACCTACGAAATTCACCTGATGCAATTGCTTTTTTATTTGTGCTTGTACACGTACGCATCACGCGACGTTTGGATTTTCTCAGCGCTATATGATGCCAGAAAGTAACATACCATTTAAAATCATCGCACACTAGCAAAAGTGTTGAAATTGAGGGATATAAGTTGTTTCGTAACGACAGGGTAGGAAGAAGATGTGGTGGAGTTGCTTTTTATGTGCGTAATGATTTTGTTAAAGCTCACAGTGTAAAAGTTCGATCGAGCTTATATCGACTGCCGGTTCACTCCTATGACGACTACATATGTATTCGAACATTTAATAATATTAATATTCCGGAACTTCTTAGTGATGCACTTAATTTTAACTGAAGCCAACTACAGACTATTCCTACTATGGACTCTAAAATTAGTTTCGTATGTGATACCATACATAAATTATTAGATCGCTATGCCCCGTTCAAATTAATAAAGATTAAGTACAAACCAATTCCGTGGTATAAAAGAGAGAACCAAGTTAAAAAAACAACTGGTTGAAATGTCGAAAACTGTTTGGAAAAGATCTCGTTTGGAAAATGATAAAATTACTTATAGAAATCTGGAAAAACAATTCAACAAAATGGTCCGAAGTGCAAAAAGGGAGTATCTACATCATAAATTAGATACGAAACTGGATAAAAAAAAGCCTCTGGATTAATTTGGATAGACTAGGTTTTACTGCGAGAGATTCTGTTGAGCAGGTAACTAAATTCTCTCCACATCAGCTTAATGAAGAATTTGTCAAGTGTCCAACACTTGCTAGCAGTCCATCGAAACTCTAATGGTAATGATGAAAATGAATTTGAGTTCTTTCTGATTACGGATGATGATATCTTGAAAGCGATGGCATCTATTAAATCTAATGCAATCTGGGCTCCTAACACCTGTCATTGTCCCGCATCTAGCTTACGTTTTTGTTATATTGAGGAAAGGAACTTACTAAATCCCTTCCAATCAGGGTTTACAGCTTTGCATAGTACTACTACAGTCCTAACCGATGTAACTGATCAAAATGCAAAACAAAAAAAAAAAAAACTTTTAATTTCTGTACGACCAAATAAACACCATACGTTTTACAGTCTGTATATTGAGCGTAGCCTACTATCATAGAAATAGATTTCTCATTTTTAGAAATCGATAGATAAAAATGAGTTGAGTAAACAACTTCTCATAATTACAATGTCATGATTGCATATGTGACTTTACATTGCGTAAAGTCATGTGAAGTCAGAAATATAAGTATGACATTGGAATTATCAAATGGTTTTTACTCAACTCATTTTGATCTATCAATTTATAAAAATGAGAAATCTATGGTAATTTACTATAAGTTCAAACTAAAGACATCAATCCCTGTTCATAAAGTAAAAAGCGTCGAACCTGATTTTACATGCATAATGGAAAAGTAATTTATTGAAAATGGCGGCAAATATGATTTAACCCATATTGTCTAGACGAAACGTTTTCTCAGTGCTTTAAATCTGCACCGACCAAATTAGCCCGCCTCAATGGAACCTCTACTATAATTTAATATACATTTGTTACAAGAAATCCCGATATTATTACAGATACCGTTTTCCAGGAACGAGTTTAGCTTACAATTAAACTTGTACTGTCAAAATTGTAACTGTTGATTGTAACTGTTGATTATATATTTTGATATAAGATAGTTTTTGGACCAGAAATTATTACAAATAAATTATATTGAATAAGTCAGTTCAGGACCTCCCCTTGTCTAAGGGTAAATTTCACCCCTAAACGATTATTTATTTCAAAAAAGTCAATTTTATCAACTTAAACAATTTTTTATACATGACTTTCTTCAGATGGGCCAAGTGTTGCTGGAGAATGCTTATCGCGGGTGGGCCAACCTTATCCAGGTGTGTACAATTTGTTTTGTATAATATTAGACGGAATATGCACCAGAAAATGTATAGGCTTCAAATTGCGATATATAGGTTGGTTTTGCCACATTTAAGAATTTGTTATACACCAGACCGCCACCTGATATTGAGTCAAATATTACTCCTTGGACATTGTGGTGAGCAAGTCATGAAACATAGGCTGGTCATTTCGATGCAATGAAACTTAAAGGTACAAACAGAATTCTAGTTTGGAACAGACATCGGAATCTGCCACACTTCATCATCACCAGTAGCCTTACAATTATATATCATGAAAGAAAAGACAAACACGAGCACCCTTGTGAAAACTGCGGACCGTTAAACACTGTCACAGTTCAAGAAAGATATCCTATTCCGTCATTTACGCAGTTTCTCATTGAAACTCACCGGTGTCCCTATTTTTTCGAAAATAGATTTGGTTTAAGCGTATGATCACATTCTCATGGCACTAGAAATATATGCATAAAATTTCGATAACCACTCCTTGAGGGCTTTTTTAGTTTACCCGGTCATATAGTCTTCACAACTCAGCCGAGAGTTTCAAGCGGTTCCTTAATAATGTGTTTAAACAGGACAGAACTTCGTCTACTCTTTTTAAATTGACGGTATTTTTTCATCCTCCTCAACGAGTCGATGCAAGATGGAACACAGTGAACATTTGGAGTAAGTATTTAAACGTCTCTTCACTCTTAGAAGTAACTTTAAAGCTTCAAAACGCATTTTCGCTGGGACGTCACTTGACTTCTTGAGGCATACGATTTCGAAATCAGTTCGTCGGTCTAGTGAACTATTACACGGGCTTCGTTTGGCCGAAATGTTAACTTTTATTTACAGGCATTTTATACGACGTTACTTAAAAAGGACGCAGAAACACAAGAAATTTCTGTTGGCCCAAACATTGCACTGAACCTTTCGAAAAGGCCAGGCGTCCTTTTGCCGCTGCCAAATTTTTGACAAATTCGTTCAACAAAACCCAGTTCAACATAATGACCCGCCTATTGCGATTGGCGAGTCGTTTTATAATCGACATACTGCCTCGTCTTGTCGATTTTAAATTCGTATTGCGTAAAAAGATCAACACGACCAATAAGTGTTGCCGCATCGAATTATAATGAAACCAAGATATTATGAATTTTTGTTTTAAAATTAACAATTGTGAACATTAGTTTCAAATGTTTTGTCAAAGTGGATGTAATTGACATTTTGTGTACAAAAATTAAAAAATAATAATTTTGGAATTTAATATGCCCACTAGTTTTTTTTAAGTTGAGGAAAATCGGCAGGCTTCATTGTCTCGGAAACGTAAAATCCTCAGACATAAATCAAATCCATTAGAAATGGACATCCAAAAGTACGTATGTGTTTCTATGATTTTGAGGTTAAAATTTTTCAAATACATTTATATATTTTTAGTTTTAAAAAAATCTTTCGACTTTCAAAAAATTCGTTCACGGATTTGCTGGAGGATATAAATCCCAAATTAAAGGTCATGAAGCGATTGTCTTCTATACCTAATATTTTAAAACTATAGCGGCTACTCAAAGACTTTTTGCAGAAGGTGGGTATCAGAATGGAACTGGAAGCGATTTCAATGTGGGAATAGCACAATCAACATTCTTAATACTATTTAAAGAAATGCTAGACATACTTGATATGTATACTCGTATATGTCCTAAATGGATAATGTTTAATTATTCCGAAGCGGAAAAAATAAAGGCAAAAATATGTTTTTTTTTTCAAAAATCCGGAATACCTGGAGTGATTGGATGTGTGGTTGGCTCTCACATCAGTTTAGTCAAACCGGAAAAAGAACTCCAACATTTATATTACAATAGGAAAGATTTTCATAGTGTTAATGCACTAATCGTAATACATATGTATAACGGCAGACTAAACCTTTAGTTTTAATTTTCTTTCGTTTGAAATTTCAGGTTTGTGATCATACATTATGTAAAAGCAAAATATCCCGGCTCATCGCACGATTCAATGATATGGAATCTTTCCACATTAAAAGGGATAATGCACAGGTTGTACGAAGCTAGAGAAAATTCTTGCCTGCTTGGTAAGCATAGAAAACAAATGTTCATACTCACTTTGTATTTTTATTTACTTAATTAGGTGACGCGGGATACCCGTTACAACCTTATTTAATGACGTCATGTCGGTCTCCAACATCAAATACGCCAGAGAGCCGCTACAACTACAACCATTCCAAACGAAGGAACATTATAGAACGCACCATAGCCGTTTTGAAAGGCCGGTTTCGATGTCTGCTGCACGCACGACAATTGCATTATATATACCCGCAAAAGTAACTCAAATAGTAAATATTTGCGCGGCTTTACACAACATCTGTATTCAATATAGAGTAGCTTTAATAGAAGAACTGGCCCCTGATGATATAGATCTGAATGATACCGTTAATGAGCAAAACGACTTGACAGGAACAGAAGCAACTAATGCAATTTCAATTAGAAATAGGATAATCAATTTGTTTTAATTGAATTCATTTTTATTGTAATTCCGAAAAAATACATAACTAAAGTAAAGTAAAAATTAAATAAAATATAAAATCACAAGTATTTGGAATGTAAATCTATCACAGATTTTATTTTTTGTTGCGATAAGTCTCGTGGTATATCCGCTCCAACTCTAAAGATGCAGTTTTAATTTTCAATTTTTCCGCTCTTGACTTTTAGTGGTCTATATAACTGAAGTCTTTCCTTTCCAATCTTTTTAAAAAAATCAAATTTTTTGCGCTTGTACGTTTTTTTAACATAAACTATAGTATGTCTCTCGTATTTTGCTGAATGTTCTCACAACACTACTTTATTCCTTTTAAAAATGTGTCTTGGACATCTATCTGTTGCTGTAGCAGTTAAAAACGCTTTTGGTCATCCGATAAATGCGGATTCTCTTGACGTCTGCAGTTTCTAGATTTTGGAAAAGGTATTTCAATTGGTACCTCCATACCTTGCTGAGCCTCATCGTTGAATTCAACATTTCTTTCGAAACTGGTTTGCTTTTCAGCGGTTTGTAGTTGGAGTGGCGTGGATTGCACATTGTGACTTGTTATGCTGCCAAATAATCGGACTGGTTCGCTAACTGATTGTGCTAGATTTGGCACAGTATATGACCAATGTCCTGACCTGGTGGATTATACGCCTTATCGATATGGAAAAATTCTATCACTCTTTCTTCGGTCTCGGAGAATATATATGTCGTGTTAGGGCCACCTCTCGTTGCTTTTACTTCGGTTTTATTGTGACCCATTTTTTCCGAATTTTAAATTTAAAGTAGGTTCAAACCTATCAATTCAATATGGATAAATGAAAAATACCAAGTTAAATCTTATCATCAAACAAACCTTAATCCAACCATTCACCTCTCGAGTTGGAGGACCTAAAACATTTAGTTCGTCTGAGAAACATTTCCATATATTTTTGAGCTCGCCTTTAAAATCACTTCCTGCGATTTTTTGTATCCTCGAGCGATATCAGGATTTTCAAACATTAAATCCGTCGCTTTTGTTTGTTATTTTTACCCTATAATGTGAAGACATATAATTTTATTGAAATTAACACAAAATTGAATTTAAATAATTTAAATAAATAATTACTTACATTTTAAATGTATTAATGTTTATTTCACGTTATAACTTCAACGTATTTAAAAAAAAATAAAATTAGGCACAATATTACAAAACATGTATGTATTCCTAACCTCAAGACGTGAACTAAAATGTCATCGACAAAAATATGGCGGTTTTACGACAAACGGCGATTAATACCGACAACTGCAATACCGATTTTGGCTGTCGATATGATATCGACACAATAACGAAAACTGCAATAGGGGTTAATTATACCGATACTTCAAATGTAGCAGTTAGCGCTATCTCACAACACCGCATCAAAAGATGTTGGGAATCATTAGCGCTCTATACTCAAAAAAGGAAATAATTTCGTCCAAGGACGAAATATCTCTATATTTACCTATACCATAAACCTCTCAAAACATTTATTGCGTTAAATTAATCAGTATGTACCCTGAAATCAAGCGCAAGTCTGCAACAGATCGACCACCAGGCAAGCATCAAATTTGGTGAGAGGAACCAATGGTTGATTTTTGCCTGTGGAAATCTCACACTGGCAAAAGCCATACATTTTTGCCCTTTAACATACGCCAGATAATCTTTGATAGCGACTTAGCTTATCACATCCCAGCATCCATGCCATGCGAAAACTCATGCTGGAAATGAGCGAATTTTTCTAACATTGCGTTTTTATTTTTCGGTAGAGTTTCCAATAAACAATTTACAACCACCAGTTTTACTGATAACCGTTATAGACGCGCGTGGCTTAAAATTGGTCACATACCTCCAATTGTCGAATACCTAAAACAAGGAATACAGTTATAAGATTAGTGTATTTTGTTTTTATTAAACAACCTTCTTCCAGTCCGCTTTGATTTTATTTGGACTCTGCTGCATTCAGCATCGATGTGATTTTGTCCCATAAAAATTCCACCGATTTATCGGGACAGCAACAGAAAATGATAAAAGTGTTTAGGGGATCTGCTCCTTCGTTTCCAACTGTGTATCGATATGGGTTTTAGAGTTTAAACGTCATTCAAGCGTTAAACAAGAACCACGTAGTGGACGTCCAAAAAGTACAAGGACACCAGAAATCATTGAGCAAGTGTATAATATTGTTTGTGAAGGTCCAAGTTTGACTAAGCGTGAAATTACTGATACCATAGACATCTCAGACGAACAAATACTAAATATGCATTACATGAAGAATTTCGTATGGAAAAGCTGCTTTGAAAACTGGTGCCGCATTCGTTAACAATTCAACAAAAATTCGTAGCGTTTTAAGCAGAATAAAACCGATTTTGTGTGTAAATTTATAAGAATGGATGAGACATGGATCCATGATCCTAAACTGAAACTCGAACATTTACAGTTGACTAAAGCTGGTTGTTCAGCTCCAAAACTGGTGAAGACAGAACGATTGGCAAAAAAGATCATGTCATCAGTTTTTTTGGAATGCAAGAGGAATTTCGTTGATTGATTATCTTTAAAAAGGTAAAACAGTTAATTCTGAATATTATTGCAACCTTTTCAACCAGTTGGTTAAAAATATTCGTATAAAGTGCCACTTTACAGAAGAAAAAAAACAGAAGTCTTTTGACGATTTCTAAATTGAACGAATTCCAATACGAATTGTTTCAACACCCATCCAGGTTATCTCTTCAGAAACCTGAAACAATTCCTTCGTGGGAAGCGTTTTTCGTCGAATGACGAAGCTATTGCAGACGTAGAACAGTATTTTGCAGATCTTCCGAAAAACATTACAGAGATAGTATAAAATTATTGGAGGATCATTGGAATAATTGTATTGAAGTTGAGGGAGAGTATATTGAATAAAAAAACTAATTTCATTACAAAAATTCTCATTCTTTCATTTTTGATTTCAATACTTTTCGATAAGACCTCAACCGAATTCAGCAGGCTAGTATATGATCAAAACATTAAGATTCCCGGTTAATTCTTCACCAAGCTGCAATGAACAAGCAACGTACATCGCTAAAATCTGGAAAACTTTTCACACGTATTCCCGTGGATCGAGTCAGACGTCCCCTGAGTACACCCTATACTGAACCCTATTCATATTGATCCGCAAATTGTGCAATATCTTTGCTGTGAATGTCGACCGAAAACCAACAACAAATTTCATCCACAGGCTTAACAAGTTGCCCTATAAATAGTGCTATTTATCGTTGTTAAGGAAAACATATTTTTCATAATAGTTTTGAGTTAAACATTAAATTTTGTATATTACAATTAAAAATATCAATCCTAAATAATTTAGTGACTCTATTAAGGCATTCTTTAACAATTTCGAAAAATTCATTTTTGAGTTTTACATGTTCCTTTGAGCCCCTATAACATTCGACAATAAGTATTAACAACAAGCATCTGTGCCACCCAAAATAACAACAAAATGGAAAGCCTACTCCAAGGCAAAGATGAAACGTGTAGTTAAAAAAAATTCAATCGTAATTAAGTTATTGCAACGATGGTGAAGGTAGGAAAACAAAGCCATATATGGAGAAAACAATAGCCAATATAAAGTAAGATGGCAGGAAAAGGTTCACAAAGAGCAATCAACAGTGAAGTGAAGCTTTTTATCTGCAGCAACCGAAGGAAACAACAACAGAAAGCTACTGAAACGGCAAGACGTATTTTTTTAACCTGGGCCATTAACAGTGAAATATTATAGATTTGGACAAGGTTCCACTATATAAATATATACACGATAGGTCTATCAATGACGAAAATTTTGTAGAAAAAATTAATAGGGAATTGCTAATAATAAACTTTCAAATCACAACAACAATCTACTTTTGCAAAGTGTTTCCATTGATAAACCTATCCGGCCTATATCACTACATAGAACCTTGTTCAAATTTATATTGGCCATATTGAATTATTACTCACATTTGCAAAGCAAAATTGCTAATTAGTAATTTTTCAATCTGTACCACTAATGAAAAATTAGTTATGTTTGCAGTACAAAATGGCTAATGATCTCCTTGAACGGGGAATTCACCGTTTGGAAATACCTTTCTCTACAAAATGTTCCTTATTGGCTTAATGATGGCTTGTTATGGGCTCAGATTCAAAATTTACACAAATTTACCCTGGAAAATTTGCTAGTAACCAACTTTTGAATACACCGATTAGAAAATCTTATTCTTCAAATCAATTCTCAAATAAATAATCTTATTAACAGTGTGCTAAAAACAGTGTACTACAAATTAACAGTGTACTACAAATCATTAAATTAAATAAAAAAATTATAAAATTAAAAAAAATTAAAAATTTTGACGACACTAATTTTTAATGACATTCCAAATATTGTTGAACAGCTATTTGTTATGACGGCTATTTATTGCTTTTTGTTTTTTAGATACGACTATACATATTTTAAGTTTTTTTTAAGTTTGGACGCAAAATAATTTTTATTAAGTGACAATTCGTATATCACGAAACTTCGTTAAATTTTTTAATTTAAATTAATTTTTCCATGGGCGAAAGCCCAGAAACGGCATTTATCACAAATTTTTTTAAAGTTACGTTTATAATTTTTTTAAATTTTTGTATGGTTTATTCCAGCTAGAATTTGATTTTGAGTGTTACTATGACACTTGTTTAATTTTCGGTTCTTTTATTGTTTTAAAAAAAAAATCTTACCTAATTTTAAGCGTTTTAAACATACATACCAGAAAGCTGAGGCGGAATCATGAACGCGCCTTGTGGAAATTCTGAAAGGTATTCAAATTTAATATGGATAAACACCAATAATTCTACCGGTTTTATTCTGTTGTTTCAAAAAATTTTTTTTGAACGAATTTGTAGTTCGATGTTATAAAGCTTATAAATACTAATGGCTTGCTACTTGTATATTTTTCTGAAACAATAGAACAAATCCGGCAAAATTGTAGTTTTCGCGACGGCGTTTAAGATTACACCCCTGAATTTTTAAAATATTTCCACCATTACAAACATTTTTGCGTTATGACGTCCTCTATGAGGACGTCCGTTCATGCCTGTAACCTAACATGACAGTAGTAGCACCAGATGACAGAAATATGTTTGATTGGAGCGTTGTTTCATGTTTCTACATATAGTACAAATAAATCGAAATTTTGTTTGCTACATACAAACTAAACATTATGAATATTTAATTAAAGAACCGAAAAATCGCTACACCCTGTTATTAAAAAATACGGCGCGATACTCGAAATAATCAACCCTAATACCGATTTACTCCTGGAAAGTACATAGTTTTCACTTCATCAAATGAATATTTGAGGTTTCCAATTTTTATTTTATTTTTCATATTTGAAGTGTGTGCACTTGAAGTCAACTTACTCAGCTTGATATAACATGTGTGAGGGCGTGCTTTTCAGCTGACAATTTCAAATTTGTGGGTTTTATAAATTTTGAAGTGCACACGTTTTCGATGTAATATTTGCGGTGAAATATTCAAAATAGTGTTTTAAATTTGAGGGTATCGTATAAAATACATTTGTATCTCGATCTATACAAAAAATGGAATTAAATTTAAGGAGTTCTGATTAGAAAGGAATTACATTTTGTGCGCACGTGTTATAATTTTTGAATTTTAATTAGAAAATGAATTTTGCGTAAAATTTTAAATTTCCAAACATCTTAAAATTATATCAATTAATTTTAGTGTATGTATATATGAAATCTGTATACATCACCAGCTTATTTATTATTATTTTTTTTATTCTCGGCAAAAAAATAACATTTTTTATCATATAAAAACACTCGAGTAGCATTTTTAGCAGTTTCTCATTTTCCGAAATAAAAAAAAATAAAAAATCGTTTTCCAAGGAGTACATGGTATAAAGATGACGATGTGAAGAAAAAAAAGTTAAATGTTACACACAATAATTAAATTATTATCACGAATTTTCATTTTGTTTTTCCAAAATATTTTCATTTCATATCGCTCCCGTTTTAATAAAAAAAAACAAAACGTTTCCTTGGTATACATTGTTCGGCAGAGAACGAAAAAGTTTAAAATTTTTCTTATTAAATTCAATTAAGTATCGATTTTTATTTAAATACGGAAATTTTTTTAAACAATGCACATCATACGAGATGGCTACTCTACACACGCCATACAAATATTTATTTCCCTAAGCTTAAATCATTAGAACAAATCCTCTAATCAGATTACATAACAACGAAATCAAATTGTAACACTCGATGCACAGTGAACATATTGAAACTGTACACAGTATGCATAGTCTTCATCATGAAGCCCAGGGTTAATAAAAACAAAATTTATTAAATTTGATTTTAATTTAATTTAATAATCAAACAGAAAAGAAAATCAGCCCATCATGTTCATATTAACTTCTAATAATAGGAAGTGTTGATGGTATTGTTCGTTGTGTATTATTTATTTTGAAAACAAGCGAAATTATTCCAACCCCAAAGTTTTTTTTTTTATTTTTTTTTTTTATATTTTTATTATCATATCATATGCAAGAGGGAAATATATTATCAATTTACATTAAATAATGTACTTTTTAGTATTTAGCTTTAGAGATTTTCAATGGGGCGCAAATTATTGGGAGTATTTATTAAAACAATGCAAACATTTTTTTTTCTTTTATCGGGATTCGGCGAAATATATTCGTATATATTTATATATATATATAAGTATATGGGTTCACCCCCTATATTAGTTTCATAAAAATGCATATTATGATAAACCAATAGAAATGCAGAGATTTGTAGTACCTACATTTTTGAAACTATTTAATCCGATTTTAAAATATCATTTTGATATCTCCGTTTGTGTGTTCATCAAGTCATGCTGATTTCTTATCGGTAAGATCAATTTAATTAAACTATGACTGCACTCTTTACATATGGTATGGTACCGAGTACAGATACTAATCTCCCCTTGGCAATATAATATTTTTGTACTTGATACATTTAATATTGTCTTTGTCAATGGAATTAAATAAATCAAATTAACGATTGAAATAATATTGAATCAAAATTGATTACATGTAAGGAGAACTGCATGGGATTTGTATTTTACATATATAAAGGTATGATGTAATTTTGCATATGGGTTGGTTGCAAGTAGGTGATTTTGGCTTCTGTCGTTCTGTGTTCGGCTCATCATATCATTTGTGGCAGTTCAAATATCGATAACAGGGGTATATCCCTGTTCAATTTTATAAGCCCAACTGAACTTGAAATCTATTTAAATCTTTATTTTAACAGCGAGTTCATACGACGGATAAAAATCTCGGATTTTACTATCCCATGGTTTTAACCAATTACATCACGTAAATTATAGAACGGGCACGCCTCTTTTCATATAAAAAAGTTGAAAATATTGAAAAAAAAATCTGGGATAGAAAAATCCGAGATTTTTATCCGTCGTATGAACTCGCAGTAAGAGACCACCGTTGAAAACTTTACTCCACAGATCTATTGAGTTTGCTTTTCATACTTTACTTCATACGCCTACTGCAATTCGATTTGTAAATGATATTGATTCCCTTGCAAACTCACTGTCGTATGCTGTTTCGACTCACTTTGAAAATGTTAGTCCGCTAATAACCAACTAATAAGCTCCATACAAACCTTTGTGGTCCTAAGCTTCAAAAATTGATGAAAACCACTAGGAAACTGATGAATGTGGCCAGAAAACCAAACTTTCATCCCGATTGGAATAACTCGTGTTTAAATTTAAATTCAGTTCGAATGGAAATTAACAATGGAAATTAACTCTCGAAATTGTGGTAGTGTAACACTGTTTAGTCAAGTAAATTGTTTGGTCACAAAAAAAATCGCTCGGGTGATCATCACTTTGCAGTACTCCTGATGGTATTTCAAAGGCTTCCCGAGAGTTTGTCTGATACCCTTTTCATTTCTTTTTGCTATTAGGTTGGCCGAAATTGTATAACCATAGTGTTTAGAAAAGCTGGTCCGCGGTGGCTATTACAATTTAATCGATCTCCATTTTTATGTAGTGGGCAAACCAGGACTGACTTTTACTCTTCTGGGTTTTCCTCAAAAGACCATACAGTTAATACAGGTTCGTACATCCGGTATAACATTTGATCGCCACCGTTTTTAACCATTTCGCATGAAATTCTATCTTTACCTAATTGGTTTGAATTTTGAAGATGAAGGTGTTGGAGTCATTTCAGTTTTGATGTCAAACTTGCATAAGAGAAATAATTGCTCGACAGCCGATGGTGCCTGGTCGATACACAAAAAAGAGAGGAAAAATATTTCCATCACATCTTGAAGGACGTTATTAGTGTCCATTATAGCTTTCAAAAATTCGTTGCTTATAAGATATCTATATCTATATCTAAGGTTAAAGCACCCGTTGCTTGTGTTTGTTTTAGTACTCGGTAAAGTTTGACCCGGAGTGCAGAACTAATGGGGATGGGCCGGCCGATGTTTCATGCCAGTTCTATAGGCTGGCGTGGGGCTATGCAATGAACAAATGTGTTGATTCCAACAGTAAACATAACTTTAGCTAACTTTAGTTAGGTCAAAACACAATTAATTGAAACGACCCATGGATTGGTTGTTCCAGCCATCGCAACAACCGGCAGCCAATAAGTTCTACAAATATATTGCTATAGGCCAACATATATTGTAACTTCGATCACGCGACAACAGGGCTCGAAATTCAATAACCAAACAACCACTGGCAAACAGACAGAGTCAACGCCATACAACAACTGGCCAACACCCCAGTCAATCAAAACACAGACATGGAGCGGGTATTGTAGTAGCAAAATGATAAGTCAGTAGAGATAGAGCACGTCACCTCAAACTACAAAAAAGATGGTGCAGCTCGGAACACGAAAAAATATTTTGACATGCAAGTAGAAACTCTTAAAAAGACGTACAACGACGTCCCTTAAGCTAGCAGAACCGATACGGCAGAACATTACAAGATAGTATGGATAATTATAGGCTAATTAAATGCACTATTAAAAAAATTTGGGCTCCATCCATTCCAACTAAAACGCGGGTTCTGCTAGCTTTAGAAAATGTTAGCAGAACCCATATCAAAAAATGAATTAGAAACAATTGGAAAATTAAAGGTTATTTTTAGGCTAATTAAATGCCTTACTTAATTTTTTTTATTATGCTCGCTCTAGGAGAAAAGTAAGGCTTTGTCACATAAAAGCTAACAGAACCCAAATCGAAAATTGGACCAAACCCGAAATTAGAACAGAAAACAAGAACAATTAACATACAAATAATTTTAGGCTCTTTAGGCCACATTAAAAAATTTTGGGCTTCACTCGTTTTTGGCGAAATTTCAGAACCCAAATCGAAAATCGGACCAAAACCGAAATTAGATCGCGCAAAGAGATCCATTGACAAACAAATAATTTGAGGCTCATTATGGCCTAATCAAGTATCAAATTAAAAAATTTTGGGCTCCACTTTTACTTGAAAAAACTTCAGGTCATTTAATCTAAAGCTATCAGAACCGAAATCGAAAATCTGACCAAAACCGAAATTTCTGGTTTGGCCCGATTTTCGATTTGGGTTCTGCTAGCTTTAGATTAAATGATCTAAAATTTGGTCAAAAACGAGTGGAGCCCAACATTTGTTAATGTGGCTTTTGGTTGGCCATAATGAGCCTAGAATTATTTGTATGTCAATGGTTCTTGTTTTCCGTGCTAATTTCGGTTTTGGTCCGATTTTCGATTTGGGTTATGTTATCTTTTATGTGACAAAGCCTTACTTTTCTCCTATAGCGAGCATAATAAAAAAAATTTAGTAGGGCATTTAATTAGCCTAAAATTAACCTTTAATTTTCCAAATTGTTTCTAAATATATTTTTGATATGTATTCTGCTAACTTTTTCTAAAGCTAGCAGAACCCGCGTTTTACTTGTAAGGGAGGGAGCCCAACATTTTTAATAGAGCATTTAATTAGCCTATAATTAGCCTATAATTAGCCTATAATTATCCATACTATCTTGTAATGTTCTGCCGCATGGGTTCTGCTAGCTTAAGAGACGTGTACAACGAGTACGTTGATATAGACAACAAAATAAGAGAATTCCAACCTGAACTAGAATCAACACACCAATACTATAAAGATATAGCCAAATAGTATGGGAAAGATTTACAAAATATGTTGACGATATGCGCCAACGCCTAAACTCGTCATTCTTGTGATCAACACCAACTCCAGATGGATCCTCCAAATTCAACTTTTCTCAATCAGAAGAGTAAAATAACGACGATCAAGGAAATGAAGCTTCATCATTCAGCAAATCTAATCAATCATCTGAATTATTAAGAAGCACTAAAAATCAGCAAACTCAAAAATTCGTTCAACAATTAAAACAACTAGACGTCCGAATGCGGGTTTTATATAGAGATATCCGCACAGCTGAAGACATACTAACAAGCAACAACAGGTTCAGATCGGCGTTACGGCTTACGTTAAGGAATATGGAGAGAATGGTGATACAGATCATGGAGCTACTTAAAATACTTCGAAGAACAACACTACGAAATTGGTCTACCACCAGTGGAACTCCCATATTTCCATGGAGATTACACGAAATGGATCGGCTTCCCCGACACTTTCAAACAGCTAGTTCATAATAACAATCAACTTACGAACACACACAAAATGAACTACTTAAAAAGTCACGTTCAAGGGCCAGCTGGAAAATTAATAAGCCATTTGGAACTTATTAGACACAACTACGATGCAGCCTGGGAGATCTTGGAGAATCGCTTCAATAACAAAAGATTGCTTTTATCTAATCTGTTAAACACATTATTAAATCAACAAAATAATAACACGAAATCCGCCGCTGCGATCAAAAGTTTACACGATATAACAACCGAATGTCTAGTCGCTATAAGGAATACAGGCATTAGAATTGACACATGGAGTCCATTCATCATCTTTACTTTGTTAAAAAATTGGAGAACGAATCACGACGTTATATGAATTTTCTCTAGAAAATACAAGAAAATTTCAAGAGACAAGCGAGTTTTTGAAATTTCTATAAAGGCGTTTTCAATCCTTAGAGTCTATATCGGTAGCAATAAGTCAATACCAATACAACAACTCAGGTATCAAGTAAAACAATTAAAACATTTTTTTGTGGCCTCAACACAATCAACTTTTATTGGCGTATGCCAACGCTTTAAAAACATGAGCACTTCCGAACGAAATCAAATGGTTTTGTTGCATAATTTGTGTAGAAATTGTCTAAGCAAAAACCATGCGACAACAAAACGCAGCATTAAAACCAATTGTTTTACCTGCAAGAGCAATCACCATGCTACATGTAAAAAATAAAAAATACCAGAACAACAGAACAGCTATACGATACTGAACATATGAACAAGGGTTGTGACCCAGTGCTCTTAGTTAGCAACGGCTATGGTAAAAGTACAAAATATATAGGGCGGTTTCGGGCACTAATATATCCAGGATCACAGGCCAATTTTGTCACGGAAGAAGCAGCATAACAACTTGGCTTACCAAGGACAAGGTTTCTAGCCGAAGTTTCCGGAATTTCAGCAACAAAGAGACGATCGCACCATAACAGGTGATGATAAACATCAGTCCCAAGGTTTTCATCGTTCTTTAAGATACAAGCTAATGCTCTAATCGTAACAACTATACCAAACCACTTCCTAATAAAAACATATTGGGTCTAGACAGCCAACTACAGAAAGAAGAAATCCTAGCTGATACTACCTTCGACACTTTCGGACCTATTGATATTTTAATAAGCACTGACATCTACGGAGAAATATTGTTAGAAGAAATAAAGAAAGGTCCACTTCATAAGTGTATAGCCCAACAATCAGAATTTATTTATTTATTTATTTATTTATTAAAAAACAATTTACAATTGCTTCAAATGGAAAAACAATTCAAGAAATATAAAGACTTGAAGAGTCAATTGCATCAGTTCATGAACGAGTATATCCAGTTTAACCACATGGAGCTGGCCAAAGCTGATTCAAAAGCAGATAGTTCTATGTTTCCTACATGTAGCATCATTCATTCATCATTAAAAGAAAACGGCACAGCAACCAAGTTGAGAGTAGTTCTTGATGCTTCCTGCAAAACAACAATAGGCCCGTCTCTAAACGAAATGATGTTCCTCCGTCCAACTTTACAAAACAATCTAACTACAATATTGATGACATAGAGGAAGCATCGTTATGTATTCGCATCGGACATTGAGAAAATGTTCAGGCTAGTCAAGATCAGGATTTTCAACGAATCCTTTGGCGATCAGATCCAAAATAACCGAATCATAAGTTATAGATTGAAAACTGTCACACGTGGTATCTGCAACTTATTTTGTTACGAAAATATTACAACACTGAGGCATAAACGAAGCATGAAGATATCCACTATGGTAAACAGTTAGTGTAAATTTTTACAAATACAAAATTAAATTGGGAATATTTTTCCTATCCAATTTCGATACGGAAAAAATATTTCCAATATTATAAAATTTTAGATCAAAGATGATTTCTCAGTAGGCCAGAAAATGATAATTTTGACAAAAATACTATGAAAATATTTTTCCTGATTCCTATAGGAAAAACCAGAATCGACCTGCAGATACGTTCAATTTAAAGTTCCCACAAATACAACCGTATCTAAAAGAACAATTTTACCAGAAGTGTCTAGGCTTTTCAATCCGCTAGGATGGTTAGCATCAGCAGTGATCCAGGCAAAAATCATACCTGTGTGCTTGTGGTGTAGGATGGCACGATAAACTCCGCTTGAATTTTGAAAATAGATGGCTAACCTACAAGCTAGAATTACAACAGTTAGAGAACAGTAAATGCTAAAATGACGCCCGTGAAACCGAGACCATTAATAAGTCTTGTTGTTTTGACAAAGCGTGTATCCAAGGCGATCAGAATCAACGATGTGTGGTGCAATTGCGATTCAGGCTGAGTATAAGTGAGTACCTCGTCATTGAGGGCAATGTTGAAATTCCTAATTTATCCGAGGCTTGTGTTGAGGTTTCGTAACAATTTGCTTTTCAGAGGTTGGATTGTTAGCCCAACGCAAACTCCTAGAGGCAATGTTAGCACTTATTGCAGTTGCAGCAGATCCGGCACAAAAATCGAGCCCTGTGTTTATCCCCTGCTTACACTATAATATCATTACCATAATTTCCATCTGGTGTAAAAAATATTTGTATGTGGCAAGTTGGCAACATTTTTATTTTGACTTTAGGGACGAAATTTTCATCTAATAAATGACCCATTACGTCCTAATTTGCTTTGTCGGATGATTAAGATGGGATTAATGGCGTGGGTAATGACTGGAGGATAATATGACACAACATTTATTCGATTGCGATGAGACTTTAGTAAATTGTGAGTGCACGCGCGCCAAGATTTCTAAGTTGGTCCAACCAGGGCTAGACCCAGGAGCCTAAACAGACCGGCACAATTTTTTTTTTTTTATATTTTTCACGTGAATGAGTTTAGGAACGAAAAATTAAATGAAATTAGTAGGACATTCTCGAATGTGAGGGGTCCGTCTGCTGGATCAAGAGACCACGTGCAGATCGAACCTTTTTTAAAGGAATTGGGCCCTCGGGTCTACGTGTATTGTGAATTTTTTAAATGTTTTCCCGGGAATGAGTTTGAGTCTCATACCATTCTTTTATTTTATACCAAAATGAGGAGGTTTGCTGTGTGATATTTAACTGTTCCGCAAGTTCTTTTACTGGTTGAGTTGAGTTTTTCTTCAATAATGCTTCCAATTCTTCACTTCGATTTTTTTTGGTTTACCAGAGGCACTATTCTGGTAATACCCTAGGAATAGGGAACTGTGGAAAGGATTTAGATGTAATTTCTGTTCAAACTTTCCGGGATAGTTATATATAAATTGGGAATAATTTTTCCATATCTAAATTAGTAGGGAAAATTATTCCCAACTTAATTTTGTTTTCAAGAAAAGTAGCACTAGTTTTTACCTCAGTATGTCAGATTTTTTTTTAAATAGAAAATACATAAAAATACTTCCTCCAATTCCATATTCCCGAGAAAAAACCAGAAAAGTGCCACAGAACGTTCTTTGAATTGTTAACGGGATTAAAAAATATATTGTTTACGCTTTCACAAATAATGACGAACTAAATTTTAATGAGGAATGTCAACACTTTAAAACGCACTAAAGTTACGCCATCTCTTAGAAAATTCGGAAAACTAAGTTATGTGTGCATATTGGCGGATTTCTTAGTTGGTACAACCAGGAGTAGACCCCGAAGTTTAGGGTTCCCGGTATAATTTTTTTTTCTTAAAGATTTTCACGAGAATAAGTTAAGGAAAGGGATTTTATGACTTGCTTGAATCCAAGGGGATGGTCCTCTGGATCAAGGGACCGTTATTTGATGGATCACGGAACCGTCATTTATCCAACCAGATTTAAATTTGGCAAAGGGCTTTTATACCAAAATGGGCACGTTTCCGTAATATTTTAGAAGGGGTCGACTCCCTGGGTTAAGGTGCTCCCACACACCAGTTTTTAAAAATATATCTGCAATTGGGAATGGAGGCGCTTCAGCGAATAGATGCATTCATTACGTAAGGACTTATCGCAAATATTTTTTGTCCTTGTCGATACAGTTGCACTAATCACTGGTACATTTACTTTGAGGTGTCTCTGTATAAACTAACATAATATTAGATGTTAAATCGTCACTAGTACGGGTTTCACTGCTCGTATCAAATACTTTGATAGAATTCAAATCAAAATCGTTTTTTTAAAAGTTATTCGAGATTGTAAGATAAGAATTTGCAGAAAAGACCAAAATAAATAAATAAGCTATTTTGCAACCATCTACCGCCTAAAGTTAGACGTCTACATAATGAAAAACACTCAGTACGCCCTTTGCATTTACAGCTTGATAAAATACAGTTTTCGACACTTATCAAACGATAATTAAGGAAATTTACTTGTTCCTCGTATTCCTGACTAATTTATTCTCTAACATTCTTTTGCAGTGAACGAACGAAAAAAAAAAACAAAATGAAAAATCTTGGTACATAAAAATATACGTGTATTCAAGAGTTTTTCTTTCTAGTGTCTGAAAATTACAATTACGATAGTTTTTTTACACTTCCTTGCATGAGCAAGTATTGAGTTGCGAGTATTTATATAAGACGAAACTACAAGTAGCATAACTTTCATGTGTTAAAAAGAAAACTTTGTAAGGTGTATAATACTAGTCAGCTCATAGGTATAGTTGCCCAACGAAATAAAATAAGGGTGTTTCAAACACCTGATTTATGAACATTTATGAAAGGAATTATGTGAACTCATCATCTTAAATTTATATCAACCAGTGTCACCATGTACGGTGAAAATTGAAAAGTAAAACTCATCCCATCCATTTAAAATTGAAACTAATCATGACTTTTATTAATTCCTCTCGATTTAATTCAAATCACATTTATCTAACCCTTTCAACAAAAAAAAAAAAATAAAATAAAATAAAAAATGTGGTACAAGATTCAATATGTATAACGAAAACCACACACTCATTTGACGTTTATTACCAAATAGGTATTCTCTCTGGTGAAGGATATATGAAAATCCTTTCCATTAATAAATATAAATTTTCCTAATGAAAGAAAATTGCGTACTCATCGAACAAAGGGAATTCCAAAGTATTCACAATTCCTTTTTTTTGTGTATACATACATATATACATTTTTTGCTTCCTTATATTTATTTATTGAAATACATAAAAAACCACAAAAGTGATAAAAAAGGATGTTTTTTTTTTGTTTTGCTTCAGGTTTTTTACATTTTTCCGTTTAATATTGTTGTACTTTACTCGTATATGTGAATTTGCCATCGTATAAGGACATATTTTATTAAGGCTCTCGTTTAAATTAGAATAGCTATAACAATAAAATAGTTGCTTAGTCTAAGGTTAGGGAGCTTGAGCCATCGCACATTCACAAATGGATAGGCCAGCAAAATCCCATTTATCATTTAAAAACAAGAAAATCCTCATCATCTTGTTCATCAACCAAAAATAATGGTGAACCAAAAAAAAACTAAGATATAGCAGAAAAAAATCTTCATTTCCAATTTTATTTATCTATTTCTACATCTAACTGATATTTTCTTTTATTTTCAATCTTATATTTAAGAAGATTACGGAGACAATAAACGAAATGTTTCAATTTTTTTGATTATTTTTCGTTCTTTAGTTTTCCATCTTCTTGTATGTATAAAAATATATAAAGATTTTCCTCTTAGTACCTTTTTTTCATTTTCATTATTATTTTCTTTTATGTTTTTTTATTTAATTTTTTTTCCGCTTTTTATTTGTATAAAAAAAAATCAATTAAATCACTGTAAGGATTCATTTCCCATTTTCTTCAATTAAATTTTCTTAACGGTTTTTATTTTGTTTTTTTCTCTGCAAGTAGAAAATCAATTTTAATCTAATTTTATTTCTACTTGTTTCACGTAAACTTGTATTGTTGAACTCAACTATAAGAAGGTGTCCCTCTCTTGTATTATTTGCTTAAAATTATCAAGTTATGCCTAAAATTTTTTTGTAAATTATACCTCATGAGGCAATTACATCTATGGTCTGGAAATTGACAACCCCAATGGAAATTGGTAAATCTCGCACCAGCGTCGAAGCGGTTAATTTGTGAACTAAAGTGCTGGTAATAAAAATGTTACTGTTCCAATACATTTTAATCAAGAATGATTTATATGTCGCATGATTTTATTGGAATGAGCTAAAAGTTATGTTTCAAGCGCCACAACGGTAGTTTTGAGCATTTCAATTTATTTTGTGACGTTCTTCAATGATGTGAGATAAATTCTATACAAAAGGAGTAATTTGTCACCAGCCTCAAAACGCTGAATTTTTGAAGAAATTGCTATAATAACCGGCGGTAGACTAGAATAATGTTTTTCCACACAAACTATCTAGAAAAAGCATAATCAACTGAACAAATATAATGACAATTATGTGGCGGGGCAGGAAACGATCAATCAAATGAATATATAAACTCTGCAAGTACCTTAAGGATTGTAACAATTTCTGTCTGAAATAGAGTAGCGTACTGTGTAGTCGTCTACACGATGACCCTCCAACTAACTCGATTCATCATACTTATTTCTTATCATTCATTGTGATAAATCCCCTTTCAACATGGCTCAGCCATCTAACTCGGCTAGATTTAACGAATCCAATAATGTCGCAGTCTCCTAGAGGAAGGATTGATTTTGTGGTTCATTCGAACCCTACACTCGTTGTCCATAAGATCTTTAAGTGCTTGGTAAAATGTGAGCTTACTTGACTGCGAATAGGTTCAGAGAAACTTAAAAGTAGTTTTAATACAAATATTTTACATCATATAAAACCGTTTCAAAAAAATCTGGGGTTTTTTTTAAAACTGATATATAAACGGTTCCTCATTAGCAAAAATAAAATGAGATGGTATCAAAAATCGTGGAAAAAATCAGTGAAAGTGAAAAAAATTTAAAAAAAAATACTAATGCACGATTTACATGTTCCAATTATTTTTTCCAGTAAAAAGTGAAGGGTTAAGTATATTACGATTTTCGTTTGCGAAAGGAGCACGAAACAAATTCCAGTAAAATAAAATTGGATTTTTTTCTTTTTAATTTGAGCAAATGTTGTTTACATATGGCTGTCTCTTTTTAACTAGTAACTTTTTGTTATTTGCGTGCAGCTTTAATTTTCTGTAAAAAATTTGTTGGGAAAAAAAATTGGAACATGTAAATCGTGCATCAAAGGAACAGAAAGTTATTTAAAATTTTTTCTGAGCCTACTTACTTGAGATATTTGAGCTGTATTTACTTGAGAAATCTACAACAACAATTTCACTGAACAATTCCTAAATGAAATTAGTTAAATAAAATTTATTTAGAATTATTTAAATCTAATTCCAAATTTTAATTTTCGTACTTGCCGAAAGATGTCGACGTAATTGGTATTTTTTATATTTTATTCTAAAATGTTGCCACCTGGTAAAGTGACATTTCAAATTCACATCAACAAACAGTGAATTTGAAATAAATCTAAAAATTCTTTTTGCTGTTTCCTTGGGATAAAATAAGTCTAAATTAAACTTTTATCAAGTAAAGACAGCTATTTTGAAGAAAGTGCTACTAAAGTTGACAAAAAGTGCTACTAAAGTTGACAAAACTGTACTGTCAAATTACCCTCAAAAAAGCCAGTCTTGTCTTATTTTGCAACCACCGTACTGTAAAATTAAATATTCCTAAAAGTGCAGCTCCGACAATCCAGAATGTATCTATTTTTTGGTCTAAAGCAGGAATTCCAGTGGAAAAGGAACAATATTCGTTTGAAAAATTGGAACAATTGCCAGATGAGTGAAAAACTTTTCTACAAAATAAAAATAAACCATCAAAAGATACACCGTCAACCTTGAAAGAGAAATTGCCTTTAATAGTAAATTGGATGAGAAAAACTTCCGGATATTTGGCTGGAACCCGACAATATGAAATTGAAAAAGAAAAGTGGAAATCGGATCGTAGGGAGGCAGAAAAATATCGTAAATGAAGATATCTTAAAGAAAAACGTAAATTAATTCCAATAGACTCACAAGCATTATTTTCGTCATCGGAGAGTGACAGCAAAAGGATATCTGAGCTTCGAAAATATTGATTTGCCCATGCTAAGCGCAGAATTACCCCTAGATGAAGCAAATGTTTCATAAACCCCAAGAATATTATCAGCTTTTGATAAGTGGAGGATTATTGATCGTGCAGCAATGCATTTAATCAGTACCGTTGCCTTAATCTTGGATATTCTATTGATGAACTCATTTTGAATCGAACAACTGAGACGTCTTCGTGAAGCAAATAGAGTAGGAATAGCACCATCAGTTAAATCGACTTTCAAGATTAAACCAGGCGTAGTGTAAATTGGGATGAAAAATTACTTCCGGAATTATCTGGAACCGGGACGTTGGATCGTTTGCCGGTGGTTTTTTCCCATATATAGATGGAGAACAATTATTGGGCGTTCCCAAAATAGTTAGCTGGTTTGAAATTGGCGGAGGCTATTTTCCAAACAGCTATTATTTTAGAGCAGAAACTGGATCGAAGTTTATTATATCTTCCAGATTTTGTTACAGCAAACACTGGAGATTTTTTAAAACGGTATAAAATTTCCACAGATATCTTAAACAAAGATCCGGATATGAGGCCTCAGGATGATAATATTTCATCATATTAGATTTAGAAGTCATCTTAGATTAATTATTTTAATCATAAAAATTAACTCATAATATCATTGTATAATAAAAAAAAAATACTCATAATTTGTCTTGTTTTTGTATTTTGGAAATTTGAATAATTTTTCTTTTCGTTTGTAAGTGAAAAATTGGGAAAATTTCCGTTTTTATTAAACTTCGCGCTCAAGTCGCGATCTCTAAACCACTTTCTTCGGGTGTCCCGTTAGATATTGGAACTTTAGAAAATAAAGCCAACCGTAATGAAGATTTTTGGCTAAACAATCCCCGATTAGCTAACCAACCCCCCATTTATTAAAAATAAATGTTTTATCGTTAACTTATATATAAAGTAATAATTTAATATTATAATTTTCCTTCGAAAGCAGACTTGGCTTAAAGATTCAGAATCTTATTTCCTAAACTTCTGATTCGGTTTTACAGCATTTTGAAATAATGGCTTGAAAATAATTAAAAAGCGTATTTGTTAAACACACAATGTTTCATTCTAATTCAATTATTGAAATTAGAGAATTGTTCAAATTCAATTTCCACATTTCAATCTTAACGATATATTTTATTTTAATTTCCACTACGAAAGTACAAGATAAATATCGAACATCCTCAAGTAGCCATAACACAAAAAAAATACACATCCACCACATACAAGATGGAAAAATATAAAAAACTACATCCAATCCAAGTATATCTGGTAATGGTAGTTCGTTGTTTTGACAGAATAAAGGATGTATTTAAAAAAAAAAAAAAAATGAAAAACCATTTCATTTCCATTATCATTATCATCCTCATCATCATCATAAACATGATTATTATTAATTCTCATTCCACAGTAGATTTTCGGAAAAGAAAATTCAGTTTTCCACTTAAAACATAAAAAAATAAAAATAAACCGTTGTCGTTGTCGTCATATATATGTATATGAAAAAAAATAAATTAGTTTTTTGTGGACATGTGGATAAGTACTTTCGAAAAACGGAAAATGATTTCATTCAAGATAGTATCGTACGAGTACATGAGAGAGTATATGTACTACACAAGATTATGTGTAGCGGACCATATGGATAAAGTGCGGGTATAAAACAATTTTAAAACCATTTACACGTCCTCCGCATACAACGCATTTTGGTGGAACAACGTAATTAATCAAGCCCGTAATTTTTCAATACCCTTATCAAAATTATTTATTTACATATATACATAAATATTACACGCAGACAAAAAAAAAAGGAAAAACTAATTATCGACAAAAAAAATTAAAATTAATTGAAATTTTTTTTTTGTACTCAATTCTTTCCAAAAACCTTTTTTATTTTGCTGTTGAAAAATTGCAGTTTTTTGGTTTTGAAATTTTATTGATTGATAAAGATAAGAGGATTTTTATTTTGTTGAATTTTCCAATAATTTTGTAAATTTTCTAAACATTTATCCTTTTCCATATCCCTGAACCTACGTATGTATACATTTTGGAATATTTTAGAGACGTACATAACCTATACACGATTCATTTGTACTTCCATCAATATTATATTTTGTATCCCAATCTCCATTCCCGCACTCATATCCACTTTATTCAATTATACAAAACTCTATGTACGTACGTCTACGTATAGTACGTACGTATCGGATATACATATTACATAAATACATAAAAATAGAAAGATGTAAAAACAGAGGAAAATCATAATGAGAAATTCTATGTCGGAAAAATAAAAGTTAAATTATTTTATTTTCAAAGTCCATCCGTGTTCGAACTTTGATAAACGGATTATATGTGCTATATACCATACCATCATCAAAACTAATTTTTTTTTTTTTATAATTTAATTTTTGAAAAATTGAAATCACTGAAATGGAATTTAATTTTTATTTTTACGGAAAATGGAAATAGAAAATATATAACAGAAGATTTTCATACACTTGTGTTGCAAAGTAGATATATTTGCACGTCATGTACTCGTATATATAACGATTTTAGAATGCTGGTGCCTTTTGATAACGTTTTTGTACAGATTTCTGGTAGAGACAAATTTCAAAATTAATTATGAAACGTTTGATCGTGCTAATGAATTAGGAAAATTATATATCATTCCCATATAGTATGCCTAAAACTCTCGGCACCTGAACGCAAGTTCCAAAAAATATTAATCATAGTTATCAGACAATTCATCTATTACAATCGGTGATGTTAATAAACACAACTAATACCCTCTGATGGAGTGAAGAATTCAGAGCCGAACCACCGTCCACGCCAATGTACAGATTGACATGTAGCTTGCAATGTGCTTGCAATGAGCTAGCAATTCGTCAGGAGTTTCTACATCTAATTTTGATTTTATTATTTCAATTATGAGGCCATCCCGATATTTTGTATGCCTGTCTAATGAGTTAAGTGATCTTAAATTAGAATTAAAAGTATCCATCAACAATCTAAGTTCTGCCGTTGTCCGTCTATCAATTGCCTTATTTGTTGCAAATGATGTCTGCAGATAACTTTCCGATTTTTAACCCGATTTCTTCGCGCTATTTCAGAGAAAAACGGAATGTTGGAATTTCGTAATGGTATCGTCATCTGCAAATGACGTAATAGAAATTTTAGAGAGTTTTACGATAAAACAAGGTTTCTGACCGCCTTGATGTATCGTTGTGTTTGCCGATTGACATTGCGACTGATTTACCTGTGCCTTGTTACGTAATACTTCAAGGGCCTGGTTTATAACAAAAAACAACTTTCCAAATTCGGCGCTATTTGTAGTTGTATATTTATCATTATGTGGAACAGTTCGAGTTGACTTTGTGTTGCCGACAGAAATTCATAAGTTTTACCTAAAAAATGAATTTGTCTATCCAGTTCCGCACAAATCAAATTGCTAAGATCAGTCATTTTATATACCACTAATTCAATTGCCGTTATAAACGTCCACGAAATTATTTACAATGCTGAATGTGCAAAAGCTCAGTTAATCGATTATATATTTGCCGAAAATATCAATTATTAAGGAAAACCAAAAATATCACATACGAAAGGTAAAGTACATGTTTGCTTGACCCAATATATCGAGAGTTCTCGAATAAAATCAAAGATAGAGGTTTTAGTGGTAACAGCGATTTACAAAACGTGAACTAAATTTCCCGACGTCTATATAACTGGCACATACAATTTTGGACAACAACTGAGAGTATAAATTTAACTCAAAGAACCCAAGAATAATGGCCTACGCTTATTGCTTTCCCATTGCTGGGTCAACTAAACTGACCTAACCACACCAAGCACAGGATGATAAGATGTAAATTTCGTAAATTACAGGGATCATCAAACAAAGATCAAAAGAAGCTACAAATCGCGCATACCCGAATTAAGTCATCTGTATTAGATTCTTTTGAGCAAGCTGAAAAGCGTCGAAATACAGTTTATAATCTGAAAAGCCAATTTAACACTCTTTTTGGTACGAAAGATGATCCAGATAATCCAATTTTCGTTTTTTGGTAACAGGTGTTTCTTTAATCCACCACCTCTTGAGATATTTGCTATGAAGGTTTTTCCGCTTAACTTGCATTAAATTTGCCATCAATGGAAGCTATCCTTTGATGAAAGCAGCAGCGCTAACGTCAAGCATTTTGAGCAATTGCATGTTCAATAAGCTTGTTCACTGGTCCCGTGGGACAAAAAAGCATATTCGGTTTGCGGGAAATCAAATATTTAGATTACTAGTTTGACAAGAATAACTTAGACAGGATTCACTGAAAATAGATGTGATAATAAATCTAGCTTTACCATCCAGTGTAAAACAAACGAAACGTCAATTAAGGATCTGCGGTTTGTACCGCAGGTTACAGATTATCTTAAAAGATACAAATTCGAAACGACAGCCAAAGAAATTCGAGTTATGATGAGTTCAATGATCATGAATTTATTGACGATCGCTATTATTTATATTCCGTAAGGACCGGAACCTTTACTTGCTGTGTTTAGATGATGGAGGTGGTTCGTTAATTGCTATTAAGAAAATGTTTGTTGTTAGTGAGATTAGTGGTCTTAACTCGATCTATGATGATATTCGGTTAAAAATTAGTTTACGTAACGGCAAGATTTTAATTTTATGTGTAATTTATTTTCTACCACGATACACCAAATTTGATAACTATAAATCCTTTTGTGATCATCTTTCTAGTTTTATGCTAAATTCACCGACTAATTATAAATATTTAGTCATCCGTGATTTCAATTTACCGTGTATATCCTGGAAGAAAGATAACGTATCATATGCTACTTCTTCTGAAGGTATAGAGCAACTTAGTATCTTATTGATACAATTACGCTTGTCAAGCTTTATCAACATAACAATGTGACTAACTGTAACAACAGGTTATTAGACGTTCCACCAGTTGTTATTAGTCTAGTTAACTTCTCCCTCAAAAACCTGCCATATAATACTTGTTTATACACCAATGTTAATATTTGCTAACTCACAATTGGATGTTGAGAACGCAGTCGATATCTTGTACACCACACTGGATAGACACTTGGAAACTAAAACTATAAAACAAAAAGTCTTATCGAAATTTTCAATATGGTATTCAACAAAATAATTATAATAAATCTCATTCGGAACAAACACAAGTACCATAAACTTTTTGAATCTTATAAAAATTCAATTGACTATGCAAACTTTTCCAACCTTCGCAGATCAGTCAAATTGGAAATACGTAAATGTTATTCTGAATATCTAAAAAATGCTGAACCAAACTTAAAACGTAATCCTAAGCTTCTTTGGAATTTTCACAAGCGCTGTCTTCAAAATCATGTTATCCTGGGACAATGAAATATATGAAATATGAAGCTAGTGAATCCCATGGTAGTGATATAATATGCAATCATTTGCTGGTTAATTCCATTCCATTTTAATACCAAGTCCTACCCCGCCAAACAGTTTCACTGACGTAAACAGATCGGGTACTCCGTTAACTGGAATAACGTACTTTTCATAGCAAAATGTTTAATTTATTCTTCTGGAGTCATTAGATGTTATCAAAGGCTCGGGCCTAGATAACTTATCTAACTATTTTATTTTTCAGTTGAAAGAGGTACTAGCCGACCCACTATCTATCATCTTCAATATCTCTCACACTGCTGTATTTCCAACTATAGGTGGAAAACCGCGTTTCTTGTTCCAACATTTAAGAAAGGTGATAAAAGTTGCATGAAAGTTACAGACCAAAGTTAGTCTAGTACAAAATGTTTTTTATGAAAAAGGCTGTCAATTGGACTGTATCTATACTGATTTCCAAGAGGCATTTGATACTGTATCTCATGAAATCTTAATTGACAAATGTTGCAAAATTGGCATTTCACCACCCATTAGTAAGTGGTTAGCATCCTATCTGAGCAACAGAGTACTAAATGTGAAGTTTGACGGATGTATTTCAAAAATTATTGTAGCTAGTTCATGGTGTTTCACAGAAGTTTACTCTAGGACCATTACTTTTCATAATTTTCAATAATGATCTATCCCGTGCGCTTGTATGTCCCCACTTATTCTATATGCTGACGACTTAAAAATCTACTCCAGGATTACAAACTCTACCGATCGGAAAAGAAACCTTCGCAAGGTAACCATAACGAGCTTTTCTTCTCCTTAAACTTTGCATTATCTGCACTTGATTTTTACTACGCTTATATTAGCTCACTCTGTGTGTCTGTTTGTATCGTCAAATTTTGTATAATCAATTTTTCAACCACTTGCGATAGTCCAATTGAGCTGAAATTTTGCATACAGGCTTAACTCCGATGACAATTATACAAGATTCTAACATTTTTGGACATTAAAAAATTTCGATGAATAAAAAGTAGAAAATAAAATATATTTAAAAAAATCTTTTTAAAAAACCACGCTTATATTAAACGGCTTTAAAAAGTAAATAATATAATAAAAGGCTTTGAAAAGTAGAAAATAAAATTTTTCTTCCTTACTCCTATCAAGGTATTTTTATTTATAACAAGTAAAAATTTAAAATTAATATGACTAAAAATATAAGCGCGGGGATGGCTTGCAAATATCGTTGAACAAGAGGGAGCACAATAAACCGCTTCCCTCGTACATGGAGATATTAGAAAAAGGCCCAAAAAGAAACGGCTGTTTTATTATTGACCAGGGATGACGAAACATGTGCAACGGTTTGTTACACAAATCATAATTTGTAAAACGGCGAACGCAACCAACTAAATTACGAAACTACCTATGGATAAATAGTACGTTGTGGATAGACCATAGCAGCGCATTTATTGGGTCCCTTACGTCGATCCACAGAAGTCAAAACAATTATAATAATCGTATTAGATAAGGATGAGCATAATGGCACCCAGTTTAGAAGCTGCTTTCAGAATTCACTGATCCTTAATGCTACACATATTTTTAAATATTTTTTTTCTAAGTCTGACCTGCGGATTTTGGTTTATTCAAATACCAAAGTGCGGTGTTAAGAAATGGAATGAATGCGAGGATGCTACACCGCGTAATTTGAAATATAGATTTACTAGATAGCCTAGCAACATGTTTTGTTGCGTGGTGTATTCTATAATGGAAGTTCTCTGACATTCAACCAAACATGCTCAAGTGCAGCACCCTATATAATTGATTTTGATCAGTGATTTATACATACCAAACCTTTTATTCATAACATCGCCAGTTCTTAATTTTGTGAAAAAACTGGAAATAAACGCTTGAGATTCCTAGCATCTCTAAATATAACAAAAACTTTCTGAGTGATATTTTATCAAACCCGCTCATGCGAAGCTTATTAGAAATATACCTTTCTTAACTATTTAATATATTCCCATGCCTGACAAAATTATTTGGCTTAGCTGAAAAATTCAGAATTTCCCTATCAACGGACCTTGAAATATTTTAAAACGGTTTTCAAAAAGTTCTGTTGCTGACATATTACTAGAAATAATTGACCAATTGTAACCAAAGAGTGACCAATTAGACCAAACTTTTGTGTTTTACAAAACACGTTTCATGGAGGTCGAAAAATCATCCCGAATTTGTTGGTAAGTTTTTTCCCTAAAGTGTAGTTTTCCGAAAAAAAATTTGTCTTGATACGAGTAATATTTTTAAAACAATATACTGTCTTCATGATATGAGTCTATGTTGTCCAGGGTTACTAGGTGCGGCATATTTGGTCATATATGTAAATACACATAATTAGCTCTAGTTTAGGCTCTATCGAAATTAAGATTTTGTTTTAAAACAACTAACAAATATTTATGGACTTTCCTTTCCAGATGATGAGCATCTATTTATATAAAGGTTTAGTAAAATAAATGATTTGCCCATGGGTAATGCCATCATCAAAGCAACCATTAAACACCATTTTCCTTAATTAATAATCTCATGATGCACAAATCATTTTTAATTTTCTAATTGATTGCTTCTATTTGTTTAATTGATTAATTTTCGTTTCGCGTTTCATTGAATTCGATAAATTTAAGTCAGTCAAAAAGCACGCAATGGAAAATCCCTCCATATGCCGTTTCAAATTGTTTTTTTTTTTATCTCGCTATATATAAGTATAAAGACGTATGCAACACAAGATATGAGTAAAGATGAAAATCGTAAAAAATGTTCAAAGGAAAATCAATTTTTATTCATCTCAGAACATAAATAATAATATTCGGTTTTTAATACTCATGAAAAATATGTTTACATACATTTGTATATAATACAGGGAACTCCCACCTACTATACTCGTCGTATTATATACATATATAAACGTATCGTGATAATAATAATCATCATCCATCTTAAAAATAAAAAAGTCACCCTTTACAAAAAAAGGAAAAATTGGAAATGTAAAAATTAACCCTTAAAAAGTGATTTTTTATTTCATTTTTATCATGTGTATTCGTATCACCAACTTTAATCTCAACAACTTTGTTTTTTTATTTTACTTTATTTTTCATCTTGAATTTCCTCCGCACTTTTACTACGATTTTCCTTTAAATATATATATATTTATTTTTGTAATGAAGTTTATCGTGAATGCGAAACAAAGCCAATCTTTTCATTTTCACCCTTTTTTCCATCGTCGCGCATTTTTAACTTTGTTTCGAAAATGAAAATTTGTTGTATGGGTTCGGGATCGTATACGCAACATATGGGGTTTGGGGGCCACATACGAACAAAATAAAATAAAATTGAAAACTTAAAAAATAAATATGAGGGGGTAGGTACTTTTACCCTTTTTATGATGCTGTATACACGTGATATACCCCGCCACTCATTTCATGTGACACAATAAAAATAAATAAAAATTAAGATTTTCCCGGATTTTTTATTTTTATTCCGTTACCAAATTACTGAGTATTCGATCGTATTAATTTTATGATGTGGAAATTATTATTCATAATTTTTTATGTGTTTATTTTTAAAATTCCATAATGTAATAATGCGTTAAATAATACATAATAAAAAAAAAATTATGTGAAAATTAAGGTAATTTAAATTTCATAAATTTTCTTATGAACTTATGAAGATAAATGGCATAATGGGATGAAAAATGGAAAACATATGGCGTGTGTAATTTTATTAATTTCCAAATGAGATTTTACTTATACGAGTAAATGTGTGCGTAATTATTTACCGTATCGAATACATAAAATGTCAAGTCGATGAGTTTAAAGGTAGCACCGCCATCCCCAATAAAACTGTGTTCCATTTCCATCACCCTGAATAGTTTTTGTCAAAAATATTTTAATTCCATATCTGTATGTAATAAATTATTAAAGAATTTTATTTATTTATAAGAATTATGATAATCAATATTATAATAAATAAAAAAAATTCTCTTCTTAATAATGATAGATGTTTTATTGTAATCTTGCATAAAGTAGTTGTTGCTATACGTTGATGATGATGAAGAATAATATCTTGTCAATTTTCATCTGAATTAAAATATTATACAAAAAGAACAAGATTGATGATGGGATGATGAGGAAATAATATTTAAACTAATTATTCATCTAAGGATTATGTACACATATAAACACATAAGTATGTTTAATGTCCATCCACATATTATTTCTACCATACGAGTATAATGTTTATACGAACTTTACATACATTTTTTGTAGGTAGGTGGTTTTTGTTGGCCGTAGGATGACATTAAACCCGTTGTAAGTTACTCGCAATTCTAACATCCAAAAGAAGTTATGCATCAACTTGACTAAACCAACGGTAAGTGATTAAAGCTATCCCGTTTGATTTGGGAGGTACCGAGCTCAAATCTCGATAGGGGAAGGATGCATAAAGGAAAATTAACTCTACGGCTCTGTTGGAGTGCTGAAATCATGGACTGACCCATCTTAGATATCAGTACGGCTGGCATAATCAAGCAATTAGTTCTTACTTAGTCACTATTTTATTACGTTTGTGTCATGCAAAATAATTATTAATATTTGTTTAAAGTCCGTTTTAAGTTTTATCATTGATGACCATAATTTAATGAAATGGAAAAACATATCACGCTACAATGAAGCATGACCACGTTCAAAATCACAGTACCTGATGCTACTTTTAATTTATTAATTGAACCAAGCTCATGGCCAAACACGACATATCTACAGAGATTTGTCGGCTAGCAAAATAATAATGGAAACAATATTTGTACTCCAGCATCGAAAATCTTCAATGCGTGTCTCTTTACTACCAAAACGTAAGGGGGCTACGTAAAAAATCCCGAAATGTTTTCTTAAGAACTCAGGAACTTCCATTGGATGTTTTGGTACTTATGAAGACAAACTTAAACAATGAAATTACCAACAACGAGTATTTTACTTCAGATTTTAATGTTTTCTGGAAAGATAGTTATTATAATCCTAATTCAATTTTGACTGGTAGAGGAGTTCACGCACGTCAACTTTGATAGTTCGACGCCCACCATTTGCAATACTGAACATATCAAGATGATTTGTGTTAAAGTGGGCTAATCGGCTAAAGTCGGCGATCCCAACCTTCACTATGTCGCTATACAAATTCACATTCTGAAAAGGAAACTCTTATTACCATAATAATATGACGAATTCTGGCCTTTTCTGCTACATCAAAACCAATTTGGGCAAGAAAGTCAATCAAGTGTTTTCTTCTGATGTCAGTAATTGCGTTGTTGCAGAACCAAATTTATTTCTCCCTACTTCTGATGTATATACCACCCACAAATTTTAATCGCTTATTGTTACGATTCTGGAGCTCTGTTTTGCTATAATTTTACAAAATTTGGTTTGGGAAACATAACGGATTGCTAGGATTGCTAGTCGCCTTTAAAGCGCCGCTAGAGGCATCGTAATCACCTGAGCCAATGGTGGTGTAAATTCATTTACATGAGAAATCGTATAGGAAAATGGTGCAAGCAAAGTTTTAATTTGAATTTATTATTATTTCGCAATATATTACACCTCAGAAGAAAATAATAAATTAATAATAATAGCACATAAAATATAAATATATATTAATTTTATTTAAAGTTTCGGCTTTTTCATAGACAAAAAATATTATTTTTAATGACATTCACAATGTTTACGACTTGTTAGTTACTGGAAACAAAGAGGCCATCTACTTAAAATATCTCTATCAAAAAAAGTAGAAAAAATACGCCCCCCCCCCCCCCCATTTTTACAGACAAATAGAAATTAGAATTCTCGAATTTAGAACAAATTTCAAACTTCTTAATTAGTGCGGGCTTAAAACACGCATAATGAGAATTTCCTGAAGTTTTGATTTGGTGATATAATTCGCTAAATCGATATGTTCTTGTGTTATACTATCGGTATAAACAAGATGTGAATTTTTGCAGTTTGGTCGTTGCAACCTGATGAGTAGACCAACATTTTATCAGTACGAAACTAAGCTGCCAAAGAGAACTTGAGGAAGTTCTTCATTTTTTTGTAAGGGTTGTGTATCTTTCATACAAGACTCTTGGGGTTAAAATGGGGGGGGCGTATTTTTCTACTTTTTTGGTAGAGATATTGTGAGTAGATGGCCTCTTTGTTTCCAATGACTAACAAGTCGTAAACATTGTGAATGTCATTAAAAATAATATTTTTTGTCTATGAAAAAGCCGAAACTTTTAATAAATATACAGAAAAATTTCAAACTTCTTAATTATATTAATTTTAGGAAATCAACCCAGAATTAATTACGAAAATCAGCTTGAAAGCGCCGATTTGTTTTTATAATTGTAATTGTTGTTCTATGATATCTGATGAAAAATTTGATATTTCACTATCAGTCATTATACTTACTATTGCGGTGGCGGAAAGTTTACCAGGCTAGAAACATAATATTGTGTGGTCATCAAACGCAATGGATAAATATTGCCACTTGCAAATGTCCAGGAGGTCATGGGAGTAAATGTAAACACATTGTTGGAAGCCTTCTATATTTAAATCAGTTAGTCATATTATTTATAACAAACAATACACGATCACGTATGAAGACTAATACTGGAAAACTTTCATTTGAACCTCCAATAAGTACCACAAACACAAAATCTTTAATGAATATTTAAAAAACTTGGTCGAAATATTTTATGTTTGTACTATTTGGGCTGTAATGCAACTAACACGAACTGTTTTGGTAAATATATTTTTATCAAATTAATTTAATTTGCAAATTACTAAATTATTTATACCACCATTGGCTCTAGTTAAAAAAATATCTGGCAGCTGTCAGCTACTTTGCTTTAAAAAATGAATAGCAAAGGTCGATTTTAATACAATTCTAATTAATCATAGTAACTTTGAAACTCAGCCAACTTTTATTCTGCAATATTTGAATGTTTCGAAAAATCCGTACCTAGACATGCCAAAAAAATATCCCGTCGCCTCCTCTATGGTACAACCTAGATTTGCGCAAACTTTTTTAAATACTAATGCGAACTCAGATTCTGTTAGTTATCTTAACATTTAAAATATTTCTCAAAATAATCTCTTGAACTTTATCATAACTAATCCGACATAATTGCCCACCCTAAGCGATTTTACCACTTCATCAACTTCAAGAAAAAATCTACCAACGATCCCACAATCATTACTAACCAGTTTAGCAATTTTTTCGGTATAGCTTTTCCTAATAATTATTTCGAACCAGGATACAGACTACTTTAAGTATTTGCTTAAACAACTCTTATTTCATAAATCGAACAGGATACTGTGTTTAACAAAATTATCAAACTAAAAGATATCACTCTCACTACGAATTTTTTCCGCCATCTCGAAAATTTTCCGATAAGCAACACGGTTTTTTGAAAGGAAGAACCATCACAACCAATTTAACGGAATTTACATCATAGATGCAGGAAATGTCGTTGCTATCATCTCCACCGACTTCAACAAAACAACAGCATTTCCCATAAAATTATTTTATTTAAAAATGAGCCCTAGGTTTCCCAGCTCCATTTTTGTTAAGAGTGAGCTAGTTACATATCCGCAGAAGGTATATCAGGTGCTCTTCTGGTCATACACAACACCTTTTATAGCTACATCAAGAGTACTCCAGGGTAGTTATCGGGGACAATGTTTTTTATCTTGTCTACCAATGAGACAATCAATCTTGTCTATCGTTGAGTACGTGATTAAACACTCAGTTATTTCAATATACGCCGACGATATGAAAATCTATGAAAAAATTTCCACTTGCGTTGACCACAGGATGTCCTAATGATTCCACCATGTGATATGTATAACCTCGAGTTGAACGTGAGTAAATGTAAACTCGGGAATTACTCTGCCTGCGACTACTCCATCAACCGCAATCTTGTTTATGACAATTAATTCATCTTTAGAGCGCATTAAGGAAGCAATCCTCATGATTGGTTTCATGAAACTTTGGTCACAAGAATTTCTTGATCCTCATGTTATATGAGAGTACATTATACGACTTTCTCCTGACCCTTGCTCTAGTACGCTTGCCAAGTATGGTCCCCTCCCCATACCACCAATTACTATCTGGTGGCATCGATTCTCGTACTTTTCTTGAAAATATTAAAATAAATGTTAGTGCGAACAGTATTCAACTGTATATGATCACGCATCTTAGAATTGAATATGGCCTGAGTTAGTCCATTATTAGGCTAATGGAAACTACAAAATTTTTGATTTGAAGCGTCTTTCATGCTCACCAGACGGTATTTTATCTGGTCGAACGACCACTCTGTGATCATTTGATGGCATTTGCTCCAATGCAGTTTTGAATAAAGTTACCAGATGATTATGTTAACATTAATATAGTCAGCTCCCTATTATTGGAGAACGTGTTAGAAGAATTAATTTAATCTTGATTTAAGTGAAATTTAACGGAGTACGGGTGATATGGTTCACCACCTGAGGGGATATGGCGCATTAATTTTCCTTAACATTTTTGTTGCCGCATTTGTTGCATGTGTTGACAATCAATGTGAATCGTGCTACCACAGGGTACTAATTTTGCACTGGATTCAGTCGTCCTTGTTCAAAATGCAATTTTAATCCTCTCCACATCCAACGCAAAGATTCTCTTCAAAATCCTCCAAGCCAACCGATTCATCATCTTATGGAATAGTGATATTGTCATCTTCAGATGACTTCAGTATTTCGTTTCTTTTGAACCTTCTTGTTATTAATAGATTTCGTCTGCTTCTGCTTCATTGTTTTTGACTTGAGAGATTTTTGCTTTCTTACAATAAGGGTTCTACCCTTGGACGTTGACGGTGTTGGCAATATTATATTCAACATTTTTACAGGAGTTATGTCGCTGATATTCGTAATGTAATGTCTACCATTTCCAAATCCAACTGATAATGTTTCTGGGGAGTAGTCGGCAACTGCAATGGTGGATTCTCTGTCGATGTGTGTATTGTAGTCTCTGAAGATAAGCTTAAATTTTGTGTTTCGACCGTATGTGTTCTTTACTCTTGTTGCTGTTGTTGAGTAGCTTCATTGTCATGCATGCGAATGTACGCATAATCCGGAATTATTTCAGGATTAAACGGCAAAATACCAGTTGCTGAAAATGCTGAGATGCCATTACTTGGCGTTGCAGATTTGTTCCACAAGGTTGCTAGTTATTGACCAAATTGCAAACGAGAAATTTTTCTTTTTGGATTGTTTTTAATGAACAAATTGCTTGCCTCGTAATAATGAGATTTAAATGATTTAAAAAACAACCAATGTAAAGGTTGTAAAAATTGTGTTGTATGTGGCGGCAAACAAAGACGGAATATATCGTTTGCTGCAACGAACTCCAACATGTCGGTGTTACTACAATGTGAAAAATATCCGTCTAATATAATTAACACTTTTCCTTGTGGTTTTCTTTGAAGAAACTGTTCTTTAAGTCAAGCGTAAAAAATTTCATAATTAGCATAATCAGATTTACATACCTTCCATGTATACCACTGAACCTGGAGGCATGCCATCTTCAAACTCTGTTATCTTGTTTTTACCTTTAAAACACAGGCGGGAGGCAAAAAATTTCCCTCTGAATTATACAGCAAGCAATAACAGAAATTGTTTCCCCTTTCTCAGCAGATGTTATTGCTGGTATGTTTTAAGACCCTCTTTCTTATTACATATTCAGGCTTATTATTTAGCTGGCATCCGGTCTCATCCAAACTGTAAATATGTCCTAGTTTAGCGATTAAATCATGTTCGATTTAAGTTTTTCCAATAAACTAAAATATTGTGAAACTTCCCGATGATGCATTGCTTCAGCACGATTTTGTGAAACTCCTTCGGTTTTCTTACAGACAACCCCGGATGATGCTTCATAAAAAGTGTAAACCATGCTTTACCAGCCTATATTTCTGTGCCAGCCTGAATGCCATTTCTCGCACCTCATTTCGTTTATTGGAGCAAATCCATGTGCTTGAAGATTTTTTATGTGACCTACAATCTTATTTTCAAAATTGTCACCTAAACCACAAGAAGCGCCCAATGCTGGCTTTTTATTAGTTTTGTTTTTAAGATGCTTTCTTAAGGTCTTGGACGGGATGTTGTATCGTTTAGATGCTGCTTTATTTGATAATAATTTTTTTTAATACTCTTAATGGCCGCTTCTAGATTTGATTGTAGCTAAGCTGTTCGCCTGCGGCATTGTGTGTCTTTTTTTATAAACGTAGGCATTTATACCTCAACCTATAGTTAAAACATTTAAAATAACATAAAATTTTGAAAGTATTAGATTATGAAAACCATGGACAATAAAAAGATTTAGAAAGCAACAAAGGGGGAAATGGTATATGTACCATATCACCTTCTAGCTATATATATATATACCATATCTCCTTTAAACTAACGCCTAAGATTTCTACACAAACACAAAAAAAATATGACAAAAATTTTTCGTTTTTCGTTTGGAAAAAATTAAATATTGAACACATCGCAACAAAACGTCTATACCGTCCGAATAATAGTGAGCAATTAAAGTTTTTAGTAACGTACAAAAAAAAATAGAGAGAGCATTCGTATATATGAATAACGGACACTACGCCATATCTTCCTCTGCGCCATATCACCCGACTTTACCCTTAATTGCTACAACACCCAATCGTAGCACCAGAAATAACACCGGAGAAACTCCATCATTCTGCGTGACGTATTTTAGGACACTTGTTAGCAAATGTTAAAACGTTTTTAAACGTCAACTTAGTATTAATTCAAATAATGAGAACCATCTAATAAGCATTCCGAATCATCCATCCCATACAGACGATGCAGAGAGAAACTCGATGCAGAGAGAAATATTCTCACAAAATTGGATCAAATCATTTTGACATCAAATTAAATACACCATAAACAATCATGACAAGAATCATAAACAAAGATGCTGAATAAAAAAAAGAAAAAGTTTAGTTGAAATTAGGAAAATAGCCAAAAATTTAAAACTAACGCAAAACCAACTATATTTAGAAAACTGACAAAACTTTCCATATACGGGAAGTACAAAGGCACATATACGAATATGCTCAGGATGCCATATGACGTATGTTCAAAGATTTTGCCAGTTTTTTTTTATAACGTTTACATTTTTGGTTCAACATGGACTGGGATTATTGATTTACGTCTAATTGGTCAAACATCGTGATACAAGGTGACTGTTAAGTAAGTACAATAAATTCGGGAGTTGATGGCGGACACTAATCTGAACAAAAAAAATGTTTGTCAGCACCTATCAATAACCGGTATATAGATAATCAAGGTTATACTGTAAAATAAGTCTACAAATAACTCACAAATTTGTCAAATATACCTTTTATTATTGAAAATTAATTACTTTATCAAACACAGGGTTAATCATAATGTAAATTGATAATAAATACACTGCACACTAAAAAAGGTGTGTGATCGTTAATTTTTCATAATTTCAAAATATTTGGAAAATTTTAAGTATTTTTCTGAAGACACTCGAAAGCACTTTTAAAACGTTTCTTCTTAATTTGATACTCGCCGAAATTAAACAGCAAAATGAAATCGGACTCACTGTAGCATCATCTGGAATTGCATCAACTTTACTCAAGACGCGTGTGACGTGTGTAACGAAATCCCGGTTTGCAAAATCTCGGTTTGACATGTGGGAAAATTGGACTCCTTAAAGATTTTTTGACAAAATTCAAAAATGAGTTTGCCATAAAGTTCTAGAAAATAGCGAATAGGGATGGAATTTTGCCATTTATTAACAGATTTTGTTGAAATTCGATACGTGTGATGGAAATGGGATTCTAAAATGATTGTTTGATAAAGTTCTGAAATAAGGCCCAATGCAAAAACATCGAATAGCTATTTCATCGACTTTTTAAATTGAAAAAATCGGGATCGGGGTATTTGCCTGCAAGACAAAATCTTGTTTTTTAAAATTTTGTTTTCCGAAATAATTATTTTGATTATTTTATAATAAAATAATGAATATTTAATGAAATAGTTTTTCTGGAATCGATATAAAAAATTGCATTTCAAAATGTTGCGTTAACAAAATATTGCTTTTTTTATTAATCAGGCAACTACAAATGTTGCAATTACAAAATGTTGCAAGTACAAAATCTTGCAATTATCAAATCTTGCATAACAAAATGGTACAATTATTTTTCTTTTTAGTAGGTGTCATTAATAGTTTCCATATACTCCGCTCCTACCACCAACTCCAATAAAATAGTCCCGATTCCATGAGAGTGGACGGGAGTCAGCGCCTCTGACTTCGCAGCCTTGGCTTTTTCTAGTAAATTTTTGGGCAAGATATCAAAAATATTATTAGTCCGGCCATTCCGAATTAATAAAATTTTTTTTTTTTAAATCAAGACTTTAGAACTAGAAAAAAAGTAAACCGGGATTTTGAAAACCTCGATTTCGTAGTACACCCCACACAGCACATTCAAGTGGCAAATACTACTAAGTTTGATTCAATCAGATAATTTTTCTTAAGCTCTAAAATCTGGGATCGCCGCAGTATTAAGGACATGTAAAATTATTATTTTGAATGATTGTACCAATTGCACATAAAAGAGTTTTGATCATTTTCGCGAATTTCCAAAACCGATTTTCGTCAAACTTTGCTTTTGAATTTACTTCACGGTGTTACTGCCAAAACATCAGCTTTTGGATATGACCAACAGAAAATTTTCAATTAATCCCATAAATTTTAAGATTTTGACCTCGCCTGATTTTAGTCAAATGTATCCCTCAATTCAGGACGTTGTAATGGAAATTTTTTCAAACATCTCGAACAAATTCATAAATCATGATTGGCTTTGTGAACGTGTAATCTTACTATGGTGGCATCTGGAACTATTCCACCACACATACTATTTTTGACAGAGGGTTCAATAATAATACTTGACCGTAATTTTGATCCACCGAAATTGTGTTACGGAACACGGATGTGTGAAGAAACTGATGCCGAATACAATTTACACCTTTTTGCAATGACAATCGCAATAAAATGCAGTGGCAATTACTGGAAATCGCTGGCGTGAATTTTAAAAATTCATGCTAGCTGATGAAATCCTGTCATATATAAATGCAACTACAGCGACAACGAAAGATTTTCTGTAAAATATTCGAAATTCAAATAAATGATTTTTGGCTGAAATCGATCCACCGGAATAAATGATTAAAACAACAAAATTGTAGAATAAGCTTCAAACAAAATTTGCTCAGATATTTTTTTTAAATTTAAGCGGGAATGCCGAGTTTCCGGCATTTCAACATTCCAAGCGGATTAACTGTTAACGATTAACGCCGTGTTATTAAACTTCATACTAAAGCTTTTTCCATATGGGAGATCCATGCGATAAATCGTGGACATCTGTGTACCGAAAGTGGCAGCTCTCATAGAAGCTTTTTCAATTTTAGCAGTAAGGAAACCAAGGATTGACCTTTTGAGTTTTCTGAAAAATTTAAACAGAAATAATGGTTTTTATTGTACAAGACAGTTATTACTAAAAATCCGGTGAGTTTAATTTTTTGCTTTAGAAATTAAGTGCGGTCCCATGTACATTTGTCATAAAAGAAAGTCGGACATTGGCCACAACATATTCAATTTTGTAGTGTTGAATTCAACTTACGTACTTTTACCTCGCACAGTGCGTTTATTTTTGTGAACTGTGCTTGCGCCGTGTGTACTCGGTCTAATTTAATACTCTATGCACACCGGATTATTTAAGTCTGTGCCACCTTGGCTCGGTGTATAATATTTCGCTCGCTCGGGTTGCATAATAAACCAGACCCTGCTCCAATTAAAACTAAAAGAAAAAAGGCAACCAAAATAAAGTGATTCTATATTTCTAATTTAGAATTACCAATCGTAACTGAAAATGTACGATCCCAAAATCAAATTACTTACATAATGATAAATATAATCATAATTAATTAAGAAGTATTTCATAATCGTCCGAGATTGTAATATAATTGAGATTTTTTTCGCCTTTCGGGAAAAATATTATTGTCCGAAAAGGCGAAAAATATCAAATAAAATATTCAATTAACTTCATTCTGCCACATTGGGAGATCCTTACGAAATGTTGTGGAAATATGTGTACTGTCGCAGTATACATATTTCCACGACATTTTGAAAGGATCTCCAATTTATGGAAAAATATTAAGTATAAAGTATCATCCCGATTATTTAACCTGCCTGTGACACTATTCTGGTGAATTCCCCGCGTAATTTTTGTTCAATTTTTTTCCGGTATACTGAGGTAAAAGACTAGTGTTACATTTTTTGAAAATCAAAATTTGGGAATAGTTTCCCCTGCCAATTTAGATATTGAAAAATTATTCCCTATTTTTAAATACAGGAAGCCCACCTGATTAATTCGTTCCGTGTTCTTTAAAACCGTGTTGTTTGAAACTACAAAAAAGATAAGAAAAAAACGTCACGTTTTATTTTTTATTTTTTGTTATGTTATATAAAAACAAAATAAAAGAGAATAACGAAAATCATGTTCATCGAAACTTAGTCCTTCGAATGCCGTGTTCTTGGAGGGTTACCTGTATTTACATCAAACTTTTCTCCTCAGTAGGCCGGAAAAAGAAATATTTGCACAGAAATTACATATAAATTCTTTCCCCAGTTCCCTATTTCTTGGGGAATTACCAGAATAGTGCCACTGGACTGTAGAAATGCCGAATTTTGGTGAAATACATGTTTTTTATCTCAACTCGTGATTTTCAGTAAAATTTAAAAAATAATCTGATCTAATTTTGATGAAATTTAATCTATTTGTGATTTAAATAGCTATGCTCCTTCTGATGAACGAATTTCGACAAAATATTACTGGAACCTCGAATTTTAAAGAATAAGCTTAAGTCTGAATTTTCACTGTGATCATCGCAGCAATTTTGAAAACCACTTTTTCAAGTATCGACGATATGGCGAAGCGTAAATCTGTAAAAATCTCAAGGTCACCAATTCTCGTGATTACTATACATTTATTTTTCTGCTAGGGTTAAAATTTTGGCGTTTGTGAATGAGCACAACTATGGCATTTTGTCTGAGTGCAGAACTCATGTGCCGACCCATCCTCCGGAGGATAATCATGTACAAAACGCATGTTGCCAAGATTAAAAACATAAAAGTAAAATACAGACAAATATGTAAATACGCACAAGTGTATTTGTATTAGTAAACCCCTAATTTGTGGCGGATGTGTGATTGTTATAAATATTTTCACATACTTAGACCATACTACATAAATCACTATAATTTTACAAATCCAACAGATGAAAACGTACTCCTTACCTTAATTTTACGTTTAATTTGTCTCCCTTAACGATGTACCATTATGGAGAGAAAAAAAAATAAAGGAAAAATGAGGATTGTCGTGATGTTTTGGCTTCAGATGATTACAATCATGATAATCACGACATATTTTCCTCTGTACTTTATCGTTTATTTCCATTTTTTTGCGTTCTTGCGTTCCTGATTATGAGTTTTGATAATGATAGGGTGATTTTCAACATGCAAACCATAGCATTCGCTATAACAACAAAGATTACAATCCAGAGATAAGATGATGGAAAAGGAATATGCGTTTTCTTTTTTTTTTTGAACGGTTTGTGTGCTGATTTTCTTAAAGCGGAAAGGAAAAACTGTTTGATGTTGTTTTTTTCGGGTTTCATTTTCTGTATATTTTATTCGGGAAATCATTTCAAACTCATTCCAAACAGTTCAAAATCTTTAATACCAAAATAAAATAAAAAACGAATGAGACTTCAAGTCTCCCTGACAATTTTGTATATATATATATTTTAAGCTATATATGCTGATGTTCCTATTGTCGGTGTTGTTGTTGTCATGTTTATGGTTTGTAATAGCTTGTGGGAAAGAATCACCTGATGTGATGCAATTACATGATAAAAAATTTATTGTAAAAAAACTGTAATGAAAACAAAAAAAAATACAACGAGGAAGAACATTCAAGAGGGGAATCATGAAGGGATGCGTATACATTTTTAGGATAAATAATGATTTCGGTTTTTTTTCCTATTTGTATTATCAAATCATTTGCTGAATCATTTTTATTTATTCGTTTTTATATTAAATCACCATAATCATGGAGGTTTTATTTGCTCCTAAATTATTATCGTCGTCATCTAGAATTTAATCAGATAATTTTTTCTAAGTGTATGTGCATGAAGATACCCCGTCATATATGTCATGTAGCTAGTTTAAATATAATTAATGTTCCTATCGATGAATTTGCATGAGCGGGATTAGTTAAAAAAAATTAACCGCAATTAATAAAACTGTAATCTCTACTATAATCGAAAAGACCACAAAACTGTACTTATTGCATCTAATTGATCAATCAGGAGACAAAATTACTGATGGCCTGTACGATGTCATCACATCCGCTTAAATATAACCCCGAAACATACAAAACCGGAAATAAAGCATGGTAATGGCTGTTTTATCAATCCTCTTACACATTTACACAAAGACGGGACATTTCCGTAAACCGTATAAAGTAAAGTCGTATTTGTTCACCCCTAAACATAAAAATTAACATTTTTATGGGTTTGCTTTTTGTTGCCATGTCCACTATATGAAATCACCTTTATACTAGAACACTTAGTAAGAAAGAATTTCGCCAATCAGTTTCTGGTTTAAAACTGAACCTTATAACATTTTAATTTGGTAAAATGGTGATTTTCAGAGATATGGAGAACCCCAAAGTGAAAAGAAGCTAAGAGAATTAATTTTGGGGTGAAGTCTTCTTCCGTTGATTTATCATTTTCACTTAACATGGAAGTACGAAAAATGCGAGAAAATTAATCGTAAGCTTTTTACCAAGTTGTAAAATATCTTGTCTATTTTATCCAAATAACCAGAACAGAAGGTAAATTATTTTTTCTTCCTAAAACTTTTTTTTTATGCTCTTAAGATTATATTGGTCTTGTTTTGTATTTATTTTTTGTTTTGATAAGGAAATGGAAATTTGTAATTAATTATTTCAATGGATGGTTGAAAAAGAAATGTTTTGAGATAATCTATAATCATTTTATGTATGTATGCATGTACATATATATACAACTAGGGTGGCCCGCCAACAATTTTTTGTCAAATTGGACATAATTTATGTCCGCTTTGGAAATGTATAAGCAAGATACCGCAGTTGTTCATATTCATCCAGTGATCTCTATTCATATCAAGACCCACAAATATAGAGATTTGATTTTTATAGTTTTTCTTTAGAAAAATTCATTCATTCGATAAAATATGTCACGCTAAATAATTTATACTTTCCAAAAATTTATAAAAAAAAATATATAAAATTTCGTTTCTGAGCACAAAAAGTTAGATTTATGTGCGAGAAATTTGCCAACCCAATAAATAATTTTCCTTCTATTTTTTGATTTTTCATTTTTGTATAGTCGACAAGACCAAATGTTAGGAAAAATACAGAAACTAGAAAACACACATAAAAAGCAAAAACGGATGCATTAGACGGACTTCCGGAGTAATGCATCACTCATTTATTTATTCAATTTTTCTAATAAAATTGTTGCACGGAAGTGCTTCACTTCATGTTACGTAACACACTATCTTTGCATTTGTTTCAAGTGTTAATCAGAAAAACTGTTCCAAACAAAAATCCGTCTTCCCCTATATCTATTTACATTTTCCACTACTCAATCTGGGGTACATCGTATACGAGTATATGATTTCGAAAAATGTTTAATGCAAATGCTAAAAACATAAATTCTCTAGAGAATCGTAAAAAAAAACGAAAATTCTTGTCATTTTATGTATGATAAGGTTATCAGTTCCAATTTAAAAATTTAAAAACTTAAACAAAAAATTGTATATTCATAACAAAAGGATTATGCAGTTTCATGATTAAACAATCTGATAATTAGATAATTTACATTTTTAATTATTTGAATGAAACGAAAAAAAATTAAAAAAATAAAACTGTGGAAAGACGATGGTTAGACGGCAGAGTGAGGGTGGCATTATTAATGTTGTGGATTATATGTGTTATCTTTTCTCTGGTACAGGGATATTGGTTTGGTATGGTACATACTCGTATATACTGTGGGTGTTATTTTGTATATTTTTACGTAAGATAAAAAAAAACTATTTTCAAAATTGCATATGTAATCTCGCTATGTTGATTAGCACGTTGTTCATATCTAGCTACTGTTGGTTCTTAGAAGTCTGCTACCAAGAAACGTAAGTTTGTTTTAGATATGTAACAGATTTAAGTAGATAAATCCTCTAGCTCTCGGGTGAAATGAATTCTGCAACCAAGAGTGATTTTATTAATGCTGCTGAAAGCCCAATATTTTGTTGAATGTATACAGGAAACAAATTTGCTGCGACTTTGATCTCATTACCTAGAATGCATTAAGTAAGAAACCGCAATACCGAGACTTGATTGGTTATAAATAAAATTTACTCTCAAGTTGACTACCAATGACATTACAAACACATATATGGCTGCGCCGGCTAGGTCTCTGCCGAATCTACAATCAAGTAAAGATCTAAATCTGTACAAATTTGAAATTTCTTATAAGAAAAATTTCTAGTCTCTCTTCTTCTGTACTTGGGATTTGGAACTGTTTGGTAATGTTTATGATAGGAACTGTTTGGTTTGCAGTTGGCACTTGGTATATTGATCATATTTTTAAGAAAGATTTCTAAAAAATAAGGCAATAACTCATGGTCAGGGATTTCAGCATGAACAATTTTGTCAATATCTTGTCTCCATTCGAAATTTTAAATCATCATTCACAATGAATAAAATGTGACCATGTGTGAACGATTTTCTACATATAGCTATTATCCAAAAAACTCTAACTACCAAGTCTGGCGGGTCAGTTTTATCCACGCTTTACTTTCTGGAACACCACTATTACGTATGTGAAATTATCCCCGAACTATATCCCTGAAATTAAAAAAAAAACTAATCGGGCAACACTAACATAATTATATCCCTCGAACTCTTGTGTAAAGTTAGCCCCGCCCCGTTTAAAAATAAAAATATTTATTAAAATTATTTAAATTCGCAAAACACACAAAAATATGTAACACTTTAATTAAATGAAGTAAATTTATTTTTAATTGGCTCATAAATTCGTCAGATTATGATAATTTAAAAGGTTAAAAACACACAAACCTACATTTGGGTCAACTCGAAAAAATCGTACCGTTGCAACCCAGCGAAATTATACTCCGAGCAAAATATTTCCATGTAATACGTTTTGGACCCAAAATAATATTTTAGTTTGAAAAGTAAAAAGAATTAGTTTGTCGGTTCAGAACTATATGGGTTTGAGATGGCCAGAACAACACGCCACTTTTCAGAAAATGTGAACAAAATCGTATCGTTGCAACCTATCGGAATTAGGCTAAAAACAAAATATTTCAATGTAATTCATTTTTGGCCATAAATAACATTTATTTTGACATGCAAAAAGTATAAATTTGTCTGATCAGAGTTGTTTGGTTTTAGAGTTGCCAGACCAACACGCCACTTTTCGGAAAATATGAACAAAATCGTCTAATTTCGCTAGGTGGCAATGGTAAACGATTTTGTTCATCGATTTTGTACACCAACCAGTTACTCGCGGTGGATGCATTGGTTTTTTGAGTATCATACGGGGATTTACAGCAACCCAAATCCGATAGTTTTGCTTATTTATGTATCCGTTGAGTTGAAAATGTGCCTCATCTGAATTAATGATTTTCTTCCAAAAATCCGCATTAATTTGATGATGTTCCAACACTCAATGGCTTGATTTCTTGCACCAATTGAACCTTGTATATACGCGTGCAAATGCAGATCTTTTACCAAAATTCGTTGCAGCGCGCAGCAGTATGGAAATGTTTAATTCTTGACAACGATGCCGAATGGAATTTCCTGAATTCTCGGCTACAGATTCCCTTTCTGTGGCAATATTTTCGAATGACCGACAAGGATGACGACGAACAATGATCTTCTGATCCATCAGCGTAAATTTGGTCTCAAATTATCAATTCATTTGGTGCATTATTGCGACCGAAAACTTAACGCAACTGGCGAAATGTTTTCGCAAAAATTTCAACAATTTTGTAATGTGTTTTTACATAATTAAACGTTATTGGTTTGAATACTTCCCTATATTCTTAAATCGCGTGAAGTGTATGTGACAAATGTCAAAAAAAATTACCGTACAACTCGTGTTAACAAAATGGCGGCAAAGAGTAGTAGAGACACCCTAGATTTTGCGAAAAGTGACGTTGAGATACTTGAACCGTATATAGCTCTGATCCGACAAATTAATAATTTTTACATGACAAAGTAAAATATTATATTGGGTTCAAAACGTATGGCATGGAAATGTTTTGCTCGGAGCCTAATTTCGGTAGTTTGCAAAGGTACGATTTTTTCGTGTTTTCCTAAATGTGAAATATGCCAAATTATCATAATCTGCCAAATTTATGACCCAATTTAAAAAAAAATTTATTAAAGTATTTCATTTATTTTGTGTATTTTACGAATTTAAATATTTTAATAAAAAATTGTATTGTTCATATAATGAAATAGAATCCGGGGATAACTTCGCATATGTCCATTTTTTCCACTTTTTTATGCTTCACTTATTTTATACTTCACTTATTTCACCAATAAAAGGAATAGTGTTGCTCTTACGGTTATTGATTGTTTGTAGTTTATGAGAGTAAGCCACTGATTTAACATAACCTCAAAGAGAAAAGTCCAATGGAGTTATGTCGCACGATCTTGGTGGCCATTTCAAATCGGAATTTTTGAGGATTTCACGGTCATTTAAGTTTTATCTCAATAACTTGATTATCTCGTGAGATGTGTTGCATTATTTTGTTGCACTATCTTGTTGAAACCACATATCGTTCAAGTTGAAATCAGCGTCTGTAGCGTTCTCTAAAAATATGGTTCAGGTACACCTCCAAACCATAAACCACCACCGTTAATTTTTGTGAATGTAGACGTGTTTCAAGCACAGCCAGTAAGCTTTTTTCACTCAAAATGCGTCAATTGTGCTTATTTACGAAGCAAATGGCCAGAAATGAGCTTCATTGCTGAAGATTATTTTTCCATGAAATAATGAATCTATTTCAAGTTGCTCTAAAGCCCAATCTGCAAAATTTCTACGCAATAAATGGTAATTTAGTTTATGTTCTTGGGCCAACTGAATTCTTTATGAAAAATATTCCAAGTTCTTGAGTACAACGTCTAATTGATTGTTCTCGATTTTGATCCACATTTTGGTTCACAGCATCGATTATTTTCGCAGTACAGTTAAATTTTTGACGAGTTGGATAAGTAAGCTCCGCAAGCCGACTAGATTGACAATAAATTTCACGTATAATGCGCGAAACGTATAGCCCGACCCGAATACATTCATTATTTTTGTAATAAATTTTAACAATTTTTAAACGCTGCGCAATTGTGTCTCTTTCCTTTCGTGTCGTGATTTCTCAACCAATACTGAACACAAATATCAATTTTGAATCTGAAAAAATGGTCGCTATAATTTTGATAAAATATATAATACCAATTTAACTCCCGTTAGTTGCCGTAGCATCCTGGTAATGTTGTTGCATATTGCGAGGCTACCCTGGAAGCTAGGGCATCACGATTTGTATTTGATTGTTTCGGATCTAATAAAATTCGTTCGGCTCTGCGTCAACATAAGCATTAACTGCGTACTGCTGGGTTAAATGTCCAGCAACTGGAAAAACTCCTCCCTAACTGACAAAGGAGAATAAAAATATTCCTTACGTACGCGGTATCGATTTTGCGCTTCGTTCCTTTTAATGCGGCAGATTTTAGTGCTTCATCCTCTCTGACCCATTGGAAATAAAATTGGGTGCTTGAAACATGTTCTCTAACTTTGCTTTAAAACACTATAGCCATTTTGGTAACCATTGGAGCATTGAACCGCCTTTGTTCGTTGTTTCTATCATAAATTAGTGCTAATGTCATTTTCGTTGGGTCAACGCAGACCTAGAGACTGGGGTTTCTAACATAAGTGATTGCAACAAACTATTGAAATCGTACTACGTCGTTTATAACGAAGCAGAAAAGGGGATATCTCTTGATATATTACGGAAACAGTTAGCTTATGAAGAAAGAGTAATTGAAAGCCCTTACAGAGAATACAAATATAAGAACGTAAAATCCAAAATTCCATTACCATATAGTAAATTATTTAAAGTAAATTGTGTGTTTTGTAAACAATTTGAAATAATTCGAAAAATTTAATACGACAGAAGGGCGGGGAACTATACCCATATTTTATAAAAAAATACTGCTTATACCTCTAAACAAAATATGATATTGAACTTTTTCGAAAATTTCAAAACAGCATCCACAAATTAAGTCTTATGAAACATAAATTTCCCTAGCAAGCCTTGAGGATCTTGAATGATTCAACTTTGTATCCCTATACAAATATTCTGGAATACATGCATTAAACGATATGGAATATGGAAGCCGTGAGAACTTTAGTGATGTTTTTCATAAATCTCTCAGCTAAAACAATTATATAGGAAACGGCTTGTATCTAAGGGGTGTTTTTTAAGCCCGATAGAACGTAAAAAATAACACACAAAATTGAATTGTAATCAATTTTTTTTTTATCCGAAAGAACAATACATGGCATTAATATTTGAAAACGATTTTGGACATATGGGCATCGCGGCTGTTCTTGGCGAAACGCATTCTGAACGCCCAATTTTGACCCACTTTTTCTAGCACTGCTGGCCGTATGTCACGAATATCAGCACAAACCAGTGACTTTACAGGAAATAACCGATTGGTCCATTTCTCGAAATCAGCTTATCACTTATTTTAATAAGTCGATGGTTGCGGTCACTGCATCCTGCCATCCTGTTAATAATTTCGTAGCGTTGTTCAAGCGTAAGTCTATTCATGATGATTTGCCAGAGTATATTTTTCATAAAAATTTTAATTTTTTGTTTTATTTTTTACAAGTTCAAGTTCTATCAGGCTTAAAAAACACCATTTACTATGGCCTCAGTGGATTGAGATACATTGGTCGAAAATTGAAAATTTTTCTATAAACGGAATTAAATTGGAAATTCATGAACTTGTTATAATTACTTAACTTCTATTAATCTGAGACGTAGTTTGAAAATCATTACATCAAATTTTTAAGATCCGAAGCAAAACTTTATTTTCTGTGCTGTGGCCTTTTATTGTATTAAGCACATAAACCATTAAGTTTAAAGGGTTTTTCGGGATGATTTTCGGCTTCGTGACGCGTAACATTTTGCTATCAGAGGGGGCCTAGAAAAACACATTGTTATCGCAGTCATGGAATAGTCTGAAACAAATGATGGCAAAAAAATGTTAAATACTCAATCCGGGGAATACTATTCTGTGAAGTTATAGAAGTTTGCCCAACGAACTTTAAAATGATTACCTTAATAAGGGTGAATACATACACTTTTTAAGGTTGCAAGCGGATATAATGTTACAGGGATACTCGTTTTAAAAATTCTAAATATTCTAAATATGGGTATTGGTCTTGTCTATCCTTCCTAAGGTAGCTTGATCTAACAAAAACAAAATGGCGGTTTTTTTTATAAAACTCCGCTTTTTCTATTCTCTTGCCATTAGAGGGTTCTTCCCGGGATTTCCCGCCCGGGAATTCCCGGGAATTTTTGATGTTTCTCATTTCCCGTTTCCCGGGAAAAATAAAATAATTTCCCGGGAAAAAATTTAATTCAAAGGAATATTTGTGTATATGTTTTATTACATTAGGATCTAGATTAGGATATTAATTTATTCAAATTAAAAACAGATCTATGTCTACAAAGCTTGTTTTTCTTTTTTTATGCAGCGGATGGCTCAGTTGGTTAGAGCGCTAAAGACTGATTGTGTAGTAATTGACTATCGCAGGTTCAATTTAATTTACGTTTGATGAATGGATAAGTCTACGCAATTGAAGATATTTGAACATCAATGTTCATTTCAATAAGTTATTTATTAATCTAGGACTGGTTAAAATTCGTGGAAGCTGTACAGCTGTAATAACAGTTGACCTGGTTAATAAGAAACTATCAGAGTTTGCAATTATTTCTACAGACGTTGTTGCATCAACCACTGACGCTGCTGCAATGATCAAATTTGGGACGTTCTCTGATTTTATACACCAATTATGTTATAACCACGGCATACATTTGGCTGTAGAAAACATTATTTATAAAAAAAATGAAAATCGTAATGTTCGTCACAGTGATTCGTTAGAAAATGAATCTAGATTTTCCAGTGATAACTCTAACGAATCTGAAACTGAAAGTGAGAATCTAAATGGTTTTGAATCCCTTTTATGTGAAAGAGATGATATAAATGCACCCTTACAAATGGGTAGAAAAATAGTTAAGTTTTTTAAACTTTCGCCAAAAAGAAATTCGATTTTACAAGACCATGTAAAAGTGGAGCACGGAATCGAATTTAGTTTACTGTTACATTGCCTTACCAGATGGAACAGCATTGTGACAATGGTTGAACGATTTTTAAAACTGGCAGACTCAGTGAAAAAAAGCATTAAAAGACTTGAACTCAATATAACCGTTTAACGATATTTATATTTCAGTTTTGAAAAATATTTTGAATGCTCTTCAACCAATCAAAATAGCTGCAGAAGCATTAGGTAAACCTGATGTAAATTTGATTACAGGTGATGCAATTTTGAAATTTTTATTTGATTCCCTGCGTGACAATAATGTTAAAGAGCGAAGAAATCATGATTTTGTTACTTTGATTAAATACCTCCAAACACTCGATTTGCATTCAACCGCTACTCCTGATAGCTTCATCACCAAAAGCCGCAACTATTCGTTATGCGAATGAGTTATTTAATCGTTTATTCAGTGAAGATGTTGATATTGAAATGGAAAGTGAATCATCTCAAGAGGATGATTGTTTAACAGTTACATATATGAAAGATAGATTGGCAATAGCTAAAAATGCAGCATTATAAACCTAAAAAGTGTGTTGCAACTATGGATTCAAAAAAAGAACTCAAAAAAGAATTTCAAATTATGAGTAATAAATAATTTACAAAAGCTGCTAGATGCTCTAACTTGCATACAACCAACCTCAATAGAAAGCGAGATAGTATTTTCTATGTTATCTAATTTCTGCACTAAACGAAGATCGTCACTTAGTGATTCATCTCTAGACTGCCTCACATTCTTAAAAAGTTATTTCCTGAAAAAATGTTTACTTCTTCAAGTAAAATTATTTTTTTCTTAATATTTATATGGCAATCAATTATTTATAGCTCAAATTATACTTTTTTATTTTTTAAAAGAAAATAAATTTTATATTTTAAAATAAATTCCGTTTTGTTATTAAAAATCAATTGTGGTTTTGTGCTCTTGTGTTTATATATTTGTTTAAGAAATAAAACTTTTTAATTCCCGAGAATTCCCGGGAAACCGGGAAATAAATTTAAAATTTCCCGTTTCCCGGGAACAAAAAAAATGTCGGGAATTGATACCCTCTACTTGCCATAGTGGTGAACAGAAACATTCATTGATTTTTTTGTTTGTTTCTATTCCCATAGGTAATTGTCAAAGGAAACAAACTTATTAATATATAGAACATTAAGCTTTTTATTATAAAATAAAAAAATCACATAATTCATTGACAAATAAATTCATTAAATTATAAAAACAAAAATATAATTATAAAATACATTTAAATTGATATATCAAATTTGTTAAGTCCTGCGCAAAGTCGACTCCGCGATATCTTGGACGTCTGGCAGCCCATAAATAAGCCCAGAGAATTCATTGGTATGTCTTTGTCGATGAAACTTACCTTGAAAACTGTCATTGATAACAGATTCAGTGTAGGTTTCCATCAAGCTTATCTTAGTTATTTTAACAAAGCTATTTATACAAATAGCGCATAGAACATAAAAATTTGTGTCTCAACACAAATTTTTTTATACACAAGCACAAAAATACTGCCTAGAAGTACAAAAATAATGTCTAGATGTTTTTCGATTGTATCTTTACACTATCACGCAAAAAAAAGAATCCTTTTGTTAAAATAACAGAGATAATCTTGGTCGAAATCTACCCTTAACTTGCCCGATGTATGGTTTTTTATTAGAAAAAGACGTTTCGGGCTTATAGGAGTTAAAAAAAAGTTTACCACAAGCCAATCTCCTTGCCTTATTTCTTCCTTTTTTATTGGATGTGAATAAATTTCCTTTATGCCTCTATTACACCAAGAAAAATGTACTGTCAGTAAAAAATACTGAAAAACCGAAAAAAGAAAAATGATATAAAATTGTATTGGAGTGAAGAAGACAAATGTTTAATTTTTTTGTTGTTATAGGAAGATTTTATAACTAAATTTTGGCAACTACAAAAAACATAACCAAACAAATTCATTTTTGGTGTGGCTCGTTGTGTGTGTTGACAATCATTAAGTTTAAAGTAGTGTTTGAAACAAATTAAAATGAAAAATAATGTAATCAAAAAATACAGAAAAGACTGTACCATAATTAACTATAAACAATTTGATGATACATGTGTGAGAAAAATATTTTCTATCGCTACACAATATTTCTTCGTATGTATTGAAATGTTGCCATAAAAAGTACTCTCGATACATATTTTTTAAATTTTTTATGGCAACACCACAAACACATACACAAATATTTTGTCAGTAAATTTTACTGATTTTATTTTTTGTTTCATTCTAGTATAAAGAATATGTATATTTTTATCTCGTTTCGTTTTACTGACAGTAAACTTTTCTTGGTGTAATAGAGGCATTATGGTTACAACAGAAAACACGCCCTCATCATCTTCATTACATGAACCAATTTCCATCATTTTCATTGCGAACGGGTGACTCCGAACTGTCCGACTTTACTGCTTCGACGCTTTTACCAGGAACAACTTGAAGTCTAATAGGGGTTGATGAGTCTTCATATCTCATTTTTAAAAATACTTCAACGAAACTTTGATCCAAACAATCAGTTTGTCTTGTATTGTCCGGCATAAAAGGAAACATCACAATTCCGCATTTCTGAATCCCGATTCGTACATTATTTGATCCATGTTCAGCAATCATAGTCATAAACTGTTTCAGAAGTCGGGTAAACTTATCCTTAGGTAAAACTGCCTCACGACTACCAGGACCATCTTTCCATTGGTCGAGAATTTTTCTGTACTGCAGGTGTTTCATTTTTGGTGATATATTTTTCGACTTTTGCACTCATTACCAAGTTAAAAAAAAGTATCCGTTACACTTTTTGTTTTGTACATTATGAAAAAAAAATCTAGTGATTTTATTTTTAATGTTTTGTTTCTATTCACCTCGATGTTTCTAACCACCACGTTTTACGGTATATTAGCCTGATGCAAGCCGATTTCATTACTAACTCTACAGTGGTTTTGGCAATTAGCTAATCTTAAGAAGAAATCACCCGCCTAAAATATGAGAATCGTTGTTCTAACGAAGTGTTTGCACAATTTTTCAAAATTAGCAGTGATTTTGAGACACTCCTATATCTGGAACTTTCCCTAACATGTGAAAAGATTCATTCGCAAGTTTGCGAAGTTATTCTGCATTCCCAAGCTCTTTTAGCGTGTTCTACATGAGATGCTATTCTTTCACTGCAGCCCACCACTACAAACTTTGTTGAATTCATATTATTCACTCTTAACCCCATAGAGACCTAGAAAGAGGTGGATGCCCTTACAACAGATTACAGTAAAACCTTTGATAGGATTTTCCGCGGCATTAATATGCTGAAACATAAAGCCACCAAGTTTTCAAGTACAGTTTCTCGCCTAGATGGAAACAAAATTCGACGATATCTAGTAACGTTCAACTATAGATCATCCACATCCACTTCTTTATAGAGGGTAGTCATTTGGAACAGATGTTTTTCATATTATCCATAAATGACGGTGAGCGCATGTCAAAATCTCAGCCGTCTCGTGTACACCAACCATATGAAAGGTTATGAAAATATTTTATCAAACGCGGACGCCGATCTTTTACAAGCCGACTTAATTTGTTTTGCAATTTGGTGATAAAAGAATCAACTCGAACTGAACATCAGTAAATGTCAATCCATTACTTATTCACGGAAGTACTTACTCTGTCAACCTAGACACAAAAAATTTTGAAATATTCATCGTTCTGGGAGTATGCGATTACGAAAAGAAAAACTGTACACCCAAAACTATGATATGTACTGCGTATATTTTTTCAAATTTCACAACATGTAAAATTTATGTTCAAAAGAAATATGTTGTACGCCACTAATTAAACCAATTTAAGAGTACCGAAAATTCGACCAAAAATTTCACTCTCCATCCATCATATCTCATGAGATTTTTTCCGATCCCAAAATTTAATAAAATAATATCGTAATGGTTCAAGTGGCATATCATTTTCAATTAGACATTAAGTACATCGAAATTAATTTATGTAAAAAAAAAAAAAATATTATAAATTCGATCTATTCAAAAGAACATAAATCAAAATCTAAACAATATTAGCCATTTTAATAAACTCCAAACTAAACAATTAACTTGTTAACAATACCACAATATAAACGAAACGACCCACATTAATGGTTACATTCATCTCAAGTAGAATTTTATTAAGTTCCAACTGACTTTTTTTTTTTTTTTGATATTTTTGGAAAACTTAAAAATTCATCGGGACCAAATAGTAATCGAACAACAATAAGATATAAAAATAGGAAGTAGTTTGGTTTCAAATTGTGTGTACACAAAAAGTTAATTTACATTTTCTTGTGTGATACACCAAAAAAAAAAATTGAATCATTTGATTTACATATGGGTGCATTGTCGGTTCTGGAGAATAGAATAGAAATTCGTTATTTTGTTTAACAATAGATATTGGTTTCATGTGTGCATATTGGCAGGATGGATGGGATACCATTATTATTACATATTATTATTTTTTTTTTTTATTTAAGTGACCACTTGACAACAGTTCTTTTTTTTTGATCGTATGTCAATGATTGGCTTATTGCGCAATTATATGTGGTTGTTTATTTAAAAGTTTAAATGTTGTTTGGTTCATATCCTTCAAATTTTATGAGAATTTTCACCGCGCCGAAAATCCATTATTTTCTATACTATAGCGGATTATATACCAAGTCATCAATTAAATCAAAGGGTATTCGCCGACTCCTACGTCATCATAACCTTTTGTAACGTAAACAAATTTGGAAAAAAAAATCAACAACATACAAATTTTATTATTTTGGAAATGGATAAAAAACAATTTTTTCATTACGAAAGTGTTTTCCTCCATACCATCATTTTCATGTCATTAAAACAGTAACAACATTCATTTTTTTCATGTTATTTACTTATTTCAAGGATGTGTCCAAACAAGTAACAGTTGTCAAGTGCAAGTTCTTTAACTAGAGTGGCGTAGTATTATATGTACGTGTGTATATAAATGTATGTATGTACATAGTATACATGTGATGTATTTATGTGGAGAAAACAAAGTATGGTTTTGTGTATGTACGAGTATGTGTATGTATATAATTTGGAAAATGGAAAATAGAAAATGGTTGAGTTGATTTTTATGTAGGTACATACACAACACAACGGAGTAAAGTAAAACTGTTGAAACAAGTATGTACTGTATTACAGATTTAGAGACATATAGAGATTGTGTGTTTGTGAATTGGGTAAACAATTCTCATTCTAACTATATTTAGTATGTATGCTAGATATGCGATACGTTTCAATTATAGCGCCTTCGTCAGTGTTGTGCTGTAATGTCTACGCCGCGTAGATAATTAATATTGTACATGTGGAAAGAGTGTAGCAAGTCAATGTTAAAAGTTATTGTTTCTCTTATCAATCAGTAAAATTCTGTGCTTTCTTGGTTTATTCAACTATTTTGGCTTCATGCATTCCTACCCCACATTTGAACTCAAGTTTTTATATGGCAGTACGTCATTGCAAAAATTGAACTTGAGTTCAATTTTTTCAAATGTGTATAAAATGCTATTAAAAAGTTTTTTAAAATAGTCTTTGACATTAATTTATTTAAGATATTTTTCGGCGTTTTGGTCAAAATGTTATTTTAAATGGCATTTATACAATGTGTAGTTAAAACTAAGGGGGAAGGGTGCATTTTCCTACTTTTTATGGTGTGTAACGACCGTGTTGTTTAAAGGGTTGCGCCAAAATGAATGTTCAGAATCTCCATTAATATGGTAATAGATGATTAGGTAAAACTGTTATACCACTGTGGAACGTATTCGTCTATTACGAATGGCAAAAACAACAACACCTTCATGAATTTCTGCACAGTCGGTCATTCATTTGAGATCGGTCGACTGACGTAGTCGATAAAAATAACAATCCAAGGTAAATTCATATCGTTTATAATTACTCTGTTTTGCTAAATTTGTTTTTTTTTGTTACAAACGCATTTATGTTTTTTTTGCTTCTTTTGCTTCATCAGTAGCACCACTGTATGATAAGAAAGACAAGAAACGCAAGGAAGTCGGTAAAGTCGGCTACATATTGTTAGACCTAAGAAGCACGGAAACAAAGTTAAATTTATCCGGGTGGGAAAAATATTACCAACCGCAGTGGTTGCGTGCTAGAAGATTAACCGTGATTACACGACCGTGGCAAAACCAAGTATACGGAAAAGTCGGCAGAGGTTACCAAGGGACGGGAGTAAATTGCAGGATTCGTAAAAACCAATGATATTTCCCAATTAAGAGAAAATAGTGTCGTGCATAGTAAAGTGCAGTGTGTTGAGCTTCGCGCGCGTGATTCGACCACCCGGTGTGTTTTGTGTTGTATAAATCATTAATAGAAATTTAGTCTATAATTTTGTTAATTGCCATTCATAAATTTGAACATAAAGCAAAGGGGGAGAAAAAGAAACAAAGGAAAATTTAGGGAAAAGCAAAGAAAAAGAAAAAAGTAAAGAAAATTATAGTTTACGCATCTTCTAAATTAAATAGTCGCCATTTAGTGTTTAGGTGAATTTAACAAAAAAAAAATCGATATTTTGATCCCTAACCTAATAAACGCCAAACGGTGTAAAATATACAGACGACCCACTTCTCCACAGAGCTTTGGAGGTCAAGTGAGTGTTTCATATGTTACATAAAATTTTTGTTGTTGTTGATTCACGATTGTTAAGACGTCGGCGAATTTCATTTTAATAACGAAACTGCACAAATGTCGTTGAAACCATAAAATGTGAAGTGAAATAGTGAGCCATTAGCTAAAATAAACGCGTCTACCGATAATATGCACATGAACTAAATTGTTGTGACAGGTTTAAATGGTTGCTCACTGATATATCCTCCCACGACTGAGTACTCGCGGAAGAAATATTAACAAGCATGTGCAACCGCAACCATAGTACCGTTACCGGTGGAGTTATTGTGAGTGGCCTTTTTGTTGTCTACGACTAAAATAAAAATAATATTTGGTCCGAAAAGCCGAAAAAATTGAGCGACGGTTCTTCAATGAACAAAATCATCACTACGCAATAAAATGTTAAAGCACCAGTAAACCTAATCAAATACCTCAATATTTACATGAGACTTGAAGCAATTGGAAAATATGTTGGAATCATTGCGATTCTTGGCAATAAAACTTGCTCTCCTTTAAACTTGCCATTGATAATTGTCGATTCAATAATGTTACCCATCGTTCTCATGACAACCAACCGCGCTCCATGATTGTGATCCAAGTTTCAAAATTAAATTATGTGGTGGAAGACCTGGCAAATCAAGTAAATTTAAAAATTCAGTTGGGATATTCACTCATTCATCTTCTTCTGCCACAGTATCAATTGACTTGAATGAAAATGACGGAGATTCCAACATGTCTTAAATGTAAATATTTATGGTGTCGACATCATTATTTTTGCTGCTAAGATTACCCTTTTGCTCGGCCATCGATGATTGTTGATATTATCTCGAATGTTTGGAAATACATTTTGAATTAATGCGACTCTAGATGACACAATCATGGAAAAATTACCTGGTTTGTCTGGTTCAATTGATTTATATAAATTTTGTCTTTTCCAATATCAAGCAATTGCTTTGAAAAAAGCGCAGCAGATTTATCATTTTGAAGTTGGACACGTATATTTGTTGTTAACTTCAATTTATGAACACTGCTCCACAGTGATGAAACTTAATTTAATATTGCATAGTGCATTTTTATTTGTCTGTATATTTAACGGCAATTTAAGTGCAGAATGAGCAGTTCTACCGGTATCCATTAAAGTAGCAGCAATTCCTGATGAAGCGATGATTTTTGGAAGAAGTTCTGGAATATGGGCATCTGGGGTGGAATTCGTTCAGTTCTTAACCGATTATGATGCGATTGGGTATGCTGGATGGAAATGGGATTATTAAATGATTTTTAGAAGAAGTTCTGGAAAATGACCACTTGGGACGGAATTCGATCAATTCTTAATCGATTATGATGGGATTTTGTTTGTTGGATGGAACAGAGATTCATAAACAGTTTTTGGAAGAAGTCATGGAATATGATCCTGGGACGGAACTCTTTAATTTCTTATTCGATTATGTTGGAGTTGGGCATGTCTTAAACGATTTTTGTAAGAAGTTCTGTAATATGACCTCCTAGGACAGAAACTGGGCATTGTGGATGAAATGAGATTATCAAATAATTTTTGGAAAAAGTTCTGGAATATGGCCGTACGGATTATCGCTCTTGTATTGCAAGTACCTTAAAAGTGTAAATTTCCGCTTGGTTCTAAAGATCTCATGATCTTAGAAGACATCATATTCCATATTCCCGTGAACAGTTTTCGAGGTCGTTGTTGATAAGGATAATACAAATTTAGCCTAGCCTTGTGTAGGGTTCATGACGTGATTTTTTGTGTGGGTAAGTAGTTGACTTGCCGCTCAACCAGGGCTGGAAACCGGTTTTTCAAAACCAAAACCATAAAAACCATAAAAAATTACTACAACCGAAACCAAAATCAAAACCAATTAACATTAAAAAAAAATTTGTTCACTTGACTGAAATAGCCAACATTTTATTTGCTGCCCCTACAGAGCAAGTATCGTTGGAGTGAGCGTTTTCAACGGTGAAGTTTAAACGAGGATGTGTTGGCTTGGAATACATTCTTTTCATTAGGCTAAATAATTAAATTAAATAATGTAATTATTATTATTTTCAATTTTTATTATGTTTTTAAAATTTTATTTTTTGATGAATTCTTTTTTGTTTGGACAAAACATACCTAATGTATTTTTTTATTTGAATTAATGAATAAAATTTATTTATTTAGAATTTTTAGTTTTATTTTTATTTTAAATTTTTTTCAAGAATAAAAACCAAAACCATTAAATTTTTGTTTCAAAACCAAAACCAAAATTTTAAAATGTGTACAACCGAAACCAAAACCAAAACCAAAAATTGTCATTGAAAGGAACCAGAAACCAAACCAACCTAAAATACAAATTTGTGTACAGCCCTGCGCACATTCCACTAATCCCATGAGTGGGTTACGTACTGGTGATAGATGTTAAGGCAACCTGCCTTACCAGAAACATGTTAGCATTACGAGTAGCTTGTTTCAAGAAAAACGCCTGCTTATTATCGAGTTCCGCCATAGCTTAAATTCCTGCCCTATGTGGTCATATTCCAGAACTTCTTCCAATAATCATTTAATAATCTCATTTCCATTTACATACCCAACCCCATCATAATCAGTTAAGAATTAGTCGAGTTCCGTCCCAGGTGGCCACATTTCAGAACTTCTTCCAAAAATCGTTTAAGCATTCCATTTCCATCCAACATACCCAATCCCATCAGAATCGATAACCGGAAAATGAAAAATAAATAATTGTCCGTTAAATCGAGCGTCCGTTAAATCGAAGTCCGTTAAATCGACCTCTGTTAAATCGGGTTCCGTTGAATCGAGAGTGTACTGTATTTTCTGATACCGTCTCACTGCAGGTTACATGTAAAAGTGATAAATAAATCTGGTCTTACGTATACACGTACTTAGGCCATTGCATCTTGAATATATTCCTGCATATACCGAAGACTTCCAGTGTATGACGAAGGTATGGATGCACATTTGACCAATTTCATTAGGGTTTACATTGCCATCGACATATTGTTTATGGCATCGTGCAAATGGATTTATTCTTCGGACCTTAATTTTTTCCGGTTGAATCGAATATAACGGAGACGTTCACCTTCAGTTTTAGCGAATTCTGTGCATAAAAATTTATGGCGCTAACATTTTTATTCGTTTCTTCACCTAAAAGTTAAAAAAAATGTATTGTAAATATAAACGTGTTTATTAAATTTGTAATTGTCATGTTAACCAGTTTCGGGATTCCTTTGTTTGATGTTTATATTGTAGCCATAGCCACCCTCGTCCTCCCAAAAAATTAAAGGATACTGTAGTGCGTCGTAAGAACGATGTGTATCTGCAATGCATTATAGGATGCGGTTTTTTTCTGTCAGAAAAGTTTCTAAATCGGTTACGATAGCACTGTGTTACTTGAATGTGATTGTACTCGCGACGGATTTTAGAACGCTCTTCTCCATTTCCCATAAAGTAAATTTGAAAAAATATCAGTGTATCCGTGGGTAGAGGAAGTAAGGAGCCAATTTTGTGATAAACCTTGCTCTGTAGTTTTGAATGTTGAATTAAATGTGCGTCCTTGTCATCCGTATTGGTTATGATATTGGCGGCGAAAGAAGTCATTTGAAAACAACTATTCAAAAATAATTTCGACTTTGCGCTGTTACCATCCATTAGCGTTTTCAGTGGCTCTGGTGGTGAGTTCAATGTAGGTAAAACTACTTTGCCTGATGAACAACACATCCCTGCGGTTTCATGTAACCAATTGAAATTTTAAATGTGCGCAACATTCGATATCTGGATCATATTCGAATGCGATGCGATTGAATGATGACAGTATTAGTGCTCTTACTCGATTATTCAATTGCACCACACTTCTGTTTGAATCCGTAACACGATTGCGTGCATGTTTGAGTTGTAATTCTTATTTGTGCAAGTCGTTTTATTCTGTGTGCATCACTTTCTAATGCACGGGTGGTTGAAATGCGCAATCGTGTATGCTCTCTTTCCGCTTTTTGTTGTTGTGATGTTAAATTCGTTCTTAATTGTTCCAATGTTTGAACATCATCGTCCAGGCATTTGTCGCTGTACTATTTCACTACAATTTGGAGGTCGGGTTTATGTATGCTATTTTCGCTTGTTATGTGATTTGTAATAAATGTTATTTATTGCATTAATATCACTTTAAAAATATTTGTATCAATATTTTGTGCCAATAAATATTGTAATTTCGTATCATAATTTCACCTAATTAAAATTGATTGAAAGTTTATGATAAAAGTTAATTGAGTTGGAAGTGATTAGAGTTTTCGTCAAACTTACTAAACAATTGTACTGCACAATGACTAAAATGGCAAATAAAAAACCATATTTAAGGTTACTACGATCATAGTTTTACTTTTAAAACTATTTGCCGTAGGCACTTGGCGAAACACACTTACACTTAATAAACACATTAATTAAACACTTGTTAAAAAAAAACAAAGATCATAGTTTTAATTATTATAACGATTGTGACCTTGAAAATAATGAATATTTATATCATAAATATAAAAAGAAAAAAATCATAAAAATACTTTAGAGACAACCAACGCCACCTGTCACCTGGCGGAAGTCATTACTACATTTTTGTAAATATCTCCACCACCTATCGGGTCCAAATTTTCCCAACGACTTTATTTTTATTTAGATATTATGTGGTGTAAATCTCAGCCAAATCGGCCCATAAATAAAAAGAAAAAGCGACCCGAGCGCCACCTCGGGAGTCTAACATAAATAAAAACAATCCGGAGCACCACACGAACACATTGTTTGAATATAAATTGGATTGCTTCAGTGGTTCAGCCGTGATGGCCAACGTACATCCGCACCAATGTTTTTTTTTAAATATGTAAGAAATTTTAAAAAAATTGCGTTTTATTGCATAATAAAATAGTTTTGTTGTACATTTCGTAGTTGGAGATTTTCAGTAGTACCGATTTCAAAAACTGCAGTTTACATTATATAGCAAAAATTTAAAAATATGACAATGTCTTAATTTGAATTCTCTATTCAATTGTTAAATTTGTCTTAATAACTAAGGTGACCAGACGTGCTCCCTGCAGAAATTATTTTTTAATTTTTTTTTGTCTTCCATTAGATGTTTTACGCCTAAGCACTTCTTTACTAAACGACACACCAAAAATTTATATTTTCATTAAAACTCAGAATTTTGTTTTTCCATACCTGTGTTTTGGGCTTGAAAAATAAAAATTTGCCCTAAATGGTTCCAAACACGAAATTTGTTATTAATGTTTTGCTAAATTAGATTAACGATAGACGCCGTTTTCAAGCGTCATAGTTGATTGCAACTTGAAAGTTGGGGTTTGTACTGTTGTTTCGCAAACGCAAGTTACAGGACCAAAAAAACTTACAAATTATGGTACTTTTGCAAGAATATCTTTTAAAAAACCATTTTCAATTTATTGAAACATTACTGTTGTTGTTTTTATCATTACATGAGATTTTTCTTATTTTCCATTTTGCAACAAATTGATGGTAAGACTTTTTGCTGCCATTTAAAAGAAATGAAATTACTTGGAACGATAAGCTGGATTAGAAATTATAGAAGACGAAAAATAAAAAATAATAATAATTCTGTACAGAAAAACTTTTCAAAGAAAAAGGAAAATGGCTATAAAATAATGTGATCCTTCCTAAGACGGAGGATAATATATATACTCGTATACGTTTATTATAAACTTTAAATTAAATATATGAATAAATTGAACCAATATTGATATGTTGTACAATATGTCGTAAGCACTGTGCACACAGGGTTAACATCCAACCGTATAATTTGAAAAATTTTACTTTACGATCGGTGCACAGTAATAATTTTGTTATAAACATACACGATTCTCCTTGTTTAAAAACAAATTTATCTTAAGAGTTAAGACAAGCAAATGCAAATAAGTTACAGAAATCTTATTTATTTCAGATAAATAACAATAAATTTGAAGATTTGTACAATCGCGCCTACACAAAATTTGTAACAGTTTAATTTATTCCACATGCGTCCAACAGAACGATGATCAAGATGAATCATCGTCATCGTATTTTCAACAGTCTATATAGATTTTTACTTTTAGTGAAAGTGGATTTGTTTAATAAAATTGAATATGAGATTAAGCAAAACAAAATAAATTTAATAAACATGACACGTATTAATGCACAATGATGTCATCATTGCGGTAACCCAAATTTAAAATGTATGATAATCTTGAAAATTTCCCAAAATTACAACAAAATGTAATTTTAAAAATATTCATCATCAATCACTGAGTAAGGGTATAGCAAATGTAAAAATTAATCGAGTCAATTTTTATTGTCTTTTTCCTTGCGTGCAAAAGTATTACTATAATTTAGCTGAAATCAAGATCTTCAGTTCTTGTACAGTAAATTTAAGAATTATATATAGCAAGAATATTAAATAGCGCGTCCCAAAATATAGATATTAAAATCAATCAATAATATTCATGAATAGAGATCAGTAAATAAATTTAAATTAACAAAACGAAAGCGACTTTGTAATTCCTTTAGAAAAATTCGCCTTAGCTCGAAATTGGTAATCAGGAGCAGATCTAAAATACAGTTCTAGCTTTTTAATTCCAGGTGTCTAATACCCAAGTTTAAGACATCGTAAATATATACTGTAATCCAAAATGTCGATAAAACAGATTCAAAATATCAAAAACAGTGCATCAACCGAAAAATGTCGATAAAGAAGATCCCTTTCTACAGTCTGCCGAAAAATTATAAATAATGAAATGTTGGTTGCAGCAACTAGGCAAAAACCAAATGGTCGATAGTACAGAATATGTCTTTGAAAGTTATAATTCCACCAAAAAATTGCTTATTTAACATCAAATAACAAATCACAAACGAATCCATCTACTGTCATTGAAGCAGTGAAAACAAGTCAAAAAATCGCCGAGGAACTAAATCGAACATAAGTCACGAAAGATTTGTAAGTGGCAGTGGTTTAATGACAATTGTTGTTGACAGTGAAATTATTGCCAATGGATCCATTGATGGATTTCTTCAAGAAAAACACTTCAACAGATGCAAACGTTTGTCCCCATTAATGGCAAGCCGACTTGAAATATTATATTTTGAGTGCTTTTTATGTTCTTGTTCGTTATAAGATATAACTGGCTAAATGGAGTTATAAAATTTCCAATATTCATAAATTTCTATTTTTTGGATTTTTTCCAATTTACTACCCGTTCCTATAGAGGATTTCTGTAAAGTTTAATTTATTAGGACTTTTATATCAGGGTCTAAAATAAAACTATACATAAATCTACTGCCTTTCTCTGCTTCTTCCTTAAAACAATTAAACATATTTGTATTTGACAACGCTACCAAACAATATCTTGAAGAACCGACCACAAAACATCAGTTTGGCTTCGATGGGAATAATCTGGTGCAACGGTGTGAAGACACAAACACATTTATTAGCCCTAACAGATATATTTTTTGTTCATCGGGTACGGTAATTATGTTAGATCATCAGACTTACAACTCATTAAACAATATCTACCTTAAAACAAACATAAAGATGCCGGACATTACAAATATTCAAGGTGTACCTGGATGTGGTAAATCAACCTGGATTATAAACAACCATAATCTGGGCACTGATCTTGTTCTATGTGCTACAAAAGAAGGACTTGCTGATATTAAATTAAAGGTAACATCTCGTTGCGAGCACGAAAACAGTGTTTTTAATAACATTAAATTAAACTACAAAACGATTGCCTCGTATCTAATAAATGGTAACCGGACCTACGATACAGTTTTTATCGATGAGTACATGATGGTGCATGCTGGATATATAGGACTTGTAGTTATCAAAAGTAAATGTTCTAAATTATATCTTCTGGATGATAAAAACCAAATACCATATATTGACAGATTACATCATGTCAATATGCAATTTTCCGATTCAAGTGCTTTCGTAACAAAGGCTGAATACTTGAATGTAACGTATAGATGTCCAGCTGATGTTACTTCTGCTCTCAAAGAATACTACCCTAACATCACTACTATGAACACAGTTGAAACTTCTACCGAATTTATAAACCTGCCACCAACGTTAGCGTCATTACCTGTGTTAGAAAACGCTTTCTATCTAACTTTTACCAGAGCTGATAAACAACTAATCTCCCAGCTTAAGATACCAGAAACCAGTAAAGTCTTGACTATCCATGAAGCACAAGGTTTAACCTCACCTAATGTAATATGTATAAGAACCAATTTTCAACCGCTTGAGCTGTTCAATAGTGTACCGCATGCCATAGTTGCAATTTCTAGACACACACAATCGTTTAAATATTTTTCTCCGGTGGCTAATGATAGACTACACTCACTTTTAATGAAAGCTCGAACTTATACTATTACTCAAAAGGTAATTCAACCCATAAAGTACAAGAAAAGATTGGTCTACGAAAAATGTGCAATTTACTATCAAAACGTAAACAAAATGGCATCAAAAGCATCCAAATTCTACAACTTCGTTTTAAAATCAAACTACCTCATTTATGTAATTTGTGAAACTTCATTAAAACCCGGCATTAGGAGCAGCGAATTTTTTGGTCATGATTACGTTGTTTATAGATGCGATCGGTCTCCTGAAACTAGTTCAAAGAAATCGGGTGGTGGCGTACTGATAGCAGTACATTCTAAACTCTGGAATGCTCCAGTAACTTTAGCGCCATCGAGAGTTGAACAAATTGGTGTAAAAATCAAAATCAACCAAACCAATCTAATCATCTACGCAGCATATATACCACCTCAATCAAATAGTGATCATTATGCAACTTGCATCGATGCGATTGATGAAGTTATTAATACAACGAACTCGTCAGATTTAGTTCTTGTGCTTGGTGATTTTAATCTACCAAATATAACATGGAATTTGGACCCGGAACTTAACTGTATTTTACCATGCAATATAACAACAGATGTGGAATCTTTATTTGTGGACGCCATGCTTGGTTATAATTTGAACCAAATAAACACAATTGCTAATAATCGTGATAGATTATTGGACCTAGTCTTCAGCAACGACATTGACACCTTTAAAATTTCTGAATCCCTACTACCTTTTGTCATAAATGATGTCAATCACAAATCTTTGGATATTGCATTTGACTTAACTAAAATGGCGAGATCAGAACACCTACAACCAATCAAATACAACTTTAAAAAAACTAACCGCGTGGGGCTACAAAGTTACCTTGAATCCATCAACTGGCAAATAACTCTCAATTCCAACGATATTAACGAAAATGTGGACAAATTTAATGACATTATGCTTCAAGGCTTCGAACTTTATGTACCTATGTGCTGTAAACCACAAAATTCTCATCCCCACTGGTTCGATGATAGACTAGTTAACTTAAAAAATCGGAAGTCGAAAGCGTACGCCAAAATGTTAAAAAGCGGGTTAGAAGCGGACAAAACTATGTTTCTACAACATAGTAACGAATTTGAAATTTATTTCAAATCAAAATACAGGTCGTATCTTGATCAAATTCAAGACAAAATCAAAGTAAATCCAAAACAATTTTGGAAATACTTTAGAAATAAACGCGAAATTGAAGGATACCCTGCTAATATGACCTACAACAATACCAGCTCTTCAAACGCAAAAGATATAGCTGACATGTTCGCGTCGTTCTTTCAATCAGTCTATAGACCAAGCGTTACTAGTGGATTGTACGAACAACCCAGCAACAACAACATATCAATAACTCCTCCTATTATTTTTGAGGACAACATTTTATCGGCTTTAAGGGGGTTTGGAGATGGTTGCGGTCTTGACGATATACCCTCTTCTATTCTGAAGGAGTACGCTGAAATTTTAATAATTCCATTATGCTATCTATTCAACCATTCCTTAAGCACCGGCGTGTTTCCCGAAAAATGGAAAATTTCAAAAATTTCTCCAATTTTTAAATCGGGTAAGCGTGATGATATCACATGCTACAGAGGAATATCAACAACATCATCAATTCCGAAATTATTTGAGTTAGTATTATGCAACAGCTTTAAATCCACAATTGCATGTCATATATCAATAAACCAGCATGGGTTTATGCCTGGCCGATCCACATCGACTAATCTGGTTGAATTCACCAGTAAACTTATTAACGAGATAGAAAAGCACCGTCAAGTTGATGTAGCGTACACGGATTTCAGTAAAGCATTTGATTCTATCTGTCATCATAAAGCACTCCAGAGTTTATTCGATTTTGGGTTTTCTCTCGATTACATAAATTGGTTTAAGTCATATCTATCAAACCGGCGACAATTTGTAATAATGGGAAGTGAAAAATCAAACGTTATTAAAGTTACATCTGGTGTTCCCCAAGGATCACACCTTGGACCTTGGATTTTTATCGTTCTCATAGACCGAATATCCGAGATAATCAAAAACTCAGACGTGCTCATATTTGCAGATGATGTGAAAATTTTTCGTACTATTAATGGTTTGTTAGATACGGAGAAACTTCAAGAAGATTTAGATAGATTAAGTGAGTGGTGTGATCGAAACTCACTATACTTAAATACTAAGAAATGCAAAATCATGTCTTTTCATCGTAAAAGAAATCCGGTTATTACTTCATACAAAGTCAACAACGAAGTACTGCAAAGAGTCAATGAGATTATAGACTTAGGTGTTACATTTGTCGAAAACGCCAGTTTCAATAGGCATATTGAAAATTGTATTGCGAAAGCGAATGCCATGTTCGGATTTGTTAAAAGATGGACAGGTGAATTTAAGGATATTCAAACCTTATGTTCACTATATTTCGCTTATGTTCGATCTCAACTGGAATACGCTGTAACGGTCTGGAATCCATACTATGCTGTGCACATAAAAAGAATTGAAAGCATTCAAAAGAAGTTCCTGATTTTTTTGTTAAAGAAAAGTGACTGGGATTACGACCACAACTTACCATTCCATGAAAATGTGGCTCGCTTACCTCCATACCCAACAAGATGCACGGAATACAAAATATGCACGCTTGAAAATAGACGACTTCTCTTGGGCGCGGCTTTTATTGGTAACGTTTTGCTTGGTCACGTGCCATGCAGAACATTTCGAAACCATGAATTTTTAGCACTTGAACACCATTCTACTAACTATGGAGAAAACAACCCCATTAATAGGATGACGAAATCGTTCAACTTAATTGACGACCTATTTGATTTTAATTTATCAAAGAACAACTTTAAAAATATATTGAAGAACTATTTTTTAAATTTTTATTTGTCAAACTAAAATTTGGTTTATATTTTATATTTTCTTTTTGTTTGAATTTACTGTTTTAATTTTTGTTTAAACTATTGTAAAAAATCTGAAATCATACATGTAAATTACAAAATAGATTTCTTTAAATAAATAAATAAATAAATAGAAACTGGTGATAAAATTGGCGAGGATTGGTATAACTCTGATGGGTTTGGTGATTTTCAGAGAAATGTTTGGTTATTATGATGTCTTTTAGAACTGTATAAAAATATTACTTAAGATATTTACGTGTACTCGTCTATAATTTCTGATATTTGAAGCAAGCTTCTTTATATGTGATGAATGGGATGCATTTACAAGAAAAAATTGCGTCCACCAGTCTGTCGTACCCGGGTATGAATTAAAACATTAGAACTATAATGCTGAATATTTGCTACACAGCACAAGCAAAAAAATAAGTATTCTTAACCATTTGTAAAATACATAAAACACATAGAATTTTCTGGAAAATTTAAAAATTCTCCAAAAATTGCAAAATTCGCATGTGTGCCAATAATATTCCTTAATAGTTATCCAATTCCCCAGAATTTCTATAGTTTAAATAAATCGATTAAAATGGATTCGTCGCTGGTTACGGAATGTCAATTTAAAATCCAATTAGAGAAAGTGGTGAAACCCATTATAAAATTTTTCCACTGAGTGGAAAACATTGTTTTAATTCCATACTAAATTCCGTACTGCAACATATCAGACACAAAAATATTGATTTTGGACAAATAAAAATTTCTTTCTCTTTCATATTCGTAGAACGGATACATTATTTACGTGCACAGCTAAAAAAATAAAATTCGTAGCATAGAATCCAACTAAAATAACACCATTAATATTCAAAAGGAGAACTAATCGGTTTTCAAAATGATGAATGCCTATGATTTGTCCAAGCTGGAAGATATCAATGAAGTTGAATTGACCGATCAACTCGAGCATGTTATTTAAGGTTATGTTATTGGAACTGCAACTAACTCATTTTCATCGGGTTTTTATTTTCTAAGATCAAATAAATTGAACAAATAAAGCTAGAGCAGTACAGTGTATTCTTAAAGTACGTGAAAACAAATGAAAAATTTATAACTGAATCGCAGCAATATGAAAAATTGGTGAAACAAATGGTTTGTGAACTAAACACAATTGGAGTTAAAAATCATTAAGCGACTGGCTTGATAATCATGTCGGAATGGAGAAACTTAAAAGTGATTATGGCGAATATTGTTACAAGTAATTTTACTATAAAATACCCTGAAGTCAATCAAATTTACAGCAGAAGAATTGTAATTGCTTAATTTATTAAATAAAAACGATAAAACTACTCCACTCCAATCACAATTATCCTGCATGTTGGACCATTTGGAAATAGTGCTAGTGAGTCTCCAAAACTGTATGTCACAATTAGTTTGGAAATGCAATCTCTTGATATTTTGAATAGTGATGAACATTGCTGACGTAAAATGTATGAAAAATGGTGTGCTCGAGTTTAATTGAAAAAACAAATGGTTGATGTTTGGGATGCTCAAAATTTATTTTGTGATCAAAAACCAAACGTATTCACCAGTATAGAATTAAGGCGTTATTACGTATTGACTACCAAGCTCCTTTCCTCCCTGGAGGAAATCATTGCTCAAAATAAAAAATATTTCAACTCGACAAAGCGGAAATAATTGCGATAATTCTTGTATCCGCAAAAATGTATTCAGCATTACGGATGAATATGGACGGGTTTTATAAAATTTAATATTAAGTGTATGTTTAATAAATACAAAATTTTGTTTTATTTTGAACAAAAATTATTATCCATTCCAATTGAAAAATATATACAAATATGTTACTCTTGTTTCGCTAATAAAAAACGCTAATTTCCATTAAAAGTCCGTCTACTTTTTTACTTTTTATTTTTTTTCTTTTTAGTCGGGATTCACACCCACATTGGAATTTTTGTGACACTTTTCTTTGGCGAGTAGTATGGATTTCCGTGTACTTTACATGATTCTCTTCATAGAAAGTGTGGTTTTTGCACTCGAATTTGAACGGAATTCATCATGGAAACTGGAAAATCCCAAAAATAATTACTAAACTTATCAGAATTAACCATATATATTCGCTCCACAGATATACAGTCCCTGTTCATTGGATTATGGACACTATTAGTATTTTGGAAATTTGCAATTTCTGCTATTGTTTTATATTTTAAAATATTTCAAAGTAATAAAATGCATTTAGGGTCACATCTTTTATTGTTTTAAGATTATTTTACGACATTCTTAAAAGGTCGCAATAAAATTATTACCTGTAAAAGGATTTAAAAGGTCATATAGCATGCATATTTTACTTTTAGTTTATCCTATCATTTTATGTTTGACGTGCGGTTTGACAACGTGTTTTTATAAAAGTAAGAAATAATCTTCGTTAAATGATTTTTATCATTTAGTTAAAAAACTTGTCTATATCTTAAAGTGTATGTGAATGGGCCGAAAAGGACATACGCAGGAAAAAACTATGGTATCGGGGCATTATTAAAAACAAAAAACCATTCATACCGCGAGATCGCAAAAATTAAAGAAGTTTCTTGCTCATCAGTAAGTAATTTGTCAAAGATTCTTCAATCTGTAAGATTTAGATTCTTCAATCTAAAATCAAGTAGACAACGCCCAGAACAGACTGGAAAATTGATCAATTGGTCTTACAAAAAGCGCATAGCAACGACGAGCAAGCTACAAAACCACCTTAGTGAGTGAAGAAGGGATAAAGATATCAGTGATGACATTGCGACGAAGGCTATATGAAAATAATTTGAAACACAGGCGTCCAGGAAAGGCACCCAGACTCACTGAAAAAACGCACAAAAAGTCATACTTCATAAGCACTGAATAATAGACGGACGTAAATCTAAAAATTCGCACTCATTACATATTTTCAAAAATTAAATAAAAAAAAAATCGAATTTAAAGAATTAATTAATTTTTTTAAATTTATAGGTTATATTTAGTGACGAATGCAGTCTAGAGGCCGTTACAGAATCGGCCCAGTTCATCAGAAGGAGACCAGGAGAGAGGTTTAAAAGGTTAAAAATGTGTTAACAGACGTCTTATTTCCTTACAAGAGGTCGCTACTTCAAGACCAATACTCTTATACTTTTATGCAAGATGGAGCTCCTTGCCATACCGCAAAATAAATAGAGAATGTCCTCCTTAACCAAAATATTGACATCCTCTCTTGGCCTGGTAATTCTCCGGACTTAAACCCTATCGAGAATTGTTGGGCCCTACTTAAGTGCAAAGTATATAAAACCCCCAATCCTACAGTGTCCACCCTAAAAAAATATTGAAAAAAAATATAGAGAAATAGTGATTAAATTCGCAATATGATCAATACGTGTATATGTAGCAAGCTTGAAAGAATAAAAACTGTGATTAAAAATAAAGGTAGTTTAACCAAATTTTAATTGTTTTCTCAAAATTATTAAATTTTAAAGAATTAAAACATTTAAAAAAAAATATTGTTTTTTTATTGTTATTGTGATAAAATACTAGAGTTTTTCACTATATTGGATAGTGTTCATAATTCAATGAAAAGGGACTGTATTTTCTATCTGAGAAACAGAGCCATGAGTCTAACAATGATTTTTGGGGGTTTGAAGTTCCATGATTTTGGAAAAATATTGTTATTAATTCTACAAAATTTCAGCACTTTCTGTAATTAAATTTTAAATTGACCTTCCTCAACAAGTGACGAAGGTCTAATAATGGTGGTATAAATAAAAACTTAAAGATTATTATTAAAATAGCAAAATTCATTAGAATTGGGTGCATACCACTATAACTGTAGAGAACCTGTAAAAATGCGTGAAGTTATTGATCACATTGAGAGTAGTGGTTTATCTGATTTATTTGTAAACACTGACCGAGACTTCGTGAAGTAGTGAGTCCCGGTCAGTATTTACAATCAGATCAGATAAACCACTACTCTCAAGGTGATCAATACGGTACCCTGAACGTTTTTTTATAATTTAAGACACATTTTGACGGAATCTGCGAATATATTTAGCCCGCCCATTAGAAACTTGAAATATTCATGAAAATTGCGAAGTTTCTAACATTTATAAAATATAAGAATTTAAAAACTTTAAATTTTCTAATTATAAATTTTAATACATAGATCGAATCTCAAAAATATACTTTAAATAAATCTTAGAAATCGGGCCATGATTCGGGCTTAAAAATTTCAGCTTAAATCTGTAGATATTTCTAGACTCGACGACACAACATTTAGAATCGTGGCCAATTTTATAATCTACTTCTAAAAATAAAAGTCTAATTTAAAAAATAACAAATTTATATTTATTTTTTTTAACAAGACGGTTATTATCCGGTTATTAGTTCACAGAAAACATTTCAGTCTAAAGAAAGGGTCTAAACAAATTATAAGAAAAGATTATGTAATTGACTACCTTTGGAATAGTATGCAGTAAACTCTGAATCTGTACATCAAAATTAGACAACGAAATTATTTATAGAGTTATAACAGACAAAATAATTTTTAAAACGCTGACGAAATAGGCTCCGTCGCATTCTAAGGAAAGTGACTATTTATGGACAGCATCAAATATAAAATTCCTAACAGACTACACTCCCCGTATCATTTTACGTTATATACTACTAAAATCATTCATATAAAGTTCATCATTGTATTCTGTTAAATACACAATAAAAGCTTCAAAGTCATTGACTCAAAATGAAAACATGATTTTTCCAGCCAATTGTCTGAATTGATTACGTCACTCGTAAGTGTGAACTATTAAACCAAATATTTTATTCTCCTTCATATACGAACAATAAATACGAGCTCACACACACAAAAAAAAACTTTTCATTTTTAACGAGAAATTTAAAGTATAATTTTCAATTTCAATGTCAGGAAAACTCTTTTTTGAGCTTTTCTTATTGTTATTGTATTTATTCAATTCATTTCATTCATAAAAGTATACAATGGGATTTTTTTTTTATTTTTTTGCAAATAACAATTTTTTGTATTCGCCACAAAAGAATTGAAAATGGCATTGAACTTTACAATTTTTTTTTTTTTTTCAAAAACGAGTGGAATATTTTTTCCTTTCTGATTTGGAACAAATCTCGAAAATACTTTGAATGGAAAATACTCTGTATAATGAATGACCCGATTTTATTGTTGCATGTGAAAATTATTTTGTTGTATCATCCCTGCTCGGGAAATGAATAATTTAGAGATAAACATGTTAAATGTATTTTCTATTTTCTAAAGTCATAAGATAGCATCAAGTAAATAATTTAAGCGGAAAACTAGTGTAATTTTAGTTGTATAATAAACGTTTATTATTATTTTTATTATTCTAATCAAATTTAGTTACTCGTGACAATTTTCTTTAAGATAAAGCACCGTAAATTTGCTTCCCCCAAATAAATTTTGTACACCTTACTCACCATTTTGTTTGGAAAAAGATTGGAAAATCCGAGTAAAGCAAAAATATTTATCTGTTTTAGCTACTAAACAAAATGAAACAATACCAACAGCACAAAAAAAAATCCTTTTGTTCTAAATTGTGATTGGTCGCCAAGATATATCCCAAAATAAAATTCACAAATACATTTACGGAATACTGCCAAGGAACTTTTTTTTTGCTGGTATACGTATATATTTTAGGTTTTGGGAGGTTTATTGTGTTATTTGGTGTCTGGGTATGTATACGACGAGTATATTCGAAGGGAAAATAATAAATCCACACATTATTCTTAATACTGAGGGTGATGTTGATGAAAATGGAAAAAAAAAGTTCAGAATTTTCCTCAAAGTGTATAAAATATATAAAACGTAAAAAGTGGGCGGTAGTAGTTGGGTGCGCACCAACAAAACAAAAAAAAATCCACAATTTTTTTTTATTTTAACTTAATAAAATATTTTCCCCCATTTTACATCGAACACAATACACCGAACTTTTATCCTTCTTATGCCAGAGAATTCAGTACACATATGGATATAACTCGAGATATATACGAATAAAAATATATTTAATATTAAATTGACATGAAAAATTATTAAAACATAAAAAATTTGAACGTGAGTGATGGAAAATTACTACAAGGCGAATTACACATATAGTCAAAATAGTTAGAAAGGAAATTAAAATTATTTGATTGAAATTTTTTAAATAAATTAGCTATAATTGGTAGGATATCACGAACCATGATTGATTACGCAAATAAAAGGTTACATTTAAAACAAAACTAATGCTAATTTAATCTGTTCGTCCGAACCAATCAATCAATCTTACATATATATTTATTAAATCAATTTCCATTCATCGTTCAAATTTCAATTAATCTCACCATTCATCACTCGTCTCCCGCTATATATATTTATATACACAGACAACAAAAACAATCCGATTAAGATGATTGTTATCAAACTAAAAGGTTGATTAATCAATTTATCAATAAACAAATAAAAGCAACAAACACGCTTTTTATATGTCGGGGAGAAAATTTATATAAATTTAAAAATAAGAATTTTCACCTTTATTCCAAACCACGAAAACAAACGGGAATGATTATTTTGTTGTACCTCGATTTGTTTCGCAGCAAAAAAAATCAAAGTGGAAATACATAAACAAAACCAAACAAAAACCAGAAAGAAAAATCATTAATAATGGAATTTTTTTAACGATTTCCATTTTCGTTAAACATCCTTCCTTGGTGGAAAAAAAAACAATTCTTTTCAGATTTTTTTTTTTAAATTTGCTTCCTAGACGCAAGCATAAAAAATGATTACAATTTTTTCGCCCTATTTATTACGGAATATTTTATTCTGCCATGGGTTTCTCGATGATATTCCCGCAACAGAAACAACAACATCAGCACGAAATAATAATAACAATAATAATAAAAATATAAATATATTTTTTTTTTTATTATTATTTCCGATACTTTCGCTTTCGAAAATAACGCGGCAATGGAAAATGAGCAGAGAACGAAAAATTATTGTAGTTCGGGAAATTCATAAACATAATTTCGTAATAATAATAATAATAATATAAAATCGCGACTTTTCCACGGTTGAACTTTGAATTGATGTACACGAAAACCGCACGCTAAGGCTAAGTGGAAAATAGATTACCCGCATAATTTTCTATATATACACAAATTTTTATTGCAAATGTACAAATTTTTCAAAATACGTATACACATCTATAAAGCATCCCCATTAAATATTAAATCGTAAAAAAAGCTCGTTTAACTATTCAACTCATTCATTCAATCTTAATATTGCAGAAAATCACTTTAACTTATTATATTTTCATTTGTATGAAAGCGCCACCAACAACAACCGAAACGAAACCATAAAAACACAGAACCAAAATGAAAACCAAAAAACTCATAAATTATATTGGATTTTACAAGCAGCAGAAAAAAAATATCTGAAAATGGAAAAACCATCAACTCCTTTAAACGTAATATATATATAAAAAAAAACATGTATACAGAGAAGTCCAGAGCTAAATAGATTTTATTTTTAGGTTTGCTTCGGTTTGCTGTTCAAAATTGCCAAAAGCAAAAAAAAATAAAATCATATGAAAAAATTACAAGAAAATTAATTTTTCCCCAAAATGTAATTTTTGTTTTGTTGGTGCTGTTTGTATTATATAAATAATATGAAAATTATATAAATATTTTCTTTTTTTACCGTTTCAGTTTGCTCAATTAATTATGAATGGAAAATTCTTAAAAAATAAAACATAAAATTAATAAAATGTAAATATTGGTTTATTACGAATGCAAATAGTGTACTACAACAAAAAACTGCAATTGTTTTTTTATTTATTTATTTTTGAACGACGCATGGCAATACGCAAATTTCTAAACGTTGCAAGTGTTTAAATATATGAAAATTTTTCACATTTTATATATTAATTACTTTTGTATTGTGCTACGTATATGTTTGCACAACAGCGAATGCACGTTATCAAATTTTTATAGTTTTAGGTTATGGCAACAATAGTATATTGTATAACAAGTGCTAAAAGCAGAAGTAATGCAATAAGCAGCTTCCACACAAGTTATAATAAATAGTTATTTGTCCCAAAATGATTATATATTGACTAATAGACCAATTTATGACCAGTCATATATACTTCGCAAGGAAGATCGGATGTTGGATATGTTTGCTTTAAATTAGTTTCTTATCTAAATATATAAAAATGGTGTAAAAAATGTATGTTGGCACATCAGTTTGGCCGATTTGGCTCAATTCTGTTTTGTTGTGTTCGCAATTGCCAGCAGATAGTTCTTACGAAAGAAAAATTTGGGAAAATCCACTGGGAAAGGCGAAAATCGAAAAATGATGTTAGTTTACGGTTGCGCGCGTATCCCATCCAGATGGTCTTTTAGAAGAGAAAATGCCACAACCCAGTAGATGGCAAGACGTAGGCGTTGTGTAATTTGACAAGTGCCTTTTTCGTAATGTCTTTTTGGATTGTGCGAACGTGTTATTCTTTTGCTGCTATTAAATTGGAAATTTGAGTATTAATTCACTGTTTTATGAGATTCGAGTTGTGTGCATTGCATCTCGGTGTGATTTTTACGATTTCGACATTCATTTCGGAAATTTATTGGTTCGGACATTTCGGAAAATTATTGGTTCGCGACAAGTGAGGTTATCAAATTGGTTTGCAGGATTGAGATTGATTCGATGCTTGATATGCTTTTCTGATGGCAAAGATAAATCTCCCATTTTGACATCGCCACCGGAGTCATAGGGTACTTATCTCTATGGAGATACATCGTTATCCAGACATTTTGTCACACACTCATAACAGTAGAATTAATGCTTTAATATGACGTCATTTTTAACTGATGTTGTTGTTCGTTAACCCGGCTACAATCCCATCTATAAGGTAATCACCACGTGTCCATCATTTCTATAATGTTGAACAAAAGGCCACCAGCGAATGAAAAACCCAAGCTCGTTCAAATCTAGTTCGTTGGAAATTCCGATTTTGAATTAAGTTGTCGTCTTGCGCTTTTCAATGCGCCAAAACGAGAGATAATCGGAGAACTTCAATATCTTTTGTATGAACTCAATGCTCTGGTTCATTTGTTTAAAACTGCTTTGAAGATACTGACTTCCGATGATCACAAAATAATCATCAGGCCAGACAAAAGACCTACCGGAGGCCATGTACGTCAGTACAATTGAGAGTTGTTCGTGGCAGTCGCAACAAACATGGTTCATGGTCCGTGTTGAGATCACAATCCAGATGCAAAAGATGTCGTGCTAAATAATCGCTGGATGGTTCCGTATTGCAAGCTTCTATCGAAAGCATTCGCAACACACTGTATTGTTAACTACTATAACTCTATTCAGTCCATTAAACATGTCATATGTCTGCAAATACGTGAACAAAGGTAGCAACCTGGCAGTGTTCGGCATTGCTGCTCCGGATGCAAATGACCAAGCGTCAAGATTCTATAGAGGCCGTTATGTCAATTACAATGAGGCGATTTGGTGTATTTTCTTATTTGCAATACATGAACGTCAACCCACTGTTCAACATTTGTGGGTGCACTTGGAGAATGGACAGCGTGTCTGTTTTATAGAAGCAGCACAACAAAGAAAACGACCACCACCTACAACACTCACAAATTTCTTCGAAATTTGCCATAGCGATCCGTTAGTCCGTAGTCGACGAAGAAGTTTCAACGACGAAAGAAATGTCAACCTGTTGCAGGATACGTCGATGTGTATTCGCTGATGCGCTTGGCAGTGTGTACACCGTTTATACACGACGAGACGAATGCTTCTATCTTATTGCTTTTGTTCAATGTTTGTGGTTCTACTTCGTTCAAATGGCTTCGTACTAAAGATGGTGTATTGTACGCCACTTATCCAGAGGCTTGCCAACGTCTGAGTGTGCTGGAAAACGAATCACATTGGGACTCACCACTCACCGATGCCATACTGTTTCTGCGCCGGCAAACCAAATTCGTTTCTGTTCGCGATCATCATAGCGACGTGTCATCCATCGAACGCATTGGAATCGTGGAACAAATACAAGGACGAGATGGCTGACGACATTTTGCATCGAGGTCGCACTATGCAAACTCGAATTATGACTTGTTTCTTAAAAAATCATTTTTCTTTCACTTCTATGTATTTTTGTCAGTTCAAAATTTTATATAAAACACTGTTAATTTATTTTGTTTGTTAATTTTCCTTATATAGTGACAATAAAGGTTGTCCTTTATTGTCACTATATAAGGAAAATTACTGAACAAAATAAATAAACAGTATTTTATATCGAATTATGAGCTTGAAATGAAAGACGAGATACGCAACGAAGCTTTGATCATGATCGAAGGCTCCGATGAGAAGGTGATGATGAGCGGCAGCTATTACTCGGAATTGGGCATGCCAGCACCAATTCGTTCGATACACAATACATTTGATCGGGAATTGCAACGAACATGCGAGAGTTGCGTTACAGAACGACTCATTAAATGCTGATTTTTCCAAACAACTGCGCTGGCGCTTGGCTTATCGCGAAATTTTTTCCGGACGTCCGTTGAAATTATATGAATCACGATTGACTCAGTGATCGAGCGATTTTGACAGCGAAGAACACGGATGCATTGTTACAAATCCTTTGACTGTGTGACCAATCAGAACGAGGCAACCAACTATCCGACCGAGTTTTTGAATGCGTTTAATTTCCTTGACGTGATCCTTAAAGGTAGGATCTGTGATAATCATGCTGCGCAATCTGAACCATCCAAAATTGTGTAACGGAACGCGATTGCCTGTGGTACTGATGAACAACGTGATTCAAGCGACGATCATAAAGGACAAATTCAAAGGAGAGGAAGTTCTAATTCCGAGAATTCCTCTGATTCCAGCTGACATCCCGTTCGGAGAACAAATTCAAAGGAGAGGAAGTTCTAATTCCGAGAATTCCTCTGATTCCAACTGACATCCCGTTCGACTTCAAGCGCATTCAGTTCCGTGTTCGTTTCGCGTTCGCTATGACCATTTGCAAATCGCAAAGTCAATCGTTGGAAATGGTACATATTAATATTATTGACCAGATCACAGAGATACTACCGGGTAGTGAATTATATCAAATTATGGCATAAGAGGTGATCTTTGCAACGAGTTTGGGTCGTTTTCAAGCATTTCAAAATCCCAAAATCGAAATCAACCCTGGATACCAAAATTCCGGTTTTCAAAATCCCGATTATTAAAAGCCCACTTTTAAATTTTTCTTTATTATAAAGCGGGCTTTTAACAATATTTTTCTCAGAACAAATTTGTATAATCGCTTTCTCAGTACATTGTCAGTACAATGTAGTAAATGCATAAAATTGTTGTTGATTCCGAATCGAACTTCCATTCAGAAAGAAGAAGAAGAAGTAGCATAGTTTAATTAAGCAATGTCGAATTTCAAAATTCATGTTAGAATCCCAATCTAGACCGATACATCAAATACATATGACCATTATTGGTTAGCAAATGTCCAAATTCCATCCAGCAAAGCCAAAATTTAAAACTGCGGCCAAAATGTATGTAGAAATCTCAAACCAGCTCCGCAACCTAAATTTGCCCATGATGTTGGTTAAGAAATGGCCAAGTTCCATTTTGAATGTTCTAATTCCAGAACTTCACTGCGATAAATCCACGTTATTATCCCAATCCAGTTTTCAAATTTGACAAATTTGATAAGAAGTGGCTAGGGTTTATTCATTTTACCGAATTACGGAACTTCCTTTAAAATTCAAAGTAGATTCCAATTCTAATTCTACTACACTATTTGCGGTAGGCACTTGGCGAAACACACTTACACTTAATAAACACATTTTACTAAAAACTTGTTTTTTATTTCGGAATCATACAAACCATTTAGACATATCACATATACAACCCAAAAGTAGCCGTTTAGATACCTACCATACAAAATATTCTTAGCGAACAGAGAGAAATCCATTCCTCGGCAATTACAGATCCCGCCCTGTTCTATTCTCACACTTGTAATAATATGACAAATACGTCGGGTAATTAAATGTACTTCAATATACCTTGAATATTGTTACTCGTCCATGACTACATGCTATCCCCCTTATTTATTTTTATTTAAAAAAAAAATCCGTATAAACAACAGATGGTTGGGACGATCAATAGATTAATTTTTATTACATAATTTTTGTTTCTCCTTTTTCTATTTCGTTTTTTTTTTGTCTTTTCTTACTATATACGAGTATAACTAAATTTTTATTTTTACAAATCAGTAGATACTCCTTGCTGATGATGACTTAGTTAGTTGAAATAGATCTAGTGATTTTTTAAACTTTTTGGACTAATTGTTTGTTTAAAATATTCAAAAATTTATTTTTTGCGAAATAAAACACAAGTGTTTAGTAAAATGTGGGCGAGTTCCCTTGAGCATGGCCAAATTCCAAAAATTCGTGTTAAAATGCAAATCACATCCCATAATTTGACCAAGATCTATCAAAAAATAGCCGAGTTCTTAATAGAAATGTAGATAAAAAAATATTTAAAATGTCTTTAAAAACATTCCGCTTTTTTGCGGAATTTTTTTAAGATTTTATAATAATCGGGATTTTAAAATGCGAGATTTTAAAAAGCGGCAATACGAAAAGCAGGATTTTTAAAAAGGCGGGACTTTGATAATTCTTGATTTTGTAATTCGAGCTTTCGTACCGATCTCTAACCAAAAAAACACATAATCGATTTTCCAATGCAATAACAAATCGGAAATGGGAATTTTATTTCAAATGACACATTTTTTGCCATCATTTAGTACACGTTGTTACAGTTTCAATAACATGGCAAATAAGATAGAACCGTTAACAGTATATTACAATATTAGCCCTGGTGCGATTGCTGTCTCTTGTCGAGGGATTGTTAATTCGTCCGGTGCAAACCAAGTAAATCTGTATTATTCAGGCTGTCCAATGCCCCACAAACAATATGTCGCCTTATGCACAGGATGATTTCTACTGAACCTTATGATTCTATATTTACCTTTGAGCAATTTTTTAAAAACTTCCGTAACTTTAGAAGAACATTTTAAACATTTAGACTTCTGGTGACATGTTATAACATTACATGTTCAATACTTTATCGAAACTTATACCTCGCTTCTTTAGAAATGTGACCCTATTTCAAATTGTATACCATGTACCAGTCTACTAGATTGAAAAATTGTGATATTTCTACTTCATTTCAAATAATTTGTTTTCACACTTTGTCTAATAAAGACACTTTGTTCACATTTGTTCTACTCGTAGTAGGTTATGACAACAATACGAAAAAAAATCACAAACCAATCAGTTGCCCATTTCAGTTTAGGAAAAAGAGTCAGAAACTACGATAAGGTATCGAAAATGTGATGTTACAACATGTCACCCTTGGTGACGAAACTGTTGAAAAAAACTGGATTAACAGCGAAAATGTTACTAAATGTAAGTTTATTCTTAAAAAAGTATTGTACCTGGGTTATATCGTAGGAGGAGGGTGATCTAAAAGTGAATTTGGAGAAAGTTGAATGGATTTTGGATAACCCCTCCCCACGGGCTCTGAAACAAATAAGACGATTTCTAGGATTGTGCGGTTGGTACCGTCGATTGATTAAAAATTCTTTATCTTCCAAAAATTTGAAAATCGATTATCAAGTACCCAAGATTAAGCTAATTTGAATTTTAATCACCCATTTTATATACAGTGTGACGCTTACACTGATGGTATCGGTATAGTGTGTTATTCCAGCTCGATGATGATGGAGCAGACCGTCCGATTGCATTTACTTCGCTTAAGCTAAATTTCGCTCAAAAAAATATACAGTGTCAAAAAATTTAGATGGGAGCAATCCATGCTTATATAACTAACTCATCCAGGAGATCGCTGCAGCCATACGAAATTGTGTCCACCCCACTTTTTTATATTCGGTCAACTAACGGTGTTACATGGCTCAGAATATCCATTAAAAAAGTTACTGGGATCAACTCTAAATTATTAAAGTAAAGTTGTTGCGTAATTTAAAAGTAATTTATGAAAAGAACGCGCATAAGTATAAATTAAGATCTCGATCGAGTATTTGTTAGGTCATTTGCACAAAGCAATGGCACCAACAAATTTGCTGCTAAGTTAAATTATACTTTTGTTCCAGCGATAGTGCCCGGCAAGGTTGACCAAGTCGCATACAATATTAATGGCGAAAAGGGTAAACCATTAGGTTTATACCATTTAAACGGGGATCCGCTCAAAACGCGATATTTCAAAACGCGATCTTTGAAAACGCGATATGGTACAGAATGTGCATTGCGAAGCAACGGGAGTGCAGCGACCCTCCTGATCCTATAGGGAGTAAATCGATTTTTAAATTCCTATGACCTAAAATTAAATTTCCCCTATGTGGATTATAAATAAAAATTGAAATAAAATAATTGAAATAACTATAAATTTTTTTATTTTTATAAAAGCCGGGGTTTGGGCGGTAGCCCCCAATCTAAGGTATAAAATGATTTAAAATAGTCTTAAAAGTATTTGTGCGTTTGGGTTAATTGACATTTCAGATCATTTGGGGCAATTTAGAGCCACTTGGGATCATTGAGAGCGACTTGGGGTCATTTGCGGATATTGTCATGGCCATATTCGTAATCAGCACACTAAAATACCTTAGTATACCGATTTTCAGAATTTTGGAGGTAAATCCTATTCGGAAGTATATCCACGCAATTAAAATTTTCGGCCGTCAATTGATATCAGGTGCAAAATGAATGAAAAATTGAAGTTTATTAAAGCCTTTAATGTTAAATATTTCTGTGTCTTGGACAATTTCATTCAATTTTTTTGTTTTTGGCTTAACATTTTGTACCACATCGCGATGTTTTCATTATTTAAGAAAACTTTGAATTCCGGGATTATTGTGAGATTTTCTTTTATGTAACTTAATTTCCGAGATATTCGCATTTTATAAGGATACATATTTTGGTTTGAGCTCCGTTCACAGGTTCACGTTAATCTTATTTTCTTTATAAAAAACAGTAGTCCGAAATTTTCGACTAAACGGCATCTATATTATTAAGTCAGGAACAGAAATAGTAACTAATATGTCGGCGAATATCAATTTATGCATCACGGCCTTATTTAATTACCTTTGTGTTTATGTTGTGTTTATGGTTTTGTGCAACCGCACCGAGGTTAAGATAGTAGTCAAGTATATCACAGTTATATGCCATGCTGTTGAAACTGTTACGAAGTTATTGCCCGGTAGTATCTCCGTCATCTGGGCAATAATCATTAAACTGAAATTCAAAAATCTCCAAAAATATTCTATGCGATTCGATTTTCCATCGCATTATCAAGTGGGAAATTCTGGTAGTTTTTTGATGCGACCAATTTTATTTCAAAGAGCACCACTTTTACTATCATTTGGTATAAGTCTGATCCGGAAGTAATCGGAAACCCACAAAGCCATCATTTGCAGCTAACTTTTAAGTTTGTGACCTAATAAATAAGAGAAGTTACGTTTTAATGTGAACTTGATCAGTACGATTTTTTGAAATACTCACATACGCTTCTTTAAATTTTTGAAGGGATTGCGTCTTGCTAGTTTAACAAAGCGATGTCACGAAAATTTATTGTTTTCAGTTTTGACGCAGTGGACATATAAGCGCGTTTTTCTATTTCTTATGTATGCCTTCCTTGACCTGCAAGGATAGCGCCTCCGTGTTTAAATGCTTTTAAATGATTCGGCCGGGACCTTAGGAGCCTTTCAATTTTGCTATGTTGATGATAGTTTTAATCAAAAAACTTAAACTGAGCAAGTCGAAATTGAAATGGAGTATACGTTGGTATATACGTCAATATCATAGCAATTGTCTCTATACAGTGGCATTCTGATGCAATCTCTATGATGTCCTGTTTTTAGCCGAAATGTAATTCACTCAAAATCAAACAAAGCCAATGAAAATTTTAGTAAAAAAATCGTACTGAGCAAGTTCGTATGAAAAATGTGCATACGCCGATTGATAGATAAGACCCTAAGGAGCATAGGCACACTTTATAGGTAATAATCTAAGGAGTATAAAGCACCATTCGCATGGTGGCTGTATTGATCGTGCTTTTTAACTTGATGGACGAATTCTGACCGGCTTGTGTCCTCTCATGTTCCTCCGAGTAGCCTGTTAGAAATCCGAATATGTTGCCCGAAAATGAGTTCTACAAATCTACTTCCAGCTATGGCTACGGGTTCTGCCCCGATATCTTGAACAGGTGCTGCTTCTAGTGTTACACAGTATCGTTGGCTTTCGAATTCTAGTAATAAATCAATCTTCTTAAGACCGGTGCATAATTTCCCAGCTCGCTTGAAATAAAAAAAACTTTGGCTTTTTGGTATGCCAGAAAATATTGGGCTATTTTTCAATATCATTCATGAGACTGATCCAAATAAATTGCTCCAACATTACCTTTACATCTAGGTAGTTCTAGGTTAAACGCTGATTAAAATACCAATCACGGAAATACCGACGTATTGAAAGCTAATGGAATTGTCACGAATTTCAAAGTTTCATTGGTCCCTATAAAATTGCATAATTCATCGCGTCTGTTATATTTTGTATATCGGTGGTAAACTGGCCAATGTAAACCATCTGTGGTTTATGATCGATAAATAATGTGCATTTTCTACCTTAGATCAGATATTACACAATATATTCCGGTCTGTTGAGTTTGAGTACATCGAAATGGCATTTCCGACGTTGACCACTAACCTTGCATCGTTTAATTTCTCAAGCACAACTTTCAGAAGTGGGATTTTGTACGTTTTTCTCATGAGAATTTGTATGTAAACGTATACAAATTCTCATGAGAATTCTCGTGAGATTAGCGTATAAAATCTCAGGCCTGATCTTCTAAATGTGTTGTATTTGAGCGTGAACCAATCAAAAGGTTGGTTCAGCTAGGAAAAACAGAAATTTAGCCCGTTAAAAATCGAATGTTGACGACAATTTTTAGAATTGTCGAAATTAGCTGGGTTCCAGTTCGAGTAGATGTTCAATGGAACGCAAATTTGTTAGTTATAAGTAAAACCTAAGGAAACAAAACTGTTGATTGAGCAGTTGCGAGTAGCTAGAAATACTTGCGAGTATACTTTGATAACGCCAATGATACTCGGTTGGGTTGTTCATCAACCAATCTAACGGAAAATTAAGCTCCATATATTTTTCGAATATTTAAAGCATCTAAGAATAATCCCAAAATCTGAGACTAACAAATAAAATGCGGCAATAAAATTTTATTAACTTTTCGAAATTAATTATAATAATTTTTCAATAAAAATCTATGAACCGGATAACTATTAGCCACTAAAATGACCTTCCGTTTCAAAGAAGGATATTGCCGAATATAAATCTTATCTTCGATAATACACGGAAACGTTATACAGAAACATACTAAAAAATAAATGGGCAAAGACTTGTTATTCTTTCCACAATCATTTTTAGGGATGACCAAATGAAGCAAATAAAATTAAATTCCGAATTTTTTTTTTCGGTTAGTAGTCGAGAGAGAGAAACAATCGGAAGCAATAAAATAAAAATTTGAATTGCCAAAAATATCTTCTGCATTATACAACAACGAGAATATTTTCGGTATAGTAAAGGGTCCATGGGAATTAATTACATGAAATTTGATATTTTATTTGTGATTTATCGGATCGAATATGGTTTTGTTATATATACGTACGTATTTTTTTTGTATTGTTTGGCAATGTCAAATTGTAAATTTATTCAGATTATGCACTGATATAAATTCAAATGGCGATTTTATACTATTCTTCTGTGAAAAGGTTGCCTTTTTCATATACTCGTTAGATTAATAGCTCCCATTCATATTAATTTCATGCACTCATTTGTAAGATATATATATTATGTTTATATGGATTTCATAAATAACCGACAATAATGGACTCATCACTTTGACGCACAAAACAATAAATACTTGCTAACCGAAGCTGTCTACTTTTGTTGAGTGTTTGCGCGGAAAGCAAATTGAAAATAACAAATTACCTGACTCATCTCATCTCTACCACAAAAATTTATTATTCAAATTTATTGCTTTAAATATAAAGGCAACAAAATCCTTATGACTTTTGTGCCATACTAACAGTAACATATGAAACCACTTAAAAATTCATTTCCTAAATTTGGCATAAGGCAATATACTCGTAACGTATATATGCGGAACACACAAAAAGGTGTAACCGTTGTTGTTGAGCTTTTTGTATTATTATGATTATTATTATCTATGTAAATATAAAATATTATCATCATCATAATAATCATAAACGATAATATTCATATCGAGAGAACCGTATACACTGAAAAACATGGAATGTGGCCCCAATTTACCATCAACATGTCGTCGGAAAAAAAACCACCCGTTTCACATGAATATTACGAAACCTTTTTATGTGAAATGTAAATACGAGTAGTACAACCGAAAATAAAATAAAAAATTCACGTATATGCTTGCCTACATATATGAAGAAAATACAAATTATTCTTCAAGCTTATTTCATATTTGTACAAAACGCGCGCGGTTGTGTTTCGTAGGGGTTGCTGATTATAGAATAAAAACCAATTTATCATGAAACCAAAACAAACCGAAGAATTTAAATGAAAACAAGAAAAGTTATGGAAATAAATGGTTAAACAAAGTGGTAATGATTTACTGTTAAATAGGCTGCAATATATGGGAACTCAGGCTAAGCAACCAACAAAAATCTTTAACGTACATTTCCAAGTGAAGTTCGGTATATTACCAGCCGATTATATGAACTGCTGAGTATCGAATTTTTTGTAAGCGATCATGTGGCTTTTTAAATCAGAGGCGGAATCATAAACATTGCAAGGCAATTCCAGACAGAAATTCCTTTAAGGCACGCATGTTCTATCTCATTCGTTCATTCGGATGAAAGCTTATATGTTGCAAAACTTTCAAAATAGATCGTGATCAAATGGTTTCAACCGGTAGAATTCTGGTTTCAACTGATTTTTTATGGTTCCGACAATGACTGAGAACTTACCGCAGTGTTTGTGAGCGACAATTAAAACTGACACTTTTGAAGTTGTCGTACATTTTTAGTCATGGAAAACTGTGCAAATTTTTAAATACAATGCACAACTACAATTTAATATTTCATGTAGTTGAAAACACAAATTGATGAGGAAAAACTTCAGTATTACGAACAAACTGAATAAAACAAAGTTCCTCATTTTCCTTAATTTATTTCAAATTCGTTGTGTTGTTATATTGATGTATTCTTTCATTTTCATGTGGATGAAACATATAGAGAATTTACGTCGGCTTGCATGCGGCCCTGCCATACTATAGAAACTTTTATTTATTTTATTTATAAGTTAACGAACCGTGTAACACTAAAAAGGAATCAATGAAAAAGTTTACGGAAACAGTTTCGAACAGTTAACCACATGAAAATAAAAATCTTGTAGTGGTCCACACAAGTTTTGACTCGTTAAATTCTTGAAAAATTCAAATATTCTTCAAAATACTTTCTACAGTATGGGAGGTTCCAGGAATCCCAGAGAAGTAACTAAATGTGGGCAAATCGATGAGTTCAAAACAGTTGGAATTTCTCCACACGGTATTACCAAGTGAGGCCAAATGTCTTCTAATAGTGGAGAAATTGAACTGTTTAAAGTATTTAAAAGATTTTAAGTGTCTCCACATTAGTTTTAAGCCTTGAATTCTCATAAAACACTAGAGTCGATTCCAGGAATTTGAGAAATGTTACTAAGTATGGTTGTTGTCTAATAGTAGGCGAATTCAGCTGATCAAAACAGTTAACAACATTTATGTTGATTTTCATTGAAAAAATCATAGTACTCTATGGTACCCTATGATACTTCAACTGCTGTCAAAATGTTTCATTGAAAAAAAATATTACCCCGAGGGTAATATTTTGTTACTCCCGTGGTAATTTTCTATACTCTAGGTTTATTGGTGGAGTATACAATTTTGTTGTTGTAAATCTATTCGCCATTTTTTTCTGTCATTTTTCAAAATGTTCGACGCGTTGGTAATTTGAATAGTGAGATTATAAAAATCAAATATAAATAATAATAAAGTATAAATTTATAAATATTGGTTATCTTATTGCACTCACTTTTACAATACTCATAAAAATAAATACACGAAATGGAGATTATAAATTTTTCACAGCATAAAACAATAGCACATAAACGAAACAAATTTAAAGTTTTTTGACAGTTAAAGAAAGAGTATTAGAGTAGTACATGTTTGTTCTATTGAAACAAAATGGGGGTAAAAAATGAGGGTAACATTTTGGGAGTGAAAAAAATTCAATGGAAATCGACATAAAATAAAAATATTTGGGGTTGCTCCACGAAAATTTTAAAACCGGAAAATTTCATAAAAATTTAAATTATTCGTTAAAATCCTTAGTAGACAATGGCCTATCATATTCAAATAAAAAGAGTTTAAGTTTTTTACCCACATGCAGGCACATATACGTCCACCCACATGCAAGCACAACAAGCAAACACACTACCACATAAAAAACTTTTGAAACCCATTTTTCTTAACTTTGCCGAGGTATACAGAATTATAAATATGCAAATATTTAGACTTTGAGCAATTTCCTGATTATTTGTATATTTTAAAAGTTAAAATATAGTTAAAACTGTTTTCTAACCAAAATTCTGAAAATATATATTTTCTTTACTTGCTACACTATGTTACACTATGGCCAATTTCAGGAATCTCTGGAATCGGCCATATTGTAGCAAGTATTTTTCAGAATTTTTATAAAATTTGACGTCTTAAAACTTCTGGTGAGCCACCCTAAAATTTATTATTTCTATATTTGGTTAATCGTTTTGAACAGCTTAAATCGGCCACAAATCAAAGAATCAAAGAATTATTTTTTTTAATAAGCCCAACCTACATAAAAAAACGGTACCTACATGTTTTACATTTGTGAATATTAATAGCCGCTTGATGCACAACTGCTTGGCCAGAACTTACCTGAAAAACAAAACAGAAAAATAAAAAATTTAATATTATTTAACTCAAAATGTTTATTTTGGGATGTATTTATTTACATCGAATGATTTTATTTTATAATTTGAAGCAAACAGTTTTAGAAAAAAATCGGTTTCTAAATTATCAGCAACAAAATATTGTAGATATTAGTAGCCGTGTTTCCTGATGATTGATCTGATCCGGTTCAAAAAAAAAAAAATTGTGATCTAAAACAAAATTTGGATGAGGTTTTCCATATAAAATTTGAACTGATCCGGAACAATGGTTGTCATGAAACACGGCAACAGTGTGGATCGGGTGTGTTAAGGGATGAATAATGTACTTTCTTAGACTAAAAGAACATTTTGTCCACCATGAGATGAGTTTCTATTCCGACTTTAATAGTTAAGATTTAATAATTCTCCGTTTTTATTAACCTCAATAACTAACTGCATTCAAAATTTTATGTTGATATCATGGAAAAACTAGTTTTTTGAGTTAATTGTTAATTTTTTTTTATGTACTCAAAGGTTAACAGTCTCAACCTATGGAGCATTCGTCTACAATTATCTATTCAAGAAAAGGCACGAGATAAAATGCTCAGCGTTCAAGAAACACGCAAAATCTTTTTTAATTTTAACCACTCTCTAGCGTTCCAAGTTTTTACCAGAACAGTTTCTCATACGTTTTGCCCGCAGAAATATTCATAACACGTGGTCCCTAAATAACCAACCCAGAGCAGGTCATTTTATAGACAAAGTTCGTTCCACAAATTAAATCTGTTCTGCTGAAACATTTTCTGTATTATGTTTTCTGTCTTTTACGTATTAACATAAAGTAAAGTAATAATCAAATTTTTCAACCTCTAGGTTTTTGCGGATCTACCTTTTGCTATATCTCCGGTCAAAAAATGTGTTTTTAACAAAATATCGGTGTGTCTGTGTGCGCAGACCAGATATTTGTGTCCTCTCTACGACTCAGGCGGATTGTCTGGTCGTGCTGAAACTAAATACTTAAGCATTTTTAATAAATTTGGAGACCTTAGTGCTTTTTCGTTTTTGTAAATATTTTGAAAGGTAAATGGCATTTATGAAAACACGATTAAAACAAAAACATTGTAATTGTAATGTATGTAATTTCAAACAATATTTGTGGTTAATTTTTTTATAATTTTACCGAAAATGACGAGTTTTGATAAAAAAAAATCTTTATTTTACCAATATTCGTTTTTACAGTCCAGGCGGATTGACTATCGGGAATCAAACTTCATACTTAGCCTTTCTACAATAATTGGAGGATCCATTCGAAATTTGGTACAAAACTGGAAGTGGCAACTTCCATGGAAGCTTTTTCAATTATGGCAATCATGTTGAAAATTTTTGCATTTACAAGAAAAAGAGCTCGAAGATTCAAATAATTTTGACGATATGTGCCATCAAACTGATTTTTGGGCGCAAACATCTGAAGTACACGTTTTTGTGAAATTGTCAGAAAATTAGAAATAAACAAAACAAAACAACAATTTTATTAATAAGAAGTATTTCCTCTCCAGGCCCGAATGACAGCTTCCATTCGATGCTGCATTGATTTCACCAAAGTTTTCACTAAATCTTGAGGTATCCCAAGACTCGTTGGAGCAACATCTCTGGCTCGAACCCTTCTTTTCAACTCGTCCCATAAATGTTCGATGGGATATAGGTCCGGGCTTCGAGCTGGCCACTCCATAACAGGAACATCCACCTCTTGAAGATGCTGTTTTACTATACACCAGCCGTATGCGGTCTCGCATTATTCTGCATAAACAGAAAATTTCACCAATAAACCCGGCAAAACGTACGACGTACTCCTCGAGTACTTCCTCAATGTACCGTTGAGAATTCATTCCTCTTGATCGACAGGTAGTATTGGCTGGTGTAATGAATAAAAGATCTGTCTTCGCCTCTAATGATATGACTTCCCAGAACATGCACGATCCACCACCATATACGAGACACGTTCTTTAATGCAACATTGTGCATATTGCTCTTCTTGTCTTCTGTATACTTTTCCGCGTCGATCGGTCCCATATAAACACATCCTGCACGCGTCAGAGAACAGGACTATTCTCCATTCTTCTTCTGTCCAATATTCAAATGCTCTCGAGCGAACTCACGATGGGCTCGTTGGTGAGCTGCGATCAATTTCGGCCCGTTTGCTGGTCTGTGTGCAGTCAGATTAACTTCTCGAAGTCGTTTTCTAACTGTTCAGTGATTGACTTCGACTTCACGAACTTCCTGCAACCGCCGTCCCAGTTGAACGGCATTCATACGGCGATTTCGCAACGAAGTTGTTACAAGAAAGCGGTCATCACGCTGTGCTGTAGCACGAGGTCAGTTTCAGTGTTTCTCTACCACACTCGACGAACGGAGAATCGGCTTAAATTTAGTTGTAGAGCCACTTCACTTTGATGCTGCCCCACATAAATTAGTGCAACGACTTGTGCGGCTACCTCTGGTACGGTATCCATTTCTTTGCTCCGGTTGAAGACGTAATCAATAGAAGATTGTTCAGGCGTCGATGTGCGAATGAATACAATTCCGAGCGCGAAATTTCATGGCATGCTATTGTATTGATCTTGTTGAATTATTTTTAGAATTTAATTCGAAAGCCTGCTGTAGGCATTTGACAAAAAATCACTTTGTTGGCATGGTGCAAGTACAAAAAAGGTACCACTGGATAGGTACTGATGAAATAGACTTTTAATCTGCATTAAAAAAATTAAACAAATATTGGATTTTTTGATATTTTTGGACTTTTGTGGAAAATTGAGCAGTGCGATTTTTTTGCACCCAAGTGTATTATAATAAGCCCGTAATGTTGATATTAAGAGTGTCATTTCTTAGCGAGAATGAAGAAATAAGACATATTATAGGTAGGCAAAAAACTCTGCCACCTGGGACGGAACTCAGTCACTTTTTAACCGATTATATTCGGACTGGGTTTATTTGATAGAAATGTGATTATAAAATGACTTTTGGGAGGAGTTCTGGAATATGAGTACCTGGGACGAAACCCAGGCATTTCTTATACTTTAGGATTGGGTATGTTAGATGTTGGTGAAACCATGTTTTTTTTTATCAAAACTCGACATTTCCGGTAAAATTTAAAAACATAATCTAAACAAATATTCTACCGATATGTCACTTGAGGTAGTCCGATTTCACCCGAAATTCACTGAAATTGTCCAATTTGTGAAACGGATGAATATTTGGTTTCATTCCCATCAATCCGTCTGGTCTGCATAGAGCCTGTGCTATATTGTTCCAAATTTAATTTAGAATCTTTAGGTCATACGCTTTTTTCTCGTTAATGCTATATTTTTCAAAATATTTAAAAAATACGAAGAAGCTCCCATGGAAACTGCCACTTTATTAATGAAAAAAGCTTGTGTTGTATGATGATTTGATTCCGACCAGACACACCAAACCAGCGCCAACAGACATTTAGTTGTCACGGAACCACACACAGAGATTTTATACCAGTCCGATTATATAATCCGAATTTTATTACAATCAATTAAAAATTGAATTATTCTACCATCAACATACATAAATTTTGAATTCACCACCAGGATTTTGGTAAAACATGTCTCGAAAAATCTTTATTTCTGCTTAAATCCCGAAAACCTTCAATGACAACCCTTCTTTAAAATTTAATATTTAAATTTACTAAAATTTAATAATTCTTGATCAGTTTTCAACAACATTGCCAAAATTAAAACTTAAAAAAGTTTCGTTAAGGAAATGGTCCAAATCCATGTCAGGTGATCAAATTCCAGAACTTCTTTCAAAAATCATTTTATAATCACATTTCTCACACATGATCACATTTCTTTCTAATTTCGCCGAAATGTGTGCGATTTTATATACACTCACACACACATACATTTTTTGTTATTTTGTGAGTATTTTACTTCCGTTAATGCAACGAGTTTTTTGTTCAGGATTATATCTTTAGGATGTAAAATTGAAGTATTCATATTTTGGAACACCCAGTTTGTAATATTATACATATGAATATACAGTAGATTGTACCAAATATTCAAGAAATAATATATATTAGTGAAGAAAAGGGATTTTCTAGGATAATCCGAGACTTTCAGTAAATATGACGTAGGGAATAAATTTCTAATAAAATTATCTATTTGTATGATAAAAATGTGTGTAAAAGATGTTATGTGACAGTTGATACATTTTCGTATTATTTTTGAAATTATAAATCCTCCTCTATATTATTAAATTTTCTTATTATATACTCCCTCTCCCTCCAACTCCTCATTGTTCATTAAATCAAATAAAATCTTTCTTAAATTAATTTCTTTACTCCTATATAAGATTCTTTAATATTTAACTAGAACGAATTCTTTAACAGTACGCTGTTTGGACTATAGATTCATTTGTATTTAGCGGTATATAAAATAAGGATATTTGTACAGCCCTTAAAACAAATATTTACCAAATATTTTTTAAATTTTATAATTTTTTGTGGGTTGTGCACGCAATTCTGGAACGTTGATTTATAAACAAGTATACGAGTATAGAGTAGTTAGTTCGCCCAATTAAATTGAATTTTATTAGTAAATATTTATGTTTGCTTATTAATTTTTAATAACAAGGGTTTTATGCATAATGCATCGTTGAAATTAATTTTTACGGACCATTTATTAATAAGGCATGGTTTATAGTACAATTTCAGTATATACCTATTTTGCATTTTCAAATTATCTACCAGCTCCCCTAGTCCAAAATAGAAAATGTTCTAAATTGCCAGTTTCTTATCTCGAATAAATTTTCCCCCATCCCAAGGTACACTCAATCTTCTTAAATTGCCATAAACATTTCTATACAAATACTCGTAATTCCACTATTAAAATATCATCAAAAGTTAAAAAATATCATATCCATTTATTTGCATATACACAGCATTTGGAGAGAAGACCTTTAAAATAGACTTGTAGTAGCAGAAAATCCTGTAGCACATTTTTTTTATCTCGCGTGAATTTTTTTTTATATGTTATCATCATAAATAGATTTATAGTTGTTGTTGAATTTCTGTTATCACTATACATATATTATTATGATTATGATGACTATATATTGTAGCATCATAGTGCTATTATTACTATTATGTGAAAGGAAAAAAAATCGGATAAACTTTTAGGTCATATAATGTGGATATATTGTGATGATGATGAGGACTCTGAATTGTTGTCGCATGCTGTTGTTATACGAAAATCATAACTTATGGTGCAAATAGCTTAAATGTGTCGAAATGAATATGAAAAAAATAATATTGTGATGAGATTTAAATATGTGTATTATGTCGAATGTAGATCGACAAAATCATGAGATTTTAATACAGAGATTGGGAGAATGAAAATGGATTGAGGCATTATGTTTTGATTACTTATTGTAATTGCACAAATTCGGACTATTTACAACACTTTCTTCTATAGTGTGAAAGTGGAATTTCAACCATGAAATTATCGGAACAAGGAACCAGGAAAAATTGTTTCAAATTGCTAATTTAATAATAATTTTGAGTTTATTTTTCTAGCATGTTAATTCATTTATTTTGCCCATAGTTATAAGTTCGGTTTGCCGTTAAACCTACCAACCACAAAAAACATGAATTATTATTTTTTAAACAACCTCTAGCTTTATTCTTGAATCTTTCCCATCTTGGAAAACTCAAAAGATGTTTTCAAATCTTATAAGCTAATAAAACACAACTATTTAAGACTTAACCTATGTTAGTTCTTAATACTAATTGAACAGGCAGCTCGATTTCGTGTTTTCTTCTGCTATCAACAATAGCGTCAAATCGGAAAAATATCTAATCCTCTGTGCCATAGATGTATACCATCCTCCCATTTTATTTATTTATTCTACCATACAAAAATATATATAAATATTATAAAAATTAAAATTAAAATAACAAAAAATAGGCCATAAAAATTAAAAATTAAACTTCTAACAAAATGAAAACAGAAAATAACACTAAAATCAAACCATTAACAACAATTAATAATTATAAATTACAATTTCTAATTACACATTCATTGATTTATTAAGATTAGCAGGAACAACAGTGGTGGTACCAAGTCAAACCTCCAGAGTAGCGATTGCCCTCTTAAAAGCATTGCGAGAAATGTCTAAATCAAAATACTCAGCAACTTTGTCGAGATCTCGCAGGACCATGGTAAGAATTGATTAACTTATTCTGAAAAACTGCCAAATTAATGCTGCCAAAGGCGGAAAGATCGTAAGTATTAGCTGGAATGAAGACATTGTCGTCCATCATCTCAGTCAACGTTCTCATTCATAAATGGTATTAAATTACTAGAAACACTGTCAAGAAAATTGTGACAAAAAGTCGGATTTAGTGGAAAGTAAGATGTGCTATAATTATTAAATGAAATGTATTATGTTTTACTTTAACCGCAATAAATTCTATACTTGGGTCGGGTAAATAAAAGTTCACAGCAATAAGATTTACGCCCTGCAATAAGCAGGCCGCCACTCTTTACGATTTGTACTAAAGCTATCTAAAAACGCAAAAGTCTGAAGGGAAAAACTCCTCATTAATAAAATCGGCTATAAGCCATGTTCTAAAGTTCCAAGGCAAAAATTTTTAGATTTAGACCCGATGCCACTACAGTTAAAATAAACAATTGTTATGTTATTGATGAAATTGTTGTCACCAATGATGTTATTGCTGGAATTAGTAGGCTAGAACTTTTAGTAGTCAACGTGTTATTAGAAAAATTTGATTGGTTATAGTATATTTGAAATGATACTTTAATTTAGAAATGCAATTCCGTTGGTTGACACGGCTGCGCCACAGATGTACAGGACAAATTATATCATTAGAGATGAGCGAGGCACTAAAAAATGCTTCGAAGATTGTCGACGATAATTTAAAAATTCTTTAACCAGTACATCTGGAGGCCAAAGTGATGACTCTATAGTAACTGCTTAAATTTATTTTGGAAACACCAATTTTAAATGATATATAATCCCAATCACGTTCCATACGAACCAAAGCAGGTTTATCAATCATGATTTTTTTTTATGTACAATAGCAAATCATCCTCTATAACGCCCTTGCAAAGACGAGAGGCAAAAATCCATTTTAGCGAAACAACAGCATGCAAAGTTGAATCAAGACCACCATACCAATACAAAAAATTGGTGAATCATTGGTGTTGTATTTTTCTCGCCCTTAGATCTTGTTATCCTTGGTGACGACCCTTGACGAGAGTATTTGGCGATTTTTTGACTTGACACTGAACGGTGATTGCATAGGTATTGGTTTTGTTATTTTCTTAATATTGTTATTTAAAACAGTAGATTTTTCATCTAATGCCAGCAGAGTCGCAGATACGCTGTTTAATGTAACACACCAACACCACAAAAAAATTGAAATTACGGATATAGCGTCGTACATATTTTTCTTAATACCCACCCGCGCAACCAAAATGTATTGTTTTATGCATTCATCAGTCCAAGTAAAAAAGTCATCGGATATGCTAACGTTACATTTGCAACACAAAGACATTATCACAAATCGTACATCACAGATCAAAATATAGCACAATTTTTTACTGAATACACAGTTATGTACAAAACAATATTATTCATTTTAATCACCCTTTTGTCTGGAGCAACGTAATCTTACTGTCGACTCTGAAACCCCACCTCGTTTCAATTTTCGTAAGGCCGACTTTGTGAAACTCAGTGATATATTGGCTAATATCGACTCTGCCACCATTTTAAATGATAATAATGACATAGAACACAAATTGTTAATTTGCAGAGTGTAATGCAGAGCAATATTTTTTGAATGTTTTTTAACAATCTATTCCGTATACTTGCAAAAAAACTGCATCGCCATCTCCGCCTTGGTATAAAAATGAATTACGAACGGTACGTATAACCTTATGCTAGGTTTTCACTCGCAAAATTGTGTCATGACGCAAGAATACCATGACAAAATATATTTGTATTGAATCTGAGCATTGGCATTACACCGTGACAATGAGAAAATTTATTAAAACTGCTGATGATTTTATCATGACGCTGTGACAAAATGAGTAGAAAATTGGCCTTTTGACTCTCATACATTTTGGTGTTAATTGACGATTGTTAAAGTTGGAAAGGTGACATCTAGCGCATTAAAAATAAGCTCATTATGAGTCTTTTTTTCCATGAAATTTTAGTACGGCATACTTTATGAAAATAAAAATTAACAAACAAAAATATACCCAATAAGTTCATTTTTTGTCGTCAGATCCACTTGTAGTTGTTTATTGGCCTTTTAATCACCGCCTAGTTAGCGCCACTTCCTATGCGAGCGAAAGGTGATATTTGTTTATACGAGAAAAAGCCTCATTCCATTTTATTATTATGTCATCACCTGTTACATTAATTGTAAACTAATGGAACATTTTACATAATATCCAGTCGAATTATAGTTATCTATGAAGTTTATATCACAATAAAAGTAGGTTTTTGAGAAGTCGACCACTGTTCGCTCTAGTTCCAAAATATTGCGTCAGATGTCACTTTGCATTAAAAAGCGAATAGTTGTTAGTGTAAAAATAAAATTTTGTCATGACACTCATTCGTCATGACAAAATTTTGCGAGTGAAGCCGACCTTTAGAAACAAACGTTGGCAAATATTCCTTAAAACTAAATCGGGCTCTGATTACTCTATTTAAATAGTTATAATGATTTCAGTAGGTTGTCTGTTTGAAAGTATTGTGTATGATTCACTATGTACTTTCATTGTACACCGTTATGGAATTTTATTGAATTCGCTTCACAAACATTAAATGCGATGGAGGCAGGGAATGAGGTTGATGGTATCTTCACCGATTTGAGTAAGGCATTTGACAGTATTTCTCATGAAAACTTCATGACTGCTAGTATACTGTTACTATACTGTGTACAGTTTATACAAATTGGGAGATGCGCTATTATATGCCACCATAAATTTCTAGTTTAATTCCTAGTAGCTATGGATTAACATTATGTATAACTACTTTTCCCTTACTTTATCGAAATCTTGAGCTTTATCGAAAAATGCTGCTGAACGGTACTTGATAATCCGGTACAACACTGTGCACTTGTAGAATTGGTTTAAGAAGCAGTATTCAAAAAATGTTGGGAGTATTCTTCATTTTCATCTTTACCAGGTTTACAGATCATTGCGATCTGCAGAATTTTCCGGAAAGTAGCCAGTTGTCATTACAGCATTGAAAATGTACATATGTTATAAATTTGATATATTTTTCGGGAAGTTCTATATGTAAGTATCTTTGCACTAATTAGATCATTACAAGGTGCCTTTTGGAGTTTTTACTCGTCATTTCCGTTTAAATTTTGAATATGATCTGAACAAATTTTGTTTGAAATTTATTTTATAGCGTTTTTAATAGAATCGTAAATGTTATATACTTCTCAAAATATTTACAAAAAACATAAAAGTTCCAGTGGATTGACAGGGACCAATTTTTTACTGACAAACGACAAATAGTTTATTTTATAAAAATTGTCATTTCTCCTTTAATTTTGGAAAACTGATCTGGACCGGTATTGTTAGAAAATTAATTTAAAATCTACTATTGATGCTGTCACTACCGTTGGAAAAATGAAAAAGCACATATGGAAGCTGTCACTTCCGGAAACGGCTTATATGTAAGAAGTTTTATTCTGATCTCCGAAAGAAGTTTATACGTTACTTCTCACAATCCTGGAAAATAGAAGGAAGATTTTGAAGTGTTCATTTATTGGAAATATTCTGAGATTATATTCTGAGATATTCTGAGTTTTCTGAGACAAATTATGATTACCACGAACCAGTGAAAAAATGTTTTGAGTCGACTATTTAAATATTTTTTAACAAAAAAAATATATTTTCTCTGTGTTTAATTTTTTGTATGTTCTGAAGTCAAATTTTTAGATTATTTCTCTAAAATAAATCTGTCCATTTGGCTCTACAGAGGCCGAGTTTCTGTCAAAAAATGTCATTTTCGATTAAATTTTGGAAAAACTGATTAAGGTATTGTTGCAAAAATAATTTACAATTTTTTAGCTTATAATCGTCATATTTTTCAAAATAGTTGCACTCTTAATACCATAGAAGATCATTTGTACAGTCGTTGGCGAAAAAACTTGCGCACCCATAGAAATCACATAAATATTGTTTTCATAACACGTGTGTACATAAAAAAATATTTTCCGAAGAAGTTTATTCTTAGTTAATATAGTTAGTTAACATAATTTATTTTATGTAATTGATAAAAAATATTAATATTTTGGGGTTCCTCCTTTCGCTAATATTACTTGTTTGCATCGTTCTAGCATGCTTTTGTAACAGTTCTTTATTTTATTTTTTATTTCTAAACCATTTTTCCAGCTGTCCTCGATGTTTTTTCTTAGTTCGATCAGGACCAGCAATTCTCTATCGGGTTGCAATCTGGTGAATTGCTTGGCCACGAAAGAGTGTTTATTTGTTTACTGTTCAAGTAATTTTTAGCGCTTGATGCATTGTGACATGGTGCGCCATCTTGCAGAAAAGTGTACACCGATGGACTAAGGGGCAGGAATTTTACATCGGGCATATACGCATTATTCAAACCCGTCTTGTATTGGTCTTACCGCATCGTTTCTTGTAAAAAATATATTGGTCCGCAGGGCCCACTTTTGGTGATTGAGTCCTCATTGTAGCGTTCACTTGGTTGCCTGCGCACGAAACTGGGAAATGGTAAAATAAAGTTGGTTAGTATTTTTCATGTTTGAATACAGTTAAACAAAATTGGTGATTTTAAATTTGATACTCACGCTTTTCCAATCGAATTCTGTACATTTCTGATGCTGCTGAGCCCAAACCAGTCATTGTTGTCTCAGGCGTGGAGTGAGACGAGGCTTTTTTTATGGGCGTCTGCATATGAGTTGATTTTCTCTCAAACTACGTCGTACTGTTCTTTCCGATATTTTCTCTCGAGGCTTGATTATCGCACTGAATTGGAGCATGGTGGTCTTCCAATGCAACATGGACTATTTTCCGATCTACTCAATCAATTCACCGAACACTTTCTCGACCTTTGCCCAGTTTTCTGGCTACAGCACTCTATAAATGTTTCCCAATTTCAATGAGAGCAGGTGCAGCAGATTTTTGCTTGTCCTTGATATCCTTTCCACCCATTTTGATCAAAAAACTTTGAATTTGATAATGCGACACGAAAACTCACTATAAAACAATACCGTATATAAGATAAAAGTTGTTTGCAACTTCAAAAATATGGCGTCACGTACACGAAACACAAAAGTAAAAGAATATTTTCTAGAAAAACACTTTCTTAGGAATCGATCTAAAAAACACCACTTTCGAATTGCAACAAATTAACAAACGTAAGTTAATGTTCTTTTCACTGTAAAAAAACATACACAGCCAGACACGTTCACGCGACCGTCCATTTAAATTAGTCATAAACAAGAGCACGAAAGTTACTCAGAAAAAATAGTAGGAGGAAACTTAAAGAAGAACAGAAAAACTACTGTATTTTAATTCTAAAAATAATTTGAAAACCTGCAAATTCATTTACAACCGCTATCAAAACCGTTTTGCCACGATAGTTTTAGTTCCAGCCTTTTCGAGGGCAATTTCAGAACGATATAAAGATTTGAGGACAGAGTTTTATCAGTTTTGGGATTTTGGGCATATCCATGATTTTCCAGAAATTCTTTTAGCGAGAATGGAAAATGTGTAACTGCTTCAGAACAAAAATATTTGTTTTGGAAAATTTGAATTTTTGGTATTGTAATAGCTCATTAAGTTATTGGGGTAGATCTTTTAGCCTTTATGAGAGTTAGATCTGTCCAACGTCAACTAGTGAAAAGCCTTCTTTGATTTTATTGAAACTCTTGAATAATGTGGTGGACATCTGTCGTATTGAACCCACATATTCACTCTCTCTTGACGTGTGATAAGGAAAAGTAATTCAGCTCTGAAATTAATCTTAAATATAAAGGTTTGTTTCGTCTCTCTATAATTTTCGGATGGTTTAAATCAATTTAAACAACATAACATCTTTTCAAAGGTGCACACTTTCGAGACATCTTTCTGACAGAAAACTCAACCTGATAAACATAGAACTTCTCCCAAACACATTGAGAAGTAACCATTTTAAATATAAAATGGCTTGATAATTTATATATGTACCTATGTAATTTTTCTAGTAGTTTATTTTGATTTACTACGAAAAAACTAAACTGTATGTATAATAAAAAGTTAGCCACAATGCCATTTTTTGGCAGTTCATCAAAATTCGTTAAGAAATATCCAAGTTTATTCTAAACTGATAGGCCAAGAATCTCGTATCTAAAGATTCCTTCAACAATATAGCTGTCACAAAAAATTAATTATTACTTACGTTAAATGTTAGTTTCGCTCCAATCAAAGGAAAAATAATTTAAAAAGTAGTATCAGAAACAATAGATGACCAACTTTTAATACCTCACCAATACATCCATGCCATTTTCCCATCTCAGGCCATTACCCCAAAATTTGTAAATATATTAATGCAAATTTTCACATAAACTTTTTTTTTCTAGTTCGACTAAAACTTCCCGAATTAATGCAAGTTCCCACAAAACGAGCCTTCAAGCATGCTATAAACAAATGTGAATGTGTGGTTACTGTTAGATCTGGCGGAAATCATACTTTCCTGACAATTTAGGTTACAACCTATTTTAATTCGCTACCTCAAAACCTGACTACCCATTTTGCCACACAAATACCTTTCTTAAACTAGCAAAACTCATAATTATAGGCTAATAATTATAGGCTAATAATTATACACTAATGATAGGCTAATTAAATGCTGTATAAAAAAATGGGCTCCTTTAATTCTTCAATTGTTTTTAAATCATTTTTCAATATGGGTTCTGGTAACTTTTTCTAAAGCTAGCAGAATTCGCGTTTTAGTTGGAAGGGATCGAGCCCAAAATTTTTAATAGAGCATTTAATTAGCCTATATTGTTAGCCTATAATTATTCTTACTATCTTGTAATGTTTTGCAGTTCTAATGGATTTTGCTAGCTTAAGGGACGTACACAAATGGACATTCCAAAATATATGCCTTTTAAAGCATATATTTTAAATGGGTACCTGGGAAGAATATAAATATTTTCATTTTTAATATATAAATTGATTAAAACTGCTAATCTAGAATTTGGTAAATTCTTAATAAGACTGTAGCGTCGTAGCGTCCAATTTTTCGAATACTGGTATACAAGCGTATGTGGGTATGTTAATCAAAAGATTAAAATTCTAATTAAAAAATATCCGCTTTGTACAAAATTATAATGAGAAACACTTCTTGTTGCCAAAATTTTCAACTTATGGAGTAACACAATCAAAATGTACAAGTCGCGTGCCATCTTCAAATTTTCGAGAACAATACATAAAAATACAAAAACATAATGCCGATGTTTTCAATTTGACCTCAAAAGTGTATTGTTTAAATTTCAATTAAAATATTGTTATCAAGTGCCTTGCAGTAATGAAATCGGTTTCAAATATGGATATAAGGGAGTTACGTAATATAAGGAAAATAACAGGTGCGTGCTTTTTTAATCTTCGTATACGTATGGTACACACCAAACAATTTTAATCCACGCTGATACCGTATTAGATTATATACAGTATACAGTGAAACACCCACATTACGCTAATGTAAATCAACTTTTCTCATAAACATAGTTGAATCTAGACGCCCCACAGAGTTTTCACCATTTTTATTTTGTGTTAACCACGTCAATCAAATATTATATTTTCCTGACATAATTAAACATTCCCACAAAATTTTTTATATTTTTTATTATTCAATAAAATCATAACCTCAATAACGCAAAAATGAAATTGAAATTACCACTGGTACAGTTACCAAGAAAAACGAGAAAATTAAAAAGGAAAAATTTATTAATATTTTGACATGATGTTTTGTTTATTTGTATGCTTTTGACATTTGACATGCGTCTCCCATAGAAAACCGTATAAAAAGTATATGGTGTTTCTATTAAATATATAAAACAGGGTGTAACATGTCATTGTGCTGCTGTATACGAAAATTTTAAGCACTAAAAATATTTTAAGTTGGATATGTTCCCAAACAGCGTAATGAAAATCAAAAAAGAAATAAAAATTCAATCAATTCTATCAAATTCAATCTTGCGGGCTTGTAATAGAGTTATGCGAATACATTTTGCTATTGGGAACGTTGAAAAATGACAGGCAATTTTAAAAAATTTGTATACTAAAATATTTTTCAACCTTCATTTGATTGCCGCAATTGAGATTTGAAAATTTAATTTGGAGATTTCCTTTTGTAAGCTTTTGGCTGGAAGCTCAATTTTCTAGTTTATACAACCAAATATAACAAAAATAGAAAAAACCTAATTAAACCCCACAACAATACATAAGAGTGGGATGGTTTCATTTTCACAATTTGAGCAATAAAATCGAGAAGACCACAAAAAATATATAAAAACAGGGGGGAGATGAAATTGTCAAAAAATTCTTGGAATATCTTGAAAAAAAAACAATTCTATTATTTTAAAGCTGGAGCTAAGTAACAATGAAATTGAAAATACAATTTATTTTTTTATATTAAATTTTCCGGACGGTCACCTCTTGTTGTCTTCAACACACAACATCTGATCAAAATTTAAACACAGTAAATTTAGTTTGTAAATTAAATCTTCCATTAAACGGATTGTGGATAGGCATTAATTTATTCCAAAATAATTTTAATAAATAATTCATAAATTTAAAAACGTTTTAGGTCACCATACACCAAATACAACAAAGGAGAAATACACTCGTATTTTAGAATCTCATTGTATATCTCGGATGCTGGGTCACGCATATTGTGGGAAACTAAACAATTTTTTGTTGTCAGTGTAAAATATTCTCGTCATCTAAACTCTGAATCTTAGATTATTTTGTTTCGTGTACTTCTGTATACCTAAATTTTTATTGTATTTGTAGACATTTTATATTCGAAAAAAATGACGAGAATATAAAAACCTAAATGTACAAAGATGTTATGTCGTCATGTCAATTTTATTGTTCTTACATTTATGAAATTTTAAATGGGTTTTCAGTTTTAAAAACACAAAAACTAGAAAATGCATAAAATTATATCGATTTTACGTCGAAGTTTTGCCGCTCTGTTGCAAAAAGATGGGGAATGGGACAGTATTTACGAAAAGGCTAATTAATTTAAAGAATTTTAATAACATTTTACATAAATAATGATTGCCATTTTAAACCGTAAAAATAATTAATATATTGGTTTTTAAATATGTGGTGTGCTGAAAGCTGAAGAAGTTCGACCTAAAATTAAATAAATCGTTTGTTATTCGAGGATCGGGTTGTATGGGTATATGAAATGTGGGTTTGGTATATGAAAATTAAATTTTCCCAATCTTTTGTCGATAAAATCGTTGGTCATTCTATAAAACCGTTCGCCATTCGACATCCTTCCAGACAGACATTAATCTGATAATGTCGGCTCGATAACCAATGACCATGGTTGGATTCGATACAAGGGTGAAACTCTGATCCAGATCATCCATATATCCCCATGTTTTGTCGATAAATTCGTCCTCATTTGAATTAGAAGGGTGGGTCTAATGAAGTTACAGAGGTGAGACCATGTTCCCCTTGTTCTGGTAAAACATGAGGAAAATCAAAGCTTCATTTCCATATCCTCATCACACCCATCTCAAACCTATAATCATAATCTACCCACGATCACGGGCCATAAAATCGATACAGTCAAACTGGTTACATAGACGAAACATGTTGAAAATCAAAATTTCTATCCCACAACCTTAACAGACCCAGCTCCAAACCAACATTAAAACTTCACCGATATAGTCATGGGCTATCGAAACAGCACAGTCAGACGTCGTCCATTGAGAAAATCGTCAAATAACGAACGACTTTTTCGACAAAACTATAAATGCTTCATAATTATTTAACTTCTTTACCGACAATTTTCAGCTGTATCAATATAGACATGGTATTGCTTTTGGTTATCATAATTTCTCAAGATATTACTCAAAATAGGTTGAAAAAATCTTATATTTCATTGATAAGAAAAATCAGTAAAATGAAAATAGTAATGAAAATATCAGTATGTACCGATATACAATCCGCAACCATTTGAAATTCACAAGGAGTTAATTTCAGCCCTTAACTTATTTTATTCCCTTCTTCTTTTTCTCAACTCACAACATGAAACATGATCTGGAAAAATTTTCAGCCAGCGATAGCAATCGAACCGCTTCATCATCGAACTTTCTGGTTTCCCAGACACTATTTGAACTCGTACACATATGTAACTTGCTTCTACGAAAAAATTGAAACATGTGGTAATCAGATGGAACAATGTCTGGTGAATATGGCGGGTGCGGGTAAAACTTCCCAGTTGAGTGTTTCCAAGTAGGTTTTGACCGGCGCCGCAACATGTGGATGACCGTTATCATGCAGGAGGACAATTTTGTCGTATCTGGAGTAGAAGTGGCAGAGAGTGTTTGGCAGAGAGCCCCAATATGGTTTCGTTCGGTTTTATTGACTCATAATACACGACACCAAGCTGATTCCACCAATTACACAACATGAGTTATTTTTTAATATTCAGTAGATCCAGTTTTCATCACCGCTGTGTAACTATGCGATACAAAAAACCCTTTCGTTTATGCGTAGCAAGCAGTATTTCATTCCCAATGATTTTAAAAGATATGAAACTGCTTGTTGAACCACTCCTAATGTAAGTACAAGTTTTTCTTGCGTTTGGGATTTTCATCCAGTAATGCCTCCAATTTTGCGTCTTCATACACTTTCGGCCTTCCGCTATGTTCTTTGTTTTCGACATCAAATTCACCGTTCTTATACTTTTGCAACTACTTTCGTCAACTTCTGTCACTTAAGGCAGCTTCACCATATCCTTCAAATTAAAGAAATAAATCAAAAGTCCCCGCAAATGACTCTTATTCGGTTCAAAACTCGACATTTTAACAAGAAATAAAAAGTATGATGCTGATACAAAATCGCTAATAAGCTGTCAAGTTTCGAGAAAATACGCCACATGTATATGGGCATCGTCAAGGTACTCCATTTTATGAGAGGTATATAACGCAAAATTAAATTGAAACTTCTGTGGAGTGAGACCTAGAGATTATCATACATAGCCTAGTGTTATGCGGATCATCAGAGTTTTCATTCATCATAATTTTAATTAAAAACTAAGTGCAAAATTCGTCACATGTTTATGCAGATCATCAAAGTGCCACATTTTAACCCACCCGTAACTGAAATTCTGTGCAGCAAATCCTAGATATTTTGACACATATCCAAGAAAGCAATTCAATTTTGAAAAGATATACCACATGTCTGTGCGGATCGTCAGTGTGTGGAACTTTGGCCCGTTCATATTATCATAAGTTTATTGATAGTCCGAAAAAGGAAATTATGTGGGGCAAATCTGTGGGGAAATTCTGTAGAGCGAACACGAGAGATTTTTGCACATAGTCGCCTACAAAATGTTGTAATAGATAAAGCTGATCAATTTCAAAAAAATATGCAACCATATTATGCAGATCGTCAGGGAGCTCTAGTTGAGCTCATTCAATTTTCATGATTACAATAAAAAAAAAACCGAAAATGGAAATTCTGTGGAGCGAATCCTAGAGATCTACGCCAATCAAATGCACCAGATGAAAGCAATCCAGCTTTGAAAAATAAGCCACATTATTTTTGTAATTATATCGAAATAATATTCTGGAGATTTGGTATCGGATCGTAAAAGGGTCTTATTTTGACCCGTTAGTATTTCATTATTATAACGAAAAAATTTCTGAAATAGAAATGCTGTGTTGCGAACTCTGGAGATTTTCGCACATAGCCACAAACATAGTGCAAAATGTGAAAGTTCTCTAATTTTGAGAAAATACGCCATAAGTCTATGCCGCGGATCGTCAGATTACGTTACTTTTTATCATAATTCTTTCCATTTACGAATTTGTTTGAAATAATTATCAAAAAATGGGACAAACTCACGATCTGCGCAGACATACGGCGTATTTTTTCGAGATAGCACTGCTTTAGTATATTGTAATATGTAGGCGACTGAGTGCTAAAACTCTAGTATTCGCTGCACAGGATTTCCATTTACCAACTATTGCATTTAATTTTGAGAAAATGAACTGGAACAATGGGGAACCCTGACAATAAGAATACACGTATTTTCACAAAATTTGATACCTTTTTACCATTGGTTTTGCAGACCTCAAAAAAACTCCAGGGAAAGAGATTTGACTCCAATGAAGAAGCAATTGCCGAAACTGAAGGTTATTTTGAAGACAAAGATAAATCATTATACAAAAAAGGCATCGAAATGTTAGGCATTGTTCTGATTCTATCGCTCTAGAAAAAAATTAGAATTTTCTATATTAGACCGGGAACTTTTCAGGCGATGTGTAAGGTGGCCACGTGCCTAAATTCACAGATCCATGTGAAGCATTCACTCTACAAAATTATAAGTTTCAGACATTTTCATTATACATAATCATGATAAATTGAACGGGCTTAGAGATGGGGCTTCTTGATGATCCGTATAGACATGCAAAGTGTAATTTCTCAAAATTGGACAACTTTCATCTATTACAGTAGCTGCGGCTATGTGCCAAAATATCCTGTATTCGCTACACAGAATTTCCATTTACGGACTTTTTCTCTAAATTAATGATAAGAGCCAGTCCAAGGTGGAACATCCTGTCGGCCCACATAGCCATGTGGTGTATTTTTCGGAATTGGACAGCTTTTTTCGAATTTTTCGTAGGATCATTTTTCCAAATTTGTTTGCAAGTTTTCAATTATTTACTTCACTATTAAGGGAAAATTCTGACTGGGTAAATCGATGCGAAATTACTCCCTTAAGCTCGAAACAGATCAAGAGCGAGAACAACGAGCGTCGACGAATCAATACAAAATATCGCCACGATAGCGTTTAGTTAACGGATCAAGAGCGTCAGCCTTTGCCGATAAAAAAACAACGATAGTTGACATCATCATGTCATATTTTATCTACATATGTGATAATGGAGTCTAAAAGTTAGCACACTCGGATAATAAAAATTTTAAAATTATAAAAATTGTTTATGTTTTATGTTTTTGGCATATGACGTTGGGGCGTTACCAACTTATATATACATATATAAAAAAACAGTTGACAGCATTGTTTCGTCGGCGATAAAAATAGAAATAGACTCTAAATTTATTTTAACGAATAAATCGTCGTCGCTTCCGTCGATAATTATGTTTGTATTACATGTTTTCAGTGTTTTGTAAAATGACAGGCGATTTCGCTCGCCGTTTTTGCGCTTGTTCTGTTTTGAGCTTTAGTAGGGGAATAAATAATAGAAAACTTGCAAACAAATTTGGAAAAATGATTACAGTAGTCGGCGAAATTTTTGTAAAAATATAAAGAATTTTAAAGCAATTTACATTCGAATGCAGAAATGTTCACCGATATCAAGAATAGGGACCCAGGAACTGCTCGACATAGTTTCCATTATAAATATGATAATTTGGAAGGTCAAAGATAACACATTCTGTCTGCCTGTAACTAAATGTAGGTATCTTCTCGTGATAAGACAGCTTTCGTTTATTGCTTTACGTAGGTTGCTGTGTGGCAAAATTTCCGGAACTCACTCCACATATAATGTACGGGACAAAATGAGGCTCAAGTTGTTGATTTGTTTTATTCAATCGTGTAAATATATCCACTGTTGATGGTTTATTGGCATATATTCTTCTAGTTTATAGAATCTTTGATTTGTCATTATGATTATTGAATTTTTTAAAATCCTATTTAACAGTTTTATGAAAATTATTTAAATTAAACTTAAAATTAAACTTAAAATCAAAATATTTTATTTCGTCTTATACAGGGTTAACTCACTAATAGTTAAGCGATCTTAAGCGATGCGTAAAGAAATTAATAGAATTTTCTCGGATACCTTGCCTGTCGCTGATGAATCATTGTTGTGTTGTCATTGTATAGTTGTGTGTAGTTTAACTAACGGTTAAACGAATTTAGGTAAAACCGGCTAGTAGACTAATAATAATTAAAAGAAAACCCACAAACTCCACATACATATGTTTAAATATTTTCCAATTTTGAAAATAAAATTGTTTCTGATACATTTACTCAATTTTTTTAATAAAAATATTAACCCCAAATATAAAAACGATAACAAAAAAAAAAAACTTTTCAAATAAAATGTACCCTTGGGGCCAGTTGATGTGTTAAAAATGAGATTTATATTAAAAATAAAAAAAATTTTTGTGAAAAAATCTATATTTTATGAAAATGATTTTCCATATTTTTTTTTTATTTTCCTCATTTTCATTCTCAGCAGCATCATCTCATATAGAATCACTTTGTTTATTATTATATGTTTATTATTGTTTATTGCTTTTGTTACAACCATTTTTTTATTGCCATTACATACATAATTCATAATGTTTGCGGTGATATCGGAGATAGTGTTCAGTTTCCGATCCAGGTGTCACACTGTCTTAAACATTGCAGAACACATGTATATATATATTAAAATAGAAGTCATATTTTTGTATAAAATCAATTTTCCATACCATAAATCCATTATTGGTGCTATTAAGCAAATTATGAACAAAATGAACACAAAACCCTTCAATAATCAAACTCAACATGAATGTAAAAGAAGAAATCAAATCTCCTATTTTCTATATATATATACAGACACATACGACTCGTATCCTTAAGCAAGTTTTAACACTTTCAATTTTTTACTTTGATACAATTTTTTATCCTTTTATTATATGTATAAGCTCAAATGATTTTTCTATTCAGTGTCATAATAATGATTGACACGTTCAAGTATGATCTTAACAAAACAAAAAAAAAAAACTTGTCTATTCTTTTAACGGTACGCAACAATAGAACTACTCCAATGTATGTTTTTATAGTTTGCAAAGTATAGAAAACTTTCCTTTTACTATTTACTGATACTGTTTTTTGTATTGTACGATCGCATACTAAAAGATATGACTTAATTTTTCATCCACAGGTAAGTTTTTAAATTTTAACCAACCAATCTGGATAAAAAATGAAAATATTTTATATATACAAATCATCTGTCAAATCGTATACGTGTCCCCTCTTCATATACATTTTATACCATTCAATCATCTTAATATGATTTTTTTTTTTTTTTTTTTTTGATTTGGCACAAAGAAAAATTCCTTATGTTTACCTTTTCACAATACTCATATATGTATACAACAGCAAATTAATTTTAATTGGAAATATTTAATCCTTTCGTTATTGTTTGTTTTACTTACATAGCCGTGTACACAGAAAGTCCCTTTGCAAAGGATTCAACATTTTTTTTTTAAACGGTAGAAATGAGTTAATTGATGGAAATTAATTCGTTATTGTGCGATATATGCATATGAATGGGAGAGGCTTAATCATATATATTAATGTAGATAGCATAAACAAGTTTTTTATGTTTATTCGAGGATTAGAAGGATAGAAATTACCATATATGGGCGATGGATGGGCCACGTATTTTGATATGCACGGTTTCGTGATATACTTAAATAAAATAATCAAGTTGAACTTCTTAATTATTAACGTGAAACAACTCTATATAGAAAACCATCTTGATGTATATGAATATTATATATACATATGTATATATATTAGACTGACAACTAAATAAATTACCTCTAATTTATGAGAAATTAAAAAGAAAAGAACATTTTCTTTGTACACACCACAGAAATTGGATGGATAGATGGATGGATGTAGAATGAATTCGATTGAACGAAAACACTTAACGTCTACATTGTGTAAAGAATGCCGATATCGGTCGGTGGCAATTTGTCCAGATTAGTTATGCCTTGAATATTATTAATCATTTTTCTTTTATATTCATCTCATCTTATAAATATATCATATATATATATATTTTTGTACATTAAAGACTCTTTTAAAGAGACACCTGCAGAATGTCTTGGAATGTTAATTAAGGATATTTAACAGAAGAGAGAGAAATAAAAATTATAATTTAATCTTTTTATTTTATTTTTGTAACGTAACATAATTTAATTTCTTTTGTAAGTAACACGTAGAACGCATTTTAACAAGTAAAGAAATCGTGAGTAAGAATTTTAAGGATGAATATTTTTGTTGAAATTTAAAAATTTGATTATGAATACAAAATTATCGATAATACTGATAATATATGCAATCGGTGGATAACAAACAAATAAATTATTTTTGTATTCTTTAATCTTAAATGGTGCAGATTATGGGTCAATTTACTCCGGAAATATGTATGTCTCTTTATTGGTTTCTTTTATAAATCCACGTTTGATACATTCAACCTTGCTGGCTTAAATAACGATTGTTTTGTAATATAATGGGAGAAAATTTCTGCTTGAACATCAATATTGATGCCAATCTGAATGTTATATGGTTGACTATCTTAAACGAAACACCCAGAAACAATTCGCTGAATAATGCTTTAGGAAGTAGGTAATATTTTGTTAGCACGGGTCAAAAATTAGAATGCATAATAACCTACTTCATTGCAAGCTCCATGTCAACCTGCACACTGAACGGACGGTGGGCCGGCGCTGAATTCTGCACTCCAACAGAGGGTCATAGTTGTGTTTATTAACATCATCGATCATAATGGATGACGAAAATTCGCTTTGCATCCTGCCTCTGGTGGGATTCGAACCCAGTACCTCCCGGTCCAAGCGCCGAAGCTTTTACCACTGCGCCACTTGTCCGGTAAAACAACAGCCTTTTCTGTAGATTTTCAAGATACTCTTTTAGTTTATGCCCTGCTTCTGCAAGAATTGATGCAGAAATAGCAAGTAAAGTATCATATGCGGACATATATATTTTGCAATGTTTTATAACATCGACTAGGTGTGAAATTATCAACTTTCGTAACCTTTGTTGAAGACAGTTTTTGAACCACTCTTGTTCTTTTTCAAGAATGCGGTACTTGTTTAAATTGAGTTAAATAGAGAGTTAAAAATATAAAAATGTTCCCTTAAGCCCTTTTAAAATCTCCCTCAAAAGCCCTTTTAAAATCTAGAAAGACCGTATTGACTGCATTCAGGTCATCTATTTGGGGTTTCCAGCTATCCAACATCAGGTTAGTTGATCAACGATATAATTTACAAATAGGCTTTTAATTACTCAGTTCCTCTTGCGTGTTTGTTTTTGTAGTTGTTATCGGAGCAATTGTTGATATTTTCCATGAATGCTTCCTCTAAGCTATAATTAATTTTCTCAGTAAAATGTTCAGAGAGCATTGGATTCTTTATTGCATCCTGCATGACAATTCTATTTATATTGGAAATTTGTTCATTCAAATCTATATTAGGAAGTTGAAAATCCAATATTTTAAGGATGATACGGTGAATATCTAACACGCTGAACACAACAGAACGAATATTTCAAGAATAAGTTCATTTTATTCTTGATATATTCAGTTTGATGCTCTCTTAACGATTGATTGTAAAAATGTGTGTTTTCTGAGGTTACCCAATTTTTTCTTGGCTCCTCAGCCTAGAGCACCCTGTGGGAATTTCTCTGTCTCTGTGTACACCTAGGTAGCCGCAGGGGCGTGTACCTCATTGGCAGTAGCAAAATGCACCAGGTGCGTAGCAGAGATGCTGCTAAACCAACAATCTTTGGAGGCTCCAAATTATAAAGATCACGAAGATATTCAACTGGAAATATCTTTCAGTACGAGAAAGAAAATGCCGAAGTCCGCCAGCAAATACGAGAGAAATAAAGCAATTTACAACTAAATTGAAAGTAGAATTTACAATTTTAAAGAAAGAGATTAAAGAACTCAAAAAAGCAGTTGAAACACGTGCAGCACTTAGGATGGCATCTAACCTTGCAACCGATGATGACATTAATCCATTCAATATAGATGAAGTAGAAGTAGAAAGAGAAACAAATTGGGTGTTGAATCGGAATAAAAGATCAAGTAAGAAAACTAAAACTCTACACTCACCAGAAATGGTATAAACTTTACCATTACCTTCAAAATAGGGCTCTAAAAAGCAGTAAATCATCAAGAAACATAGATGAAAAATCACCGACACCAACAAATGTCTTTGGACATTCAACTTATACAATCAGTTATATGGGATCGGTTACAGTAGCAGAGTACAAACTCATATCTCTAAACTCATATCTCTAAATAAATGCGTAGGAAAAATTAATGTTGTTATTATTGAGTGGCTGAAGCAAAATGGTTATTTTTTATAACCATTTTGCTTCACACACTCAATAACAACAACATTAATAAAAGTGGCAAATGTGTATAATATCAAGACAATACGTAACACGACAGTTAAAATAGAGACATTGAACAAAAATGCGATCTAATACCGCAAAATATGTCAAAGTCCGCATCAAGAATAGCTTACAATAACTACATCAAACAACTCGGTGAGCACATAATTTCAGAACCTAAAAAGTTTTATGATTTTGTTAACTCTAAACGGAACACTAAAGGATACCCAGTAACAATGTATTTGAACGAGATATCGTCCTCGAACCCTAAAACTCTCTCCGATCTTTTTGCTGAGCGTTTTCAATCCATTTATAAAAGAGAAGCCAATGAAAGCAGTTTACCTGATTTCTACCAGGAAAACATATCACCCCGTTATGAGCTACAGAAAGTGGAGTTGGAGGAGAGGGACATTTTGACCGGACTGCGAAGTCTGGACATTAAAAAGGGATCGGGGCCTGACGGCATTCCGCCCATATTTTTGAAAGAATGTGCAAACTCTCTAGTTAAACCATTATATTACATCTTTAACCGATCTCTAGTGGAAGGAATCTTTCCTAGTTTTTGGAAATTGTCATTTTTGACAGCAATTTACAAATCTGGTGGAAGGTATAATGTAGCTAACTACAGAGGAATTGCTGTCTTATCTTGTATTCCCAAACTGTTCGAAAAATTAATTCATGATAAGCTGGCAGAAACCATTGTCTCCAATCTTAATGATCAGCAACATGGATTTATCAAAGGTAGATCCGTAACAACTAACCTGACAATCTTTACTTCTTACTTATTAAAACAAATGGAAAAAGGATTTCAGGTTGATGCAATTTACACTGATTTCAGCAAGGCTTTTGATAGAGTGGATCATAAAGTGTTGATTAAAAAACTAGAACTCATGGGAATAGGTGGCTCATTACTCAACTGGTTGAGCTCATATCTAAAAGACCGAACTCAATATGTTCGCTTTCAAGGCCACATATCTCAAGCAGTACAAGTAAATTCAGGGGCTCCACAAGGTAGTCACTTGGGGCCATTGCTCTTCAATCTCTTCATATCAGACTTGTCTACAGTATTGCAAAACATCAAGCATTTATTCTATGCTGATGACCTAAAAATATATCAAAAAATCGAAAATACAGACGATGCAATTTGTTTACAATCAAATCTAAACAAATTGATATCGTGGTGTAACAGTAATAAATTAGACCTAAATGTTGACAAGTGCCACGTGATCAGTTTTACAAGGAATGTTGTTCTTCATAATACTGACTACGTAATTGATGGGAGGAGTTTGAAGAGAGTGGACGAAATAAGAGATTTAGGTGTAATAATTGACACGCGAGTCAATTTCCATAAACATTATGATGTAACGTTGGGAAAGGCATATGGGGTACTGGGTTTCATAAAAAGAAGAGCTAAAGAATTCAACAACCTATGGGTAACAAAATCACTCTATTGCTCATTTGTGAGATCTATCCTTGAGTATGCTTCGGTAACTTGGATGCCATATACCGAAAAGTATGCAATAAAATTTGAATCAGTACAGAAGCAATTCTTATTGTTCGTGCTCAGGCATATGTTCGATCCGCAAGATTATACCAACCTACCAAGTTACAATTCTAGACTCGACATAATAGGTTTAGATACTCTTTCATCAAGACGAAATTTACTCGCGGCCAGTTTCATTTTTGACGTGTTAAAAAAAAACATCAACGTCGAAGAAATTTCAAATGCTGTGGTTTTAAATCAAGGACGCACTCGACATGCAAAGTACTTAAAAGAAGTTCACCACCCTACCAACTATGGAATGAATGAACCAATAAATAGAGCATGTAAAATTTTTAATAACCATATTGATGCTTACAAGCCAGGCACTAACTTGACGAAACAAACATATAAGAAAAATTTTAAGATGGCAATTTAAATAAATTTTTATTTTATATAACGGAATCTATTTTTGGGTTGCTACCTAACTACTATTGGTGAGGACACTAAGTACTCCGAGTCACACCAATCGTAGGTTTGTATGAACCCGTAAGAATAAACGTAGCAAGAACATCTTATATTTAATTTTTAAGTATCAAAATAAAAAATAGTAATAAAATAAAATTTGTACGAATAAGTTAACGAAATATTTTATATTGAAAATGAAATTACAAATTTGTTAGAAAATATGAATTTATATATTTAACTATGATAATTACTTTCATAAGAATACTTTTATAATATATACCTTGTTTGGTAAATAAATAAATAAATAAATAAATAAATAAAAAGTTTTAAGCATACGCATAAAAGTAGTGCCAAAGAGGGATTAGATGCGTGAAATGTGATGGACACTATCACACCCAAGTCCGCTTAGTAAAGATGTTGCTGTAAAAAGTGTTGATGGCAAGTATAGATCCCTAAAACTGCTGGGAATGTCAAATAGCTTTCAAAGATTTGATTACGTAGAAGAATCCACAAGCAAATTGCATAAAGCTATTAATATTGTAATGAGGACCTGAACGAAGAGATGGCGAATAAAACTCAATGAAGCAAAATCTGTCCACGTAAACTTCACAATTAAAACGGAAAAAGCATGTCAAAAATAACAAATACAAGAGTTAAACATTAAATACAGAAAGATAGATTGGCTCTTAGGAAGAAATTCTGAGTTAACTTTACATAATAAATTGCTACTATACTGGCAAATTCTAAAATCTTGGCTCTGGGGCGGTACAAATAAAACCAATGTCAATATCATCCAGTCATTCAAAAGCAAAGCCCTACGTGGGATAATTAATACCCGGTTTACATATGTAATGATAACCTCCATGTAGATCTGAAGATGGATTTCGTCAGTGAAACAAAAGCAAACACGTGAGAAAAGATGCAACGTAATAGTACTTTTTACACTATTTGCCGTAGGCACTTCACGAAAAACACAATAAACCTTTAATAAAATGCGTTTGTTAAGTGCAACGTATATTAGTCTACACCAAAATGCTGGGATAAGTCGTATGTTGGATAAGTCAAATTCAGTAAGACGGCTTGCCAAGGAGGAAACCACTCATTTACTGGACATTCTGGATTGATAGCCAGATAGTATTTTTACATCAAGGTGAGGTTACCAAGACTTTGGACGTTTGGTTTCGAACTAATGAAACAATGAATTCTTTCTATTAAAAAATGGGGTCGTCTCATCAAACTGCAGTGACCAAACTATAAAAATATTGGAAATACTTTGAAATAATCAAAGTATAATCACAATGCCTTAGCGAATTTCAATGATTCGATATGCAATTCCCAACCCCTGCGTAACCTCGGATTTTATTGTATTTAAGGTGAATTTATTTGACTTTTGAGATAAATTTGCTGCAGTTTGAAATAAAATTAGGAATTTAATTTTATTAAGGTGCCTGCCTTCAGCAAATTAATCTACAAGGTGAATTTATTTGACTCTGTAGCAAACTTTTCTGCAGAAAAATTTGCTGGAGAATAAAAATCGAAGAGAAAAAGAGCAAAAACAACCAATCAAATTAGCTAAATTAGTTATATTTTTGTAAACAAATTTCCCCTACATTTCGTTTTATACAACTTATTGCCCCTTCGGAATAAAAATTATTTATTCTGTAGTTAAATTTGCTGAAGGCAGGCACCTTAACAAAAATAAATTCCTAACTTCACTTCAAAAGTTCAAACTGCAGCAAATTTTTCTGCAGAAAATTTTGCTACAGAGTCAAATAAATTCGGCTTGAAAGTTTGATTTCGAACTAATGAAACAATGAATTCTATGTATTAAAAAATTCGGCCGTCTCATCAAACTGCTACTGCAGTGACAAAACTATAAAAATATTGAAAATACTTTGAACTAATAAAAGTATAATCACAATGCCTTAGCGAATTTTAATGATTCGCTACGCAATTCCCAACCCCTTCGTAACCTCGAATTTTATTGTATTTAAGGTGAGTTTACTTGATTGTGTAGCAAAATTGTCTGCAAATAAACTTGCTGCAGTTTGAAGTGAAGTTAGGAATTTATTTTTGTTAAGGTTCCTGCCTTCCTCGAACTTGATCAATTTTTTCTACAGTGAACGTTTAAATTCCATTTATTTTTGTTTTGCAAAAGTTGATCAAGTTCGGGGTCAATAATAAATGGATCTACATCATCGTATTAAAATGGGGATAATATTTGTTTGTTCGAACATATCGATCTGTTTTTTTTATTATCATTAATCTGTTTTTTTATTATCATTGCCGAAACCACTGGTTTACTACCAGTAAACCAGTTGCTTTTATAACAAAATTTTAAATAATCCTAACATTGCTCATTTCAACTATTTTACTAATACATGTGCATTTTTGTTATTTCAGCAAATTTTGTAGTCCGCCATGTTTTCTTATTTTTTAGTTTTGTCGAAAACTTGACAGTCGTGTAAATTCAATTATTTTTCAAAAACTCAATGGCCAACTGATCGAAAAATCTGTCCTAAATCTGGTTTTTACCGTAGTAAACGATTTACCTTAAGTTTGGCAGACAGCCTAAGGCTAAAGTATTTTTGAAAAATAATTGAATTTACCAACGTTCAAAAATACTCTCCACTTTGTTTCTATTCCATTTATATTCCTCAATGTGCATATCCACACTAGGGTAACTTTATCTGGTAACTTTTCCGTTTCTTTCACCTTTACCAATAAAATCGGTTTTATCTGCGCCGCAATTTTTTTATTTTATTGGTAAAGGGGAAACAAACGAAGAAGTTACCGGATACCAGTTACCCTAGTGTGGCATCAGCCAATTGATTATTTTTTACTTTTTTACCCACTTTTTCGATCGTGAATAGTAAAAAAAAAGATTGGCTGATGGCACACGAGAAAAAACATACCGTATTTTTCCTTGTTTCTTTCCGCGTTTACCTATGATACAGGTTTTAATTGCGACTTAAACAAATTTTTTGTGCAACCACACTAACGCAAACAAATGAAATAAAAAAATATTTCATTGTCATTTTTAACTTATGCCAGCGTTTCCCAAAGTGGGTTGCCACGGAACCCCGGGGTTCCGTGGCAATTTTTAGGGGTTCCACGAGCTAGTACCAGACAACATCCGTGCCATAAGATTTCAGTTCATACATACACACATACATTTCATACATACATACCAAAATTAAACAATAACGATAATTATTTGGTACAAAATCCTTTCAAAAGCAATGAAAAGCCAACGGGACTACTAGCAGAAGACACAGCGAAGACGTGCCGTTAGCAACTTTCTGCTGTAATATATTTGATGAATATAAAAATTTAGCCAGAAAGGCTATTAGAGTTATATTGCCATTGTTAAACAACACATTTATGCGAAACAGGATTCTCCATGAATAGGGTCCCATGAAATTTGAAGAATCGGAAAAGGGTTCCGTAGCAAAATAAGTTTGGGAACCGCTGACATATACATTTTAGTTTAAATTTTCAGCTCAATTCCCTTAGACGTATCACTTCATGCGACGTGACTATGGATCTTCCTGTGGCCCTATTCTGGTTTTCTCCGGGAATAGGGAATTGGGAATTAGTGACGTATTTCTAGCAGTTGGGAATTATTTATTCCCCAAAGTGTATTCTGGCGCTTGGGAATTTTTTTTATTGGGAAAAAATAATTCCATTTTATAGCAGTTTTGACGTTAATTTTTCCCAATTATTTTTTTAGGGAATTGTAATTCGTATTTTTCGAATTTTTAAACATTATTTATTGTAATAAATGTTTATTTAAAAGTAAATTAAACTTGTATTAAGGTCGCAACATGTGTTTTAGTTTATAAAAAACAAAATAAAAAATTTTTCCCCAAAAATTATTCCCAGTCTACCAGAATATACATTTGGGAACGGGGAATAAATATTTGGGAATTATTGCAATTTGTAATTACAGCAAAATATTTTCCCAATTCCCTGTTCCCTGGGAAAGCCAGAATAGGGCCACTGGTTACTAGATTTTAAAATCAAAATTTACTAAATAATTTTATGCAAAACTCTCAATAAAATTTTTTTTAAATCTTAGTTGACTTCATTAGTTTGAATTTTTTTCATTTATTTGTCACGTCAAAATTTCAAGTGATAGAAATTGTCATTTGGAGTGATAGCAGTCGCAAGGAAATATTTATAAAGCAGCATACTAAGATTTAAAAAACAGGCAGAACGGCTTTATTGAACAATTATTAGATGAGTAGTCACGTCACTTGAAGTGATGCGACTAGGGGAATAGGGGTGTTTATTTTTGAGAGAGCAGAATAAAACAAAATAAAAAAAATTTGTAGTTATGTATATACACGAGAGATTTCAATAATTTTTTTTTGTATTTTTTGTTACACATGTATATACAGTATCTATCCCTTTTTCAACCAAAAAAAATGGCTTAATTAAAGACCAAACCACACAAATGTGTGAGTAAAAAATCATAGTATGTAATGATACAAAATTTCGCTTGATTTGAAGTACAACCAACACAATTGTATGTATAGTTAAAGTGTTTTTTTTTCGGGCGAAATAAGTTTGAAAGGAATGCGCAAATGTGTAAGTTGGTTCAAAACACATACAAAAATAAATTTTTGACATTGTACTTTTGCCGTTCTCGCACATTTGTGTTAGTAAATCACAAAAGGGCTATTACGACTAGTTGGCCTTGAAAAAAAATACGAGATACCAAAAATCCTGCCTGGAATTAGGCACTAAGAATAATATTCACTTTTCAACGAATAGTGAGCGAATAATGAAAAAAACACAGAGATCGATGTTTTGAATAGATCAGAAATTATATTGTATTTTTCTACTGTCTGCTCCTTCCCAAACGAATAGTTGGCGAATACTTTATAAATATGTATTTTAGAGCAAAATTTTTTCCATGTGGAATCCAATTGATTTTACTATCCAATTTCTTTTTGTTTGCGAGAACTAAAACAAAATTTTATTCTTTTCTTTTGTTTTACTTTTCATAAACCTCAACCAGTCAAAACTTCAGAGCTTAAGTTGTGCTCCGTTTAGACCACTTAGGAGAGCGGTACGACCACCAAAATTTTAGAGGTCAGTTGCTTGTTTGTGACGAGAAGCCTATAAAATCTTGCGATTCTAGCGATTGTATCACTAACCGAAGTGGTGCAACCGGCGTGTAACTTACGCTCTTAAGTCGTGACTGGTTGAGGCATATTTGTTTAAATGGATAATAAAATATCCCACTACAGTGAGAATAAAGAAAAATTTACTTAAAATTATCTTTTACCATAAGTTTGGCAGACACCCTTAGAATTTCTTTGGTTCTTTTAAAAAACTGACTTTAATTAAATCTTTCGTTTGATTTAATGCGGAACATGTATCTATTTGTAGACGATTTCGGCATTTAGTCTTAATTAAATTCTGAAAAGAAAATATTCTTTCTACGTTCGCCGATTCTCGCAATCCGCAAGTGCTCGAAATTCATTATTTATAATCGCAATATGCTTCAGTTCTTCGCTGGAAAAAACTTTACGATACGACGCAAAATTGAGTTAGTTTCACCTGTAATTACATTCTCGTGTGAAAACCTCATCGCCAAAATTAATTTTTTACGTAAATTATCACAAAAGATGATATAGAACAATTTAACTTAGTGATCTAACCAACAAAATTCGAACATTTTTAGGGCAGATATTTTTATGAAACTTTAAACCATACAATGCAGAATTGATATTACCACAAGCATTAACAACTTGAGAATCCCAGGAGAACCTGTCATTTATACAAATTCCCAGATTATTAACATGATTCGCAAACTTAATCTTCACACCGTCAATAAAGATATCGAGTATCACTGGGAAACTTCTTTTAGAAACCAGAATTGCTTGTGTTTTAGTGATGTTCAGTCAGATTCCATTAGATTTGGATTAAGCCAATACATTGGATAGATCCAGATTAATATTGTTAAGGGTTTCCAATATATTTTCACTAGTACCACTTTAATAAATTTGACAATCATCAGCATACATGTGATATTTGCAGTATTTTACTGCTTGTGGTAAGTCATTAATAAAAAGGGAAAACAGAGTTAGAGCAAGTATAGTCCCTTGAAATACACCTACAGGTATAGGCACAGGAACTGATTATTTTCCATTTACAATGACTTTACAATTTTTGGTCTAGTTGACTTAAGTTAAGAGCTATCAAACAGCACCACCTTTATATCAATACGATGACCAGAACCCATTTGTCGTTGACGAGGAATATGACTGTTTAAATAACCAAGGGGATGATCACTGTAAAAAAATTGCCCAAATCTCAGAGATGTTTCAGAGAAACGGTATATGTGTCTAGTTGAGTTAAGATAAGAGCTATCAAACGACACCACCCTTATATCAATACGATGACTAGGTAGCCACATATCCCGTTTCTCTTGACATCTCTGAGATTAGAGCTTCAGTGTGGTGTCGTTTTATAGCTCATATTTATGCTAACTAGCCACATATACGGTTTCTCTTAGACGTCTCTGAGATTTGAGCAGTTTTGTTTAACTGATCATCCCCTTGGTTATTTAGACAGTCATATTCCTCGTCAACGACAAATGGGTTCTGGTCATCGTATTAATATAACAGGTGGTGTCGTTTGATAGCTCTTATCTTATGCAATCTAGCCACATATACCGTTTCTCTTAGACATCTCTGAAATCTTGGCAATTTTTTCCACAGTGATCATCCCCTTGGTTATTTAGACAGTCTTATTCATGTTCAACAACAAATGGGTTCTGTTCATCGTATTGATATAATGGTGGTGTCGTTTGATAGCTCTTATCTTAAGTCAACTAGACACATATACGATTTCTCTTAGACATCTCTGAGATTTGGGCAATTTTTTTTACAGTGATCATTCCATTGGTTATTTAGACAGTCATATTCCTCGTCAACGACAAATGGTTTCTGGTCATCGTATTGATATAAAGGTGGTGTCGTTTGATAGCTCTTATCTTAAGCAATCTAGTCACATATACCGTTTCTCTTAGACATCTCTGAGATTAATTAGATTTAGAATTTTTTTAATCGCTCGTATAATCTTTTAAAACATGTGGACATTGAACGCACTTTGAACATTTATTTTGATTTGTTTTTGATTTTTACGACGTATAATTATCTTATTCGAAATCTAATACCAAATATATTTTGATAGTATAAGAAATTAGGTGTACTCTTGAGTAATTTTTGGATTTAAAAACCCCATGTTTGGGTTTCGTAATAAAATATTTTTACAATTTATAATGAAGTGTAACATTTCGAATTTCGTATTAATCTACTTATTTTTATTTTTCATTTGTTTCCGAAGTCGCTAATTTAGTAATTTCGTTATTAACTATTCATAACAAAAAAATTTAATAAGCCTAACATTGCTGTTGCCAACTGTTTTACTAATAAGTACATGTGCATTTTTTGTTATTTTGGCAAATTTTATGTTCCGCCATGTTTTGTTATTTTTTAATTTTGTCGGAAACCTCACAGTCGTGAGGATAGGAATTCCTGAAAATCATCTAAATCGGATTGCACTGGAGTTGATGGATTATAGCAAACTACAATTAATACAGTCATAGATGGTAATATCATTTCTGCCATCAAAATTTCAGTTTTACAATAAATGAATGATTGAATAGCCTTAAGTTTAAAGCATTTTATATAGTAAATGCCTATTCTGTCAAATCTCAAGATGTTGTACCCATTCTACGAGACAGATTCGTCAATGAAGACAATACGCATCCAGAGTCTAATGTAGGATGCTTGATTATTTTGGATTTTTTAACTTCCACATATTGTATGCGGTCTGTTATGAGTTGAATCACTCAACGAATTTAACTGACAATGATAAACTGGTGTTCATTATAATTTCTATCGCTTTGTGGTAAATATCATTAAATACAAAAAGTGTTAGTGACTCGGTTACACTAAGATTGGAAGGCTCATTGGTGAAGAACAAATCTAAAAATGACCCGCCTTACGGATCCGCTGTCCGGTAGTAGCTATTAATTTAATCGTCGAGTTTAAATTATGCTTGGTAGATTGAAGTCACCAATTGAAAGTATTAGGCTGTATAAATCTGCAGACTTCTTTTGTTTATATTGAATCCCATGCATACTTGTTCCACTATTGATGTTGTAAAATTTATTAAAGAATTAGAAATTGTGGAATGCACGGCAATGAGTACACCGCCACCTAATTTTTGAGTAACGAAACGAAGGGAAAACTTGCATCAAAAAATGCACGGGTTATGTAATATAAATGGATCATACACTTACACATCCTTATTTATTTTAGTTTGTATCGTTTTCTATCAATAGTGACGAGTATAAAAAATTGTTCTTCAAGTGTATTGCATAGCTCATTTAAATTGCATAACTCACGCATTTTTTGATGAAAATTTCTCCTCTGTTTCGTTACTCTTTATAAATTATATACTCTTTGCTCTAACGCAGCCGATTAGTTCTCACACAAATTAGAAGATGTTAATACTTAAGCGCCTCGTAGATTGTTAGTACTTTACTTTATTTACTAGAATGATTAGCTGTGAGTAAAAATTAATTTTATCTTTCTTTCCTTTTTCACTCCGTTCATAAATATTTTAAAACGATGCAATCTCATCTCTCTTATGGCCGGTTGCACAGAAAAATAATTAACGGCCTGTTAGTTGTGCGCCAGTTAAATATTTTATATGAAATTTGTTTTTGCGGTCACCAAAAAATCAACGCAAACTTGGGTAAATATATTTTATTCCATGGTTTCTCATTGAATTCAGATCAAAAACGAGTTTAGTAGATTCAATTATGCGCTCAGAGTTGGTATTCATTGAGATCAATAAATAATTTAACCTGCTCATATTCCATAAAATTTGGTTTTCTGTTAAAATAATGCAAGTTTGAATAAAATTATGGTAGGAAACCATGGTTCTGCTGTTCATTCCGAGAAGACAGGGAACACTAAAAATAGGACGCTGCTTCGATGTCAATCGCTCATATCTTAATGACATATACAGAAGATTTTGTTACACTTGTTAATTTCGAAAGCAGATATAACTTTCAATTGCACTTTTCTATTAAATATAATCATCACCATTATCATCTTCAATAAACATGTACATGTTATACACAAAAAGCATTACAACAACAACCAGGAAAAAAGTGAACATTAAAGTCAGTAGTATTTGATGGAAATCAAAATGGGAAAAACTGAAAGAGAAAAACTAAACAATAATAGCACAAAATTCAACTGGTGATCTATTGTGTAGTTGGATTTTTTAATTCAATAGAATTTTTTTTTTGTATCATTACAACATTATGTTTTTTATGTTTTCGGTTATACATACTATCTCTCTATGTACCATATATAGAACATACATACATATATGTATGCTGCTAAAAAATACATGACACTTTAAAAAAAATATATAAAATACGTTATTGCATTGTTCCTTTTAGCAAGTGGGACTGTTGCATGCCGCCAACATTTATTCATATGGTACGGATCACAGTTACATCTTATTAGCAATGTAATATTATAGTGACCAGTCTCTTCAACTTCAAGCACCAATAACTATAAACGAATTAAAATTTCATTAATCAAAATACTGATTAACTGTTAGTTTTTAATTTGTCTTATTAATCAACACTAATTACATTATAATTATATCGTAAGTAGAAAATATGTGCTATCGATAGTTTTTAAAACTTATATGTAGCCGTATAATTAATAAGATGCTGTCAAGATAATTTTACTTTTTTACGTATCTTAATTTTGGGTTGATTAGTTCGTCTGGTAGCTGCGTTGGAATTTATAATTATAATTTAATATAATTTATATAATGTCTTAATAACAACGTGTGTAAGATTCCGTTCTCACCGAGCGTAATTTAAAATTGCCAGTTAAAAGTTCGTTTAATCGTAGCACATTCAAATTTATACAACAAACATAACGTTTTAACCCTTTTTCAAATATACTCTGCAATCACAAACCATTCGAACATAACCAACAACATTTGATTTATTTGGTAATAAAATATACGCGAGACTATATATAGAAAGTCCGCGAAAAACAATCAAATCTTGTTATTACATTAAGGTAGTCATACTTCTTATCCTTTTTACCTTCTACTTTTTTATTATACACGCATATTTGGACGACGTCGAGTGTGTGTAAAAAATAATATCGTGTGAATATTTTATTTACGACCCCTTCAATTAGAATGTAGTTTTTCGACTCTATAAATCCCCGATCCGCATTTATTATACTCGTATATATGTTATAGACTTTCTCGCGGATAAAACGCGTATTTATGGTAGTGGCAATAAAAAAAAAAATCTCGAGGGTTGATTTAAAGAAAGACGCGGTCGAATGAACATTACAAAACGTATATGATGTGAAATATGGACAAAAATTGCAAGACAATCTCTCGATAGAGGTTTGCATTTAGACCGTCTGATATAAATTTGAAGCCAATAGAATTACAACAAAAAATTTACATAATCGTTAAAATCAGGGTTGATATTTTTGACGGTGAATCCTGTTTACGCTATACATATATGGATACTTGTATTCTACTTGGTGGGAGATTAAATAAAATTTATTTAGGAGAGTTTTATGAGATTGTCCTAGAGAGATTACGGTGGACGATATAAAATTAATTAGTTCCATTTTAAACTTGATATTCATAGAGATTTGATTGTTTGGAAGAAATTTATATTATCCCGCTAATCAGATAAAATATTGACCGTTAAGAAAAATAAAAAAAGTAAATATTCGAGTTTGAAAATATAAGAATCTCGCGGGAAATTTGATACATATTTGAAAAAATATTATGAAGGTTACAAAGATATCAAGTCACCCTATTTGAAAATCAATATAAAATTATTATTACGATTCCATATTTTAAAATCTCATACATGTATGACCTCATAAATCAAATTGATTTTTCCGTATATTTTCTTAGAATACAGCAGCCGAGATTTAACAGAAATATATAAACCGAACCGATCAAAATAAGGATATAACAAAACAAATAGCGGAAAAAATATGTCGATGTTGAACACGAAATGGAAAAAGAAGAGGAAAACGGGGACATAAAAATCAAGTCCAATTCATCGAACTGTAAATTATCTGAAAACTATGACTATATACACAATACAGTAGTTTTGTCAGTTACATGTTATATATATATATATTTATAGAGTTCAGACATTCACTTAATAAAAAATTTGATTTAAGAATCCCCTTTAAATTATAAAATATCGTCGAAATTGTTTTGTGTAATTCAAATCAATTGAAAATTTTTAATTCAAGTCAGAAGTTTGTGCAAAATACTGAAAGTTTTGGATGCTTAACAGAAATTATTTAAATATGTGTTGTTGTAGATACTATATAGCTTTGCAGTTTTTTTGCGTATAGCCAACTCAGTTAATTTGCGTATCATGAAATTAAACATTTAAGCCCAGTTGCCGTTCTCTATATCGCCGAAGTACAACAAATCGTAGTTTTAAAAAACTCACTGTGTGTGCTGTGCCGTAGCTTCTCTACAGCCCAGAATGGTTGACTGACCTGGGTGAAGCTTCATACTTAAGCTTTTCTCTTAAATTGCATGATAACAATAATTTTTGATCGTAAAAAACGACTTCGAACTAGAAGTTTCTAAATAAAGTTTGCAATATAACACCGGTCAGTTTGTAACGAATTTTTCGCTACAATTTGTTCATAGGTTGCCCAGCACAGATTTTTAATTTCACATTGATCGTTTCGCAGATTTATGTAAATGTGTATTTGTTTTATCTCAAGCACTTAACACAAATGAGAGAGTAATGAAGTTCTAACGGGGTTTTGCATTGGTATAAAAACGAAAATCTGATATGACGCGGGGAGTTGATTGTTTGAAGTGTTGTGAAAAATATCTTGTAGCTTAGACTAAACAAGTCAAGATAAAATAACGTTCCAACATAAATTATATAAAATATATTATTATAAATCCTAAAACTATATAATAAATAATAAATTATAAAAATAAACTTTAAATCTATTAAAGCTAAGTTTGTGATCGATATAATATTTTTTTTTAAATATTTTTTTGTATGAGTGCTATGAGAGTAAAAGCAACGCATGGTCAGGTTGCAGATTAGTGTTAACTTTTGTGATGCGGTATATATACAATCCGCGTACCGAATATCTGATAGCGATATATACATATATATATTTTTAAGTGACCAAATTATTTGTAGTGTATGAACTTTTTTTTTTGAGCTAACATTATACATCTAATATACAAATTATTGGCACAACGATAAAAAGTTAAAAGACGATATACCAAGTTTAGGCTAAAATCTTAAAACTGTTTTTGTTCAATATTTCTAATATTACCACTATCATAAATACGATAATAATAATAATATAATAGTGAAATAATAATAACATAAAATCTTATATATAAATAAAATACAAATATCTGTATTATGAATTGTGTTAGGAGATGTCATGAGTGTTATAAATTGACAGTTAAGTGGTTAAATGGAATAGTTATTCCGTCAGCGCTAAAAACATTCGCGAAGCTTGTTAAAAGACTGTTAAAATCCCGTAAGCAAGCAAATTCAGTGAAGGATATTATACCGAGTACTTAGGACGCATAGTGGAATAACAGTATGAATTAACATGAGTGATACAGTGGCATAGTTCGATAAATAAGATAGTTATCGGCTGTGACTTGGAACTTGTGGATGCATAAAATTTCGTTTTGCATTTAAAATAATATTATAGTTATTAATATTTAAGGACTAATTAAACGTGAATTAATCTGTGAATAAAGTGGGCATTTTCGCCGTTAAAATATTGTCGCAAACGTTATATTTTGCGAAAAAAAACATATTACGGCTGCCATTAAACCGCGTAGTTTACTCATTGCACTATGGTGTATTAAAACATGAATTTGCAAATTCGTCGATTCAACCTTTAAGTGATTGATTTTTTTATTATTATATGTACATATTAATATCGATCTTAACGAAACACATCTTCGATAACATATGCATAACGTCGTATTAACTATAATGGCCATTTTGACATCAACTGGATTAAAAATATTTTTTTTTGTTCTTTTATAATTATAATTGCTGTTAAATATTCATTTGATTAAATTTACAAATTTATTAGTAGTTTTCATGATTTTCTAATTTTATATAAAATCGTAAATTCCATTTCGTTTAGCAAATCCTTTTTCAATAAACTGACCTTGTTTTTTTTTAAATTCATTTCTTGTCGTGGTAATTATCATCATCATTTTTATTGATAATTAAGTTCCGTCTTGAAAATGGTTTGCTAAATTTAATTTTTTTTCCTAGATTTAAGTACTAACAAACTAAATTTTATCATTATACTATATATATAATTTGTTTATTCTTATACATAAAAATTTTGGTTTATTTACTAAATAAAATTAATTATATTATGTTTCTGTTAATTAAAACAAAATTCAGCTCGTATTTAATTTTCACATAATTTTTTTTGTGTGATCGAAATTATTGTCATGGTTCGTAATTCTCTTTCTCTCTCGAATGTGATCATAGTGAAGACTGAAGTGTAGTGAAATCTAAAATCATGAGATAACCTGTAAATTGTTTTTGGAGGATGTGATGAAATGTGAGGGTAAGTGATGTCGCGTGAGTATATTTATATCATTGGATAAGTTAGTCATCCATTCCGTTTTATTCCCCAATTTTTTGCCCTTCCTTTTGCGGTAAAGCACGATTACTTACGCTTCAACAAAACCCACCCCATTTCCACTGAGCATTAGCTGGCAAGATGCCACCGCCGTTGAAGCCTCTGAGTAAAGAACTAACCATTCAATTCTGTCAACGATCGAGTATTATTTTGGAAGGTTCTCTGTAAGCCAGACCCACTCATACAAAAATTAAAGTGGGCATGATTATTTTTGATAAAAGCTATTTTTGCTTTCATTTACGTAGCAAAAAATGGAGTAGTAAATATGTTGTGAGAAACACCTGAATTTCTTTAACGAAAAATGTACATAGATCTCGAATTTTAAATCGAAAAATTGAACCTACCGGATTTTTGATAAAAACTGTCTTATATATCTTTTTTTTGCAACTATTGCCAAAGGCTTTATTCTTGAATCTCTCTTTATACGAAACTAAGAAGAAGTGTAAAATTCTTAAAAACTATAATTTTTATAACTTAATCCTCAACATGCGTGTAATTATTAGAGCATCTGCTCTGCGAAGCCGTCTGTATTTCTCTAGCTAGTTTGTTAGGGTGTGATTTCAGTTTCCTTTACAGTTTTAGTTCCTATCTATAGATGTTGCTGTTTCGAATATACCATGGCGCATTTATAATGCTACGAAGTATCTTTGCTTGCATTCTTTGTACGATGTGATGCACTAGTTGAGCCCCATTATAGTTTTATACCATATGTCCATATGGAGATTATGATCGCTTTGTTTAGTAGAATCTAGTCAGTCTAGAGAGAGTTTCGATTTTCTTCCGATCATCCAGTACATTTTAAAAAATTTTGATTGCGTTTTCTTTCAATGTGCTTTTTCCATGTCATTCTTCTATCGAGATGAAGACCGAGATATTTGACGTTTGTTTGTTGGGGAATTGTATAAGCCTAACAACAACAATGAACTAGAAAATAACTATGCCGATATGTTTATAAGATACGTATATATGGATTAAATAGAGAGAAAAATTAAAGTTGATGGCGTTCCGAGGTTAATCGCGGAAATATAAAATTTGCACTACTTGATTTCTCTTATTTATTTATGTATTCCTAGTAAAGATTCAATCCAAAAAAAAAATCTACCAAATGTTGTCATAAAAAAATCGCCGAAGTTTACATTTTTCTAGTGAGATCTCAACGTGCTGAATACGCCCATTGACTTAGCTAATTATTTCATTAAATATTAAATCGTTAAAAATTCCAGTAGTAAAAATACGCAAATAGAAGAAAATTGTTAGAAACTATGAAACGGGATTTTAATTAAATTTAAAAGTTACAAATAGTCTTAATATAAATGATTTAGTATCAGAATGTAAACGTATTTGACCTCCAGGATAATTAGATAATAACACAATAGCTAGACAGAGCAATTTTATCAAACCGGCTACCGTAAAATATATAGAGAATATTATGAGAAACTTGGGTTTTTATTATAAGTTCATAGGTTGTCAACATTGTCTACATTGTCGACGTTACCGATGCAAAAACTCGTTATTCTTTAAGTTATGGATAACGTGTCGACAACTGTGTAGAATACGTTGCCTAATAATCTACACCGCTCATCTCTGACGGTGACGATTTGTGGCGACTACCACGAGAACACACACTTCGTTCAATCAATTGATTAATGCATTAACTAATTCGGGAAAATGTTTTCAGATTTTTAAAGCGCCACTGAAACCGTTGCAAAATTAATCCATTCATTCTACACTAGCCCTCAGTTGGGTTTCCTATATTGATTGAAAAGAAGAAATGGAAGTAGGATTCCAATTTTTTAAAAGGATTTAATTATGAAAATAGACATGTTATGAGATTGTGTATTGTCTTAAATTTTCATGTCAAATTTACTGTCACGTAAAATTGCTTTAAAAAAATTAAATGTTTACAGCGATATGGTCCCTCATCACAATAATTTCAACAAGTATTTTTTTTTATCTTTGGAATTAAAACAAACATTAAAAATATGCATATGACAATTTTAATAATTTTAACTTTTTTTGTTTTCTCATAACATAATGATGAAAAATGATCCTGCTTGTGAGAGTAGTCACCTATGTATATTTAATCCTCCAAGTCCTCCTATACAAATCCATCTAGCTGTCTATCTATATATACTCAACTTTTCACTTTATATATAGATATAAGTAAATGATGGATTCACAATGTCTGCATTGTTTTTATTGTTGGCACGATTTTTTTTTTTATTTTATTTTCGAATAAAAATATAAACGAGATATAGGATAGGATAGAGGGATGTAGTGAATTGAAAGAGGATTTGATGATGAATTAAAAAAAAAACAATTTCCATATTTCCATTTACGATTTAGTTGACTTTCAGTTCAGTGTTCTTATTTTGTACGGTTGCTTAATAATTTTAAGTGTGAAATGATTAAAAAAAATTATGAGTTGAATTGTACGAAATGATTTCAATCTTGTTTTATTGTAACGGCTTTATGTGAATCTTATCTTGAATTTACGAGAATTGAAAAATAATTTTACCGTAGAGGATTTCAATTATAAATAAGTTTAGTAGGTTTCACAGTTATAGGTATGTATAGTGTGCCCCAAAAATGAAACGAACTACACTCAGAAAAAAAATATGATAAATACGTGATTGCATTTACCATAATATCATCATAACAAAAAAAAATTTTCAGTGATCATCATTGTTATGATGAAGAAGATCATGAAAAATTATCAAGAATATCATAGTATGATAAAATCAATCATTTAAATAATTGTATTTAACATACAATGATGATATTATGGTAAATGCAATCATGTATTTATCATATTTTTTTCTGACCGGAAAAAACATTTTGAGTAGATTCGAAAAAAACATTTTTCGCACACTTACATGAAGTACGCCATCTGCGTATTTTGTAATGTAAATTTATTTTGAAACACTATTATTTGGGTTGCCTTACAATGTCCGCTGCCAAACTATTTAATTTTAGCCGAAAAACTCTTGTTACCTATAGTTACCCTACCAAGTCTGGCGCATATTACCGGGATAAAATAAATTAACTTTACCTATGAGAATGTAAACCCAACGGCTCTTAATGAACCACTTCCCACAAAAATATTTCCATTTACTCAATTTAATAGTGGAATTGTGCATCAGACAAACACAGTACTATTCCTAAGATATTAAATAAGCTTAGATTGTCGATGATCCCCAAGCTGATATAGCAAACTCTCGCATATTTCGACCACCAATCTGCCTTTCAGTAGCAGTAACGCCGCTAAGTTACCTGTAATTGGGCTGATGTTGACTAGAATGCATTTACATTCACTTTAATAAAATGATTGTTCTAAGTTCTTCTGCTAGTAGCACTAACCCACGTAAGATCGGTTAACGACGTAGAATTGTCTTTAGCGACCATTACACAATCAATATTAATGACAATACTACTTGGTATTGACAATGATGCGCGGGCGGTATTGACATAAATCCGGTATTGACATAAATTTTCTGATTTTTGTGCATACTACATAGGGATGGGAATATGTGTTTATGGGGAGCCCTAACCGTGTGTAGGGTAATTATTCCAACTGTTAATTTGAAAAATATTAGAATATTTTAATATTTCATATTCAGTTGTTTTTCCCTTCAACATCAATGTTGAACAAATTGACTCCGTTTTCTCGGACAATCGAGAAATTCTTTGGCAATTTATAAAAAAAATTGGAAAATATGCCGGAGTTGTGGGATCCTACACATCCCGATTATATGATAAAAGCAAAACGGCATATATCGTTAATTAAACTATCCGAAATATACAAAAAAATTAAGCCAGGAGTAAATGTCGCCGACGTGCGAAAAAAATTAACACATTACCCACAAATTATAGAAAAGAGATAAATAATTTTTTAAACTCTAAGGCCGGCCACACACGTACAGTCTTAACTGTCAGTTTTAAGTGTGTAGTTATAACTGTCTGTTTTAACTGTGAACTGAGATGCACACACACGTTCAGTCTAATCCTTCAGTTATTATCATGGAATGAGCGGAATGATTTGGCTGCTCTCGGTGTATGAAATTTCGACACAAAACTGAGAACTGTGCAGTTAAACCCCCACACACGTTCAGTTCAGTTAATCGTTTCACGATTAACTCACGATTTTAACTAAACAGTTAAAACTGTGAGTTAAAACTGTTCGTGTGTGGCCTACCTACGCCTGCGGGAAGCGGCACATAAGAATTATATGTGCCCAAATCGTGATTTTTCTACGCTTTACAGTTTTTGGACAGATTCGAACAACCAGTAAATTCAAAAGCCCAACAAATTGACGAGGTTAGTATTAATTTGACATGCTACAAAAATATATCAAGTATAGTTACTGAGAATGTGGTTTTTGTAAATTGAGATTTAGTTCAAATGCATACATCTCCAAATATTTTTTTTTCCCATATTGGCACTAGAATTTAGTAATGGCTTTGGCTTCGGCAAATTCAAAGATCGTTGCTGCAACATTTCTCCAAATTAGTAGTAATTCATTACTCCGCCGTCCGATATGCGGCCGTTCATCCCAACATTTCTCTCTCTCTCTCTCTCTCTCTAGCATTTACATCCCATGAAGGTATTTTGCCGCCCGCACTATGGTCCTCCATCCATCTCGGTCGATCGCTCTCGTCCACCAATTTCGACATCCTAGGTCTTCTTCGAAGTCATCACACCAGCGCAGTTAGGGTCTCCCTCTAAACATACACCGGCTAGGTGTTGATGGAACACTTTGTAAATCATTCGTTGTTGTGGAGACCTTGCAACGTGGCCGAGCCCCAACATCAACCATTACAAATTCCTTTCTAGCATTTGCTACAGCCAACAAAACTATACTGTAAAATCCTTTGTAATTGTAATAAAGAGACCCTGAATTTTTGGATTTTTGTTAGCAAAATGTTAGCAAAATAATTGGCTATGTCGGCCCACTCTTCGGGAATTGTAGAAAACTAAAAATAGAATGTATTAACATAAAATAAGCTATACTCAACACGACGGTTACCTTAAATGTAATCTTTTAAAACAAAAATTATAATTTCACATGTTTCGATGATGGCCTTGGTTATTGAGGCAGGTGACATGATCGCCTTAAACTTTTAATCTTCAAAGCTCCTACCAGTGGCTAAATATCGCGGGGTTAGTGCAAACCGTTCGTTTACGGGTATGCTTCGCCGCATGTGTGCGTCTTGTCTCTTTAAATAAGGTTCCACTAGTTCGTAGAGTAAGTAATTATATTTTCCTTCACCTATTCTAAAATAATTTTGAAAGTCAGTAGCATTTGTACTTCCTATATGTCATTTAACAAGACGACATGGGAGTAATTAATGGTCATGCTTTTGAATCCAATTTTTAGTGTCCATTACCTCCCAAGTTTATTGTAGTTACGTAAGAATCAGCCTTTTTGTCAGAAAACGTCAATTCCGGAAAAAGAGAAATTGGGAATAGAGAAAAACTAATTACACCGATGATGTTGCAAATTTAATCTAGAATCTCTTAGTGCATGATAGTTTCTCTCGTAAATGATATACTTCTTAAAATTTTTGAATATAACGAAAAACCTGGAGGATACCACTTCCCGTAGACTGATTTCAGCAAAAAAACATTATGATCTCTCAATTTATGAGGAAAGCTAAGTATGCAGTTCAATCGCGATAAGTCAATCCACATATTTTTTTTTAAAACCACTTTGACCATACTTTCAGCGATATTCTTTTGGTAGTAAAATAAAGTAAAGTAATCATGAAAAATATTTGCCACGAGATTTTGGACGATTGGCCATTCCACAACTATGGCAAAATTGAGAAAATCGTCATTGATATGGGCGTTAGATAGATTTAACATAAACGTATAATGAGATCGAAGATCACCTCGCAAAATTTTGACTAGTATTAAGTTGAAGTTGAAAAAATTCTTTAATTATTATAACGATATGTTCTGGGCCATGATTGGCCATTCCTCAACTATGGCAAAATACTTAACAACGTCAATGATATGGGCATTTGATAGATCTAACATAGAAACATAGCGAAATAGATCTAACATAGAAACACCTCGCAAAATCTCGAGTCCTAGGTAGAGAGAGTATGTGAGTGATTCAAGTTAGTATGTGTTCTCGGTGTGCGGTTCAATCTGCTATTAAAAGGTTCTCGGAGACTGGTTCTGACAAAAACACAGTGAAAACGAGCAGAAAATGCGTAACTACTAATTGTCAGGGCAGAACACTTATTCGAGAAGCTCACAAGGACCGCAAACAAATTTGTCTGTACTCGGTGCAGCTTTCTCGGAGGACATACGAAGGCCGATTGCTTCTAGAACGGCAAGAAGAAGACTCAGCGAAGCCTCTGCTGTCTGTTGTGAGTCCAACAAAGAGAAACGCTTAGAATGAGGTCGACGACACCAACCATTATAATATAGAAGAAGGTTGGTCTATTGTTGTATGGTCCGACGAATCCACATTTGAGGTAAGTTTTATATCATCGGTATAAAACAATAACTATAGTTATTTAATTTGGTCTTATATAAAATACAACCAATCTAATATTTTTAGATATTCGGGACACCAAACTAGACGTTTGTTAGGTAACGTGTCGGCGAGGAATACCATCTAGATTGTGTGGCACTTCCGCCAAACACGGAGGCGGCAGCATTATGATATGAAGTTGTATGGCTACCGATGGCGGCGATGAAATTGTAGTTTGCGAAGGCCGCATATAAACAGTCAAAAGTACATCAATATGCTACAAACTGCCTTGATGTCGTCGTTGACGCGGATTTTTGGCGAGGCCAACATAGACGACGTCAAATTTCAGCAAGATAATGCTCGATACCATAAATCGGCAACCACCATGCATTGGTTTTGATATAACAACATTGTCCTGCTGGACTGGCCTGCGCAGTCTTTATGGGGTATATGGAAGAGCAAGATACGGGAGCACAGCATTACATCAAGAGCAGAGTTAAAAACGTTTTAACGAATGAGTGCACAAAACTTGTACGCAGCATGCCCCAAAAGATTGCTGCGATGACATAAGCAAAGGGTAGACCCTAATATATGAATATGGACAACAAAACTAGTTTCATTTGTAATCCTGTATGTGTGTAGTGCAGTAAATTGTAGGGTGCCTAATACTTTTGGCCAAGGCTGTAGTTTCGCCTACATGTTTTCTACTTTAGTGTATAATCACTAACACAAACACACAATTGTTGGTTAGGATTTTTTTAGGAAATATTTCACACCGGTATCGACTGATCGCGAGAGGAAACTTTACCATATACTTAAGCTTTTCCACAAATTGGAGGCTTAAGCTTTTTCGTTTTTTTGATCAAAAAAAATTTCACCAAAATTCGGTTTCTCGGCGGTTTCCGGCGGATTGATTGACTATTCGGAATCAAACTTTAAACCAAATCTTTTTCCATACATTGGGAGTTCCATGCGAAATGTGGTGGATATCTGTGAATCGGAAGTGGCAGCTTTCGTAGGATTTTTTCATTTTTTTATTGTGAATATTAAATTTTCAACAAGGATTGCATTTGTTTGTTTTCAGAAATTTAAGCATGAATAATAATTTATTATTTAATGATTTTTTAAGACAATTATTACAATTAAATACACATGGTGCAAAAAACTAATATAAAATTGTAATTTAATAAATGATAATGTAAACATGATTGGGCCTCCAAATTATTTAAGGGAAGCATCTAATAATGAACTGATTAATAAAATCGAAACATTAACAGCTTCTAAATTTTATATTGCCCCGCTCAACATAAACCAAACAAAGATTCAAACCTATAAAATCGCTAGATGTTAGCGACACACAAGCTGCACTTGCTGCGGAAGGTTTCCATGCCAAATATATTGGTAATATAGTAAACCGTGAGAAGGTACCCTACCCGTTTGGAACTCGAGCCAGAGTAAGAAAAGTAAAAAGGAGTCCACAAGATTTACAACCTAAAATATTTATTATACTTCTCAAAATAGTAATTGAAGAACCTAAGAAGGGGTCTGAACCTGTTCAATGCATATAGTACCAAGAATACGGACACACGAAAGCATGCTGCACCTTAAATGAAGTTTGTGTTATTTGTGGTGAACTTCACGACTCCAAACAGTGTGACAATTCTCGCAATGGCCCATCTGTGAAACGTTGGGTACGTATCTGAAGTTAAAACGAAAAATATACCCTAAAATGAGAGCTGAGCAATGAATGCTCAATATGCAATTTAATCAGAGGGTTATGTTACCAAAAAATATAAAAATATGAAACCAACGACTGCAAACACACAAAATGATAGCTACGAGACCTTTGCCAGTTCGAGACCTTTGCCTGTTTACAACCAGGTTTTTCTTGCGCAAATAAAAGGTAACAAACCGAAACCCAAAATTCATTTTTATGAGGAGGACCTTAACATTCACACCACGGTAAATAAATTAATCGACACCAGCCAAAGTTTCACCATGATGATGATGATGGAAAGACAAATGAGCATGATGATACAAAATATGAATACGCTTATGCAAATTATAGTCAAAAATCAAAAATGATAGTTCTAAAAATAGCCATTTGGAATGCGAACGGGCTCTCGCAATATGAAGCTGAGGTACAAACCTTTCTTATTGAACCAAATATAGACATCATGATAATATCTGAAACAAACTTCACAAAACAATATTTTTTTAATATTACCGGCTATTCCGTTTATGACACCAAACAACTGGATGGAAAACCACACGGTTTCTGCAGTCTTAATAAAAAGAAGATTTAAGCACTACGAGCTCTAAGGCTCTAATATGCTAAAGCTCACATCCAAGCTACAACTGTCTTGGGAACTTTTTAATATCGACTGTCTACTGTCCACCGAAACACTCCATTAAAAAAGAGCAATTCATCGATTACTTTAATCAGTTGGGAATCAAATTTGTAGCAGCAAATTTGTAATTACAACGTTAACGAGAAAAACCCAGATTATTTATTGTCTGGACATACCACATATTGGCCTGCAGATAGAAAGAAAATTCCTTATTTACCCAAAGCATTAAAACCTAAACCATCCCAACGTTTAACAAACAAACTAACGAAATGGGTTAACTATAGAAACATAATAGATGTAAATGGTCATCTGGATGTCCCACTTCCTACACCAAAAGACATTGATGCCGCGATAGAAAACTTAAGAAAAATAATGGAAATGGCTGCAAAAAAGCTAATCTGAAGAACAAAAATCCAGAAAAAATAAGGCTTTCAAGTAACATTCAAAAGTTACGGGCAGAGAAGTGGACAATTTAGCGGCTATGGCAGCTTCACCAATCTCCTTTGCATAAATAGAAATTAAATAGAGCTATTAAAGCTTTGAGAGAAGCAATACGGGAACAACAAAATTTAGGAATACAGAATTACCTAAGTGAGCTCACGGCAACAGAAAAATAGATTTCTCATTGTGGAAGACCTATCAAACTCATTGATAAGGAAGCCAACTAGTCACTGCCCAACAAGTAACTTAGAGAAAGCAATCGCCATCTACAAAAAGCGTTTATCCCAAACGAACAAAATAATGATTGCGTACTACCGAAGTTTACGTGGGACGAGTCGAACCCATATCAAGTAAAATTGAAATGGAAATACGTCAAAACGATTATCAAAAACACTGTAAATCCTAAGAAAGCGCCTGGTGTCATGATCTAATAACCGAAAAAATGATCAAAGAATTACCAGATTTATAGATGCGTAAAATATTCAATATATATTTTTAACGCGATTATGAGATGTGGATACTTTTCCTAAAAATGTAAAATATCTCAAATTATCATCCATTCATCAATTATCATCATCGTACAGACCAATAAGTCTACTTCCGATAATTTCAAAGCTTTTTGAAAAGATGCTACAACAAGAACTAATACCCATATTATCTGAAGGTCGCATTTTACCAGATCACCAATTTGGATTTAAAGAGCAGCACAGCTCTATTGTGCACAGGTGCACAGAATTGTAAATACAATTAAGCTTTCCTTAGAAGAAAAGAAATATTGCTCGACAGTTTTCTTAGATATTGCGCAAGGTTTCGACAAAGTATGGCATGAAGGAATAAATTACAAAATTAAAACGCTTCTGCCTAGTAAAATTCATGCAGTTCATGAAAAGTACTTAGCCAAAGGATGTTCCAGGTGAAACAAAATACGACCACCACTGATCTAATGGAGATAAAGGCACGAGTACCACAAAATAGTGTATTGGGACCTGTGTTATACTTGTTATTCACAGCTAACTTACCAATAACTGAAAAAATAGTCACTTCCACTTTTGTTGATGAAACGGCTATATTGTTTTCACACAAAAATCCTCAAACAGCATCGAGAGCATTACAAGAACATCTGTACAAAATAGAAGATTGTGGTTAAAAACTTGGCGGATAAGGACGAATGAATGTAAATCACCACATGTAACCTTCGCACTGAAAAAACGTACATGTCCGGCAGTAAAATTAAACTAATAGCTAATAGTAAAATAGATTAACCTCGAATGTCTACATGAATTCTCTTACACGGAAAAAAAAACTGGTTACAACGAAGAAAAAACTGAATGATTCAAGAAAAATGAGCACTTGATTTTCAGCTAAGATAACCTTTTCATAATGCAAACTTCCAATTTCTTCATTTGATGTTTTTATTTAAATATTAAAACAATATTTTTTTTATTGTTGAAAGAAATTCAATTTCTTAAAGTAAGAAAATATTATTTTATAGAGCAAATCGTTTTTCTCAATTTTTAATATCTATTTCTTCATTAAAGATAACAAATTCATGTTTTAAGGTAACCGTATCTCAAAATGCAATAAATTGAGGCTTGTATTAAGAAATATTAAATATAACTGTATGATTTATATTTCTTTAGTTAAGAGACATTTTCTAATAAATAAAATGCATTTTCTGTTAGAAATCATTTTTTTTTTCTTGATAGAAGAACACATTTATCAGTTGTAGAGAAGGAATTGCTTAAATAAGCTTTTGGATTTCTAGATTTTAGAAACTAACTTCTTGAAAGCTGTAGTAGTATTTCTGGTTTACAGCTTTTTTTCCTGTTTATTGGAGCAACATTTAATATAATTTCCAAAATAATAACGATAAAAATTTATTACATATTTTTTATTTTATTTTATTATAAAAAATATAAAGATTCAATTTAATATAATTTAGCTATATCATATTACAAATTACATTAATAAAATACAAATAATACAAATTACAATAATAAAATACAAACATAATTAAATAGAAGACATAATTGGCTTCAATATTTTTGTTTTGTTGGGAAGTTTATGAAAAACTAAGGGTTTTAAGAACAACTAGTTTTTACAATAATGAAAAGTTCATTATTTTGATAGCATAACTCACACATAGTTTTAACATGCAGTAACAAATAAACATCGGTAAGTTTTGAAAAAAATTATTAAGGATGAAAAAAATACAAAGTAGGTTTAAAAAATTCCAGGCTAAACATTAGTTTTTTGTTAATACTCGTACCTGTAGTTTTTGCAGTAAATTAAATATTTTTTGAAAGGAAGATTCCTATTTTAAAATTTATTTTTCAAGAAGCCGACCTTCCAGAGCTTACATTAGTGATTTTTATGCTTGTTGTATAAGCTTTCTACCCCCTTTACAAAAGAATTCCTGAAAATAAAACAATAATTAGCAATCATTTTTATATATAACTCATTCTTAGTTACCTTTCTTTCTTCAGAAAAAAATGCTCGATATCACTAGCAACTGTATTAAATAAATCAGCCGATGCAGCAATATATCCACAACTGTAGATACTAGTAGATTGCGGGTCCTTTCGTCGAGCTGTGGTTAAGATTGTAATCCCTTTGGTTGATGCGAGAAACTGTTGAAAGTTCTGTGAAATAAAATCAAAATCAATAGTAGCTTTTTACTTTATCTAATTGGACCGTTCTAACAAATTCTGCTGATTATAATTGCCCACTTGACGGAGAAGAAGGGGTTGATTGATGATGTGATTGATACACTCAGACAACGATGAACTAATAGAACCAATTACTGTTGCCATTTAAATTTAGCATTTTTGTCAGCGATTTATCTAACTAAAAAAATTAAAATAAAACTATAAAATCATTACGCACAAACAACTCACACAAAACACACAAAATAGAGCGATCACTTGTTAATTTAAATTAAAAATTTATGTAATACAAATATAACTTACATTTAACTACTTAGCTTCACTTTACATATTTTTCAAAACCACTTGGAAATATTTAATTTGACAATCACAAAAACACACGTTGTTTTTATTAAACTGTTCACTTATTTTATATATTCTCAAATGTTTCACTCGTTTTCTTGTTTTAAAAAATTAAGACTATACATTGAAAAATCATTTTCTATAATTAAAAGTATTCTCTCAGCTTGAGACATACATATTAAACCAAAAAATATTATGTTGAAGTTTAAAAAATTACTTTTTTGTGATAAGAAAAACTTTTCTCGAAGTAACATGGTAAATTGGATTTGAAATTTTTGTCTTGATTAAAGAAAACTTAGAATGACTGAAGATTTATTATTTCTTCAATTAAGATAACTTTTTTGCAATTCCTAGAATTCATTTGTTTATCAGAAAGAGAAATTACTTTTTTATTATCAAGAAACGTTTTCAATTTTAAAATATTGTATTTTAATAAAATTTATGTTTTTGTTTTAAGAAAATATTAAATTTCTTGTTTTAAGAAAATATAAGATTAAATTAAAAGTATTTCTCTTCAAACTAGATTTTTTCTCTTACTATAAAGAATTTATAGCAGCGATAAATACAAGAAAAATAATTCTCAAGATGGAATTTAATTTTAAAATTTCCGTCAAGAAATAATTCTCTTCGTAAGAAAACCATTTTTATAACTAGAAAAACTGGTATGGACATAGAAATTTGGTTTTTGAAGTAAGCAAAAATACTTTTTATTAAATAAAGAGAAAATTTTCTTTAAGATAGCAAGCTTATTTTTTTCCGTGTATGTATCGTTTGCTCTATAGGGTTTTGACACAACATAATTTGTTTTCGTGAGAAAAATATTATAATTTGTATTTTGTCAGCGATAAAAGAAAATCGAAATTAACTTAAAATGGATACAAATAATTTCGAGAATTATATGTTTGACGGTTTTAGAGGCAAATATGACCAAACTGTACTTTGTATTATTTTCTCATAATAATTTTCTTTTCGAACTGGATTTTCATTTAAATTGTCATTTTCCTCTTCGGTTAAGTTACATAAAACCGATATAATCGTTGGTATAGTTTCAAAACAAAAAATTATAAGCTGCTGAAAACTCGTCTAACAAAATATTTTTGAATTGCTTATCCATTTTTGGCTCGCAAGTCGCAATTATCAATCCCTCGTAAACTCGGTTCCACCTATTTAGCACCCCATCTAAAGGTTTTGAGAAAAGTGATGATTGAATTCGTTTGGTCATCGTTTGATCAGGAATGGTCACTAGTTTTTATCGTTTGGTCACTTACGATTAAACGGTAAATAAATAATGAAAAATTCAAAAAAAAAAATTGCCAGAAAATCATACTGTTTTTATCAAATTTCGTTAGGTAATCGTTAGGTCAGGGTTGGTCACCGCATTTTGGCGTTTGGTCATCAATCGGTCATTTTTTATTGCGAAAAAACAAAATCAAAATTTTATTAATTCAATAAAATCAGGCTCGTCCCTTATTTGGGAATTTCATTTTACAAAATTAATAAAAAAATTCAATTGGAATATACCATTCAGATAAAAATCTTTCATTTTATAAGAATTGTTACTAGAAGACATACGATGTAATCAATTAAATTTTTTGGTTCGTTTGGTCGTCCCTAGATAATGATTTATCGCGAAAATTCTTTAAAAGCTCATAATTTCCACATAAATCGAAGTGTTCGGAGCTGGAAACTTGACCAATAATAATAATTTTATAAATCCAACGATCGGGATCGTTTGGTCAATTGCCACTGAGGATTGGACACTATAGTTATTTTTGTTTGGTCATCCCTACCTAATGATTTATTGCGAAAATTCTTTAAAAGCTCATAATTTCCACATAAATCGGAGTGTTCGGGGCTGTAAACTTGACCAATACTAATAATTTTAGAAATCCAACGATCGGGATCGTTTGGTCAATTGCTACTGAGGATTGGACACTAGTTGTTTTCTTTTGGTCATCCCTACCTAATGATTTATTGTGAAAATTCTTTAAAAGCTCATAATTTCCACATAAATCGAAATGTTCGGAGCTGGAAACTTGACCAATAATAATAATTTTATAAATCCAACGATCGGGATCGTTTGGTCAATTGCCACTGAGGATTGGACACTATAGTTATTTTTGTTTGGTCATCCCTACCTAATGATTTATTGCGAAAATTCTTTAAAAGCTCATAATTTCCACATAAATCGGAGTGTTCGGGGCTGTAAACTTGACCAATACTAATAATTTTAGAAATCCAACGATCGGGATCGTTTGGTCAATTGCTACTGAGGATTGGACACTAGTTGTTTTCTTTTGGTCATCCCTACCTAATGATTTATTGTGAAAATTCTTTAAAAACACATAATTTCCACTAAATTTTAAAGAATTTTCGCGATAAATCATTTTCTAGAGATGACCAAATGAAATCAACTGACCAATCCTCAACGAGTTTTGAAGAATCAAAAAATTTAATTGATTAAATCTTATGTCTTCCACTTTAGTAACAATTATTTTAAAATGAAAGATTTTTATCTAAATGGTATATTCCAATTGAATTTTTTATTAATTTTGTAAAATGAAATTCCCAAATAAGCGACGAACCTGATTTTATTGAATTAATAAAATTTTGATTTTGTTTTTTCGCAATAAAAAATGACCGATTGATGACCAAACGCCAAAATGTGGTGACCAATCCTGACCTAACGATTACCTAACGAAATTTGATAAAAACAGTATGATTTTCTTGACGATGACCAAACGACTTCAATCATCACTTTTCTCAAAAGCTTTAGATGGGGTGCTAAAAAGATGGAGCCCGCAAACTCAACAATTTTCTCGATTTTAAAACTATCATTTAAAAAAAAATTAAATGACCGACTAGTTATAGTGTACGAGTACGAGTACGAGTCACGAGACTATTATTCGTTTTAGTATAAATTTGTATATCTAACAAGTATATCTCAACGTATCCCATTATCTATTTAAGTATCCCAATATGGAGTTATCCCAATATCTATTTAATGTGTTTATAAACACAAAGAATTTAGTAGCATTTGTAGAGGTCAGATAGATACCATAGAATCTGATGTATAAAACTGTTGTACTATTGCTATCTAGATGATAATCAGTTTCATTAAAATTTGCATGCATCCATCAATTGGTGCTGTTCGAAATGAATCGGAATCGGAACCATTTCGACCAGCACTGCTGCACAGCATCATCGCTCGATGCAAATGAAACTGACTATCATCTAAATAGCAGTAGTACATCAGTTATACATCAGATACTATGGCATCTATCTGACCTCTAAGGTTTACAAGCACAAAAAATATGCTTATAAACAAAATAAATACATATTGACTTAGCGAATTATTTCAAATCGTTAAAAATTTCAGTAGTAAAAATACGTAAATAGAAGAAAATTGTTAGAAACAATAAAACGGGATTTTAATTAAAATTAAAAGTTACAAAATGGTTTATAAAAATCGTTTAAAATATGTTGCAATTGTTCAAAATATTTTGAGCCAAGTATTAAATTTTTAGAAGATTCCATGTGAAATGCAAAATCTTTTTTGTGAAACTCTGTGGTTGTACCACGAAATATAATTCTTTTTAATTCAAAATGATAAGTTTAAATATCTATATATATAAAAATGAATTCCTGTTTGTTTGTTTGTTTGTTCCGAATGGGCGTCTCAGCCGCTCAACCGATCGCCATGAAATTTTACCATGTACAAGTTGCATATCCAGAACCAACCTTATGATATTTTGGAAGGGGCGAAAATTTTAATTTTCTTTTTCCACGAAAATGAGTTTATGGAGCTGGTTATATGAAATTACTGACATGTTCGAATCCGAGGGGCCCAGCCCTGGATCAAAAATTAATTTTTACATGTATAGATACAAATATTTGATTATTCCAAAATGACTTCTCAGTCGCTAAACCGATCGCCATGAAATGTTTACCATGCAAATGTTACATGTTCAGGACCAACCTTACGAAATTTTAGAAGGGGCTGGACCCCGGGGTCTAGGGGCTGTGGTACAAATTTTTTCGAAAATTTTAATTTTCATTAAATTTTTCCACGAAAATGAGTTTATGGGGCTGGTTTTATGAAATTACTGACATGTTCGAATCCGAGAGGCCCAGCCCTGGATCAAAAACTAATTTTTACATGTATAGATAAAAATATTTGATTATTCCAAAATGACTTCTCAGTCGCTCAACCGATCGCCATGAAATGTTTACAATGCAAATGTTGCATGCTCAGGACCAATCTTACGATATTTTGGAAGGAGCTGGACCCCGGAGTCTAGGGGCTGCGGTACAAATTTTTTCGAAAATTTTAATTTTCTTTAAATTTTTCCACGAAAATGAGTTTATGGAGCTGGTTATATGAAATTACTGACATGTTCGAATCCGAGGGGCCCAGCCCTGGATCAAAAATTAATTTTTACATGTATATATACAAATATTTGATTATTCCAAAACGACTTCTCAGTCGCTAAACCGATCGCCATGAAATGTTTACCATGCAAATGTTGCATGCTCAGGACCAACCTTACGATATTTTGGAAGGAGCTGGATCCCGGGGTCTAGGGGCTGCGGTACAAATTTTTTCGAAAATTTATAGTTTCTTTAAATTTTTCCACGGAAATGAGTTTATGGGGCTGGTTATATGAAATTACTGACATGTTCGAATCCGAAGGGCCCAGCCCTGGATCAAAAATTAATTTTTACATGTATAGATACAAATATTTGATTATTCCAAAATGACTTCTCAGTCGCTCAACCGATCGCCATGAAATGTTTACAATGCAAATGTTGCATGCTCAGGACCAACCTTACGAAATTTTAGAAGGGGCTGCACCCCGGAGTCTAGGGGCTGTGGTACAAATTTTTTCGAAAATTTTAATTTTCTTTAAATTTTTCCACGAAAATGAGTTTATGGGGCAGGTTATATGAAATTACTGACATGTTCGAATCCGAGAGGCCCAGCCCTGGATCAAAAACTAATTTTTACATGTATAGATAAAAATATTTGATTATTCCAAAATGACTTCTCAGTCGCTCAACCGATCGCCATGAAATGTTTACAATGCAAATGTTGCATGCTCAGGACCAATCTTACGAAATTTTGGAAGGGGCTGGACCCCGGGGTCTAGGGGCTGCGGTATAAATTTTTTCAAAAATTTTAATTTTCTTTAAATTTTTCCACGAAAATGAGTTTATGGGGCTGGTTATATGAAATTACTGACATGTTCGAATGCCAAGGGCCCAGCCCTGGATCAAAAATTAATTTTTACATGTATAGATACAAATATTTGATTATTCCAAAATGACTTCTCAGTCGCTCAACGGATCGCCATGAAATGTTTACCATGCAAATGTTGCATGTTCAGGACCAACCTTACGAAATTTTAGAAGGGGCTGGATCCCGGGGTCTAGGGGCTGTTGTACAAATTTTTTCGAAAATTTTAATTTTCTTTAAATTTTTCCACGAAAATGAGTTTATGGGGCTGGTTTTATGAAAATACTGACATGTTCGAATTCGAGAGGCCCAGCCCTGGATCAACAAAAATTTTTTACAAGTATAGATATAAATATTTGATTATTCCAAAATGACTTCTCAGTCGCTCAACCGATCGCCATGAAATGTTTACCATGCAAATGTTGCATGTTTAGGACCAACCTTACGAAATTTTGGAAGGGGCTGGAACCCGGGGTCTAGGGGCTGCGGTACAAATTTTTTCAAAAATTTAATTTTTTTACGAGAATGAGTTTTGGAAAGGTGTTATATGAAATAAGAGACATGTTCGAATTCGTGCAACGCCGGGTAACTCAGCTAGTAGATTATAAATTTAAAAATAGCTTGAATTATGCTCGGCGAACTAACTTCTCGAGTAATTAACTAACTAGATACTTGTAATGATAAAACCACGTTAGGGGTAAAGAAGGAAAAGTAAAAAAAGCCCTTAAAAGTGGTCTCGATTAGTTTATTTCCATTTCGCTAAAAAATGGGGCGAATTTGCCGTAATAGTACAAAAATGCATATATTATAAAGAACTCTGTTTAAATGTACGATGTTTAAATGTCGATATGGGGCAGCACATACAGTGTCAATACAAAGTGGCAAAAATTGCTCTTAAGTTTCTGTGTATGCGCATGAAGAGTATTTATTTCTTTCTTAGAGTTTTGAATTTTAATTCTTAGGTTGTCGACGTTATTTACATTGTCGATGTAAAGAACGTAAGAAAATGCTATGTAATCCACCCAATAGATTTCGCGTCGAACGTAAAATGCATGGCGTAGTCTACCTCGCCCATCCCTGAAGTGTGTGAAGTTATCACAGTATTGCATCCCAGAAAAATAAAAATAAAAATCATCAGGCAATACTAGTTATATACCATCCCAGGATTTTTAAATCCATCCCAGAAAATTTTGAAATGACACAAAATATGATAATACTTGATTTAAAGACAAGCCACGTGCTGAGATTGGTGTACGGACCCATCTTAAAAACGATTCAGCCATTTACACATATAACTCCATAGCGCCAATCCTAAGATACGGATGGTCTTGGACGTTTTTTTCAAAGATAGTTCATATTATGTTCAATCGACGTCAAACGACATCAGCTACGACTCTTTAGGTTCTTTGAAACCAGTCGTTTAAATCTTAACTGTATAATTTATTTTAAATGGGCCATCCCAGAATTCTTTAGCGAAAATCTCAACATAAGGATGCCGTGTTTTGAGATCAGGAGAGATCAATCTCGACACTTGTGGTTCCCGGGAACCATTAATTTAAATCAATGATCCATGCATAAAATGAATGGGCCATTCATATATAGGCATTTTGCGCCAGTCTCACAATACGGCTTGTCTTTAGATAAAGTATTATCAAATTTTGTGTCATTTCAAAATACTCTGGGATGAATTTAAAAATTCTGAGATGGAATATACACTAGTATTGCCTGATGAACATTTTTTATTTTTCTGGGATGAAATATTGAGATAACTTCACACAATTCCATCCTTGGCTATACTTGAACTGCCAAATGAACCCTAATTTTATAAGAACCCCAATTTTTTTGCGATGATTGACAGTGTGGAGGATGGTCTTTAATATAATAAAACAAATTTAATTGGAAGCTCGATTTAATAATTTTATCCATCATAAATTTAGCCGAATTGGTTGTAAAATTAGGCCTTTTTCTGCGATTTTGTAATAATATGCTGAAATAGTTCCGGTAACTTTATAAACGTGCTGATATTAAGCGTTAAGAATTTAAAAATTAATATATGTATGATTCAGCAGATGTATTGACCTAATTTACGTAATTACACATCCTTTTATACCCCCCAACACATTATTACAGTTTTTGATTAATTAGATCTGCCATCGCATCCACATAATATCAGTTTTTTGTTTGTTTTTAAATAAATTTATCAGTGCCAATTTTCATTTTAATTAATGTACCGATTGTCCGAGATAATGTAGAAAAAATTGTCTCCAAAACCGAATGGAAAATAAACCGAAAGTCATTAATTTTCCAATCCAAACAAAATATATGTATATATAATGAAGAAAATGAAGAAAAATTTTATGATTATGATGATGATGGGAATGATGATGACATGACTGTCACTATTTTATTATTAATTTTTTCTTCTCCCATTTCACTATATAGATTAAAATTGATTAGCATCTTGTCTCATGGTATGTGCTACATATATATATGTTCATATGGCTATATAGGATGGTGCAAAACAAAACTGTCAAAATGTAGATTTATCTCCTCTATATAACCACAGTATATAATATAGTAGTGTATATAACACTGTGTTCGCATAGATGAGAAACTAATCAACCATATTCCGTAAGACTATCTTAAATTTACACATGATTAATTTTTTTTTTTCATTTTGCACAGAATTTTTTTTCTTATTTTCAGTTTACCATTTTTCCGTTTTTTGTTTTTGGTTTTCCTCTTCAATTCAACACAAAATTCCATCAACATGTCTTGTTTATTTTATGCTTCTGGTTGTTATATATAAACTTCTTATATTCCATAACCATTAAATGATGTGAAAATGGAAAATATATTTATGTATGTAGAGTACATCACAAACATGTGTGTGTGTTGTGTTCATATCTACTTTACTCTCCATAGCATGGCCACAGAGTGATCTTTACAATTTTTTTTATCAAGCCACCCGCAAGTTACGTAATTTATTCTGGTTTAGAAATTCAACAGTGCAGAGTATGAAAATTTACCTTGCACTTGTCATGATATACATGCGAAGCATCAATAGGCAGCCGTTAAAAAAAACACAGAAAACTATTTCATCATATTTTGTGACATAAATTTGAGTGGGAAATTCGTTCCGCCACTAGAAAATCTCGTTCGACTAGAAAAAAAAATGCAATATGCAACTGAAAATTATTTTGTCACGGGTTTTCTAATAAATAAATAAAAAAAAATATGAAATATCCTTAATACGAAATTGATAAGGGATTGTGGTACACAATTTAAAGGGACCGTTTCTTTTTTAATATTTTTTTGTAGATCATAACATGTTACAAGGAAGATGATGATGGTGATGATTATGAATTTTTTTTTTTCGCTTGATGGAAATAACCACAGAAAATATTAAAATGGAAAACAGCTGCATTAACCGCGTATTTTTCATTACATTTAAAATATTATGAATTTATTATGGTTTAATTAATTTTAAATATATATTTTAATATTTTGAATCCTTATGACAACGACCGAAAGACGAATTATTAAAGGGTGTCATTCTATATTATAATGTATATATATAAATTTTTTTAACCCCCCGAAAAAAAATCTCGTGTATGAGAATGATGAGCTGTATCAACCACGACACACCAAATCAGACATTCAATTATTCGTTCCATTTATTTTGTGTTCTACCCAGTCTTGTATAATAGGAATAAAATAAAAATTCAAAAATTCACTCAGCGGGTGTCTTACTCGTATATTATGGGTGCTGCTGCTACTTCTGTATTTTATGTGATATGTCATTGACATAGAAACAATGTCACGGATCGAGTTCATGGTATATAGATTATAATTTCTAAGCAAAAAAATAATCGAGTTTCTATCTCGAAACACAAACTTATGAAGTATTTGTTCTGGCACGTCCGAGAATTGAAAAGTAGTAAAGTCACAATAAAGGATCAATAAATTCATACCAACATTTTGCATCTACAAGCGAGGCTCGTACAATATAATGTAAACTCCTGCAGGTACACAGCAAATTTTCAAAATTTTCAGTACTAAATTATCAATAATCCAAAGCTTTCTAGCTTGGTATTTTTTCACATCAATTGGTTGATTTAGACAATTTTATTGAAACATTTTCTACGGGTAGAGCCAACGCATCTAAATTGTAGCCGGTGTAATCTATATATGTCTATACTCGTATATAAAAGGCAATTTCATGAACCTGTCTTTGTCAAATGGGTGCTTCAGCCGCTCAACCGATCGTCATGAAATTTGTACCATGTATGATTTACATTTCTTTTTCATAGCATACCTCCCTAACCATAGTTCATTAAATTTACTGGATTTTTATAACAACAAATTCAGGTCAGTTTAATAATTCTACAAATAATTGTGGATATAATTATCGTAAATCATAAAAAGCCTTCGGGTACTTTCAGAATGAAAATTAATTCAAAAATTAAAATTAAAAAAGTGTTAAACTACATAATGAACCAATTTTATAAAAAAAAATATCAAATTTCATTGATGTACGAACACTTTTCAGAACATCTCTATTGTTGAGATAGCACATATTGTCAAATTTCGTCGCTCGGTCAAAGTTGGTTGAATTGGAAGATTTATGTGCCATTAACTAGAAACATTTCAAAATTGGTTTGTTAATTTTTATTTGTAATGCCGAAACTAATATCAGTTGCATCTTTAATTCTGAATATAAAACATTTAAATTAAATTATGTTAAATTAGCGAATCGGCAGAGCTACGATTTTTTTTCGAACTAGCAGTTTGCCGGTCCTAAACTAACGAACATATTCTTATAAAAACGCTTGTTTTGTCAAAAATCGCCATTTCCGCTTAACTACCAGAAAATCAACTAAACTACTGTTTATCATAATTTAATTTACAAGATTTTTTATCTCTCTAAGTTTTTTTCGTAAAAGGTATCAAATTGTTTTTTCACAGATGCTATACTTAAAAAATATTTACAAAAAACGAAAAAAAATAATATGGCGAAGCTTCGAAGCGAAAATTCCCATTTTCATCATTAATTTGAGTTATGCCCTTCGATTGAGATATGATATAGTTTTATTATGGAGCAGGAGGCAACATAACATTGCAGTCGTTTCTTGACACTCAAAAAACCGATTTTATTTTTTAAATAAGAACCAGGATCCTACTTGAGAACCCCAATAGGGTAAATAGAACGCTTCATCTGTTATTCGAGGGTCCTAGATTTGATTTCCGGTGGTGGCCAGAAAAAAAACAATTAGGACTGGGTGTTTCTAAATATCTCAAGCCGTATTTGTAGGTTTTCTCAATAAATTTCTTAGCACTCAAAAACCCTTCTCACCCATATAAAAATCGTTTGACCCAACTCGAAACAACATAACGGAACATGGTGCAGAATCGCGCAAATATTGCAACATGGTACAAATAACGTGCATGCACCACACATGGTGCAATATAACGCAACATCCCACAATAAACTGCATCACAACGCAACATTGTGCAACATTACGCAACATGGTGGAACATTATGCATTATGGTACAAGATGATAACCCATCCGGAAGATTTCTAAACTAATTATCCAGAAATCGGAATTCCTTGGAATCGTTTCCTTGTCTCCGAAACCTTGTTCTAACAAATTTTACCAAAATTCAAAGGACGTATCGGAATCAATTAGTGCCTCTCGAAAATTCCCCTCACCAATTTTTATCAAAATCGTTCAAGTCAGTCAATTGTTTTCCAAAAATGGAACCAGGGCCCCAGCGAAGAACCTCCTAAACAGATATGACGTGAAATTATGACTTATCGAAATCCATTACTGCTATCAGAAACCCCTTATCGGCACAATTTTTATCAAAATAAATCAAGCCGGAACAAAATAATAAAGGGTTTCGGAACCCACCGACAGAGAGGAACCTAATCGAACTAGAATCCATTGAAACCATTTACCAAAATCATGCGTGCCAAAAAATAAATAATGGAACCCAGCCTCTACCGGATGACCTCTTATATGAATTTCCCCGAAATTCAGACCCATCACAATCATTTTCTATGGTACTGGAAGGCGCTCATCCATCAATTTTTATAAAACTCGGTAGAGCCGAAAATTACTAAAGAAAGAGATCTGAGTGCCACCGGTCAACCCTGTGAACAGATTTTCCCGAAATTAGTATCCATCTGAATCTACCTGTGGCACTCGGAACCCCTTCCTTAATATAATAGTAAAAATAGTTAACAGTAATAATAAAATATCGAATGCTACAAAAACGGAACACAACGCAAAATATTTAAATAAAGAACAATCTAAGACCCAGCACGAAGCAACATTACGCAACATCACGCAATATTACGTAACATTGTTCAACATATCGCAACATCCCACAACTAGAGGCAACGTTCTGCAACATGTCGAAACATAGTGGAAAAAAACATCCCTAAAACCAGATTCAACATCAAATAGATTTGACAGACCTCTCCAGATGACCTCCCATTTGAATTTTCGGGCGAAGACTAACCCCGCCCCCTCCTCTCCCCCTCCAATTTTTATAAAAAAATTGCGAGTCAGAAAAAAACTTAAAGAAAGGGTCCCGAGAAAACCGGACGACACTCTGAACGAATTTTCTCGAAATCAGGACTAATCGCAATAGATTCCTTGTAATTTAAAACCCAGTTCACTAATTTTAATCAACAATTTTTTCCGAAATCAGGGTCGGAAACGGTTCCTAATATTCGAAAACCCCCTATTGGCCATTTTCATGAAAATCGTTCTAGCCGTTTCCGAAATCCTAGATATATACAAATGTTATTATATTAGATAGATATAATATATATTATAATAATAAAAAAGGACCGACCAAATGTCACAGTGGTCAAAGTTTTGGCGTTTCGATCGGGAAGCACCTGGTTGGAATTCCGATACAGAATAGATTGCAAAGTTAACAAACAAAAATAACAAAAAATGGAATAAAACGAAATTATCATCACCGACATACGAGGATGTCTGATCCAGCAGCAGCATCCACCTATCAGCAGCAACGGGCCCAGGCCACATGAAACTAAGTTGATTATGCATCCTTGGTAAATTTTTATCTTCAAAGTCCAACATCAAGATACGGGCAATTCCGAAGCAACCGACAAATACGCGGGCAGAGCATGCAACATCTAGAAAGAGAGGTAACGAAATTGGCACACCAAGGTATCTGCGGATCTGTTGAATGAACGGGTGTGGTTGGGTTTATCCGTTTACAGCACGGATCATTTACAAACATCATTTGAGAACCAATACTTGATGGTTCTACCAAGAGCGAAGTATTGACAAGAGATGATTAAGAATCCGCATCAAGCTTTTTGACTACGCTGCCCCCGAGAAAAGCTGACGCGCGCCGAAATGAAGCAGGAAATGAGGCAGTTATAAACGTTGAGCGAGACAAAGAAAGGAGACACTTGTCTCGTTTAATGAGCCGGAACGCTAAGTTCCACCTGTTTTAAGTGGCGTAAGTTGTTGAAAGGTAGAAAATGCCCCAATGACATCGTTAAAAGTACACAACTTGGGAAGGATTACAGAAGTGCAGCTGTTATTGGTCTATTGGCGCAGCGTCAATTTACATTAAAACATCGATTATTCATCCTGATATGGTAGATCCAGAACAGATTGATGATGAACTAGCATTAGTTAAAGGAGAGTGTACATACATATATAGCCTTTCAGTAACGTTCGGATAACTGCGGTTCAAATATCGGTTTGTTGATGAAGAAGACCAGATGGTAGAGGATCTGGATAACCAGGTAATAAAACTGCGTAATGTGGAGGTGCCTGTAGAATAGTTTAGTGTTTCACAGAAACAAGAGGGTTAAGAGCCGGTTCTGGCATATAATAGTCGATCCCTTTCTAAAGCAGAATACAACTATTTTCTAGCACGCAAAGAACTGTTCACTGTGGTACATATCATTAAATATTCCACAATTAGCTGTACGGGCAGGTGCCCGTTCTTCGAATAGTTCATGCGGCTTTCAAATGGTTGATGCAGTTTAAAAAACCAGAGAGGCAAATAGATAGGTGACCGACAAGGTATTTTGCACATCAATGTAGATGGATTATCCAGAGAGGCATGTGCATAGTTCAGTGGACCAAACACGCTATATAGGGACTACAGAACTGTTCCACAGTTATTCCTCAAATCTAGTTTGAAGCGAAAAGGGCTGGAACAATGATCATTTGAAAGAAAACGAGGATGCCGATGAGTCAATTATTCTAGTATTGAAATGGCTGATAAAAAGCAGTTGAAGAAAAACTCGCTGAGTATACCCAACGGATCGCTAATAAGAATCTGGCAATTGGCTAATGCTAGAAACAATAAACGGCAAATGATGCCACCATTCAATCGGATACAGAAAGTTCTACGAGAAACTCACGATGAAAGATTTGAAGCACATTTGGGAATCGATAAATCGTTGAATAAAATAAGACGTGCTGCATGCGCAAACGCGGCGAAAGCGAGAATCCAGCAATAGAATGTTGGAGCACAGTTTGAATGAATAGCAATGGCTATCGCAGGCCACATACTGGTGTGTATTGATTACTATTGATTATTTCAGCAAGTGAGTGAAACCCTATCCAATGATAAGTCAAGAACTACTACGTACTCTAATCGAAGTAGAAACTTCAGTGCCACCACCAACACATCCACAGCCAAAAGGAGTAGGATAACTGGGGTCGATGTTACATTTACTCCTTTTCTAGTTGGCGTATCGATGTGCGTTACACGAAGGGAAATTCACCTGCCATAATGTTGTTTGGCTCACCTGCCTAATACCACACGTTAAGTTTGGGTTACTGGGAAAATGAAAAGGTCGCACAGCATGAGTACATGGCCGATCTTAGACAAAAAATCAACAGGATTCATAATGAAGTAAGAAGATATCACGCCAAGGTCAGCGATAGAATGTAAACGAGAACGACCGAAGAGCAGATAACGAGAGGTTTGTACAGCGAGATTTGGTTTGTCTGTACAGCCCCAAGGGAAGGAAAGGAATATCACCGAAATTAAAATAAAGTTGGGAAGGACCTTATAAAATCATCAAGCGAATTAACGATGCTGTATATCGAATTCAACTAGGCCTCAGAAGTAAGATGACACCGCAATGATAGATTACTACGTCACACCATGAGAAAAGTAGACGAGTTTGTTCGAGCCAATTATTATTATAATTAGGCGATAATATTACCAGATCAATAATATTCATGCTAGTGAAGTTTATCCAAACTAATCCAAAAAATACAACAACAACAAACTTATTGTATTGGTGTTAGTAAACATTCAGGCGGATTAATATTGTGTAATTTAGAAGAGATGTGATTTTGTAATTCGCCTTAGATATAATCCAAAGTCATTCTTAGTATTTTCTAAGCATTTAGCATGAACTTTAGTGAGACTGGTACAGTGTCTAAGCCCAAACGAGTGTCCCTAGTAAATTATTTGATTTTCTTATGGGTTTGACAGGGTGTCCCATAAAATTTAAAAATGTGATTTTTTAATGGCCCTTAGATACATTCCAAAGTCATTCTAAGTATTATCTAAGAATCAAATTTTTAAATCTCATGGGACACCCTGTCAGACCCATTAGAAAATCAAATAATTTACTAGGACCATTAAAAAATCAAATTTTTAAATCTCATGGGACACCCTGTCAGACACATTAGAAAATCAAATAACTTACTAGGGACACTCGTTTGGGTTTAGACAGTGTACCAATGTCACTGAAGTTTATGCTAAATGCTTAGAAAATATTAAGAATGACTTTGGAATGTATCTAAGGCCAACTAAAAAAATCACATTTCGTCTAAATTACGCAATATAAATTCGCCTGAATGTTTACTTACACCATTACTATTATAATAAGATTTTTGTTGTTGTACTTTTGGGATTAGATTGGATAAACTTCACTAGCATTAATATTCCTCCAATACTGATTGGAAATTGAATTTTAGAACGGCATTTAAAAAGTCAATCAGTATGGGAGGTGTGAACAGTACAAAAAGTCAACCTGAGCGGTAAAATTGAAATAGTGAACAGTGTTAAATAGTGAAATAGTGAATTTTTGACGCTATAGGGTACAAATAAATTTTGTAACTCAAAAGATGAGTGTTTTGTTTGCAAAATCCAATACGAATCAGTTATCATTAGTACGAAGTTTTATCCTAATCGTTTAATTCAAATTAACCATTTTGCCATGCCTCGCTGGCGTCGTTTGTACTGGCTATATTCAACAAAATACTGTGTTTCATCTAAATAGGAAGCAATAGCAACATCCACTTCTAATAGATTCGCGAGGATCTCCGTTAGGTGCGCATAAATTTGAACGTGTCTAAATTTATTTGATTCCGTTATTATTCCAACATAACTAACTAGAACTTTGTGTGTCAGGTGTGCAATTGGCTGTGCTTAACTTTGCGTAGTATCCAACATCTGCGGAAAAATTAGTACGTCGAAGTCTTTCAAGACAAATTACCTTCATTTCAATATTAATTCAACAAATTCCTGATGGGTTGAGCGTCGGTTTGGGATTTTGAGCGCTCAACCAATTTGGCCTAGTGTAAGCACAAAAATCACAACATTTAACAGATACTGTATATCACACCAAGCTGAGTACACTAAAGTTTTCAATCGACTTTAAAGGTTCCAGAGAATTAATTAATTAATAACAAATTTAAACCAAATTTAATGAAAAATTCTTCCACGTGTATAGACCCGATCAGCAAAATTTCAAACCAGATGGCTTCCCAGAAATTATGTTTGATAAATAAATCAGAATAAAATAAAGTTATGGAGTCAATTATTATGGAGAAGTCTAAAGGTGAATATTGCAATTCTTTATTAATTAAATTCTGAATTTTTGGCAATAACTACGTGCTGTTGCACTCCAAATGTTTCAAATTACTGTGCTCAATGGCCACTGTTTTTCTTCATTCATTAACCACTTACGCCAGTACCATAAATCAAAACAGTGAAGTAATTATAGAGTATAACCCTTTGATGCATTATTTCCGATTTAAGTGTTCCAACTATATAGGTGGTTAGAAAGGTTAACACCTCCTTCGAGTATTTTCGAGTATTTATATTGGATTAGTATATTGTTTGACGGTGTCTTAATCACATATACGAGAAAACATTTCATGCCAGGGTTAAATTAAACGCGTAGACCCTCCTTACAATATAGACAATATCATCTCCAAACGGTAACGCAGCATGTTCTTTAAATTTATCAAGAATAAGTAATAAAATTCCATATAAAAATTAGCTCCCATTTTCGGAGTAGAAGTTAAGCACCCTCAATTGTTTGATAATCCTCATTAAGGAATCTTGTAAAGTGGGTTTCATCCGTACACTATCATTTACTGATGATACTCCTGATGATGATTTGCGAGATTCATCAAACTCGACCTGAACTTTAGTAGTTCACCTATCTTTAAAACCTTGTTAACCTATGATGAGTCTCTTTAAGTTCCCAAAAACATTGGTGTGGCCGTTATTACGAAAAAGTTAAATAATATTTCATTGGCGGTGCGCTAAGATAGGTATTGGTACTTATCGTTTTAAATAAACCGAAGAAAATGTCAGCATCAAACAAAATTTCAATTTCCCTTATGAAACCATAATTTGGATCAGCCCGCGTGTCTGTCGGCAACGCCATGTATAGTGATTGATAATAAATGTGATCGTTTGCATCGAAAGTGCTGAACTAAATTTTCGAAAATGAATGAACATTATCCCCTAAATCTTGTAATGCATGCACGAAATGCTTATATCTCCAGTGTCGTAATATGCTGAAGTTTATTATAAAGAATTGTTTTCCTGTTAAATCTTGTCCGCCTGTAAGATTAAAATGTTCCGATTCTTTTCGCAATGGAACGTCGGTCCAGGATGTCCTTCTGTTTTAGTACAATATTTGAAAAAAATAGAGCTAACTCTATGTATCTGACGCCGGTGTTTTGTCTAAATCTCTGACTAACTAAAGTAATAGTTAGTTCGTAGCAGTGTTTAATAGATGTCCCCAATATTCATAACCCAAAATGTGCCTATCTATAATTGTCAAACTTAGTTCAGATTTATCAAACGGCGATCTTGGAGATTGAAAAATCTTAAGTTGTTTAGCAGATTTTAATTAAATTTACGCTATTTGGTTTGTGCCATCTATGAACGAATGGTTTAAATTAACCGTCAATTAAGTTAGTCACAATTTTAAACAAAAAAAACGACGAATGAAACAAATGAATTTTCAAAGTTAGGTTGATTTTTATAATCATCATCAAATTTCGTAAATAATACCCTAGGCAGCTTTTTATTTTAAAGCCTACATTTTAAATCATATTTCTCCATTCTTTAGAATGTATGGATCTTAATATAATTACGAATATAGAAAAATTTGGTTTTCATATACAAACAAATAATGAAATCAACCTGATTAGGTCTTCAACGTTTCTTCATTTCGTACACACACCTTGAGTCATTTCACATTAGATTCGATTTTCTTCCTATGGCGGTTTAGTCTATCTACTACTCCATAGATGGAGTTAAACCGATCATACATATTATAAGAGGCGCTCAACAAATTTGCTAAACAATTGAAATAATAACACAATTAAATCATTCCAATAAAACTAAAATTTACAATGTCCTCATAAAACTCTGATTATTTGATTATCAAGATACGAAGCGTCATTAACTAAATCCCTATAAACACAAAACACAACTACGACTGGAAATCGAGTGTTACCTTCAACTTTAACATGTCACTATACTAGCAGAGATTTTTTATTTTTATTTTATTAACGAACACCTGGTACGAGACCCTTATTGTGTAATATTGAAAATGTTTTCTCTCCTCTAACTTATCGTTGTTATATGCACATTCAACCGTATTATATGTTGATTATGATGATCATAATCGTTGCCAATGATTACGATAAGGACCCCATACAAACTACGTAAAAATACGTTTTCTTATATCAAATGGAATTCCTGCGACATAAAATAAAAAAAAAATTAGAGAGGGCTAAAGCGATACGAGATTTATACACGTTTAGTAGTACGATATTGTTTCGCAATGGAGGTACAAATTTTTCTTATTTTTTACAAAAAGGGGGTAGAATATTATGGATGCTAGGGTATAAATATAAAAATTGAGGATATTACAACACAGCGTATAAGGGTAGAAAAAAAACACAACTCCGAAGTAGTGAAAACCGAAATGTGAAGTCATAGGAGGACACAGTAAATTTTTTTTATCCTCTTATGCTGCTGTGTACCCGATGATGACGGTAGAAACGACGATGATTTACTGGAGTAAGGCGCACGACTAAAAATCATAAACTTTTTATTTTGCTCGTCCTCGTAGTAAAAAAAATATGATAGGAGGGATTGTGATTTTCGATATTGGTTTCGAAGGGGTACGATTTGCGCAATTTCAATATTTTTTTTTGTCGCTTTCGGGAATCCTATATGAAGGTATTGTTATATTTTTACACTGTCTTTATAGGTATACGAACGTGTTGTGTTATTGGGTTGCACATTCTAGTATTCACAATTTTTGGTTAATTAAATTCAATTGACAGCGGAATAGAAAATCTCTGATGGATTAACATTATTGTTTGAATGAACGTTTTTTGATTAATTTACTTCATGATTTGTTGATTTACGTATACATGAGTAAATTATTTTGTAAGCGAGAGTGAATTATTATATTGTTGTTGTATTTTGGGTACAGTAGTTTTTAGCTGATTTGTATATAAGTTTCCCGCCAAACTATGACATACCACGACCGGGATTAGAACCAAATGTTTCTACTATAATCCATATAATAAATTATGATTTTTCTTCAATAAATCACAGATTTTATCTTATAAAATTAAATTAAATCTTTGTTCGAAAATGTAATAAAAATATGATTAAAAATCGTAAACGTCGTTAAACACACATCAAGGTAATAAAACGGAGGAAGATGTACTGCTATTACAATCTTCCCTAAAGGCCTAGATTTTTTTTTTTTTTTTGAAAATAAATTTCCACGTTCATCAAGAACTAAACTAGATATCGTAAATCACTGATACTAAAGGAAATTAACATATTTTTCAACGCATTTCTTTAAAACTCACTCAGGACATTAAAATATAAGTCTTGTTTTGTATATAACAAATAATTTAAAAAAGTTATTCCATAAATCAATTTTTTTGTAATATTTTGTACCCTTTATGGAGCTAAAATTCCAAAACCTATATATGTAGTTCAGATACAATAAAAATACAGTACGTCTTTGAATGGGTACGAGAATACATTAAAGAGTGGTTTGTCTTTCGTGCTATGCATTTCATTGTTTTCGTAATATTTGCTTAAATTAAAAAAGAAAGGCAGAAGTACCCGCGAATTGTCCCGGAGAATAATTTATAATGTAATTACCTGCGCATTAGATGGTTTTCAACTACAATTGAAATTAACCCATCATTTTTCACATCGCAGACATCTTTCTTTATCTTACATACAACAACATCCGTTTCGGGTTAGTCTTAAAAACTAAAGTATTAAATTGCAATCAGAGAACTTTAAAATTTCCATTCAACAAAACCAAAATAGTAAATCATAATTAAATATTTTCGATAATGGGTACCCGGTGACTGTCCCCTATCAAAAAACTATTGTCAACAGCTGTTTGTATCTTTAAGATGAAGATATTTTTGTGCCGATGTGTAATAATAATTTTTATGAATATAATAATTTATGTTTTTTGATTAACATGAGTTACAATAAAAAGGATTAAATGAAAACATATTCCAACTAAACCATACATAGCATATATGTAAATATGGTAATGGGTCTTTGTAGAAAGTTGACAGAGCGAACTACGTTGTTGATGAATCTTACCTATATAGAAATTATTTATGGGTGTCGAAATAAGTATTTTTTAATAATAATTTATAGATCTTGTAAAAGGCCAATGTTATTGAAGCGGAAAGATACATATGGATATCTTCATTCGTGAGAATTAAACCTTTAAATTTGACCGAATTTCAAAGTCAATTTCTCGAGTACCGTAATTTTTATGACAAAGATATTATGTGATAGGTTCACGTTTAGTTTGCCTGTATAACTGTTATAGTCCGTCTAATAAAACCCAAGTATATAAGAAACCTTTAGTTCAGCGAGTTTTAACACTAAGAGGAAAGATTCCATCAAATCGATTACAAAGAACTATAGAAAATATTTTATTTGTTTTGTTTTCTCGATTGGAAAGTGCACAACAAGTGCTTTGAAAGAGAGTGATACACAAAACCATTCTTCATGACCACTCTGCGCGAGTCATCCGGCTCCGATGTCGACGTTTAATGTTGATGTTGTTTTTGAACGTTTTTGTTTCAGAGGGTTCAATCTGTTCTGCTAACCTTCTCATCATCATACCGGTCATAACTCAGACGGTGTCATTCCGATACTTCGTTGACAAGTATTATTTAAAAATCGTTGCATAGTATCAATGTGCTTGTATTATTCGTCAGGTTTTAAACTCATAGTCAGGTCAAGTTGTAATAGCCTTATGTTCAAGCGACTGGATTTTGCAGAATTCTTGAAATTCTGATGACGTTAATGCAGTATATCGATCCGAGATAATCTATACCTAGCGAGTTCCAATTCCAATTTTTTGAGAACTTCTTTAGTTGTATATATTGACGAATACAACCATACGTGCTTCTAGAACTCATCCAGAACATAAATAATGTGTTTCTGCTGCGCTTACTAGTTGCTAAAAGATTTAACAGGTGGTTCAGATGGTAGGTATCTTCTGGTTTAACGTTGGAATATAAAAATTACTCAATATCAACTCTTCTGATTTTGCTTCTGAAAATAACCTTGATGATAACAATGCTTGACAAGTTCCATTTGCATTTGCCTTTGTTAACAGTGTACAAAACAAATAATTATGACAGTGTAAGCAATTAAACAATAGAATAAAAACTTCTGATTTGTTATTTGAACATTAAACACGTTTTATTTGTTTGGTCAGTTCTCAGTAGATAATTCACTACAGGAATTTATTAAAGAAAACAACAGGTTATGGGCCTTTAATAATTAAAAAAAAATTTTGTGTGTTGCATTTTGCAAATAACGGATTGATTGATAAATCGTGATAATTTGTGGTTATGCTGTACTAAAAATCAAGAAGATGGCAGACGAAGAAAGTTTTAAAGTGAAATTATTTGATGGCTGTGATTTTGACAATATTGGGTTGTTCGATTACGAATTGTGTTGGATGAAAAAGAACTCGTTCAATGGATTGAAAATGATGCTTCGGTGGCTAAAAATGACTTATAGATACAAATCAATGGATCCAAAATCGTTAACAATGGAACTGGTTCGCAGCAGATTGTTGGATGCTGAAAGCAAACGAAGTAACAATAACGTTATTGATGGTATTCGTGAAATAATGTGGCGATGTATATAGAAAAACAAAATGCAATTACTGCAAACAATTTGATCATCAAAAATTCGAGTGCGTAAAGTTAAAGAAAACTGGCAACCGTGATCAGCAGCATCGAGAACAAAATAAATACCAAAAACAAAATATGAGAAAAGCAAATATTACTGACGATGAAATTTTATTTTTTTTTCAACACCGTTAGCCATGCATTGGGATGTCATGAAAATACAAATATCAAATGGTATATTGATTCGGGTGCTAGTGAGCATATGACAAATGATGAGTCATTATTTATTAAATCGAAAATTTTGAATAAACCAATCTCGATTAGTGTGGCCAAAAGTGGTGTTTTGATTTTTACAACAAAAATTGGTATGATTCGTGGAACAACATTGGTAAATGGTTTTGAGAGAAATTGCTGAATCAACGAATTTGTTCTCAATTAGCCGGCTAGAAAAGGCTGGATTTGATGTTAGGTTCATTGAAGGCCAAGTTTATGTTCGAAAAGATGACATTGAGTTGATTGTCGGAAATCGCAGTGGAAATTTGTATGAATTTGAAATGGGTATTTTACGTGAATCATTGGTGGTTAATCGCATCGTCGAGAGCTCGGAAGAAGATAGCAAAATGGAAGCTGCTAAGCGCTGCGAGGTGAAAACCAAAACAAGTGGCCGAGCATTATTCGATGGGAAGAAGAAAAATCAAGCAAGCATGGAACGCTGGCATAGGCGAATGGTTCACCTAAATTCAAATGATATGCGACGATTGTCATCAATGGTGGATGGAATTGGTATACTCAACAACGACCTAAAGGGTGTATGCGAACCGTGTAATTTTGGCAAACAAACACGAAAGCCATTCAATAATTATGGTGGAATGAGATCATCAAGAGTGTTGGAATTAACTCACACCGATGTCTGCGGGCCAAAATCTACCAACATGGGACGGAAATCGTTTGAAGAATTTAGTCGTTTTTTCAAAAATGGTATCGGCGCAATTTGAGCGAAAAATTTCATGTTTGCGATGTGATAATGGCGGTGAATACAAGTCTAACGAATTTAAACGATTTTGTGAAAATTCTGGAATACAAATCGAATATACAATTCCGTACAGTCCTGAATTAAAAGGTGTGGCAGAAAGGATGAATCGTACATTATTCGAAAAGGCACGTTCGATGATTGTAGAATCTCAAATGGACAAGAAATTTTGGGGCGAGGCCGTATTGAGTGCAACATATGTCACAAAAAATTGAAGCCCCAGCAGAAATTTGGTTTGGAAAAACACCAAATTTATCAAATGTTCGAGTATTTGGATCAACTTCATATGCACATATCCCTGATGCTTTGCGTACGAAATTGGACAACAAATAGAATCCAATGACCATGGTTGGATATGCGAAAAATGGTTATCGTTTGTGGGATTCGGATATTTCACGGATTGTTATTTGCCATGATGTAAAATTTGATGAGTGCAAATTCAAGAAAAATTCACATTCCATTGTTGAGGTGGAAAAATGTGAAGTTCACGTGGAGTCCATGTCGGATGTTGATGTGGAAGGAGCACATATTAATCGGCAAGTGGTGACGACGAGGAGATTGAAGATCAGATCGTGAGGGAAGATGCGTTGAATTGAATCAACATGTTGCAACTTCATCACGACCCCAACCAGAGCGTCGTCCACCAGCTCGTTATGATGATTATGTAAATGTACCAGCTATATTGATTGTTTTCTGGATGAAGAAAATGAATAAATGACCGTATTTATGTATTTCATGCGATGGCATATGTTGATGATGTGAAAGTTATGTGGCTTTTCGGACATTGAAGGAAGAGAAGATGCTGATGAATGAATAAAGGCTGTTGATACTGAAATGAATTCGTTGATGAAGAATCGAACATGGTCATTGGTGGAAGTACCACCGGGATGTTCAATTGTTAGTTCGAAATGGGTGTTCACCAGGAAACGTGATGAATTTGGGCGACCAACAAATTACAAAGCAAGATTGGTTGCGAGAGGTTTTACTAAAAACCCGGGAATTGATTTCTTTGGAACTTATTCCTCGGTGGCAAGAATGGTTACCGTTCGTTTATTATTGGCTATGGCTGTTGAACGGGATTATGAAATGCATCAAATGGATGTGTGTACGGCATTTCTGAATGGACATGAAGCAACCAGAGGGTTTTATCAAGGATGGACTCGTTTGCAAACTAAACAAGTCGCTTTATGGGCTAAAACAAGCATTACGTGTTTGGAATGAGGAATTTCAAAAATTCAAATTTGACCAATGTTTATTTATTCAAGGAATGGGAGATGGAACAGGAAATCGACTTTTGTACGTTGATGGGATCTCATCCTGGTTGGGAAATTGCTTAAAAACATCATTAAAATCAAGAAATCAATTTCAAAGTTCGTCATTTCTTGGGAATTACAATGAACCGTGGTCGAGCGAATGGAAGATTGGAAATTGACCAACGGGTCTACCTGGAAGATATGCTCAAGAGATTCAAAATGGAAAATTGCAATGGTATTTCAACACCAAAAGAATGCAATTTGAAATTGGTGAAAGTAACAGATGAGAATACAACCCTGACACGTCAACCATATCGAGAATTAATCGGGTGTTTGATGTATACAGCAACAGCTTCACGACCTGATTTATGTGCGTCTGTTGGATACTTCTGTCAATTTCACGCTGGTGCCAGTGATGAGCATTGGGCTCATTTAAAACGAATGCTTCGATATGTCAAATCAACATTAAATCTCAAATTGACATATGTGAAAGGAAACAACACGGCAATACGTTTTTATAGTATTCGGGAACACAATATCATGGTCTACAAGAAAACAAACAACCGTTGCTTTATCTTCGACTGAGACCGAATATGTTTCGTTAAGTTCGGCTATATGTGAGGCAATTTGGATCCGGGTTTTGTTATCCGAAATGGGTGGAGATGTTAATAAACCCATGACCATCTACAAGGACAACCAGGGGTGCATCATAATTGCATCTAGTAGAAAAGTATCACACAAGCTAAAACATCTCGATATTCCATATCACTGTTTGCGAAATGTAATTGAGCGTGGTGATATCGTAAGAAAAATACATTGGAACCAAAGAGAAACTGGCAGATGTGATGACTAAGGCGTTGCCAACTGCAACTCATGTTACTGGAGCATTTCGCATTTAGAAGGGGAGGGGGTCTATCCGAATCAGACCGCTACAACAAAATAACACGCAATCCAATTTTGCATGCTTCGGTATGCATTCCAGTTTCTGCAGCGAAGTCGTATAATTAAAAAACTGGTTGACATGTCAAAGCTTCTTTCAGATTTCGAACTGCTCCTTTGTGACCTCTTCAATTTTGAGCTAAACATTTTTCCTCAACAGTTCGGATAATGGTCTTAGATCAGCATAATACTATAGACACATTACTAGTTTCGTAACCATAATTTCGAGATTATGATTTCCTAAATGAGAACCCAAGACACACTATAATTTCCTTCGTCTTCTCATTTGGTTTTAAATAGTAATGGAGTTAATTATCTTTGAAATTGTGAGAAATGACTTTTATATTGACAGAACAGAAAAAATTTGTCCCCGCCAATCAAATATCTTATAGCAATTTCTTTCCAAAAATAAAAAATAAACTAATTTTTTTGTATGTCAAAGAACACGATATACGATTGATTTTTTTGGCAGTGTATCTGTGAAAAAATGACATTCCAGTTTGACTTGAGTTTACTGTCAAAAATTTTGATTGACAGATTATTGAGTTTACAAAATTATTAAAAAAATTATTTTAATACAATTAGTATAAGGCGAAATACAAATAATAATTTGATACAATGCAAGACAATTGTCTTTATAGTGAAAAATAAATTTTGTATGTCAAAATATCACGGTCAACTAGTCAAAAAAATTATAATGTTTATGTTTATATTTATTGAAGTGTTTATGTTTATATTTTTGACGTAAACATATTTATGTGCTTGTAAACGTCAAAAATAAATCTAACGAAATGTTGAGATTTTTCAAAAGTGATTGCGATCAAAAAAAATCAATTTTTTTACTTGGAAAGAAATTGCAACGGTATTTCGATCAAAAATTTTTGATCTCAAATCAATTTTTTTGATTTATAAATCAATTTTTTTTTGGAAAGAAATTGCTATTAATGACAAATAGAAAACTCAAAGGTAACTAGATTTTATTGGTAAACTATTAGTGTCCGGAATCTTCATTTTTGATGTATTCGGCGTTGGGAGCTTTAAAATGCCTAGGGATAAGAAAAAATATCTCATTCCGAAACTATGTATAACCCTAGTTGTAAATCATGGTTAGGCATGACACATTACAACAAAACCATATGGTTAACTAGAAACTATAGTTATGAAACCAGTAGTCTGTCTATGGCATAAGGAAGTTTACATTTTTCTGGAGTACCCAGAATTTCTTGATGCCTTTCAGTTTCACTCTTCCTGGCCTGGTGCAACCCTCGCCTAGATATTCGATTCAAGTTTTAAGAAACTGGTACTTTCTCAAACCCATAAACCATTTTGAACTGGCTTCATCAATCGTTCCAACTATTCTTATATAGACATACATTTTTTATTACAATATTTATGAAGTGTTGGAACACCACTGACGAATTACACAAGTCAGAAATTCGTACTTACCAAATGGTGTCGCAAAGATTAATCACAACCTTATTTAATTTTCGAAAGATGATACAAAGTCTTTTCGATCCAGCCAATGGGATTTGTTTAGTTTGATACACTTGGACAAATAATTCTCTTATCAAACCGTTCATCTATATATCTGCCGAACAATATCGAATTCTAGTTATCACTAAAAAGTACGGCAATCGATGCTTGGTGATTTTGCTCTTCTTAGTCAATAATTAACTATCATCTTCTTGATCTTATTAGAAGCATATAAATCGTTTACATAACTTAAATCTATAGCGTGCCGTTTCTTTTAATGGTAAAAATTTTATTTTCCGAAATTCTAGTATTCTTCAATAGGAAAAACATTGTCCTAATGGTCTCATCCCGTTCGAACTAATGTTATAGACACAGTGTTAGTTTCGTAATTATGATTAACTCGAAATCATGATTTCCTACTAGTGTGTTAACCATAATTTCAAACTAAATTTGAACTCAGTTTCGAAATGAGATGTTTTCCCCGATTTCGATGCATTTTATTGCTCATAACGCCGAATACATCAAAACTGGAGATTCCTGTCACTAATAGTTTAGTGTTGTGTTTCATTATCACATCAACAATTCAACTATTCTCTAGTATTTGAATATTTTTAGATAATTTTCAAAACTATGTATATTACATATAGAATCGTATTTGTTTCGGCTTAACATGTTTTGCAGACGCTGCTCAGTTTCACAGTATTTCCGGTTTGAAGTATAAGAATTTAAGTGCTCTTCTTAATAAGAAGAAAAAAAAACTACAGGTAAATCTCAAGTAACATATTTTTTTTAATCGAAAAGAACAAAAATGTTATATCCCTGAGATTCACATATTTAAAAAAAATGCACTTCATAAGGATAATAAATTCCTTCTACGTATTTTTATATAGTTTTCGTTGTACACGATTATATAGAGCAATGATAAAAAGTTCCCATGCCATTCAAATAACAAATCTTCTATTCATTTCAGAGTATAGATCTCAAAAAAAAAAATCTTCACGATGACACTTGAGCTAAATAAAAATATATATATTCCAATTCAAAACAAAAGGTAGGAAAAAGGATTGAATCTCCTCCGCCTTCACAAAAAAAAGACAAAATAATGTACGAAGTGTAGAAATAAATGAATGAAATGATTGAATGGATGATGGTTTAGTAGATGGATGGATGGATGGAAAAACATCAACTTTTTTTTTTTATTGTGTTTTTAAGACAAGCTCATTATGCTAGTTTTTAATATATTATGTACATACATACATGCATACATTTTTTCTTAGCTCATTGTTTTTACCTGGATCAAAATAACGCAGCGCACTGAAACAAAATCTTAAGTGTTTTTTAAAGAGAAAATATCTAGTTCTTTTGTACCAGCAGAATAGCAACTGTGAAAGATTGTTTTAACGTAGATTATTAATTACTACGTTAACATAGAAATGCAGAATTTCAATAGATTTGAATATACTCACGGTCTTTTATACAAAAAATCCATTTTCCTGATTAGAATTATATATATGTTGGTTAAATCAAAGCCAATCTACCAAAGCCAATCGTACCCTAAAATCCGAGAAAAAGCTCGCTATCCGTAGATTTCCCATTTCCCACAAATAAACAACAAAAACAATTGAAAAATACGAGAACTAGATGACGTCATAACATCGTCATTTAAAACTAAGTGCCTGGAAATCGGTCAAAGATGGTTGAATTGGTTGTTTATTTAATTTTGAATACTTATCAACTAAAAAATATTTTGATAAGCTAGCATATCGCCAAACAATTAAACACATTTTTTTATTTCCATTAACCATCATTTTCTATGTAGTCTGTGGTGCCGATATTCCTTTCAAACTAGTTGGCCGGATCTAAACCTCTCGATAGCTTCACGTTGGTGAAAACGGAGGGTGTATATATTGTGGCGAACACTCGAATTTCTTGGCCATCTTATGTCAAAATTCTATTCATCATTCAATGAAGCGATATCAAAAATATGGAAGTCGACTTATTTTTGATATCGCGTCCTTCTAAGAAAACAACTTTAGCTATATGAAGAGAAAAAAACATTAATCACCCTTGCGTGTACCATTTGTTTCGTAATCTTATAATAGCTGCGTTTTTTTGAAAACAATCGAATAGAGTCCGCGATAGCTATTTTCAAATTTGTTCAATTCAAAATTTAATTTTTTTAAATCAAATAATTTAGATTTAATAAGAATTTATGTGTAACCAAAAAAATCCATCATAAAAATTGTATGGTTTTCTTGTAATATCGTTGTTCTGTATAGTTCTGTATAATAACGGAATAGTTCAGAACTATACAGAACAACGATATTACAAGAAAACCATACAAGTTTTATGATGGATTTTTTTGGTTAAACATAAATTCCTATTAAATCTAAATTATTTGATTTAAAAAAAATTAAATTTTGAATTGAACAAATTTGAAAATAGCTATCGCGAACTCTACTCGATTGTTTTCAGTAAAACACGATTTTAGTAAAGGATTTTATTAAAATTTGTCATTTTCATTCCAAATTCATTTTCCGAATCTACCAATTTTTCAGAAAACCTTAAGTATGAAGTATTACGCCGATCACTCAACCTGTTTTGGGCTGTAGGCCACTCTTCACGGATTATGGTGAAATATTATCGTTATAAAGCTTAAATTTTGGAGATATGGTTTAAATCAGTTTTGTTATAAATTTAATTTAGAATCTTTTTAGTCCTAATCGATTTATTTGCAGCTGCTATATCCGGATCCATTCCGATGAACCGATTTCCGCCAACTATTACTGTTACTTTGTAAAATAAAATAATAATTACGCCACACTTAGTTAAATAACGGAATAACTCTATTCCATTAAAGAACTCGCGGTTTTATTTCAATCAATTTGTTCGTTATTCGTTCGAGAAAGACCTTCATACCATCCAATTTACTCATTTTTCAAAATCCACCCGGAACTCATTTTGGAATCCTATCCTACGTTTAATATACAAAGACAATCGGTTAAATAGCTTAGGTTATTTAAAATTAACAGTTTTCCAGAAGAATGTCAAAATTTATATTCGATTCCCATTTTCCATTCCGTTCGATTGAGAAATGACTTAGTTCTATTGTGGAACAAGACGTATCACAACGGTTAAGAATATAATATAAAATTAAAAATTTTAATTATGGTTAAAATAAAGTTCCGGGCCCACAAAAGCACTTTTTAAACGAAGGTGCCGCACCCGACAACATTAAAATGTGCGGAAAAAAACTAAGGTTAGAATACTAATTAGATAGCAAAAATTTCAAACCAATATTGTTAAAACGCAATCAACATAACATGGTGCAACATTCCGCAATATGATGAAACAAAACGCCACATTAGGTATCGGTTAACGAAAAACACTACACACAACACGAAGCAACATGACGGAACATATGTACATCGTACAAATGAAGCATCATGGTGCAATATCTAGCAACATCCAACAAACATCAAACAATATTGTGCAATATTACAACACTGTGCAACATTTGCAACATCATGTAACATGGTGGAACATCATGCAACACCATGAAACAATTTGCAACACAGTGCAACATGCCGCAACATAGTGAAAGTACAACCAACATGGTGCAATATAACGGCACGTAGGACCTAATTGAATTATCCAGAAATGAATATCCTTGTAATCTTTCCTTCCATTCGAAAACTCTGCCCCTCCAAATTTTATCAAATCGTCCAAACCAAAAAAATGTAAAAGAATGCCCCTAACGAACAGGACGAATTAAATTTTAGAATGTATATAAAAAAATACTTTCACTTTTTATTTGATTTTGGTTTTTGTATATTTTAAGAATAGAGGTAAAACTGTAGAGAGAATGATAAGTTTTATCCCATATAAAATTTGCTTTTTCATTTGAGACACGTCAGAGCAAGATGTTATATAAAAAATGCATATGGCTTACTCATATCTCAAAATAAGAACCCACCAAACCAGTTTTTGTTTTTGTACGAAGTGATGTCTTAATTTTGCGCTGTAAAATTATAAATTATAAATTATAATTTAAAATTATTAATTAAAATAAATTAAAATAATAAAAACATTATCAAATAGTTAGTGGTTTGTGTAGTGGTGATAATTTGATTTGATAATAAAAATTACAGACTTATTGAAAATGAAGTGTATTGTGAAAAGTTTAAAAATACGCCAGAAAAAATTCAAAAAGGCATATCTTACCATCAGTAAGTTTACTAAGGCCGTGGTCCCAAACACCGACTTATTTCAAACTTATTGACTTATTTAACGCCATCTTGAATAAGTCCGTCAAGTTGTCCCAAACGATTTTGCTGACTTATTTTGACAGATAGCAAACAACAAATGTTTTAGTAATTTGTTATTTAATAATAAAATAAAAAAATTAAAATGCATAAAAAATAATTTATTTTAATGAATTATTTAATAAATAAAAACATAAAAATGTGTCTTGAGTTATTAAAACACGATGAAAATGTATTATTGTAGCTGAGATGCGCGAAATGCGCAAGCTACAATTTTTTTATGCAAGCACACCTCTATTATCTTTATATCTCTAAAATATTTTTATATCGCTAAAATCTATTAATTATATAATTTATTAAGACAATATTGTATTAATAGTTATTAATTAAGTGGAATATCATTAATGTTTGAAAATTATTGATAATATTTGATAATTTGTTGAATTTTTCATGTTTACATGATCAAATAAGTTTTTTGCTTTCAAAATAAGTCACCTCGATAGCAGACTTATTTGAATAAGTCGGTATAAGCAAATAAGTCGGTGTTTGGGACACGGCCTAAGTGTTTAATATAAAATAAAATGTAAATTATGTTAAGAAGATAAGAAGAAACCGATTTGTGGTAAATTTATCCTTAATTTAAGTTATAAATCAGAGAAAATTAAGAACACAATTTTGGTTGTTGGTGTGGGGTTCTTATATTATGTTTGTTTTTGTAAACATATGTTATATTACCAGTGTCGCATTTTTCTTCTTAGTACGTGCTTACTACGTACATATTCTACGTGCTTTTCTTTTCATAATTTTTTTTTTTATTTTGGAATACTATAAGTATAATTTTTTACCAAAAATAAAAACAATTAATGCGTACTATATTTGAATAAAAATTATTGTGAATTTGTGTAGTTTTTATTTTCGATCGAACAGATTCTAAATACGACCCGTTCATTTATATGCTTTCTCTTTTACCCTCCGAATTTGACTCACTTGACAGCTGCTATCATTCACTCTTTAAAACTTTACCTCTACGATTTTAAGTTCTAAGCCATGAACATTTAGGGATATAGTGTACGTCTTTCACACTTACAAAATAATATTTAGTTAATACTTAATACACTAAAATGGCTATTCGAATGATGCCAGTAAAAATATTTGGCCTTCACGATAATTATTTGTTTAGCACAGATTCTACCATTTTTACAAAATCACAATCAACTATTCGTTATAATTATAGAATACTTAATAAAAGTTTTTAATTAAATTTTATTGCTTTAATTAAATGAAGTTTTTAAACAAATTTACCAAAATTATCGGTATTTAATTAATTGTTTTTTTTTTTAATAGTACTCTAGGCGCTTGCCAAACAAAAACTGACTTACCACCCAATTTCTTTTCTTCTCTCGGTCCAATTAATTGCCAAGGTTTTTTTTGTTTTAAATGAAGAAATTTATTTAAACATTAGCCCTGGGAACGATGACGGGCGTCGTTACAATCTGTGAAATCATAAATGAATTATCCAGACATCAGAACTCCTTGTAATCGTTTAAATCGTCTAAATTTTATCAAAATCGTCTAAGCCAAATAAAATGTTAAAAGAAGGCTCCAAGTTAAATGAATTTTCCCAAAATAACAAAATATCCCATCCCAGTTTTTTTCGTATATTTGTTGTTCATGTAAAACAAATATGTACTTGGAAATAATGTATTCTGGGTAACTTATAATACGCACCCCAGTGCCAGCCGAATGTTAGGATTGGCAGCTTCGATAAGGCCCCATATAAATTTATATGAAAATTGTCTATAACTTCCAAACCCTTCCCAGACCGGAAATAGCGATTTATGTTTTGAGATGGTACGTAATTAAGGGGTTGCTGTCCAAGTAGCCAGCACTAGCCGTATGTTCAAATTTAAGGAAATGGCGGAGGTCCAAAAGCTTAGGTTAAGCTAAATAAAAAATTGTATCTCTTAAGAACTTTCTAGGCCGGAAATGGTTCCATATGTTTTGAGTTGATAATGACAAGAGCAAACTATGGTGAGCTCCCTAGTACCAGTGGTATGTTAGAATTGGCACAATCTTCCAGCGTCAAAATGGCCCCATATAAATTTATATGAAAATAGTCTATAATTTTCCAACCCTTCCTGGGCGCGTATTCTTGAAATCGGTGGATATTTTCGCATGCGGATTATAATTTGCTTTAAAATTCTTTATATTATTCGAATTTTCCGCCGGCTTCTTTAATCGTTTTTTTTTTTTTAAATTTGCTTGCAATGGTTCTACTATTTATTTCACTACAAAACAAAAATCGGTGGAGATTTCCAACTGGGTAAATCAATTCGGATTTATTCCCCAAATAATAGAAAACTTGCAAGCTAATTGGAAAAATGATTAAAGTAGCCGGCGAAAAATTCGAATAATGTAAAGAATTTTAAAACAATTTATAATCCGCATGCGGAAATATCCACCGATTTCACGAATACGCGACGTGGGCCACAAATAGCGATTGATGTTTTGAGATACAGATGGTACGTACGTAAATGATTGCTCACCAATACAAACATTCACACTAGCTGCAAATTAGAGAGTCAATATCTTTTACTGGCAGTTTTTCAGAGCAATTTTTAGTAGACTCATCACTGCTTTAAGAAAGCATTATTAAAGGAAATAAATTTTGTTCCAAATTGATTTAAATATCCTAGAACCATGAAAAAAATTATTAGCGAAGAGCGAAAAATTGAACCGCTGAATCAATCCTTTATTTATAGCAAAAATTCGTAAAATTAAAAATCCGTTTTATGGTAGTCGATCTTACCTGGCTAATCACTGTATGCTGTAATGTATAAACCATGACAGTTTGGTAATTTAGGAGGTTGCATTTTTCTTTATATAGCAGAAAGTGAGTTCTTTAATCGAACAAGGCTATATACATACATAATTCCATAATGCCGACTATTACAGTAAATATAAAATCTACATCTGCTCTATGGTAGAGGACAATTGGTTAATAAAATCTTTAGGCCTGCAAGTAAGTTGAGACAATTTTAGACTATTAGTCTATTCCCAACTATGTCGCAGATTGCTTTTCACCTCCAACTTTACGCCGCATTTAATATATTTGCATCACAACTTCCCATAAATTTCAAAGGTGCTAACTATTTGTTTACCGCACATTTACTTCTTATATATGCACAAATATTTCCATTAGATAATGACGATACTTCCGTAAAAAGCTGTCTGAAAATAATTAAAATATTTTAATACAAAAGCGCCATTATATTCAAGTTTTAAGCATATATGTAAGTAAAAACATGCCTGGCTGCATTGAAACTACAAACTACTTTGGAAATATTGTAACATTATTGTTTTTAGCATTTTTTGTGATGACGATGAATGATGCGCTGCATACATGGAAAACAATACGCTTTTTATTCACATGTACCAACATACATTTTTTTTTTTTGGAATTTTCAATTAGCCAACCATTAATATGTGTAATTACGGTAATGGAAAAATTGTATTTCGTCTGAATGGAAATTTCATCTTACATTTTTTTGATCCAAAATACGCTGTAACCGCACCACTTTCTTGTGTATACCGTCATCGTTTCATATCCAGCAAATTCATAATTTTTAAGGTATGTATACATGGCAGCAACATCATAATATATACATTTTCTTGTTCAATTCGGTCGCTAATGAGGCAAAAAGAATTTTCCCATTTTTTTTTTTTTATTTCGGAAATCATCATTTTCTAGAATAACATATACTTGAAAAATGAAGAATTTTCTACTCTGGGTTTTTTTTGCTACTTTGCTGTTGCTTTTACCTTTTTATGCTTGAAACGATGATTATAGTTTAAATAATATTAATGTTACGAAAAATAAATAAATAATATTTTCGAAAAAAAAAAAATAAATTTTGCATGGTTTGAAAAAGTATTTCCGTTTTCGCGGAAAAACTTTTTTTTTATGTACTTTTTTCGCGTTTTTATCTATTGTGTGAAAAGAATAAGCTTTTTTTGTTAAAAATAAATTAAATTAAATTGAGTTTGAATTTTTAATGTTAATAGTATTTTTTTGATTTATTTGTATCGAGAAGCGTAATTAGTTCTTTTTACTACCTTGCGGCTGCCACTATACTACTCCAGCCGTTTCTAAGTATAAACCTCACTTGAGTTGGTGAACCAAAATTCCTTTACATCAATTAAATTTTACAAATTTCATATTTTTTAAGATTAAATTTTATATTCGTCTAAATCCTTGTACCTATATAGACGAGTACCATCCCACAACAACAACAACAAAATATATAATTTGATTCGGGTAATTGAGGCCACAGGCTAAAAGAAAGACGAAATCATCGTTTAATTTTCTACTCTGGTTTATAGAAACAAAATAATGAGAACATAAAAATTCACGTTAAATGATGGGACGAAGATACCCACATCAAAAAATATCTGGACCATTCATAATGCAATAATTTTTATTTATACGTCATCATCTGTATATACAGTACGTACTCGTACGTATTCTAATACCATGAAAATTTATATTTTTTACTATGAGTGGAGAATAAAATTTGTTTTAGCCGGGGAGAAAGCATTCACAATCATCGTACAAAATTCACAATGAGTGGAGATAACAAAAACAATTTTGTTTTGTTTTTGTTGTTAAATTAAAACTCAGGTACATAAAGAATGGCAGACCACTTCAAAGTTTAAACTCAATTATGTAATAATCATGAAAATATACAACATAATGTTAGGGTGAATCGTTGTTGTTAGTCTCTGGAGTCATAGATAATTATGGGATGGACAACAAATTGCTACTGTTGTGAGTGTTTGTTTTGCTAAGGATTTTATAATTCAAACATAATCATAGTGGAAATGATTGACCATTTTGTGTGATTAAACTATGAACCTATGCGATATATGTTTGAAATGCATACATGGATTACTGCGTGGCAATAAATTTACCCTCGAAAGTTTAAATGATTTTATGTCAGAAAAATTACCGATAAGATCAAGATTAATTTAAATCCAAGGTCTTTCGCTGATTAATTATTATTCCGTCCTTACATTTTTTTACAAATGCAGCGACGAAATGAATATCTTGGTTAAAGGTATCGATCCATCCATCTGAACGTATCAGATCGTTCGCTATGTCTGCGATAAACTTCAAAATCGTTCGCCAGAGGACGTAAATTGTAGGCTATTTTACCCAAAAACCGAGTTTTGGACAGCTCCGAGTTTTGCTTAACAATTCTGTTGTTTGGCCTGCTGATGCTATAATCCGCTCATTTAAAAATTATTCACGCATATCACGTGATCACGTTTCAACAGTCAAAGTAATTACTGCATCAACCAATCAGTTTAATTTATCAACGACCGTCGCTTCATCTAATACCATCAACACCTTCACTTCGATGTACTATCACAATGCCTCCAGTATCTGAGGTAAAACCAGGGATTTTCGCGTAGAGGCATACTCGACCATGATTTTGATGCTATAATAATCAGCGAGACCTGGCTTACGATCAATATGTTATCCGAAGAGTACTTTTGATCTGACTATGTCGTTCATAGAATGATTTTGACACCAGATATGATTTTGACACCAGTTGTAGAGGCGGTGTAGTTTTAATTACTGTAAAGAATTTAGTCTCCAATGAAGTGATCGCTTGCCATCCCTGCCTTAACGTCATTGCTGTTCGCATCAGACTAGTTTACAATACTTCGATTGTTGCCGTCGCCGTTTACATTCCGTACGGATCTGACCGGGATGTCTACAACACGTTTAACAACTACATCGACTCAACCGTTATACCTTCAGTTCGTCCTGGTGACCAAATTATCATTGTGGGCGACTCTAACTTACCCGGTATATCTTGGAACAAAGCATTGATTATCATCGATTACTTCGCTTTCATATCAACAACGCAGCTTAACCGTTTCAGTAATAGTCGAGGGAAATTCCTGGACCTGCTATTTGCAAACGATGTCTTGCCTGCCGATGTTGCCCCACTTCACTGGGCGTGAGAGCATTTATCACACACCAATATGATAAATATTTTTTATACTAAATGTGCAACTAATTGTTTTTCTAATGATTTTTACTTTAATTTTAAAATGGCCGACTATGCATCCTTGAATGAATTTCTCAGCACTACCGATTGGGACTTTCTACAGCGCGGCGCTAATTTGACCGATACAGTGTACAGATTCAATGAGCGTCTCGGGAGTGGTATCGAGAGACACGTTCCACGGGTTATCAATAATAAATCCGGCTTTCGTGAGCCATGGTGTAATACCTAGTTGATGGTGCTCGAGAAACGACGCAACAAGTTTCATTCCCTGTACAGGTTTTACGGAGTAGATTATTACTATCCCGATTTTGCCAAAGCCCGCAAGAAATTTATCACCCTCAATTGGTTCCTTCACAATAATCACGTAGTGCAAATCGCGCAAGGTTTGACATCTAATCCCAAAATTTTTTGGAACTTCATTAACAGCAAGAAAACGGTATCTGGTTCTCCGTCGAATATGTCTTACCATACCTCAAACGCCCGTCAGCCATCTGATATTTGCAATTTGTTTGCCAAATTCTTTGCATCCAAATTTACTGAACAGGAGGTTCTGGATCAACTACGTTAGGAAGGGAGCAGGTCACGACGGTCCTTGTGTTGTAAGTCCGGCCCCCAAACCTTGTGCTGTAAGTCTGGCCCCTGCAGATGCCTTCTTGTTTAACAAAAGCCTTCGTCGTGGTTTTTCTCCGGATCCCTGGAAACTATCATGTGTTCATCCAATTTTCAAGACGGTAATAGAAATGAGGTTAGTAATTATCGTGAGATCGCCTTCCTCTCTGTCTTACCCAAACTGTTTGAATCCATGGTTCACAGAGTATTGCACTTCCATACCAAGAGACTTATTTCTCCTTTTCAGTATGAATTTTATTTTTTTTTATTGACAGTATAAATTCCAAGCAGCAGCTAGACGTTGTCTATACCGACTTGGCCAAAGGCTTTCGATGTGATTGATCACTGTATTCTTATTAGCAAGTTCAAGAGTCTCGATTGTCATTTCACTCCTATCGACTGGTTGCGTTCTTACCTCTCAGATCGCTGGCAATCCGTTAAGATTCTGGATGCTTCCTCCCCATTATTTCGGGTGCCGTCCAGCGTGCCTTAGTGTAGTCATATCGGCTCACTGTTATTTTCATTATTTATTAACGACGTTGTTAAATGTTTTAAGTTTGCCAACTGCCTCCTCTTCTCTGCAATGTTTGTACATTATGCTGTTTGGTCATCCTCTTACCACTGCTATTCTGAGAGGATTGAGAGTGTTCAGAAACATTTTAGTTTGTTCCACGTGTGCTGTGGATTACGTTCTTCCGTCTTATCACAATGGATGCAATCTTTTGAAACTGAAACGTCTATATAATCGCCGTGATGTAGCTTCCACGCTGTGTGGGTTGACTCCAAGGGTGGTTGAATATGTAGATTTGTAGAGATATGAAGATCTGGAAAATGAGTACCGATAAGTAAGATCGTAGGGATGTTTCCCTGCTCTTCCAAGCCCTTGGTTGTACAAATTTGGTGAAGCACTCCAAATAAAATAGCGTTACTATCAGGTTTCTCCGACTATTCAAGACGTTATTTGTACAGGGCTAGTTAGTATGCTCGATATAGGAGTAATAAAATAAAAATTCATGGCCGAAAGGTCAATGGTAAGATGAATTTAAGTCTTGACGCCCTCAAAGTGAATACAGTATTAATAAAAGAAATATGGGGGATTGCTAAGTCGATTAGACTAAGCACGTTTTAAGTAGTATAACGACTTAAAGGATACATTTTGCAAAATCTCTCTCAACGAACAATCCACGGATAAAATTACTTTCATTGTTCCGGGACGTCCACTTTATCAGACACCTACATAACAGAATATTCGTTTATCTAAATGACTTTGAGCAACTTTGTTCAAAATGAAACTAAATCCATCGGTCATATAGTTAGGTACAGGATTACATGCAAGGACCATTATAAATTATTTTCAACAGCGGGCTATCCAACTCAACTCCAAAATCGATAAGATAGCTGCGTCGATTTTAGGGATGCTGAGATGGGTTTTGTTCCTCTTACTGATCTGTTGAAGAAGAAACAAAAATTGGCGAGTGTTCGATGAGGCAAAATGAACATTTTAGAAACTCAAGGTTGGTTTAATCACCGCATAGTTATAACGCTTTTTGGGATTATCTGCGGATACGCGTTCTGAGCTTTACCCTGCGGAGAATATTTCGCAGTAAACATATGTTGAACCTCATATCTTTCGCATAAACGCCGGAGTTGGGGCGATTCAAATTGCCAACCATTATCTGTAAGGATGACTTCCGGAACCCCAAACATTAAGAAGATGTCAACCTCCAGGAACCTGCACACCTCCACTGCAGTTTCCTGTCGAACTAGTTTTGTGAGGACAAATTTTTAAAAATAATCGGCTGTTGGAGGACAATGGGCAGGGGTAAGGATTGCAGGACGAAGGAATTCGGGAACCAAGAGTCTATAGGAGAGAATAACCGGTAGGCTATTTTGGTTATGATAAGCGTTAATGTAAATAAGGTTTTGCATGGTGAATAGATTAATTGCCTTATTTGTTCGTTGTAAGGAATGGGCTAACTGAGAGTACGAGGGATCAAGGAAAGCTGGAAAGTTTTGGTCAACATATAATGGCGAATCGATATTAGGAAGGTGGTGAATGTTCAAATATTTCATCTCAAGTCTTGAAAACGCATCAGGAACTGCATTTTGTGAGCCTTTGCGATATTAAATTTCAAAATTGAAACCTTGCAGTTTTAAGCTTTACCGGGCCAATCTTCCGGAGGCATCCTTCAGAGACAAGAGCCACTTTATACTTGCGTGATCAGTTATCAACGTAAAGGGTAGGCCCTCTACGTAAAAAGGAACATCCTAATGGCCTCGATAGTTGGCAAACACTCTTGCCCTGTGACCGAATAATTGCATTGCGCAGAATTTAGCTTTTTCGATATGTAAGCTATAGGTTTGTCGTGCCCATCCTCATCTCGCTGGAACAGTACTGCTCCTATAACCGTTGAACTAGCATCAAATGGTACAAAGAAGCGTTCATTAAAGTTCGATATAACCAGTACTGGAGCGGACATTATTTAGTGGTGACATTATTTAGCTTGCGCGCATCTAAACAAATTCGAACATTACCATTTTTCCGTTTCACGATCGCCATTGGTGAACTCCACGCACTGTGACTCTCTTCAATTACACCATTTGCAATCATTCGATCGAGCTCGTCATACATCAGTTGTTGAATTGCAGGAGAAACTGGTTAGTGTCGTTGTTTAATGAATGAGGCATCTCCAATGTCGATCGTGTGTTGTACTAGGTTGGTTCGACCAAGTCCAGATTTAGAAATGCTGGTTTGAGACTTAGTCGATTTACCTACTGGAGATCCGACGGTGGGGGTTGAGCGAGTGGCGTCGAAGTGTGTAGAGGTTGTCTTTGTACAATTTTCGAAGATGGACGAGTTGACCTCATCGTCCCACTTGTGAAGCTTACCGATGTCGGCATCCTGTTGCACTGAACACAGTGTGGTTTTAATACTTCCGGTGCCCCACATCCGTAACAAAAAATATGTGACCGAACCAGATCGCTGCAGTCGGTATACAAATGGCCAGATTTTTCACAATTCCAACAAACAGGTACGGGAGACTTCCGCGGTACGTTCGAAGACGTTGGGGTGTTAGCGGACAGTGAGTGAAAGGCATTTGTGAGCAAACCTGTGAGTAATGTAATTCCAGTGGTTGTTCCGGTTAACCGTGTAATACCGCAGCTCTTCGTATCTGTTCACAGCTTGGAAATGTAGAGGCAGTCTTATCGGACAAATGTGGCAAAGGATGTAAGAAATTATGTTAGAAATTGGGAGAGATGACAAAAAGTTAATACTAAAAAATATATCACGATAATTAGAAAATACTTTCAAGTTCGAATACCATTTCAGAAGTTTTTCTTACAATTTTTAGGGCCATACCCTAGAAGTAAATATAGGAATACCCATATATTGTTAGTTCTCGAACAACATACGAGATTTGTATTTTTTAACCGATGGGAACTGCCACATCGGAAAATGTGATTGCCTTTTTAAAGAGAAGGGTTCTCCTATTTTCGGAGTACCTGAATATTATGTGGCGGATGTTTAATGGCGTAACTCATGTATTCGTACCAGATGGTCATTGTCATCAAATTCGAAAATGTCGAATTTATAGCAATTACCGGCTTTAATATGTGTTTGTGGTTTTTAACTGATTCCTATCTAAGGTTTTTACAATTTTCGCTTTACGTTCGAATTGATTATAATTTTAATGAAACTTTATTAATGGAAGGACATGAACATAAAATAACTTCTTTCGCACAATTCATCCCCAGAACTCGTATACTCGTAACGTGTCCGCTTCAATTTGACAAGAAAGCAACGGATGTTTGAACCTGGTGAAGTAGTGTTCGCTAGAAAGTTCGTAAACAGCAACGGTGCACACAGCAACGATTTACTCTTCTGGTAGCACCAAAATTTATAAAAACAACCGTGGTCGAAAAAATAGGGAGTGTGTTGTATGTATGAGGTTTGTGGATATCAGGTGGAACAAAATTAGGTATTAAGCCCTAATTTAATATAGAATAATGTAAACTGGTTTGGTGGAAATAATCATCAATTCATCAAATATATGCTGGATAAGAGCATTAAAATTTAATTCCACAATTTTAGGTGACCTACGAAATTAACAAGTTGAACGAAATTAACAAGTTTTTTGGTATCGCTGCATAATTGACAAATTATGTATTGTTTGTGAAATTGTTAAGTGACCCTATTTGTCTTTTTTAGTATTCGTTATCATTATTATTCAAGTGTGGTCATATTTATAAAACTCTCCTCAGTAGCGCATTACGAAAATTATCCACACCTATTGTTTCTATTTCTCTAAAGGATGTGAAATTTGCTATTTTCTGATACCAAAGTGAATTTGTACCTTCAATTGCCTTAACTGAATAAGTGAGCACAGTCACCAACCACAAACACTATCTTTTAGTCGTCAGGTATCTCCGTTGTATCGAGGTCATTTTTAAACTCTTCACTACAATGTCAATGTCGGCTTCTTCAAAATAGGGGTTGAAATTAATAAGCTTTTTAATTTTTTAATCGCGACTTGGGCACACCAATGCTGACTATCAGATCGATGCACGCAGTCCTATTGATCCTGTTGAGGATATAACCAAAATATTTAAATTTTTTCGAAAGGACATTTTTGTTTTTAGACGCTTATCCATTTCTAGCAATAACGTCGAATGATGTTCAAATGAATTTTATACGAACACTCTAGGCTTAACGTTACACTATAAACCATTTATTTATTTATTTGGTAAAATATCGGAGACGCGCAACAAATTCAAAAGGCTACATACTCATATATATTCAATATTCATTCTGAAATTCACTATCATCACACCTTTGATGATGTACGAGTATATTTGAATAGAACCGCAATTTTTGATGGTCACTCACGTTTAAGTCGCCATTGAATTAAAACCACATTAAAGGTCCTTACGAGGCTGAATAAAAAAAAAAATATTGCACATATTCAGTTCAAGTACACGTGTACCATACACATAAGGGTAGATAGAAGGTGTATAAGTATAATTCCGAAATCGACGTGCAGATGTAAATCTATATAAATCCAGATAATATCCTGAAAAATCCTTTATTCAATTTGATTGCCAAACAATAAAAAAAAAACTATATTTTTTTTTATCTCTTTCCACTATCGTCATATCATATCCAGTTATTTGTTTTTTACATCCATAAAAAAAGATAAAAGGAAGATTTATCGAATTTGTTTGATTAATTTTATTTTCGTCCTCAACGATGGATTTTTTTCTCTGTGTTTCAGAGAACCGCAAAAAGAATTTAATGAATTTTCTTATATTTGGTATAATAATTTAGGAGATTTTTTCCCTTTTTTTATTAATTTTCTTTTCCCCGCATTTGAAGAAGATTTTATTTTTTGGAATTTGTGTCCTAAAATTCCCATAAAAAACGGATTTGATTTCATTTTATGTATCGTAGGGCTAAAGCGAAAGCGAAGGGTGGTATTTTTAGTGAAGGCAATTTTTCAATTTTATTTCTAACCTTTGAATCGTGAACGTGATTAAATGCGTTATTTGGAAATACTCGTACTGATAACAACAACAACAACAACAACAAATCTGGACCAATAAAATTAAATGAAAAAGCTAATTTGATTGGAATTTTTGGTATATAGTTGGTATATCTGTATATAGCCTAGAAGTATCTCGCGATCATGTTCTGTTCCAGTTTTATTTTTTGCTTCATTTGTGTACTTTAATTTGCTTCTGTGTAGTTGCGGTTCGACTTTAAAAGAAATCAAAACATTTCATTGTACATTTTTTTTTGATTAAGTAATTAAATTAATTAAATTGGATTACAAAGAACGTGAGAATATAAATATCACTGGTCTTCTTTTATTAAATCATAATTTGAGTGGGAAATGTTTAATGTTATAATTCCAAATTGAACTTCCAAGTATGCATGAATGAAATATGCTTAGAAGCAGCAAAACACATTTGATGTTCAGGACTAGGCCACCTTATATCTGGCTGTCGTTTAGCTAACTCGTTAATTAACTGTTTTTAATAGATCACTCATTATTTACGATCATTCAATACGCTCACATCATAAAAGAGTTATATATAAAACAAATTTACCTTTAAGGCGTCACACCCTTGATGATTTTGATATAAAATTAATATTTACATTCACTGCGACTGGAACATACCTGGAAGTAAAAAACATTTAATTAAATTTTTGAATATGTGTATGTTACGGTAAAAGCCCGAAATCGGTAAACGTCTGAATAAAAAATACAAAAAAAATGATGTATTGCTTCGAAATCTATGAAATGAGAATTCTATATTGTCAAAATGGTTCTCACTTTACTATACTGAGTATTTTTTATAGTATTAGTCAACGGTATTAGTTCAAACTGGAATTTGGAATCACGGGTTCTAACTACGGAGATGTGGGGCTCAACAAACATTTCGTCACCATCGGACTCTATATTAAAATTTCAGACTTTTAATGATTTCGGACTTTAACCGTATATATGATTATATATAAATTAAAGTTAGTAATGATATAATTATTTCTTTTTAGAATAATTAAAGGGCGTAATTGTTGTGACCATCACCCGACTTTCTTTTACGATTAATAAATGTATATAGACCTCGAATACACCACACTTATTTTGTAATGCGAAAAATTGAACTTGCGCTGGATTTGTGAAAAATCATTATTTCTGCTTAACTTTCAGAAAACCAACAAGGTCAGTTGAAAATTTAATCTTCAGTGCAAAAATTGAAAAAGCTCCTACAGAAGTTTCAACTTTTGGTACGCAAGTGTCCACTACATTTCTCATAGCTCTCCCAATTTTTGGAAAAATATTTAGAACGAAGCTTTATTCCGACTAATCAATTCGCTTGGTATGTAGAGATGCCGAATTTTGATGAAATAGTTTTTTTTTATATCAAAACTCGTTATTTCCGGTGAAAATTAAAATACAATCTGAACTAATTTTGTTTGAAATTTAATTTGCAATCTTTTTATTTTAATCGTTTTATCGCAAATGCTATAAACATTTCAAAATATTTGCAAAAAAGGAGAAGTATGCTATGAACGCTGCCATTTTCTGTGGCAAATCGGTAAAAATTCACTGGGATACCCTAATTTATGAAAAAAGCTTAAGTATGAAATTCATACCGATCAATGAATCCGTATGCGCTGTAGAAGGACCAAATTTTTACTGAAAAGCTATTTTTTTCCAAAAATCGTAATTTTTCTCGAAAACGCTATACTTTTCAAAATTTTACAAAAAACGAAAAAGGTTCTATGGAAGCTACCAATCAATCAATCCATCTGAGTTCACGTAGCTTGCCGTGAAAGTGGGACAGATTGTTAGTAAAGACTGGGACAGTTATTCCACCCGTTCAGTTCTTTTATCATCATGATCAAGAATTGAAGAGATATTTGTAATTCGTCATAGGGCATACGGTTCTACTCCACTTCAACTGATGAGACATTAATGATGGCTTCGAGTAGGTTTCGAGCTTGTAATAGAAACAAACGAGAACATAATAATTTGGACGTTTATTTGATAATAGTTATTGAATAGCAAAGATAGTCGTTTGACATTTCCAGTTCAAAACAAAGAGCATCAAAAAACTCCTGTGATAATAAAATATTCAATTTTTAAGCAGTTGAAACGTGTAAAACAATGCCCCTTCTACTGAAACTAAGCAATTCAGCAATCTTTAGGGGTCCAAGAAGTTTCAATTCGGTTAAAATTGCAATTTGATTGTCGGAAATTTGCTCAACGCCAAGTTTATTAGGGATGTTACCCAGGAACATCTCTAGTGCAAATCTCGGAATTGGCGACCACAATTTTGATGGTGTCGAAAACTTTAAATACCTCGGGTCAGTTATAACATCACTGAATGAAATCCAGGCAGAAATAAAAGCCCGAATCGCTGCCGGACAACGAGTTTTCTACGCCCAATCAAGATTATTGCGTTCGAAACATCTATCGCAGTCGTGCAAGCTTGCACTTTATAAAGCACTAATAAGACCTGTGCTGACTTTCGGAAGCGAGAGCTGGACCATGACCTCTAACGATTGTAGATTGTTATCTACATTCGAAAGGAAGGTCATCCGTTCAATTTTTGGTCCAATTAAAGTTGCGAACAACGAATATCGGATTCGTATGAATCACGAAATAAAGCAACTCCTCGGAGGCAGCGATATCATCGGATTCATTAAATCCAATCGAGTGAGATGGCTCGGCCACGTTACAAGGTCCCCACAACAACGGATGATAAATAAAGTGTTTCACCAACAACCAGCCGGAGTACGTCGTAGAGGAAGACCCCGACTACGCTGGCGTGACGACATTGAACAAGATCTGCAAGCATTAGGATGTCGAAACTGGAGGACGAGAGCAATGGATCGGGATGGATGGAGGGCCATTGTGCGGGCGGCGAAATCCCTTCATGGGATGTGACAGCCAGAGAGAGAGAAAGTTTATTAGGCACAGAATTCATATGCGGACATAGGTTCAAAAAACGGTTAACGGATGTTACCGGAGTGTTCCAACGTATCTTGCAGTCCAGAAGGACCTTTAATACCTTTACTTCTTTTCCCAGTATTTTTTTATTTAAAACGTCAGCCTGAATTACCGACTTTTTGGACAAAATGTTAGTTTTCCTCATTTTGTAAACTTTCCGTTATCATAAACCTCATCTCCGTCGCTGCAACTAACGAAATCATTATTGTTTTCTCTCTTCTTGTAGATTCTCAATTCTGGTATCGATATTTGAATTTTTATAGTATATAACTTTAAGCATGGTCAAATGCTTGGCTTGGTGTGGCATAGGTGGCTTTCAACATAGCATAATTAAGAAAATTAAAAATGAAAAAATTAAAATTTATATTATCCAAGTATATTCGATCAAAATATCCGGGAAAATAGTGAAAATTTCTTAAAATTAGCCGGGTACATTTAAAACACTTGCTATACATGGCTAAATTTTTGTTGAAAAACATTTTTTGTCAAAAATCGTCTTTCCGGTTAAATTTTGAAAAAATGATCTCGGCCGATACTGTTGTAAAATTTATTTACAATCTGTTAACCCATAATTGTTTTTCTTTCTCTTAAATACTTTTCAAAATATTTACAAAACACTTGAAAGCTTAATATGAGAGTTAAAATATAAGCAAAGAAAAATAATACGAGGTTAATATCTCAACGCAAGAAATGTCGAGGCTTTACTCACACCCAAAGAAATTGAGGGCGAGATATTATGTGCGTAAAATGTGCCGGTAGCCAGAACTAAGGGCTGCCAAAATAGTCGAAACGAACCTGGAATATGTATAAACTGTAAAGAGTAACACCCAACCAACTATGTAGAATACCGCCACAACCACAGCTGCAAGGGATCCTTCTCGCAAATTTCGCAGCAGCTAACTAATATACTGAATAAAAATTCAATCGAACAAATATTTCGAAGTAAAGAAACGATAAATGCACGCCTAGCAAAACAAGAACGTGGTGTAGAACAGTAGAATGTGATATGTAGATCCTGATATCCGGAAAATTCCTTAAGGGTTCTTCAGTGAGGCCTTTTTCAAAATACGTTTCAATTCAAATTACTTACATGGAAATAGCTGGTGTTGATTTAGGAAAAATTCGGTTAAGGAGTCCCCAAGAGTCACTTATTTTTTTTTAATCATAAACTTATGGAAGAAAATTACTGAAAAATTGTTTTCGGATAACAGGCGTGGATTCGACTTTCATAACATTATGTTATAGTTTTTGGCACCACCATTTTAATAAACCGATTAATGTACCAACAAAAAAGAATGTTGAAAAATGCACATAAAAAGTACTCCGTTAGAAGTTTAAGATATAGCCAATAACAAAAGCTTTCTTGTCTCAGTATTGACATGCCACTATTTTTTAATAAAGGCGCAGGTCATTAGCTAACTAACCGTGTAGGTTAGATCCCCACAACATCTCTGTTATTTGGCCAATCTGCAATACAGTAAACCTCCAAAGTACGTATCAAGTCATAAAACTGATTTTCATTTATAGCCAATAACAAAAGATTTCTTGTCTAATTCATGGCCAATAACAGGATCTTTCCTTGTATCCGTATTGAAATGCTTCTTGGTTTTTTATAGCATTTACCTGATATTATCTGATAAAAATGGTTGGTTTTTTTGTGATTTTGTCGAGTTTTAGTTTCCTGAATTTCAAAATTTGATGCAATTACTTAAAAATTTAAAAGTTTTGTATTAAACGTTCCGTATTACGATAATCGCTCAAACTTTTAATACGCGGTTATCGTACAAGTTTGATTTTTTTATTATCATTTGCAATATGTTATAATTTTAACTTTTTATGTACTATTTTTTGATTATAACTTTATTTGCCTACTGCAAAACAGATTACTAATACTAATACATTTTTTGTTAATTGTTAAAAACTTCACACACGTCACGAATGTTATATATTTAGACGGTGTTTTTAATGCAAAGAATACCTATTGCGGAATTCCGGAGAATACCGATTTTGGGCTATTGCGGCATACATAAAGTACTAGATCATCTTAACTTTTTTGTAACAAATGGAGTTTTACTCTACCACACATCCTTCAAAAATAGTGAAAGAATATCATCTGACTAGTCACCTATGATCATGGAGTACAATGATAATAAAATAAGATAATATGCCTAAATTAACAAACAATAAAAGCGATTAGAATTTTTTAAACTACTGGAACAGTGAACAAATTTCCGAAACATAACTATCCTCTTGAGGTCAGAGAACTAGTTAGAGAGAAACAGAAAAGTCGTAAAGTCGACAAGAAGGAAATAAAGAACGAAAGCATAAATAAGCGACTTAGAGGTTTTTCTAAACTAAAGGACGACGATTACTCGTTTTGTAAAGCGACGGGTTAAAAAGAGACGAAATGCATGTGCCCACCTATCAAAAACAATGAACGATCCTCGACTAAAAATGGCAAGCAGAAAGTGTCTCTAAATTTGACCATTTGGAACTGACTTTTCAACCTCTGTCGAGACAAACAGCAAATGAAAATGCTTCGGTCATAAACAAAGTATACATGATCTTAACATAAAACGTGTCACCTTATTGAAACTAAAAATTTGAAATCATTAATAATTTAAGTATCAGAAAAGTTCAAGGTTATGACTTAAATAATAATGCAGCCTTCGGACTGAAATAGGTTCCACGTCAATGGTAAGTGACAGAAGTTATGATTCCTTAACCAGGTAAACCAACCAACGATAAGAAATCTTATAGATCGATACCAATACTTATGGCCATACACTCAGAAAAAAAAGTACTACCAAATACTTAGTTAAATTAATTACCAGGATGTTGGTACGTAGTTTTGTTTAATTTAACCAAAAAAGATTTTGTTAGGTGAAAAATATAACTAGCAAAGTATTTTGGTTTTTCTTAATTACTTATTTCGACCTATAAGTTTTGTCATTTAAACTAAGACTTGTTAAAAATTACAATATTTAAAATTCGCTAAGGTATTGTTTATTATACTTTATATAAGTTCAAAGTATTTTATATATTTTTGTAGTTTGGTTTGGTCACTGCAGTCTGATGAGACGGCCGAATTTTTTAAGATAAAGAATTCAATGTTTCATTATGCTCGGTCTTCTCACTCACGAAATTTTGTCATTACGCTAGAATGCCATGACAAAATATATTTGTATTGAATCTGATCATGCGCATTGCACCGTGACAATGAGAAAATTTATTAAAATTGCTGATGTTTTTTTCATGACACTGTGATAAAATGAGTAGAAATTTTGTATTCGACTCTCAAAACAGAGAACATAAAATGATTTTATAAACATTTTTGTGTTAATAGTTGTGCGTGTAAAAATACAATTTTGTCATGACACTATCGTCATGACAAAATTTTACGAGTTAAGAGTTTAAGACCGAGCTTTAGTTCGAAACTAAACTAACAAGTTCCAACGTTTTGGTAAAAAAGTCAATTTTATCAAAACATTCAAGATATATTTACCAATGTAAAGTTTTACTTACCAAGACTACTTTGGGTATTAAAGAATTTCTTCAATGCTAACAAATAATTGGTTCTTCAACCTAAAACGTTTTTAACATAACCTCCAATTCGGTTACATTTACTAAGAAAATTTGGTAGAATTAATAAGTCATTAGTAAAATAATTTTTTCTCTTGGTTGATTTAACAAAATAGTTGGCCACTGTTAACAATTTCTTCCCACTTATATACATTAAAATAACCATATGTTTTTGGTAAAATTAACTAAATTTAAAATTAAATAACCACAATTTGAATATTTAAAATAAAAATTTTATTCAACTCTGATCTTGTTCGATTTTTTGACGTAGAGGTTTGGTTTATCGAAAATTACCAAGATTTTGTCAAAATAGACTTAGATTTTTGATTCTTTTGACCTAAGTTTTCTCTCAGTGTATCAAGAATATTTGAAAAACTGTTGCTCAAAAGAAAGAAACTCATAATATTCGAGAGAGATGTTTAATTCCACCACAAATATTTGGGTTTATTAACCCTCATGTGAGTGAAGAAAAAAATATCTTAATTTGAGTGACTAAGGTATCCGGGTACCTTACATGCAATGTTTCTGAAAACTAATTTTTTTGCAATTTTTTTTTTGCAATTATGAAATTTATAACGTATTTTGCTAAAACTACATAAATTGAAAACAGTTTTAGAAATCTTGAAACTAGATCGATAAGAAAAGGGTGGCTCTAACGGAAAACCGTAAAGAACATTCTCGTAGGTTGGGTTTTTATTAAATTTACACTTTTCGGGTTACCTAATTCATACCAACGAATATTAAGATGGGTAAGCTTCTAAATTTTTAACTTCAATTCATTTTACGTTTAATTTCTATTTTGCTACGATTACTTTTAAAAAAAAATTGAAGATATTTCATTTCGGACTAACGAGTATAATAATCTGAAAGATAATCCACAGTTAGAAGAATAATGACCATAAAACCATTCAGGAATATTAAATTCATTATATTTTGTGCATTATGTTAAAAAACAGATTTTACCTTAAGGCAATTATTTTGATATAAATTTGATACTCTTAATTATCTTAATTACCGTATAGTTTTTATTGGTAGGCTAACCACAATTTCATACACCTTACGTAATCTCATTTATCTGCAAATTGGGTTGGAGGAATAAGGTAGTTAAATAATTTTGATTGCGATATTAATGAAAATTTCAGGCACGTGTTATGGATTTGCCAGGCGAATTAAAACCAAATTTTTATTTAACCTGAGGGGCTTAGTAACTGTCTAAGCATCATCATATATGGTAATATCCTACAGATATCGAAATAGTATATCTATATAGTGCTAAATCCCCTTTTCATTATTGGTTATTAAAATATTGGACCAATAAAACCTAATTAATTAATTTTTGTTTTAAAAGCATGACAATATGGCTAAAACATCATAATTTTAATTGAATTTACATGAAAATCCAATTTAAGGTTCCACAAAAAACCAAAACAAACCAACAACAAGAAATTAAAATTTTAAATCGAAAAATCTATAAATCACAGCATGGAACTTCCACTTAATTCCAGAATTACGTATACGAGTAAGTATGTACAACCTATAGTTTCGCTCTCATTCGAGCGGTTATTCACTAATAATTTTCCGATAACGAATTTCCTAAAATAAAAATGAGTAAAAATCTCATCTCATTTTAATGAAGCACGTGATCAAAATTCTTTTTTTTTTTATTTTCAATTGACAAAGTGGGTGTCAATGTTACAATTTAATTTTATTTGTTGTTGTTTCTATTTCCACACTGTGGGTATATATTTTGCTTATATGTAACTACCCATCAGCGTCATGCATGTACGGTACAGAGTTCATCGTTAGAAATCCCTTTTCATCAAAATGTCACCTAAATTGAATTTCTAACCAAATGCGTATGCCAGTCGAGGAGAGGCAACAAAAAAAAACTATTTTTGAAGTAAAATTGAATCATAAAATTGTTTATGGGAAGAGCAAAGGACTTTATTTTTTTATTGGTGTTATTTTTGATACTGGATGGATGGATGTTGTTTTGATACTGCTCGCTGTGTTCGGCTGATTATCTAAAGAGTTACCTCAATTTACATAAGATTTATTTTTGGATTAAACAACTATTAGGGACACGTGTTGCCTTCAACTAAATCGATTAATTTAATTATCTGAATTTGAGTTGCTGTTTGGATGAAGGGTGGTGACATAAAGTGGGACACAGTATTATTCACCATCTTTTACACGGCACATTTTTGTACATTTATATTTAATAACGAATTTTAATTTTAAGACATTTGGAAATTATCTTACAGGGGCTCGCAAAAATCGATATCAATTAAACACCGTTCACAATTTATTTTTTTGCATGCACACCAAATTAAATCACCGAAACATATTCTAGGGTTGAAAATCAACGAAACGAAAATTATGTGATGATGACTATGACGATGTTCATCATAATGTTAGTTGATTTCCTATCTCCGAAAATCGGCATAATATTTCACTATACATAAAAAAAAAACTGGGAATGGGTGGCATACGCTCGGACACGTGACTCTAGTCTATATGTATATTATATAGAGAATGTAAATGATAAATTTGAATATTTATATAAATTTCCCTCTCTCACATGCAGACCATGTTGTCTGAATTGCTTGGGATATTTGTTGATTGCGTACGCATTCCTAATCCAAAATCCATTTATTTGATGTTGCAGGAATTGAACTTGAAATGAATCAATAATTTATTATTATTTAGTTTATATTTAGAAAATATTTTGACATTTCGTCAAAATAAGAAATAATACAAAAATATTTTTGGTGAGGAAAATTTGGTGTTGTCATGATGAGCATTTCTGGTTTTCGGAGATTGCAAGCATCCGATCATTCTGCGACGTTAAGTAAATAGATTTCTATGGTTTACTTGTTTATACCTACTGGGGTGTATTCAACATTTATCTATATGAATACGAAAAATGAAACAAACGTCTAACTCGTATAGTTAATATTTTTCCTATTTTTAGAAAAAATCCACCCAATTTTTTAAAGAGCAACCAATATAAATTTTTACCCTTTAGCAATATTTTGTACGTGCACATAAATAGTTCTACGTGAATATGAAAATCAATAACAGGGCATTTCAATTCCTTTCAGATCAAGTCAATCCTTGCGAGAATTTAGTGTAACCTTGTATTTAACAAACATACGTTATACATGCCTCCTTTGTACATAATATTGCAAAATTTATGTGCTTGTATATTATAACAATTGGATACGTGGGTTGAATATCAAGAGAAATGCTTTATGTGCACTGAAAACACTGACTGGTTCATAATATTAGATAGGCAAAGCCCCCGGCGGACTATATGCTTTATATGTGTAAATAGCAAACTTTAAATTATTAATAATTTTCGTAGTTATTTATTTAGTTTTCTGAAATTTTGTATTCCAAATACAGGGTGTTCAAGATATTCAGTGCTAATTATTTTCATAGCATTGGCCGCGATTTTGCTCAACATGTTCCCAACTGTTGAACGCCCTCAAAGCGCCCATTGAGTTGCCGCTTTCGGTATTCTGGCTTTTTTCAAGTAGCGAATGGTTTAAAGCGGTCAATTGCTGTTGGTATCCTTTAAAATTTCAGCGTTTCTTCAGGTTTCAGCGGTCAACAACACATAATAGACCACGCCCCACTAGTCCCCCCCAAACAAGTGCATCGTGTTTCTGCCAAAACGATGTTTTTTTGCCATTCCGGTTCTCAAAATAAATCCACTTTTCATCCCCTGTACAACTATCCGATGCAAAAACGACTTCCTTTTTTCCCAGCGAGAAAAATATTATATGTGTTTTTACGCTTTTCCATTTGTCTTCTGAATCTTTCCTATCTCTCATAATCGATTGAAAACAGCATCTTGGCTCACGCCCAATCGCTGAGATGTTTTAGTGTTTGCGAATCATCTTCGCTTAATATTGGTTGCAATTTGCAATTCCACATCTCCGTACTTTTTTGAGGTTTTCCACGTTCCTTGTCTGCAACATCGAAGACAGCACTTTTGAAACGCCGAAAGAACACGGCCGTTTCTTGACCAATCATTCTCGAATTTGGATTATGGCATGTGATTTGCACATGAATTTCACATACATTTTTAAAATTAGGCAATGCTCAATGGAACTTAGCCATTCCTCAACCAATAATTGTCAAACATGTATGCAGAATTGGATAGGCATTGTAACTTGAGTTTTGAAAGAAGTTTTCGAAGGAAACGACATTGCAAAAAAAAACAACCAACAGAATTAAATAAAATTAAGATTTAGTATTAAAAAAATTAAGAAATCGAGAGGATCCCATATTCAATCTGTACATTTTCTACATTGTACTGTCTTGAAACAAATTATTAAAATTCCACTTTCTATTATCAAAATCGAGATGGCCAGAAAAGCTGGATTGTGAAGGACGAATTTTGAAGTTCGTCGCTTTTGAAAAGCGGGATTTTTGATTTCGGGATTTAGAAGAGCAGGCAAACCCGACTACAGAAAAAAATTACCAAACAGCGACATCTCTCAACTCATTTGTAATATAGAGTTTATTAATGACTAAAACAGATGGCGTTGAGAATAATTTTGATTAAAATATTTTACACGTAATAATCTGACCCATCTGTTTTGTAAACATTGAATGTTAACTTCCAAAATTATGGAAAACGCCAGTTTAAACTAGAAAACTATGTAAGATAGCAACCTTGTGCTAAAAAACAATGCGAACACCTATTCAAAAAATAATATTCCACAATTATCTATACATACCCCATACCAACTACCGACATTGTTTACGTAAAAATTAATTGTCTACACTACATTCGTATACATTAAACTACGTGTGGTTGCAGCACAACCCAGCCAACATGTTTTAAATATTTTTTTTAGTTTTTTGCAACAAATTCAGTAATCTAGAAAATAATATGGAAAATAAAAACTCCAGTCTAAACCCTGGCAAACAGTAAAGTATGTAGAACATAAACACATTTTATATGTTTATCTAGACTGCAAATGACAGTAGAAAATAGCCCTCATATATTTTAACTGGAAAACAGAGGATTCTCATTTAATTTTTATTTTAATGAAAGAGAAAAATAATTTTTCTAAAAAAATTTCATTTAATGTTTATTGAAAATTCTGAAAGAAATGTAATGATAAAAATAATGAAAATGATAATAATAAAATTAAACTGAAAACAAGTTAAACATAAAAATTATAAAACAGAAATTCTATTCGACGTTCAAGTACTGAAAGAGGATATAATAGTTACATGCACGTAACTTATGTATCGCTCGACTCGAAGTTTGAGGTTTAAGTTCCACTTAAGGTTATTTCGAGAAATCTTCAATCAAAGAAATTCGTTATAGAATGTTAACTGAAAATTAATTATCTTTCAAACACCCGCCCGCCGTACATGGTACATACATAATTCAAATTCTAATTAACAAATTAATAATACAAGGTGGTGGTTGGTATATATAGAAAATACATAAAAACCAATAAAATCACAACCTCAATTCATAATAACTGTAATTTGGCTTACCCCCAAATAATAATCCTATTTGTTTCAATTTCATTTTCCCACTCATCAAAAAATAATTTATAGATATAAAGACAATTTCTAGAGATTTTCGACAGCTTCACAGTACGGTGAAACTAAAATCCCCGAAACCAAATAAAAATCACCCTCTCGAAATACGTTCAAGGTTTATTTAGATACATTTAGATTTATGTGTGTTTAGGTTGCAAGGCAATATGCTATTTTTTTTGCAAATTTAACTCGATTTATAAGTTTTCATGTAGTGCGTGTGTTCTACACGAAAACAATACGTGTGTAGGGGTGGGTTTTTCAGAGAAAACCTGCGTACATTACATACACGCAGTTAACAGGAAAAGGGATGAATTTTCGTAACTCGACGAGTGTCGAAAAGTTGAAAAAAAAAATTTTTTTTATAGTTTTAAGGAAGTTAAATTAGTGGAATTTATCTCTCACACTCGATGCGCGGCACAAAATACAAAACTAGGGGGAATACACGCAGACATATGTATATAACCAAACGCACACATAAAATATATAAATTCATGAACATGAATTAAATTTAATTATATTAAAGTTAGATTTTTGGTTATGTTACATAGATTTGAAATTATCATAAATAAAATGGGTGGAATAAATAATCATGATGTTGATTGTATGATGATGATGATGATGATGTTTTGCTTTATACGTAATCGTACCAAGTTCTCAAATTTATAGACACACAAAAAACATATGATTCTAAATTTAATTTTAGAAAGGGATTTGATGAGATTTAGATTTTTCCTTCTTGATTATTTATTTATGCGACAGGGAGATAATTCGATTAACAATTAAAGAAATTTTTATTGCGGAGGAATACTATTTGGGATCGAATTTTCATAAAGCCAACATAGTTCATAATCAGATTTTTGACAATTTGAATTTGAAATAATTGTTAGTATTTCGAATGTTACATCACACTTTCGGGAGAACTCATCACGCCTCAGATGTTGACAAGGAATTAAAAAAGTATTATCTATGGTCAAAACATTATTCGCTATAATTAATGATACTCGTATCTGTGGCACTATTCTGGTAATTCCCCGGGAAAAGGGAGCTGGGGAAAGAATTCATATGTAGTTTTTATTTTAACATTTTTTCTTTGGCATACTGAGGTAAAAAGTTAGTGTTACTTTTTTTGAAAACAAAATTAAATTGGGAATAATTATCCGTGCTAATTTAGTATCAAACTTTTTTTCTCAGTAGGCCGGAAAAAAATATTTGAAGAGAAATTACATATAAATTCTTTCCTCAGTTCTCTATTCCCGGGGAATTACCAGAATAGTGCCACTGGGGGTCAATTCGTGTTCCATGAAATATTGAAAATGAAAATTTTTATTCATTAACAATCTAGTAGTTTGAATTATTCGCACGTAATTTTCAAGGAACACGAATTTACCCTCTGGGTAGGATCCAAGCGCAAATTTTGTCGATTACAAAAATTAACAAAATATCCTAAAATTCCAAATAAAATTGTAGCAGGCTTTTGATTTTACTGGGTGATAAAAAACAAAACTAAATAAATAATATTTCTTGATAGATATTATGATCCACATTGAAACCAAATTTGTCTAGCAGCCTTTGTTTTCTCGAATTTCTCCTAAAATATGAAAATATTTTTTATGTTGATATTTTTTATCGATAAGATGTGTGCTTAGTTCCCAATTCCCGTCCTGGATTTATTGTGATTTATTTATTTACATTATCTACAGTCATTAAATTTTAAACCCATTCAATTTTTTCATTGTACAAATGCATATCAACTATCCGATCCGTTCGCAAACCAGTCCACGCATTCCTGAGCCCGATTCCAGGCTTGCTCGATAATCCTCCCTTTGGCTAAAATGCAGCATAATATTATCCGGGAAGCTATCATTACACATTGAAGTGTGTCGGTGAGATTTTACTAGCTTTGAGAAGGCGCATGTTCATTGCTCCATCGAACTCCATTGCTTCGACGAAGGAAATCTCAAGCCCAAAGCAATGTTTTAGTTTAATTAACTCATTTTTTATAGATTTATTTCACTTTTACATATTTTTAGCTTTGCTACACGGGTGATACTATCATTAACGAGGATACAAATTGTCCCCATTTATCAAAACTACATCGTCAACTTGGAACTCATCAACTTTCAATTTTATGCATTGTTGAGGTGAATATGTGCCACTTTCCAACAGGTTTTTTCAAAATAGGCACCAATGATGGAGACCACCGGTATAAACGAGTAATTATCGAACGTTTCTCACAAGCAAGTTTCTTTACTTCGAATGCTACCAATATAGCTTGAAAATAAAAACAAACAAAGCCGAAATGAATATTACGGGAAAATGCGGAGACCAAAAACAAACAATAAATAGGTCAGCGACATATTATCTCTGATATTATGATGCAATGTAATCTACACGTAACTGCTCATCGTTTCAGGTTATGATGGATATTTGTGAGAAAACCAAGGCAAATAAACACTTGAAAATCACACCACGATTACTCCACGAAACTCTCCTAAAAATATTTTGAGATATCGAAGAATTACATCCTACACAAGAAAACAGCGAAGAAGAAAGGAGTAAGCAGCTCTTACAAAGTACTATCAAATGATCAACAGATGGCAGGCGCATCGTAAAAATACAATGTACGCGGATTGATTCAAAATTATGCGACTCAAAAAATATGGCAATGGCAAGATACCGCTCTAACTGGAAAAACAACTTAACGACGACTTTGCAGCCCAATACAGAAAGTTCATGAAAAAATATGAACAACTGGTGCAACGGCTGAAATCGTAGGTAGTAGAAATATGAATTTTTGTGACATTAACCTCTTTGTTATCTTGAGAGTACAAAGTTTCGATTCTTATTTGAGTTTCAAAAGTCACCAGCTAGGTGGTCTTAATTCAATTTTAGACTCACTAATCAAAATCTATTGACCTCAAATTTTACATGAAAATTAAAAAAATAATTTTCATCCAAAAAGCCGTTTAATAAAGTCTGTAGTAATATGTTTTGGCGTCACAAGTAATTAATTGTAGTATTAATTATTGGCCTCGAGTGCGATGCCAGGATTGATTGCAAGCTCTCATATTCAAACTCTTCCTTTCATTTCATAGAAGCGCAATCATCTTGCCAAATACGACACTTTATCACGTGCACTTCATTTGATCAATTTTGCAATCATATCGGCCCTTTCGTTACCTTCGATATTTTTAGGTGCAGAAATCCACTGTATATCCACATAGAAATGTCGAACGCAGTAAACGTTAAAATACCGCTCCAGGAATCACAAAATAAAATTATTTTTTTCTTCCCCTGATTCAAAGCCATCTTAATGCCTTCTAACATAGCAATTAATTCAGTTTTCATTATATAGATGCCGTCATCAACCCGGAAACTCTTTTAAATATTCACTCTATGCAGAAATATTCCAACTCTCACTCTATCATCACATACGCTAGCATCTGTATAAACAATCTCTCACTCTGCATTGACATTTTACTCTCTCAAATATTGTTTTGGTATAAATCTCCCAGTGGTAAAATCCTCCAATTCCATTCGTAAGATAAGATTATTAGGTAAGGGTTTCGGACCAGAGTTTCCGATGTTCAAAAATCCCATCTAAATTTGTACTGAGTGTGTAAGTTGGTTTGTAAACCCTCCATATGTTCAACCTTTCAACGTTTCTTTCATTGTGAGCCATTCTCTCTTATTATTGGGAAGGGAAGTGTGTTACCCAACTCAGAATAAATGGTGTGTATTGGAATTGAAATAATCGCATTCAATACCAGCACCCTTTCGTTCCGTCACCATACATACGATATGCCGCATCATGCCATCCTAGTTAGGATTAGGTAAACTGGTTTAGCAAAATTGAATCAAGCATCCTATGAAAAAACTAAAACTTGCTAGTAGGTCGAACTGAATTGAATTTTATTTCTTAGAGTACTTGATCGAATTTTACTAAACCAGGGGTGACATGTTCTACCATCACATTTTCGATACTTTATCGAAGTTTATTTCTCATTTTTCTAAACTAAAATGGACAACTGTTTCATTTATGAATTATTTCTTTTCTATTGCTATCACAACCTACTAGTACAAATGCGAACAAATTGTCTTTCTCTAATTTCGTTCAAGTATCGAAAACAAATTATTTCTTGATAGAAATGGAGTAGAATATCACAATTTTTCAATCTAGCAACCTGGTAAATGATATAAAATGTGAAATAGTGTCACATTTTATTCTACAGAAGCGAGACATAATCTACGATAAAGTATCGAAAATGTGATGGTAGAACATGTCACCCCAGTTTAACTAATCCTCGCAGTCTGTACAGTCTATTACTGGCATAACTCACCAGTTTAGAAGTTTCAGGAATACCAATTAAAAACAGTCATACACGAAAGATCAGCAACCACTTACCTCCCGGTCAGAACTTTATAACAACAGACGGAGGACGTAAAAAGCACCTTTCCATATGTTTTCCGGCAGCTAAAAATATATTTTAATGTCGATTGCCCCATGACAGGATGCAACACGATAAAAGAAGCACTATACTCATTCAAACTCAATCAACTCATCTATTTAGGCAATGAGGTCTCTATTTAAGGAAGTGGACAAGCAACCAAACAGAGCTGATCAACGTAGTCGAGATCGAAAGTAATGGAAGCCTCGTACAGACATTTTTTAGTTCAACGTAGACCTTCATGGGCACACTGAATCAGCGACAAAGCGAAACATCCTCGTACCAGTAATATGTAATCACGTCAAAATTATGCAGCAAAATCTCTGGTTTCTAGGGCTCTGGGACGGACCCATCTCACAAAAATTTTCTAAGCAATGGTTAATCTAGTAACCTTTAGAATAGAAGAACTTATCTTGTTTAACGGATGCTAGCTTTGTGGATCAAGTGATGCATTTATCTAAAGAAAGCCAATAAAGAACAAGTTGACATCAGCCTCATAGTATTTAAAACGGGAGTGGCGCAAATGAAACAAAAAGTAATACCACTACGTTTAGAGTTAAAAGAAGCGCTCGTAGTTACGAAACTATTGCAAGAAGCAAGCTCATGTGGCAGTTCAACAGGCAGTTTCACTTCCGGATGCATATAACCCGGTGAATTTGTTTAGAATACAACGTGCAGGATAGAATATTAATTTTCCCTGCTTTCACAGAAATTTTATGTACTTACATATAAATATAAAGTTTTGGGTAAAATCAAAGTAAAATAAAATAAAAATCAAACATAAATGTTTGTTCTTATTAATAGAACCCACACATTGAAATCTATTAATAAACAAAAATATTAAGACCTTTAGACAAAGCTCCAGTGAACATAAAAGCATGCTACAGCAGACCAATCGTTCGTCGTTCCAAACTAACTTCGGCGTTGTTAATAAATCGATGAGTGTTGAGATGTATGTGGCTATATTGAATAGTTCTACCAAAGCGAGGCTTTTAATTCTTAAGCTTGACAAAAGGAATGGAAGGTGCATGTGGAAAAGTCTGTTCAAACGAGCTTTTTATTTAATAAAGATTTAATTGTCTTCTCTCGAATAAACTAAAAACTCCTGTTTCTGTAATGACTGATATCGAGGGTGAGGTTCTAAATACCCGGAAGCTACTACCTAATTTCGTAATTACGTAGCAGATCAAGCTTTGTCAATGATGTTTTGCTGGCTGCTTAGAAAAAATTAGCATCCGTAGCAATATTTCCACCTAATTCCCATTTAAGAATTTGAGAGTACAGTCTACATCAGAATATTCGGTCTCACCACCTAAACACAACGTCCTAATTGATGACTTCAAAGTCTTGTACAATTTATGTTCCGAAATTATATCACATATGAGTAAATTAATATTAATACGTATATAAGTAGAACAAAAATTAAATAGTCCTTTGGGATCAGAATCATGACATTTCAATCAATCTAACCCCTCTTTATAAAACCATAACATTTCATTTGGGAAAAATTGAATGAAAATTTATATGAAATTTGATATGCATTTTCATTAAATGTCAATTTTTTTTTGTTGTCCAAATCACCCCGACTAAAAGCAAAAATAAAAATAAAAATCACTGTACTTGATTTGATATGGATTTTTCTTTTTATGTAGCATTTTATGTGCATAAATCGAAAAACATAACTACTCGTACGTATGTACGTTGTTGCTGTTATATGTCCAGTCTGTTGTCGACGAGATGATAATTATAACATATATATACATACATATATACTTCTACGATGTATGTCGAAATGTCAAAATCTATTTTCGTTTTTATGATCATTCCAAAAAAAAATCAAAATAATAAAATCGAAAAAATAGAATTTCCCAACAAAAATAACAACATCATCACACCGCACCACCAACAACATGGACGGAAAATAAAAATCTACTGTGCAAAACGAATTTTTAGTACGGAAATTGAAATGGGAATGTAAATTTTTAATGGGCTTTCGGAACTATTTTTTGTTGTTATATATTTTTGCAAAAACAGCAAAAAAAACAAAAAATCTGACATTGATTGAAATTTTTTTTTTTTGATGAAAAATGTTGTATAAATGCTTGTGTACGTAAAGTCATGAATTTCCGGAATTATTATTATTATTTTTTAATAATACAGGAAAGGTTATTATGGTCACGTTTTTAAAGATGTTTCCGAAAATGATTTTGACTGTAACAAAATAAATTTTAATCCTAATTTTTAGACGAAATAAAAATGCATATAGAACGTGTACCAGCAACTGGATATACAGAGGATGAAAATGCACCAAAATTGTGATCTAACTCAAGCATTGTTGAAAGCACGTATTAGGATTATTGGTATTTTATAATTCACATTACAAAATTCTAATAACTTGTTAATAAATTCCAAAATTTAAAGCGAGCAGGTCTAGCATGTCCATAGCTTTAACTTGTACATCATGTTTTGTCGGAAAATGGCAGCCTCAGCACTTCTACCAAAAAATCAAAAATGCATATATTTTCACATATCGACAACCTTTTCTGAAAAATATTTATTAAAATAATATTTTTGTACAAAAACTATTTTCAATCATTTTTCTGGATCATAACAAAATCAACATAGAAGGTTTATGTTGGACTTGCAATACTGGTATACCGAGTACGGAGATACCAAACGTCCCAATTATTTGTATTTCGGTATTGCCGAAATATACACGAGAACTGCAGTTGCTTTTTTGATTTTTATAATAAACTACTTGAGTTCATGGCAACTTAGTATCGAGCCTTAATGGCACCAAAATATTATTCAAATAATAATTGATATAGCCGAGCGCCTTACTATTTCAGATCTGTATATAATCCATTTTATAGGAATTTCTTCTTTAATCAAATTAAAGAAATGCTTATGGCGCGAAGATTCTAAAAATATTTACTATGCAGTTCCAATTCCCACAGGATGAGCTTACTAACAAAAGACGTAAATGAAATTAATTTATATGATGTATATACAAAAAGATTCCAACACCAATCATCGTAACATAATAATTTAAAGATGAACTTATTGCTACAGATACATCTGTAACTCGATAGTTCATGATGAACATTATTCACATTTACCGAAATAATATTCCCAGGAACAGTGAATTTCCTGAAACCAGAGGTTATTTAAATGGATTAACCATTAGTAAACCATTACACATTGAAATTGTAAAACTTCTCTCCAATAACAATTGAACCAGTAACCAACACACAGTTCAAAACCAAACACACCACGTAACCTAAAACAAATTGTCAACGAGTTACGTCCAGCGACTTCACCATCTACAACAACAACATAATAATCATACATTGTATATTCTTTATTTATGTCTGGCGAATATCAATTATTTATACGTCCGGCGATTCATAAATAATCATACATTGCATATTAATTATTACCCTTACATTTTAGTTATAAGATAAATAACACATTTTAGTTTATCTTACATTTTAGTTTATCTTATAAATTCGCAATTCAACCAATCTCACGATGAACACTTTGTCATCGTTATCTGTAATATTAATTCGCAATGAACACTTGTTCATTATTATTCTTACTTACCATAATATTTATAAATACAATACCCCCTTTTCATTAAATAACAAAATTGCATTATATACATTTTCTCTTTGTGTTCTTTATGTTTATTCAAATAATACGAGCTGTAAAGTTTTAAGAATTAAAACAGAAATTTAGATTATTGTAAGACTTGAACCTATAACAACTAACTATCTTAAAATAAATTAAAAACGTTCTAAATAATAAAAAATACATAATATAAAAGTGTTTTTATTATAAGTCCACAACTGCCGGAACGTAATTAACGCAGCCAAATAGGTTGTCTCTCGATTACCGAGTTCACAATTTCTCTCAACCCCATCAGTCACTGGATCAACCTTTAAATCTCCTCCATTATAGCTTTCTCGTCAAAAGACAAGACACACACGTGCGAGAATGTTGGCATATCTTGGAATTCAACGTTTCCGATTATTTAAGAAATCTATATTGGCTCTTAGCGAAATAAACCCCGAAAAGTTGGCGCCCAACTGCGTGTATCGAAGAAACAGATGGAATCTTTAACTCGAAAGTAGTTTTTACATATTTGTACGCTACCCCAAATTCACGCTACCTACAAACATTGTGCAAAGGTCCCGTCCTGTTCAATAAAGCAACAATCCTCCTCTAAAAGCAGTAAATGCAGTTTACACATATTCGCATTCGGTTCAGTTGCAAATCCCACTCCATGAATCATTCCATCAATATCAAAAGTTCCAACCAAAAATGTGGCTTGAAATATTATGGACTCGCGTATTTGGCTTTCAAACCGTTGAAACTTCTCATCAGTCGAAAACATTTTGACCGAAGTTAATAAACCATCCTTCTAGCTTCCACCAATTTCCATTTGCCCAAAAAACAGTTGTTTACATATTCATTTTACAACCCAGCAACAACATCCATGCCTGCTTTCAGCTCCGCAGCAACCAAAATACAAACTATTAACAATATTTAATAAATTTCACCTCATGTAAAGGGGCGGCTTGTGCAACTTGTGTCGAAAATCCGATGCTCTATCACATGACAAGTTATCCAATACGTCACTATAGTATAATCCTTTCAGTAAATGCGGGTGTGTGCAAGCCATGGCACCCCTAATGCAACTCACCACATATTATCTGATTCCCCACATGGAGTGCTACCACATCTGAATTTAATCGTGTCTGGGTCGGTGTTCGTTGATGGTATTGTAAATTTGAAGTGGGCACTCCCTACTTTATTTAGTCGTCTTCCTATTGATGTAATTTACAATGATTGTTTCGTATTTTGTGACTCGGGTATTAGGTGCAGTGATTACGTCATCTATGGCATTTTTCCTAATGCTTAGTACTTCTACAACATGTAAATAAATGCTCGTGTGTTGATTTGGAAATAAATAACCCTAAATTTTGCACATCGATCACACATTGCATCGATCGGATGTGCATCGATCACACATATAGAGGGCAAGGTGGACGATATTCTATCAAAAGAAATGCCATCAGAAATGTCAGTTGGTTATATTACGCTTTGGAGCAGCATCAACTAGCGTGCTCACTGCTCATCCGGTACATTAGGAATTTAAGAAATTCTCCAATGGTGGAGTAATCTGGTTCAGTTGTTTCATATTTCCATAATTGCTTTGTTTCGACGTCGAGTTTATCAGCTGCAAAATATATTATTCACGGGTCGCGTTGTGCTGCTTGATCACCAAGCACCTTTAATCCCCGACCTCAAATGGTCTCATCAGTTGCATCATAAATAATATTTGACGACGACGTTTGTTTAATTTGGGTGATGTAAGAAAATCCCAAATATACGAGTAACTCCCCACGAGTTTCTTTATTTTTGTATTTTTTCACTAAACGTTTTAATGCCTCTAAATATTTCGCATCCTCCACACGAAAATGGCATTTTGAATGCCGAAGTTTTGAATGCCGACTTATTTTCGTGAACCGTAGAATAAATAGTTCGTAAAATAATAGCCAATGTTTAACATTCCGATCATAGATTGGAATAATCAATCTGGGTTAATTATGTGGGAATGTTAAATTCGACAGGAAATGACCTTGAGTAACGCGGTAGCTTCAAAAGGAGCGTTTACGTTTGTGCATATAGTTTAAAAAGTGTATCAATTACGGGAAAAACGGTTATGATCTAACAGATTTTAAATGAATTTTGCAACAACACCGGTCCAGATCAGTTTTCCAAAATTTAAGAGGAAATGGCGAATTTTGTCAAAAAACTATTTCGCCGTAAACATTTAGTCCCTTAGGATACAGCCTATTGATTGATCGAGATGAAACTTCATACCTAAGCTTTTTCCATAACTTGTGAGATCAAGGTGATTTTTGACCGAGATCGGTCTAACGGAAGAGGTAGACCCCACTGGTGTAAAGTTTTCAACATTTATCAAAAGTGTAGCTACTCAAACTAACAAAAAACAAAAATGTAGATACACAATTCAACAAAAAGTGTAGAACTACATAAAAAAATTATGGCAGGGTTGAATTTTTTATTTATACCACTAAAACTTTTACAAGAAAATTGGAAAATCGCTAGAGATAAATTTCAAATAAGCAAAATATTACAGAATTATTGGTGTCGATTCCGTGTGCAAGTTCGATTTTCCTTACCGTCTATTCTTCTAAAATTTGCTAGGCAACTTGATGTCCAATTCAAATTTTGAACCTGAATATATAATTTGCTGTGTATTATGCAATATGCACCAAGATTTTCACTGTTTCACCAAACCGGTCTACACTTTTCAACATTATTTTCATTTATACTAAATAAAAAAAAAATCCCCGAAGATCGCAGTCATATACTGCGTATCACTTAAAACTCTCGAAACTGTCCCCGAAATGCCAGTATACTCAGACTTGTACTGTCATCTCTAGAATTAAGTGTTAATGGCCCTTATAAATTCATAAGACACGGTTTTCAGTTTCTACATGGGCACTTTTACTTTTTGAATTTTCATAGATTCTGTAGAAGGTTACCGGAAGGTCGCATTAATTTTCCGGAAATCATCAATCTCAAGTTTACTTTAATATATTTAATGTTGTTCTTATAATGGTTGAAAGGACAAATCTCTACACATACAGCAAAATCAGTATCTTGAACCTGAAATCATTGTGATAAACGCTGACTATGAATTAGAAAATCTTCTATTTCTCTTTTCTTCAATTCTGCCGTTTCTAATATGAAAACCCGGTGCATATTGCATACTATTGAATTGAACATCAAGTTGCCTAGTAAATTTTAGAAGAATAGACGGTAAGAAAAATCGAACTTGCACACGGAATCGACACCAATAATTCTGTAATATTTTGCTTATTTGAAATTTATCTCTAGCGATTTTCCAATTTTCTTGGAAAAGTTCTAGTGGGATAAATAAAAAATTCAACCCTGCCATAATTTTTTTATGTAGTTCTACACTTTTTGTTGAATTGTGTATCTACATTTTTATTTTTTGTTAGTTTGTGTAGCTACACTTTTGATAAATGTTGAAAACTTCACACCGGTGCAGACCCCTTATATAACCTAAGCTTTCTCATATATATGAGGGCGGACTTTTCGTGGGTAACCGTTAGAATGTTTTGATATGTCAATATTTTTTAATTTAAATCATTCGATCTGGCTTTAGCAGTCGCCATTGGCACAATCATAAATAAGCACAATTCGAAATTGACTCAGTATAAACCTTGGACTAAAACTTTCGTTCTCTCATACTTTCGTCTAAGCTGATGTGAATCATCCGATCATTAAAGCTGATTTCATTAATAAATTTGCGACCCGTGTCGATTTAAAGAGAAAACGCCTGGATTTGATTTATCTGTCAATCAGGGTCACGGCGGTTTCGGTCGATACACCTACCTCGTGAATTCATTTCACCTGATCAAAATAAAAAAATATCTATTTTTTGGTGATCGTGTGGAAGTTATCGTAAACTTAGTTCGGTTTTATGTTCTCCCAAAACAGATCTCGTCAGAGCATTTAAATTTATACGATCGTGGTCTCAAAAATGCAAAACAAACTGTTCAACGTTTTATTAACGAAGTCGATTGACGATATTCTTGTTGAAAACATAAGAAAAACACAAACTCTACTTGGAGAAACTTAACAACAACTTGATGGGTTTGGCGTTATCGTTAAGAGTTAAACGCTGCTGTCGAAGAGCTGTTTAGCAACTGCACAATAACGCTGGTTGGGAACTTCTGGGATTCTTCTGCTAGAAACACTCGGATGCCAAATTGAAATACTCAGTGTTTGGTTGGAAATTACTAGCAATTTATCTAAGAGTAGGACACTTTAGTATATTTTGTTTTTGATATTTTTGCTGATTTAATTTTTAATTTTTATAAGAAATCCCACTATGAACACTTATAGATATATTGTCGTCATCGACTATACATCAGACGGAAGGTCTCGAAAATTACACCGATTTTCAAATCATTCTTGCGTATAAAGGTTTCAAAAACATCATTTCACGAAATCGACAAATTTTATTGAGTATTCAAGTAGTGGTATTAAAGTCATTGAATAACATCAACAAGTTGATACAATTTATGCGGACTTTAATAAAGCATTTCACACCATTAGTAATCGCAAAGCGTTGGTCAGACTGAACTAGAACTATAAGTATCAAAAACTCAGAAGATTGCAAATTACTATAAAACGACCTAGGATCAGCAATTTTTTATAAAGTCAACCAATTACAAATGAATATCGTAAAATGTAAAATTATGTTCTTCCACCTGGAAAAACACCAGCATTTAATGACTATAACATCAAAGGCATAAAAATCAAAAGAGTAAATGAGATAAAATAAACCATGTCCTTTAACAAACACATTGGCTAATAGGTGAAAATTATTTGGATGAACTCTCATTGCAAATGTGTTCCTGGAAAAAATGCACTCATGTTACATTCGTGGAAACCGAAATAGTTATACTCCTTGAATCTTAGTTAACGCCATTATTTAAAACCAGGTAACGGAATGGCAAAATAGTTTAATGAAGTACAAGCCGTATTTAGGTTTTCGCCGTGACATGTAGTGTCAATGACTTTCCCCTTCATCGCATCCAATGTACATGAATTTCAGACTTCGATCTCCAAAAAAAAAAAATCTCTCCAAACCTATTAGCTTCGAATAATATACGAACTTCGTAGAAAACTTGATAACCATTTTGTATAAAATGATACTAATTAGCGAAAGCCTCGGCCGTTTTATTTTCTTGAGGCATGAAGCGTTACAGTGATTTGGTGAAGAAGGTACATGTATGCTTGCTTATATCTTATTGATTTTAATTTATATAGTGTGATCTGATTTTTGCTTTACAACACATAGGAATTTATTAAATTTAACCAACAAAGGGTGTAAAACCGCAATTTTAATCCAAATGCCATATTTATCAAGGTTCATTGAGAAATATGTAGATTGTTGCGACGAACTCTTTTTTAATTTATTTTCATCCATATCCCACATTTAAAGCTGATAAATCACCTCTTTGCCACAATCATACAATGGATGAATTATTTTTTTTTACGTTTTAACCACAAAATTTATCTTTAACATTATTAATTAAAAATAACGAAAAATTCTTCCCTCAATTCATCACCACCGCTTTATGTTGAATTAGTTTTGATTGATATTCTTATATACACGCATTCAAGATGATATAATGTACAGAAAAAATCATGACGAATGGAATTCACAAGATGGATAGTGTGCTTGTTGATAGTACAGAAGAAGAATACATCACACCGCGCATACACACGACGTATAGACGCGATAAAATGTTAGGAAAAAATTCCATTTTTCATCATTTTTGGTGTAATGAGTTGGAAATTCACTGATAGTGAAAGCAAAAATAAAAAAAAAAATCTCTGATGGAATTACGTCATGTCGAAAGGGGGAAGCTGCATTATATTTTTATAAAATAAATTAAATAATTTTTGCTTAAAACCTTGTTACGTTAATTTTTCTGAAAAGGCCTGATGAATACCGCAAAATACATAAACATTTTATTCAAAACTGTTAACAACAATATTATATTGTTTCAAATCACATTGAAATAAAGCTCTAAATACAATCCATTATGTAAAACTATGAGTATGAAACCTTATGAAAATTACACCGACAAAAAAGTAATAATTTTTTATCGTTTTCGTTTTTCAAACCTTACGAAAACATTTTTCACTTATAATTACTCGTAATAGCTGTGTTATATGGATAAATATGATTGTTGGGTGTATTAATCTGTTTGATGTACATGCAGTATACTAAGCCCGTTTGAAAGCAAATTTTCAGTTAAATCCTATAAAAAAAAATTCAACTTTTTTTGGAATGTATACGTGAATTTTCACAATCTCTATTACCCTGGAATGTATTGGACGCTTGTTGACTCTAAGAATTAGATTTTTATTTTATTTTTAAGAAAATTACTGGCTAGAATTGTTAGCAAATCACAAAAATTAAAAAGGTATAAAATGATTTGATAAGTGGTTGTGACATGAAATATCATTCCGTTAAATATTAAGGGGAACAACCGTAACCAATACGACTTGAAAATTAAGGAAACTTAGAAAGAAAAGAACATCTAACACGTTAAAAACACCAATTCGCGATGATAGCGAGACAAACCCGGAACGCCACAGTAACAGAGCCAGCACTCTACTATTTAAACCAACGAGGGTTTCATTAAATATTGTCGTCATTCCAGGTATTTTCCACTTCTAGGGAAAAACTGGGCTTTCAACAATTGATTGCAAAGCAAGCACAATTCCACATAATATCCAACTTCAACAGCCAATTTAAAAGAATCTAAACACAATTCCAAGGCAATATGATCCAAGTTATAGCAAGAGCTTTTATCTACAATTTTGATTTTCGAACTTTTTACAAATCATTCCTAACATATAAAGCTACTCCTCCACCACCCCGCCCAGATCTATCCTGTCTGAATATTTTATATTTTTTATGAACGCAAGCTAAATAATATTGACAACTGGGCCTACATGTTGCAACTAGTTGCATTCCAATCGACCACCGCCAAATGTGTATTGGCTAAAGTGTCGATTGGAAAGCACAAAAATTACAAAACCAAAACATAACCTACAAATGTTTAGTTTTTTTGTGATAACTTTTTAATAAAAATAAATATCTATACCGAAATTTTATTAGCGCTTCACATACGACATTCGATTATATTTTTGACAGAAAAATACTACACACAATCACCTAGCGGACAAATTTATCGTAACTGCTTCCAACTACTCATAATAAAATGGTAGAGCAGTTATGAGTAGTTAATTTAGCAAAGACAAAAACCATAAGTGCTTATAAGTACATGCGGTGGTCGATTGGAAAGCAACTACTATCACATTTTTCGCTTCGACGAAAAAACCGAGCTACTGTGATGAAAATTTAAAAATTTGCATGAAAGAAAAATAGTATATTGTATAATTAGTAAGAAAAGTACTGCATTCCCGGACGATAATGGAAATTGGCAGACGAGGCAACCATGGGAGTCCGGGAATGCACTTTTCCTCCGAATTGTACATACTATTTTTCTCCGATCGGACTTTAAAACGAATATAAATCCAAAATAATTTCTAGTATTATTCATTAATTATCATATTAAGAAATCAAAACAAAGTAAAAAATCGAAAATAACATAAAATTATTGCTTAGTTAGCCACGACATCATAAGACATAAATACATTTTGTTTTTTTTTTTTTTTTACCAAAAGTATAATGAAATCATGAGCTTTTCGTTTCGAAAAAACAACGGAAAGATATATTTTTTCCTACGATCGGAGAAAAATATTTTTACTTATAAAATACCGTTATTCTGTCGAAAATGTATCGAAGCGAAAAAAGTGATAGTTACAACATGTCGGCACTGGAGTATTGCTGTTGTAGCTATGGCATAAACGCAGCAAATTTTGACTCAGATGATACATATACATTTTTGGGTGCAATAATCTTATCAGGCTACAACGTCTTACCACGCCGATGGTTGTATTGGGCAACTGATGAAGACATTGGCGACACACTATCTCCAAAATGGATAAAGCGGAAAACATTTGAAGATATTTCACAAATTTTCATTTTCATGATATGGAATAAATCCTTTCAACAAACGATCGATTTGCTAGGCACCTACGATTCATGGAAGCAGGTAAGGAAATGGATTTATTTGCCTGTATAGTTCTTTTGATGCTTCTTTGGATATAGCTAGTTGAATCAGCTAATGATTCGGCGTCAGTAGCTACTGCTCGTCTAATCCGGTGGATGGAAAATTGGCTTCTATAAGCAATAAAACTCCAAACAGCTTCAAAATTTAGCCAAAGACGTTCATACCGGCATGAAAGGAGTAGCTCAGTTGCGCTGTAATTATTGCCAATCAGAAACCATATAAGCGCTCCACTTGCAATGATGCACTTCATACGAAATACTCAAAAGATTTTCACAACAAGGTATAATGTAAAGTGTTTTATTTTATATAATAATAAATGAATTATTAAAAAAAACTTTTTTGTCATTATATGCCCATTGTTGCGTTTTCGCGACACCTCTTTTCTTAGTTTCTGGAGCACTTACAAAATGTTCTATAGTTAGTTTTATATTTATTTCATCTACAATAATCGAATAAAACAAAAATGAATACAAAAGTATATAAAGATGGGATTGGATATGCCGGAAGAAGCTCTGAAACCTGGAACGAAACTCGGCCATTTCTTAACCGATTGATAGAATTTTGTATTTTGGATGGAATTGTAATTCTAAAATAATTGTTAGGAATAATTCCAGGATATGGCCACCTGAAAAGAAACTTGGCTATTTCTTTACCGATTTGGAGGGAATATGGAAGAAAGAAGTCTTTGAAAGAAGTTCTCGATTATGCCCACCTGGGACGGAGGAACTCGACCATTATAAGATGGGATGTCATGGGTTGGGAGCGTCCAAGACTGTAATTTAATGTCTGGTGGTATCAACGCCTTATAAATTTACAAATTAATTTTAAGCGATATATCTCGAGACTATGATACTCTAAACATCTTCATAAACTGCACGTTGTTGTTACCCCCAATCCCCGATATTTGTCATCCAACGAAAAATCTTTGCCTTTTGCCCCCGTGGAGTAACCACATACATCTTTGGTTTTGCTTCCTTGATCTGAAGCTCAAATATGTTGAGCTGAAAGGCGAACTATTTTATGGGAAATTGTATTACGAGCTGACTCTATGATATAAACAACTGCACTGAGCTTTGTTTAGCTGCGGATTAAACGGAATAACATTCGTTCATAAATGAGTGGTGGTCTGTTGAGAAGTGTTGAAAAATAATTTCGCCAAAACTGTAATTTTGAGGACGGTTTTATTAGCTCCAAAGATGTTGCAAATTACGCTGATAAGTAGATGAAAGCCTAAGGCTATTTTATGATACAACGATATCGCTCTCTAATGTTCACCTTGTCAAGGTTAAGATGATTGTGAAATACATACCAAAAATAATACCAAAAATTGACACTGTTAAATTTAAAAATATTCCAATTGGATTTGTTTTGTGGTGAAATTGAAACAATTTTATATAATCTTTAACATTTATATTAGATAAGTCCCTAAGTTCCTAATAGTGTCGCTGTAAAGATCAAATAATTTTCTAACGATTTGAAATAAACACGAGAAAATCGTAAAACGATTTACTAAACTTTTTATAATTCTAAAGAAGGCTATTTTAGACTATGTTTCTACTTTGATATATCCGATCCTAGAGATGTTCACGGGGTCCCACCTATATGACCAAATAGCTAAATCAAAACCCCACGTGTGTAGTGAACAGAATTTATTTATGATGGTTTTTACCAAAGTCCAGCGCATTTCTAAAAAACTATGGTCTCTGATTTCACTCTATTTTCTAATTTTTCTGTCATCGCTTCTACAGACATTTACAGTTTTTAAAATATAATTTGGAATAGCGTAGACAAAATTGTATCACTGAAATGAACATAGATAGTTTAAAATGATATTTACTGTACCATACAGACTACTTAGAAATTCCATGAATTTTAATAAATTTTCCAATTTTATTTCATCGATCCTAGAGATGTTCACGGGGTCTCACTTACATGGCCAAATAGATCAGTCAAAACCCTATGAGTGTAGTGAATGGGATCTAATTATGATGATTTTTAACTTGCCTAGAGACATTTTTACGTTTACGGTTATATCCCATATACCAGAAAAGTTCACGGGATCTCTGTCATATATTCGAATAGGTCAGAAAATTATCTATCAATATTGTGAAAACGGAACACGAATCATGATTTTCACCTTATTTTTATTGTGTTGATTGACAATCATAGGTTAAGTGCTTGTTGCTTGTGCCATTTACACTTCTTCTGCCTGCAAAATTGGCCGGTCAAGCATTTGTTGTGAAATTATTTTGTATTTTGACTCGCTGTTTTGTACAGTGGCACTATTCTGGGAATAAGGAATTGGGGAAAGATTTTATATGTAATAACGTTTTAAAAAAATCGTTTCTTCTGGTATACTGAGGTAAAAAGCCGGTGGTAATTTTTTTGAAAACAAAATAAAATTGGGAAACTTTTCTCCCCAGTAGGCCGGATAATAAATATTTGAACTGAAATCACATATAAAATTTTTCCCCAATTTCCTATTCCCGGGGATTACCAGAATAGTGCCACTGATATCAATATTTCTATAGTGAAATGCTTGCAATCAACGAATTTGTAGAACATGACTAGCTCAATGGTTCATGCCTCTTTGTTGTTTAAAACAGAACAGAGTTGGTGCCGCTAAGTACCGCGTAAACGCCCCTGATCTGAGTATTACCATCACAAGACGATTCCATGATGTTGTTTGTAGAAAGCATGCTTGGTTTAATCGAATTTATATCCACTTGGAGCTTGGATACTGGTAAAAGGAATGTCAAATCGGTACCCATGAAACCTAAATACGTAAATACGATGACCAATAGGTGTGAAGATAATCACGAATGACTCCAAACTCGGGCTTCTTGATGTTACTGTGGAAAATACTTTTCCTTGGACAATTTGTATTTGTGCTTGATCTCAAATTACAGCCCATACATGTTCTTGTTTTATTTAACCTCGAAAATTTGATACTAAAAAAATTTTCATTTTAAATTGGGTACACGCGTCCACATCTATCAAAATATGTATTTACTGTCTGTTGACTTTATCAATAATAACAAAATTAATGGACACATTTCAATACACAGCGCTATCAAATTTATTCGTGCGAGTAACAAACACTACTATTTGAATCAATTTAGCGCCTCTTTGTATATAATCAAAATGCTTAATACCCGTAATTTAAACAATCAATACCTGAACTGTTTGTTGCCGTGCGATCAAAAAACAAAATCATCGCAATTTTCAATTTATTCGCGCTCAAAGAATCGAAATAATGATGGAATAAAGCGATTTTAAAATAATTTACAAACGTACCTAGGGTATGTAATCACTTGGAAGTAATGTTCATTTAAGAAGAAATAAAAAAAAGTATACAACACAGATATATTTACCAAACCACTTAAGGTTTTTTGTTGTTAGCGAAGAAACCATAAAGAAACTTGAAAAATTGCGTAATGAATTTTCTTGACCGATTAAAAATAATGTTGAAGTTGTGTTTGGAAGTGAAGAGGCTAGGAAAAATTATGCAACCATAACCGAGTAGTTTTTATAACCGTGCTGCTCACACAAAATGTTCTTCTTAACATATACCTAAACAAAGAAAAAATACATGGAAGGTTGGGGAACAGAATTTCTTTACGCATATTAAAGGGGGATGATGATGAGTTAAACGGAATAAAAGATTTTATGGGAAACGGAAAGCAAAATTTGATTATTTTTTTTTATGTGAACGACATATGTTTTATTCACACTAAATTATGTTGTTGTGCGTATATGGAGAATACCAAAAACCGAAAACGCTTTAGGAAATTTGAAATATGTTTCAATGTAAATAAAATTATGTATTGACTTTAAGAAAGTTTGTTTTACTTTTTAAAATAATGTAAATTTGAGTTTTTAGTTTTATATGTTGTAATAATATTTGTATACAGATGATGTAAAGAGGGGTGGTTACGTATTTTATTGATATTAACAAATTGGAAATTTGGAAGGAAAAACTGTATAGTACAGTAGAAAACCTATCTAATGAACCAAGTTAAATTATCTGACACATATGACATAATTTAAAACTGTTCGTGCCTTTTATATAAACATATTCCATCTGAATCTTAATTTAGGTCTTAACATTACGTCTCGGAGCTGCAAATTAAATCAGTTAACCATATTATATGTATTCCTTAGGATAGTATAGAGAGAAAAATAATTTTTTAAAACTAAACGAGAGAAGAAAATCCATTAGCTTCCCATAGAATTTTCCTTATTTAGTATTCGTTCCGTTTGATATGTTTATTCGGTACGGCAAAAACATAAAAGCTGCCATTTATTTAATTTTCGTTATTTTTATAAAATTTAAGTAATTTTATTTTTTTTGTGTAAATTATAGAAGGAAAATCCTTTTTATACGTTCATCTTAGAAATAAAAGAAAGACGAACGAAAACACAGCAATAAACAAACAAAAAACACATTTCGCTTAAAATAAAATCGGAGAAAAGCTTTATAAAAAGCTCGATAAATTTTCTTTATAAAAAATTTTAATTTTATTTTTTTTATCCTTTCGGAAAGCAAATCGAAAAAATTGGAATTCCAACAGAATTTTTTTCCAGCTTTCTGTTAATCACATGAAGAATTTGAATGAGAAGAAATTTACGGATTTTTTCCTCGTGTTGCCTAAGTTCCTGCGTTGAGTTTTTTTTATATCACATGTATAGTTCGATTTCTATCTCTACTGTTGGTTCTTATGGAGATGGTACACTATATACATCCATATGTATACTCGTATATAAAATAATAATAATAACAAGTAGATTGTAAAGACGAAGAAGTAAAATAAAATTTGAAGAAAGGACATTTTGTCTGGACATATTGTATTTCTTAAAAGCATCCTTGGACATTTGTCCAGTTTGTGTATGGGTAGTAAAAATAACAAATAAATAAATAATATATTTTGCTTCAGCGAGCAAAAAAAATTTGATGTTGTAATAAATTATAGTTGCTCAACTTTATGAGCTTTTATTTTTTTATTGGTTTTGCATGGGAGCATTCTAAGCACCTAAAAGTTTTTTGAATGAAGTACGTGCTTTTTAGACCGAGAAGATCCATGTTGGGGTTACGGGGTACCAAAAATACATAACACTTTAATGTTAAGTTTTTACAAATTTTTAAAGTTTCAACGTATATTTCACGCCTCCAATTTTGTAGAACTTGTCGACGAAACTTGTCCTGGAAAATTTTCCAACAATAACCATCGACGAACCAATTCCAGGCATAACACTTTAAACGTCTCAAGATTTTACACATTTTTGGAATTTGCTCGTATACATTATGTACATGTGAAACTAGTAAATTAATATAATTTTCGTGTCTTGCAGCTTTCAGCAAGAATTCGTGCTGTCTCTTTCTTTAAGCACTATACGGTATTTGAAGTGTGTTAGGGTAAAACACAGCGCAAACTAGGCCGGTGTTATAGTGTTAATTACAATATGGTGATAAACGACAAACTAGTACCGTTTATAAAAATAAAAAAAACTCAATATCTAACATATCTAGCATAATCCACAGGCACTCGCAGCCGTCTAGCACTTAGCAAACTACAATCCTGAGAGCTGCAGAAGAAGAGAAAACAACATGTCACGGCTACGGACCTGATTGTGTTATATTGTTATTATAACTGTTCTTTAGGACAACCACCCTAACCTAACTTAACCTACTTCCGGCTCGGATATTTCAATTTAATATTCTCTACAACAAAACCTCGAGAAGAATGTTGTTATCGTTCCAACTTTTGTTAAATTTATATTTGAAAGTTTATTTTTCTATTATAGGTAAACTAATTATATTTCATATAAGTTACTACCAAAAATATAATAAAATGTACCAGTAAAAATATTTAGTTTAATTAAAACCTTTTATGTCATGCAATAAAACAAAGAAATTGAATTAGTATTTTTAAAACTAGTATTTAGTTCGACCACCATGGCCTTAATAAGATCAAATATTCTTCGGGCAAAGAATCGTACAATTTTTTGATCAACATTATAGGAATACGTTTCCATTCCTTTGTTATTGCGCCTTTAGGCTCTTCGGCGGTATGTCTTCAATTATATTCATGTCGGCAGAAACTGATGCCCATACCAACAACTCTAGGTGTGATTGATTTTCTTTCTCTGTATATATGTTCAGCAGAGTTTAGAATCCTTTAAACGTTCAATCCTTCAGTAAGTTCAAATCATTCTTAATTTTTGCAGCAGAATTCATAGAATTAGAAGCCGATCGTAATATTAGCCATTTGACTTGTGGAGTGATAGCACTATTTCTTTCGGTCTCCCGTAGTTTTTTTTTATCATGCTGTTTGAGATATCTATAAATTGTTGACAATCCTCTGCCCAGTGCATTGGAAATGCCAACGGTTTTACAATTTTTCCACTGAAGTTCGTCAATTTTACCCACCTCAACTTTGGAAAAATATGTTTCCCTTGGCATCGTAAAAAATACTTTTTTTTCTAAAAATTAATCGTAATAACTATCTAGAAGTAAATTTATTTAAAAGAAATAAAAAAAAATACAACTTACGTGAACAAAATTCAACGCAAACTGAGTTTCTTTTTGTTTTGTCGTATTGTTTATTTGTTTTACGCATTTTTGTAAATAAATAATGTTACAAAAAAATTAATCAGTAAAGGGCCTACTATTAGCCTACCAACTATATTAGTTTTATAACCCACAATACAATAGTGTTTAATATTTTTAATAAATAATTAAATTCTCTTTGTTTTGTCGCAGAGGATATAGATATAATGTTTTTAATTCTCAACATTGAGAAGGTTAATTAACGCGGGAAAGGAGGAACTTTAGCAAATGTTTTGTGGTGTATACGAAAATATGGAATTATTAATGATCCAGTATGATGCCCTGCAATTTTAACCCGTTTTCTGCAAGTTCGACCAATCGTCGCAATCAGTATACTTTATTATGTACTCCAAATTTGGTATCGCTTGAATTTGGAGACACGATGAATACTCCCACTTTAATTTAAAATTTGCATATTTAAATAAGGTAGGTAATCATTGATGAAACAAAATTCAACAAAAATATTTAATTATAAAACATATTTTTGTTCAGTTCTCATTTAATTTTTCTACAATTTTTTTTTTGTAAATCGTATAAATTTTAGTTTTCTTTTATAATTTTTTAATTAAAATAAAAAATACAAAATTTTTTATTTTCCTTGAACTAAATTACAGAAAAAAAATAACGAAAAAGTTTGATTATAAAGCAAATTTTTTCTGATGCTTAGTTCATCGATGCCGATGTTGTTGTTTTTATTTACGTTGAAAAAATAAAAGTTTTTTACAAAAAAAATTATTTTTCCTTCGTCACTCAAATAAAATTTAAAAAGAACATATTTTACTTGTGTTTGTTAAAAACTTTTAAGTTTAAATTTTATTATGATTATTTTTTTTTCTCCTCTTCGAAATTTTTCTTCGCAGTTGCTGTGTGTTGTTGTAAGTTTCATGAACATTTATAAATAACACACAAAATGTTAAGGCTGTTAAGAATAAGATTAAAACGAAGAACCAAAAAAGTTTGTGCCATCAAGAGAGAGAATCAAAATCAAAACCAAATAAAAACAAAATAGAAATTAAGGGTTTAAAGCTTTTGTTAGATTTCATTTTTGTGTTACATAACGAACGTTGTTTCATAATTTTTTGTGTACAGCTTTCAAGAATTTCTTGATTCGTTTTAATAAAGTGAATTCCTTCTTGTGCAATTTATATAATAACGGCAAACAATAAAGTACACAACACAAAATGTTTATCATCTTAAAGTTAAACCGCGCATCAAGGTTTTAAGAATAATATTATTTACGTAATATACGTCAACATTAAATTCAAATTACAAACATATTTGACACAAAATTCTAATTTTCTTTTCAACAAAAAAAGGAAAATGTATGTAACACGTGAAGACATTGATCTTTTGCGCAAAGAATAGAAAAACACCATTCGTCATTCCTTGCGCGCTTTGTTACAGACATACTACATACATCATATACCAAAAAATAAAATTCTTTAAATTTTATTTTCCTGTTCTCATAAAAGTAACACGTATACATTTGTATGTTACATTGAAATCAACAGTAACTTTTCCTTTTTATATTACAATTTTCATTTTATTTTCATTAATTTCATCTTGATCAAACTATGTGTGTGTGCGTGTAAGTTCTACACAGGGTGAGATATTTAAAAAAAGACAACCTAATAAATCGAAAATTTTCTAAATAAGGTTTGTAAATAATGTTCAGTTTAACGTTTTCTCCTTATTTCAAGATCATTGTTTTAATTGACGTTTGAAATGTAAAGCACATCGCACCCAGGACTATTGTATTAAATATTAACGGGAGACAAATTTTTAACACATACCAAATATATATAAAATAACTAATAACATTTTTCGTACCAAAACGCACAAACATGCATTTTCTTTTGCGTTTCATAAATCCTCCAATCCATCTTAAAACCCTTTACTGAGAAATACTGATCAGCCCCCAAATACCCCACGCTACTGGCTTCCAAAAATATCAGCAGCAAAATATGCATCCTCACTGTGATAGTATTGCCTCCAGCGGTGAACTGCAAAAACACATTTTGTGCTATCTTATTCTAGCTTCGAAAGAAAACCTGGTTTAAAAGTGGATGATTTTTCCAACAACCTTTATAAAAAAGTAGTAATTAACCTGCATTTTTTATTTGGCTAACAATGTGGTTTTAACCACTGGGTGCTTCTTATATCGTTGATTATTTTCGAGAACCGCATTTAAACTGAACCAGAATTTTTCGGTTTTCTAGTCTTCATCTAACACCGTAATCTTTTTATTAGACGGATTTGATGGTGTAAACCTGTATTGTATGAGTGGTAATTAAACTGTTTTACTACCTACGTAGCATTATTCGAAGGAGCAGTGTTAAGTTAACTAGAAAAAAGTTTAGAAAACTAGAATCTGTTAGTGCATAACTGTTTTTTCGTAATGATACTTTTCAAAATACAAGCAACAAACAATAAAGCTTATATTGAAGCTGTCACTTCTGGTGGAAAAGCGAAAAACCTATCCGCCATAATTCACTGAAATCTCCCAATTTGTGGGAAATGCTTAAATATCAAGTTTCATCACAATCGATCAGTCCATTTGAGCTGTACAGATGCCAAATTGTTGTTCAAAAACGGTTTCTGCCAAAAACTGTATTTTCCGCTTAAATATTGAAAACCGATCTAGAACGGTTTAATTTTATTTAGACTGTTTTAGTTCATTATTATTTTCACCATTTTTATCATTTTCACCAACTTTTAGTTCAAAAAGCTCATATAGAAACTCTCATTTTTGGTAAGCCGATTTCGGCCAAAATTCACCGGGATCGTCCAATTTGAGAAAAATATTAAGTATGAAGTTTCGTCTCAATTAGCCAATTCGTCTTAAAAATATTTTTTGCCAAAAAACGTAATTTCCGCTTTAATTTTAAAAAAATTGATCTGGACCGGTATTGTTCTAAATTTAGTTTAGAATCTTTTAGCTTATACTCGTTCTTTTCGTAAATGATATAAATTTCCAAATATTTGCAACGAAACGAAAAAGCTTCTATAGAAGGTGCCACTTCCGGTTTACCAATTTCGACCAAAAATCACTTTTATCTTCCTATTTTTGTAAAAACTTAAGTCATACAAAATGTTTGACCCCGATCAGTCCACACACACACGTAAATTTTTAAAAAATACGTTTTTCGACTTCGAAATAGAGAATGGTAAATTTGCAAAAACGAGATTTTTCATGATACTTTTTTTTACTTTGGTTTTCTAAATGCGAAAAGTACCATTTTTGATAATAAAAAAAAATTCTCCGAATTTCGGTTTTATGAGTTACAATTTTCCTCATTTCATTCAACAGTTTTCTTCATTTAACATAGAATTTAGTGCGGCGTATTGATTTATCAACATTCGTGAATCACCATCACGTACATTGGCCACTAACATATACAGCCTCCCTTTTTGTTTCTTTTACGTATGAAAATTAAGTATGTGTTTTTGCTTCCACTGTTCTGGAGAATGTGAAAAAATCCGATATGGACAATGTGGGGCAAACACGGCCGTGTGAGACACTTTCCTAAATCATCATCTATATCCTTTGCCACCGGAACGACCGTTATGTGTTACTTTGAAAGGTTGGGCTCTGTACTAAGGGGCTCCCCGAATTAAAAAAAGGCTGACTTACAAATGGTGTTTTTCTGACTTAAAACCAGCGTTTTTATTTCATTTTAAAATTGACTTTAAATCTGCAATGAAAATAAAATAAAAAAAGCGGACTTTATTGATGCATATCATAAGTCATTTTGAAAATGATTTTTTATAAATGGCATATTCTGCACTTCATCGACCTTTGTTAGTTCCTTTTTAAATTATCCTCTTTGCCATATTTTGGCTGGTATCATCAAGGCAATCTGATGGCCTCTTCTTTTTCGATGGAACTAAAAGCTTCTTTATGCTGGTTCTAAACATTGTTCTGATTGCACAAAGATGTCAACACTTATCATTGACTTCAGAGTGGCAGCTTGAGATTGGGGGAATGGTTTCTATACTAGACAGTGTCTTAATATTAATTAACGACCATGACGGTCTAATGCACATGCAATTTTTGGTAGCATGTGTTGTGTGTGTATGTGGTTGTAATACCCCGCAGCCTAAAAGTGTGTAGCATATCTCCAGATGGAGCACCTGAACGTAGTGAAACTGTAAGCTTAAACTTTTTTCATAAATTGTGAGATCGCACTGAGTTTTGCTAAAAACCGTTCCACCAAAAATGGAAGCTTATAAAGGAGCTTTTTAGTTGCAGGCAAATATTTTTAAAAGTATATCTTATATTATTCGTTTTTATAATGAACTAATATACATTAAATTAATTTTTGCGACAATATCGACCTAAATCAGTTTGCCAAAATTTAAGTGGAAACACGATTTTGAACAAAAAACGATATTTTAACAAAAATTCAGCCTCTTTGCAGGACAGAAGGATTAATTTGATCGGGATGAAACTTCATACTTAAGCTCTTATCATAAATTGGGAGATCTCAATGGTGTAAATTCGATGAATTCGATCCATTCAGTATCTGTACAGGTCAGATTGTTACAACTCCATGGTTATAACATTATTTCCATTGACAAACGTGTACCTCGTGGTGTGCGAAGGGCTAAAATATAGAAGAATTTTTTTTGTGGTTTGAATTTCGATAAAAATAAGACTAGTTTTGTTTTGTTTAACAAAGAGGCTACAACCAACCCGCACCCGAGTGTGACTTCTCCTGTGATATGACGACTACAGTGCCGCAATATTAAAGGTAAATTTTTTTTTTTTATTAAATTTCTTCTGATTGTTTTTATTTTTAACCTTCCATTTAAATTTCCAAATTTTAATTTTTATTTTATTTCAAATTTTTAAAGATACATATTTTGTAATCGAGCACCGAATTATGGCGACCGGAGTTGCACGTTGGTTTTGCTCAAAATTATTCACTTTCGGCGACCATATTTTTGGTGTTGTTCATTTTCCTTTTTTTCTCTTGATAATTTTTTTTTATTTTTAAAATTGCACTGCGATTCCCATTGGGATTCGGTTCCATTTTCTTTTTCATTCATCGGCCGGGATCCGCTTTTCTGGTTATTTTTATTTATGTGACTTTTTTCTCATATTTTTTTTTGGACAATAAAATGAAGTACTAAATTCCTTTTCGGGTTGATATGTTGGGAGGGAGAATCTCATTTCGTGTCGGTTCCATATTTGCAGGCTGGACCCATTATCTCCTTGGCGGGACACCAACAGGGTCAGACTGGCGAGTCCAGCATAAATGTCGTCCATTCGGGGGCGACCGTAAAATTCACTTGGTCTCCCCGTGGCACTTCGGTAGTTTCAAGCTGTTGGCGTGTGTGTTGGGAGATTCGCTGAAAGTCTCTCCGGGTAAAACAGGAAAGTTATATATAGGCCTGGACGTCCATACCTTCTTATGTTGCTTCGTTGTTACGTTCCTCAAGTTTTGGGTGACAAATTATGGTGTCCTTCAAATTAATTTCAGTTTGAGTTTACTTTTTAATTCTATTTCTGTTCCACGGTGTAGGTTAGGAACACGCAATCCTTCACTTCCCCACGACCCAAAAATCCTGAGATCTAGGCGGTAAAATCACCGTGAGAGGCCTCTGCGACGTGCTTAGATTAAATCTGCGGAATGGTGTTGAACCATTGCGTAACAAGATGAATTGACTGATCGGGATGAAACTCCATACTTAAGATTTTTACATAAATTGGGAGGCTCTAATCGGACCGCCGGATTTGGCAGATCCCACATTACCGAACATTACCGAAACAACGATTAAATAACAAAATTTGTCAGATCAATTTTTAAGTTGTACCGGAAATGACGAATTTTTATAAAAACAAAACTTTATTTCAAAAAAATTCGGTATCTCTACAGTCCAGGGAATTGGGAAAAATAGTTTCATAGGTTTTTTGTCTAAATTGTATTTATCTGGCCTACTGAGGGAATAAGTTTGGTGAAAATTCTTTCGAAACAAAGTTAAATGGAAAAATAGTTTCCCTATAGAAATTTTGGGGTACAAAAATTACCCAGTTATCGTGGTGGTTTTGAATATTTTTGTACTAAACTTATTCCTTATACGCCAGCCAGTACAAAAATTCTATGAAAATAATTTTTTCAGTTCCCTATTCCCAAGGAAAGCCAAAATAGTGCCACATCCGCCATCTTCGAAGCTTTTCTCATAAAATGGAAATTTGCGAATTTTGGTGTCGAAAATTTAAGCATTTACAAAAATGACAAAGAATTAAAAGATTCCTGACCTTGTCTGAAATTTAGACAGTTTTTGTCAAAAGTCTGGTAAGTTTAATTTTTCGCTTTGAAAATCAGGCGTGGTGTTTTCGAGGTCTATATAACACGATGCAACGAATTACATTCCTGGTAAAAGATAATCGGGTGTTGGCCACAACATATTCAACTCTCTATTCACTTTAAATCAACCGTGAAAACTAACATCAAAACAAAAAAAAATCAAGACTCGGTTGTCTCACTTTAAATGAGTCACTCTGTAAATAGAAATATATCACGATGACAGTTTTCAGTCAAAATTATATTCGGCATGTGTTTGTTAAAAGGCATAACTTTTTTAAGATGTTTTTTTTTATCAATTCGTCGTATAAGGAATATTTTTGATAAATCCTTAATCGTAAACAGGATGGAAGCATTTTGTATGCCAAACAAAACAAAATGAAATATTTGGAAAACATTTTGATGGGTGGAAAATATACGGGAAAACAAAATTATTTTTCGCACTTTTCTTCACTCGAGTCAAATAAATCAATGTCATCAGCACAAGAAGAAGCAAATAAATTTATTTATTTTTTTTGCGACTTCGTTTCGTTCATTTGTTGGTGTTGTTGTTAGATGGTCTGATTGTAAATAATGAAAGCTTTTTTTTATTATCTGTTTCGCACAAAGCTTTATTACTTTATATTTAAGAATTATCTAATTGTATATTTAAAGGGGATCTAGTATAAAATATATGTTTTCCATTTTATGTATATGGAGCTCATTTTTCAACCCCTCCGCTTATTTTTCGTTATGTATTAATTTGTCTCATTTCGAAATGTTGTATAATAAAACAAAAAAGGGTTAAATAGAAAAAAAAAAGTTCTCATTACGACGAAATGTTTTGGAGCATAATGAAAATAACATTAAAACCATTTACACCAACCACAGACCCATTCGTACGTTTGTACCGAGATTGGCAAGACAAAGTGTATTTAACTTTGTTTTTGACAATTTTCAATATTTTTCCGCTCGTTTCCTCACATTTTTGCTTGTTTTTTTTATACGTTTTGGTAAAAAGGAAAATTTGTCGGTTATTTCTTTTTAATGAAAATGTCAAAAAGTATAATAAAAATTCATTTTCGTCGTAATATAATATTGAGGGCGGATAAATTACTATTTTTATTCCAGAAAATAAAATAAAATTATGAAAATCAAATTTTCCATTTCCCATGTTTTATACACATACTCGTACATATTTCTTCGCCTTCACGTATATATGAAATAACTGGAATAACGCTATTTCATGCGGTATGAAAACCAATTTTCAATTAAAAATAAATATGAAATGGTTATGACATTCATTCAGCCATATACACGTGTCAGCAAGTAAATAGAGAGTTCGGAATATTTTTTTGTTACGTGAATTCGAATCGGGTAATGAAATATGGATATCGATAAGGAAAAAATCTAATTGTTTACGGAAAGGTAATTACCCATGTAAATGACTACCACAAGGTAATATTTAATAATTGTGCATGCGGCAAATAAATAACGTCACACGCGCACTTATTATATGGGTAAACAATCATTAGTGGCCATTAAGGAAGTTAATTTGTAGCAGCAACAGCAAAATAAATAAATAAATTGAAAATCATACAATTTTCCTAAAGAGATTTTCATTAGACAAATAAAATAATTAATAGCCGTTCTTTTCCTTATTTTCTACCACGTATATACGAGTGTATATCCCGCACACACATTTAAAGTATTAAAAGGGATCTTACTTATCTCTTAGGGTTTTCCGTTATCCCATAAATCAATTTTCCTTTTTTTTTTGTTTTTGTTTCTTGCTGTACCAATTTTTCCCAAAAAAAATTTATAAGAAAAATAATGTTAATGTTATTTAATGACAAAGAAAAATCTTCAAGGAGATTTTCTTGATACAGACAATTAATTGAAAATTAATGTTTATTGTTATTATTTTTTTTATCAGGATTAGATATGGAAACGTAATTAGGAAATGCTTTATAGTTTACTTGCGGATGATTAATCGAACAGACCCCGGTGTAATGATTTACTAATTTATTATATCAAGTAAATTTAGGCATTCGATTTAAGGACAGGTATATGTACCTTTTGAGCTCCATCGTCCTGTTCTATTATGTTTCTTAATTAAATTTCTCTGAGATAAGAGAAAAACAGCCAAGTAAAGTTTTTCCGAATTGTTGATGGTGCAAAAGTTATTCCACTTTTAGTGTTTTTCAGTGAAATCACATCGCTTTTCTACAATCTAGAAGACTGTGCTGATTATGCACATCTATAAGCGGAAGTATTTCTTTGAGTTGACTTGAAATATGTGTTTGAATATTTAGTCAGACACCTCGAGTCAACCTCAGCAGAGCAGGCTCGACATAAATTCTTACTACATTATTGTATCACGAGTAACATAAATCTACTAATAAAGTTATAGCCGAACAATGTAGTCGGTGAAGTTGAATTTTATTGTGTTATTTCAGTAAAGTTAAGTGTGTGAAATTGTTGTGTCCCATGGCTACTGCCATCCTGCAGATTTCACTAAGCGCATGCAGAGGCCTCCACGGTGATTTTTGCCGGCTACAACTCAAGGAGAAGTGCTATGGGTCGTGGGGTTTGAGGCTTGTATGGCTCCTGGCTTACACCGTGTACAGAGATTTTAAAAAGAATAAAAACGCAAATAATAATAATGATAAACCGAGTTCCGCCGAAATTTGTTGGCCGGAACCTGAGGAACGAACAAAAAAAAATATAAAAATTACAACGGTAGAGAGGTGCCTTGATGCGCGCATCCGTCCGAACTCACACGGTGGTAAACACGGGTTTCGAATCAGGATGCGGGCACCAAGGGACCGCAAACCTTACGCCGACACAAGATGGGAATTCCCCCCTCATCATAGCCAACCAAGAAATTTAATAATTCATTTTTTTTATGTTTTAATAATTAAAAAGAAAAACTTCCCACGAGAAGAAAAAAACATGAGAGAGCGAGAACGACATGCACCGAGCGCGCGACCGTCGACCGTTATCGGGCGCTCGATTACAATTCAAAAATTTTCACAATTCAATAAAAATTAAAATACATTTAAAAAAAAAATAAAATAAAAAATAAAAGTAAAAATAAAAAAAAATCGTACCTTAATTACTAAAAAAACCCACGTGTTGGCTTCCATTAGTTGCGGTGATGTCTTTTGTACTAATTTTTTATCGATCCGCTAGGCTGGTTATGCACCCAATCCAAAATTGCAATGTAAATCTTCCTCGTCTCCAAAAAAAACCTCGATAGTGTAGCATAGAGCAGCGTAATGCAATGCTAATATATATAATTTAATTCAGTCTCAGCAATAGTTGGATCTGATTCGACTCCTGTTTTTGCAACTTTATATTTTAATTATACTCAATAGCTTTGACGTCCATATCAATAATCAGCGCTTAATAATCAGCGTTATAAGTTTCGAAATTGAAAACGAAAATACACTTTTCACTGCGGCCACGCCAAACAAAACACCAAAATTCGACAATATAAAGAACTTTTTTTTCATCCGCCACGAGATAACAAGAGATATAGAACGCAATAAAACTGTTTTTCCAGCACTTTTATGATTATATTGTTTTAATTAAAACTTTTTTTTTAGTTTTTTTATTTATATATGTACATATATAAATTTATAAAATCTTACATAACTTTTTATAAAAAAAAATATGTTCTCACAACTACCAACTGAGTTTCAATTAATACCTCGACTTTTTGTCAAAAATTTCTACTGGACTGATTAAAATTACAAAGAGGACTGACTAAACCAAAAAAACAAAAATTCTCGCACCGAAAACGACGCGCAAAACGTTCTAGAAGAATTTTCTTTCTTCTCTGTTTTTCGTTTACATCAATTCGCATTGATATAAACGAGAAGCATATAAAAAAAATGAGTGAGTCCATTAGTACTCTCAAGGAGATGTGTAAACATGGCGTGTGTATAGTACGTGGGTACAGTTTAATTTGAAGGAAGAAGGAATGCAATTTTACTAACCAGAGTTTTTCATTTGTTTATTATCGTTAAATTGGTCTATTACTCTTTCGGTATAATCGACGCAATTGCATTTTGGTAGCTAAAATAAGATATATTATATACTGTCGACTCTAACTTTAAAAATTTTCATTGAAAAACTGCACAATATGGTCGTCCCATATCTAGTAGTAAATATGTTTCGATCTGAGTTCATGTGCAAATCGAATTCGTCTCGCAGGAAGTTTATAAGTGGTTCAGCTTGAGGAGCAACATTAATATTGAAATCCCCGCTCATAATCACCGGCAAAAGATGATAGTCTCCTTGGACAATTTTTGAAATTCTTTAGGATATGGGGCAAGGACGAAATGTATGAACTTCATTATGTCTTCGAAAGATTTATTCGGCGAGGTTAATACAACTACAGAAAGCATCTTATTCCCATTGAGAAGCTGAAGTTCAGCCGTATATATATCATCAATAAGTTGTGTTGTTACGCTCATACCAGTTGTTTGTCCAACGATGATTTCTTTATGCGAGGTGACTGTATGGTATGAGTATTCTATTTGAATTTTTATATATTGTTACTCCGGCAGCTCACTCACCGTCTCTCTTGAACTGAACGCAGATCTCGCAAAGCAAGAAAATTGAGCATCCTTGCGTGACTGTGTCAGTTAGGTCGAGGTGATGTGTATGACCTAAGCCTCTGACAGTTCAATGTTAAAAACCAGACGTCATTATTATCTCGTACAAAATTCGCCATTACAACGGATAAAGCGGATTTCTGGTGAGGCGCGATAGCAAATTTTGAAGAAGACCCATTGAGGTCCCATTTTTACGTCCATGGTAGACGACATGATCATCGATAGCCGACGTGATGAACAGTCCTTCGAGACTCGTTACCAGTGCTAAAGCAATATACACAATTTGTTAACTGTGTCTTTTATCGTAAGAGTTTATACTGACTATCTCGTTGTAGGTACCACCGTGTGATGCATGAATTGTGGTGGCACATGAAGGTACGACGCTTTACATTAATTGTTGTTTATGCTTAACATTAATTGTTGTTTCGATTAATAGTTGAGCTTTTTCTAGAAATGGGCACCAAACATCGGTCGATATTCGTTTTCTGCGCCCATCCAGCTTCAAGCCACCTGAAATCCATCCAGAGTCGTTTGACATTTTTTACGGCCGACGTTTTCATCGTTCTCGTTGTCCTGGTTAGGATGCCTATGCATTCGATATACTTTAGACAGCCCATAGTTCTATTCGCCAGTCCATTTGTTACGTCAATATTGGTTTTGAAAAAGTACGGCAAATTATTTGTGTCCACTATGCTCATTTTATGGATCTTTTGACGGAATTGCTACTCCGGCAGCCCACTGACCATCTCTATTGAACTGAAAACAGCATTCAAACGTAGGAGTATTAACAAGTTCGTCATTGTGCAGCCAGGTCTTGAAAACCAAATGAATTGAGCATACCTGCGTGACTGTGAACTGAGACTCTGGCAGTTCAATGTTAAAAACGAGATGTCATTATAACCCCATTCAGTATAAGACATGATCATTGATAGCCGACGTGATGAACAGCGCCTAGAGACTCGTCACTTGTGATAAAGCAATATTCAGTTGTTGACTGTGTTTTTAATCGTATGAGTATGCAATTTCGTAATCGTAATTCGTATTTCGTATCATAATTTTTTTTTTTGATTTTTCTGATCGATGGAAATGTCGATGGTTTCTATTTCATTCATTAAATTATTTTTTTCATTTTCCCTACTATTATAGTTACATATACATAAAAGCATGCCATGTATAGTAAAAATTGTTTTTGTTGAGTTTCTTGCTTTTTTTTCAAACGAAGTAGGTATACGTCATTTCCGTTCGTTTCATTTACAAGTTTACTCTAATACAAAAAATTTTGGTAGGCGCGCGTAAAGATGTTTACACATCAAAAAAACATTTTTCTAGAACGTTTTACTTTGCACACACTCGATGCACATTGGTCTCGCTCTCAATTTTTATTTCTTCTTATCGTCGCAATTCGCAAACAAAACAAAAGGGTGTACCAAAACCAAAACACTTAATACCGGAAAACAAAGACACAAACCATCCAATCGGTTAAGCAGAAACACAAACCGTGAGGAATAAAATATATAAAGAGGTAGTTACGCACACGTAGTCGTAACATCATGTTGAGTCGTCTAGTAATCCTGCAGATTGTGCCTCGAGAGGCTTGATTCCATCACATTTAATTACATTTGATTTGTGGTGGAATAGACCGGAATGGCTGAAAACTCACTAAACTGCTTGGCTTCAAACTGCTCCTATGCCACTGGACAACGTCGGTGACAAAATAGAGGAGCGGACAAAGGTGATCAATACACATGTGCTTACAGGTGAAAATGTCATTCGTACTTTACTGAATAAGTTCTCCAGCATTAGGAAAATTAGAAGAATTGTGGCTTGGATGTACCGCTTTTCCGATAAAGTAATATCTATGAACAAAGGTGATGAGAAAAAGGATTCGTCAGTTCTTCATGCATTTAATTCAGATGAAATGGAAAAGGCTTTATTCTGTGTTATAAGAGTAGCGCAACAAGAAACTACGGCAAACATTCATACTAATGAACTTTTCTCCATTTTTACATAAGTTAAAGGTTCTAAGAGTTGGTGGAAGATTGGAACATGCTAATTTCATGTTAAACATCCAATATTTTTACCATTTAAGTATAGATTGGCCGAATTAATCATCAGAGACGAGCACTTGAGAAGTTTACATGCGGGTCCATGCAAAGAAGCAGTGAAGCAAGTTACACAACAGTGTGTAAAATTTAGACGCTTTAAGGTAAAACGGCAGAAACAAATTATGGGTGATTAACCTTAGTGCAAGGTTACTTTTTCCAGAGCATTTTTGGAAACAGGTATTAATGATGCTGGTCCATATTTGATTAAAACTTCAAAACTCAGAGGTGCCAAACAAACCTGGTGGTGTTCGTATGTATGGGAAGCAAGGCTGTATATTTGGAGTTGTACTATGTACTACAGAAAAATGACTCAATACCAGAAAACTATTCGACACTAATGCAGATTTTAAAATGGTATCACACACCAGGCTATTCACAACAGAATGTTTTTTATCAATATTTTCATAAGTCGACACTTCCACCATTTGCCAAAATACATAATCGGCATCGCCGTATAAAATTTTGCGTAAGCTGTTGAAATGCTCGTTCGTTATTTTAATAATATTTGTCGCTTTGATTATGCGTTGTCGCATCTCCTGCTCGGTCTAGTTTACTCTTTCATTAACCAGCCCTTTATAATAACCCCACAGAAAAAATTACAAAGGATTTAGATCAGGAGGCCGCGGTGGCCATGCAATAGACGATCGGTTTCAGTGGCTCACTACTTGTACATAGTGAGGCGAACTCCACCATGCTGCAGCCACATATTTCCACATGTTTGTAAAGTAATTCATCCAAGTCGTTAAACTGGGCCAATAAATTTTCAAATTGGTGTTGAAACCGACTACGCCACACTACTTTTGGATTTACGCAGGCCGAATAGTGCAAATTATGGATATTTAACCCCTCCCTTTTAAAAAATGTTTCACCACTCCATACAATTTTATTAAAAAATAATATTTAATAAATTTAATAAAATTGCGCCCTTTTTCATGGTCAGCAGGTACGGGTGCAACTAATTTATTTTTAACATCCCGAACGTCTTGACAAACAACGAACATTTATATTCATTTGTCACCAATCCAATTCCTCTATCTATATGAAGTTGACCGGCTGTTCCATCTCTTCCCGGATGACCAGTGACTTCGCCTTCACTGTATATTAGATATATGTTTTGAAATACTCTGTAATCAGGAAAGCGTTCTCGATTTGGATTTCGATTCTGGTATTCTCTTGCTGCAGATCGAGCGTTGCCATTACCATAAATGAAATACATTTCGACATATTCGCGGTGGGAATAAGCCACATGGCTTATTGACATTTTAAATATAAACGCTCGAGTATGTATGGAACTATTAAAATCAAATGAATTACAAAATGTTTTTATTTTTATACCACAAATTTTGTTTAATTCGGGCTACTAGATTTGCTTAAAAAATTGGTATACTTTAGTTTACTATGGTGTTCATCATTTTGTTTTATTTCTGACGCATCTATTTTAGAACTCGAAATTTTGTTAATTGCAATTTTTAATTGCAAAAACACGACTTACTTTGTGAAAAAATTTGATAAAAAAAATTCTGTTGTGAATAGCCCAGTGTGTGATACCATTTTAAAAGCTATATTAGTATCGCATATTTTTCCGATTGTGGGTCAACTTTAGGTTGTACATTGTTTTTCCGCTGGCGTCGCTTAAACATCAATAAAAAAATTTGAGAATCAAAAAGACTTTACAAAACCATTGTTTTTATTTGACAGAAGATAATACAGCTTATAAAAATAATTTTATTGGAAAGGCACAGTCTTCTAGATTGTATTAAAAAAGGGATTAAACAAAAGAGCTCTTGATATTTTTTTAGTACAAAAACTTTACTTTGGTTTTTTTGTTAGAAATGGGATTCCGAATATCACCCTACTTCGCTTGGTCGTACACTTCTGGACACCCTGTATAATAAAAATCTCTTTTCGCAAATGCAAGAACAATAACATAAATGACCTTCGGTGATAATCCGCTTTAAGTTTTACAGGGTGATCATAACAAATTGATTCGTAATCAATAGTTTCTGTGCATTAATGTTGGCAATATGATTTATAAGATAATATACGTAAATTTATAAAATACGATAAAATTCAACATTAATTTCTACCAAATCACTATTTTTAATGAAGAATTTAATTTTCTTATTTAATTTGGTCAAAATAATAATAATAATAATAATAGTCATAACGAGAGAAGATGATGATGAAAACGAAGAAACATATAAAAAATTTTACGTTTTCTCTTTTATCAAGAAATCTTGATTTTTTCCATTTTTTGTTAGGGATTCAATCTTTAGAAAAATAAATATAAAACGAAAAAAAAACAGAAGCATTAAAAATTATAATTAAATTATGAAATAAATATTTTATTTTTTTAAATTAAAAAATATAATAGAAAAAATTTTAAGAAGGTTTGAGATAATCTCAAGAATTTTTAATGCTGTATACAGATTACATGTTTTGTAAAATCTAATATTAGATACAGCGTTTTGAATCGGTATACTGAATTCTAGTACCTACATAAGATGAATTGCATCTGTGTTCCGGCCTAGATCATATATAATGTACCTATAAAAATGGCAATTTTGTTGATATCTTAATCCAATTAACGAAAATTTAAAATTTTTCTTAACGATCGATCTGAAGTTTAGCAATTATTTTGACGTATATAACAAGCAACATTCCAATAAATATGTCAATCAAAATTGACCATGAAGTGAACATAATGATCAAAATAATTGATCAAGATGATGATGATGTGAATCATTTTATTTATTTATAGAACAGAAATCGAAAAGTTTGTTCGTCTACGAGTAGATCTTATCAAGTATCAATATCTCGTAAGTAAGAAATGGTTTATTTTTAATTTCATGTCTCATTATGTCTAAAAAAAAAGGGTTTTAAATATCTCGTTACAACACAGTGATGTTGTTTATATATGATGATCATTATCTTGATGATTATAGCAATCAACAAATTTTTTTAAATTTTATTTGGACGAAACCAATTTAAGAATATAATTAAGTTCTTTATGCTTAACCACGTTGATTGCGATGATGTGTTCTTCTAGCGTCGAATCTAACGTCTATGTAAAGGTGTTTTCTATTTTGACATGTAATTTAACGTATTTTCAAGCTGACAGTTGTACCTTTCGAGATAATTATATAGAATAAAAATCGTAAATCTTAGAAATTTGTTTATTTAAAATTTAATGTGGGAGAGATAAATTGCTTGAAATGTGTGTATGTGCATTGCTTGATTATGTACGGGTGTGCAAAATGAAATAATTTTCACAAGATGAAAATGCCCGGAAATGAGATAGAAAATAAGGAATTTACATATTATTAAAATAATAAGTAATAAGAAAATATTATGGAACAATAAAAGGCTTAAGATATGCATATAAATATGTTTATTGTCACAATCAATCATCATTAATGTCATTACATATAGCATTATGGGATTTATCATTTTTATTGTTGTTTGCATAATATTTATGTGCTTTACAAGAAAATTAATTAGGAAAATATTTCACTTTGCGTATATGTATGATGCATAAGTTGCTTATGTGAATTTACCTAGAGCATGGAGATACGTATAATAAACGCATGAGTTTCAGCAAGAGTGTGTAGCGGTTGCTAACTCATCGCTCATTCAGCACATAAACTTCATATAATTGATGAACCCAATTTCCTGTTACAGCGCATCTCCAATAGAAAATTTTGAGTTATGCCGTACAGAAATGTATGAAAAATGTTTTAAGAATATACAGATTTTTGTTCGTCAGGTTGGTTGTTTTGTGGGAAAAGTCATTAATTTTTTATAATAAGACCCTTGGATCGGAAAATTTCATAATAGCGTCCATATGGGTGGGACAACCTCGACAAAGTGGAGCATACCAGTTTTGAAGCGAAGTTCAAGCATCATTAACTAAAATACTATTAGAAGAAAGACAAATTTCGAGATAACAAATCTGGAAATGTGCCACAGACTCTCCTCTAACGGTTGATCCAGTGGGGGAGTGCTGTGGCAAATTTCCAGATTTGTTATCTAAAAACTTGTTACAGTGGCGCGAAACGTGAACCGACTGATCTAGCTAGGTGCCAATGCACGACCAAGTATTCGTTTACCGGGACGACCTGCTTGTAGTTTCGACAGATCTCAATGAACACTTTTCTCTCCTAACAGAGGTAGGTAGCTAGATTACTTAAGCCCGCAAATCTCACTATTAACATCGAGAAAAACAAGTTTGTCTTAAAGGAGACGAAATACATGGCCATGTAATTAGTAATGAGATTAACCGAATGGATCCAGATAAAGTGAAAGCAATCACAGACTATCCGACCCCCAACTCTTGGTGCAGGTTTACCTCCTCTTCACGTGGACCTGAAATTCAACAGCACACACCAATTACGGAGATATCGACGGAAAACTATATATCATACTTAATGGTAACACAAACGAAGAATTTGAACTCTCTCGCTGGAAGTGCATGATGCTCTTACGATGATGACTCGTATGCATAAACATTAGAAGTAGTACAGCGCCAGTTTTACTGGCCTTCCATTTCTGTCTCAAATCGAGCAAATTAATATATATATATATATATATATATATATATATATATATATATATATATATATATATATATATATATATATATATATATATATATATATATATATATATATATATATATATATATATATATATATATATATATATATATATATATATATATATATATATATATATATATATATATATATATATATATATATATATATATGTGGACTGTATTTAGAACAGATCGCTGGTTGATGTTCACGACTTACGAGTATAAGAGGGCGTTGAAAATGGAACGGATTTTATTTCGATTATAAAATTTATTTTTAGCACAATGTTGATTGGCGTCCAAAAGAATAATAATCGTTGAATTTTGCAAGATGGCATCTCATCTAATAATTTTCCGCACAAGCGCATAATGTTGTAGGTGTTGAAAACGATCCGGATGAAGTTAGTTTTGTTGGCTGTGTTCTCATCTTGCAACATTCAATATACATAAATGTAATCACATAATGAAATTTACTATACTTAATAATTTGACAGGAGTGACAACACAAAATATCGAACGATTGTTGTCATACGCGGTGTTTTATTTAATTGTTGTTTGGTGTGCGTCTCAAACATCACGGTCACTTTGAAGATCGCCAGATCTCAATATATGTCAATTTATTGGGAGACGGCACAACTTAGTGATTGGTCTGCGAATGTTTCCATCGTTCATCGTTTCCTGGGAATACTTGTGATACATTGTCCATATCTTCCATTGATTGATTACTGCATTTTCTTCCTTTACGAGAACAATATCACCAATTTTAAAATTATCCTGTGGCGAGTTCCATTTAGTGCGCACTTGCAGCGACGTAAGGTACTCTAAATGCCAACTTTTTCAAAATAGTTGGGTCATTCGTTGAATCGCGCTACAGTGAAACTAACGGTTCGGTGATATCCGGTTGTGGGATGGTGGTAATGAGTAGTAAGATAGTTCGGTGATATCCGGTTGTGAGATGGTGGTAATGGGATGGCCAATTAGAAAGCGCGCCGGTGTCAGTGGACCACGCTCCTCTTCTGATTGTGTGCACAGAGGACGGGAATTTAGGTTCCCTTCAATATGAACCAACAAAGTATGCAGCTCGTGTTGTGTAAGTATGCTAGCCCGAGTTACACGCCCCTAATGTGTTTTTGCAGACTTTACGCCTGCCTTCCAAATTCCTCCAACCTGCCATACAACCTGATATTTCTTAAAAATAGAAATAGAAATCGACGGAGTCCGGCCATGAAGGATTCGGTCGACATATCTTCCAAAAGCTCCAGGTGTACAGCTTTAATACTTAAACAAATAATTAGGCAGATATACGACTTTTGTGCTTTCTGTCCAAATCCGCGCTTTAGGTATGTTTTGGTGGGACCGGCAAAGTCTAACCCAATTTAAGGTTCTCAGTTAGTGGCCTTGATACATTGCACGTAATTCCGGATGACCAATTTTATGGTATTTCTGCCATGAACAATCCAGAATTTCCTTTGAATGATACTCGACAATAATGATGCAACACAATGTAAATGAATTCTATGGTACCTCAGCACAATTCTCGTTATTATATCAGATTTTGCAGGTAAAATTATGGGATGCAGCGTATCATAAGGCCTTTTCAATTCTACCACCCACGCGTAAAAGTCCTTTATTATCCAAAAATGGATTTAATGATTTAATCGTGCTTTTTAGTGATACAAGCCTTTCGTTTTTCACGGCTTGAATTTCGTCATTAAAATAGTGCTGCTGGATAAACCGTAAAATATGTGCTTCTGCTTTTCGCAAGTCGGAATTCATACTTATTTTGGACTTCGATGTCGTGTAAATACTATTCGATGTCTTCGGAAGCGTAGTAAAACATCAGTTATCAAATTTTGTAATACTATTCCTGTTATCAAATTATCATTCAAGGAATAACCCGAAGTAGTTTTAGAGGGTGCGTCAAAAACTATACGCGTAATTTAGTAGTGTGGATGTTTCCTTTCAAACGGCATGGTGTGGCAAGTACAAACAATGAGCAGGATATTCGAATGGTTCAACTTCTTCCATCTGCGGCCGAGTTGATTGTACTCTTCCATAAATTCGATGTAAAGCTTTTCCAACCTACTATTTTTTGCAAATTTGCTTGTTCAATTGGTTTGATCGAAGTGATGGAGGGTACTATGTACGATGATATATTGAAAGTAATGGTGGATTCGAAATCTGGTGAGATAGACACGTCGACTAGCCCTCTGGTGGTTACAAGCTTCTGATCGGCTAGACCCTGAATACAGGGTTTCCCTTGACTTCGTCGCGGTAGGCAACATAGCTGGATTATGATTCAAATGCCGGCACAATGGTTGTTGTGGGTCAATGGGTATAGATGGTTCTTTGGAAGTGATAATTACAAATAATTTTTTCCTGGGGGGTATTGTTGTCCTGGGTTTCACTAGACGAACAATTGGCATTTGAGGTAGGATGTAACAACGAATTATGTCTTCTTTTACATATATGACATTTTCCTTTAGATCGGCATTGATATACTGTATGGATTTTACTTATACAGCTAAGCTATCGGTTTTCATAAATTCTGTCCATTCTTTAAATTTAGGGCATTAATATAATGGATGGTATTCCTATTGGCAAACTGCACACAATACAACGGCATTGGTAAAGGTTTTCGGAATATCTTTTAACGGAATCCAAGGCATCTGCTCGCTTCATTAGGAACCCAATTAACGCTTGACAGGTCGGAAATTTCATCTCGGTCGTCTTATTAGCCCAGCCAAGGAGATTCAGCTAGGCTCAAGATTCAGCTTCGGGTCCGATTGTGTTTAGCCCACGGATAGCTCCGTCGGCGGTATCCATTAATTTCCTAATTTGCTGCGATGTTGGTGTATGAATGGATGGCATATCAACAAAACTCTTAATGAAGGACTGTACCGTATATTGTTTCCTGTCATAACGAGTCTTCAATTTGTTTAAGGCTTCAATGTAATTGGTATCGGAAATAGGAAGATGCTTCAACAAATTTGCTGCTTCACCTCTCAAGAGCCCCTTGAAGTATTGAAATTTTTGTGCCGGGTTGAGATTTGGATTTTCATGGATTGTCGACGAAAAACGATTAAAAATGACTGCCATTCGGTATAACTGCGAAAAAACTTAGATTTTAGGAAGCTTAACTTCTATGTTTGTGGTCCCAGCTTCCTCGGTTTGACTATCGTTTAGATCTACAAACACGTTCCCGATTGCCAAATTTGCTCTTCGAATTAATTTATTAAATGCATTAATCGCGTGGGAAAATTCTTGAATACGCGGCATGTTGCAAGAAGAATTATTTGTTGATTCAAATTCAACGGTATAGTTTGAGAGTTGCACATTGTGCATCCTCCAACGAGTAAAGTTACTGCAATTCCAGATGATGCTACAGCGAGCCCAATTTTGTTCTGTACTCTAATGTCGGAGGGTGGCAAATTAAGGACAAATGTTTTTCCAGCGTATTTGTGTGCATTTATTGCATCGCTTTATGCCAGTCTTTGATCATCCACTATGGGACTTTATTTACCTTTGCAAAAACTCGTAACACATTCTTAAAATGATAAATCATTTGATTCACTCCCCTTGTTAACAATTTTGCACGTACTAAGCTTTAACACAAAACCAAATTATTATAACATAATACAATTCCTTGATAGCTATGATTGTAATTCAATTTTAGGCAATGTAATGTAATTGTTGCGAGTGGTCAACAACTTCATCTTTAAGTCGTAAATTTGAATAAATGGAGACGAGCTTTTTAGCATCATTCGACTAATCCCGAATCTCACGTTTGAACACCGAAGCATTAAACAATTAAGTTACAATGACCAACATCGAAGCTAACATATCTAAATCCCTTGGAAGCCAACAACTATACTCCATTCTGTGGAAGAACAATGGAATATAATAAAATTGGTGATAATATCTGCTTCAGTGACGAATCTAGGTGAAAATACATCAAACCCTAGACACACGTGGCTGGATGAGAATTGTCTAGCTTCAATTCAAGAAAAGGACCGAAACGTAAGTTTTAGGAGTAGTTAGGATACACATCCACATAGTAGAATCTGGAGAGTTGCAAATAGACACAAACATCGTCTTCACGATTTGGCGAAATTATTTCTCGGCAATCTTAAACACACATATACGTTATCCTTCAGCGAACAGCTAACATCTTTATAGAAATCAATATAGAGATTAAGTTCCACCCGCTCCATCTTACGGTAAAGTCCAAAGAGTCATATTCAAAATGAAAAATAAAAATGGTTGTGCTGGTTTCATCGATCTGGTTCGAAGAGAGAATCCCAGACGCGTGGAGTGGAGCTCACTACATAAAAATAAAGAACGGCTGAATTGCAACAACTACGGCTGAATAGCTTTGCTCAACACCAGCAACAAGGTTTTGGCCATCGTAGTTGCTGACAAGTTATCAATTTACAGTGACAACCAGATCAAGAACCAATCAAATTTTTTCTCTAAAGGTCAATGGAGTCATCAATGAAGATAGTAGCTAATGGGAGGTCTCCTATTCTGTGGATTGAAGACGTAGAACAGGACCGTCAAGCTCTTTGTTCTCGTGACTTGTGCCCAATTGCTGTCGATCGAATTATCTGGAAGAGAGAGGAGTTATTATTGAGGCGACAAAATCCCTTCATTTCATAAAACCTCTTTCTTAAACTCATTCCAGTACAACCCGTTCAAAAATATCGTAAGGTTGGTTCTGGACATGCAATGTATAAATGATAACCATCCAGAGCGGCTGAATTCGATTAGCCGTGGAAAATTATAAGGGGGTCTCTTTAATCCATATAACCCCTTTCCTAAACTCATTCTCGGTAAAAAATTTAAAAAATTTTGAAATTTTAGAAGAAAATTTGTACTAGAGCTGAGTTCGATTAGATAAATGGTATGGAAACTTATAAGAAGCGTCCCTTGCTTCAAAAGGTGAACCTTCCTCGTCGGGAGGGTGACCTCTCGGTTTCAACCTTGTCATTAGTTTCATATAACCCTTTTCCTAAACACATTCCCGTGAAAAAATTTGAAAATGGTTTGGAACGCCCCACTCTGAATGGCTTTTATCGGCGATTCCAAGATCTGATGGCTTAAGTTAACATATTATGTATTTGTAGCAAGCTTTATAATTTTTTAAAATTATAAAGCTTGCTACAAATACATAATATGTTAGCTACATAGAAAACATTTTTGTAATTAAATGTACCGGTTAAAAATATTATGTTTCTGCAGTTATCATAATTTTGAAAATGTTCGTTTTTAACGAGACTTTTCCACTACAAAGAAATTTTGATTATGCAGTTTATTGATTTTAGCAATCAGAATCCCTTTACAGATGTTGCTTTGATAACGTATTGCTCTGACGATTTGTTAAATACGATTTGAACCGAACGAATGAAAATCCGAACTCATAAGCTTTATGATTGACTCTATATGTCAATTAGCTTACTGAAATCCTCGTGAGCTACGTCAACTTGGTTACGTTTTTCAATCTCGGTTAAAACTGTATCGTCTGGTCCACATTGGTCCAAAAAATCGTAGAAGGCTGAAGGAATGTTGTCATCAGATATAACTGGAGGACTGAGATGTGGTGCATGTTCCGCGCTTCAAGAATCATGGTAGATGAGTATTTGTATTTTATTAAACAGAGCACAACACGTCACTATTGTAACTCTAAAATACTGTATTTCATACTACACAATTTAAATTCCTGTATCACAGTATTAAAGGGTGTTTTGCCATGGGTCAGTGTGTAGCGTAGCGACGTACCATTACAAAATTCAAAAGATCTCGGTCTGCCGTTACCAATTTTCTCTAAATAGGCTAAAATAATTAAATTTCATCAGCATCACTAAACACGAACACGCATTAAATTGTTGTACATAAAAGCCGAAAAGGAAAGGATCAATCACCTAAATTAAATTAAAGCAAGAAACTACGCATTCTTATATGTACATACCACAGAAATCTTATTTACGTTGTCCTCCAATCGCAAGAGGTATACGAAATTTATATATTTTTGTGTAAGGTAAAAAAAAAAAATTGACATATTTCATCATCTTCCTCCTTCTTGTATTAAGAAGAATAGAACATGCGTTCTTCTTATTCTTACAGACATTTGTTCTTATGCCGTTTTTTTTTAAATATCGTATTTAAAAATTGCACCTGGACGGATATGTCGATACTATTAAAATGATGTCTTGTGGCGTTGGATGAAATTTCCCTTTGGATAGGTGAATGAAAAACGAGTACCATCCATCTACAAGCACACAAAGCAGAATCCATATAACACGGTGACGGTGCTGTAAAATTTAAAAAACATTACAATTCATCTTTGCGCGATGGTTTTTTTTTGCCATAAATGTCACCACAGGGAGTCAAATAGATATAATTTTTTTATCTATTCTCAATTTTATTTTTTTTTTTTATTTAGAAAAAAAAATAAAATAAATTTTCGTGTCATCCCAGAATAGAATAGGCATAAAATATTGGACTTATGTCAAGGCGACTTAAAGTCTATCAACAACAATTTCATTGAAAAATTATTATGTCGCAGAACGAATACCAAGAATGCAGGTTATAGACTCATCGTCGGCAAAATTGCGATTAACGAATTTTATTGAATATTTCGCTATATATACAAATCCCTTGGGCTAAATTTTTATTCAGCCCCTTCATTACGTAAACGAAATTGTTACGAGAGTTCGAAATTACATTATCAATCAACATAAATATAACTTTTTAAAATTAAATTATTGGTCGTATTCAACCCAAAACATTGAGATTTTATTTTCATTATTTTTTTTATTTTTATAAATTCATTAAGGGGTTGAATAGTGATCTAATTGTCAACGGAATATCCACCCCTGCAATTTGATTATAAATTCATGAGACAATCATTAAGGTTATATGCGTACACAGAGACGACTGAACTTTATATCAAAATATTATTTTAACAGAAACCAAATCAAAATAGAAATCTGCACACACATAACTCGATGGGTGTTACAATTCGATTTAATATTTTTTCCTATATAGTCGTTCAATATATAGATTAGGGATGCGAACGACTGTTGGGTATTTATAATAATATACACGATTGTAAAAGGGTTGGTGCGGTAATGGTTGGGGAATTGAGTGTTTTTACAATGATGATTATGATGACAGCAATGATTATTTTATTTATTTATAATTAATTATTATTTTATTCGTTCGATATTCATGCCAAGTGGCCGTGATATTAAAAAGGGTGCTGGCTAAATAAAAATTTTTCTATGTTGAGACACGCAAGAGATATGGTTTAGCAGTGTCGGATATATAAATCAGCACATAACCATTGAAATCACATGCCGCAAGTTTCTCTATAAGTAATAATTTATACAATAAACAAGAAGAAATGGAAAAATGTTCACGATACACTTCAGAAACTTTACCTTTTCTTGTATTTTTCATTATTTTTTGGTGTTTAATATTTTCCTTTTAAGAGTTTCCTATTTTTGTAGAAAACTTTCCAATTTTTTATTGTATTTTATTTATAATTTTCCATCGTAAATAATTAAGAAAAAAATTATAAGGAGATGAAAATTAAAAAGCTTCACTAAAAGAAATGAGAAAGTTCCACCTTTATATAATATTATTTCCTGTGTGTGGAGGATGATGAGGAAAAACTGTTAAAATTCACCATAATTTTACGTTTTTTCTCGATAAAATTTAATAGAATTTTTTTTTCCAATTTCTTTGCACCACCTCACTAAAATTAAAAATGTTAAAAAGAATATAAAGCTGTAAATTGGGAAAAACAAAAGACTTTGGTGGAAAAAGCAAAAAAAGTTTTTCGTTTTAAAATTAAATCACACTGCGTGTACTCCGGTATGGTTCATGGGTCTCAAGCGCAGGTGTAGGGGATATTTGCTTTCTACTTTGTCAGGAAATGTTTAAAATTTATAGATTGTTGGTAACTAGCAACAATATACTGGGTAAAATTGGTTTAGCAAAATTCATTCAACTATCCTCTGAAAGAACTACATTTTGATGGTATTTTTGAATTTTACGTGATTTATTAAACTAATTTCAAATTTATTTCCTGAGCGTACTTGATCGAATTTTTCTAAACTGCAGGGGTTCATGAAATCCAAACGGAAAATCATTTGTTTTATTTAAATATTTCTATGAACAAATAAAAAATATTTCGAAAAATGATCAAAGTTGGCTTGAATATTTTATAAGAAAACACAACTAACAAAAATTTCACGAAAATAATTTTCCCGACTAATAATTAATTTACGCTGTTAATGATAAACGCTGAATTTTGCGAGACGAAATTTTGAAGGATTGAACTGATCTGGATTTGTGACTGCCGCTGTTCTATGTTACAAGAAAATCGGGTGATAGCCACACATCTTCACTTTCGCACTGAAAACTGTTCTGAAACTGAACTGAAATTTTAAATTTATAAATGACACTTTAGTACCATAGTGCACCAATACAAATTATGCAAAGATCTACTACATAATATATGCTTATCTTTATTAAGGCAAGGGCTCCAAGAAGCCTTCATAAATTCTAGGAATAAAAATTCTCAAATTAATTGTAAGAAGCTTGATTCTATGCCAACTGACATATTTTCTCTTAAATATGGTGAGCTAATTAAATGATAACCCTAATGGTTCATTAGGGATGAAACTGAATCGAATGATGGACGCTAGATTAAATCGGGCCAAAATATGGCGGAATGGTAACATCAACAATCCCTTTTATGGAGACAAGATTTTGATTGGCTATATGTACTTTAAATAGTAGCTTTTCCGTTCTTGCATCTCAGCCCCAACTTCTGAACTAATGTTTCCTTTATGAATGAGTTTTGGGACCCGGAATCGAATAAAACTCGACATAGTTGAGACTACTCACTTATACATCTTGCGCTGTTGTTTGTTGTTGGGTTGATAATGATCGAACTCACGGTTTCGGTATCGATGTGCAACGAAGAATTGTGGAACCTTCAGCAATAATGGCATCTTCCCTTGGATGTATATTGATATATACAGAGTGAAAATCGCTGAAACAGTTGAACGCTGAAACGTTTCTCGTTTTTGATAAACCCTCTTCGGTTCTCAGTCGTCACGTTTTTGTACTTAGGGCAATTGAATAATGGGTGGCATTCTTTTTGCATACTAAACAAGAGATCACAACATTGATAAAGGTGTTTTGGATTCGTTTTCACTGGCACAGCTGGTTTTCGAGGATGGCCTTTTACTGACTCGAGGGCATCAACTTTTTTCAGCAACAAATCATTCAATGTTTGGCAAGTTGGAAATTCTACGTTTGACGTTCCATTGGTCCAGTTATGTCTCGTCTCTTCGGTTAATTTTTGTATTAGTAAGTAAACTATCCATGAATCCCGAGATTCTGCCTTAGGTCAGATAGTATTGGCCCGCTGAGGCCTTTATCTTCCTAATAACTTCCAGGGTTGAATTGTTGATCGTTGTTAAATCTATAAAACTTTTTATAAACGCTTGAACAGTGTGTCGCTTCTTATCGAAACGGGTTTTTAATTTAATTAACGCATCAATATAATTTGCGCCAGAGACTAGAAGATGCCTTAATAACGCTGCAATTTCTGCGCTGGATATAGCACTGTATTTTCGGAAATCGTCCAAGAGAACAAATCGTAGAACGATCGCCACGCTATATAACTGCCATGAAAAGGAGTGATGTTAATATTTGATAATTTGACTTCCACGTTTGCTGCTTTCGTTCAGACTCCCCATAGAAAACTTCTGAACAAATCACTGAAATTACTTTAAATCTTCTTTTATCACTAAACATAAGCCGATAGTCTTGCCAACGCATTGTTTTTGCATTCAAGGAACTATACTTCTCGTAACTCCTTTTAATAATTTTTTTTGAATCGACATGATATTTCCGTGGCTGTCACTTTTACTGTATGTACCGGGTGATTTTTTTAAGCTGAAACTTTCAAATATCTCAGAAAATAAGCACTCTACGAAAAAAATTTCCATTTTCAAAATTTAATCATTCCAAAGGGACATACATTAGTGCTAAAATTAGTACCGTTCTTCCCCTTCTTATGGGTGAGGCGGGGGTAATTTTGAAATTATAATAGCAACCCCTATTTTTTGTTGCAGATTCGGATTCTACGGCTTAAAGTATACGTATATGGTTTCTTTGCTCATCGGCCTTCCCATTATTGAAGGCAACTTGAATGGTCAAACATACCGAGACATTTTGGAAAATGAACTGCCAACAGTACTTGAAGACTTGAGCTTAGGATTGCGACAGAACATGTGGTTTCAACATGATGGTTGTCCAGCATACTGTTCGATGGCCACACGTGAAGTTCTTGATCGTGATTTCAATGGTCGCTGGATCGGTAGAGCTGGTCCGGTAAATTGGCCTGTCAGATCACCAGATCCTACTGCACCAGATTTCTTTTTGTGGGACTATCTCAAAGACAAATAATTGAAATGGAATGATTAAATTTTGATAATAGACATTTTTTTTAAAGAGTGCTTATTTTCTGAGATATTTGGAAGTTTCAGCTTAAAAAAATCACTAAAATATTAATCTTGATTTGATGATTTTCGCTGTCAGTATATTTTTTGGAGAGTAAAATTTTTATTATTTTTTTATGTTTATTTATTCGTTTTATCACAAACTCGTTTTTTTTTATTTTTTTTTATTCTTAACTATGCGATCTAGTTTTGGAGCTCAAGGCTCACGCTGCTCTTCCACGGTTATAAACGTAAAAATAGTCCTTACTTTACACCTCCCGGCCAACTCGAGGACGTACGGCCATATGACCGATTTAAGACCATCTGCATATTGCTAGTGCCAGCCTATACTGGCATGGAAGATGGGTCGGCCCATGGGTTTGGCACACCGACAGGGGGTTATAGATGTGTTACATTTCACCACACATTATAATCTGTTGCATTTTTCAGTTTGCATCCTGCCCCTGTCGGGATTCGAACCCGGTACCTCCCGATCCAAACGCCAAAGCTTACTGTGGCATTTGGTCGGTAAATGTTTATTGTTTTTATTGAGCTCACAATATTTTTATTTATTATTTAGCTATTAATCGGAATATTTATTGTCTGTGTAATTTAGATTTTTTTGATATAATTGTGTTACAGCTCTCTGGGCATACCATTAATTTTTTTTACTGTATTTCTTTGTGATTGTTGGAAAAATACCTTTTACTGATGGCGCTGCCACCTGTGTTGTATCATTGGTGTTACATTGGGGGCATTAACGCTCTGTATCGGTTGGGCATTAATATTTTGTATTGCGTAAACGTCGAATGATTTTGAGAGTGAGACCAATGTGTACCCCTATGCGTGTGTACGAGCGACTGAGATATAGAGGAATATTTTTGTTGTGTTTTCTTGTTTTGGTGCGTGCAGCTTGCAGCTGATGCGAGTGAGAGGGAGTATGGAAGTGACGCGCGTGAAAACAACAAAAATATACTTCTATATTTTTTGATGTGGTGCTAGAATTTTTTTTTGTCGGATAGTCTCGTTTTGTTTGTATTATAAAAAAGTCGAGTTGGTAAAAAAGTCAACGAAAACTGAAATATTTAAAAGACATAAAATCTTAAAAGTTTAAAGTTTAATTTGCAAATTTATTTTCTTTATTGAAAAATTCATGACAAAATTTATAGTATCAGAAATTACATAACAGTGTTCTGTTGTTTATTAATACAAAATAAAAAATTGTTTTTTATGAAGAAAGAGGAGAATAGAAACGAGTTCAAGTGCTTTTTTTCCGTGGTTCGTTCATTTTCTAATGAGAAGAAAATGCTGTATATTTTGAGAAAATAATAAAGTTTCCTAAAATACAAAGATCAGTGAGAAGAAATATCTATGTATATAAATATACGAAAGAAAAGTGACAATCCCAAAACCAAAAGGAATACATTAACAACGGTACCATATCAGCGAGCATTCCGTATTTTGCAACGGGTGTCGCATTTTTATAAAGCGAGCACCGTGCGCAGAATTTTTCAACGGTGCCGTATATTCAGCGGGTGACCGCCACGCAGCTTCTCAACATTTTGGTGCGTATCGGTGAAAACCGTGACATACAAGTAGCCAGCCGAGGCCATTTGTATTTTTTTTTTTGGGGAATTTTTCCGACGAGCCAACGCCCAATGACATAGGTGGCCAACCGGCCATTTGTAAAAAATTTTAGAATTTTTCTACGGTTAAGGCTCAACGCTAGAGAATATACTTGTGGCCAACCGAGACGAGTCGTTTTCATTTATCAAAGGCGGGGGTACACCCAACATTCCAGTGGGAGCCCAACCGGGACTCAAGGTACAATTTTTTTTTTTTGTTTAGACTTTTTGATTTTCGATTTTTCGGTTTGTTTTTTATTTTCAAATGTTTTCGTTCAATTTTTTCGAATTTTATTATTTCGATTTTACTTTGTAATCGAGCACCGATTAACGACCGTCCGCCACAGTGTCACATTGGGTTTCATTTTCAAAATCATTGTACGTTCGGTGGCCATATTGTGTGTTCGATTTATTTCATCCTTGGTTTCCGCGACCATTTTTTTTTCCTTGGACGATGTTTGGTTTTACTTTGATATTTGAATAAAATTCCGTACGGCAGATGTATCTTGACATTCGGCTTCATTTTTATCTTTTTTTTGTTTATTTTATCTTTGGGTAATAAGATGAACTACTAAATTTTATACGGGTTGGTATGCTGGGAGGGGTCGCTTTTCGTGCTATAGTGCCATATTTACAGGTTGAGCTTGCTATTCCCCTTCATCCACAGGGTCGGAGTGGTGAGTCTAGCGTATGTGTCGTCCATTCAGGGACGATTGTAAAATCCACTCGGGCTACCCGTGGCAGTCCGGTAGTTTCAAGCTGTCAATGTGTGTATTTCGGGAGATTTGCTGGAGGTCTCTTCAGTTGAAGAGAGGCCTGGTCTGTTGAGGAGATGTCCCTACTCTCTTATGCTGCTTCGTTGTGGCTGTGCATCGGCCTTCAGAAGACTGGGTACTTGACACTCGGGGAGATCCGGTCGCCGCCGGACGGACACACCCGGTTATCATTAATTTTATTACGTTCCTCAAGTTTCGTTCAACGAATTCTGGTGTCTTTAATTTAATTTCAGTTTTGTTTTAGTTTACTTTTGAATTTTGTTTATTCTGTTCAACGGTGTAGGCCAGGAGTACGCAAGCATCTATTACCTCACGACTCATGCCATTACCCTGAGATCTAGCGGGCAAGACATCACCGTGAGAGAGACCTCTGCGTGCGCTTAGTTGAAAACTAAGGGTTGGCTCAGTTCCATCCGTAACAATTGTTTTTAATTAACGCAATAATAACATAAGCTTGTATAGTATTGCCATAAGCAACTTTTTCGATTGTCTAATCAAGTTGGTGAAATATTTTCTAAATCAAGCTTCGCACTAAGTTCTTAGAACGCTGAATTAGCAAATTCTTTTATTACAAATATATCCTGAGACAAAATTATTCTGGGGGTGAAACCGCAAATTCATCGACGCGGAAATATGCAAGCCACTTTGATTTTAGTGTTCGTACACAAAAAGCATATATCATTAAAATCAAATTAACACTAAATATAGAAATAATTAACAGTAACTGTTAAATGATACCATGCGTGCCTTAAAATGCACTCAACAATATTTTCATTTAATTACAAAAAAATTGTTAAGATTATTATACTTAATTATTTTGGTGTACGTACGTAACATGCAAAACGTGCATCGTGTGTAATTTTGAAGTGATCATCACATACGGAGGAGCTCATATACATAAAAAAAATCATCAACCCTGTATGGTGGTGGTTTTATTTTAATTGCATTGTGTTTGTCATACAGAATTGTGATAAAATCCCAATTAGCAACTTTTTTGTTTTGTAAAAAGTGTTCGGCTTTGTCAAACGAAAATATTCTTATGTGGTTTTTAATATTCTACAATTTTCTTTTGCTTTTAGGTGTAATACCAAAACCAATTAAACTTTCGAGTGAGTCTCAGTCTCATACACAAATAAAAATAAAAAGTGTGCGGTAGAAAAGTTAATTTTCTCTGTATTCGTCTCTGGGTTTTTTTTATAAATTTTGTTTTTGCAAATCTTAAGCGGAAAACCAACCTAATAAAAATTAAAAAAGAAAGCAAAAAAAAAAAATAAAAAAATTGCTGCAAGTATTAATAAAGTTTTGACAAACAAAGTTTTTTTTTATATAAATACGAGTATAGTTTCAAAAAAGTGTGACCAAAAAAGCTTCAAAGTAAATTTTTAAGTATTATATGGTTTTGGTATATACATGAAGAGATTCAAATGTTTTGTGTGCAGAGATATTTGCAGGCGGCGACGATATGGGAATGATTATACCACATTCATATAAAATAAAAATATGTATAGAAATTTATGGGTCGGGGAAAACCAGTAAAAATATATCAACACTACAATAATCCGTTGAATGATCATTTGGGAAAATGCTACACATAGGAAATACACATAAGCCATTCATCCCATTTTGTCATCTCATTTATGTAGAAAAATAAAATGCTAATAATACTGAGTGGTTTTTGTTAAACCAAACAAAATAATCCTAATTAACATAATGTGAACTGGAAAAATGTTGGAAATTTCAGGCGAAGAACAATAGCGACATTGAATACGACGAGATAAGATATGTACAAAAAAAACACAAACAGTGGAATGATTACGAAACTGTGTTTGAAATGCATTTGCATGTAAGATTCAGTGAATGGTAACATATATTTAGGAGTTGTTGCATGAGTGAAAAATGAGAAAATTAAATTTAGTATCATCGGGTAGATTTTAGCAGGTATTTCACCTTATAATATGTAGAATAATAAAAGTCTACACATAAGTCCTTAATTAAGGATCTCGCTTTTGCCACTATATATATATATATATATATATATATAACGTATAGCTAAACAACAGTAACACATATACAGACATACAAAAAGAAAATTATTTATTTGCAAATGCATTGTTTGTTGCCTAACGTTTTGCACACTGGAAAAATGCATTTTTAATTGTTATTCTTGCGACAAAGTTTTCCTCTTTTCGTTTCCATTCAAACTTCATGATGTGAAAATAAGCGCTAAAATGAAGTAGCAACATTTTTTTTATTAATATTTTCATTTATGTTTCAATGCGCTTGACTCCATACGTGTTATCATAATCTGTATAATAGATATGCACCATAGACCTTTTATAAAAACTTTATAAGTTGATGTAAACGTACATAGTTTTAATAACATAATTATGTAATATCTCAAAATTGTTTATGCACATTCCTATACGAAACGCGGATATTCGCGGTTTAACACCTCTTACGTATTATTATAATTATGCCAGCGCGAGCGCTAATGATTAAAAACATGTGCTAAAAATTAAAAAAAAAAAAAACAAAAAATAGAACAATAAAAATTAAAATATGTAATTATAATTTTTATTATTATTACTATTACTATCATTTAGTACTATTATTTTATCATTATTGTTATTATTATTATTACTGTTGCTATATCACATATACATGAATTTTTATTGTTAAAACCATTTATTTTTAGTTTTTTGTTGGGTGTTGTTAAAAACGTGTATATATGGAAAAACATTTTCCATATATGTACATATATGAAAATGAAAATAATGCAGGTATTATTATTGCAGACAAAAAATACTCGTATTAATTATTTTAACTGACGTTTTAGTTAAAAAATCACTTTTGCTTTGTTTAACGTTGGAGTGCAAAAAATGACGTAACAAATCCTTATATTTATATGCGGACCCAGAAAATATTGTACGTGTTATTTTTATTAATTGTTGATACAGTAAACCAGTAAAGTGTTTTATTAAATGCTAAATTTTTACAATCGAGGAACCAAAATCTGAAAATGTAAAAAATTCTATATCTATAACTTTACAGAAATAGCATATTCACACACAGTAGAATTTGCGCCACTGTAAATCAATACGTAATGAATTCGGCCACTATAACTAACGTATATTTTGTTTTAAAACTAACTATCTAATTCGATGTCGGTACTTAAATTCGATATAAACACGCATTAAAAAATATTGCATTTTATGAAAATTAATTAAGAAATACATAAATAAAATTAAGAATGTTTGTACAGTGGTCAAACAATATATTAGTACAGTTGGCGATATTTGTTTGTATGCCTTAAAAACAATATTTTTTCTGAAAACATGGCAGACAAACTATTTATTTCGACTGTATGTACATATTTGTATTAATAATTTTATAATAATTTGTAAATTTTATCAAAAATTTCAAAAACTACAATTTGTTATTAACTTCAACTTTCGCCGGCATCGAGACGCTATTAGTAACAACATTAATATGCAAAACCCGTTTCAGAAAATGAGAATTTTTGCAAGTTATTCGCTCTAGAAATCTTGTAAATTTACGTCATCAAATTGTGTGCTGTTAAGTTATAGAACAAAACTTACGTCACTTTTTGTGAATATCATTTTAGAGGTGGCGATTCTATAGAGGTTCGTGGCGGGCCTCTATAGAAAAATATTTTACTTACACTCCCAATCATATGAATGGGTTCACCGAAATTTTTCAATTTTTTTTTTTAAACGGTAAAACTTTTAACGGTTTTTCAATTGTGAAATCAAAGAGTGCCATGGTTACGTAGTTTAAGAACAAAATTTGGTATTCACCGTTAGGTTTTCTTTTAGATTTAAAAAAAATGTATCAATAAAAAATGCGTCATTAGAATAGGTTCAGTTTTGTTTTGACTTCGTTGGAGGTAAGACATTAATATGGCTCCATTTTTTTATAATTTCAAAAATTTATGAAAATACTTCAAATTAATTATAGAAAATTCATTGTGGCAATAAAATGGGCAGAGGAAAAGCCTTGAGCGTGGCGAAAAAATCAAAAATTGATGTTTTGCAAGAAGAAGGATATTCCGGTCGAAGTATTGAAACCAAAATAGGTCGAAGTTGCCAACGTCGTTAATTCTTATATAAAAGACAAAGAAAATTATGGAGGACGCATGAAAGAGAAGACTTTTAGAGCGACAGCGGAACGGTAAAATCGGATGATCCTTAAAGAAGCCTCCAATGCCGCTATATCAGCTGTAAAAATCGCAAGCTATATAGGTTGTTCCGCTAGAATTTCGACGGTTCGAAGGGCCATTAAGCAATGCCCTTACCTAAGTAGGCGAAAAAATATTTAAAAGCCACTTTTAAATCGCAAGCATCAAGAACGTCGTTTAATATTTCAACAAAAGAGTTGATGAGTTGGTCTGAAAAGTGGCGAGACGTAATTTTTACGGATGAAAAGAAGTTTAATTTTGATGGCCCGGCTGGAGTCAATTATTACTTTAATGATTTAAGAAAGGAGGAACGAGTTTTGTCGAAGCGACACAGCAAAATCGGGAGTGTTATGATATGAGGTGCAATCACTTATTATGGGACCATCGAGTTCAATTTATAAAGTGCTCGTCCAAAGATCGATATCATTTTTGAACCGTGGAAGGCAATGTGAAAACCAGGATACGCTTATCGCAGCTATAATAACCAGGCATGTTGAGCCTGTCCTTAAATTACTTAAAATCTTTTTACGATTCAATCCCAAATAAGAATTTTTAAGTGATTTCAAATAATGGAGGTAACATCCACTACTAAATAATAAAATTCATTCCTCGTCTTTCTTTGGCAAATTTACAACAACAATCGCATATATGTAATTCCAATTTGGAATAGTTTTAAACCAACTTTTCTGCTGGTATAGAATAATTGTATCCTAGACGAGAAATTAGTTACGATTTGTAATAACTTTCGATAATGTTCTGGCACATTACTATTTAATTGAAAATACTTAGTTACATTTTTACGTTGTTTTGAAATTCAAAATGTAATTGCCTTCCTTCCCGGGAGGTACCGGGTCCGAATTTCGATAGGGGCAGGATGCAAAGGGAATTTTCATCAACAGATTACGATCAAAACTCATGGACCGACCCTTCTTCCATGCCAGTATATAGGGCATGGAGCTATGCAATGTGCAGATGGTGATAAAATCGGACCTATATATAGTCGTACGTCCTCGATTTGGCAAGCAATGCGTAAAATAGGACGTGAAAAGCGAACCTCGAAAAAGTTGGGAGTGCCTCGGCTCCAGAACAGAGACTTATCGAAATCGCTTGGAAGCACTCGGAAACTCCCTTTCATCAATTTTATCAAAATCATTTGAGCTGAAAAGAGTTTGAAAAAGTTACCAAGGAGCCATCGCTTCCCAATCAAATTTAACAGAAATTAAAACACATCTAAATCGCTTGCACAGAAAACAATCTCCTCCACCAATTTTTTTCAAAATTGTCCGAACTGATTAAATTTAAAAACGATAACCTGACAAGAACCAACAATTCCATCACTCAATCGTATGTTTTACCGAAACTAGTAGGCATTACAAATGCTTCCTTGTACTCGAAAGCCCAATAAATTTTGGCTAATATTCATAGTTAAAATTCAGTATTACATGACATTTAAGATAACAATATTAACTTTAGTTTTACCACACTTTAATTTTCCTCTTATTTCGTCGTTGAACCCTTTAAAATATTTCAGAATTTATGCCCTCATATTTTGAAAATCTTTGGCCCAAAAAGAAATCCGTATTCCACCGAATGACCTTTAAACGAATTATCCGGAAAGTAGGACTTACTGTAATCACTTCTTGCTACTCGTAAACTCTTTCACTATTTTTTTAATCGCTTGAGCGGAAAAATCTTTACAGAAAGGCCCCCCAAAACAACCCCTATCAATATTTACCAATTCGATCAAACGCTCAAAACTAAACTTGGCCACCTGAACCTCTGCGGAATACCTTTCCCAAATCAAAAATCATCGCCATCGATTCCAGGCACTTGAAAACTCCCCTCACTAATTTCAATCATTATCGTTTAAGCTGTTTTCAACCCGTGATAGCTTATTTAATTAAGTCCCTGATGCTTCAAGCTTTCACTCGGTCAAAGTTGGTTGAGTTAGAAATTGATTTATGTTATTATTACTTTTATTCATTTTAGACGATGCTATTACCTCAACCGTGCCAAATTACATATTGCGTTTTAAAAACACTAAGAAAGGGCTTCATTTTTAATTACAAAGATCTCTAACCATAGGAAAACTTTACAAGCAAAACGACTACGAAACGAACAATTTGTGTTGGAAAAAATTGAAATTTCTAATTTTTTACTAATTGAAGATTTAAAAAATAAAAATACTTTATTTGTTGGACCCACTTTTGAAGGGTAATTTTAAAAGATTTTAAATGAATATGATATTATAAAATTTTTATCACTAATATAAATAAATAGAAGATTCTTCAACACAGGGTAGTTCGAACACTCAAAAAAATAATCGATGCGATTTTTACTTAACCTGTTAAGTAAATTTAAAATTGTAAAACTAACATAATATTTTAGATTATTTACCCATGCTCAGTACAAATTTTATAAGTTCTCTTTACTCAGCCTAGGTCAAAATAACATTTTTTGAAATGTAAAAACAATTTGTCAAAATAAAACGAAACAAAACCTTTTAAATAGTTAAAAGAACTTAATCATATGTAAAACAATCATGTACATCAAAAAATCGTCTTTATATTCTTATACTTATTGTTAACAAGCAAAATTCACTTAGACAATGTAAAATACATTTTTAACCAAAATTTACATTTGCAAGGTAAAGGTTGCAACCTGGTGTGTTAAATTTACATCGACGATATTTAACAATTATTATTGCATTTTTAATATAATTCGCTAGGTCAGTTGATGTAAACATCATTTAAATTCATGAAGTTTGAAACGATATGTTCGTAGTTTGATAACTACATAATCTGATCTGATGATGAGGATATCGAATCTTTTAATTAAAAGATTCAAAATTTGTATCTCACTGGTTTTGAAAAGGTGAGACCTCATCTCGATGTAATAACAAATATTTTGTTATCATGCAAAAAAAATCACGATTTTATTTTTTATTAAGCAAAATGTAAATTTTACTTAAATTAAAATTAATTCAACATTTTCATTTTACGTATTCTATATTTTCGTTTTCTTTCATCCAATAAGTTGAACCAACAAAATGCGAAGTAAATATTACATGCAACGACATAATTTTATTATAAAATATTCTTACATAGCATGAAGTTAATTTCACATTTCAAAATTTGTGAAATTTACTTTGCGCTACTTAGGCTTAATTTCAACAGCGATTTTAGGTTAAATTTACCTATATTTTTTGTAAACTTCACCCTATTATTTTTTTCAGTGAAGGAGCCCTTTTTTAAGTGCTTACTTAAGTCCAACGGTATTTCTGTATGTGTTCTGCATACATCATTCTCAAGAAGTCGTTTATTTTTCGAACTGATAGATTTCCGGATTTGAACTTCCTTCATATTCCGTTTAAAATGGATATTCTAAATTGTTGAGAAAACTTTAAACTCTCATTTGACCAAATCCATAATACACCAAGTTCCATTTTAATTTGTGAAGAAACGGATGTTCCATTCAAAATGGTAATTTTTGAAGAACACATCCACGCCTAATATTGGAAAGCCATTTTCATGAAACCTCATTGAGGTTCTGTTCAATCTGTTGAGAAGTGGCTTAGTTCCGTTTAAATTGGTTTTTTTCCAGTGCCGCATCTTGCCCAAGCAACGGTTGCTTGATGTTGATGATTTAGTTGTTGTCACCTCTTTGCCACGCACTCCTGTGGCCCTATTCTGATTTTCCCCGGGAACAGGAAATTGCGAATTAGCGACGTTTTTCTAGCTGTAAGGAGTTTTGTATTCCCCAAAGTGTATTCTGGCGTTTGGGAATTTATTTTATTGGGAAAAAATAATTCCATTTTATAGCAGTTTTGACGGTAATTTTTCCCCATTATTTTTTGGGGGAATTGTGGTTCGTACATTTTATGAATTTTTAAACATTTAAAAATAAAGTTAAATTTGTAATAATAAATAAAAAAAAGGGGGGGGGGGGGGGTTTCTCTAAGTAAATTTATTCTCGAAATCCGTACTTACCGCAATCGATTCCTGACAATAGAAAGCATCCCTTACCAATTATTATGAAATCGTTTGTCCACAGAAACATTTTAAAAATGGGACCAGGGCCTCACCGGCCACCGACTCAATGTTTGAAGTGACAAAAAAAAGAATAAAAGGGGAGACGGCGCCCATCGAAGAAATCTCTTAACGAATTTCCCGAAAATAGTACTCCTCGCATTCGATTCCAGTGGCACTATTCTGGTAAAGAATTTATATGTAATTTTAGTCCAAAAATTTTTTTCCGGCCTACTGAGGAGAAAAATTAGATGTAAATATTTATAAATTGGGAATAATTTCTCCATATCTAAGTTGGAAGGAGAATTATTCCCAATTTGATTTTGTTTTCAAAAAATTTAACACTAATTGTTCTAAAAATTCTTTCCCCAGTTCCCTATTCCCGGGGAATTACCAGAATAGTGCCACTGGTATTCGAAAACTCCGTTTAAACGAAATTCATCAAAATCGTTTGAGCTGAGAAAACCAAAATTATAGGAAGGAAAACCTGAACTCCACAGGGCAACCAGCTAAACAACTTTTAACAAAACTACGAAATATCTTAGATTAGATGTATTTAGTTTCTATCTACCATACAGGGTGTTTAGCAGGTGAACCGACAAAATGTTTTGGCAGATTGGGGGGAGGTCATTTGGAAGCTTTCATTCGATGGAACTGATGTCCTAAGTATCACGGAACAGAGATATAATATTTTTAAGTTTTTTTTTTTAAATTACCCAAAATCTCACCACATAGTGAATGATTTCTATGACATGTAGTATACCGTTGGAAATGGCATACACTAGAGAAGTTTCTAAAGGAAATGTAATTTCAAAACAACCTCTAGTTTCTTTTTAATGTATTTAGAAGGTAAACATTTTTATCTTATACTCATTTTTTAGGGTTTGGGAGCCATTTTTCTTAAATAAATAGAATTAAATGTGATGTTCTTATGCAATCCAGTAATAAGCACCGTGGTGGTCACATGAACGATGTTGTATTCCATACAGAAATGGCATAATATAACCAACTTTTTATTTTCAATAAAAAATATAAAATTTCCAAAAAACGAGGTTGTTCAGTAAGTATTGTCGTTCTATAAGAGATAGCGGTATTAGGTTTGTCGTTTTGTTTTTCTAACGTAGATTTGTCAACTCATCCGTACATTACTAGTTGTTTAAAGTTGGCGTATTACAGATTTTTTACAATGGAAAAATTGAATATCGTGCAGTGATAAAATTCTACTTTTCTAACTGAAGGTGAACAGTCCTTATACACTTTCACTTTTAATTACACTTTCAATTAGAACAGTAGAATTTTTTCACTGCAGATATTCATTTTGTCCGTTATATTAAAATACTGTAACACATCAGCTTTGAACAGCTGCTAATATACGAATGAGTTGACAGATCTACATAAAACTTCACACGTGTTCATAAAAAAGTAGTACCACTTTAAGGAAAAATAAAACGATGAACCTAATAGCGCTACTTTTATCGAACGACAAAACTTACTGAACAACCTTGTACATTATATGTTTTTTTAATATAAATAAAATTTAACAGATGAAACACCCTTTTATATTGATTTGTTTTTGGTAAATTATAAACAGTTTGAGGCATACGTTTCAGAAACACTCCTGTTAATTGTAGAAGAAAAACTATTTCATAAACTCGGTTTCATAAAAACTGTTTCATAAATAAGGACGACTTGAATTTCGAAACTTGAATTTCGTAATATGCTTTTACAGCTCTCATGAGTTCGAATAAAAAAATGTTGATGTTGTTCCAATGATAAAATAGTTAGAGAACGCAGGTTTTCAAAAACAAAACATTTTTTAAGCCTCTGCAGATTCCTCTGTAGATTTTCTACGTATATATGAACGGATTAGGCACCGTAGTTAAACGTTATCATCCTCACAAATTTTAGGGCTGGATCTAACTATAGTTATTTGTGTGTACTACAATATTATCGAAGTTATGTTAAGAGAAAAATTATTTGTTAGTTTCTATGTTAGAATGTCATGAAAAGGCTTTGATTAAATTCCTGGGAGTTTACTGATGCCAGAAAATGGTGTAATTTTAAGACGACGTTTTAAAACTACAACAAACCACTATACACCTATTCTTTCGTTAGATAGGATAGTGACATCCAGAAGATATGCTTTATGCCGGTCGGAAGCTGAAGGACGTAGAATTCTAAAATACAATATGTGATGCTAATGTGAGATGATATTCATATTTGCTTTGAAATAATTTGCATTGCAAGAAACGATATCTACCTAATTTTGTACACACAAATGAAATATGCAACTAATTATTCTGTTGGTACATACTGCTTAGATAAACTAATATATACTTGGAGTAGATCAGTCTAGTGTCAATCTCCATCTATCAGCGATTTTAATTTATAGGCATAAATTACATTTCGTTTATGTCATAAAACGTATGAAACTCCCGCAATTTGCAACATTTTTGATAATAAACGTATTTTATAAAATTCCTTGGATAACCGTAAAAATCAGAATCCTTTCACATTAAGGAAATCATAATATTTGTGTTCGATATGCTACCATACATAATATGTTGTATACATAAAACCCTTCTATATTATTTTCATTGCACTATACCGGATGATAATGATATGGTGACGGTGCAAAATCAAATGTTCATCGTTAAAATACAAATAGAAGAAGAAGTTTACGCGAATTTTTCTATATTGAAAGCTGTACAGAGCGCACACACACACACACATGTATGAGATTTCCCGTTAAACAGCATCATCATGTAACCATAAAACATATATTATCTGCATATGATTTTTATGGAAGAAACCGTTTTACCACATAAAAATTATATTGATGATACATAAAAAGCGGCAAAGTGTTTTTCTGTAACTTCTGCGAGAGCGCATAATGGATTGATGATTTGTGTTTATAAATCAGTAGTGTAAATTATGATAACATAAAAAAAAATTATGTTTTTTTATCGTGTATCGCACGAGGTTATCTAAATTTTATGTGATTTTACATAAAAGCATTCTATGCGAATTATGCCACGTAATCGAAAAGCATTAGCTTCTTAAAAAAATAATTGTGAGATATTAACAATATTTTTCAAATGCTAAGATTGATAATTATTCGATTTATGGTAAAGGTGATCACCACCGCTTAAATCACAAAAACGTCTTGCGAAATCTTCTAAGCTGATCGTGACAAATGAACATCAGCACTTCATGACAGATATAACTTTTATTCTTACAACATTAAAGCGTCGAAAAACAACTTGTTTCTTCAATCTAGACGTTTAGCTCTAACAGGTTATTATCTTAATGTTAAGGTTTTAATCCCTGTTCAAATTAGATTTATTAACCACATTTATTGGTATAGTATAGAATATACGAGTGGTAAAACATGATGGTGATCTTAAACGATCTACACTCCACATTCAGAAATTCTTCAAATTTCAAATTAATAAACTCGCTCATTCCACTTTCAAGCATTAAATTGGCCAATAGAATACTTCAGCGTTGCTGAATGATTTCTAGAACTAAAAGAACAAATTTAAAATAATAAAAATGCTAGATAGTACAATTTCCTAAAAACTTAATTTAATGAAAGCACTTAAAAGGTGAATGTTTACTCCGCTCTAGCACCAGGTCCATGTCATTTTGAGATATGGCATAGTTGGTTTAGGAGATCTGCGGAATTAGTATTTATTCAGCAAATTTTATTTTTTGCATTAAATTTAATAAACATAAATGTTGAGGCTTTCCCCCCTTGGTTATGGTTTGAAGGTTTGGTTAACAGATAGGTATCGTTTTTCTAACACAGTTAGATAGTCATTGAGCGTATTATTTGGCTTTTTTTGTATCTTTAGTTTCAGATTTTGACATTTGGGTTTGCGTGACGCTTGAGGTCCGTAAAGCTGTCTTTGGAGGAAAATTGTAAATTTTAAATAAAATATTTGTGAGTGTAAGTGTTGTTGTTAAAATATGCCACGATTCGCGATGCCTACCGAAAGCTTTTCCTTATCCTCGTTTTTATACAAATCTAGGCTTTGGACTGGGTTCAACTTGTTAAATGTAGTTAGCTTAGACGTTCAGCTTTGTCATACTTTTAATCGAGCCTTAGTTGATATCATCTGTTTCTCGGAAACGTTTTTATCGTCTAATATTCCCAATTCCTAATTTACCAGTTATAATTATCGTGGAGTTCGCATATATTAACTTCTCAATTCCTCAAAGGATCGTGCCGTGCCTGACTTTGAGCTCTTTTTATAAATGTCTTGTCAATAAGCGGAAATTTCATTTGAGAGTGTGTTTATATAATACACATAAAACGACTTCTTGTCGTATGTGCGATCAGTTGAAAAAATCACTTTTAGACATTGAGTATATTATTATTGTTATTTTGGAATGATGAGGATATTTCATCTCGAGGGATTTCAATATTAATATTTCTCAAGAAACCATTTTTATCGTACCTATTTAAATAGCATTAATCTTTCCATTTATATAAACAGATAGGCTCATCTGTTTACTCTTACTCAACCGCAAATGGTGGTTATTATTCTCTCATTGATCACGTTATCGCTCCTGCTGATAATTCTATTTGGTTTTTTTCAATCAATTGTCTCTTGGTATCGGCTCTCATCATCATCTCCTTGTTTTTCTGTTAACTGTTAACTGCTTAACTGCTTTAGAAATTTTTCGAATGTGACTTTTCACCAATTTGTGGCTCTATTCGTTGGGACAATATGTTTTCTCTTAATGGGCCTATTCCATGGAAATAATCTGCTGTCAGCAAAAATAAAAGCAGTCAGCAAAAATATAGAGTTTACTGGTTGAGTACGAAACAAAACATGTTGTCAGTAAAATTTTACTGAGAGAATAGTTGTGATAGGGGAAGTTTACTGCTATAAAAAATGTAAATTGGAGTATTTTTTATGGCAGGATTTTTTAAACATCTACAAAAAATGTATGTAAAGATAAGAAATTTTCTCACACTCATACAAAATAAGTCGTTCTCCATTTTTATAGTCAAATGACGACTTAATTTTTTTTTTTCGTGTTAAAATTTGTGAACGTTATTGGTTTTTTGTGGTTGATATATAAAAAATAAAACATATAAAAGAAAATCGGATTGTACGAAAATGTACAAATTAAAAATTTTATGCAATTTTTAGGTTATGCCAAAATGTAAAACCATAAAATTTTTCTATAAAATGAAATAAAAAATATTTCTGTTCTTTGTCACTCTTATGATTTTTTTTTTATTACTAGCAAAAGAATTGCTCTCAGCAAATTTTATCCATGGAATTAAAGCATAATTCTTCTACTGATACTCAACTATTAAATATGTATTTAATAATTACGCTCCTCTCACTACTATTTATTTTAGACATAGATCTTCGAAGTGGATGACGTAAGAAATTTTGAATGCTATTTCAGTTCGCTCTTCCAAATATAGTCTTTGGAAAATGAACCTTAAATCTGGCTCCTCCGTTTTAGCACCCCATCTAAAGGTTTTGACAAAAGTGATGATTGAATTTGTTTGGTCAGGATTGGTCAATACTTTTTATTGTTGGGTCCCTTACGATTAAACGGTGAATAAATAATAACAACCTTCAAAAAAAATTCCCGTGTAGCATCTCATTGCAAGAAAATCACACCGTTTTTATCAAATTTCGTTATGTAATCGTTAGGATTGGTCACCACATTTTGGCGTTTGGTCACCAATGGGTCAATTTTTATTGCGAAAAAACAATATCGAATTTGTATTAATTTAATAAAATTAGGTTCGTCGCTTATTTGGGAATTTCATTTACAAAATTAATAAAAAATCCAATTGGAATATACCATTTAGATAGAAATATTTCTTTTTTGAAAGAATTGTAGCTAAAGTGGAAGACAGAAGATATAATAAATTTAATTTTTTGGTTCTTCATATCTCGTTGAGGATTGGTCACTAGTTGATTTCGTTTGGTCATCGATACATAATGATTTATTGCGAAAATTCTTTAAAAACTGATAATTTCTACAGAGTTTTTAACGAATTTTTGCAATAAATCATTATGTAGGAATGACCAAACAAAATCAACTAGTGACCAATCCTCAACGAGGTATGAAGAACCAAAAAATTAAATTTATTATATCTTCTGTCTTCCACTTTAGCTACAATTCTTTCAAAAAAGAAATATTTAATGGTATATTCCAATTGGATTTTTTATTAATTTTGTAAATGAAATTCCCAAGTAAGCGACGAACCTGATTTTATTGAATTAATACAATTTTGATTTTTTTTTATCGCAATAAAAACTGACCCATTGTTTTCCAAACGCCAAAATTTGCTGAAAAATCCTGACCTAACGATTACCTAACGAAATTTGATAAAAATATGGTATGCTTTTCTTGCAATCCCGGGAATTGTATAGTGACCAAACGATAAAAACTAGTGACCAACCCTGACCAAACGATGATCATATACGAATTCAATCATAACTTTTGTCAAAACCTTTAGATGGGGTATTAAAAAGGTGGAGCCTTTAAATCTCGGCCGTTTTTAGCTTATAAGCAATCTCGAAATAGAGTGGTAGGTTTAATTCGCATATCTCTCTTTCTCTCTGGCACTATATCCCATCAAGGGAATTGGCAACCTCAAATGAGGTTTCATAATCATATTCATATTTCGGTAAATGAGTGATTAATTCATTGATCCTAAACTAGCCGTGAAATTGTTTCCTTGTCATCACCGGGAATCGAACCCGGGACATCCGGTCGCTGGAGCAAGCATGTTGACCACTTTGCCATTGAGGCGGTTTTATTCGCATCGCTAAACAAAATGCTTCTACAAATTTCAAAACTGTAATGATTTTAACCATTCTAATTAACTATAATCTCAGCCATCATATTAGTAATATAGATTTAGTGTCTGTAGAATTCTTTTCGTTTGCAAATTATAGCTATTGTCGATTTGTATTCTGCAATTTGGGAAACACGATCCACGGTTCTATGGTTATTTCAAAATTAGCTAGAGGACTTTTCCTATTGCATCAAGGTGCTTGTTACATATTTTCAATTTTATTTTACCGACCTCTTCATATTCTGCTCTGTGGAGCTGAGTAAAATTATTTCTATATCTCTAAAAATGGCAATCTTTCTGAGCTTCCTCATTTCCGACCTATCAGCATTTGTGTCCAAGGCATTTGAATCATAAAAAGTTTCCGGATTTAAGAAGGCTTCACGGTATACTACCACAATTAATGTTTGTGATGATATTCGTCCTACAATGAGTAAAAGAGAAACAAGTTGTCTTACTCTGTTGCATTAACCTAAATCGATCGATTCAACTAAACCAAATTTGTTATAAAAGCTTATTGAGAATTTTAATTGTTCTCTCTCTCTCTCTCTCTCTGCAGATCATCTGCAAATATAAACGAATAGTTGCTCGGATTATGATTTCATTAACACTAATATTTATTTCTCTTATTAAAGATGGTTTGGTAAGAATTATAATTGGTCATTATCTAACCGACTCGCTTTTAATGCTAGTAAATCCTAGTCCATTAATATTTACAAAACATCTATAGATACTTCCTTTTTTCCTGGAATTTGTCGCGGTGATTCGTTAATTAAATTTTCTAATATAAAAGAAATTTAGGATTAATTCTCAATAAAGTATTCGTTCCCTTTTTTGTATTAAGAAATATGACCATATTTCTCCCTTTTTAAATTTAATCCTTGGCTGTAGTTTATTTGACTTTTATGAATATCGTGTATGCCTTTTTATTTTTAAGATTCTAACAACTAAGCAACCTCCATGTTATTTTTCAATTGGTCCAATTCCTTAAATTTACGATTACTATGTCTATAAACCTATGCAGATCTTTGTTTAAATACATTCTTTTCTGTTAAATGTATTTCTCTTTGGAATTCCATTCCATTAGATATTAAGAGATCAGCGTCGCATAAAATTATCAAAGCTTGTTTATTGTTTATGTAATCGGTCTTACAGGGTTTCTCATTATAAAGACGACGCTTTTGTACTAGATTTTTATGAGTATGCCGTGAAGGTTTCTTTTATTTTATTATCCGTGCAATCTGTTCTGGGACCAAGGCTCTCCCAAATCTTTCGCGGTTTGGTTTTCCGTCCTTACATTTACGCCGTTGTCAGCCAATCCGAGGAAGCACGGCTATAAGTCCGATTTTATCACCATCTGCACATTGCATAGCTTCATGCCCGTCTATACTGCACTTCTACCCACGAGTTTTGCACTCCGACAGGGGGTCATAGATTTATTCCATTTTATCACAGATCGTAATCTATCAGCCCCTATCGGTATTCGAACCCGGTACCTCCCGATTCAAACGGCAAAGTTTAACCACTGTGCCATTTGGTTGTCGTGAAGTTTACTACCGTTTTGTTTTGACGTTTTAACTCGTCAGTGTCAATACGTCAGGAACAATACCAGATCCATCTATGATTTTAAAGAGCCGTAATATTAAAATGACCGCTTTAGATAGTGGTGATGATTTTATTGAGTTACTATAAGAATCCGTTGTAATTGGAAAAAATTTGAACATAAATTTATGAATAAAAAATTAAACAAATCATCTAAATTTTAGTTTTATATTTTTAATAAAATATTCAAAGAACACTTATTTGAAAATCAGCCATCTTAATGTACTATTTAATTATTAAATTTAAACTAAAGCGGAGCATTTATTAATTTTCTATAAAAAAGAGCTTTCCGTTTAGTTGTGTAGGTTAGTAAAGTAAGTTAATAAAAGGTGCTGCCGCGAATTCAATACATCCAATTTAAAATTTAGTTTTATAAAAATTTAACTTCTTTAGCAAATTCTGGTCCCATGCACATCAGTATTTTTGAGATTAACGATGGATTTAATAGCAATCTAAACGAAATTTTTTCATAAAAATGTATTTACTTGAAATGTATACAACATAGAAAACTTTAAGTTTATGCGATTGCAAAACCGAGCTTTCTGTAATTTCAAAATCCATTTACAGATGTCTCTATAATAAATCTACTTGAAATTACAGAAAAGAATAAAATAATTAAACAACTATTTACGAAAATAAACCATTATGAAGTTAAGCGCGAAATCTTCTATATAATAATTTAACATAATTAATAAAACTCCAAATAATTGTAATTTTTATTTATAATACGGTTTCAAAATTTTCAATTTTTTGTCGCTATTGTTTTCTAAATGTATACTTAGCGACATCTTTTGATTGGTTTATTAATTGCGTAAAGCGTTAGAAAATAATGTTCTTATTTTATGAAGCTCTATTTGTTTATATTACAGGATGAAACAATATAGCCTGCGAATTTGTTGCCATGAAAATTAAAATTTTTAACTAGACACGAAAAAACAGTTTTCGAAGTTTGTTCATCAACAATGTTGAAATAGAATCCAAACCACAATAACCTCCATATTACATTGTTACTCCAAAAGCATTTTTAACGAACGTTTGTTTTGGAAACATAATTCTGAAATTTTTGACGGCATTTATGTTTTTATATACAAAAAAGCTTCTAAAAAAATATTAAAATACAGTGATTGGTATGGAAAAGCTCATGGGAAAAATGTCGGTATCTTACGGCTCTTATATTTAGGATGCTCTGACAATACACACTTCAACAACGTCTAAAAATTGTCCAAATTTTTTAGCAAAGTTTGCGTTCGATTAGTACAACTTTACGAGCACTAGTTCAAACTTTCGGTCATTATAATCGTCCAACTAGACAAACCATTGAAGGTCTTGTGGAAAAATTCGAATCTACATATTCTCTTCATAATGTTGCAGTGCCAATAAGGCAAAGAAATATAAATAGTGTTGAGAGTGAGAATATTGGTGCTGTGAGCGAGGAAATGGCAAGAAATTGAGCATACGTGCTTATAAGATCGCGTACTATGACTACATTAACAAGTTTTCTAATATGGCTCTAAAAAAACTTGATGATCACCATAAAATCATTATGAACGATAAAGCCCATTTTTAACTTAATTATGGCTTCGTTAATAAGCAAAATTCTTGGATTTGGCTAAGCGAGTAACCCAAGGCCATTCATGAAACGCCATTATATTCCCAAAAATTAACTGTTTGAAACTAATGTTTTCCAATGGCGCAGGCCATATAAATTTTTAAACGAAAATATTTAAACCGTTACGGTACACGGGAATCGCTACTCGTTCATGTGATTTAATGCCTTAAGACATTTTTTATGAACTTCATAAAGTAAATGGTATATTCCAATAAGACACAGACTTTAGAAGCTCTCAGAGCGAAAAACGAATGAAAAACAAAACGGAGGGATATATATGTTGCGATAAACGACCAACATTCTTTTACGACGAATGTTTGAATTCTAGTGCAGACCTGCTTACTATCATAATGTACCAGATAGATTCGGTTCAGGGATGACAACGGTGGCAAATACACCTTCAGGCTTGGCTGGGTGGGAAGTAATAGTAAGTTAAACTGGTTTGGTAGTGAAGAGAAATGCATAACCTGCTATGTGCAAAAAAAACTGCGACCACCAACCACTATCACCAGTCGAGTGGTTGGAAGCGGGCAGTGTGTCCAGTAAAAAATACCCAAGACCATCTACTGACCACCGTCTACCTAATATCCCGCCCGTAATTGAGAGTATTGAAAAATAAGAGAAACCAACTAACCAAAACATGTCATTTGATAAACAAACTTTCTCTTCATATTTTATTTGTTCCTCTTCGAATTTAAAAATTTCCTTGCGAATCAAGAGGGTGCTGATTATCAAAAAAAATCAAACATTATTGGTTCTTATGATAACAATCAGTTAATTCCATTTCAAAGCGCGGTAGATCCTATGTTTAGTTATACCCATTTTTGGCTAAAGAGATTAATTCACCGAGGAATCTTTATTATAGTATTGGTGTCGTTTTCATCATTGTTATAAGCTCTTCAATAGCCCGATATGGGAATGTCCTCTTCGTCTCCGAGCCGCTTTCTGTTGTTTCCTTTTCGTAAACCATAAGAATTATTAACATAAAACCAAAGTATACGTTCAGTCGTTGTCAGTGGCGCTATTAACAAAAATAATAATGGCCAATCTTCAGTTTTCTTTAGAAGATCGCTGTTACTGGTTCGAAAACGCAGTTGAACAAAGGGGATCGCGAATCAACCTTAGATGTCAGTGTTATTTGGAATCCCGATATTTTATTCCAAACTAATTTACACATTAATTAAAATAATTAATGCAACACTACAATTTCACACTAACTGGACGGTAAAATTAAATAAATACAAATACAAAAATATTATTAATAAATCTTTGAACTTCCCACAAATTATGTATAAAAAGTTTTTCTTGGGGAAACTTTTACTTTACTTTATATAAACAAGAATAAATTAAACACCACCAACAATGGCAATACAAATTTGTCACTTAAAAATTCGACAACAAAAAAAAACAAATTTAAGAAGAAAATTTTTGTTCGAAAAGAAAAACTTTTAAATTTTCTTCAAATTGATATATATTTAAAGATAACATACTCGTATATGTACATCTGATATTTCGTCACAAGACTTGTTTGGAAAAGTTGTCGGTTGATTTTTTGTTCATGAAATCAGGTTGATTGAAAATACTTCATTGGAAATCGATCAAGCGTCATGCGTTTTGGAACAACCATATTTTCAATGATGAGATGAATTTGGTTTAAAAAGAACTTAGAAATTAATTTGATTTTTTGAAAACTTCCATGAACCAATTGGAATTATAAAACAATTTTCACATTGATTTATTGATTGAAAGTTTTTTTAAGTTAAATTTAACACACTACAAAATGTTTTAAACACTTTGTTACCTTCGTGTAATAATAATATATAAATATTTGCTTGTATTATATTTCATTCTATATATATCTTATTTGCATGCTAAACATTTTAAAATTGAAGCATTTATGACAGAATTTTATATTTATATGATTCAAGGTGTCTGCTCCTTTCGCTTTATGTTGCTTTAAACTTATTAAATAAATTAAGATAATATTAAATCTTGATATACAGGTACGCTTAACAATGTATGTAGCAGAAAATTTAATTTCATTTTGGTCATTGGCTGACATTTTCGTTTTCGTTCGTTATGCCATTCAATAACACCGCATAATTATAGAGCAGTAGTTTCATCATGGCAATGCGGTCGGTACTCGTTGATGCAATCAATTAAATTTAAATGTTTGACATCAGCTGCGAAATATATTCAATGGCACATGTTTCAAACTGCACACCCAATTAAAACAAAATATTTTTTTTACGTTGGCCCAAATTTATAAAATACACGAGTAGGAATGACACAAAGAAATTATGATATCGATCAATTTCTCGAGACGAAGCAAATTCAACAATAAGATTTTTATTTTTATTTTTCAGATTAATTCATAATTTATGATATAATTGTGAGAAATTTTGGAACATCATTTTATTATGGTGACGATGTTGTTTTTTTTATAAACCTACGTAACGTGCTCGGGGTAACAAAATATTTAAAGATACACAAATATTTCAATTTTTTGTTTCAAGTATTCCACACATAGCTAGTGGCCTCTTAATCACCGCCTAGTTAGCGCCACTTCCTATGCAAGCGAAAGGGTGATATATGCTTATACGAGAAAAATCCTTATTCCATTTTATTATTATTTCATCATTTGTTACATTAATTGTAAACTCATTAAACATTTTACATAATATCCAGTCGAATTATAGTCATCTATGAAGTTTATATTACATTAAAACTAGTTTTTGAGAAGTCAAGAGAGTTGAGACCTTTCGCTCTAGTTCCACTTCCAGCCACTTTGTGTTAAAAGGCGAACAATCCTAGATTACGTTGTTAGTAATTATGTGGTTACACAATTTTTCATTGATTTTTACTTCGACTATCGTAAATTAAGTCGATTATTAGTAAAACTGTTCCTGGAGCATCGAGTTCGAACAATTAAACACAATTTTTTTTATTTTCAGTCGTTCTTCTAAAAACAGAATTAAAAAAGTTATTTTTGTCGAAAACCCGTCATTTTATCAGTTAATCGACCAAAACTACTTTGTATCCAAATTTAATTTTCAACATTTTTGTTCTTACTATAGGGTTTTTCGTAAAAGCTCTATACTTTTCAATATATTGGCAAGAAAGGGAAAAGTTCCTTTGGTAAATAATACTTGGGATACACCGATTTCACGAAAATTTCTCTGGAATCTATCAATTTATCAGAAAACCTTAAGCATAAAGTTGTATGCCGATCACACTACCTGTTTGGGCTATATAGTGGCCGGATTATGATTAAATAACAGTTTATTATCAAAAAAGTTTATTTCTGCTTACATTTTGAAAAAAAAAAATTTTTTAAAAAACCAGGTTTGTCACAAACTTAATTAAGAATCATTTTGTTCGTTAATTATTTTTTCTCAGATGCTATACTTGTTAAAATATTTGAAAAAATACCATAAAATGACAAAGCCCCTTTGGAAGCAGTCATTTTGGATGGGCCGATCTCCGCCAAATTTCACAGAGTCCGCCCAATTTTTTAAAGTAATGGGTGTTGTGCCACCGGAAGACTTCCTAAATGGATTTTTCCAAAATTAGAGTTCATCACTATCCTTTTTTGCTATTAGAAAACCCTCATTAGGACAATTTTCATCAAAACCAATCAAGGCGATTAAAATTAATAAAAGACCCCATGAAACACCGAAGGACCTTGGAAACGCATTTTCCTGAAATTGGAACGGATTGAAATCGATTCATAGCATTTGAAATCCACGCTTTACCCATTTTTAACAAAAGCGTGCGTGCCAAAAAACAAAAAGTGCAACCTGGCTCCCATCGGATGACCCCCTAAATGAATTGTTCCGAATTCGGTAAAAATCGCAAACCATTCCTGGCTAATTAAAAGCCCCCTTACCAATTTCTATTAAACCGTGCGAGTCAAAAAAAAATACTAATAAATGGTACTGGGTCCCACCGGATAACCGGATTTTTCCAAAATCAGTAGCCATTTCTCCATTTCCGGTACTCGATAAACCCCTCCTCAGAAATTTTCGTCAAAGTCGTTTGAGGTGGGAAAAAAATAAGAAAACAAATCCGAGGCTCAATGGAGGACCTCCTAAACGAATTTTTCTGAAACAAAGACCCGTTGCAATTGATTTCTGGTACACGAAACCCCGTTTTAGCAATTTTCATGAAAATCGTTCGAGCCGTCTTCGAAACTCTAGATATATGTATATACGAGAGTTGTCTGAGATGTTTCCGACCTCAGCATGAAGATGGCAGCACTTGTCAATAAAAATGTTGGTATGTGTTTGCGTTAAAGGTACTAACCGAAATATCAGCCATTTTGGAAGTGCAGTTGTTGTTTAAAAATCGGAAGCGGTATAAATTTCGAGAATTGTTGTTGTGTCCATCAAATTTGTAGATGTATTCACAATCCAGTGAATCGAACCGAATTTGACAAGGTAAATTAAAACTGAATTACCTAAAACACCACTCAATTTGGTTATTCAACCAGTTTTAGAACTGGTAACGTTATACCGTTTGTGCTGGTAGTGTGTTGGAAAAATATTAAAAGAAGAAGCAAGAAGAATGGCTGTTTTCTGTACTGAAATGATCGAACAGAATGAAATGACAATAATTTTTCTCAATGGCGGTTATAGAGCCAATTTGATGATCGTAAACATGGTTAAGAAATAAGTTGAATGTCTATAGGGTGAAATTGGCAGCAGTTTATTTTTATAAATTACTATTTATTGATTTTCAGAGCATATTGATATATTCCAAACCATCAAATTTGTTAAAGAAACAAAAAATTTTAAGGCTAATGACATCTAATATCAGGCGGTGTGGTCATAAAGACAATCAATTCAAATATTCGGACGTATTCGAAATGATAACGCAAATAATGCAAACGCAATTTTACGTGTTCATCGTTAAAGAGGTCTAAGAGGCGAGTCAAATCTCACATAGCAAACGCTCTACACCACATCAATTCTGATTTTGCCAGGGGGCGAAAAGACATAACTCTATATTATGGATACCACTTAAGGTGTTGAACATCGCATCTCTTTAAAGCCAATCAGAACTGCATAACAGTCATGTACATAACACCATAACCACCACGCCGCGTCCTACGTCGGTTAATGTGAGAAATTATTCACAAGGAAAACCAGAAAGCCTTGCAACCGCACAGAACAATAGATCGTTAATTCATATGTCCAAGCCGAGGCTATATAAGAACTTATACTTTTCAGTTTATAACATAGTCGCAAATACTGACGACACCGCTGGAGTTCAAACTGGTATTTCGATTATTTCATTGATTGATCCTTCATCACCAAGAGGCCCTACAGACTTTAAGACGCGATGTCGACTTTTGGCAAATTCAAGATGATGAAGAGAAAATTAAAACATCTGAAAGAATCGATCAAGTTGTGTGTACTAAAATTCCTGAGGTGACGAATAATGCAACACTGCACGAAATTGTAATGTGACCTGGAGGATGAACCTTGCCATATCATCACACCAGTTAACCATCTATCGACGGCGTCAACGATTTTCGGTTCAAGGTCGAAACGAAACTACGGACAATCGTCACGTGGTTCCATTGTGGAGATTTATGCGTCATTGAAGGCACACAAATACTTCCACTTACGATACGCATAAAAATTCATTCAGGAAACATTTCTGTCTTCGAAGCACCTGTTCCTGTGTTAGTCTGCATCGCGTTAAAATGATTTTCATCGTCTTCTAAACCAGTTTTGTATATTGAAGTACACCATACATTTGTGTGTTTCAGGTTGTGCGCCAAACTTAAAGTAAAAGTCAATTATGGGTAAATTTATCGCTAAATTCAATTATTTTTCATAAGCTCTATGGCAAACTGTTCAAAAAATCTGTCCTAAACTCGATTTTTATCCGGTGTTTTGTCTGCTCGATTGATTACACTGTGATCATCTGATGGTGTTTGCTCCAAAAAAATTTTGAATAAATTTACCAGATGATTGCGTTCATGGACTGCGTACCAATTAGTGCGGGTAAATCGATTACTACGGTAAAAATCGGGTTTAGTACAGATTTTTCGACCAGTTTGCCATAGTGTTTCTGAAAAATAATTGAATTTACCGAGTACATCCCTAAAAATTGATTTTTAAAAATTGAATACGATTGGTTCTGGACAAGGAACTTATACATGGGCTGCGAGTAAATAGTCGAGTAAAAGTCAATAAATATTTTAGTAAATTCATTTATTTTTCAAAAACTCTATGGCAAACTGATCGAAAATTCTGTACTAAACCCTATTTTTATCGTATAGTAATCGATTTACTCGGCTATTGTGGTACACAGCCATGGTAAACATTTCATGATCATCATTTAAACCTAGAACGCCCATTCAGAACAAACAGACAGACAAGAATTAATTTTCATTCATTTAGATTGCACCTACTATATGAATTGTGGTTGCTTTAAGCTCTTTAAATGACACAACTCATTAGTTCAAGAATCGTAAATTGATTGTAGCAATTGTTTCTTCTAATAAAAAATCGAACCGAAAATTTTTTTTTTTTTTTTTTTTTACAATCGACATCCAGACCTAGGAACTAAATTAACCACCAAAAACCCGTGCCGAGTATTTCGTAATTTAATTCAAAGATCAAATTACAAAATCAATTTAATGTATTGTTCCTTCTCAAAATTCCATAAAATAAAAAAATCGAACAAATGTCCTCGAAGTCGGCATATTCCTTTTATATCGGTATTTCAAATAAAATCCAGGTGCAAATTTATAATTTTCCAATTAGAAAACACTAATTCATTTCTCTACTGTGCTCTATGTGCTAAGCAAACACAAATCGAACAAAACAAGATATTCTTTTAAAAAAAATTCTTGATGTCGTGATGGGGGGTGTTTATATTTTTGTTGTTTTTTGTGTCACGTGCACCAATTTATTAGAAAAAATATAGAAATCTTTTTCATGTAATGTTCGAGCGCTTTAATTCATTTTGTTATTCGACTTAAATTCACGGCAAGAGATATGGGTCGATGGTTACGATTACGATAAATTTATTATCTTTTGTTTAACGATAAAAAAAAATCTGTGTTAAAGGTGCAAAAAACAAGGAATTGAACAAATGGTTTATATCCATATGCACCCACTTACACTACACCTTTATATGTAATATGTAGGTAAAGATGATATAATTTATGATTTTGAAAGTGACACTTCGGAGAACATATTCTTCAATTGTTTGTGTTGGATGTCCCATTTTGATGATAGATGAACGATCTGATTAATTGATTGGAAACCGCATGACGTGTAAATACAACGCGTCAATTTGTTATGATCGAAATAAATATGTACGTACATTTCACAGTGATGTGACCGAACACACATCGTTGTAACTATACGAGTGACAACATTGTAGTTTACAAACTTGTTGAATTTTCTAATTATGTATACATAACAAAACTTTTTTATAAACAAATCAATAAATCTATATAAACATTTATTTATAAACATTATACATAATACATCTATTATGGTAAAATGAAAATGGATAACAATGGGAAAACTTTATGTTATGTGTCATGAATTGTTTTATATAAATTTTTCACTTTTTCCGGAAGTAATAACAGTTAATAATTTTAGTTGGAAAATTTATTTTATAATTAAATTTATTTAGAAACATTATTTTGTGCATATGCAAATAAATGGTAATTAAATATTAATGCAGAATAATTTGGAAAATAAATTATAAAATTAGCACAATTTTGCGCTTGAATTACGGCAAGTGTGGTGTATATGTACTTTGGTTCGGAAATGGTAAGTAAAAGAAGATCCTTATATACACAATATCAACATTTCTAGCACAAGTGAACGCGGAAGAGCAGGCTGAGCCTTGAGCCCCAACCAGATAGCATAGTTAACTATAAAAAAAACACGAAAATCATTCACTTTGAAAAAATATGCAGATGAAAAAAACACTTTGAACAGAGAGGTCAAAAAAAATCTTAACCAAACAGGTATCAAACGCGGAGCCTGTGAAATGTATGTTGTGCCACACAACAAATGGTCGAAAATGGAAGATCAAGCTCTAAAACTCACTCTTAAACATTTGGAAATGCTAATGATTCAGATTACAGATTTGAACAAGCTTCTCCATAAAAAAATATTAATATTAGGAGGAATTTAACAAAAACACTTTAGCATAGGATACGTGCAGTCTGGCATCGGCAAGACCACCACGTGCATTTCTCTTCACTGTGTTTTTATCTAGTAATCTTTGGACTCAGCTAGACCTCAAGAAATCTAATCTCCGAAGAGAGTCCCAAAATTCCTTACTCGTGGTAGTTTATCGTGGGCTTTATTGATCGCATTTTGCTTGTAATCATTTAGAACACCCATATATTTTCCAAAAAATATTATGGCATCTTTTTCGAGCAGTCACTGGCTGTCTTGAACCTATCCATTTACGCGACTTTGGAATAGTGGGCTCATGCCATGTCATAAGTTGCTGAGATAACTCCATTGAAAGATCCCTTCTCAATAGCTAGTAATGCTCGTTGGGCAATTTCTTTGTTGTCCAGCGATTTGTATTTGCAATAAGAACGAACACAGATTTATAGTCCAGTACCGACATGTTGTAACTATCACTTTTTTCGCTTCGATGCAATTTCGATGGAAAAACGGTATTTTAGAAGTAAAAATATTTCTTTTGTAAAAATATTACTTCTAAAATACCGTTATTCCATCGAAGATACATCGAAGCAAAAAAAGTGATAGTTACATGTCGGCACAGAAATGTTTATCAAGATGAATCAGGTGGGGTAGTGGTGGCGATACATCGTCCATACCATATATGTCAAGGCATGCTATTAGTGCCGCAACACCTATACCACATCAGCGTGTGTTCCCCATGTTGTAGGCGGCTGAAAAGGAGGTTAGTCTTGTATGAAAAAGCTCGCTACATAAATTCCTCCGATAAAAATTGGAACATGGAACATGCTAAGCCTTTTAAGACCTGGGGGTCTCCAGACCCTTTCGAATCAGGCGGAGAATTTATATATTGGACGTACTTGCACTACAAGAGCTTAGTTGGTCTGGGAGTGGAATCCCTAATACCACCAATGCTTAACTTTCCACTACAGCGTCCATCAGAATGGAGAAGAATTTTAAATATAAAGTATAATCGTGGGCGAAAGGAACGTAAGGAAAAGCGCAAAACATCAGTTATTTATCTATAGATCTTGCTCCATACCTGAGTAACAAAACCGTGTTACGGAATTGTCTATAGTATTTAGCCTATTAGCCTAGTCTTATTAATTACGTTCTTTCAACACAAGAATTAGGGAAAAATTGAAAACCAAATTGATCACATCTCATGATCTCGAAGTAATTGTGGTTATATCTTATAGAGGCGCCAACATGGTAGTAGTCATAATATGCTTGTTATATTCAAATATAAGTTAAAACTATCAATCACACTCAAAAAACAAGTAAAAAAAACCGTCCGCTTGAAGATCGATGTGCGCTAAAGAAGAAAACTCTCTGCAAAAAAGTTACCAATCAACTAAAGGTGCGAGAAAAACGGGTAGCTCGTCATAAGTCTTAACACAATATATCTAAATCTCAAAAATAATTTTTGTTCCAGAGTATATTCCATTATATCGCGGAATGTTGCACCATGTCGTGTTGGTTGCGTAACGGTGACATATTGAATGGTTGCTCGGCTCCATTATTTTATTTTTATTCGGCTCTCACGATTTTGATAAAAATTGGTGAAAGGGTTGATCTCTAATACCAAAAATCGATTTCGATGGGTGCTAATTTCCGGAAAATTCTTTTAATAGGTCCTTCGGTGGGATCCAACACCTTTTATTTTTTTTTTTTGCCGAACGATTTTAATAAAATTTGCGGTGACAGGAGTTTTCTAATGGCAGAAACCGATTGTGATGAGTCATAATATTGGGAAAATCCATTTTTTCGGGTCGAACGACTTTTATACAAATTTGTGAGAGGGGTTTTCGATAAAAAACTTTGAGATGGGAGATCATGGATCATGATTATGGGAAATTTGCTTAGAAATGTTCAGGTTTAACCGTGACGTTACGTCTTGTTCTACAATAGGACTATAGATATTCGATTTCCTTAAGCTAGAAACAGAACAAGAGCGACGACGACGAGCGTCGACGAATAAATAAAAAATATCGCCTCGATATCATATCGCTTTACCTAACAGAAGGAAACCGTCAAAAAACAACCACAAACGGCATAACCAAGGTATAACCTTCTGTATTTTGACACATGACTTTGTGGCGTTAGCCCACTAAATTGAAAAAAATGGTTAATATGACGGTTAAATGATACCAACTTATATATATATATATATATATATATATATATATATATATATATATATATATATATATATATATAAATATATATATATATATATATATATATATATATATATATATATATAAAACAGTTGGCAACATTGTTTCGTCGGCGGCAAAAATAGAAATAGGCTCTAAATATATTTCAACGAAAAACTCGTCGTCGCCTGCGTCGATGATTGTGTTTGTATTGTATGTTTTCGGTGTTTTGTAATATGACAGGCGATTTCGCTAGCCGCCTTCGCACTTGTTCTGTTTTCAGCTCTAAGGTGCTATTCCACTATAAAAATTCCTGAAATTTTACTGATAGTAAAAAAAAGAGGAAAAGAGAAGAATGTACGAAACTCTATGTAATAGACAAAGACGACTTTTTTTATACACTACTACAGACTCAAATATTTTGTTACTGAAAAGGTTTTTTGTTTCATTCCGCCAACTACCATATATATTTTTTCTTCTTTTAATTTTACTCACAGTACATTTTTTCTAGTGGATTCCAGCTTTATGCCTGAATTCCACAGTGAAACAATTTTTTTCAGTAAAATTAACACGAGATAAAAATATAAACCCTTTACTTGTTAGAGAGAGACAAAACAATGATCAGTAAAATTTACTGGCAGTAAGCGGGGGAAATGTTGCCATAAAAAGTATGAAACGCAATACTTTTTATGGCAACATTTGTTTGGCTTTATCACTCTAACGTAATTTAGATATGTATACTCTCCTCTTTTCGGTTCCCCAGTATTTTTTAGTGAATAAAATTGTTTCACTGTGGGATCCACGTATTAGACATATCACTTCATTCGACTTGACTATGGATCTTCCTGGTTACTAGATTTTAAAATCAAAATTTACAAAATAATTTTGTACAAAACTCTCAATGAAAATTTTTTAAATCTTAGTTGGCGCATTAAGAGCGCTACAGACGATCGTCGTCAGACCGACCGTCGGACAACCAAATTGGATCTTGCCTACAGACAGTCCGATTTACTATCCAATTTTGACAAGTTTCGTTTGGTCAAATTTAGTTTACATGTTAAGGTTAATCCAATTGTCTCGTTTTATGTTACAGAAAGGAAATTCATTAGTTTTATAATAAATCAAATTATAAATATATTTTAGCATTAAGATAATTAACATAATATACAAAAACGATTTTATGTTATAATACACACCGAATAATTTTTTTTGTTTTATTTTTCTCTGTTGAAATTTGACACAGCTGACTTAAATTCGTCCAACAACAATACACAATCCGATTTATTTGGTTGGTCGGACGATGGGATGACATATACACTATCCGATTTTATATCAAATCCGACTAAATCTGTCCGACCGTCCGACCAAGTCGGATCGTCTGTAGCGCTCTTTAGTTTCAGTTTTTTTTTTATTTATTTGTCACGTCAAAATTTCAAGTGATAGCAGTTGCAAGGAAATATTTATAAAGCAGCATTTGAAGATTTAGAAAACAGCCAGAACGACCTTACCCCAATTATTTTGTACGTTTCGATTTAATGATCTAGTATAACCAAGAAGACGAGTAGTCACATCGCTTGAAGTGATGAGACTAGGGGAATATGGGTGTAAATCGGTTTTCAATGAAGTTGAGCTGAAACTTTGGTGAACTGTTGTGTATAGGATCGCAAAGGTTCCTGAGGTAGTATAACCAACACCGGCACCATTTTTTTATAAAATTTATTTTTTTTTATTTATTTGTTTCTCCACGGGAATGAATTTAAGAAATGGGTTATATGAAATTAATGAAATGCTCAAATCTAAGAGGCCCGTCTCCTGGATCAAGGGGACCTTTTTGTAAGTTCCACACCATTCATCCAATCGGATTCTAGTTTTGCATAGGTATTTTATATCAAAATAATAAGATTTCCGTAATTGTTTTGAAGGGATCGGCCTCCTAGGTCTAGGTGTTCCCATACAATTTTTCCTAAAAATGTCTTTTTGTTCAGCCGCTCAACCAATCGTGAAGAAATTTTTACCATGTATAGGTTGCCTGTCCAGAACTAATCTTACGATGTTTTCGAAGGGGTTGGACACCGGGATCTAGAAGCTCCGGTACAATTTTTTTCTAAAATTTCAACTTTCTTATTTTACCACGGGAATGAATTTTGGAACAAATTAGTAAACCCTTCTTATAAGGTTCCACACCATTCATCCAATCAGCTTAAAGGTTTTAGTAACATTTTTGAAGCAGTCGGCCCCCAAGGTTTAGGTCGTCTCATACAATTTCCCCTTGCGTAAGACACGACATGAAAACGATAAAAGTGAACAGAGTGAGACACGGCTTGAAAACAATTGCATACGATAAGCGGTCAATAGAAAATTGCAGAACTGATTCAAAGCTAGCAGGATTCAATTTCAGTCGAATATACATTTTCGATATGTTTCTGGAAAATTGTCAGTTTAAATTAAGCATCAGCATTTTCTTAACCGATTGAGATACAACTCTCTTTGTTTATTAAACATAGGGTACAATTCCAAAATGAGCTCCGGATGTGATTTTGGAAATGAAATTTGATGGAACAAAAGTCGTTCTCAACCAAATAGTAGAAACTAGAATCCGATTGGATGAATGGTGTGGAACTTACAAAAAGGTCCACTTGATCCAGGAGACGGGCCTCTTAGATTTGAGCATTTCATTAATTTCATATAACCCATTTCTTAAATTCATTTCTGTGGAGAAATAAATAAATAAAAAAATTAAATTTTATAAAAAAATGGCACCGGTGTTCCTAACCCCACCCCCCCCCCCCTCTCCGCTCTGTTTGAAACCTTTTGAAAAACCACTAACTTGTTGATCAAAAATAGCTCTCACTATTTTTAAAATTAGCACTAAAAATCGGACTGCTGCAAAATTACAATTGTGAGTTCTAAAATCCGACTCGCACCATTTTGAAAATGTTACAAGAAATCGCGTGAAAAAATTCCGATTTTAATTTTAGTGATATTATTACTGCTGTGTTTGTATTCGAATTCTTCTCTAGTAATTTTCAAATAATTATATTTCACAAAAAAGAACTTCTATTAATTCAGTTGCCATAAACTTCAATTCCCATAAACGTACCACAGACGATAGGTGTGAGAATCAAGGATCATTCATTGATTCGAATGTAATGGAGAAACACGATATTTCTGACAAGCAGTCTGTGTTTGCTTGCTTTCATAAAGATTACTCCGTGTACTGCATTTTTGAAGGATTTTTGCTTGATTTATAGCTTAATATCGAAGGCTTCGAGAACTCTAAAGGGTCTCTTGAGAACTCTAAAGGGTGGTTAAGGTATAATAATTAAAGTATAGTCATTATAAGGGATTCGAATGTGACTCCCTTTTCACTCCTTAGTCAATCAGTCACCAAATTATAATAAATAATTCAGATTAATCAAATAAACGCTAAACAATTTTGCCGACGGCACTGTATTTCCATAAAATAGTTTATCGCATTGTTACCGAATGTTTAAATATTTTTTTTTTATATTTCCTCACCACTCAGTGTGTACCTACTGTTAAAAGTTTATCATTTCTAAAATAAATTATGAAAAATAAAATCTTTAACTAATTTCCATAAAATAAAATCAATAAATTATTATATGATGGCAAATGAAAAACTGGGTACAACCGACATAGTGAAAAACTTACTCACACATAAAACCCGACCAAATATTATTTATGTATATATCAATCAACCACCCTGTGTAGCTCCCCTACATTTTCCTCATTTTTTGTGTGATGCTGCTGCTGCTGCTCATCCATTTCAAGTGATAAACTTATGTACATGTATAATAAACACACGACTATAAACGAATCTATCGGACTTTAATAATAAAATAAAAGTTGAAAAAAATTTCCCGAACAAACAAAATAAGTTTTCCAATTTCGAAAACATAACCAACAAAAAAAAGTTATATAAATAAATAAAATGAAATTGGTACAACATTAATATTGGCAACGTCGAATATTGGCAGACGAGAGGTGCATATAAAAATAAAATTTTTATAATTTTTCTCGGAAAATTTCGATACAGTCGATATACGTTTTCCCAAAACATTTTTTTCTCTCTTCTTTCAGCCATTACAGTAATGCGATAGGCTAATTTTTGCGCAAACTCTATCGAGAGATAACAAATTTAGTTTTTATTCATTTTTTTATATTTTCTAAGATGAACGAAACAATCACATTACAGTATGGCTAAAAAGTAAGATAAAAGATAGAAAAAAGAAACTGGCGAGCTCGAGCTCCCCCACTCAAGAATTATTAAGATAAAATTTACGTTGTTTTTTTTACGTTAAGCTTTTATTTTTTTTTTGGATCGAAATTCTCCAATGCCATAGCAACCGTATATAAAATTTATTTCAAAGCCGCTGTTGTTGTTATTGTTGATCAAGCGACTTTAGCATTTTTCTTAATCGTGTAACGCGGCTTTGGAATTGAGTAGATATTTTTTTGTTTGAGATTATAAAATTTGATTTTGCAACTACGTGCGTCGTCACCTTTAATATACGATAAACGTACAATTTTAAAGCTGATCAGAGACGTAAATCAATAAAAACCCTTTCAATTTCTTCTAATTTCCCTAAATAAATTGACACTAATGAAATATAGATAAATTATTGATTGCCTCATCTCGTCGTACAAACAATACAAAAGGGTTAAATGAAAATGAAATACGCTCGCACAAAGGAAACCAGGACTATTCTTTGTAATAGAAAAGGGAATAATAAAAGTTCTTCTTGGTAATTTTTTTTGTCGATTGTAATCATTTACAATCACCATTGTGTTTATTTTAGTCGTAGTACTATGTGGAAATGTAGTATACTACATGATGAGATGACATCATAAATATTAACCTTGAAAACACTATTTTATATATCACGAAGAGTTCAGACATTTTGCTTTATTGATTTTCTAAATTTGAATACGATAAGTATTTCATTGTAATACGATAAAGAAAGTCTAAACATTTTCATTGAATAAGATCGTTTAATAAGATAATTTTGTTGGTTTACATGTCTACATTATATAGAGCTTTGGTACAAAACCAAATGTTGAATTTATTTTAATACGAGACTTCGCAGACGAATGCAACTAAAACTTTATGAATTAAAATCTTTAAATATGCTTCCAAAACCCTTTACTTGTTTAGTCTATTAGTTTTTACGCGATACTGTCTCGCTTGATTGCAATTTCTCCCAACATAAACGACACTCGCATTATCTCTCACTAAAGTTCAAAAATTGCATCAAAATACGAGTTCGACCAGAAAATTCGGTGCAAACAGGATTTCGTCACACATCAATTTTACTATCAACCTTGAAGAAATATTGCCGAACATCAGGAAAATGACCAAGAATTAAAATTATCATTGAAAGCGAAGAAACTTCAGAAATTGATCATTTCTGAACATCTTCTTTTTGTCCATTTGTTCAAAAACCGTTTCGTTTATCAAAAACAATTTCCATGAATTATCTCATACAGTCATAAAACATATTGGGCATGGCCCAAGTAGGTATACTATGAGAGTTCCAGCCCAAAATCCCATGTATTTTTATATGGAGCTTCAAATTTGCAAATTTTGGCTCACGTAGTATGAAAAGTTTTTTATAGATGGCAGCACTAAAAAACTTTTCCGACAAAGCTCAAAATTTTAAGTTGCAATGATTTTTCGTTAGATGGCAGCACTATTTTATGTAAGTTTCCGTACTTTTCGCTAGATGGCAGCACTTTGAAAAGATATTTTGGTTGTGTTTTAGGATGATTTTTCTTTTCATAATTAGGTGGCACCACTTTCAAAAGATATTTCGTTTGTGTTTAGGATAAACTTTGGAAAACTTTTGGTTTTAAGTTTCTAATTGATTTATTACTTTTAAAATTATTTCACACAAAAGTGTTCAAAAGCGTCGCGGGGTGCGACGTCCGACGTGCGATTTACAATATTTAATTTAGTAACTGTAACAAATATTAAATTTAAATGATTGTTGTTGTTATTGTGTTCGCAAAATATATAAAGATTAATAAAATTGCATATAAAGATGAAAGTAAACTTGATCTTGAATTCGTACATATAGTAACAACAACTAATCTGTTATGTGAATTGTAAGTTTTATTGTAATAAGAATATGGATGTCGCGGGGTGCGACGTCCGACGTGCGATTTACAATATTTAATTTAGTAAACTGTAACTAATATTAAATTTAAATGATAGTAAATGATTGTTGTTGTTATTGTGTTCGCAAAATATATAAAGATTAATAAAATTGCATTTTATTTTTTATGTAGGTTAAAGATAAGAAAAGGTAAGATTTCATTTCTTTCACGAAAAATCATGAGAAGTACAGAATTGTTATTATTATTATATTTTATTTGTATGTACATATCTCGAAATGCATAATATTACTAGATGCGCGCGCACATATAGGAAAATTAAAATTAAACGTAAACACAGTGATATATGTGACGGAATAAAATGTTATCGTTATATTTATTTATTTATTTATAAAATTGTTTACAGTTTATATAATAACTAGACAAATGGAAGAAAATATTCATTAGCCTCTTGGTGTACAATTACTAAGGTTGTGGTATAAGAAAATATTTTAAGGTGACAATTAAAAATTGTATGTGAAGTGAAAAGAATTATTTTGATAAATAAAAAATCAAATCATTCCATCTGTAGTGCTTACAATTAAAAGTGTGTTATAATATTTTATAAAGGTACATCTCATTAAACTTAATAGTGAAATTAAGTGTTAGCAATTAATAATAAATAATTCGGTCAATAAATTTAATAGTGTTAATTAAAAATTGTGTGAAAATGGCAAATATTAAACAAATAGTGTGCAAAACTAAATCGGCTCTCATTAGTGCTACTGACAATCCTGAGGTTTTACAAGATGCTGTTAATCTATGTAATAAAAATTTAAAATATCTTCGAAACAAGCTGCGAAATTGTATCGGTTTAGGAGAAAAAAATAAAACTCAAAATGCTGTTGGTTTATTAACAGGATTTCGAAATCAAATGAAAATGATGCAGAAAATAAAAAATGGTCAAGTTCAAAAATATCCATCGAGGCGAATAAAATGTACTTATATTCAAACTGCTTTTCAAAACCGAATTAAAACTTTAGCCATGATCAACTTAACTCACACTGATTCAATTAATTTCTTAAATGATTGTCAATCAACTTTTAAGCTTCACATCAAAAAGGTTTTAAAGAATGAAACTGCTTTAAAAGTAAATGGAATATTTTGCGGCGAGTTTAAAATTTGTAATGGTGCTGAAGATAATTTTGAGTTTAAATACATGAATACTAAAAATGATGTGCTCTACAGAGATACCAACATTGATGAATGGTTTATAAAAAATATAAAAGAAACTATATTAAAAGATCTCGAGGATTTTCAACATAAGCAAAGCGGTTGGACTATATCAGCAGTCGTGAACTTAATAATGAATATCAACAAATATACAGCACAATTGGGGTCGACATATATTCCACTACCAAAGAAAATTGCAACAAAAGGAGCCTGTATCAACGTTCAAAATGACGACAATGCTTGTTTTGCATGGGCAGTTCTATCAGCGTTATTTCCAGTTAAAAAACATCCACAGCGCACAACAAAATATCCACACTATTCGGAGAAATTCAACTTAACTGGAATTCATTTCCCAATGACAATTAATCAAATCGCACGCTTTGAAAAGCAAAACAATGTTTCAATTAATGTGTATATTTTGAAACTGTTAAAGACATCGGACTATATTACATTACCAACATATTTAACTAAAAATAAGAGAGACGCACATGTGAATTTACTTTTAATTCAAAATATGTATAGCGAAGATGGTCAAGAAGAAAATGACATAGAAGCAGAATTGAGTGAGCATGAGCCGATTAAATATCATTACATATGGATAAAAAGTCTTTCTCGGCTGTTATCAACACAAGTGGGAAACAGGAATGGACAAATAGAATTTTGTGATCGATGTCTACACTATTTTCATTCAAGGGAAATGCTTCTAAAACATAATGAGAATTGCTTAAAACAAAACAATTGCAAAATTAGGTTGCCTACAAATGAGCAAAAACAGCTTCAGTTTAAAAATTTTAAAAATAAAATAATAGTTCCATTTATTATTTACGCGGATTTAGAATGTATATTAATAAAAGTTGATGTTGGTAATAATTATCAAATGCATGAGCCACATAGCATCGGATATTATGTGAAATGTTCGTATGATGATAATTTATCTATGTACAAATCATATCGCGGGAAAGATTGCGTTTCGTGGTTTAGTAAAGAATTAGCCTGTTTGGCTGAAACTTTAGATAATATTATAACTAATCCTGTAGTTATGAATGATCTAACAACAGAAGAAATTATTTCATTTAAAACAGTCTCAAGATGTCACATATGCGAAAAAACTTTTGGAAGTGAAGAGATTAGAGTACGCGATCACTGTCATTTCACCGGTAAGTTTAGAGGAGCCGCACATAATAAATGTAATATTAATTATAAAAATGAAGGTCACACGGTACCAATTGTTTTTCATAACTTAAGTGGTTATGATTCTCATTTTATTATAGAAAGCATAGCATCCGATATGCCAGGTAGAATAAATTTATTGCCGATTAATAAGGAGAAATACATATCGTTTACAAAACATTTGAATTTCCATTTAACAAAGTTTCGATTTATAGATTCCTTTAGATTTATGGATAAAAGTTTAGATGAACTATCATCATATTTGAGCACTTTCCCCAATTTAAATTCAGAATTTTCAGAAATTTCAGAAGAAAAATTTTCATTATTAACTAAAAAGGGTGTTTACCCATATGACTATTTCGATAGCTCTCAAAAATTTTTAGAAGAAAAACTCCCATCGCTTGAACTTTTCTATAATAAACTTAATGATAGTAATATTAGTGAAAAACAATATATACATGCTCAGAATGTTTACAATAAATTCGACTTATGTAATCTGGGTGAATATTCGGATTTATATCTCAAAACAGATGTATTATTGTTGGTTGATGTTTTCGAACAGTTTCGAGACAGTTCCTATAAAACGTATGGATTAGACCCTGCGCACTATTTTACACTCCCTGGGTATACTTGGGATGCAATGCTAAAGTATACAAATATATCTTTAGAGCTACTTACCGATATAGATATGGTAATGTTTGTAGAGCGCGGAATTAGAGGTGGTTTAAGTCAGTGTACGAAACGTTATGCTAAAGCTAATAATAAATATATCAAACAATATGACTCAACTAAAGAATCCACATATTTAATGTATTATGATATTAATAATCAATATGGTTGGGCAATGTCTCAATATTTACCTTTGGGGGGTTTTAAGTGGTTTGAAAATTTTCAAGATTTTGATGTCAATGAAATTTCTGATGAATCTAACAAGGGGTATATATTAGAAGTAGATATAGAGTATCCTAGCAAATTACATGATATTCACAATGACTTACCATTTTGTCCAGAACACAGATGTGGTCCAGGTTCGAAAGAAGAAAAATTAATGGCTACGCTACATAATAAGACGAAATATGTCATATACTATAGAAAATTAAAGCAAGCTATCCGTTATGGTTTAAAAATAACAAAAATTCATAAGATTCTTGAGTTTGATCAATCAGCATGGTTAAAGTCATATATAGATTTAAATTCATCATTACGAGCACTTGCAAAAAATAACTTTGAAAAAAACCTTTTCAAACTAATGAACAACGCTGTATTTGGGAAAACTATGGAAAATGTTCGAAAACATAGCATTGTAAAGTTAGTGACTAAGTGGTTTGGAAGGTATGGTGCGGAAGCTTTAATTTCGAAGCCAGAATTCAAATCTTCAACAATTTTTAGCGAAAATCTAGTTGCTATTGAATTAAACAAATCAGAAATATTTTTTAATAAACCAATATATGTTGGAATGTGTGTTTTAGACATAGCTAAAACCTCACTTTATGACTTTCATTATGACTACATGATCCCACAATTTGGTAAAAATGGTAAAATTTGCTATACTGATACAGATAGTCTCATTTATGAGGTAGCCTGTCCGGATATTTATGAAGTAATTAAGAGAGATTGTCATAAACGTTTTGATACAAGTGACTACTCAGACAATAATATCTGGGGGATACCTTCAATAAATAAAAAAGTGCCTGGTATTATGAAAGATGAAAATAATGGTACAATCATGACTGAGTTTGTAGGATTGAGAGCAAAAATGTATGCGTACAGGGTTCAGGGGGGAGAAAATCATCAAAGTATAGAAAATAAGAAACTTAAAGGCATAAAGAATCAAGTTGTGAAATGTAGAATTACCTTTGATGATTATGTAGACTGTTTAAATAATGAAAAAATTAAAGTAATTTCGCAAAATTTAATTCAATCTAAAAAGCATAATGTAAGTTCTATTACTCAAACCAAAACCGCAATTAATCCCAACGATGATAAGCGATTTCTAATTAAAGGGGATTATGAAACCTTAGCTTGGGGCCATTATAAAATAATGGAATTTGATTGAACTGGAAACAATAATGTTCTTTATTGTATCAATGTATTATATATTTTATTTTTAAATAAATGTAAAAACAAATTATTTTAAACAATATCTGTTTTATTTATTCAAGAGTTGTGAGATGAATTAAATCCAAGCCATTTGACGTAAACCTTACTTACATTTTTCCTCAAGATTTTTTCTACAAGGTAATGTATTAGGATTTTTAGGTTTTTGTAGCTCTTTCTCAAAAAGTCGATCTGCACTTATTACAACTTGCAAAATAAAAAATGAGCAAGTAAAAAAAAATTGAATACTTACATGAAATTGTTTGCTTGCTGTGACTATTGAATTGAGAGTTTGTGTTGTATAAATTAATATTACTTTTTAAAATTCAGATTTTTTAAGTTTTATTTTTTGTTTTAACATTTTCTTAATCCTACTACTAACTCTATTTCTAATTGTTTTTAACATTGCCGGAGATTCCTCGAAATAATCAACAATCTTTCCAGTTTGTTTTACTTTATAAAAAGTATTCATTATCTTAAAATCGTCAAAACTCTTTTCAATCGGAACTTCGGCGTAGTATTGAAATTTTCCGACATCTAAATGAGACTTTCCCGCTTTTGTTAAATATTCTCTATTTATAGCAATTGTAGGATCATATTTTACACCATCAATTTCCGTCCAAATATGTAAATGAGTGGCGAGTTTATCATCATACATCATCTTTCCGCATATGATTTTGATATCAAATTTTTGTAAATGTTCTAAAAGCAATAAGCTTGCCGGCAGGCACACAGCGTACATTTCTTCCTTTACAAATTCTTGAGAGACTATGCCTGAAATGAGGCGTGCAATTAAATGTTTATCAGCTGGCATCCTGGTGTAAACTACTGATTGCAAAAAAAATGAATTATTGAAGTAATACTTTTTGTTTGTTCTAAAATATTGGGTTTTGACCTTACCCCTTTTATGCGGCCGTTCAGCACAAACTGTTAACCATAAATCAGTAGACACTCCTCGCGATGTTCTAATATAGCTTTTCCTGTCTAGATAATTTTTCTATTTTTCTGTAAGAATGTTTTTCAAAAAAAAAATATCGAACTTGGTGCTTAATTCATTAATTAGATTATAGTCTAATTAACTTTATTGCTGTATAATGTATTTTATCAACAGTTTTATATATAACTGAATAAAAAAATATTTTGTTTTAGTATGTATGTAGTATTAAAAGTGTATGTCTTTTATTTACTGATCGTAGTTTTTTCGGATAGATAACATTAGAAAATTTCAAAACGGTTTTTTAGAAGTTCTTAAAATAAATTTTCAATTTTTAAAACTTTTTTGTAACTTTTAGAAACTTTAATTTTTAAAAGTTTTAAAAAGTTTTAGAAGTTTTAAAATTTTTTTAAAACAGTTTTAAAGGTTTAAAAAAGCTTCAAAAAGTTTTAAAAAGTTTTAGAGTTTTAAAAAAGAGTTATAAAAAGTTTTAAAAAAGTTTTAAAAAAATTTAAAAAGTTTTAAAAAGTTTTAAAAAAGTTTTAAAAAATGTAAAAAAGTTTTAAAAAGTTTTAAATGTTTAAGAAAGTTTTAAAAACTTTTTAAAAGTTTTAAAAAGCTTTAAAAAGTTTTAGAAGTTTTAAAAAAAAAATTTAAAAAAGTTTTAAAAAAATTTAAAAAGTTTTAAAAAGTTTTAAAGGTTTAAAAAAGTTTCAAAAAGATTTAAAAAGTTTTAAAAAAATTTAAAAAAGTTTTAAATGCTTAAAAAAGTTTTAAAAACTTTTTAAAAGTTTTAGAAGTTTTAAAAAAAAAATTTTAAAAATGTTATAAAAAATTTTAAAAAAGTTTTAAAAAAATTTAAAAAAGATTTAAAAAGTTTAAAAAAAGTTTTAAAAAATTTAAAAAAGTTTTAAATGTTTAAAAAAGTTTTAAAAACTTTTTAAAAGTTTTAAAAAGGTTTAAAAAGTTTTAAAGTTTTAAAAAGTTTTAAAGTTTTTAAAAGTTTAAAAATTTATTTATTTTTATAGCTTCATAAGTAAAATTTACGTAAACGTCTATGATTTATATAGAAAATGCGGTAAAACGTAGCCGCGCGTTTTCGAGTTTGATTTTTTTTAGTTTGGGCGAAAAATACGTAGACACAACCGTCTATGACTTAAAAAATTAATCATGTTACATGTGCTAATTACCTTATTTTTAATTGCATCATGAGAAAAATGGCGTAAACGTTTATAACTGATAAAGAAAACGGCTATGTTTAATCGCATCATAAGAAAAATTGACGTAATCGTCTATGATTTATATAGAAAATGCACTAAAGCGTAACCGCGCTTCGCGCGGTTACGCTTTAGAGTGAATATCGAATCCGCGCTCCGCGCGGATTCGATATTCACCGCATTTTCTATATAAATCATAGACGATTACGTCAATTTTTCTTATGATGCGATTAAACATAGCCGTTTTCTTTATCAGTTATAAACGTTTACGCCATTTTTCTCATGATGCAATTAAAAATAAGGTAATTAGCACATGTAACATGATTAATTTTTTAAGTCATAGACGGTTGTGTCTACGTATTTTTCGCCCAAACTAAAAAAAATCAAACTCGAAAACGCGCGGCTACGTTTTACCGCATTTTCTATATAAATCATAGACGTTTACGTAAATTTTACTTATGAAGCTATAAAAATAAATAAATTTTTAAACTTTTAAAAACTTTAAAACTTTTTAAAACTTTAAAACTTTTTAAACCTTTTTAAAACTTTTAAAAAGTTTTTAAAACTTTTTTAAACATTTAAAACTTTTTTAAATTTTTTAAAACTTTTTTTAAACTTTTTAAATCTTTTTTAAATTTTTTTAAAACTTTTTTAAAATTTTTTATAACATTTTTAAAATTTTTTTTTTAAAACTTCTAAAACTTTTAAAAAGTTTTTAAAACTTTTTTAAGCATTTAAAACTTTTTTAAATTTTTTTAAAACTTTTTAAATCTTTTTGAAACTTTTTTAAACCTTTAAAACTTTTTAAAACTTTTTAAATTTTTTTAAAACTTTTTTAAATTTTTTTTTTAAAACTTCTAAAACTTTTTAAAGCTTTTTAAAACTTTTAAAAAGTTTTTAAAACTTTCTTAAACATTTAAAACTTTTTAAAACTTTTTTACATTTTTTAAAACTTTTTTAAAACTTTTTAAAACTTTTTAAATTTTTTTAAAACTTTTTTAAAACTTTTTATAACTCTTTTTTAAAACTCTAAAACTTTTTAAAACTTTTTGAAGCTTTTTTAAACCTTTAAAACTGTTTTAAAAAAATTTTAAAACTTCTAAAACTTTTTAAAACTTTTAAAAATTAAAGTTTCTAAAAGTTACAAAAAAGTTTTAAAAATTGAAAATTTATTTTAAGAACTTCTAAAAAACCGTTTTGAAATTTTCTAATGTTATCTATCCGAAAAAACTACGATCAGTAAATAAAAGACATACACTTTTAATACTACATACATACTAAAACAAAATATTTTTTTATTCAGTTATATATAAAACTGTTGATAAAATACATTATACAGCAATAAAGTTAATTAGACTATAATCTAATTAATGAATTAAGCACCAAGTTCGATATTTTTTTTTTGAAAAACATTCTTACAGAAAAATAGAAAAATTATCTAGACAGGAAAAGCTATATTAGAACATCGCGAGGAGTGTCTACTGATTTATGGTTAACAGTTTGTGCTGAACGGCCGCATAAAAGGGGTAAGGTCAAAACCCAATATTTTAGAACAAACAAAAAGTATTACTTCAATAATTCATTTTTTTTGCAATCAGTAGTTTACACCAGGATGCCAGCTGATAAACATTTAATTGCACGCCTCATTTCAGGCATAGTCTCTCAAGAATTTGTAAAGGAAGAAATGTACGCTGTGTGCCTGCCGGCAAGCTTATTGCTTTTAGAACATTTACAAAAATTTGATATCAAAATCATATGCGGAAAGATGATGTATGATGATAAACTCGCCACTCATTTACATATTTGGACGGAAATTGATGGTGTAAAATATGATCCTACAATTGCTATAAATAGAGAATATTTAACAAAAGCGGGAAAGTCTCATTTAGATGTCGGAAAATTTCAATACTACGCCGAAGTTCCGATTGAAAAGAGTTTTGACGATTTTAAGATAATGAATACTTTTTATAAAGTAAAACAAACTGGAAAGATTGTTGATTATTTCGAGGAATCTCCGGCAATGTTAAAAACAATTAGAAATAGAGTTAGTAGTAGGATTAAGAAAATGTTAAAACAAAAAATAAAACTTAAAAAATCTGAATTTTAAAAAGTAATATTAATTTATACAACACAAACTCTCAATTCAATAGTCACAGCAAGCAAACAATTTCATGTAAGTATTCAATTTTTTTTTACTTGCTCATTTTTTATTTTGCAAGTTGTAATAAGTGCAGATCGACTTTTTGAGAAAGAGCTACAAAAACCTAAAAATCCTAATACATTACCTTGTAGAAAAAATCTTGAGGAAAAATGTAAGTAAGGTTTACGTCAAATGGCTTGGATTTAATTCATCTCACAACTCTTGAATAAATAAAACAGATATTGTTTAAAATAATTTGTTTTTACATTTATTTAAAAATAAAATATATAATACATTGATACAATAAAGAACATTATTGTTTCCAGTTCAATCAAATTCCATTATTTTATAATGGCCCCAAGCTAAGGTTTCATAATCCCCTTTAATTAGAAATCGCTTATCATCGTTGGGATTAATTGCGGTTTTGGTTTGAGTAATAGAACTTACATTATGCTTTTTAGATTGAATTAAATTTTGCGAAATTACTTTAATTTTTTCATTATTTAAACAGTCTACATAATCATCAAAGGTAATTCTACATTTCACAACTTGATTCTTTATGCCTTTAAGTTTCTTATTTTCTATACTTTGATGATTTTCTCCCCCCTGAACCCTGTACGCATACATTTTTGCTCTCAATCCTACAAACTCAGTCATGATTGTACCATTATTTTCATCTTTCATAATACCAGGCACTTTTTTATTTATTGAAGGTATCCCCCAGATATTATTGTCTGAGTAGTCACTTGTATCAAAACGTTTATGACAATCTCTCTTAATTACTTCATAAATATCCGGACAGGCTACCTCATAAATGAGACTATCTGTATCAGTATAGCAAATTTTACCATTTTTACCAAATTGTGGGATCATGTAGTCATAATGAAAGTCATAAAGTGAGGTTTTAGCTATGTCTAAAACACACATTCCAACATATATTGGTTTATTAAAAAATATTTCTGATTTGTTTAATTCAATAGCAACTAGATTTTCGCTAAAAATTGTTGAAGATTTGAATTCTGGCTTCGAAATTAAAGCTTCCGCACCATACCTTCCAAACCACTTAGTCACTAACTTTACAATGCTATGTTTTCGAACATTTTCCATAGTTTTCCCAAATACAGCGTTGTTCATTAGTTTGAAAAGGTTTTTTTCAAAGTTATTTTTTGCAAGTGCTCGTAATGATGAATTTAAATCTATATATGACTTTAACCATGCTGATTGATCAAACTCAAGAATCTTATGAATTTTTGTTATTTTTAAACCATAACGGATAGCTTGCTTTAATTTTCTATAGTATATGACATATTTCGTCTTATTATGTAGCGTAGCCATTAATTTTTCTTCTTTCGAACCTGGACCACATCTGTGTTCTGGACAAAATGGTAAGTCATTGTGAATATCATGTAATTTGCTAGGATACTCTATATCTACTTCTAATATATACCCCTTGTTAGATTCATCAGAAATTTCATTGACATCAAAATCTTGAAAATTTTCAAACCACTTAAAACCCCCCAAAGGTAAATATTGAGACATTGCCCAACCATATTGATTATTAATATCATAATACATTAAATATGTGGATTCTTTAGTTGAGTCATATTGTTTGATATATTTATTATTAGCTTTAGCATAACGTTTCGTACACTGACTTAAACCACCTCTAATTCCGCGCTCTACAAACATTACCATATCTATATCGGTAAGTAGCTCTAAAGATATATTTGTATACTTTAGCATTGCATCCCAAGTATACCCAGGGAGTGTAAAATAGTGCGCAGGGTCTAATCCATACGTTTTATAGGAACTGTCTCGAAACTGTTCGAAAACATCAACCAACAATAATACATCTGTTTTGAGATATAAATCCGAATATTCACCCAGATTACATAAGTCGAATTTATTGTAAACATTCTGAGCATGTATATATTGTTTTTCACTAATATTACTATCATTAAGTTTATTATAGAAAAGTTCAAGCGATGGGAGTTTTTCTTCTAAAAATTTTTGAGAGCTATCGAAATAGTCATATGGGTAAACACCCTTTTTAGTTAATAATGAAAATTTTTCTTCTGAAATTTCTGAAAATTCTGAATTTAAATTGGGGAAAGTGCTCAAATATGATGATAGTTCATCTAAACTTTTATCCATAAATCTAAAGGAATCTATAAATCGAAACTTTGTTAAATGGAAATTCAAATGTTTTGTAAACGATATGTATTTCTCCTTATTAATCGGCAATAAATTTATTCTACCTGGCATATCGGATGCTATGCTTTCTATAATAAAATGAGAATCATAACCACTTAAGTTATGAAAAACAATTGGTACCGTGTGACCTTCATTTTTATAATTAATATTACATTTATTATGTGCGGCTCCTCTAAACTTACCGGTGAAATGACAGTGATCGCGTACTCTAATCTCTTCACTTCCAAAAGTTTTTTCGCATATGTGACATCTTGAGACTGTTTTAAATGAAATAATTTCTTCTGTTGTTAGATCATTCATAACTACAGGATTAGTTATAATATTATCTAAAGTTTCAGCCAAACAGGCTAATTCTTTACTAAACCACGAAACGCAATCTTTCCCGCGATATGATTTGTACATAGATAAATTATCATCATACGAACATTTCACATAATATCCGATGCTATGTGGCTCATGCATTTGATAATTATTACCAACATCAACTTTTATTAATATACATTCTAAATCCGCGTAAATAATAAATGGAACTATTATTTTATTTTTAAAATTTTTAAACTGAAGCTGTTTTTGCTCATTTGTAGGCAACCTAATTTTGCAATTGTTTTGTTTTAAGCAATTCTCATTATGTTTTAGAAGCATTTCCCTTGAATGAAAATAGTGTAGACATCGATCACAAAATTCTATTTGTCCATTCCTGTTTCCCACTTGTGTTGATAACAGCCGAGAAAGACTTTTTATCCATATGTAATGATATTTAATCGGCTCATGCTCACTCAATTCTGCTTCTATGTCATTTTCTTCTTGACCATCTTCGCTATACATATTTTGAATTAAAAGTAAATTCACATGTGCGTCTCTCTTATTTTTAGTTAAATATGTTGGTAATGTAATATAGTCCGATGTCTTTAACAGTTTCAAAATATACACATTAATTGAAACATTGTTTTGCTTTTCAAAGCGTGCGATTTGATTAATTGTCATTGGGAAATGAATTCCAGTTAAGTTGAATTTCTCCGAATAGTGTGGATATTTTGTTGTGCGCTGTGGATGTTTTTTAACTGGAAATAACGCTGATAGAACTGCCCATGCAAAACAAGCATTGTCGTCATTTTGAACGTTGATACAGGCTCCTTTTGTTGCAATTTTCTTTGGTAGTGGAATATATGTCGACCCCAATTGTGCTGTATATTTGTTGATATTCATTATTAAGTTCACGACTGCTGATATAGTCCAACCGCTTTGCTTATGTTGAAAATCCTCGAGATCTTTTAATATAGTTTCTTTTATATTTTTTATAAACCATTCATCAATGTTGGTATCTCTGTAGAGCACATCATTTTTAGTATTCATGTATTTAAACTCAAAATTATCTTCAGCACCATTACAAATTTTAAACTCGCCGCAAAATATTCCATTTACTTTTAAAGCAGTTTCATTCTTTAAAACCTTTTTGATGTGAAGCTTAAAAGTTGATTGACAATCATTTAAGAAATTAATTGAATCAGTGTGAGTTAAGTTGATCATGGCTAAAGTTTTAATTCGGTTTTGAAAAGCAGTTTGAATATAAGTACATTTTATTCGCCTCGATGGATATTTTTGAACTTGACCATTTTTTATTTTCTGCATCATTTTCATTTGATTTCGAAATCCTGTTAATAAACCAACAGCATTTTGAGTTTTATTTTTTTCTCCTAAACCGATACAATTTCGCAGCTTGTTTCGAAGATATTTTAAATTTTTATTACATAGATTAACAGCATCTTGTAAAACCTCAGGATTGTCAGTAGCACTAATGAGAGCCGATTTAGTTTTGCACACTATTTGTTTAATATTTGCCATTTTCACACAATTTTTAATTAACACTATTAAATTTATTGACCGAATTATTTATTATTAATTGCTAACACTTAATTTCACTATTAAGTTTAATGAGATGTACCTTTATAAAATATTATAACACACTTTTAATTGTAAGCACTACAGATGGAATGATTTGATTTTTTATTTATCAAAATAATTCTTTTCACTTCACATACAATTTTTAATTGTCACCTTAAAATATTTTCTTATACCACAACCTTAGTAATTGTACACCAAGAGGCTAATGAATATTTTCTTCCATTTGTCTAGTTATTATATAAACTGTAAACAATTTTATAAATAAATAAATAAATATAACGATAACATTTTATTCCGTCACATATATCACTGTGTTTACGTTTAATTTTAATTTTCCTATATGTGCGCGCGCATCTAGTAATATTATGCATTTCGAGATATGTACATACAAATAAAATATAATAATAATAACAATTCTGTACTTCTCATGATTTTTCGTGAAAGAAATGAAATCTTACCTTTTCTTATCTTTAACCTACATAAAAAATAAAATGCAATTTTATTAATCTTTATATATTTTGCGAACACAATAACAACAACAATCATTTACTATCATTTAAATTTAATATTAGTTACAGTTTACTAAATTAAATATTGTAAATCGCACGTCGGACGTCGCACCCCGCGACATCCATATTCTTATTACAATAAAACTTACAATTCACATAACAGATTAGTTGTTGTTACTATATGTACGAATTCAAGATCAAGTTTACTTTCATCTTTATATGCAATTTTATTAATCTTTATATATTTTGCGAACACAATAACAACAACAATCATTTAAATTTAATATTTGTTACAGTTACTAAATTAAATATTGTAAATCGCACGTCGGACGTCGCACCCCGCGACGCTTTTGAACACTTTTGTGTGAAATAATTTTAAAAGTAATAAATCAATTAGAAACTTAAAACCAAAAGTTTTCCAAAGTTTATCCTAAACACAAACGAAATATCTTTTGAAAGTGGTGCCACCTAATTATGAAAAGAAAAATCATCCTAAAACACAACCAAAATATCTTTTCAAAGTGCTGCCATCTAGCGAAAAGTACGGAAACTTACATAAAATAGTGCTGCCATCTAACGAAAAATCATTGCAACTTAAAATTTTGAGCTTTGTCGGAAAAGTTTTTTAGTGCTGCCATCTATAAAAAACTTTTCATACTACGTGAGCCAAAATTTGCAAATTTGAAGCTCCATATAAAAATACATGGGATTTTGGGCTGGAACTCTCATAGTATACCTACTGGCCCATGCCAATGAAGTTTATCCTAAATTAATCCTAAATTGTAAAAATGGCGGTTAGTACTATTTTAGGAAAACTTCTACTGAGAAGTATGAAGTTTATACTATAATTCAAAATAAAACAAAATGTGAAGATGTATTAGTGATTTGCAAACATTTAGGCGATTTTACAAAATTGTTACTTTAACAAATAATTTAAATTCATAATGTTTATTTCGGTTCAATTTGAATAAAATTCATTATTCTAATAACAGCAAAATTGTGGAGGAATTATGTTACGTAGAAGTAACTAAACATCGTTCACAGATTTTAGTAAAAAAAAAAATTAAAAGTAGTATTATACATTTTATTAATTCAAAGTGCCCAAAATTTTAAAAAAAGATAGATGATTTAAATTCCTATACATGTACTCTACTTGTGCAAACCAACATACAATTCTTAAGGATGTTAAGTACCTATAACGACATACTTGTGGAACCCGCCATTTCCAAGAAATCTTGATTCTTAGAAATTTAATTTCGAATAATTTTCGGAAATTTACAAACTTACTATAAAATTTTGGTATACCTATATGTGCACTATACTTGTGCCAACCCGTTTAAAATTCTAATAGTGTTTGCATATCTAAAACGACATTCAATTGATGAACGGAATTTCTTAGTAAATTTGATACTAAGAAAATTCACATCTCAAGATTTTCACCGATTTCACACTCACACCTCCAATGAAAAAACTTAAAAATTCATAGACACATGACTCAAAATCTACAATTGAGCAAAATGATTTTGGTACTATTTAACAATAATCGAAAATTTCAAATAGACGGTTGGAGGCCTTATGATAGATCAAGATTTCAGTTGAGTCAGTTCAGTTCAGTCCTGCTGGAAGCCCATGTCGTGTACCTCCATATCGTTCAATTTAGGCCAAAAAAATCGGTTAGCATCGTTCTGTAGTACTCGCCGTTGATTGTGATGCCCTCGTCGCTAAAGATGATTTTTCGGCCAAAATTGGGGTCCTCTTAAAAAACCTCCGAAGCTGACTGAGCGAACCGGCGTTGTCATTAACTTGGGGTTCCTGGGTCAGTTGGATCTCGTATGGGTGTAGATCCAAGTCCCTACGCAAAATTCACCAAGTTGAAGTCTGTGACGTGTCGTTTGGCGTACGAATATTGGCTAATTGTTTACCGAACCGGGTTGCCTCGAATTTGGCCACCAAATGTTGGAGAGTCGACTTTGCAGGACCACCTCGTCTGCCATAAAGTGGGCGCAACGCGCACTACATTTGTACTAATGAACACTCATTTTGATAAAAAAAAATTATCATTTTGACGTGCTGCTCAATCGTATAACTTGTCATGGTGATTTGGCATCAGTGACTGAAAAAAACCAGATTAGATGCCATCAAAGAACATCGTCGCAACAGGCTGCCAACATCGACCCGCTCAAATTGAAAACTCCGTTACATTTTACTAAACATCGGCAGTAAATATTTAATTATTAATGTATTTGAAAATATAATTTATGAGCCAATAATAGTAAATATAAGGTTTTTATTGGTATATGGCACATATATAAAATTAAAATAATTATTTGCTGAGAATTTTAAATATTTGTATTTTTTATTTTATTTTATAAATTCAAATCATATTTTATAAAATTTTTAAATATGCCTTCTATTCATGTTGTATTTATATAAAATTTACTGTGTAGGCTCTGTATATTTTGTAACGGAAAAATTTTGGTTAATAAAATTTCATTAGAATTGATATTGATGTCGAATTGACATCGAAAGCGCAGCAAATAATTATTTTAATTTTATATATGTGCCATATACAAATAAAAACCTTATATTTAATTGGTAATGTTTTAATAAAAACTTCATACTTCTATAAAGGTGTGCCAAGTTTTTACTAAACCATTAATAAATTAAAGCCAACGTCATTTAGTAAATTTTGTACAATAAGTACAATATTCATTACCATCTTTAACGACGAGAAACACTGCACAATATGGTCCATGGTACAAGCCATTTCCAATTAATTAAACAATCTTTCAAAATATTTTGGAAATATTGGCTTGAGGCTTATTTATCGTTTTTTACAACAGCGACAGAAATGGACAACTTACTAATATCATGTCAAAATCGGTATATAAACGGATATATAACTGGCCCAGAGCCCAATTTCACTAAGTTGCAGTTTTAATTTATTTCATATTTTAAGAAAGTTTTAGTAAATTCTGAGGCTGTACTAACTTCACACAGAGGCATTGGTTAATATTGCCTGGTGGAAATTGTTTGTAAATCGGAGCTGATACACAGACTTCATCGTTGTAAGATCTGTGCTTTAGTAAGAAATGAGTAAGTTGTTGTTAGCTGTGCACAAAGTAGTGCTCTTAACCTGCACCGACCATATTAGCCTCAATGAAACCTGTACTATAATTTGTTACACATTTATTACAATTTATTACAACAAATCCCGATTTTATTACATTTACCGTTTTCGAGGAACGAGTGGTCGGTTTAGCTTGTAATTAAACCTACACCGCCAAAATTGTAACTTTTGATGTAGCTGTGATATCGGGATGGTTCTTGGACCAGAACTTATTACAAATTAATTACATTAATTAAATAGTTCAAGATCAACCCTTTATCTTCACTAAGGGTAAATTTTACCCCAACGATTGAAAAATTTATGACAAAAAACATCGATTTTACCAATATTAATAATTTATTACACCAGACCGCCACCAGATATTGAGTCAAATGTTACTCCTTGAACCTTGTGGAGGGCAGATCAACCTTATTCAGGTGTGTAATAAATTATCTTTGTGCCAGGTTAGACGGAAATAGCTTCATGAATAGATGGAGTTCATAGTTTAATGGTCGATTTTTCTACCTATAATTAGTTTTTATTTTAGAGCTGCCCCAGATAAGGGGTTGGGTTGAATTCAAATTGTAGCTTTTGTAAAGGGCAAATTACTTAATTACTTATTATTACATGATTATCAAGATTAGTCTTGAAATGACAATTTAGTTTAAACGTATTAAAAATTTCGATTTTTATCGAATGAAAAATTTGCAATGACGATTATTTTTTAAAAATTTACTGTCCCTAGATTGCAAATTACGAAACAAAAGAGTGTCCAAGATAAGTGGTTATTAATTTATTATAATATGCAATCTTTAGATCAGCAATAATGCAAAATAATAAATTTATTAACCCTTTAACTGTTTAATTTTGTTTTGAAAAACGTTTTCTCATTACTTAATTATTTTTCAGCGAGGACAACACAAGCTATTGTTAATTAAAATAAATGAAGTTACCAGACTAACGAATATTCTAAATTGGATATTTTTTAAATGATCTATATACGGTTTGGATCCAATTCCGTGTAACCTGACACAAAGATAATTTATTACACACCTGGATAAGGTTGATCTGCCCTCAACAAGGTCCAAGGAGTAACATTTGACTCAATATCTGGTGGCGGTCTGGTGTAATAATTTATTAATATTGGTAAAATCGATGTTTTTGTCATAAATAATCGGTTAGGGTTAAATTTACCCTTAGATATAGGGTTGTTCTTGAACTATTTAATTAATGTAATAAATTTGTAATAAATTCTGGTCCAAGAACCATCCCGATATCACAGCTACATCAAAAGTTACAATTTTGGCGGTGTAGGTTTAATTACAAGCTAAACCGACCACTCGTTCATCGAAAACGGTAACTGTAATAAAATCGGGATTTGTTGTAATAAATTGTAATAAATGTGTAACAAATTATAGTACAGGTTTCATTGAGGCGGGCTAATATGGTCGGTGCAGGTTAAGAGCATTGCACAAAGTGATATACGGGAAAATGATGGAGAGCGTGTAAAAAATGTACATTTTTGTCGAGGTGAATAGTAAACTAATCTCCATGCAAACACAATGTTCATTATGAACGAAACCAATTCAAAGCACTCCTCCATAAATATCAAAGAGAATTTATTGTAACACAGGTCCACCATATCCTGGCCGCCCCTGCGCAAATTGATCACACAAAATGACATCAATGAAAAAGTCAAAAATACGTATTTGAATAGTGCATTCGGTAGCAAACAACAACAAAAATCCATGTTTCAAATTCAATCGTTTTTTCATATATAAACATTTACACACACAAGCACAAATAGTAAATATATAACAATTATGTAATAATATAAATAAAACAAAACGAAAACAAAAACTGACCTGATCTTGTACTTTGTTCGTAATCAATACATACATACCCAATCATAGTAGACACAACCAAAAACATATAACAACTATTTATATACATCGCAAAACCACATTTTCGGTGATTATTGAAATGTATATCCCGCTATACACCTCCAATACTAATCTCCATGCAATGTACGTACATACGCCGTACGAGTATCTATATAGAAAACAAAAGACAGGATTCAAAATTACCATGGCAATAGCAGAAATAGCAGAAAAATAATCGTCGCAAAACAACAACAAAAATTGTTAGCGAGTGTAACAAAACAGAACAGAATTGAAGAACACTTTCTCGCGCAAACAATACTCGAATAATACTATAGATATGAAAATACTAGTACTCTGCACCTTTATGTGTTACAAAATACAGTTAAAAATTTTATATACATTAAAACTTATTTGGAAAAATATGTATTAATAATTAATATGTAGTAAAATATGTGTTAAGACAATGAAGAAACACTTACCTTAGTATAAGCCTTATACATCATCTGGAATCAAAATAGTCCTACATATTGAAGGTTTGCATACAATGCGTATGAAGCGTTAAAGCAACGGTGTCAAAATACATACAAACGAAAATTGTTATGTACATATTCTATACTATTGCAAGCGCACCACACGCAAATTAATACAAATATACAATATGTTAAACTTTTCACTTTACATATTTAATTACACAATTTATTATTATTATTTTTTTATTTATTTATTTAACCATCAACACTATATATTATTTATTTATTAGTTAATTAATTATTACAACACATTTAAATTAAATTATTTATTTATTTCGTGGAGAGACAAAAACACGTCTTTCCTCGACGACAAACAAATGCCGACCCATAAGCTATAAATTGGAGAAATATAAAGAAAAATTCGAATTCAAAATTAACAAAATTACAATTTTTAACCGCTTTAGATATTGTTTTATACAATTCAGAATTTTTAGGCAAAGTTTTAAGGCAAATATTTGGTTTACCTGTCGGTTCTCCAATAAGCCCCATAATTGCAAATTTTAGTAATGGAATATTTGGAAAATTCGGTACTAAATTCTTTCCAACAATTATTTTACTATAGATATGTAGACGATATTAGAACGGTCGTTCCAGAAGACAAGATAAACATATTTTTAGATGCTTTCACTATCGATAAAAGTAATAGAATTAAATTCACCTTAGAAAAAGAATTAGAGAACACAATTTCATTTTTAGATATTCTTTTGATACATGAACCTATAAGTCATTGGACGTTCAGCGACAAATTTATATTTTCAAAACTAAAAGATCTGGCGATTGTAACGCAACTTATGTTGGCCAAACCAAACAATTGATGGCAAAGAGATTGTACCAAAATAAAAATATAAATAATCTTAGCCAAAATTCTAGTGCACGTACACAAAATCTAAGGCTGTTTATCAATTGTCGGGTAAAAAGTTTACTACGGTAAAAATCGATTTTAGTACAGATTTTTCGATCAGTTTACCATAGAGTTTTTCAAAAATAATTTGAGTTTACCGAAAAATGTACTTAAAATTAACTTTTACCCGGCAATTGGTACGCAGCCTAAGAGATACTAATCATAAAATTACATTAGATAATATCAAAATTCTGAAAAAAGATCAATTTTGGCAAGTTAAATATCAAAAGTAGTATTAATTCGATAAATATCGTAAGTGATTGTGCTTATATTGGTAATACATATGATTTATTTATCTAATTGTTTTTGTTTTTTGCCTTATTTACATATTAATTTTAAGTTTATTTGTACAACGTTTTTCACAGAGTTCATCTACGTAGTATACTTCCAAAAATTGATTTGATTATTTTTGATAGACAGCCGTTTTTCTATGTAAACCTCGTTTTTAAGATTTTGCTATACCGATTTTTTATTTTTATAAAAATATTTTATTCGTTTTATATAGCTTTTGAAAATGACACCGAAAGGGTGTCGAAAGCTAAAGCAGAAATAAATTAGTTTAGTAACAATGAGTTAAATACCATTAAAAAATTAAAATATTAAAAATTTACTCATAAAGAGAATTTTTGGGCTCCCTGAATTAAAAAAGGCTGACTTAAAAAAGGCGTTTTTTCGTACCCCAGGTCTCGCTTTGCGTCGCAGTTCGGTTCCACACGTAGAGACGCCAACTGAATTTCGACGCATAGCGAATAATTTAAAATATATGTGTTTTCAGAAAGAATTACGATTTACTACACATTTATCTAGATAAAGTTCCAAATAATATCACTTTATTAATATAATAATTACATATAATGTTAAAATAATACATAAATACTTATGTATGCATTATTATTCTTACTAAATTGTCTCTAGGCAACGAGAATTCTCATTAATTGTATGCCAAAACTCGAAAATATAAGAAAAAAAGGAAGACGCATAACGAAAAACCGACGCAGAGCGGGTGTTTGGGTTTTTTTTAAACCGACGCAAAAGCGAATAGACGCACAACGAATAGACGCATAGCGGGACCTGGGTTACTTAAAACCAGCGTTTTTATTTCATTTTAAAATTGACTTAAAATCTTTAATGAAAATGAAATAAAAAAAGCTGACTTTATTAATGCATATCATAAGTCATTTTTAAAATGATTTAAGAAGTGTGTTTATAAATGACATAAAATGTGTATCTTTAAGTCATTTTGAAAATGAAATAAAATGTGTATTTCCCAAGTATTTTTACTTTCAATTTTCCTGGCGATATTCGTACTTAAGTACTAAACTTAGTCTAGTAGTTTTCTAAGTTTGAGTTGCAATTTATTAAAATAAAACGTATGAAACGTGTCGCGATTATTCGAAACTGAACGAAACTCAATAAAGGAGAATTGTATACATGTATGTGTGAACAGAAAAGACAAAAAACAAAATGGCGGGAGCGAGGTTGTGCATGAATGTAAAATGCTATATTTGAAAATGTTAGAAGAAAAAGATGGCGGCATCCAAATGTGAGAGCAAAATAAAAATTTAGGTTTAAAATGAATATTTTTATTTTATTAAATTTGCGGTATAAAAATATATATACATATATACATATTATATACGAATCTAAATTATATTTTAGTTAATTTTTTAATTATTTTTTATTATTACACAATTTGAAATTATTCTTTGATTGTAATATTAAAAGTTTAAATAATTTTCCAAATAGGTACTATGATTATTGCACATCAAGTTTATTATTTTCGCATTTGTTTTCTACCTAAAAACTTAAAACTGAACTAGAAATTAATTAATTTATGAAAACAATATTTGAATAGATATAAAATATATTTTGATGTAATTTTATTTAAATTAACGCACATCTTTAAATTTTTTTAACAAAATTTTATAAAATTACCAAACGCATGTCGTGAACATGAAAAATAAAAACAAACCATGTACATTACACGCTATACACATTGCTACGAAAGAAAAATTGCGGTAACACAGTATACAGTAGTAACAACACAGTATACATATACGCTACAAACACTATCATTATAATGTGAAGTTTAACTTTCGTTAATTTTGGATGAAAACGAAGGAAAATACTATGCTCAATTTTTACTTTCGTTTTGTTATACTTGGGTTAAGATCGAAATAAAACGTAAAAATGTATAACAGTAAAAGCCCGATTATCTGGCATCCAACTAACCGGAACACTCAATTAACCGGAATTTTAATGTTTATGATTTTGTTTTCTTTTTCTCTTTCTTTTCTCTTACATGTGCATTTTTTAATTCATTTTGAAATTTGCAATTGTTTCTTGCATATTTTCATTAATGAAAGCATTAGTTGAAAATTTGGAATGGCTTTAATTTTCATATAAAATAAAAGTCCGATTATCCGGCATCCAATTAACCGGAACACTCAGTTAACCGGAATTTTAATTTTTAAGATTTTTTTACTTTATCTTTTTCACAAGGGATATTATTTTTTTTTATTATTTGGGGATTCATAGAAAATATACATTCCTTTACTTTTTTTCTGTTTTATGCATTATTCTATTTGAATTGAATGTGTAAAGTCGTATTACATAGCTAGGCTAGTGAAATATTGAATACATGTATTATTAAATTTTGGGTACTCGTATACAGAATATGTATGAATGTATTTATTATTTGCTATATACTCAATGAACTGATGTATAAAAAAATTAGTTGTTGGTACATAATTTGAACATAAATAAACTATTTAGAATCCTAGAAAATAAAGAAATTCTCGTAAACTTTCTAGTTTTAATGAAACATTCAGTTATCCGGAATTTTCGATTATCCGGAATGTTCTCATCTCCAAGCATTCTAGATAACAGGGCTTTTATTGTAGTGTATATTACAGTAAAAGCTCTGTTATCCGGAATGCTTAGAAATTGAGAGCTATCCGGATAATCGAAAATTCCGGATAACTGAATGTTTCATTAAAACTAGAATTTTTGAAAGAATTTCGATTGATTTCATTATTTTTTAGGATTCTAGTTTATTTATTTTCAAATCATATACCAGAAAATATTTTTTTTATATATCAGTTAATTGAATTTATTGTAAATAATAAATACATACATATTATGTATACGAGTACACCCAGACGAGAACTCTAAATTTAATGATACAATATTCCCCTTACCCTAGTTGGGGTACAAATTTACACATTCAAATATAACAATGCATAAAATAGAAAAAAAGTAAAGGAATGAATATTTTCTAGGAATCCCCGAATAATAAAAAAAATAATTTTCTTCTCAAAGAGAATACAAGCAAAAAAATCCAAAAAAATTAAATTCCGGTTAATTGGATAATTGGGCTTTTACTGTAATACGAAAATTAAAGCCATTCTAAATTTTCAACTAATGCATTCATTAATGGAAATGTCATAAAACTCAAAAATTCAAAAAACAATTGTAAATATTGTAATATGAATTAAAAAAATGCATGAAAAGAAAGAGAAAACGGCAAAAAAAAATCCTAATGTTAAAATTTCGGTTAACTGAGTATTCTGGATAATTGGATGCCGAATAATCGGGTTTTTACTGTAATATATACTATAATATATATTTGTTTTTGTAAAACACCTTTGTTTAATCAGAAATATTGTTAAAAGTATGACTTAAAAAAGGTCCCATTTTTCATATAAAAACACATTTCTTAAGCGTACCTTTTTAATGTCAGCCCCATTTTAATTCAGATAGCCGAATTTTTGTTACATTTAAAATAAATTATTGGTATTACAAATTAATTCGGTCCGTTTTTTTAATTTTCAAAATGCATTTATTTTAAAATAAAATGAATGAACAGATTAATTAAAATATTGTCCATCGCTGCCTTCCACCTCTCAAGAAATTTTCAAATCCTATCTCGGAAAAACATTTCGTCTTTTGAGGCGACCCAAGTTTGAAGCCAATTTCCAATTTCTTAACCAGTGACCTTCCAAATCGTGTTGCATCCGTCGGAAGAACCAGTAATCAGAAAGAGCAATGTCCGGAGAATATGGTGAGTGCGGTAAAATAACTTTATCATGCCTTTTCTTATATTCCGTTCGTTTTTCTCGTAATGCACGGCTCAAACAAATTAATTCTAGACTGTACCGCTCGTACGTAATGGAATCGCCAGGTTGTAGAAGCTCGTAGTACACAACGACTCTTTATGGTCCCACCAGATTCACAGTATAACCTTCAAACCATGGATGTTCGTCTATAGTGTTGATGTTGAGATCGATGGCAACGATTAGCCGGGCAAAGCGTAGTATAAAAGCGTAGTACACATCATGATTCTCCAAATGGTTCATCATCCAGTAAAGGAACCTGAAGCACTGGTCACATTCACATCATCATCATTCACACTCTTGAATCACAGTAATTATAGTTTTATATTCACTTTTATTAGAATTAGATCATTTACATTTCTGTTTATTATTAATATTTTATTCAAACTACACATCAACTATATTTCCAACTTTTTATCCACTGTATATTATTATTATTGTTATTGTTGTTGTTGTTGTTTACATGTTTTCTATGTATTATTATTATTTTCTCTTTTGATATCAAATAATTTTGTTTTGTCTTGTTGTCATACTGGAATTGAATTAAAACCTTATAAATGTCATTTTGGCATTTGTCTAAAGGCTCAACTACACTACAATATTTTTTACCACTACATGGTCGGTTTATTTGATCGATATTTTTATTTTGATGAATGGCTCGGTAGTCTTACCAATTTAATTAAGCGACGCGAAATAATTTTATTTATTATGAATGGTTACATTAATTTGATTATTATTAATTTCAATGGGCAGCTCAATGAACTTTAATCTTGTTTACCAAAACATACGTAGCATAAGGAAAAATTTAGATAAGCTGCTTGTATACATAGGTTCCGGTAATCTACAGCCTCAAATTATTGGTTTGTCTGAAATTTGGATTTACGACAATGAAGTCGCGAATTATGGTGTAAAGGGGTACGATCTATTCACTTCTTGCCTGCATGATAAACGTTCGGGAGGTGTTGCTGTTTATGCCCATAGCAGTCTAAATTGCAAACAATTTAATCTACTTTTCCAAACTTTCAACGCGGTCGGTCTGACTTTCTTTATAAATTCTAAATTAGTTTGTATTATTTGTATTTATCGTCTTGGATATACAGATATCTCCAGTTTTATTGATGAATTCAGTGGGCTTTTGGAAGGTCTATCCCACTCTAACTTAATTATCATGGGTGATTTTAATATCGACTTCCTCAAGCAGAACGCAATGCTTGATAGGCTGCTAATTTTATTATCGGAACATGGTTTGGATAATATTCTTGAACCAACACGAATTACAAATACCACAGCTACTTGTATTGATAATGTACTCCATAGATTTGATCAAAGGTATTTTCCGGTAGTTTCTTACAGTGTATTAGACCTAAAAATTTCAGATCACTGTTTAATTGAAATTAAAATAACAGGAACCTTTAACATTAAATCTAATTCTCGGCGAACCTTTGAAGTTTTACAGATTGATTTCAATAAGCTAAAGGAACTACTATTGTATGAAGTATGGACTGATGTTTATTCTTGCCTAGATGCTTCTAAGGCCTACGATAATTTTATTAAAATCTTTAAAGGTCATATTAAAAAAAGCACTTCCATTAAGTTGTTTGCCAATAGATCAACGAAGCTAAAGCCATGGATGTCTGATGATCTATTGAGACTTATACGCAAAAGAAATAATATTTGTCGCCTTGCAAAAAAACATAACAGCAACCGTAGATTGAAACAATATAGCTTGACGCTGTGTGACTCTGTTAACCTACAAATTGATATAGCCAAAAAAGCTTTTATTCTCAAAAGTTCAGCAACAATGGTAGTGATGCTCGTAAAAATTGGAAAACAGTCAATGAAATAATTAACGGACAGCCTGATTCAGTTGAAATTAAAGAAATTGTTAATCAAAGAGGCTGCAAAATATCTGGTCCAGTGCAGATTGCAAATGAATTTAACGAGTTCTTTACTAGTGTTGGTGACTGAAATAGATTGACAAAAATAGATTAATATGTCAGTATTACCAATCTATAGATAGTTGCGTTTTTTCGGAAATTTCATCTGGAGAAGTGTATTTTACAATTCTTTCGCTAAAAAATAATTCAACTCCTGGTTTGGATGGGATTTCAAATAATGTTGTCAAAAAAATGTCCTGGTTCTTAGTTGATGTCTTATCTTTTATTTTCAATTTAAGCTTGGTAACTGGAATTTTTCCTACATCGTTAAAGCGAGCCTTAGTTGTTCCGATCTTTAAAAATAATGATAAAACAAGTATGAACAACTATAGACCAATCTCTCTACTTTCGGTCTTCTCGAAAATATTTGAAAAAGCCATAAAAGTAGAATCGTTTTCTTCCTAGAAAAAAGAGACTTTTTCTCTCCTGACCAATATGGTTTTAGGAAAAATAAAAATACTGAACAAGCTATTGTATCTTTCCTAGAACAAGTAACTGAACATATTGATAAAGGGTCCAAGGTATCTACTCTATTTATAGACTTAACAAAGGCTTTTGACAGAGTTCAACATAGCACATTGTTAAAAAAGCTATATTGTTGTGGATTCAGAGGGATAACCCGGGATTGGTTGTCCTCGTATTTGCATAGGCGAACGCAATTGGTTAGAGTAAATGGACAATTAAGTAAAGAGTTACCGATAAATGTGGGAGTCCCACAGGGTTCTGTCTTAGGACCTTTATTATTTTTAGTGTATGTAAACGGTATCTTTCGACAACAATTTCGAGGGTCTCCAACTGCTTTGGCTGACGATTTCTCGTTTACATATGCTAGTCCAAGTTATCAAGCTAATATCATGCTCATAGATCATGATTTAAAAAGTTTGTCTATTTGGTTGGAAGCACATAATTTTGTTTTGAGTCACAAAACGAAATTATTACATTTTAGGGATACCTCATCGTTGTATCTTGAGACAACGTATCATACTTTCAAATGCAGCAGAAACAATAACACGCAATGCCCTCCTAATGACTGCTTCTTAGTGAACACTGTTGATGAATTTCGATATCTAGGTATTATTATTGATCGAGATTTAAATTGGAAAGCGCACACACAAGGACTGGAAACTAGACTATCATTGGTCTCCAGAAAAATGTATGTCTTACGGCTATTTTGTCCGCAATATTTACTTAGGACGATTTACTTTGCATTAGCGGACTCAATACTGCAATATGGTTTATCATGTTGGGGTAGTGCTTGCAATGCTACACTACGTCCTATCTACGTGCGACAAAAGCAGTTAATCAGAATAATGTGCTTTAAACCATCTTTTTCGCCTTCGTGGCCATTATTTGAAAATCTCAGCATACTTCCTCTACGTCACATATTCGTCTTCAAGGTACTTAGAATATTCTTTGTTAAAAGTGGGAATAATTTTGTGACTCATGCAGGGTATAATCTCAGATCAAATCATACTTTCTTGAAACATATTCCTAAGTTTAGATTAGATCTACGGAGAAACTTTATTAATATCGTTGCACCAATCATTTTTAACAATTTACCGTTGGATATTCGTAAGTGCGGCAACTTCTCTAGTTTTTCAATATACCTTAAAGAATGGCTTCATCAAACTAAAAATATTGACCATCTTTTTCAACTATTGGTTTAAAATATTATTGTTTTTGTTTTTATTGGTTTTAAAATTATATATGTTAAAATTAAATGGTGTAGTTTAAGAGGTTTTAATATATTCATGTGTACTAATTAAGATGTAGTTATAATTTTATTATACAATATTTGTTTCTCTCAATTTTAACTGTAAAATAATTTGATTTTAAATTGGTTTTAATTTTGTAAATAGAATTCAAATATTTTTTTGTGGCTTAGAATCAGGGGACCAGTCACGTGATCTATTTGATCCAATGGTTCTCTTATCTTACCTTCTTAATCTTGTTAGTTTTAATAATGTTTTACACACAATGTATTTTATTTATAATGATTAAGCTGGTAATGAAATAAAAAAAAAAAAAATAAAAAAAAATTTTTTCCTCTTGTGGTTATCGTAGAAGTAGTGCCGCTCCGGTGGCAAAGTGGTCAGCATGTTTGCTCCAGCGACCGGAGGTCCCAGGTTCGATTCCCTGTGGTGGTGACAAGGAAAAAATTCCACTCACAGAATTAATCACTCATTATCCGAAATGAAAATGTGATTATGAAACCTCATTTGAGGCGGCCAAATCCCTTGATGGGATATAGTGCTAGAGAGAGAGAGAGAGAGAGAAGGAGGGAGAGAGAAAGAGAGAGAGAGAGCGAGAGAGAGAGGTTATCGTAAAAGATCCACTTCCCGTTACCGCAGTCACTATCCGATGTAAAAAACCTTTTCTTGTTTGCCTTTGAACCAGCTGCTTGCAAGAAAGAAATCGCCTTTCCACGTCTCTTGGTTTCAATTTATAAGGGACTTAATTGACTTGCTTTTGAATCATGCCCATAGATTTCCCGCAAATGATGTTAAGTTATCACAAAATCCGACATATTCAGCACTGTAAAAAACACGTTTTGTAAAATGTCTTAAACAACGGAAATCAGCTGTCACTAAATAAAATTTACTATAGTTAGATCAACTTGTAGTCCCAAGTTTGGTAAAGTGTGGGAAGACGATAATAGTAGCACTCTTGAGTGATGAAGTGAAATTTTGGTTCTTTGATTTAAAGTGTTTTCGTTTATTAATTTGCTGCGCTTGAAAAAAATAATAATTACTTTTGTTTAGCGGTGTGAATTGCAGTGGAAAAATGGACTTGATCCAACCCTGAATACTTCGGATAATTAATAGAGTATCCAGCATGCGCAAAACTAACTGCTAGATCCGATACAGTTGTTGGCAGATGTCAAAAGAAATGGCGCCGATGACGTGGTTTGTCATAAGGTACATTGACAGGTGGCGCCATTTATTGGTCAATTCCGGTTTATACACCTGGTATATTGATGAATTTTTCCTCCGATGTTATTACAAAATGCTGCTTGTGCTGCTGGTTGCTGGAGTAGAAAAAGGAAGTGCAAGGATTGTGATCGGTGGTGGCCTATATAGGTTGCCTTAAAATGACGCTATTTATTATCTGTATGAGTAATATCAATGATATGTATGTATTTGGTCACACTGTATATACAGAATCAATATTATAGAATCTTTTGTTATCTTTGAACAATTGAATGACCTTTTGTGTATACAATTTAATCAATATTCTTTGATTTGAATATAGAAGCAAAATAAAATTTCGAGAAAATTAAAATTGAAAATGTATTCATTTATTACGACATATAGATGCATATATAGATTATGTATTCGTAAACGTTACCCTATGATTGAAATTTATACTTTGTTTCATACATAACATCGTGTATAAACTACTCATCCTGTTAAAGTGTGCACGATATATGTGTGTAACCTAGTCCGAGTTATCCCATCGAGATAACATATCCCGCTTGTGCAGCAAAGCTGCGAATTTGATTCATTTGATTTTAATTTGGTTGCATGTGAAGCCGTAATAAATGTAAAACCAATTACCTTATCGTGTCATTTAATTATCCGTTTACATGTTTACAATAAAATGTAAGTAAAACGATATATTATGTATATAGGGTGTTTCAAATCTAAAAATAAATACCTATTATGCGTGCAGAACGCCATTAACAATAATTAAAAAGGGAAAATATCGGTCGGCAATCAACTTAAAAATATCAAAAAATACTTGACACAAATTTTGCTTAGGTATATATCTACCCTTGTCCCCTTAAATTCGTTCAGAATATTTATACAAATTCGACCCCATCGTATATATCGAAAGGTATTCCATAAAAATGAAATACCTTACAATTCACTTAAATACATTACTTCCTTCCGCATTTCTTACAATATTTTCTCGATATAATATCCTTTTTATTTATTTTTCTCCACTAGTGTACATCCTTTTTTGCTTCTCTTCTACATGTACGCAAGACGAAAAGGAAAAATGAAAAATCGACAACCAGGCTAACCCACCTTGACATTTCCTCCCCCGCCCGATAGAATCACTAAAAATTACTACTTTGTACTCCTAATATAGGGAAATATTTACTCGAATTATATATGTCTGAATATATATTCGTAACCTTATTGTACGCATGAACTGGTTGTGAATTTCGGTTTTATTTTTATACATTATCAGTTAATTGCATCTCTAAATCAACAACAATCGAATCGGCTGAATTATACATTACACACACATCTACCGGGAGAATGAAAATTAAATCAAAAAATTTAATTAAAACGAAATAAATGTGAGAATTCAACAGCTCGTAGGTGGTATAATTAAATCCCTTGTGTATTAATTCCCTAATACGAGTCATAACAAATATGTTCAACTGCCGTTATTATATTTACTATATAAAGAGTGTGTGCAGTAGATTGGAGAAGACCCTTCATACTCCCTCAAAACTTATGATACTACAAGCCCAAGGTCAAATCACTAAACCCCTTAAAACTTGAACTACATATTTAGCATATAACAATAACCGGTTGTTACATTATGTAGGTTAGAAAGTGAAATAATCACAACAAACAGCGATTTAAAAGATTCTCCATTATTTAGTTCCAAATATACACCACAGCCAATACCTCTATTATATGTATATAGTTAAGTGTAATCTTTAAAAATGGATTACAATACATAATAAATATTTAAAGCGATCGTTATAACAATATAACAACACATGTGAAGCAGTAATCATGCATGTTTATAAATAATAATAGTAACAGTATAAATCTCACACGATAATATTTCCATTGTAATGTGCGCGCCTTTTCAATAATACACCCGACTCGTTTTGGAATTGTACTACGAGCACAATATAATGACATACCAAACATAAACGTCATGTTCACCATCATGAACAGAGCAAGCAAAAGAGATGGAAACGAAAATTTCGCTTTTTAAATTTTACAAACATTTTTTTTTTATTCATTTATTTACTTCTGTGTTGTTGTATATACAAAAGAATTAAATTCATTCATTCAATTTTTGATTTCATTTCGAAAAAAAAATATTCTAAGATATTTTCTTGTTGAATTTTAGTATATAGACAAGATAAGCCATTTACCGTTTAACGATTTATGTTTTAAGTGGCATAAAGATGAACTTATATTGTTTGATGCGTAACAGGACATTACTCTCCCGGATATTATACTCCCGGACAATTTCCCCCCAGTCTTTACCCGCCCCCGCTATTACTCCTTTCACCCGGATATTACTCCTTGGATATTACCGCCCCAACCATTACCCCCATATTTTCCCTTCGTCATTACTCGCCCTGTCAAGCCCCTCTTCCTCTTTGTCTTTCCGTCATTATATATATGAATATAAGTATCTCGGAATCCGCCCACATCGCCGACAGGAATTTTGGCCGACAAGTTCACATAACCGACACCATGTATGTGAAGATAGCCCAAATTCCATCACCGAAAAATGCAATGGCCACACTAATTATTGATATCATAACATTTTTTACTCTCAGCCCAAAAAATCTTGACATTTTTACACTCGCAGCCCCGAAAATATTTGCTATCATGATAGTTAAAAAATGTCATGACAGATGAAATTTTCGGGGCTGAGAGTAGATATAATACTTATAAATATGTACATGTTTGTGAAATAAGCCCAATTTTCATACGTGTGTGAAGATGGGCTAAATTCAGTCTCAGACGAATACTATGGCAACAAAATTATTGCTATCATGACATTTTCTACACTCAGCCCAAAAAATCCATACCGTTTTACTCTTAGTACCGAAAATCACGATAGTTAAAAACTCTCATGACAATCGAAATTTTCGAGATTGAGAGTAAAGATGTAGGGATTTTGTTGTGCGGTGTACATCGTTTGATGTCCATAGAAGTCAGAAGCTATTCGTTGGCCCAACTACCGGTGCACATCGTGCGATGTAGTTGTTTCACCTGTGCTGACATGTTGTACCACCACATTTTCGATACTTTATCGAAGATTATGTCTCGCTTCTTTAGAATAAAATGTGACACTATTTCACATTTTATATCATTTACCAGGTTGCTAGATTGAAAAATTATAATATTCTACTCCATTTCTATCATGAAATAATATGTTTTCGATACTTGAACGAAATTAGGGAAAGACAATTTGTTCGCATTTGTACTAGTAGGTTGTGATAGCAATAGAAAACAAATGATTCATAAATGAAACAGTTGTCCATTTTAGTTTAGGGAAACGAGAAATAAACTTCGATAAAGTATCGAAAATTGTGATGGTAGAACATGTCAGCACTGGTCATTTATAGAATTATCGGTGATGTGGTGGTCGGCGATTTGGCCAGTCGGTGATATTGTTACCAAAATGTGATTTATAACTGTTCGCGATGTGGCTTGTTGGCGATCTGGTTCTGTCGGCGATGTTGTTGTGTTGGCGACGTGGCTTGTCGGCGATCTGGTTGTTTCGGCAAAGTGGGCTTGTCGGTCAAAATTCCTGTCGGTGATGTGGTTGTCGGCCATCTGTCCGGTCGGCGATGTCGTTGTCGGCAAAGTGGCTGTTGGCAAAGTGGGTGCCGGCGATGTGGGTGCCGGCGAATTGGGTGCCGGCGATGTGAGTTTCCGTGAAGTGGGTATCGGCGATATGGCTTGTCGGCGATCTGGTTGTGTCTAGTTGCCGATGTGGGCTTGTCGGCCAAAATTCCTGTCGGCGATGTGGTTGTCGGCCATTTGTCCGGTCGGTCGGCGATGTGGTTGTCGGCGATGTGACCCAGCACAACTGGTTTTCGCACATTTGTCGGATCTCATTAAAAAAATCTCTTTTATAAGTTTCTATTATAACAGGTCCGAGTTCAGCTTGAAAAGTTTTCTAAAACTATAACACATAGTAGTGAAAAAATTGTAAACCTGTGTTTAATCTCTATGATTCAAATTATCTGTCACGTGTCTGTTCGATCGTCCATTTTTTTGAAAACTCGGTGTAAATTCCAGGTAATCTACATAAATATGTTTTTTAACATTGTCATACTATGGTCCTCCATGTATCTAGAACAGTACGCCGCTCCATGATATTTTAATTTGGAGCTGAGCTATGGTTTTCGTCAAAGTATGATGCTCCAAAATCGAAAAACACTCTCAACAATATATTCGCCTTAAACAAATTTCGATTTTCTTAAACTTCCACCTCCGATGGCCCAAATTTGAGTAGTTTCCTGTGACTTTAGGCAAAAATGGTGTTTCTCATATAATTGCTTAAGCATGCCATGTGAATTTTCATGATGGTTAGAGCATTTTTAGAAAATGTAAGTTTGTATGGGAAAATATATTGTTCAAAATACTTTTCGATTTTGGAGCATCACGTGACACCGATGTGACGAACTTAATAAAATTTGTTATTATTTTAAAATTTCACAATTTATTATTATTTCACAATGAAACCGCACCGCGCCGCACCACACCGTGTCAAGCCGCTTTTACGGATTGTCAAACACAATGTTTCCGCGCCGTTTGATTGATCCAGTTAATCCTGTATAAAATTTACCTTCGATATTAGTTTTTTTTTAATTTTGTGCCGATAATCTGTCTTTTCTTTTTACATTCAAGTAATTTTTATGGGCTTTGTTATAAAGCTCTGGAAGGCATTTAATTTTTCCAATGAATTCCACAATTCGAGATTCCATTTTTAAAATAATATTATTTTTTGTCACCGGTAATATTGAAAATAAGTTTGTTGTATGCCTGTGAAAAAATTGTTTAGGTTATGTTATCCGAAAATGTAGAAAGTCGGCCTATCTCTTCCGCACGTACCGTTCCGCGCCGACCATTGTGTTTGCATGTCCGTTTTACGATTTAAATCACATGTAATGTGACATTTCCTACTTTGATTGATTAACGAAACGGAACGGTGCGGTGTCATTGTGATTGAACCTTAACGAGCGTGCATTCAATATTTTAACAGCGTAATTCAACAAAATGTGGAACAGAAGTGATTGAAATCGAAATTATTTAACAGTAAATTCATTCAAGTTTTTGTGTTGAAACTATTTTGCAATTTGGGGGCCGATCTCAGAGATTTCCACGCTGTTACCTGGAATACATTCATCCTATATTAAATGACATCCTCGTCATCATGTGTATTTCATGTATTTCAAATAACTTTAGTTTATTTTCCAGTTATACCTTAAATCAGCGTTTCTCAAAGTGTGTTCCACGGAGTCCTGGGGCTCTGTGAGCCAACTTTGAAAAAAACATAAATTTAAATCCACTAATAATTGATATATGAAATTAATTTGATTTCTCAATTGATATTTCGCCTGAAAAATTGTAATTTTTCTGGACGAAAGCACAGATGTAGCTGGTCTTGCAATCTTGCTTGTTTTTGTCCGATACCAGCATATAAATTAGGTTGAAGAAGATCTTCTTTTGTATGAACCATTGCCAAATAATACAACTGGTGCCGAAACATGTAATGCGAATGGTTTCTTTTAAGACTAGGTTTAGATTGGAAAAACCTTGTTGATATCTGCACGGATGGTGCAAATGCAATGGTATAGAAAAACCGCTGGCGCTGTTGCTAAAATCCAGAATTTAGCACCAAACTGCACCAGTAGCCATTGCATTATTCACCGCCAAATACTTGCAGCAAATCGAGACCTTTGCAAACGCGACATTTTAAGATTCTTTGCGAAGTTATTAGAATTGGGCACTTTCTTCATGGTAAACCAAATGGATTTACAAGAAAGACTGACTGACAAACTGTTGTTGCTTCGACTTGGATACCTCGCCGTCACTTCAAGGAAAACAATAAACAGTTCGTTCATAGCCAATGATAAGATTCCAGCTTTTAACAAAAAATTGGAGTTTTGTAACATTTGCATTTGCGCTCGTGAGCTATATGGCTTCCCAATACTTAAAGGCCTGTGCTAGGAAGTAAAGTACGACCGAAGACTGCGAAATAATAATTAATATGAAACGTACTGGAAAATCTATGTGGAAAACTAGTAGGCCGAAGTCATTCTACAGTGGCCGAAATAATATCCAGATTCAACGTCACACAATCGGTTGAAAACGGGCACCGACAGGACGAAAAGAAACATGTTCCAATCGGGACGAGCAAATGATTTTGGATTTGATGAAAGAAAATTCTTTTGGATATTCAAGCGCTCAAAACCTAGCTTCAGAAGTGGAGAAAATACTTAATAAAGCTACGCACTCCCAAAATATTAGAAGGGTTTTGTGGAAACATGGATTTCATCGCCGTTTGCCACGCAAGAAATGAATGTTAATTCCGAAAAATAGTATTGAATTTGCAGAAAAAGTAAAAACAAAAGACTCAACTTCTGGAAGACGGTTGTTTTTACGGATAATAAAGTAAATTCAACAATTTCGGAGCCGATGGGAGTGGTAAAATTTGGAAAAAACCTGCTACAGAAATACCTAGGTTATTCTATTGACCTTTGAAACCACCGTTGGCACAATTGGGGCTTGTACCATTATGGATCTTCCAGCAAGACAACGATCCTAAGCATACAGAATACATATTGTAAAAAAATGGATTCTGAGTAACGTCCCAAACCAGTTACATTCGCCACCCCAATCGCCTGACCCGAACCCCAATGAACATTTATGTGATCACCTGGTACGGCAAATTAGAAAATACAGGATTACCAGTAAGTTAGTAGAATCAATGCCTAGAAGACTGAAACAGGTTATAAAAAATTAAAGAGGACCAACTCGATATTAAAATAATTATGAAACATAATTTATGTAAATGATTTAAAAAAAAATTCAAGGATCATACTATAAGTGTATGATCATTTTCGTTGCAAAAAATTTTTGATTTTTTTTTTTTTATTGTAAACGGTAAATAAATTTCTATTTTTTATTTTTGGATTTGTTAATTTGTAAAATTATTTAATTTAATAAAAACTGCAGAATTAATTCTATAATCATTAAATTTGTAAAAAAAATTCAAAACTCAGTGTGTACTCCTATATACGTGCGACAAAAACAGATAATTAGAATTATGTGCTTCAAAATATCATTTCCGCCATCGTTTCCATTATTTCGAAATCTCAGCATACTGCCCCTACGTCACATATACGTTTTCTAGGTTCTAAGAATATTTTATGTTAGAAGTGGTAGTAATTAATTAAATTCTGTTGCAGATTATAATCTAACACCGAACCATACATTTTTAAAGCATATTCCAAAGTTTAGATTACATCTACGAAAAAAATGTTAATGTTTGTTACGACTTCATGGTCATCATAACATTGTTTTCCAGTTTTATCCTAGATTTTAATTTCCTTTCAATCGGTTTGGCATTGCCATCTGTGAGAAAGTAGCAATACTGAAGTCATTTGTTCTACGGGAATTAGCCGTGACATTTTGTATTGTATTTTCTTTTTGTTCATTATGAGCCATGCTACACACGGTTGCATAAAAACGGCTTCACCTTCCTATCTTTCCCCTTTTACCTACAAAATCCGTTTTAACTGCGACATTAAATTTGTTGGTCTATCCAATATGAAAAAATAGAAATGAAAATAAAAAAATTTAAGACCATTTTTGAGATGTAGATTTTTGTTTAAATTTTATTTTCAAGAGAACAGAATCAAACAATACAATATATTTGGTGTTTTAATATAAGATAAGTGTTTAAATTAACCATAAAAATCTATTGCGACTTAGTTTGTAACCAGAAGCTGAAATCGTTTGTAGCTTGGCAGTATTAGTCGTGTTTTAATATTCGAGCACTATCCGGAGCCGAATGTCAAATTTCTACTGAAACTGCAGCTATTATTCACTGGTGTCGCTATACCATAAAAATAAAAACTAAATGCATCCATAAAACAAACATATATCACCTAAAATATACTAATTGACATTTATTTCGACATAACGTTATACACAAAAAATTAATCTTGCTGCGTTTTAAATTTTTATTGTAAGATTTAGTTTCTATTGGTTTCAGGGGTTTACAAAATAAAGGCCTTTTCAAATTTGCTATTGAAATGGATAGCGCTCCCGATAGCGGCTCCCGATAAATAAGTGAGCCAAGATATTTTTTTATCGATTTTTAATTAAAAAATTGAATGAAAAATTTTAGTTTAGAGTTAAATAAATTAATTATATGCAATAATAGCGCGCTAAATATAAGTTTTGACATAGAAAATTGGCTGCTCCGGATACAGCTATCGGGCGCTAATAAAAAAACACGGCAATTGTAAACGTGAACGACGAGTAGTTTTGGAGCGAGACCAATGTGTGCAACAGCAAAGATATAGAGACGTATTTTTGTTGTGTTTTCTTCTTTTGTTATTTGCCGCGCGGTGTGAAGGAGAGCGTGACTGACACGCAATGAAACAAAATCATAAAACATCCACGAACAGAAATATTTTTTTTGTGCGAAAGTTTTTTTTTTAATTTTAGTTTGGTTTTTGTTACGATTAAGTTGAGTTTTTGTTTAGTCACCACAGTCGAGTGATTAAAAATTTTAAAACTTCGACATAGGTGTTGTGCCATAATTTAGGGGCTTAAATGGAAGGGCTGACTCGTGGTTTGTTAAATTTATGCCAACGGGTGGCTTATTTAATTACATCGCTTCTCTACGGGATTTTTGATTTAAAAAAAAAATCTTTAAATATACATTTGAAATCGAGTACCAACTGACGGTCGTTCCACGCGTCGGGTGTGCGATGGGCTCTCGCTCCAAAATTGTTCGCTCGACCTTTTTATTTTGATTTTTATTGATTTTTTGTTTTGATTTTTTGTTCATGATTTTGAGTTTTGTTGTTTGAAAATTTTTCATTTAGATAAAGCACCGCTCGGCATTACGGGAATTTTGTTTTCGTTTTGCGGGGGGTATGGTGGGAGCGGAAGTTTTATTCCGCGTGTCGGTGCCATCAAAATAGGCTGGGCTTGACACTCCCCTTCATCCCTTTGGCAAGGCATCCACAGGGTCGGAGTGGTGAGTCCAGCAAACGTGTTCTCCATTCGGGGGCGACCGCAAAATCCACTCGGGCTACGAGGTTTGTCTATTGAGGAAACGTCCCTACTCTCATATGTTACTTCGTTGTGACTGGGCATCGGCCTTTCGGGGTCGATGGGATATTTGGATGGTCTCTTCAGCAGACGGGGTACTTGTCCCTCGGGAATATCCGGTCGTCACCGGATGGACACACCTGGTTATTATTAATTTATCACAGTTCCTCAAGCTTCGTTCAATGAATTCTGGTGCCTTTAATCTAATTTCATTTTTTATAATTTGCTTTGATTTTGATTTTTCTGTTCCACGGTGTAGGCCATCCATCTAGCTGGCAAAACATCATCGTGAGAGAGGCCTCTGCGTTAATTAAATTGTTTTTTTTAAATAGAAGCCAAATGTTTTATTTTATTTTAGAATCAAGTAACCAGTCACATGATCTATTTGATCCAATGGTTCACTTATTTTACCATCTGAATTTTGTTATTTTAATAATGTTGATTGATAATAATAAAGTTAGTGATGAAAAAAAATTAAATTTAAATTTAAATTTAAATTTTAATTTAAATTTCAATTTCAATTTTAATTTCAATATCGATTTCATTTCCATTGAACTTTCCAGTTTATGTCTTTGGACCATAACAACAATCACATTGTTTATATTACACAAAGAAATGTAAACATGATTACGGAACATTCAAAGTATGTAATACACCAAATCGATCTCACCACCAGCTATGAAGATATCCTGAATAAAATACTCGTAGAAACGGAAACTCAGCCGTTGATTCCTCAAGCATCTTAAAACCTTAGCTTAACTAGCAGGTCAACGAATGGGGAAACAACTAGAGGAGTTCAAGACACAACCATCGAAAGTTAAACGTTCAATCCATTGGATTGGTTCAGACTGAAAGTAGATTGCGGGATCACCAGACGTCCCGGATTGGAATGAAATTCTCAGAAGTTAAGACAGAAAAAATGAAAATAGTTATGAACAATACAAAATCAAAACAACAGTTACACAAAAAACACAACAAACCCTTAGTCAACACAATGAGATTACAACTAGACAATGGCACTAACGCAGTTATCCAACAAACACAGTTTAATCTAAATTTATTCAAAATCTTTTAGATCATGTCGCACTGTCAACCATCTCTCAGAAACAAAATTATTTAAACATGTCACTAGTTGACGCTAGATTAAAAAATTATTATAAGCAAACATATTTGTTTATTTGTTGTGAAATTTTACGATTCTAAATTATTTTCGTTTCAAGTTCTATCAATTAGTGGCTCCATCTATTTGAAAATGGTTTAAAATATTGACGTTAGTGGCAACCAGCGTCAATATTTGGCACTATTAAACATAAAACGTGTTCGCTGACGCCTACTGGAAAACATGGTCGGTCTATTGAATCCAAATTTAAAATTATAGTTTTAAATACAAATATTAAATCAGTCTAATGCTACAGGCACATTACTAGTTTCTTAACTAGAATTTCGGGATCACAATTTTTTAAATGAAAACTAAAGACACACTTCCGTTTGTTTTGTCTTTTTGATACCAAAATTTAATTTTATTTAATTTATTGGCCTTTCAATCACCGCCTAGTTATCGCCACTTCCTATTCGAGCGAAAGGTAATATTTGTTTATATGAGAAAAACCCTCATTCTATTTTATTATTATTCATCATTTGTTACAAATAAAAGTAATTAGAAGGTTCAATGCTAAATGAATCGATTAGGCCAGATTCCTTCGAATAGGCAAAAAATAATGAGGCAGATATAATTTTCTAGATGCATTTACACCCTTCCTTGATGATGTCCCTCTCCTAACTAAGTCTTAGAACCGCAGCTAAGTTCAATGTTTTAGGTTGAAGCGATCACCAGGTGACCATTATGTTTATATAATAGGAGAACTTTTACTAAGGCATGAAAGGTGCGAAAATGCTCGAAATAAACATGATTTTAGTTCTGTTCGCCACTTACCTTTGCAGATTCTTGAAAAGCCCATAACACACTTAGTAGTTACCGCCTTAATTTAGTTACCAAAGAGGTTTAGTAGAAAATAATAATAGAATTCGAGATATCAACGTTTAGGCAGCTTATACAATTTGGATTTTAAAAACCCATGACAAGTAGTTTACCATCGTATCGAGCCTAATTAAATTGTCAGTCGTTAGTGATAAGAATAACGCTAGGCCAAAATGAATTAGCAATTAAATAATTGAGTTCGCTTGAAAATTGCACGATTCCTCGATAACGCTTAATATTTTTAAAAATATTTTTTGGTCCCATCGACAAGCACTTAAAAATTCCGAAAAAAATCCATTTATCAAGCAATCCCCCTGTCATCCAAACCAATCACAATGAACAATCGAAAACAATTACAATTGGATGCTGGCTGACAAAATACAATCGTGAAATGGAATGAGATGGCGATTTTTTCTCAATCAATAACACCGCCTTACACAGAGCTGTATTATTCTTATGAAATTAAACTACACTGTCTACATCTATAGAAATTTATTATAAGCTTTATAAAACTATATTTTAATGCCACCTTGTGTCTAATAGTAAAAACTATGTTTAGTACTGACATCTATTCTTTTTAAAATTAAACTGTAAGTAATAGCTCATTATTTTTGTTTCTCTGATATTTGCTTAAAATGATTTTTGATTCTATTTTGTATAGATGGCAGTAGTATCAACACAATACTATTTTGACATGATTAAACAAAATTTTTATAAATTAGATAGTTCTATAAATTAGGTTAGCATATAATCAACGTTAATTGAAACTGTATACATCATAAATATATGTACATACATACATTAAAACAACAAACTGAAAGCACATTTGTACTCAGCACTTTGAAAATTGAACTCAGCAAAAATATCAAATGTCACCTACTTCATTGCAATACTTCAAGTTTTCGGCTACAAAAAAATAATCACTTCGTAGTTCGTAATCGTACGTATTTTCGACTTTCGTAGACCATTTGAGGAGACGCAGCAGCTAGAGAGACGCTCAATCAAATAGAATAGTTTTAAAATAAAATAAAAATTATTTTTCACTTAAGTTTGTATTTTTAAGCCAACAAATAAAAAGAATGATGTTATTTCATCATATTTTAAACTTGTTTCTGTGATTTATAATTTAATATCAAAAAGTCAAAGTAGTTTTAGTTTTGGGGAAAAAAATCGAAAAGCACGAAAATTAAAAAATATTGTGGATAAAATAAAAATCAAGGTAAGTCGTCCATTTTTATTTTCTAACTGTGCAAATAAAAAAGAAATACATACTTAATTTTTTTTTTTGGATGAGCGTTCTATAAACACGTGACATGTTCTACAAATTCTATTTCCTTTTCTAATTCCTATTTATTTTTATTAAATATAATAATTCGGATAAACCTATATCAACATGGTCTGTCGCGGGTCAAGGTTGATACTATTTGTATTTGTGTTGTTGTGTTCTGCCATCGGTAAAAAAAATCGCGGGTGCGGGTGTGAAATTTTATATTTGTATAAGCTGACAAAAAACATCTATTTTTAAACTAAATAAAAATAATAGATATTTATTCTAGATTATAATGTTTGATAGATCTTCCCAATCCTACGTAAAAAGGTGTAAGATGTTTCGCTTCAGAGACAAATTGGTTATGTGGAAGAATTTTTTGAACGTTTCCAATTTCCTGTGCTCCATAAAACGTTGCATAGGTGTCAAAGAATTGTACTTACATTTATTTTAATGTTAGCAAAACAGAATTTTATCAAAATAATTTATCGAAACATAGATAATATTTTGGTTTTTTTCTGAGTATTTGTTGGCATACTCAAACAATTTTTATATCTAATAGATAACAAAATATAAAACCTGCATTAAAAATTACGAATGTTATTATAATTTAATCGTTTTAAAAATAGCATGTGTGTGTGTGAATGTAATTTCGTTGTTGTGTGCACGGTGCACCCGAATACTTATCGCAACGATTTGTTCCTGTGCGTTTGGAATATTGTATCACCGAGATTAGTATAGAATCGACATATTATTGCGCTACATTTTTAACCGCTTTAAAATTGTGGTTCGTTGAACCAACGAATAACACTCGGTTCGGTGACGTCAGCTTATTAATTTTAATGAAATTTGTCTTGGCGAAAATTCATTCCAGAGTATCGAACTAGAACGAAAACGTGTCTTAAACGATAAATTACGCTAATTATCATTTTTCACCTGTTAACGACTAATTACCATTATGATCGCTATAGGCAAGCGAATAATTAACTACACATAATTGTATTTAACGATATAGCTGGAAAAATTTCTTGACCAACCAATAAACATAAAAATCGCAAAATTTAAATATCAAGAACTTTAAATCAAAGTTTTAATAGACTGCATTCATCATTTCAGAAAACTATCCTGCTTGTCAAACTCGTGGGAACAGAAATAGTTGGTCCTATTATTTTCATATTAACGCCTTGTACAATATATTGTACATCGACTTGGAACGCACCTAGCGAGCGTAATAAATTTTTTGCTTCAAAAATGTGTGTTAAATCATTTGTTTTTATATACTCTATTGTTATAGTATTGTGAATTTTTGAACAATCATAAAAATTAGTTTTATGACAGTTTTAATGATGTAAGGTTGTGTGATTTACTTGTCCCAAGATAGAAAGAATGTTTTAACTTCTGTAAATTAATTTTTAAGATATATCCCTAATGCAATTTTCGAAAAATATGCCTTTCATACTAACCAATACGACCACTAAAGCACCTTTACTGGATAGAAAGCAAAGAATGTGTAAACGAAATAAAATTATTGGTCGGCTTACATATACTAATGGCCTGTCTGGTTTCCTCGTATATGTTTGTATTAGTCACCAACTTTGAATTTTGAAATTTTTTATTAAAAATTTGATCAGAAAAACGGTTTTTTCAACTACGGCAAAACTTATTTGCCGCTGATAATGTAGAACGTCCGAAAAACTGCTCGGATAAGTTTTACATAACTAGGCATTTGATAGATGCAGTCCGTGCGCACAATGTTTGCCTATGAATGTGGAGGAAAATATCTACATCAATGAACAAATAATTAATTTTAAAGGGCGATTGTCTGTAAAATAATATATGAGTACGGCTTCTTCATATATCAAGGAGCTATTACAGGGCATTCACTGATGTATTTTATCTGCTTCGGATTCGGTGCCAGCTTAGTATTGAAGCTATCGGACAAGTGGTGCAGTGGTTAAAGCTTTTGCACATGGACCGGGAGGTACTGGGTTCGAATCCCATCAGAGGCTAGATGCCGACCCACCGTCCACGTCAATGTACAGGTTGACATGGAGCTTGCAATGTGCAGGTGGTATACTGTAATTGTGAGTAGGTGAATGGGTTAATGATGTGGTGTGAATGCGTGGTATCACAATGGGCCAAAAATGTCCTAAGTGTCAACCACTGAAACCTAGTATTGAAGCTAGCAGAGAGACTACAAAATCAAGGGAATACAACTTATTTTTTGATAATTTTTTCAGCTCTTATAATCTATGTGAAATTTTGAGAAGCTAAGGAATTACGATGGCAAAGTTACTCTAGTTAAATAGCGCTATAGTTGAAAGCAATAAATCTTGAATCGAATTTTCTTGGGGTTGGCTTCATCGATACGGCTGAAAGATGGGAAAAATTTGATAATAAATACATTTCTCTAAGTATGTACACCAACAACTAATTGACCTGAGATCGTTCGGTTATTCAACAGAAATCGTGATCGACCAGCTTTTAGCTATTACCGTGTGTTCATTCAATCAAGAAAGTGGCCGTTGCCCATCACAACACATTTCATTAGTTTCGTAATTTGTTCAGGCTGGCTTGAGTATAAGCGGGATAGCGAATTACGAAACATACCAAAAAAATATTAAAGATCTTTAAGAATTTCGCCTTGATATTGACAACTCTTTATTCATGCGGAGAGCTCGGTGAAGCACAAAAAAAAATGCAAATCCGAGACGAGGTCAATCGAAGATGTATGCTTCAATGATATGGGTCATGTTGCCGCACATGACAAGAAGTTGAAACTCACGGCGCAAACTTTTAAACTGTAAAAGCAGAACATTCTTCTTATGTAAACAATGTAAAGTTCACCTTTGTATAAATAAAGAACGAAATTGTTTTGCACAATTTCATACAAAAATCTAATTGAGATCAACAATGTAATTGACGGAGTATCTGTTATGAAATGTGCAATAAAGAATTCCTTTTCACACGAAATAAACACTGTTTGAAACTTCTTGTACAATATATTGTACATTTTCAGGGGCACAGGAAAAGGGATTAGGCCGTCAAAAAAATTAATGAAATGCTTGAATGTTTAAAAACTAATCAAGTAGTCCAAAAAAAGTCCAAATATTTTTTTGCTATATTATTTAAAAATGGCGTTCGAAAGGGTTAAACAAATGATTTGTTTTGTTTTTTGAGGTTTCCATTCTGCTGCCGTGAATTTCTGTGAAGATTTAAAATAACGAATACAGTTTCGTTAAGGTAAATGGACGATGTAATTTTTTTGTAAGATGAATTAATTAGACCAAAAATATAACGTATATTTAAAATCATTGTATTAATTCTTATCAGAAATTATATAATTCCTTTACAAAATTTTTCTGCAGAATTAATTTACGCGGATTCAATTCGATCTCGCAGACTATTATTTTGATTTTAGTTACCTATTAATAATGCCGATTTTTCTTCAATAATTAGATTTGGTTAAATTTTGAATTTTTTTTAGCAAATTATTCCGAAAGTGTTCATTTTAACTCTCTAATGCTAATGCCCGGTTGCGCAGAAAAATGACTAACTAGTTAGTTGTGCGTCAGTTAAATGTTTTATATGAAATTTGTTTTCACCACTGATCTATATTACATGGATACGACATGTCAAAAACTATATGGTAGTGCAAAAATAGTTCTACGTTTGTGACAAAGACAGAAAAATTTTCTGTCTTTTCTTCAATTCCGAATTTTCTAAAATCAAATTAATGTAAACAGAAAACAAGTTCCTATGAGTTTGACGCTTTGACGACAAGAACTCTTTTTTTTATTCGAAATATTTGCAGGAGAGCATTTGAAATATTAAGGGAAATCGTAAGAAGAAATTTGCATACAAAAGCGGTACCACATGAATTAAATGAATAAAATGTGATTTATAATTTAAACCATTTGAATATTCATGACTATAATAATAAAAGACCAATTTCAGAAAATTTCGAAATTAAATCTATCTTCGGTACGGTCCTATCTTTCGGAAATATTTTTTTAAAGCAAGAGGTGTGTATAAACGAGCGATATGACTATACAAAAAAGTGCTCCCATTTTTAGCTGTTGTTTTATATGGTTTCTGACATTGATGTCGTATCCATTGTATATAGATCAGTGGTTTTCACAGTTAGAAAAAAATCATCGCAAACTTGATTAAATTATTCCATGGAAATATTTAACGATTAGTTAAAAAATTATTCAATCAAAATTGGCCATTTAAATTTATACACATGCTAAATATTTCCACATCAAAATTGTCCAATAGGTCATCGTTCATTCTTGTTATCAACCGATTTCAAAATTAAACTTTGTTTTTGGTTGATTTAAAGGAATTTCACTGGATAATATTCATGTAGTCATTTACCATTTTAGAGTATTAAAATGTAACATTTAAAATATAACAATTTTCGGTGCAACTCGCTACTTTAGTTCTTATGTTCCATAATAAATTGCCGTTCCAATCTGTGAATATCACGAATACATACAGGTGTTACATATCTCGAATATCAAAAGTCTCAAAAATCTTTAAAGTAACATAATTAATATTGACACACAATAAAACAACTTAACCTGTAAGGGCCAAAACTCAACATTTTAACTATTTTTCTATGTGCAAATACCTAGTTTAAGAAAGTGGAACATTTCTTTCATGGTATAAAATTAGAAATTATTTACAATGTTTCAAGCCTAGCAACGGAAACGCGTCTGTTCAATGCGAATAATTGAATTAAGCCTTTATAACGTTGAACCGTTGAAATTGATTAAATCTTTTATTTTTCAGAACCTCCAAACCAAAAAATAACTTTTAAGAAAATGAAAAAAAAACAATATTCGGGCGGTGATAGAGCAGTAACGATGATAAAAGTACGCTCACATCTAGGCATATCAATTTCGCTTTAGATAGAGGGGTCAAAAAACTTTAAATAGTGGCCAAAATGTGATTGTACTCCATCGAAGAAGGCCAAAAGCTTTCTCTCAGCTGGGAAAGTGGAGACATTCGGTTTCCAGAATTCTCACGTTATCATTGGTGGCTGCTTCATAAAACGTAAAATAATTACGGAACGAAGAAAATAATCGTTTTCATCGTTCAATCGTTTTAACCATCACAATGTTAAGAGGCTGGTAAATGATACAAACTAGGCACAAACTTCGATAAAGCATCAAATCAGTGATGTTAGAACATATCAACAACAAAATTGTAATTATTATTACATTTTTTTATTTTCTACCATTGTGAATTTGAGTATCTAGATTTATTCTTTGCAATTAACAGCCTTATGCCTCAACCAGTCAGACTTAAGAGCTTAAGTTACACGCTGATTGCACCACTTCGGTTAGTGCTACAATCACCAAAATTGTATAGGCCTCTCGTTACAAATAAACAACTGACCTCTAAAATTTTGGTGGTCGTACCGCTCTCCTAAGTGGTCCAAAATGGAGCACAACTTAAGGCTGACTGGTTGAGGCATTATTCCGGTAGTCGAGTCGTTTGTCGTTTCATGTGACTATATATGCCAAAAAGTGACGAAACGAAAGACAATTAAAAACTCCCACGCAAAATTAAATTCAAAATAAAAAATTATTTCAAGATAAGCGTTTATTCTAAATTTATTTCTGATTTTACAAATAAAAATATTGTTTTAAATATCACTTATCCATGCTACAATATCAAAAATTATCAATTATGTGGTTTTACTAAACACCTATTTCTTTTTTAATTTTTTGCTTATATTTCGGTTAAAAATAGTCCGATTTTGTTAAAAATTGATGGGAAAGAAACAACGGGAATATTGTACTAGCGATTAGAATATAGTTTAGCATAACCACTTATCTCGACTGTGATTATGTTAAATTGCCACAGAGACCCCTACAGATGTTGGAGACGGAAAAATACACTTTATATTTGGTCTATTTTCTTGGCACGTTGCAACACCACCATGGCTAAAGCAAAAAATAAAGCATTTTAAAGTTTTGCTTTAGCTGAATATCCACTAGATGTCAAAATATATTTTATTCTTTCATATATTATGGAATAATATATAAATTTCTATAATTATAAAGTGTTTAATATATACCATGTTTCCATGAACCGAGTTAAGTTAGGTTTCGTTGAGTTTAAAACATGGCGGCGTTAACCCTTACCGTTCCCATGAACATCGCATAAATCGAGTTAATTTGACAGTTGGTGTCTAATGTGTATACCAAAATTTTTTAATGTGTTTTGTATTTCGTCATAAGTGATGTATCATAAGCTTTGACCAGCGAGTCTGTAAGAGTCAGCAACGAAACCTTACAGAATTTAACGAGAACGTTTTATTACAGAATATTTGACATTTTGACCAGCGAATCTGTAACACGATTATTATTGTCAATTGAATTTTCAAATGTCAATTTGCAAAATAACAAATTAACCACACCACGATTTTAGTCAAAAATGAATCTATTTGAGAAAATTGAACAGCTTTTTACTCTATTTAAAGGACGAGGGGGCAAACAATAAAAAACCGACTTTTGTGGTACGAGAAATAAATCGCACAAGAGACAGATTACTATGTATGTAACAAGTATGTAGATTACTATGTATGTAACTACGGGAATTTAGAGATTTATGTACATAATTTATTAAAGGTAACGTTTTTAGAAATTGTCAACAGCAATTTTTTATCCACACTCGAATGACATGAGGTTTTAAACATGCTGATGTACCTTGTGCGGCCACAAATGTTGGTGAACAATCGGAATCTATTGAGCTGAAAAGAGCTGATGAAAATGTACATAAAATATTATTTAAATTATTAAAATATAAATAAATATTTGAGCACATAAATTATAAAAATGTAACACATATCAACATACCGCCATTTCAAATATACAATTATGACGTTTCCTTCAGTTTGAGCGATAATTTTGGCTCTTGTTACGGATTGCTAAATGACAATTCAAATTTAACGAAACTGAACGAAAAGTACTTTGAGTTTCGCTGGTCTGTAATGTCAATAAACATACATTTTTCAGATGTCGCTTTGTTACTTAAATTTTTTACAGACTCGCTGGTTACGCCTATAATTTGAAACAAATTTTGTGTTGTTTTTTATATTTTGAAAAATTTTTAGTTTTAATAAAATTTTTTTTTAAATTTTTCTATTTATTTTCAATATTTTCGGAGTTTTTATGTGTTATGCCCTGCTTCTTAAATTCCTCCTCCACAATTTTAAATATATCACATTTTCTATATTTTTTTACCATCCATTAAACTTGTTATTTTTTTTCCTCGAAAATAGAAAATACATTTTTGCACTCATCATGATTCCAATAAACGCGCGACGACATTTTTTTAAATTGCTTGATGCTAACTAGATTTCACATTAAAAAAATGAAAAAAAATTTGACAGATAGAATCTTACTCAACCACACTAGTTTCGTTGAGTTAATTTGGATTTAACGAAACTTGACCCAAATCTGCGTTTCCATAGACATAAACCTGAGTTAACCTAGGTTAACTCTGTCATGGAAACATGGTAATAATTCTTTTTGCAATACATAAATTGTTGCATAATATGAATACACAAATATTATTTTATGAAATTATTCAATAGAATTTTAAATGTTTTTTGCACCGCTTATTGTATCCAGCGCCAAATAAAGCTAAAGGCAATATATTTTCTCTTTCGTAAGGCATTGCATGAAAATTTACGAATTATGATTAACCATTATTTTTATTGAAATTTCTGTTTTTTCTTTGTTTTTGATTAAGTGGTAAAGGCCTTGATTTTTTCTAATCTTCTAGGTAAAAGTATGTTCTTATCTTCTTGCTATCGCCATTTCTTCAAACACTTAAATTTATTTACGAAAGATTTATTAATTTGGAATTCTTAATTTGAAGAAATGTTCACGATTAATTTTTTTTATTATATTATGTACTAATTATATTCATTTTCGTTAAAAAAAAAAACTCTAGATGGCGCTTAACATTGCTGTACCACTTTCGGGAGTAGGCGATTTTTTTGAAGGATTTGGTTTGCTATCACCCATTTCTCCAATAAGTGTTGATTGTCGGGAAAATTTGAAACTTCTTGTTTCACCAATTGGAAGTGAATCAAGTGGAGTAAGTTCATTAGATTCTGAGGAATCTAAAGAAAAGGTAAATTTTATTATTTTATATATGGTATGAGTAATTTGGTATGTATGTATCATGTATTTTGGCCAGTATCAATCTCACAACTGGGAAACACATACAAGTATTTAATTACTTAATCAAACATTCCCGGGAAGGTCTGAGGAATAGCAAACAAAATTTGTAATATCTTAGAAAGATGCATCTCTAATGAGTTGGCAGAGTACCAGAAACAGTGGAAAAATCGATATTTTTCTTTGAGAACACTCTGTTGCTAGCTAATTTAGTACAATCTGTGAGCTAAGTTTATAAAATTTAGAACTCAATTCAGACTAATCTGATACTGGCTTAATTTCATAATACATAAGTATATTATACAAATTATGATTAGACTGTGTATTTTTGTTTGTTTACACATTTTATTTTTTAATTGATCGATTGAGCCATATTTTTTTATTTCTGGGGGATATATAATTAAATATGTATGAGTTATCTTGATATTTTTAGGAAAAAAATAAGTAATTCTAAAAATATACGTGATTTACGTGACGATTTTATATGTATGTACGTAGGAGAATCATTTTACAACGCTAAGCGTATTCGTGTATAAGAGAAATGATATTTTGCATACAAAATAAAAATGTTTTTAGATAAACTAATTTGATCTTTAATATAATAATTTTTTAAGATCGTCAAAATATTGTAGTGGCTTACGACGCCAAACATTGTAATAGCTAAAAATTTAATGACAGTAAAATTGTACATATACATATTTATTATCACCAATAACAAGTACATATTTAGTTATTTATTTCACGGCAACGGTGAACGCATTATATCACATTTTTATTTTATTTTATTTTTGATAGCGTATCTTATCTATGTTAATAATAAATAAATTAGATTAGGTGCATGTTGTGAAATGATCAAGGTCATGGTATGATAATTCATGGATAAATATTTAAAAATTTAATTATTTGATGATGACATTTTTTCAATACACAATATTTATAAGCTCAATCGATCATCTTGCTTCTTCATTTTAGTCTCGGCAACCTTAAAAAATTTATGATTTATTGACATTTCAGAAGTCTCCATTCAAAGAAGAGGAACTTAAAATAACGTACAAAGGTCGAAATATACTTGACTTGCATTCAAACTTAAATGACAATCAATGGAAATTTTCTCCGGCAGTGCTTCCTGAAAATAATTTTAAAATGTATTTAGCGAATCGTTCGCAATATCATCGCCTATCAAATAACAGTCAAATGCAAGACTATTCTTTATTAAAGTGCCAATGCTGTGATTTTCGTTATCCAGTGGAAAATTATAAGTATAACTTATCTGGTGCTGCTGCTGCTAATCATAATAATGTTAATATTAATAACAAAAACAATTTTGCTAACAATAATTATATGAATAATATAAATAATAATTATGTTAATAACAATAATAATAATTCACGTAATTACCAATCTTTCAAAAAATTTTATGATGATTATAATAAGACCGAAACCAATTTTAATAATAACATAAATAATAATAACAATAATAATAATAATAATAATTCATCGATAACCTATTGCCTATATCGACAATTTTAAATGTGAGGAAGTTTGTTATTTTGGAGATCCATTTTGTTTCTTTCGTGTTCCTAAACAATTACAAAAAAAATACCTGAGGCTATCCTCCATTTAAATTATGTATAATTAAAAAACACCTCATGCTCAAAACTCTTTCAACAAGACACCCATAACATTATTGTATTTTAACTGGGCTCTATTTATAATGTTTTTTTTTTAGGTTATTAGTTTTTTTTACATGTATTTAAACAAAAAGTCACTTTAAAAAAATCATGATTTAGGTCCGGGAAATATTAGGTTTTATTGTGTAAAGTGACTGATTTATTATTATTATTATTTTGTTTCTTCTGAACAGGTTTATATCAATGCTGTTAAATTAAATTAAAAAATTATATAAAAGAGACTTATTTCAATTTTAGCCAAGCTATAATTTTATGGCAATTTTACTGTGATAGATTTTTTTAATTTTTACTGTGAACGAAGAATGTAAAACTTCGAGTTTCACTTAATAATCAGCCATTCTATGAAATAATATAGATTCGCACAACAATATCATCTCAAATATAATATTTGGCAACTCTGGTCTATAAACCATTTTTTCTTGTAGAGAATCATTCGTATTTAGGATCATTGTATAGGAAATGAACTGCCAATTTATTTTTGTTGAGTGTTAATAAGTCAAGTGTCCAAAGAATATTAACGTATGAATAAACCTGTTCACAAATTATTATTATTATTATCTTGCAATTGACAAAACTTATATATTTATTATAATTAATATATTTTTGTAGATAAATAATTATTATAATTAAATTTTTTGTTTCTCGATACTCGAAATACTACAAACAAAATTTTCAATTTTTTACCATTTTATATAATTTTTAGTCACAAATTTAAGTCAATTAGTTGAAATTATTATTATTATGTTTATGCGCAATTTATTTTTAAGATAAGTTTTTTTGAGTGGCAATTTTTAATTGTTTTTCGTTTAATATTATTAATCGAGGATTTATCAAACAGAATTTTTTTGCAATAAGAAAACGTTAAGTATCCACCAGTATTACAACTTAGATGATCTATCAAACTCTCGTGTGACATCACTTCATAATTTGAATATGTAGTTGATTTTTGTGGTGGTTTAAATGATTTTCTCAATATTTTGGTTTCACGATTCGTGTATTTTGTGCCATATTAAAATTCGTCTGCTTTTTATACTCGTGATCGTTTCTGATCAAATTTACTGTTTTTTATTTATTTATATATTTGTTTACACCAAAATTTGAAGCTTATTTTATTTTATTTATTTCTTAATTGCATTTTAATTCACCACAGAAAAATATGTGCATACTATTAATTACCAAAAATTAATGTGATTTAAAAAACAACATTATGAACGTTATAGTTGATAATCCCACCACTAAAATTAGCAACACCAACAATAATTATTAGCCAAAGATAACAATTATTTTAAAAAGACGTTTTTCTTTAGAAAACTATGACTGAATAGGGACTGTTTGTTGTAGGTGAAATTGATAGTTTCAGGGTCAGTTAGGTTTTTTTTTTATATTAAGTAGAACTTAATTCCATAAATAGTTAGACATTCTAATATGAAATGGTAAATTCGTTTGAGTGTCTGTGATTAGCATGATTTAACTTAACCACAATCTTTACCAGTGAAAAAATCTCAACTTAATACTAATTCCACCTAAGGTGAATATGTAAAATGAATATGAAAGACTCTTATTTAAAAGAGAAGTTATATTGATTGTAACATGACAATAGAATTATGCTAAAAATTAAAATACCAAACAAATGATGGAAAATCTTGTTATTTTCTAAATACTGAAATATTGTATATACTATGTGATAGAAGCGGATGAATTTAATTGGGTGTGTAATTTAAAGAAAATTTTACATTAAAATACGAACTGTACAAAACGAACTGATAGTTTAAAAAACGAAATGTGATTAGGTACTGCATCCAACAACAACGACATGTCTTGTTTATTACACACTCGGTAATTCGATTCGCCTAATCGACCCTGTTTTACAACAAACATTCCATATAAAGAAAACGATGCAAAATAAATGGACATTCCTTACAAGGTTTAAATCGAAAACTCTAACCAGTGCTTTAAGACCTTAGAAAATTTTTTTAAAAAATTCTGTTTGAAGTCCTGCATATTTTATTAATATATTCCAATTTTGTTGATTTAACAGAGATTATTTGCTTTCAGTTATTTATTTAATTTAATACAATTGTTTATTTTATTAAGATTTTATAGGGCAAATTAAACTTAACCATATCGTAATTATAATTTTTTTTGTTATAAAAAGAAAACTACTCAATTTTTTGTTTTTGTTTGTGTTTCTTTGTTTTTATTTTTATTAATTTTTTTTTTGCGGTGATGAGATAATTTTTTTTTTTTTGATAGAATAAGAAAATAATTTTAGAAAAATTATGTTTTTAGTATTTAATGTTAAAAATAAATGCTGTGCTATTTTCATCGAAAATCAGAAAATTAAAATTAATCAAAAAATATATTTTGCTAAATTATGTAAAGTACATTTTTTAAATAATTGAATAGATGATCGATATTAACAAAACAAAAAATTTCATCGTCATGGAATGGAATTAATTAGAGGTATATATCAAACAAAAATACGTAAAAATATTATATAAAGTTGATATTGACGAATTTATTGTTATTGGAACATTCACACACATTACAGGTGATTGTGTAAAATGTTAACGATTATAAAAAAAATGCTTGCATATGAATTGATTCCATTGATGTGACCACTAAACTATCTAAGATAAAATTGTGGGTTTTGAACCCCTCTCTCCAAATATAAATTTATGTCAAAAACTAAACCTGAACCAATTTAAATGTGAATATCATACTACTAATTAAGTGTTTCAATGTAATATTAAAATTTACTGATTAGGTAATTTCCATCCTCATAAATACATTATATTTTTAAATAAATAGTAAACTTCAACGTACTCCAAAACATACCCAATTTTAGTAATACATATATATTTAGACAAAACAAAGTTGGTTGATAAACTTATTCTAAATAAATAATAATTTAAAAAAAAATCAAATTAAACAAAGACTTAGATGTTAAATTAATAAAAAAATTACAAAACAACATATAAATTAAAAAACAGAAATAATCAAAATTTCCATAATATTTATTAATTGTAAGACAAAGCATATAAATAACGTAAGAAAAAAATTAAATGTGTTGCCTAAAAAATTGAAACAAATTAAATTAATAATAATTCCAATAATTAATTATAATATAAATAATAAATAACATGAAGCCTCTAAGAACTAAGCATATATATATATATATTAATAATGATTATTCAATACATATTATTAAGTTTAAAAATAATTATAATACATATTATATTTTAATTTATATATAAAATAAGTAAAACTAAATTTGAGTCTTGAAAAAAATTTGATCCTTAATTTAAAATTTATATTAATTTTTATTATTTTCTTGTTTAAGTATGTAATTTCCAAATAATTTTTGTTTCTAAAAAATGTATATTTCTATAGTACAAAATCGTGCCTTAAATAGAATTTTATTTGTATTTTAATCTTCCTAAAAATGTAAATTAAAACAGCCAAGTTGTGTTATGTGTGTGTGATTTAAATAAAAAAAATTTAAAAAAAAGTTGTAAAATACTTGCCTCCCGCGAAATATTCGAACGATTAAAAAATTTAAATGTTAATGAAAAACGATAAATTTGGGCAACATTAAAATACAAATATTCGAAAAAACATAATATAAAAAAATTATATAATTTAATATAAATTTGTTAATTTTTTTTTATTTTAATCTCACAGTGTTTTTTTAAGTTTTTTTCTTAAATGTATTTAAAAATAAAAATGAATTTGAGACTGTTTAATTCCAATGTGATAAAAATTACTGTATGTAATAATAAAAAATATTTATAATAAAAGTCATAAATAAAATTAATAAATAAAGTAAAATTGAGTTTGTTTTAAATTTATTCCATATATTTCTAATGTAGATTCGAGTCGAATACAATTATTATAAAACCTGCTTTTAAGTAGTATGCCAAATTTAAGCAAAAATTAGAAAAGCTTCACAGCTTAGCAAAACAATTTCGATGCATTTTCTCATATCTTCGTGCTTCTTTGAGATATTAATTATTAAGTCTTGGATTTCCTGACACGGAAATATTCTGCTAGAGTGCTTCTAGTGTTACTAGCCAACCACTTTTCACGATAAAAAATTCTGACTCGTATAAATATATATATATTTTCAAAACGAACTTAGAAAATTATAAAGAACTTTCATCCGGTGCCTTTTTTGCTCGACCCAGGTCTAATTGTCGGCCTGACATGCTATCAAAATATTCCCACAAGCTGAAATAAGAACACGTGTCTTTCATTTTATTCATGCCAAGAGCAAATTTTTCGAAGTGAATCGGACAATTCAATCCATATTCCCGATTACCGCATACTAACAACCGTTTTGAACGAAGGCTCCCTGCCTGAAACTTAAACCATCTTAACACAGCGACAACAGCAAGCAAACATTTATTAAACATTTAAAACTTATTGTGATAAAACGCTAATTGTAAATTTAAAAAATGATGCAAAATATTTACTTATTGGCCTTTGAAACGCCGCTTAGTTATCGCCACTTCCTATGCGAGCAAAATGTATTATTTGTTTATATGAGGAAGAGCCTCATGCCATTTTATTATCATCTCGTCATTTGTTACATTAATTGTAAATTAACCCATATTAGCCCAAATTAATTTTTTTTGAATAAAATATAGTAAGTATTTCGTATGATGAATTTGGAAAACAAAAAATTGTTGGAAAAATAAAAAACAACCGTTAGGTAACTGAAATGCAAGAAAATAGAAAACTGCAAAAATATCAATTCACCTGTGCACAGCTGCGATTGCAAAACCTATACTAAATATGTTTTCGAACGGATTTTTATTTAAACAGAACATTGCAGTAAAAATATACCGTTATAATTTATTCAATTCTCTTTTTAATAGATTTTTTGTATTGATCTAGAGATCGCTGGGCTAATATGGGTTAATTAAACATTTCACATAACATTCAGACGAATTACAGCCAACTATGAAGTTTATAAAACATCAAATTGGTTTTTAGGGAAATTGATCATATTTGACTCTAGTTCTAAAATATTCCGTCGGATGTCAGTAACTTTGCGATAAAAGGCGATAACATCAATTTATAATAAAATAATATGTGGAGTCAACTTCGCCATGTCCCATGGATTTATGGGGTACATGGCAAAAATACAAACGCGTTTATATCATGAAGTCACAAAACTGATAGACAATATCAGAGACCGACATTTTGAACGGATTTGTCGTTTGTACTGGATACATCTTGGTGGTTTTCATGCACAGGGTTGTGACCGATGATATTATAACGCCTCAACTGTATATTTGAAGAATTATGTACTAAAACAAAACATATTTTATTGACTTGTTGTTCTCTTCTATACAAATCATTGTATTATTATAGAAAACTTTTTATTGTTATTCTATTATATATAATTTTCTTTTCATTTTCCTACTGTCTTGTGTATTGAAAAACTGCTAAACCAATATTTCTATTGTCTTATTTCTATTTTTTTCCTATACATTGTTTAGTAGATTCTATTATGTTCTTTAAACTTCTTTTGTCTTTTGTACGAACTGTTATTAAAAACTTTTCTCTTACATATCGGTTTTTTTGTTTTATTAGTGTACTTTAGTTTTTCCTTTTGTCTTACATTCAATTTTTTTTTATTTTCATTTGGTTGTATTATTTTACGAATTTGCTATAATTTTTGTGTTTGTGGTTAAATTTGATAAATAAAAATAAATAAATTAATAATAGATAATAGCATATTATGTTGGGTTAGTGGGCCCAAATAGTATAGGGAACTATTATACGAATGGTGATTTACCATAAAAAAATGGGTATTTTAGAAGGTATAAGTAAATAAATTGCAGTATTGCTTAACTATCGGTATACCACTGTATCTAATCATTTTTTAAATAATCTGAAAATCATTTTCTTTTTTATTTGCTATCAAAAATAAAGAAGCAATAATTATGAAAAGCTGAATAAAAAGTTTAAAACTATTTTTTGTTTTATGATTTTTTTGTATTGTCTTCTGAAAACGAAGTAAAAAAACTAGCATCATAGATAAAGCACATTTTCTATTTTCTACATAAATTATGATTTTTCATCTTTTTAATTAGGAATATTTCCTTTTTATTATTTTTCAAATCAAGTGCTTACCCTTTTATTCTAATAATAATGTTGTTTTGTATTTTATGTTTTAAAGAGCATAAGTTATTTAGGTAAATAGGATGACCAGAGTCGGTTGGATATAATAAATATGCATTTTATAAATAAAATTGCATGCACAATCGGAAAACTATTCAATATCTTGATGTAAAACTTAAAAATGCTGTTTTTGTAATAATAAAGGGTGTTCCAATTTGAGAGTAATTTTTAAATTTGCCGCCATTTATATTTTTTTGCGTATACTGTAAAAAGCATTTTACTGCTATAAATATTACTGCTATTATTCCTTGAGTTAATGAGATCAATTCATACACATTCCACCAGCCACTTTATTCAGAATTTTGCATAAACATCTTCATTTGAAGATATACAAGATTCAGATAACAGCAAAAAATAAAGCCATCAGACTTTAAAATTCGCCAATCCACTGATTGCTCCATTCAATACAAAAACCTGTAAATGCGAAATTTTTCCTCAAAGTAGTCTTTAGAAATGAAGCAAATTTTCAAATAAATGAATCTGTAAACCAACAAAATTGTCGAATCTATAGTGAAGAAAATCCAGAAAGAATCGACGCATTCAAAGATAGTGATTATCTGTCTGGTGTGGTTTTTGTGCTGATGCGAAGAGGAACTGACAGAATGTCATCGAAAATTTATAGATATAAATTTAATCGTGTATGCATCAAAAATGCTTCAACGCTAATACCCCTATTATGGTTTTCGAATTTTACATTCCCGGCGAATGCAACTCGACAAACATACAATTTGGTACTATGGTTTTCGCATTTGACATTCCCGGCGAATCCAACTCACATTTTTGGTGTTACGATTTTCGCCTAAACGAGCTGAACTGTCAAAATGATTCGCCATCTTTTTGTAGGCGAATCTCATAAAATTGGGTTTCTGTTTTCATTTCACAGTCAAAATCAAACAATGGAGGTTCACGTGTAAGTAATTATATTTTTATAACATGAAGAAAACAACAAATGCCAGCCAATTTTCGAAATTAACGGAAGAGATTGAGAAAAATCCCGATATTTTCGTATCCGTGCGATGTTAATATTTTCATCTGGTTTATAAGAAAAAGATAGATCGACACTAGACAACATGATTTTTAACTGATTTCAGATTAATTGAAAAAAAAACGTAATTTATAAACACAAAATGATTACAACAACACAATTATTGAAACCACAAATGTCAAAAAACATTGTTATAAAAATTATTATTCGGCTAGTATTACAAGATGTGCACTCGCCAAAATAAAGGCGAAACCCATAATTCGAAAACCCAACTCCCACGAATTTAAGATTCACCGTGAATCGTTCGGCGAGGCGAAAACCATAATAGGGGTATTAATGTTCCAAACTTCTGGGGATTGTAGTTCACTTTGATGACATTTGGACAATATATGACATCTCAGGTTAAATTTATTAAACCACTTGGGTCATTGTAACGCATTAGAAGTCAGAGTACCTAAGACCAAACAAAAACCAGCGCCACACTAAATGATACTAATTCAGAGGCTCTACTGTTCAAATGCAGCTAGAGCTTATCATTAAGTGGTTATCAAATGCAGGGCTTCATTATCAAATGAAGGCCAACTAAAAATTGTCAATAAAAGGTAACAGACAACAGTATATATCATGACCAAATTTAAATTTGGCAAAAGAAATTATCCAATTATCAGACTTGTTAAGATCAGAAGCTTTTGAAGCAGAAATTTTTACAAAATCGAGGTTACGGATGAACGTACCATATAAAATAAGATTAAGGAAAACCAGATCATCTAGCGAAACAAGAAACCAAAGATGGAACGAATGATCCTTCCTTTCAAAAATAGATAACATTCTACAGTTGTCTATCAGAATAAAGCTCTCACTTCCAAAATCCAGCACAGGTTTTATGGGAGTTTTGTACAGCACGAGCTTAAACGATTGCTACAGATGTTTAGATCACAACAACCTTGATTGGGAAAAGAAAACTCGATGTCCAGCAGTATTTCGGGCTTTTATGTCTGATATTTGCCATAGAGATGCTAGTGGGTGTTAGTAGGTTTGTTTCACTGCTGTTCACTTTATTCAAACTGTCTTTGATGATGCTTACACTTCGTCTCTTCTTGATGCCTACTCTTCGTGCGGTTCATGTTTCAGCACAATATATAAAGTTTCGGCCGGAAGTAAAACTATGCCGGAAGTCGGAACCATGTAACGCTTGCAATGTATTTTGGACGGTTGTGCATCATTTAAGCTTTCAGCCTGAACCATAACGTCTGCCTGAAAACTCCAATGTCAGTCAGAACTAAATGAATCCAGTCAGTACTAATCCAACTATGATACGATTTTTCAGCTGGCACCAATGCTACTAGCCGGAATCATATAAAGTCAGCCAGAACAGGAGGATTACTAGCCAGAACGACTTTAGCTTGCACACTGAACTTTTGACAGTTGTGCAACATAAAATTTTCATCCGGAACCATGTCAATGTAAATCGGAACCACACATTGTCAACCGAGACCAAAAAACACCGACCGAAACTATATAAAGGAAGCGGGAACAAGACGGACTATTGCACAATGATCACGATGCGTCCACTATCTTAACTTCAGCTGGGACAAATACTATGCAGTTAAAATCAGAATTTTACCAACCGGAACCATTTGAAGTTTGAAAAATGGCACAAGCATAATAACAAGAGTCGGAACCACTACAATGTCAGGCAGAACCACATAGAGCCAGCTGCAATGTAACTTAAAATTTCAGCCGAACATACGTGTATGGGCTCTTGTAAAATTTAATTTGTCAATGACAATCTGCATCTCATTTGGCTTTAACTATTTTGTGAATGATAATCAAGTGGATAATTGAAATTTATTATATGTGATATGATGATGATGCCGATGAAATAAACTTAAAAGCTTTTGATTACAAAAAAAAAAATCTTAATTTTTTCTATGTGAATGTTTATGAATAAAAATCGAATCTGAGGGCTTTTGAAAATACAAAAACAAAGAACCAAACAATTCAATGATGTGAATCAGATGTGAAAATTAATTTGGTTTTTTTTGTAAATTTATACTCGTATGGCTGATGAAAACCGAAAATACTTTGAAATCATCACATAGCAGAGAGAACATACACAATGCATATGTGTACATACGAGTATATGCTTTTTGATTTGACACACAATATGTAATCAGTCAGTGAGTTTTGTTTTTTTTTTTGTTGGGTTTTCAATTATTCTTGAATACAAATGATAGAACAAAAATGAGTTCTCTATTTTCTATTTTCTATTGTGTCGTTTGAACAATGTTCCTGGCTTATATTATGGAAAACAGAAAGTATTATTTTATGTGTCGTCTAGTTGTTGCTGTTAGGTTTTTTTAAATCAATTTAATTTTGTATGTTTGACATACCCCAGGTTGTCCAATATCTGTTCAATTGAGTTTAAAGTAGTCTCGCATCTGGAGGACACTTTTTGGTGAACAAAATTATTTTTCTCATAATCATTTCAAAATTTGCACTACCCAAATTTTCTCGAACTTCTAATATGAAACTAACCTGGAAAATTTTCTAGCGACGAATCGACTCAAATTAAACCTATTCTAGACAACATTTTAAACGTTAAATTTTTGAAGTTTGTCCGAGTTCACTCCCCCCAATTTTTCCAAACTGCCAACATGAAACCTCACTGAATTGTTTTTTTTTATTTATCTTTGTTCCGGAGCACTACCAACTCTTTCGCGGTTCGCTTTTCCCGTCCTTACTTTTTCGTCGTTTCCCAGCTAATTCAGAGGAAAACTATTCGTCCTAAAAACCAGTTATCACCCAAAAGCTTACTAAATGTTATATGTATTTCTTTCTTTAGGGCAAGGTTAAATGTATAATTGAGGGTTTAATACACGACTATCGAAAGGAAATGTTAAATTTGTTAATGATTAGGCTCCAAAGTGGACTAATTTTTAAAAACGCACAAATCGATTTTCTTTTCGATTAATATACGACGACTATCAAGATTGACCTTAAAATCATGTAGAAAATGAAAATCTAAAAAATAATTATTTAAATAAATATTTACTGTAATCGATCCAAAAGTTACATCAAATGTTAAATATTTTTTGGTTTTACTTTACTTTTTTGGTTATATTTTTAAGATTTTATTAATCAACAAACCAGATTGAGACTAGGGAAAGTATAGAAAACGCTACCAGTGGTAAAAAATGAAGCTTGCTTCAGATACACCCGAGATACTTTTTCCATTTTTAAATTGATAATTTTAACATTAATTGTAATAAATCTATAGTTTTTATATTTTAATGCAATATACAAATAATATTAAACTTTCCAAGATCACTTTTCATAGATAATTCATAGGAAAGCCTGACTAAACTCTTTTTCGTAGTAATAAAATTTTCCGTGAGAGCACAATTGGACACATTATTAGATCTTGGAATTTTCCTCAATAATTGTTCTACAAAAAAGTTATATACTATTCTTAGGTTAGTTTTAAAGTATTTATTTGACAGTTTTGGGTCTAAATAATAAATTTAAAAAACAAAATAAATGTGCCGTTCCAAGCGTGGGAAACCTTCTCTCAATAGAGTTCGCTGTCGTGTCATGTTGGAAGACAATTTTTGGCGAGAATTGGATGAACTTGACATCAGTGATATATGGTTCCAACAATATGATGCCACACAGCTGTTAAGTCGTTGGTTTATGCTATCAAGTCAACAACCTTAGAGGAGCTCAGGAACAATATCGAACGTGAAATTGCCAACGTTCCGGACGATATGCGTGAAAGTGATGGAAAATTGGCTCCAAAGAATCGATCGCTGTAAACGTGCTCGCGGTGGTCAGTCATATGAACGAGAACGAATTCCATTGTTTAAATATATAATGTGTGGTTATAAAACCTGGAATAAATTTCAGCCCAATCTCTCAATTATTGTGTGTTTTATTTTAATACAAAACTGTTATGTCTTTATTGAAAAACCCGATATATTATCGTTTTATGGAGGGTTGATAAAACTAATTCATGGCCGCGAAAAACTACTTTGGATGCTAACTTCACACGCCCATATTTTTGATTTCATCGCATGTTAATCTGGAAAATCCATAAATAAACCGTATAATTAAATGGTTTAACTGAATCCTAGAAATACACCAGTTACTGAGCTCCTTGATCAAGGCATGCCTTCTGACCTTTGGATCCAAAACAAAGCCCACATATCATTATTTATGTACAGTAAAAAGTTTATTTAGATAAATAAATATAAAAATTAAATCGCGAATAATAATTGAAACATGAATGAATGCAATTTGAATGCTGTACCAACAAAAGACATAAAACAATAGATAACAAATATAAAAAAATGTAAAACATCCAATTGTTAGGAACATAATGCTGTGTGTGGTTTGATTTTATACTATTTTTTTGTTTGTTAAACATGCAGCATATATATATGCTATATACATATGTATGTATTATGTATTTATTTCATTGTTCATATTCAAAGATGTGTACACAATTGTGTACATCCATAGACTTTCACTAAGAGAGTACGGGTATATGGGTATAGTGTGGCGGCCAATATAATGAATCAATTCACTTTGCCTTTGAAATCAAATCAACTAAATATAAATAGTTGTAAAATGTTTGCGAGCTTTTTCCTAAGCCGGAGTACGCTGTACCAATAATACGTCATATGCATTGAAAATAAGTGAACCTAATTTTCAATTTTCCTTTTGCACGAAAAAAATTTGTAAAAGGTTGTGCCGGTTATAATGAAGGAACATTGAGGGTTGAATTTTCTTTTCGTTTTCATTCATAAACTGAAGAAGTTGGAAAAAATTATGAATAAAAATAATAATATATAAAATTATTATTAAATTGTGAATAGATAAAAATTTACATTTTTTTTTCATACATAATATTTTGATCAACAAAACATCTAAATTGATCGTGAATAGAACTTAAAATACAAGGATTTTTATGTATTTTTGTGATGTGGAAAATTGAAAAATATAATGAAAACATATTCATTGGTTTTAAATATAAAATAAATAGAAAAAGAAAATAAGTTTTCCATTCAACTACATAAATAAAAAAAAAACTCAATTTTTTTATTTTCATGTGGAATTTGAATAATAGATCAAAAATTAAGTTACCAATTCAAGAAAATGAATGTAATTACAGTTGATTCAGTCATTTTGAAGTTGTTTTTTTTTTTGTATGTTGTGTTTGTGTATGTAAATGACGATAGAGAACGGGAATATATGGTATTCAGGCTTGATGGTACGTGTACTGTGGATGTGCAGCGGTAACAAAAAATTACGAAAACCCTGAACAAGTGTATTTGAATTTCTTTTGTATTATATTCAGTCATTTCTGTGTGAAATACACAACTCAAAGGCGCTTTTATATGCGAACTTTCAAAAGAAAAATAACTTTTCTATTCTTTAAAATTTTCCCGTTTTTTATATTGGCGTGTGTGTGTGTGTATATATGAGAGATTGTGCTATTATTTTTCATTTCAATTGTGCTGCTTTGTATCCGTGTACCAATGGAAAATATATACCATGAAAATTTCGTATCTTTTTATATGAATTGGATCTTACCATTTTTTGGGAATCAAAGAAACTAAAAACAATAATAAATCGTAGATCTAAACTATTCGTCGGACGATACTTTTCCCACAGTAATAACGGACTTTCCAATAGGGACATATAACAATTTTGTATTTTAACACGAATCCCATGCGTTTTTCATGTTCTGTCGACATCAAAACATCAGTCAAGGTTAACATTTTTATCATGGTGAAGTTCACGAAAGAGCAACTTTTGGAAGTTATTAAAAATTACTACCGCGATTCTGAGCCGGTGGTCGCAACTTTAAGAGCGCTTTCTCCAATTTTCGGTAGTAATAATCATCCTCCAGAAAGGATGCGCGTGCTACAGTGGATAAATTCGAGTCAAAATATTCACTATTTGATATTCCTGTGCTATAGTGAGGCATCGCATCGGTCGAACTACCAAAAATATCGCAGCCGTAAGTGCTTTCAAAATAAGCCAAATCAGTCGAGTCCACGCCTTTCAGAGGAATTGGGAATCTCTCACACCACATTGTGGTGAATTTTGCGTAAACATCTTGGCTTACACCCTTACAAGATCAAATTAACTCAAGAACTACGCCGAAACTTCTCCGATTGGACTCTGCGAAAGTTTGCAGAAAATCCTGAATTTCATCGAGAAATCATCATCAGCGATGAAACTCATTTTAGGCTTAATGGCTGTGTTAATAAACAAAATATGCGTTATTGGACAGCAACAAACCCACATTTGCTTCAAGAAACACATCACAACCACAGAAAGTGACCGCGTGGTTTCATACCGGAATTGTGAGTAATAATTTATTTAATTTTATGTTCCGTCAATTTACGTTAAGTACATAATACCTAAGATAAGGATAAGATAATCGGCACGACATCACACAGGCACAAGGTCAAATATCTCATGATACTATACAAAAAAAAAGTTGTTTGTAAAAATTCGTCCTTGCCGCTTAAATTTTGGAGAACTGATTTGAACCGATATGATAGTCGTTTTTCTCGTAAAAGATATAATTTTTAAAATATTTGCAAAAAAGGATATAGCTCGTATGGGAGCTGACACTTTCGGTAGACCGATTTCGACCAAAATTTACTGGGATCTAACTATTTGATTAAAAAGCTTAAGTATGATCGCAAAAACTGATCTGGACAGGTATTCTGAAAAGCTAATTTAAAATCTTTTAGTTCATAATAGTTTTTCCTAAAAATCATATTTTGGAAAAATCGAAAAACCCCTATACGGAAACTACCACTTCCGGTGGACCGATTTTATCACAAATCACTGGAATCTTCCAATTTGTGGTAAAAGCTTCAAAATGAAGTTGTTTGAAGCTATCTTTTTGACTTCGGCAATAAATACAGCGAATGGTGCAAAAATCTCGAGGTCAAAATTTTCGTCTACGTAAAACAAAATGACAAACAATAAAATTATTTCAGATCATTTTTTAAATTTTACTGAATTTTGATAAAAAGATTTATTTCAACAAAATTCGATATCTCTAAGATCCAGGCAGAATCTTCACCTAGTTGTATTTTCCATAAGGCCGATTTTAAGAAGCTTAATGAGTTATTGGCTAATACCGATTTTAAAATCATTCTCGACAATAATCACAACCTGGAAACCCGAACTCTCAATTTTTATGCCATCCATCCCTTATACTGTACGTCGAAACAAACTAGCAGTTCCATCATGGTACAACAGGGAATTGTGTTCACTGCGTAATCAAAGAAATAAAAACTGAAAATTCTAGTTTTAAAAAAATATGTTAGTAACTTAACTCAACCATTGGTTGTTGCCAATTATAGGCCAATTGCGAAACTATGCTGTATCCCTAAGTTATTTGAAAGTATTGTATATGATTCCCTTTACTTTCAATGTCAGCATGGCTTTCTTAGAGGACGATCTATACTTTTTACTCTATTTGCCGTAGGCACTTGGCGAAACACACTTATACTTAATAAACACATTTTTATTAATCACTTGTTTTTGTTCCGCAGAATATTTTGAATATTTTTCAATAAGTTTAAAAAATCACTCGATCGATTTCGACTTGTTAGGTCATCATCAGGAGTATCTACTGAATTGTATTAGTAAAAATTTTTTGTTATATAGTAGAAAAAAGCAAAATATAAATAAAAATAAAAGAAGGAGGGGAAAAAAAATAAGCAATAAAAATTAATCTACGGATCGCGCAGGTAGGCGATGAGTCATAGGTTGAGTAACAAAATTCAAGGTATATTATTGCATACGTGAGAATAGAAAAGGGCGGGGTCTGTAATTGGTGAGAACCGGATTTCTCTCTGTTCGTTAAGGATATTTTGGTTAAGAAATAATGATTTTCGAATTTCCTAAGATTCTAAGGTATCTAAACGTCTGCCTTTGGGTTGTATATGTAATATGTCTAAATTGTTCAAGCTAGCTGTATGATTTTCTGAAGTTAAATGGTTATGGAAAGTTGATTGCTTGCAACCAGATAAATGTTCTTTAGCTCTAACTCCAAAATTGCGCCCAGTCTGACCAATATAGGAGAAACTACAATCATTGCAATTAATCCTATAAACGCCAGATTTGGAAAGGCGATCAACTCTAGGTTTATTGTTAAAAATCATTCTCTTTATTGTGTTATTATTATAAAAAGCAAAAATAATATTGGTATAATTGGACACGATGTTGCTAATCCGTTGGCTCGTTTTTCCTATATACTCTAAGCGACGCCAATTTCCCCGCGTTGGACTATCCGATGGATAAATCGTGCGGGAAAGTGTATCAACCAATGCCAGAAGTTATTTGATGGAACTGGTTGGAAGTACTCTGTCATGAATCTATCTGCCCCGATCCTTTATGGTTTACCAAAAATCCATAAGGAAAGCATTCCGATTAGACCAATAGTAGCGTATTGCAATGCTCCTGCCTACAAGCTATGTAAGGGTTTCATAAATTTTTTCAATTGTCATACTAATTTCTTTTCGGCTTACTCGGTTAAGACTCGGTAGAATTGATTAACAAAATTCAAGACGTCGACATTCCGTTACATTCAAAACTAGTTTCATTTGACGTTGCCAGTCTTTTCACTTCTATTCCAATTAATACTTTGTCCCAAATAGTTTGTAATTACTTAGATAGGGATGTTGTAGATGAGAGCTTACGTCGTGAACTGAAGTTAGTTTTTGAGACTTGTATTAAACAAAATTATTTCTGTTTTGATAATAAATATTTCAAATTCGCTGATGGTCTACCCATGGGCTCCCCTCTGTCAGCTTTGTTGGCTGAAATTTTCATGAATTTCTTCGAACAAATGATCATATCAAATAACAATCCCTATTTTCGTCATATAATATTTTGGTATAGATATGTTGATGACATATTATGTCTATGGAATGGAACTGATAGACTGTTAGACTCTTTCCTTACTTGGTTAAATTCTCAATATCCCACCATTGATTTTACGTTAGAAAAAGAAGAAAATAAATGTATTAATTTTCTAGATATAACAATAACCAGGATTAATTCTACTTTAGACTGCAAAATTTATCGGAAACCCACGTATACAGACGCTGTTATCCCTAGTTCTTCAAACCATCCCCATAATATTAAAATGTCAGCTTTCCACTCACTCATAGATAGACTAATAAACATCCCTCTGTCAAATTCAAATTATAACACTGAGCTTAACATAATTCTTCAAATAGCAACAAATAACGGATATGCAACTAGGACTATATTAAAGTTATTAAATAAAAAGCTAAAGCGTAAAACTCTAACGGGTATTTATCCACCGGACAGTCCAACGCGGGAAAATTGGCGTCGCTTAGAGTATATAGGAAAAACGAGCCAACGGATTAGCAATATCGTGTCCAATTATACCAATATTAGTTTTGCTTTTAATAATAATAACACAATAAAGAAAATGATTTTTAACAATAAACCTAGAGTTGATCGCCTTTCCAAATCTGGCGTTTATAGGATTAATTGCAATGATTGTAGTTTCTCCTATATTGGTCAGACTGGGCGCAATTTTGGAGTTAGAGCTAAAGAACATTTATCTGGTTGCAATCAATCAACTTTCCATAACCATTTAACTTCAGAAAATCATACAGCTAGCTTGAACAATTTAGACATATTACATATACAACCCAAAGGCAGACGTTTAGATACCTTAGAATCTTAGGAAATTCGAAAATCATTATTTCTTAACCAAAATATCCTTAACGAACAGAGAGAAATCCGGTTCTCACCAATTACAGACCCCGCCCTTTTCTATTCTCACGTATGCAATAATATACCTTGAATTTTGTTACTCAACCTATGACTCATCGCCTACCTGCGCGATCCGTAGATTAATTTTTATTGCTTATTTTTTTTCCCCTCCTTCTTTTATTTTTATTTATATTTTGCTTTTTTCTACTATATAACAAAAAAATTTTACTAATACAATTCAGTAGATACTCCTGATGATGACCTAACAAGTCGAAATCGATCGAGAATTTTTTAAACTTATTGAAAAATATTCAAAATATTCTGCGGAACAAAAACAAGTGATTAATAAAAATGTGTTTATTAAGTGACGATCTATACGACAACCAATTTAACCGAATTTCAGTGCGGATTTCCATGGGTGGACATTTATAATTTGCCTCCTTATCTTGACCGCTTGGAGCTTATTAATTTACAGCCACTCAGTAAGCGACGATCTGTTGCAGAAATCGAGTTCATTCATCAACCTACTCGAAAAGATAACTCTTAATGTGAATGTTCGTGCTGTGAGAACAGGACCTGCTTATAGAATTGCCCTCATAACGGCCTACGATCAGAACGAGCCTATTACTAGAATGCTGCGTGAGACTAATAAATATTTAAAAAAATTTGACTACCACATTCACTTTTAAGAAATTATTATTTGCTACCAACCGATAGACCAATAAACTTAATTGTTTTTATTTTTATATCAATTTTCCTTTTTATTTCTAATAGACTCAAATACTCTATCCCAGTATTTACCATTCTCAAAATTTTTTTCATTTAATTTTTAGTTTGCTTTCTCTCACATTCATATTTGCTTGCTTGGCCACAACATATTCACACTCAATTTTTTGATGGCATTTAGCTCACTGCAAATATAATTCCAATAGAAAAGATCTGGGAGAAGGCTTACTTCAAGCGCACCTTAACATTAAAAATTTTGACTAGAGACCTGATTCACGAGCGAAGGAATCACAATCACGACCCATTACAGTGAACTTTTCTTCACAGATCTTGCATATGTAGGAACCTAAGAACAAATTTCAATAAGTACCAAAACAACAATAGCAATACATTTTATTAATATTCTGATAAAATATATCAAACGCTTTTCCAACCATTTTATCATGCAACGAGTAAAAAATATTAGGCAACCACCAGTAATACCAGATACTAAATATTTTGACAAGTCAGTCAAAAAATATGGCATAATTTTTGTGTTTTCCTTGGCACTGCCGTTATTTTTTAGTTGTTAGATTTTTCTGTTGTATTGCAATGGAAAATTCATCAAACAAAACACAGAAAATTTTATGGAAAACAATGGGAGTAAAATTTATTTTTCGTTTTATTTTCTGTAGTTTTCATTTTCTTTATTATTATTATTACTACTATTGCGATTATTATTATGATTGTTGTTGCTATTCTGTTCTGGGTATGTAATAAAAATACAAAACAATACAATTGTTTTCTGTTTGTTTGTTTTATTAAAAAACATAAAAATAAAAGAAAATCATTTTCATTTGTTTCGTGATGGTTGTTGTTTTTAAACAAAAGCAACAAATAAAAAACAAAAAAAAACAAGAATTATAAATTCTCTAGAAACAAAACACAAAAAGCGCTGTGATCTCCAAATGTGCTTTGACATTTTTATGAAAAGTTTTTACGGTCTGTGTACTAGCACATATATATGGTAGCGTTCATATATCTGTGGATATTGATGTAGGAAATTTTCCTTGTGCGAAATAGAAAAAATTAAGTTTAATTATCAAAACATCTCGATATGATTTATGACAGTCCGAGTAGCGACAAAATAATCCCATTTCCCACTCACACAATAAACATTTATAAAATTTTATCAAATATTTTTCTAATCAAGCATTTCATTTTCCCCATATAGTTGTGCCCTGTACCAATGTTTAACATTGTCGATATGATAGTTTTGTTTTACATGTGTATGCATTTTCCGATTAAGAATAATGACTGGTTGCATCCGGTTATTTATGCCAGTTATAGAATTTTGGAAAAATTGTATCTCTATAATATATGTACTCAATTTAGATAATCATTATCATGTCCCCATTAATTTGTTGAAGGTACAATACATGGATGAGAAATGTATACTCATGACCAGGGGTCTTCCAAAATGCGGAGGTGCGCCATCCAACTAAACACACATTTCTTGTCTTCTTCACAACGGCATGCCTTCCAATAAATTTTGGGAATCTTCCATTAAAAATTCCACAAATATTTTAGTTGAATTTTCGAAAAAATAGAGTAATGGTGTTGTGGCCACCACTCCAATTTATTTTATCACGACTGTATACATAGATCTCGAATACACAATACTCGATATCTAAAGCGAAAAATTAAACTTATCGAACTTTTGTTAAAAATCAAAAAATATTATCAATGCTTAAAGTACAAAAAGCAACCCCTTGTTAGTAGAAAATTTAATCTTTAAATTTATTTGAATCTTTTAATTATGCAAAGAAGTTTTTGCAAATGATAAGTTTTTCCGGTAAGGATCCCAAAATTTTTAGAAACAGTTTGATGTTTAATTCCGAACAGTCCGGGCTGTAAAGATGCCGAATTTTGATAAAATAATGTTTTTTGTCAAAACTCGTCATTTCCGGTAAAATTTAAAAAATTATATGAACTAATTTTGTTTGAAAATTAATTTACATTATTTTTGTTTCTAATAGGGGTATATCCTCTATCCGGTCGCAAGTTAATTGTTTGCGATCAGAAATATGGTTACTAGATTTATTTTGTAATGCCAATTGACACATTTTTTTTAAATTAAATTTGTTTTGCGATTATAAAGTAGAAATGCGATTATAACACTCCCACTTGAATTTAAACTAATTTTAGTCCCATTTCTTCTCGATCATCAAGGACTTGGGAAGTTCCTTTGTTAATGCATCAGCAATCATCTGATCTGTCGCGATTGGATTTATTGTGATAACAGATGCTTCTACTTTCTCTTCCACAAAATGATGCCTGACATCGATATGTTTTGTACGAGGACGGTATGCATCTGTCTTGGAGAGATTAATTACGCTTCGATTGTCACAAAAAATCGGAATCGCAGTCGGTCTGCTGAGTTCCACGTCCAATTTTCGAAGCCATAATGCTTCTTGACAGGCTGCCGAGGCAGCCATATATTCGGCTTCAGTTGAAGAAAGCGCAACGATTTGTTGCTTGCGTGATGACCATGTTATTGCTCCATACCGCCTTTGAAAAACACATAACCATTGGTGGATTTTCTTTCATCAAGATCACACGCCCAGTCTGCATCACTAAAACCAGTAATGTTTTCTAATTCCGATTTCCGATATTCCAGCTTCGCACCTACTGTGATTTTCAAGTAACGGAAGATCTGTTTCACTACAACCCAATGCTGCTTTCCGGGATTATTTGAAAAATGACTCACCAAATTTACTGCGTAGGCAATATCAGATCGCGTACCCTGGTCGCGTACATACAGAAGGCTGCCTACCTTTTCTTGAAATGGAATTTTCTGCATGTCTCCAAATTCGGTTTTGCTGGTTGGTGACATACTTTTGTCAAGCTTAACGTTTATGTCGATTGGTGTCGCAACAGGGTTAGATTGAGACATGTTGAATTTTTCCAAAATTTTGGTAGTCTAATCCTGTTGATCCAGCAATAAAAAAACCTTTTTCTCGATCCCTTGTAATTCGGAATCCCAAAATGCTTTGAGCTTCTCCTGTATCTTTCATTTGAAAACGTTTGGACAGTTCGTCTTTCAAACCCGTGCCCTGTGCTTTGTTGGTACTTAAAATCAAAAAATCATCGACGTATACTGCAACAAACAACTTGGAATTTCTGTCGATTTTATAATAGATACACCTATCAGCTTTAAATCGTGTCATGCCGATCTCTGATGATCTCTACCAACGCCTTGTCCAACTTTTGGTTCCAGGCACGGCCGACTTGTTTTAATCCATAAAGTGCCTAGTTTAATTTACAAACGTTTCCTGTTCCATCCGCGAATCTTTCTGGTTGGAACATATACACAGTTTCCCCCAATTCACCTTGAAGGAACGCAGACACTGCATCCAACATCTGCTCAACATTCATATCGTATTGAAGAGCTAGTGCCAACAGATAGCGAATTGAGTTATACTTCACTACTGGTGCATACGTTTCCTCATAATCGAGACCTTCACGCTGAGAACAACCCTTTACAATGAGCCGTGCTTTGTATTAAATTTAACCATCTAATTTTAATTTGGTTTTAAACACCCATTTTGACTTGATGGCTTTGCTGTTACTCGGTAGATTACACAGAGTCCCTGTTTCGTTTGTCATAATCGCTTCATATTCATCTTCCATAACTTGTCGCCACTGCAGCTCGCAATGCTTCTTCAACACTAAGCTTTTTCTGTTTGATTTCGGTTCCTTTTTGAACGACGATTTCCACTATCATTAATTTCTGCAATATCTGGACAATAATCGCTATCAGAACCATGGTCTTGTGCGTCAACAATCGTTTCGTCACTGAAACGTTCATCTCCATCACCTGGGCTGTCATTATCTCCCACTTCATTTGATAACGGTAAAAAAATACGTTCCAAATGAATCTCCGATGAATCAGACGCAACCGAAGTAACATCCCTAACCACTGATTGTTCGTTATTTGAGATTTGGAAGAATTGGACATCAACGTCGTTGTTTAAATATTCGCAGGATTCATCAAAAATACAATCACGGGCTGAGCAAACTTCGTCATTTGTTGGATTGTACATACGATACCCTTTTTGATTTTCACAATAGCCAACCATTCATTCTGCATTGTTGTGCTGTTGCATCGAGCTTTTTTCGATTTTGTTTTGGCACATGTACCATAGCCTTTTCAAACCGTCTCTGGTATCCGTCCTGATAACACTTTTGTCGGTGATCGGTTGATTAAACATACAGCCGTATTCATCGCTTCGGCCCCAAAACGTTTCAATAACCCAGAATCAATCAAGACACCTCGTTTTTTCGACAATTGTTCGGTTCATGCGTTCACACAATCCGTTCTGCTGTGGGTTATATGGAATTATCGTCTGAGGCTGAATCCCCGAACTCTGACGAAAACTCAGGAGTTCTTTGTTACAAAACTCTCCACCGTTGTCTGTCCGCATCACTTTTAGTTTTTCCCCACACAGATTTTCGACAAATGCTTTAAATTTTTTGAAACCGACACTACTTCATCTTTGGATTTTAAGAAGTAAACGAACGTCTTGTGCAAATAATCGTCAACCAAAGAGAAAAATAAAGCGATCCATTAATTGATTTTTCTTCCATGGGTCCGCACACATCTGCATGAACCATTTCTAATTTACGATTTGAGGTCGATTTTCCGTACTGTGATTTTGGCTGCTTTCCTTTACAACAAACGACACAAATGTCATTTTTGTCACTAGGTTCAACAATGTCCATTCCCGACGATTTTTGCAACTCTTTCATATAATGGACACTTATATGTCCAAGCCGGCGATGCCACAATTCAAAATTGTCCTTGACAGCTGACCCGAATGAACAACATGCACTTTTATCCAAATCGAGTTTGTACATATCCTATTCTAGAGTTGCAGTCGCAATTTGCTGATTACGCTTGTTAAAAATTCTACACTGGCGGTCATCGAAAATTATCACTTTACCATTCTTAGCCATCCGACCCACAGAAAGTAAGTTCGTTGATAATTCAGGCACATATTACGTCTGCTGTGACAGTTGCTTTTTTACTGTCTACGATAATGTCCAGATTACACGTTTCCTTACAGTTGACTGGCACATTTTCGTTGTTAGCCATAATAACTTCTTTAGGTGTTGACAATCGGGAACAATTTTTAATAATTTGCATATTATTTGTCATATGCGATGATGAGCCGGAATCGATATACCATTCATCGTGAATTTTTGTTTCATTCACCGCAAAAACTGATAGCAAAGTCTGTTTATCCTCCGTCTCCTTTTTTTGGGGCGGAAACTTGCATACGTTTCAGAGCTTTCCATATAGCTATAATCATTGGTTGAAATTTTTCTGGCAAACCCGCAACCAAAAAACTACCAATCCATTCTTCGCTGACTACAAAACCAATGTCGTTTAACTTTTGCGACGCACAGATAATTGTCGTTATATACCGCTCCATTGACGGACAATTTTCAAATTTTGTGTTAATCATTTTTCGCATCAAGGTGAATTTATTTGACAGTCCATTATGCTGGAATACTTTTCTTAATTTTTCCCATACTTCTTTTGAAGTTTCTAAACTCCGAATATGAACATAAATAGTGGAAAGCATGCACATGATGATTTTTGATTTTGCTTGAATTTCCCGCTTCGCCTTCTTTATTTCATCTGCTGTCTGGTCTTTATTTTCGATACAACACCACAGATCTTCATGCTCAAGATACGATTTCATGGGAAATTCCCATTCATTATAATTTTCACGTCCCATTAATTTTTCTACTGGAACACTATTCGACGCCATGACTTGTTTTAATTTTCGAATTTTTACTAACCAGCTTTTACTTTAATTACTTTATCACTCAATTAACAAGGATTTTTTTTACTTGATTCCACAATAAAAAACTGCCAAAAACCTAGGCCCGTAACCTTGCACCGCAACACACCGCGACGCGAATTAAAAATTTAAATAATTTTGAATAATAAACTTATTTATGTTAAAAGGCCCTTTTCCAATTACTTATATTATTTTCTCTGGGACAAAAATCTTGATCCATTTTTAATCCAAAATGGCTTCTTTGTTTACATTTTTTGTTTCTTTATTTTTTGATTCTGGATCAAAAATAAAATCCAAAAAATTTGTTGGATTTTTGTTGACGTTTACTCACACAATATCACAATATGTGTGAGTAAACGTCAAAAAAATCCAAAAAAAATTTTGGATTTTATTTTTGATCCAGAATCAAAAAATAAAAAGTTAAAAAATGTAACAAACAAGCCATTTTGGATCAAAAATGGATCAAGATTTTTGTGCCAGAGAAAATAACATTACTTATTTGAAACTTATTATTAACTTATTTGACGCCATCTTAAATAAGTCGGTCAAGCCGTTCCAATTCGTTGTGCCGGCATATTTGTGACGTTATAACAAAAAGCAATTTCTATTATAAGGAAGAAACAAAATTTCTTGACATGTTAGTCGTTGTCACTAGATTTGAAAATAAAAACGGCATAAAGCAAAATGTACATAAGAGGACTCATGTAGAGATTCCGAGGTTAATCTATTTTACTTTTGGCAATCTGTATAAGCCTAAAAAGAACAATGAACTATAAAGTAAGTATGCCGATATGTTTATAAGATACGTATATATGAATGGATTAAACATAGAAACAAACTAAATTTGTTTACATAAATATACTCGTATCAAACCTATAAAATAAGATTAACCTCGGAAAAATTGGCTTATAAAATTTGCACTACTTGATTTCTCTTATATATTTATTGTTCGATGATTATATTTAGTCAAGACACAATATTGGAGACATTTTTGTGTAGATGTACTTATTCAAATAATTCAACTCGCGAGTAGAAGTACGTCTACACAAATAAGTAAGTAATTGAAAAGGGCCTAAGTTCTATTAGAGCAATGTCAGCGACTTTTCCCTTAAATTTTCCGTTCAAAATTGTTCAATAAAATATTATTGAATATTTCCGGGTCGTCTAGATGACCAAACGTGTAAGCAGAATTATCGGCGAACCAATTTTTAATCTAAGATTGTGTGGTGGCATTCCTGGCATATCTATTGAATTTAAAAATTCAGTTGGATTATTTACTGCGTGATTTTCATCAACGACAGTGTTTATTGATTTGAGAGACATCAGTTTGCCTGGCAACGACTCTTGTATCTGAAAATTAATTTCGTCAACATCAATATTTTTTGCTGCCAAGTAAGTATCCAGAACGTCCGGGAAGACATTCTCAATTAATTCATGTTTGAATTATCGCGATAGGGCATAGATTGTCTGGAAATTTGAGGCATTGTGTGTTTAGATGCAGTTCGATATTACCGTTGTCAATATCCAGCAATTCTTCAGAAAATATTTGTGCCGACGGGTCATTTTGCAATTGTATTCGCACGCTGATGGTCGAAATGATTGTTTTAAGCATGCGTTAATCTCATCGGCATAAGTAGAGCGTCGAATGACTGGCAATGTCTGTCGCAATGTCTGTCGGAAATCACCGAATAGTAATAAGGAAGCTCCACTGAATAGTTTGCTGTTGCCATGTAAATCTTCCATAGTTCTATGCAATTCTTCGAGTGAATGTTTATGAGCCATAGTACATTCATCCCAGATAATGATCGAACTTTTTTGCAGCACTGAAGCCATTCCGCTGTTTTTTTAATGATACACAATGCGTTCGGTTTGTTATGAACATCTAATGGCAGTTTGAGCGCTTAATGCGCCGTTTGCCCACCATCTAAAAGAGTGGCAGCAATGCCTGACGATGCAATTGCCAAAGCAATTTTGTGCTGCGAACATATCTTTGCAAGGTTAAGTGATATTAAAAACGCCTTGCCGGTTCCGCCTGGTGAATCCATAAAGAAAAAGTTGCCTTGTTTAGTAGCAACAGTCAGCATAATTCGATCATAAATAGTTTTTTGTTCAGCAGTCATTAATTGTTCATTGTTCGCAATAAATGTGGTTAATATAATTGCGAACATTTAACGAATGTTATTCGGCGTGGATGTAAATGCTGCATCTGCAAGTATCAGATCCCAATGAGTCCATTGACTGTTCGCAAAAATTGGAAAGACGTTGGTCCTGGAACATTCGCCAACAACAAACGAAAAAAGAAACATTCACGTTGTTTTGGATGTACTGTGTAAAATCGTCCCAATGTATTGGCTGTAAATGCGCCTGCGATTGTTGAATGTGGTTCGCCTTGTCTACGTGGATCCCATTTTTTACCTGACTTGTTCCATGTAAAATAGCGTGGAACGTCGGTATATAATAATGTTTTTGCGAATTGTCCGAAAACGTCTGTTTTTGGCACAGTTTGAAAAATTCGCTACAAGGCAAATCACTGCCTTTATTAACATATTTGCAAATGTACTTGATGGACTGTACAGGATTGCAAAACTCGACATTAATATGAGCCTTGTACGTTTTTGAAAGGATTGGTGAGTATGGTGTAGTAACCCACTGATTATCAATTTCTATTTGATTTGTATAGTGTTCAACATTCGCATTGTGAATGTGTGGCCACCATTTTCTGTGTTTCTGGTATCATTAATACATTGCTTTGAGAAACGCTTCGTACATTTTCCATTGTCCATGCATGGCGTTGTCATGTTAAAAGCACCGCACGGAAATCATATTTGTGGTAACAATATCGAACAGTTCTTGGTCAATTAATCGATCTGGAATTTCTGCCGAAATTATTTGGTCAATTTCTTCTGGGCGGATTTTATCTTCAAGCCAAATTAAAATGTGAGCGTGAGATAAACCTCGCTTTTGCCACTCAACCGAATATATAAAATCGAAAATCGATTTTACGACCAAGGCCATCAATGATCTTAATTTACGCTTGAACACGCGTGCCGTCATATCATGACGATATATTGGTTGTTGGCCTGCGACAATAGCACAGTTTGTATATCCTCCCATTTTGGATTACATGTAATTGTAATAAATAAATTTGGCCGACCGTATTGGCGTATATAAGTCATCGTATATTGTATGCGAAACATTTGCACTTGCACTATATTTTTCATAAACTTTTGGTATTTAAATTTTTTCCCCCAATTTTTTTTTTTGTAACACGTATAGAAATCTGTACACACAATAAATTGACAATTCAATATTCAACTACAATCTACAATACTTCGGTTGGGCGCTTTCGGAGATTAGCGTATATGAACATCGTGTCACGTGATTTTTATTTATATAAAGATTGGTACTCAAATTTATTAAAGAAACAAACCAGAAAATAATTTCTGAGTACCATACCAACTTAAGAACCGATTTAATTTCGAAACTTGTTCCACTATTATTGTGATTCTCATTTTTATACACGATACTCCATCCGAAGGTGCAAGAACAAATACACCTGAAATTTTTGTATCTTCTATATATGCCATTAATAACACAAACTTGTCGGCCGACCTTACATATGTATGCATATATGCACATATAGGGAGGATTAATCAATTTGCATTCAGAGAATTGCTTAAACACAATAAATTTCATCACACCACTCTGCATATTTGATAAACGGGAATTGTGATGTGATGATACATCTGCATACATATGACACAAGCATAAGAATATTCATCCTTTTCTTTTTATTTCATCTTAACAATACACAAAAGAAAACGAATTATTAACAAAAGACAATTGACTTTATTGTTTTCCAGTTCTTTTACTTAATTTTTCTTTTCAATTTTTCTTTTATTTTTGTTTTAAATAAATGAAAGTATAAAAAATACAGGATAAAGGAACATAATATGATGATGATGACGATGATGAAAATGAATGAAAATATATGACAGCACATACATACGTACATACAAGTATATTGTTATGATTTTTCCAAAAGCTCATATTGAATTATCATAATGATGATGATGGTTTATGATAATGATGAGTGAAAATGAATATAAGTTGTTTGATATTTTAAAAATTCATAATATGGTTATAAGGAAAATTTATTTTGTTTGTTTGTTTTTTATTTGTAGTTTTTCATGAAAAGATTTTAATTTTTTCTTCTCATCTTTAATCATGTCTGTATCTATTGTGTGCACAATATTATTATGTATAGTCGTTTTTCATTAAACAAATTTTCTTTTGCAAGCTGATGTTATAGAGAAATCGACAAGTTAACGTAAAGTACCCAGCAACTAATTCATAAATTACGGACAATACTCGTAGTACTATAAAGGGCCGATTTGTTCCAAAACCCCCCAAATTATATTTTTAATTTTCAACGAGGAACTGCTGTGCAATTAACACAGAACATTGTGTTTCATAATACATTCAATTTGTAAGTGAGTGTGTATGTATGTGTCTATAATTTATATCACAATCCTTTATGTCCTTACAACTAACAGAAAAACAACTGGGAAAAGAGTTCTTTTCATGAAGAAATATATGAATTCACAATAACAATGGACAATGTTGTCATCGCATTGTCATCATCAAATAATACTAAATAATAATAATAATAAACAACAAAAGGAAAATTTATATATGTATGTATTTACGATGTACATAAACAGAAAATGAGAAAGTTGGTTTTCCACCACCGCATACATCATCGTCAATATACAACGAAGGGGAAGATGGCATTCAACTTGCAATGAGAATTTTCTTTTATTCGGCGTGAACATTTTCTCTCGTTTCTGTATAGAAGTGTTGAAAATTTGCGCGCCATAAAATAAATTTCCATAAAGAAAAATGCCTGTTGGAAAATATCTTTTAAATACAACTAGGCTTGTAATTGTATATAAGCGTATAAAGTGTGATTTGTGATTATAACACTTGTAAAATGTGATTCAATTGAATGGAATGCATTTTAAGGTGATTTTAATGTTAACGCGAATATAACGGTACATTAAATTGGCTTGCACAAACACCACACTATTCAAAATATATTACATATCATCACCTGAGGCATTAAGTGTGGAACTTAATTGAGTTTCTATTCAACTTTAATAAATAATCAATTATTATTTTCGCCAATTTATCCAGCATGATAATGAAACTTATCCAAAAAATGCAACTCAAAGTCCTACGCACTGTATCGAAACAAATGTCCGTCTTTGTTACAAAACTTCTTCAGACGATTTTCTTAACCAGGTCCACGTAAACAATAATCTTAACGCAAATAAAAAAGTAATCTTAATAACAGCAGGAATATGAGCTACAAGCTCGCGTCTTAACGTTTTTATTGTTCAAGTTATTAGTTCCAGAGCAGACGCTTTCGATTTGTCACCAGAATGTAAGAGGGCTCCGAACAAAAGCTGATGTTGTCTTATCCAACACGCGTTTCTTGTCTCACGATGTTGTCGCTCTGACTGCTTTAAATAGAAGCTTCGACAACCAAAAATTAATTCCCTTGAACTTCGTGGTCTACCGTAAAGATCATTACATTACTTCTGAGGAATGTCGTGGTTGAGGTGTAAGCTATTCGCTTATGTTTCTAGAGTTGTTACAATTTCGGACCTTGGTGATCTTGAAATTATTTGCGTTCTAATCTCATATATGTCTCCAAGTACTCGGTTCTCGAATAAACCTAATTACTACCAAAGATTGTTTGACATATTCGACGCCCTTACAGTTTATGATGCCTTTATTATCCTAGATGACTTCAACTTGCCGCATGTCAATTGGATTCCAGTTGAGGATGATTGTCATAGCATTGCAGTTGATGTATCAACGGTCCACGAATGTCTGTTGACGATATTAATTCAAGTGACTTGCAACATGTTAGTCAAATACACAGTACACAGTATACTCAGTTGAAACAACAAATATGCGTTGTTGTGATTCTTGCACATTTTCCATCTAAAAGTCAAAAATTCAAACAAATATACGATTATGTAACGTCAAAGAGTATCATTCACCACTGCTGGATGACGAGCTGTTCCGCTACATCGAATTTCTCTTCATCGACTTTATAGTAAAATTATAGTAAAATCTGAGCAACTATGCACAGCATATCTTTCGAAAATTCAAACTAAAATCTTTCGTGATCTTCGCCAATTGTTTAACGACAAACTCCAAGCTTAAATCAGACGGATACCCCTCAACATTGAACTATTTTAACAATTCTTCCAATGACCCCAGAATAATTGTACTGACCCTGGAAATCATCGCCAATTACGCCAGCTCATACTTATAGTTGGTCATGAATACCGAGTTCTTTTCAGATCTGCTTTATCTGAGTGAGTACCCAAGGGTTCTCACTTGGGTCAGCTTAACTTCATTGTCTGCATAAATTCATTAATGATTCCTTTTTGGATTGTTCCACTACAATCAATTTAAGCGGGCGTTTTAAATGACCAATTCCCGTTACTTTCTTGACAGAGTGAATGTTAAAAATGTGAAAATAGTTAAAATTGCTAAAATTGTGTTTTTAACACTTAAATCCCAAGAAGACCGGACAAGTGGTGCAGTGGTTAAAGTTTCGGCACTTGGAGCGGGAGGTACTCGGTTCGAATCCCATCAGTGGTTAGCAAATCGAATTTTCGCCATCGATTACGATCAGTGATGTTAATAAATACAACTAAAGCCCTCTGATGGAGTGCGGAATTCAGCGCCGACCTACCATCGTCCACGTCGATGTGGCTTGCAAATGCAATGTGCAGGTGGTATACTGTTGTTATGTGAGTAGAGGTGAATGGGTTAGTGATGTGGCGTGAATGAGTGGTATCACAATGGGCCAAAATTGGCCTAAGTGCGATAGCAACCACTGAAACCTAATTCAAAGAGGACTTTGGTGGGTTAGACCTGAGTTTTGGCCAATTTAAGGTTTTAGTAAACCTATAAAAAGATACTCCCAACGACCTCCAATTAATATTGAAACTCGACTGGTTGTTACATTTATGTAAGGAAGGAGGAAAGCGAATTTATAAATAATTTATCTTTTTCTACATTATCGCCCTCGTTAACTTAGTAAGTACAGTGCTTTCTCTGTTATTCGAGTTCGATTCCTGATGGTAAATATTAAAACAAAAGTTTGCCATTGGGTGTTTTTAACGTGACATATGTTATTTATACATGTTAGTCCATTTTCAGATTTACAGCCATAGTTATAGTTACGGCTTTGTCCTTAGAATATAAAAAAAAATCTTGCCCATACGGTTGTTCCATTTGAAGCATTAAGTTGACTGTATCTACCGTACGACAAGTCGTACTAGAAACATGTGATACATTGTGGGAGGTTAGCAGTGTCTATGTATCAAAGAAACCGAACTTTATTAAAAAGTGTTATAAATAGAACATGAGTTTGAAATTAAAACGAGTTTGCCAAATTGTCTCGGATGAGTCAACGGGAAGCAAATTAATATACGAGACTCTCCGAAAAACATGTAAAAAAAAATTATTCCTGGCACAATGAAACATTATTTCAACTCAATTACAATTAAGTACATGTAAAAGGCATAATTCACTATTTATTATTCACACACTATTCACTATTTTTTGTGCTTAGGTAACCGACTGTCATCTAATACGTTTGACGGTAAATTTACATTATAAATTTTTAATTCAAGTGGTGAAAATAACAACGAGTTAGGACCTTGATTAGTTGATACAGAATTGATTTCAGCCTATTGATATAGCCTTATCCCAAAAATTTGTTGTATGTTGACTCAGAAAAAAGATTATTACCAAATACTTAGTAAAATTAATTTGGTTGTTTTAACACAAAATTCTGAGCTAGATAAACCAAATCTCTTGTTTAATTTAGAAACTTGGTATTTTCGTACTTGGTTACTACAAAATGTAAGTGAAATTTGAGTTATCAGGATGTTGGTACGTAGTTTCGTTTAATTTAACCAAAAACAATTTTGTTAGGTGAACAATATTCTTGTTATAACTAACCAAGTATTTTGGTCTATCTTAATTAGTTATTTTGACCTTTAAGTTTTGTCATATGAACTAATGGGCTTTGTTGACCCAAGTTTTTCTCTGAGTGTTGCCCTTTTCGCTGGCTTTGAAGTTACTATTTCATCTAAGTCGAAGTGCTCATTAGCTACTTCATTAAAATCAAAAGAACTGTCTTCGAAAGTGTCACAGTTGCTGATACTACTCTAAATTTATTACACCGAAATAAAATGGTCGTCGTCCATGTCGATGGTTGTGTTAGCAGTACAGCAATACACCTAGAGTACCAGAGTTGGGCATTTTTAAACGTGTCGCCTAAGGGTATATATAAATCGGGCAATAAAAAGTACCACATTCGTTTTCCTGTAAAAAGTCAAGACATAAGGCATGTATGTATATTTGGGAATCAAAATAAAATGTGACCGAGTGAAAATTAAGAATCATCTGTTTTATTGAGTGAAAGTGTATAAAAAAGCGTGAATAACCTCACAAAAAAATAATTGTTTTCACTGAACGCGATCAAGATGGAAACAGAAAAACCTTTGATCACGAAAAGGGCAAATTCTACAAAAGTAGACTGGAACAATTTTTTAAAACGTTCGGATCTTCCATTTCAGAAAAAACTGCTTTGTTAAGTTATTGCGGCGCTCGTCCATATAAATTGTTGAACGGATTGTGTAGTCCAAAGGATGTTTCACGTTAGCAACACGGTTCTCAAATAAACGCCATCGATTATAGCTTCGGAAATATTTTTTGTTAATTGGTTTAGCACTAATGCATCGATATTGATCCTAAACAACGATGTGTGCCTAGGCCTTACTTCTACCATAACCTTGCTTGTTGAAGTTCCTGAATCGCCTAAGGCTAATCTTGCTATTTGACCTGAATTCTCTCTCTTTCCAATCATAGCCGTGGCGCAGCATCTTCGGTAATGAATCTCTTCTCTCATATTATTTGTGACAACTACCAACCTAGTGTCTGATATTCGTATTTGTGATATTCGTTGATTCTACATAAATCACATCTCTTATTTTTCTAATTTCAGGTCCTCTGAATGCAGTGATGAATGCAGTCACGATACATGTGATAGCTTTTGCAAATATCACAACCATCCCTTTAGAAAAATCTGCGTTTATGCGGCCTTAAACATCTTAAGCAGACTTGCTTAATCTTTACAAGGTCGGCGCGTTCCTTAGGACTCATCCCTTTAAATCTTGGACAGTCTGAAAATGTATGGTTGCCTGAACAATTCCAAGACACTTCGTGTTTGCTTTCCTTTTGGAATGTATGAAATATCTAAATTGCGTCTTTCCTTGTTTTGACAGTACATCGTTAATTGCTCCTAATGCTTGGAAACGGGCTTCCAAAAATGAATATAATATTTCAAAACTTGAAAGCTCTTTTGGATTGGATAGTGCATGTTCAAATAACCTCTAGCTCAATATTAGGGTCCAGATTTTCTACTGGCATATAAGCATTCTTTAGTTTGATCATTTAATCTACTATAGTTTTGTGCCAGTTTCTCCATGAAGTGTTGTTTGAGATATCAGAGTTTCTAACTGTGCGGTAATTAACCTCCGAAATTTCCAAATGACGCAATAGTTGAGCTGCATCACCAACAGTGTAACTTTTTAGATACCTCATTTTTTCGATATCACTCAGTAAATTGATTTTTGGAATCAAACGTTTATGTCGTTGAATGTGTACAATAATTTTAGGCAATTTTATGTTACCACCATTTTGTTTTTGGGCGTACGTCAAGGTATTTCATGTATGCATTGAATTAACTATTCGCTGGTATTTTTGAATTACTAACTCGGAGGTGGTGGTAAAGTATTCCATTTTAAATTCATCATCTGCAGATGAGCACTTGTAGCTTTTTTGCAGTTACCTGCTGCGGATGACGTTGGCCTTTGGTTTTTTGTGTATTATGTCTATGCCATCACACATTTCAATTAAACTCTACATCCGGATGCTCTATGGAACCGCTGTTTTATTTTGACTCTATATCGTCAATTCGGTTATGGATTTCTTTTTCCTACTTTTTGTATCGTTCCATTATCGTATCGAACACTCTTTTTAAAGCGTTTCATATATTCCGTTTCTTCGATAATTTCGGAATGCCGTCTTTAAACTCCAGCCATAAAGTATGAATCAGTGCTTGTATTTTTTCGAAGCTTTTCTAAGTTGAAGTATTCAACGCTGGTGTGATGATCTTTTATAGAACTATCAATTTTACGCCCCAACTCATCTTGGAATTTGGTCAACAGGTCCAATTTACTTGGCTCTTCTGGAACATTTTCCAGATATTTTAATTGTGGTTGAATATCTGCGTTAAGGTCCATGACGAACTTTTTGACGGTTGCTTACTCCAATATTCATGGTCTGGACTTTCATCTTTCATCCTTATATTGGCTTATTGGTTTTCTTATTTGCGCCATTTTTGTCTAATTCGCACAACGCTTTGCGATTAAGTTGATGACCCCTTTTGATCATTATAAAATTTTTCAAAATCTCCCATGTTACGATTCTTGAACTGAATATTTATGAGCATTTATTCATCCGATTTGACATCTGACAGTTGATTTTTGGTTAGTTTGGTTTGGCATTTCATAATGTATAGACTCATGCCAGAGCTACGTTTGTAAATTGTTCAAATTTATTTTGAAAATATTCAGTTGGAAATTCAACGCGCGCTTCATCCATTTTATGTCAACATAATCTTCCTTCAGAGCAGTTAATTTGATTAACTATGGATCCAGTTGTTACACCATGTTTACTTTAAATGATAATACGCGTCCCGTAAGACCTCATGGTTTACATACTTACAAGATTCAACTTGTGCAGGAATTAAAACCAGCAGAATTGTCACACTTGGAGTGAAGAGCTTCATTTGAATCATTGTTCAAAAATCATTACGGATGCTTCATATTTACCTACAAAAATTTGCAGAACAATTTTCTACATGTGAATGGGCCTTAAAGGTCAAAGAAAAAGTATTACCAGTCATATAAAAAAACTGCTATAAAACTGCAGTAAAATAGAGGTTAGATTTTTACTTACAGTCGATCATACAATGCGCAACAATTAAAACCATCGAGATTAATCATTCCTCTCGATTTTTTTAATATATGTAGTATCGCCCATACAATCGGGCATAAGATTAACACATTCTATAGAATATAAGAGTTTGAATCATGTTTTGATCACCCGACTTATCTTACAAATTAAACACGAATTTGTAGAATCCGGTTCTCTTTGAAACTAAATATAACATTTTCGGTCCAGTCACTATAGAATTACAAAATTAAATTATGCGAGGATGACGTTAACAAGATTTTAGAATGTCACGGCCAACGTTCATTATGATTATAACCCGGTTTTGAAATTGGACACATGATACTTCCTAATACACAGTAATGGCATTATTTAATTACAAAGTGCACTTACATATAATCAGTTATACTTACACATACAAAATCATTATCATTTAGTGTCTTAAATGGTTATCTCACAACTGACAACAAATCGCGTATTCTCTATAAAGTTCTCTTCAATACGCTCGTCCACATATATTTTAAAGTAATTCATATTGAGACTTCCACTAAACATAATCTTCACTTTCTATAAGTAAACAGAAATAAAATTTATTCAGTCGCCTCTCGCTACAATATCAAGCGTAACACAAAAAGTTGTGTAGTGCGGTCGTCGCGCTTTAGCCGAATTATTATTAATTAATTGTTGTTGTTGTTGTTGTTATTATACAAATTTGGCCAGTGCAATTCCTTATCAATACAAAGTTTTTGAATAAATTTACTATCAGTTTACGATCAATTATCGTGTACATTTAAATAAACCATGTTAAAGTGTGTGAATATATATAGTGTGGCGTTCATTCAATTAGTATTTTGATTTGTAGTTCATATTTGTGTGTGATAACGCGATCTACGAGAACATCTCCGTAGGAATATTGGAACTAAAATTCTAATTAAGTTTTATAAGTGAATTAATATTTTGAAATTATATACAGTGTATTATAAAGAGTAAAACGTTAATTCTCGACGCATTTATAAATTTCATTCCTTAAATACATTTTGTGTGAAAAAATGTTCAATTGGATTGATATAAGCGGCTTAAAATTCAATCAAATGTAAATCGGTTGCACTGAACATGATTAGATTATTGTCAAATAAGTTAGTTTCATATCAATCGTGTGGGTGAGCGTTCCGCCGCCTTTTTATAAAGAAATACGTAGACTAACAAGTCATTACATTCTTAATTAACCCGATTACAGCAAGTTTACGTTAACTCTATGTTATTGAATGATTCGACCCAGGGGTGAGGTTCGTAAATTGCTCCGATCATATTCGAATGTACATATATTAAACCGTATCTAATGTCTAAGTGTCTAGATAAGATTTTAAATAGAATATTTCTTTATTTTTTTGATTTCCTTATCTAAAATAAAAAATTAATAACAACAATTCAATCTATTCGTAAATCCAAATTATGGCTAAACTTAGTTTTGATATTTTAAGCAAAGTTTAGTCAAATTTTGTATAAAAATATTATTAAAGCTCGATTTTGGTACATTCCATACCACTTGGTCTTCGCTTTATAAAACGAATACAAGTTTGAGCAAAATATCCTAACGTCTTACATCACTATTAGTATCTTCACAAGGTCACATCCATTCTGTTAAATATTTAGCTAATTCAAAATTTCAATATAGGCGATCGGGCGAGACAATTTGGAATTTATTAAGTAAATAAAATTTTATCACGTTTAATTGAATGTACTCGTACCATAAAAAACACCCATAAGGAAACTTAACAAGAATTTCTTAGTTGTGTATAGTTATTTCCATATTGTAGTATGTTATATATGCAGAAACCGCAGTAAAGCATACCGAGTGAATTTTATTTACAGCGTAATTTTTATGTAAATTTAATTGAATGGTTTCGTAACCACGAGTTTTTCTAAATACTTTCAGACGAGAACTTATTTTTAAATCAAGTGCTTTATTAAAACTCAACATATAATTATGTTAGCTACTGCATTCCGCTAGCACGCTAATTTCTTTCTTTCATGCTTCTGTTAATTTTAACCAGCCTGCGTGTGGCGTAGCCAAAGAGTTTATCTGGAATTGCACCTCATATTTTTATTTATTCATTTATTTATTAGTAGTTATTTTACAAAATAAAATTTAACAATTAATTATCAATAGACAAAAACTTGCACAACTCATTTCTAAACGAATTTCTTGTCATGTTAAAATCGAATACATACAACATTAAAAGAATTAAAGAGTCGCGAAATTCTCAAGACTGGTTCGGAGAATGCAAAGTTTGTAGAAACAGGATCAATAACAAACGGCACAGACAATGTGTAGGGGCGTATAAGTTGAAACGAGCAAGTACATTGTCAAAATCTATTCGCGAAGTCAGGACAACATGAACGAATATAGCAGATGCAATGTCTCGTCAGTGATCTAAACGTTGTAATTTTAATAATTTACAACAATCAATCAATCCTGTCCGAATGGCAATGATAAAATGGGGGTGGGGCAATGTGAGTGGGTTGCCGAAGTCAATACAATTGCGCTTAATGAAGCCTAGCGTAATGTAAACGTTTGAAATGACAGAATCAATGTGTTTGGTAAAAGTAAGATCATAAGAGGCGGTCACGAACTCAACGTAATTGAAGCAAACATTTTCAAATCATCTGCGTAAAGCAAACATTGTGCCAATTGAAAACAATCAACAACATAATGTACAAATAATGCGAATAAAAGAGGACCAATGTGGCTACCTTGAGGAACTCTTGAGGTTACTCGAAATAAGTGAGAACTAAAATCAGTAACCTTAACAAATTGGTAACGATCCGAAAGGTACGAATGCAACCACCAGACAGGGATGAAGTGACAATTTAATTTATCCAGCTTATCGATGAGGATCGAGTCATCAATTTTATCAAAAGCCTTTGAAAAATCGGTATATACTGCATCCACTTGTTGCCTATATGTTCTAATACCATATAAATCGGGTAAAATCTGTGTTGAGCAGGAGAAATAAAAGTTCGAAAAATTTTGGTATGGCAGAAACAATGGCGATCCCACGATCATTTCTGATATCACTTTTTTGCCAGATTTAAAAATCGGACGTAGGCTCTTGTTAAAGATTAGTGAATGCGGGTGGGCTAAACACTCTGCACAATTCTTGATAGGATAAACTTCTTCTTCAGTAAATTTTAAAAGTTTAAAATCAGAGCTATGGCGATTATTTATAGGCTTGGTACATGAATCCACAGATATTTCATAGACGGCCTTAAAAAATTTGGCAAACAGATTAGAAATATCAGAGCGTTGAATTGCGGAAGTAGGCAGTCATTAGAGTAGGAAATTCGACCACCTTCTTTTTTACCATTTATGAAGTTTCAGAAATTCTTTGGATTGGAAGGCAGATCATCTTCTATTTGCAAAATATAATTATTCTAAAGGAACCAATTTAAAGATTTGAACTCTTTATACGAGCTATGTTGAAACTTAAATAAACAATGGAACATATTCCGGCTTTTTTCAAGACGAATCAGTTGCTTATTGTACCACGGCTCACGAAACCGAGGTTTATTTTTATTTGAAGGATCTCGTTGAACAATAACATAGTAACGTTCGAGAAAGTCCCAATTAGAATCGACAAGAAATTTGAACCTAGTCAGCGTGACTAAGATCGAAATGAAAAGAATTACTAGAAATACACGTATAGTGTTGCAATTTTCTTGATAGATATAAATCGTGATTAGAGTATGATAAACGCTCGAATATCCAGTAAAATCTTCACAAGATGAAAGCTCCGAATACTGATATTATCAGTTGAAAAACTAAATCGAGAAATTTACATCGACTTTATAGGCTTATCCGGTTAAACTGCATCATTGCTAAGCTAGCAAAATAATTGGTAACTGCTAATTCTTTCTTTCAACATCAAACCAAGTAATATCAGGACGAGTGAAATCCCCTGGAATCACTATAGTTGCTCATTATCACGAACGAACGGCGTAACGGCGTATAGATATACCGTAACCACCGTGGACCACGTAATTGGATGGGAAATATTCCTTTGAATTAAAACTTTTAGTAAGCCATTTTTCAGAAATAATAATCACAAATACTAGAAGCGTTGTGATAGTACATCGAAGTAAAAGTAATTTGTCCGGAACATCCCCATAGAACTTAAATTTCGGAAGAGTTCACTGCTACAGTCGGTATCCGGAATTTTACATTTGAGGCTTCTGTCCGAAAATTTCGGCTATGAAATGATCTAATAAATATACCGGTTGGCCACGTTTCCGAATTACGAGCCTTTTTATGAAGCAAATCAGTGGAATCAATTTAACCACTTTGTACAAACTCGTACCTAAACATCTCTTTGGCAGAGCCAAAATATCATCCTCAGTTGTTTGAGTATCAAATTTGGATAAATGGTGCCACAATTTCGGTGCAACGGTTTTAATATGAAAATTTGGTAAAGTATTAGTACCACAAATATTAAAATTACGTATATTCTGTTGGTTAGTTCGTAATGCTGGCACCGATTTTTTATTAACAGTTGGACATATTGTGAGAATCGAAACAATAACGAAATTTATAATTATTTAGCGTGGACCATTTAAAAACCGCTATAAAATGAATATACATCTTTATTTTGTCTCCGATTTAAGAATTAAAAACAATTACGTTCATATGGCTCCGTCTGCTGGCCTTACAGTAAGCCATTCTGTGAGTTAACTTTTTAAGAACTTTTTCGATAATTCCGACGCCTATTTCGCGAATAACTATCTCAATGTTACGTTTTAAGGCTGGAATTGTCTCTGGACTTAAAGCCAATTGACATGTCCAAAACTGTCGATTATTTGGTTGTCAAATGACGCGCAAGAGATTGATTGTGAACTCATAGTTTGTTCACATTCTTAGCGTCGATTTGAGGCCATAAAAAGTTGGTCAGCATGGCTTTTTAACGGTCACCGTTCACGGTAACGGCGTTTTCGAAGAAAAATGAGCCAATTATGCCACCACTCCAAAATCCACAACAAACGCAGTCACTTGGTGGATGCATTGGCTTCTCTACAATTACGTGTGGCTGCGCTCTGTCCGAGCTCGGGGACCACTTCTTTCATTCAATAGCAAGCCTTTCTCGCTAATTTTCTTCACCAATTTCACTACAGCGGTTCCGCTTAAATAAAATAAGTTTTCAAAATTTCAAAACTCTCCTCAAGCGAGAACATAATTGTTTCGTTACATAAAATATCGGACTAACGAGCTTTGGAAATTTCAAGCAATAGTGGCATTAGTTCAGATCATTTTCTAAATTTTACCGGAAATGACGAATTTTGATAAAAAGAAATTTATTCCACCAAAATTCGGCATCTTTACAGTCCAGGCAGATTCAGAACGTTGCTAAATTTCCTTGCGATTTTTGCAATGATATTGAAAAGTTTAGCAGTTACAAAAACGACATAAAATTAAAAGATTTAAATAAATGTAAAGATTAAATTATCATCCAACATGGGTTGGCCTTCATGAGTTTGTCTTTATTGAAATGGAGCACTATTGATGAATGATACTCCAAAACAAGTTTGAGCTATTTAAAATTAACTTGCCGTTCACCTTAATTATTAAGGCCACCGAATAATTATTTTCGATTATCATTTTGCACAGTCATAAAAGTTCTACTGCCCACAAAGGTCTACTGCCTTAATTAGATTCCATTGATCTTTAACGGAACTGAGATCATGAGGATCTGGCAAATTTATTTAACATTGTACAACCATTTCATTTCGTTATCTTCTTAATTTACATGTTATTGCTTTACAAATTGAACCAATCTGTAAAGGTTTAGCCTGAGCTGTCATTACCAGCTATATTCTAGAAAAAAATTATTGATACCAATTTCAAAGAAATGCCCCATTTTCAGCAAACAATTACACAATAAGTTAAAATTATGGATTAAGAAAGAGAAAAGTTCGTTTGTATAGGATTCAGCCCATAGTTGGCCAAACTTCAGAATTTGACCCAAAACATTCACGTATTCGCACATGCAAAATCTTTTCAAACTAAGTTAAGAATTAGCCACTGCTACTGAATTGACTATATTCCCCAATTTCCATTCGTTTATTTCTACAAAAGTTGAAGTTCATTTGTAAGGAGATGTCGGCTTAATAAAAATAAAACCAAATATTCGTAACAAAAACCTGAACGTTTTTCAAAATTTGAAACTAATTTTCTATCCCTTATCCGTAAAATATTCAAAATTTGTGTCGATCAGTTAAGAACTAAACCAATCTTACTATAAGTTAGGTTTTTCTCGCTGTAAATGCAATGCTCTCATTTCAGAATTAGGTTCAAAAACGTTAGAAGAAAGCTTAGGAAAAAAATTCAACAATCTGCGCAAGCTGGTCACTCATTCCATAATTTAAAATAGTATTTTAGGTCTATAGTTACTTGTCGAAGATTAAAGCAGCCAATCTTATCGAGTAATAACAATTTAGACATTCAAATCGTAAACGTAAAATCGTCAACGTAAAGCGCCGTAAATGAATATTTCGTAGTAGGAAACAAAATTTAATAAATAAATTATTCTTATTGTCCTTATTATGTGGTCAGGAGCTCATTAGCATAAATTTATGCTCTGTTATACAATATTAGATTTAGGTTGGAATAAATTTGGTGGCTAGATATAAAGTCAATATATAATGATTATAGAACTTATTTTGCAGCTTTTTATTAGATTAAGTTATTTTACAAATTATCAAATCCAAAAATACAAAAAATCAAGAATTTTTGCAACGAAAATGATAATACACTTATAGTATGATCCTTGATTTTTTTTAAATCAGTTACATAAATTATGTTTCATAAATATTTTAATATCAAGTTGGCCCTCCTCAATATTTATAACCTTTTTCATATTGAATACAGGCCTATACAAAGTAAAATGTAACGATTGCGAGGCGTTCGGAAGGTGTTAGAAAGGAAACTACCAACGAAGAACGCCAAATAATAATTAATAATATGAAATGTACTGGAAAATCTGAGCGCGAAATTAGAAAATTAGTTGGCCGAAGTCATTCTACATTGGCCCAAATAATATCCAGACTCAACGTCGCACAATCGGTTGAAAACGGGCAGCGAACAGAGCGAAAGCAACATTTACCGAGCGAAAGATTTTGGATTTGGTGAGAGAAAATCCAAAAATAAACGATCCAAAACTAGCTTCAGAAATAGAGAAGATACTTAATAAAGCTACCCAACCCCAAAATATTAGAAGGGTTGTGTGGAAACATGGATATCATGGCCGTGTGCCACGCAAGAAGCCATTCATTCCGAATGTTAATTCCATTTGGAGAAAAAATTTAAAACAAAAGAGGTAAATTTTGGAGAGAACCTGCTACAGCACCGGAGCGAAAACACATCATCCCAACAATTGAACATGATGGTGATTCAGTTATGGTATAGGGTTTAATGTCGGTGGGTGGGGTAGGTAAACTTGTTTTTATAAATTGAAATTTGGATCGCTGGAAATATTTAGGTATTCTAAAGGACAATTTGAAACCATCCGTGGAACAATTGGAGCTCATGCCATCATGGATCTTGGAAAGACAACGATTCTAAGCATACGGTACACATTGTGAAAGAATGGATTGTGAATAACGTCCCAAACCAGTTACAATCGCCATCCCAATCGCCTGACCTGAACCCCAATGAACATTCTTAGGATCACAGGGAACGCCAAATTAGAAAATACAGGATTACCAGCAAAAAAAGGTTGCAAGAAGGAAGTTACCAAGAAGTTAGTAGAATCAATGCCTAGAAGACTAAAAGAGATTATAAAAAATAAAGGACACCAACTCGATATTAAAATAATTTTATAAAACATAATTTATGTAAATGGCATACTTGGCAAAACCCGCTTAGCTTACAACAACAATGGCACTGTATAAAACCTAAGACGCTTTAATTAATGTAAACCAAAAAATTTTAGTTTTAAGAAAATTAAACCATTTTATAGTAATGGTGTTCACCGCAAGGTGGTCATTTTTAATTTTTTTTTTAATTTTTTTAATGTATTTATATTTAAAACTATGTACATAATAATCAATTATCAGACGATCAAAATTTAACATATAAATGTTTTATTACCAACAAAGCAAAATTAAAATGCATCGGAAAACTAAAGCCAAAAGCTGTTGCTTTGAGATATTAAAGTATAACCCGCTTAATTTTACCAAAGCAAAATACCATTGTGTATGATCATTTTCGTTGCAAAAAATTCTTGATTTTTTTTTGTTATAAACGGTAAATAAATTTCTATTTTGGATTTTTAAATTTGTAAAATAATTTAATTTAATAAAAAACTGCAAAATAAATTCTATAATGCTTATAATTTGTACAAGATTTTCAAACCTCAGTGTGTATGATCATTTTCGTCACTGACTGTACGTAAACTATGGCATTCGACTTCTATCGCTTTCTTATGCTAGAATTAAACTGACGGTTATAGACCTTTTCCCTCCAAAATATTTGACGTAGGGCAGACAACAAAATAAAAATTATTTGTAATTTTGATTGATTTGTGGTACGTACAATTACAAATTAATTGTGGTTACAACTATAAGCACACATAACCTGCCAAATCGAGGCACTCTTGACCACGTATACCTTTTGGCATTGGCCATGACTGCAATGTGCACTTGGTTGGAGAGCCTTAGCAGGCGTCGTCTTTATCGAACAATGGACAATACACTATGCTTCGTGCCAACAGTTTCATGCGGGTGACTCCTGGGTGGCCTTGGAGCAGCTCGGAAAGAATGTCATTTACGATAGCGACTCGGAACGACGATGCGATCGCCATAAAAACGCAACCGCAAATTTTGGAAACTCTGGCCCCCTTATCTGCTTAGGTCCGATCGTGGCATACGTCCGATCCTTGGTTTAACCGCTACCAGCAGTGCAGCGAAATCTGAGTAATCGATCTGACTACTCCCAATAATTGAAATCTACTTCGAGCTCATATTTAATCGCTTAAATCTAGAGCTTCCATCTAATCTCTTCCAAGGACGAACAAACTTGGATTTGTTACGTATAACGTCCAACGTCTTCTCGGTCGTGCAAATTATACCATGCCGTATATTTTCCAAGCATATTAATTGGGTCCCCGAAGTGCTCATTGCTTGCTCTTCGCACGCGGCCAATGTCGGTGATTCTAGCAGTTTCCACTTGCTCTCGGAGATAATCATCCAGTCAGATCCGGAATAGAGTTACAATTTCAATTTCGTGCTATCGACGTAGATTGAAGTTTCAGCACCCCTCCGCAGAAGCGACAAGTTGATGTAGCTCATAATAACCTGCCTTGTGACCGACCCGCTTGCAAACAAAATAAATAAATGAATTACCCCACACTTTTGACATATAGAAATTTCGCTTTAGGTGTTTCTTCGTTTTGTGTGTTCTATTCGGAAAGACCATTTTTTTCCATCTTCAAACACTTATGGCGCAGTGAAAACGATTCTGTTGAAATATTGTCTTTTCTGAGTGGCAAAACCGTATTGGCAATAAAGATTGTTTCGTATGTACCACAATTCAAACGCTGGTACCTCAATTCAACCGTCAAATTGTCTTCCGCGCAGTATGTAAATTTCACCATGCAGTTTTATTGATTTTTATGTTGCAATGTTATTTGCGTCTGGTCGGATTTTGAATGTCTTTCATCGACTATCGCCGTTGTTTCAATTATCATCTTAATGAACTTTTTAATGCCGGTAAATAATACACATTTAGTTTAGATTGATATATTTACGACCGAATCTGTAGACCAATACAGATGAAATTCACTTCTTAACAGAAATTCTAAATTAATTGGTTTAGAAATATTGTAGATTAGAACTGTTTAAAAAGAAATTTTCAATTTTTTTCGGAACCATAACTGGTAAGTAGGGAGTGCATTACCGGCTACCGATTTACCGTATAAAATATGTTTCCGACTTATCGGTAAATTTTTACAAATTTACATTACAGAATTCCCTCAGTGATTATTATGTAGAATAATGTACACTACCGCTCATAAGTGTTTAGGCATCCCTTTTTTCATGTATTTTGACACAGTATTATGTTTACGAAAAAACATTTGGATAAAATGAAATACTTATCTGAAAAACAGTCGCGTTTATTCTAGATAATGATGATTAAATTGTTTTTTTGAATAGATTTCTGTGAAATGAGTCAAATACGACCAGTTGCAGTCTGATTTTACACTGTTATCATCGTTAGCGAAATATCGAGCAACTATTATTTAAAATGCCTCCAAGAAGCGTACTTAGTACTAAAACACGTGCGCTTATAATAGCTTACCATACAGCTGGCATAAGTAATCGACAGATTGCCAAAAAATGAAAAAAAACACCATATCTGGGAAAGTGGCGCAGTTTTCTTAATAAAAGACGTAGTGGAAGACCAAGAGCGAACTCTGCAGATAATCATAGAATAGTAATTACTAGCACTACAGCCCTGGAAATAACTGCAGAATTAAATTTTGGTCGCCCAAAACCAGTTAGTGTTTCTACGGTTAAACGTTGCCTACAGGAAACCAAACTCCTTAGCCGTATTGCTATGAGTCCAAATTTCAAATGTTCGGTACACGAAGACGAATATTCGTGAGAAGATCTGTGGAGGTGGATTTGGGACTGTTTCGCTGGTACTAGACTAGGCGATGTAGTGAAAATTGATGGAATACTAAGAAAAGAAGGATACCGGCCAATTTTGGAGAACCACGCAATATACCTTCAGAAATTTGACTTTTTGTTCAAAATTTTATCTTTCAACAATATAATGACCAAAAACATTCATCTAAATGATGTAAAGGCTATCTTCGCCATTTAGAGGAGGAAGGAACGATTTAAATTACGGAATGGCCTCCCCAGAGCCCTGACTTGAACCCTATTGAGTTACTGTGTGAAGAACTGAGCCAGAAAGTAAAGCAATCAGCTCCGGCATCAGCTACTGTGGAACAAACTTCAATCAATATTTGAAACTCAATAACGCCAGAACTTATTGCGAGAATGCCTCGACTCTGCGTTGCAATTGTTTAATCAAGAGGGCTCACATAGATGAAAGTAAAATCTAAATTAAGCGTTTTAATTTTGACATTTATTTAATATACAATTGTGCCTAAACACTTATGAGCGGTAGTTTAGGTGTATTGCAGATTTATGTAATGTATTGCATTCAATGAAATAAAACAAAATTATAAAATAAACTTGGCGGGTGGACCGACAAAATTTTTTGGCAGATTGGAGGAGGGCCATTTGGAAGCTTTCATCGTATTCAACTGATGTTCTAAGCGACACCGTAACTGAGATCTAATAATTTTAAGTTTTTTTTAACTGAGCCAAAATATCGCCTTTAAATTGTCATTAATTTTTTGTATGTAGTCGTAAAGGCACGAAATAACTTTCATTGTATTCTGCAATGCGATATTATTCTAAATAAATCATTATTTAATAAAATTAGTTTTAGAAAAATGACCTATGGGCTTCCAAATCCTAAAAAATGTGTAGAATGAGACGTAGACGTTTTTCATTTTTTCGTGTTTATTTAATTCAATTTACCAGTAAATATTCGATAAATTAGCGATCTTATACAAAATTTACCGGTAAACGGGTAAATTGAAAATTCGGTAAATTTGCACTCCCTATACTGGACAGTCCCTACTAGGAATTTCATTTTCATAATACAAGCGGAGTAAGTAGCTAAAAACATATACGCGAAGATATCGAATGACAATATGGCTCAAATGAGCCGAATTTGTACTAAATCACAAAACAAGGGAGAACGAATAAATAACACGACATCTAAACATCTCCAATTTCCTCGAACGTAGAACTCGTCACAATCGATTGCTTGTACTAGAAATCTTCCTTACCAACTACATCCTTCCCTGGTAGCACTCGAATTACTCCCACCAATTTTATCAAAATCGTTCAAACGAACAACGCTCATTTACTCAGAAATGGTGCTTTCATATCCGGTTCGTTTAAGTCCGGTTTCCCTTATTACTTTAATGCCTATAATCGATGTTAGAAAAACCGGTTCCAGTATTATTGTTATTTCGAATATTTAACAGCCTCTTGGACTCATCCAAATTTTAGTTTAACATTATTTTCATAAAAATTGGTAATGGTACAGCAGTGCCATTATGGTATAAACGAATATTTTCTGTAACCGTTATTCAAAGTTGCTGATTGATTGTAAAATAACTTCTCATTTTATTTTGTCGTATACTTTTCAAACCAAACCTCCTCAAATCCATTTAAATCCATTTCCAAACACTCACATAAGCAAATCAATCCTCACTTAATTGGCTGCTGCCTGCTAAATTAATGTTTGTTACCAGTTTTGTTCAAAATAAAGAATAGTGGCTTAACATAAGAATTCTTGGTTCATTTGGCTTGCTCTTAGGGTCATATAATAAATGTTAACGGATACAAATATCAATGATCCGGTTAATAACTAATCTACTTTTATATCAAATTTGAAAGTTACAAACAAAGGAGGTAGTCATTTCCAACATAACACGTCGTTTTTCTATTGGGTACGCCACTGTCTTGCCTGCATGTAATTTTATCAGCACATAAATCTTTTATTCCATTAGCTGTACCAAACACTACAGTACAACTCGATGTTATTGCTGTGTCAGATAAAATGTAATTGAATAATTGATCGCATGTGTGCCCCGATTATTTAAGGGCAAACAATTCCAAAACTAAAATAATTTAAGCTTCTGATTGTATCTAATGTTGTATACATGTGTATGAGATCACTTTGCAGATCAAATGCCACCAAAACATAAAAATTGTTGCTATATAGTTTTGTTGTTAGTTGCCAATTAAAATTTATTTGGACATTAGGTAGTTTGCAAACTTTAAATAAGTAATTAAAGATTTTAAACTTCAGACTTTGTTCTTATTTTAAAATTATTTGATGACTAAAACATTTCAACCTGGCTAATTACGATTAACTTTATTTAATAAAAACTAGCATAATAAATTCTACCTTTATTATGAAACGAGTATAAGGTAAACCAACACAGCCTTACAACTAAATACATATGTACCAGCAACATAATTTATGTATAATGTTTTCTTATTATTATTCTTACACTACACAAACTTTCACATAAATATTAATCGGGCGAATAATGATTTGTAAAAAAAATGGATTTTACGAAAAGATGAAAGTTAAAACAGTCAGGTTTTACGTTTTGTACAGCCAACAAGTGATTCACACGAATATATTAAATTGAATTTTAACGCTGACTTAATTGATTGCTTGTGGTGTGTGCAAATCATTAATCTCTGTATTTACGACAGGCAGTTGACTTCTAGCTTTTAAACATTTATTTTAAAAATTAATCGAATGGAGATCTTTTAAAAAGTATTATAAACTTTAGTGTCTACTTAAGGCATTGATGTACTTAGTAGTAAAACTGGATTTTACACAAACATAGCTAGTAACTGTTTAGTTACTTAATACTCAAGTGGACAGGTAAGAAATATTTGATTTTTAATTTTCATGTGTGAAAGTTTTTAGTAAGTACCTACTTATGTTTTTTAGCAGAACCGGTGAAAATGCCCTCCCAAATGAATGGTGGCCAAACTGATGAGAATTCCGTAATATTAGATATAAAAGATATAAGAAATTCAATAAATTTAGAGTTTCAAAATATATTTTATAAAACGAAATCTACTAAGGGTAAGCCGAAATATTTTCTACAAAACGCACTCACATCATTTCATAGAACCATCTCTTGGTAGTTAGACGCATGAACTTTCATTCAAATTATTCAAGGAAATATTTTTAAAAAAATCTTTTTACATAGTGACTTCAAAGTGTTTCCAAACACTTTTTTTTTCTATTCCTATAATTGTAAAATATGTGCGAATGTGTAATAGTACTTGTGAAATCAGTTTCGTGGCCGATTCTAAAACACTTCCTTATGCGAGAGTCTTCCTTTGAAATATTAGGAATACGAGAGCGGGCTGGTCTTAAACATAACATTAGAAAGAATTAGGTACAAATATTATTTGGTCAAATACAGCTTTGTTCAAGACAGTTTTTGGCTTTATTGTCTTCCCCGATCCTCTAACCTCTTTCACTCGCTCAAATAGGAGACAGTGAATATTGTGTCGTTTTCGAACTAGGCCTGGTTGAGATGGCCTCCTAGTTTGATAGATGAAAATCTTTGTCCACCGAGTCGTACTTTGAGCGTGTTACCCTTGAAATTTCGAAATTGATATCTCGGAAATCAAAATCTCGGAACTCACAATAATGATTTTAACCCGTTCGAACACCTTGTACAATATAATATTGTAACATACATCGACTTTGGACGCACTAAGCAGGCTTAATATATTTTTTTTTGCTTCAGAAATGTTTGTAAAATCATTTTTCTTTATGTATACTCTCTATTGTTTTAGTATTCTTTAAGAATGATTCAAAATTAATCAAGTATTCCAAAAAAAAACCCCAAAATATTTGTTGCTATAGACAACTACTAGTGGATCTGACGGCAAAAAAATTAAACTTATTTGGTCTATTTTTGTATGTTAATTTTTATTTTCATAAAGTATGGCGTGCTAAAATTTCATGGAAAAAAAGACTCAATGAGCTTATTTTTAATGCGCTAGATATCATATTCCCAACTTTAATAGTCGTCAATATTATTTAAAAATGGTTTAAAATGGTTAATCGGTTACGAAACAGTCGAGTTCTACTCAGCAAGCTCAAATTTAGGAATCCGTCGAAAATGCATGTTAGTATCCCAATTGCATTATGTATTATCAAAATTTTACCAATTTTACCAAATTTCTTCAGCCGGCATGGTTCTATACCAGAAATTCATTCAAAATCTAAACCAAATCTCCAAAATTTTGCTCAAATTAAACCTTTCGAAGTCCTTATCGAAACTGCCAAAGTAAGTTAAGAAATAGTCGCGTTTTAGCATCTTGATTTGGAAAGTATTCTCTTCCGAGCTCGTACTCCTGCTGGTTTCTTTGGGCGAGATTCGTTTGACTGATTGGTTTGCTAGCTTCGCCTTTGACATACGCCATCACATTAGCTTTTGGAAAAACGACTCAGAATAAGCCTCTTGGTGTTCTGATCTAAAAGCACTAAAAAAGGAGACTCAAGAATAAAGCCGAAATATTTAATCTTCAGGTTAGTTGGGATAACATTTTAGCAGTACTAAACAACAGCACAATATAAAATTCGGTTCTGAGAAGAAATTAGTCTACCTCGGATTGCCAGACTTAACAGGTCGCAGGCTAAAAATAGTTCTTGCAAACTTGATGTATTACAACTTCCTAATGGCAGGCTGTCCTCTTCCAATAGAGAAATTCTCTAATTACTGTTTTCAGTTCACATTCTCGGTTGCGACATTATCAATTCTGATTTTTTTCTTGTTTCTGGGAAATCTAACACTACTGTGAATCCTGTGTTAGGCTAGTACTCTATTCTTCTGATGGGTTTTTTCCTACTGAATTACAACACGCATTTTCTGTCATTCGAGATCACTTACTTCAATCTTTCAAGCATACATTGCTTTCGAAAAATTTTCATAATCTTAGAAAAAGAATATAGGGTAGTGTTCATATCTGTTCGATGACGGATATTAGAGACCGCTACTTATCTACCATCACAGTCAGTAGCACTAAACATACTTACAGAGTTGATAAATCTTGTGAAACTGCTTTAAATGAACTCGTTAAAAGGATTGAAAGGTCGCTTAGTAATAAGGAGTTCCTCGCGAGCACTTTCTTGAATAATGCAGTACATTTGATAGTATGTCTTTCTCTACCATCGCTGAGGCCTGTACATTGCTGAAACCGAGCTGGATTATCTTTCTGTTTCCTTTAAAGTTTCCAAACGTTGCCCACAGGGAGGTGTTTGTCACCTCTCCGTCTTTACTAGACTTAGAAACACTGATCGCCCCTTCTCTTTTTGGGGAAACGATCGCCAGATCTGACATCGTCAAACATGTTAGTGTTAAAGTAGACACTTAACGTTGGTAAAAATTTCACCTTGAAAGTAAGCTTCTAAAAACCACTGCCATATACTAGCAGCGTAGAAGAGCATTTGAGATATCCTGGGGTTTGACTCCCAAAATCCTAAAGTTTATTTACAAATCGTTAGTTTTACCTATAGGCTATCTTACGCTTCTGTTGTTCGGTTGCCTGTGGTTATTACCGCACTATTACCAGGTCATGCCCGCAACTCCGATTATTGTAATGCCGCCAAGTTTGGTTGGTACATGGAACACCCTGGGTTTGATTGTAGGAGAGACTCATGAATGTCTCAAGACTTCAAAAATCGGGTGTCTGAGTCTCTAATTTTTTCCGCTAACGCCTCCCATTTTGCATCTGGTGCTGGATTTGGAAACTGCTGTAGCACGATCACATATGGCTGTCCTGTTTTACACTGCACGGTGTTTCAAGCTGAGCTGATAACACTCACACGTTGTGCGATTGATGCTTCTAACTTCGCTGTTTCAAACGTAAATATTATTCTTGGTACAGATAGAAAAGCAATGCTCAAGCAGGACTGTAAACATTTTATTAGCCTTCTTTGTCTCAACAATGGTGTTGAGGTTATATGGGGTCATGCTTTTTTGTGATGTTCAGGGAAATGTGACGGCTGATGATTTAGCTAAAGAGGGTGCACATCTGGAATACATTGGGCCCGAATCTACAGCACCTTTGACCTTTGATAATGTTAAGAAAGCTATTAAGAACTACATATATTACCAAGCTTAGCGCAAATGGCTTGCTTCATCTACCTGCCAAAAGGCGAAGTACTTTATTTTTGAACCTAACCTGAGGTTAACAAAATATGATTTGTCCGTGAAGAGAGACCAGTTATACCAGTCTTAGTCGCTATTCTTGGAATAAAGCTTAAACATTGAAGAAAATTCACTTTGCAGTTTTCCAACTTTTGAAGTAGTTCGGCCCCAGCTCTTTTAACTAAAGATCTTTGAATGTAGGCTTCCTCGCATTGGAACAAGTTCTTGCAGTTTAGATTTCTTCGTTAGCTAATATGATAGCCATGCTCAAAATTAAACATTTACCTGCAAGACAGTAAGTATCTTGTCTTGCGCTAAAGAAGTTGCTTGTAAGGTTCAAAGTCCTTAATAAAAAACACATATAGTATGATGCCAGTCCGAATAATGATTTAAACTAATTAAATTCTCTGAGTTTTTTAGATTTTGAATGGCAGCCACCTACTTTGGGTTGGTGCTAATGTCTTGGTTCGTGCATATATGACCTAGGAATTCGGTTTTCGTTTTCAAGAGTATAGTTCCGTCTTATCCAGGTTGGATCGGATTTTTCAAGTTTAGAGAAAATTTTCTTTGCGATCAGTTTTACCTCCGAAATTGGTAATGCCATCAATATATACATAGCAGGTTATGCCAATAAATTGCTTTAAGAGATAATCTATCATTCTTTGGAAGATAACCGGTGCATTTTTAAGTCCAAAGGGAAGTCTCTTGAGAATTAGGTTTTTGTTATGTCGGATTCCTTCATTCTGTTCTGGTGAAATCTCGAGAGTTAGATCGATTGTGGTAAGAAATACCATTGTTTGCCATCATGTTAAGATGTTCGGAATTAGCTAGGTATCTGAGATAGTGACAGCATTCAGACGTTTGAACTCAATAAACATTCTGTTTTTTTTTGTCTACCGGAAGCGTCTGGTCGTTTCTATTCAGATTGTTATATGGACTCTTTAAAAACTGTTTAATCCCATTTTCCAGGGTTGACCAATTTGTGCCTCTGATTTCAGCCCTCACAGTAGTGTCTATTGGTGACACGTTTTCTGCACCAAACAACGTTTTGTATTTTGATAGCATTATTTGGAGATTATATTCCGCATGCCTAAGGAAAGGTGGTTATCTCGAATTTCTAGGTTATTTACCTGAGATGATATATATGTGAGACAAGTGTCAGGATGTTATTTTTTCAATGTGTCACCACCGATTATGCCGTCGAACGAGTTCAGTGTAGAACAAAATATTCTATGGCTGTTTCAATTCTGAAGGTTTTCCATCTAATTTTAAAATTACCATTCGTGGGGATCGCGTTTTTGGTTTAAAACGGGTTTGACGAAATTAATATTAGCACCTATGTCGATCTCGATCAGGAACTTGAGGGAGTTGTCATTCTTCGTTTGATATTCTATGTCACAATATGAATAATGTTACTATAAATTATCTGTAAAACAAGGTAAAGGGGTTGGGGTGTTGAAATTGCATAGAAATGATATCATCCGCATTCCAAGAACCAATGTTAGTCAATGATAAGGATGTGATCTAAGAAAGACACCAGAAATGGTCTAAGTGAACACCAAATACGTTACTATCACGATTACAAATATATCAAAATAAAATTCGAAAAGGTTTAAATGGTTTAGATAGCTGGAATCGATGGTAATGGAGCAACAGGTTTGCAAGAATTCTTCGCTCAAGAAAAAAATTAAACACTCACAAGGCTTAATAAACCCATCTTTGGTCTAAGTCTCGTGGGACTTTAATTACAGAACAGAAACCCTTGTCGAGTTTGAGTGCGAATTGTATTCGGCACTTTTCAAATATGATGCACGAGATGTTCTGCGAATACTATTCTGTGAAGATATGGAAAAGCTGTATTCAGTTCATTACAGTTCTATAACCACTTCCAAACAAGTCGAGTAGAATCGGCAGCCATGTTGTTTTTAGTAAGAGTAAGAAAAATATTAAGAACTACATTTCCGAAAAGAGAAGTATAGATACTTTATTTGTGAACCTAAGCTGAGATTAACTAAAGAGCGCTACAAATGATCCAATTTGGTTGGACCACAAGAAAAATTGGGTTCTGCGTATAGACAAGTTGGTGAACAAAATTAAGTTGGACTTGTTGGACGGAAATTCCATCCAACCGGCCATATTTCGTCATTCATGTAATAAATTGCATTGAAAACCATTAGGCAGCATCAAAAAAAGAATCGAAAACTAAAATAAAACATCTAATATGGTTGAACCGGCAGTTGGTCCGACAAGTTAAATCGTCTCTAGCGCTCTAAACAACGCTTTATCTTTATCGAAACATCATATTCTTTATGTTATGACTATCTCGAAGAGGATAATGATTACATTTAGTTTGTTTGCAGTTGTTCAGCTTTCCAAGTGACACAATTTTGAATTTTTAAGTATAGATATTTAAATGTAGGCCTGTTGCCCTTGTTCTGGCTCATTAATCAAGCTCATTTCATTAGGATACAATTTTTTATTAGTAACCCCAGGCCGAAAATTCTCCCCTGGCATTGGGTGCTGGACCATTTTGGGTTCCAGCCAACTTGAAGATATAAAAATGTGTACCTCTACCGGCCGAGCCGCCAGAATACTTCGAATATATATATTAGTTTCGAATTTCGGGCGTTCGATACGCGGATTCGATTTAGAATTTCACTTTTACATCACGCACGACTGGTACTGTTCACCGTTAGATTACAATTGTGTCTGCAAGACAATTTGTCTTGATGATTAATACCGTTGTTAATTCTAGTATTTTCCATGATGATTATCGCTGCCGCTTACAATTGCTTTCGTTTGTTTCATATTCCCTCCACAAGGAATGGCATTCTTAAATTCAATTCCCAATCGATGCATGTTAAGAACAATGATCGCCCAATAAAAATCACTGTCTCGAGTTGAACTCGAACAAGCAACTTTTGGCATAGTAACACTTGGTGTAGAGTAGAATTCGTAACAATATTTAAATAAGTTTATTGGTAAACTAAAATATTGAGAATCCTATACTCGATATTTTTAAACCGATTAGGAATACCAGACAGATTTCGGTATAGTAAAAAAGATTTCCAATTGGATGCGCAAATTTCTAATGGGAGTAACTGTTAAAACTGTGAATGCAATGGGCGCTTTCAGGTCCCTCATCATCATTAGTGAAATCCCATATCCAAATCCTTATTTTACAAAATGTTTGCAACTACTCTTTATAGCTGGTCGTTCAGCTAAAACGTTCATTTGTACTTTCTTTGCACTCGTTTAAGACCCAGCATAGTACGGACGTTCATGAATAAGGCGCACTCAACTCTTAATTAAACATCTTTTAAAATTTATAGTTTTTACTCGGAAGGCCTCCTTAATTATCCTAATTATGTTCCAATTGCTGTTTGTGCCCTATAGGCACTTAATAGATGGGACCTATATTTGCCAAATACTATAAACGTGTTATTAATAATTTTATGTGTTTTGAAGGGTTATTTGTACTCCAACCCTTTCTCCTTCTTATTTACATAAATCACAACTCTGTACTGATATAATTACGGAATCGAATTGTACTCGACGAGATCAAATTCCAAAGAAGAAGAATATTTAAACGATTAATATTCTAATTTTAGAATGGCACAGAAATTAAAACGAAAGCATAATTCAAAGATCATGAACATGACCCCAAATGAAATTGTAAACTAAAAGAATGATCGCAGTAAGTGGTTTTATGTTTTATTCGAATCGTTTCAGATAAAACACCAGCATATATTTTAAAAAACCTCTCGGGATGTTTCTACTCAGGAAAATTAACAGCAATAATTGGACCATCCGGTGCTGGTAAAACATCCTTATTAAATGTACTCACCGGTTTTAAGTAAGTGATTGAGAATACTTCAACGCTATAGGATATTCTGAATAAATTCTTTACATTTGCAGAAGCACAGGAGTTACTGGCAATATCCTGCTTAATGGGGAACCACGTGATAAACAAGCATTCCGCCAAAATGCCTCATACATTCCACAAGATTTTGCTCTCTTAACCAGGCTCACAACGCTCGAAACGCTCGATATCGCAGCCGATTTAAAATTAAACGGAAAAATCACAAAAATAACGAAACGAAAAATTGTAAATAAAATTTTGGAACTTCTCAAATTGGTTAAATGTAAAGATACATTTGTGTCCGCGCTTTCAGGTGGTGAACGAAAACGATTATCGATCGGTATTGAATTGGTTACAAATCCCCCAATCATGTTTTTCGATGAGCCAACAAGTGGTTTGGATAGTTTGTCATCGATACAGGTGATCTCACATTTAAAGGAATTAGCTGTCGCCGGTCGATGTATAGTGTGTGTTATACATCAGCCGTCGTCTAGACTTTTAGAATTTTTCGATGACGTTTACGTGATATCGGAAGGCAAATGTATATACAGTGGATCTATCGAGAGGATGATTGGAGTATTTAAACGATATGGATTTGAATGTCCGAATTTTTATAATCGAGCAGATTTTGCACTGGAAGTGGCGAGTAAATATCGACAAGGAAATTATGATCAATTGGTGGAGCAGTTCGACAATGTGAAAGTACGCTCAGAAAACTATGGGAGTACGTGTAAAGAGATGACTACATTAAACCAGAGGGTAAAGCAAAACGGATATCCAATATCATCGTGGCGGCAATTTTTAGTATTGACCCGAAGGAATATTTTAACTTTAGTTCGAGATTTTGTAAGTACTACAGCTACTAAAAAATATTATTTTGGACATTTATTTCTACATATTAATTTACAGCTATTTGTACAACTCCGAATAATAAGCCACTTACTTATCGGCGGATTGCTGGGTGTTGTTTTTTATGACATTGGGAATGATGCTTCCAAAATTCACAGCAATGCATCGTGTTTATTTTTTTTCACATTATTCATATTTTTTGCAAACGCTATGCCAACAGTTTTATCATGTAAGTGTGTGGGGGTCATGCCTTATATAAACATTTTACTAATACCATTTTGTTGCAGTTCCACTCGAAGCAGCTGTCTTCCTCCGCGAACATCAAAACAACTATTACTCTCTTGGAGTGTATTATCTCTCGAAATTGATATCCGATTTTCCATTACTCGTACTAGGGCCGACATTATTTCTACTGTTCGCCTATTTTTTAACAGGACAACCAGCAGATGGTGAGAGATTGCTTATGGTTTGGGTTATGTGTCTGTTATTGGCTATAATTGCTCAAGCAACCGGTTTAATTGCGGGTGCAATATTTAGTATGCAGCTTGGCGTATTTATAGTTCCATGCACAACAATACCAATGTTGATATTCTCGGGTTTTTTCATTAAGCTGAATGAATTAATGGGATTTCTACAACCAATCACCTACGTATCATATTTCCGTTACAGCTTCGAAGGTATATTGCATGCGATCTACGGATTTAATCGGTTGCCGTTGGAATGTTCCGAAACGTTCTGCTATTACAGATCCGGAAAGAAGTTTATGGAACACATGAATATGCGACAAAATAAGTATTGGCTGGATTTAGCAATAATGCTGGTCTGGATTATCATATTACAAGGTGGATTGTACATAACACTTAAAATAAAATTAATGAAATCTAGATAGCACCATGATCGTGGCCGCAATAAGATCTGATTTTGTTGTATATTATATATATATAGAGAGGGGATAACGAGAATTAAAGAGATTTAATAATTTTTAAAAATTATTTTAGTTTTATTTTTTTATATATTAAAATATTACATGTACATAAATTAATTACGAGTTGGTCAATTAATTTTAAATACAAATTATATGAAAATCTAATTTTATTTCCCAAACAAAAAAAAAATGGAAAATTTTTAATTGCTTTCATTGAATAATGGAAGTCGGATGTACAAAAATAAATTATTATTTAAATTTATGGAATAGAAATGATTTAAATTGAATTTTTTGTGCTGTGGCCATTTAGATATAGGATTAAACGTTCCAGTGCACAAAACTAAAGTAAGTTTTTTGGCATATATACGTATACGATACCATATTTGACATCGTAATTGACCTAAGGTCTTTTATCATAAAATATTTTATATAAATTCTTACTTATACGTATATAGCAATAAAACCCAGAATAGATAAATACTTAAACAGTTGGTAAGTTTAGAGAAGAATTTGAGTTCTATAATATGTTTTACTCTTATTAGTCGTTTGCCACCAATCACTCACCGTCTCCGAATACCTTGTGGTATCATCTGCTTAGGCTCTGCATTAAACACCACCAACTCAACAATATAAAAGAAAGCTGTAATACCAAACTTAACATTCGTGCCAACTTAAAAATTTAATTAACGTTTCTTATGACCCTACAAACCAATACTGCAATATCTTCCCTAAAATTCAGTAGGATACAATTAAAATTAAACAAACTTAAATCCATTCCTTAAACAATCTGTAAATCCATTTTAATAGGCACACGAACTTTTCTTTGCCCGTTAGTTTCAGTTCTTCCACATTTGGTAAATAAATCCTATTTAGCATCTACACAAAATTATCTTCTTCTTCAGCAACATTCAGTGCTCTGTAATCTCTTACCATTACTTCTTCATTGATATTAAACCTTGTGATTATGGCTCTCTAATTATAATTATCAGATTGCCTTTGAATATTTTTTGAATCCGAATTAGACTAAATATTACTGAACCGCATTCTGCATTCACGCATTAACAATTTTATAAACGAGGTTGCGGTGGTTTCCATATTGTGCACTTTTGAATTTTGAACTAGCGAGTATTTCGTCGCTCGTAGCTTCATCTGTCAAGTGACAGTAATTCAGCATTATATTCCCATTGAACGAAATGAGTCGATATATGCTTTATCAACGTTGGGAAACATTGAAAACTTATTTCCACAGTAGCGAGTCAATTTTTACCAACAAATCTCTTTTCCGACGAAGCTAATTTTCACCTCGGCGGTTATGTGAACAAGCAATATTGTAGTATTTGGGGCACAGAAAATCCACACTTGACAATTGGGAAGGCAATAAACCCAAACCGAGTGACTATTTGGTGTGGAAAATGAGTAAAGGACCATACTAGACCGTTATCGTGTCATGATCACTTTTTATTCACTACGATCGAAGAGGAAGGCTTGGCCGATATTTGGTTTCAACAGGACAACATTTTTAAAACAAGCTAAAAGTTGCCGCACAAGTATGTTTCATCGAAACATCAAATGATGATAAATATATGCAGTCCACGTAATCTTCCCGCTGCCATTTCAGGTATTTCATTTTTTGATCCAAAAATTGAAACTGACGTTTCCTGATCGGTCTCTAAGATAAAGTGAAGCCCCATCAAATATTGTGCAAATTTCGTAACCGTATTTTTCGTAAATTATAGCTAGTATTCGGGAATACTTGCAACAAAATAACACCAGCACCATATTGTGAAGCATCAGTTATTATTTTGACTTGTAAAGATTGATCAAAATGCACTAATATGACACCTGGTCTGAAAACAGGATCTCTTTAGTTTCCAGAAATGCAGCTTTACGTTCACCACTCCATACAAATGTAGCATTTTGACATAAATTTACCATAATAATTAATCATGCCAACAAAATATTTAATTTGCGTAAAATTTTGTGGTTTTATGGAGGTTTTTCCTAGGGTCTGGTAAAATTTTATGGAGAAACGCTTACAATGTAAACTTTTACAATACCAAAATGAGGGATTTTTTAAACGCATTTAAAAAAAATTCTTATCTACATTTTTATTAAGACCTCGGCCCTTTCTTGATTGATCTAGATCAAATTATGGGATGTGATTTGCATTTTAACATGAATTTTTCAATAATTTTTGGAATTTGGCCGTCCTCAATAGAATTTACCAATTCCTTGACCAATAATCAAATTTAGTATGCAGAATTTGATTTGGGATTGGTGACGTAAATTTAACGTGAAGATCTGGAATTAGACCATTATAAATTAAACTTGACCATTTCTGCTGGGCTGGATTTGGATTTTTCCAACAATTTTGGCCGAAATTTTAGGTTTTGGCCATGTTGGATCGAACTTGGCCATTTCATCGGTCTAGATTGGGATTCAAACATCAATTTCAATCCAGTTTGATTCGGAATCAACAAATATTTTTTGCATTTGCTACATTGTACTGACAAGAAAAAGACTACCAAAAGCAAACTTTTGATAATTGGGATTTTGAAATTCGGGCCTGATTCTGATTTCGAAATTTTGATTTCGAGATTTTGAAAAGTAGGCAAACGACCCCAACAAACACGTTGAGCGTTTCATTTGCAAAATCCATTACGATTACGAATTGAACGCCCGAAATTCGTAACATTTGGTGTCAGAAGCGAAATTTTGCCATAAACACCTACATCTCAGCAATTAAAATGTAAGCTTCAACGTCTCGGGCTTTCAACCGAAGGCATATCGAGGCTGTGGAGCGCCATGGAACAGAGCGCTGAAACAAGCGGGCGTATAGATCGCGATAAGCATCACCGGGATAATTTCTGGATGTCGCCAGTTACCCCAAATGATGAACCGAAACTCCAGCCTTGCGAAGAAGATCTAAAAAATCAGGGAACGGAAACGATGGTTCAAACAGAAATAATCATGTCGGTAAACTCCAAAACAACAGAAACCACACAACACAATTGTTGTGGTGCAGGGGAACAGCCCAACATACCCATTTAGGCTGAGTTGGAACTAAGAAGTAGCCAGTGCAGAGAACTATGCAAGATACAACTCCAAAGCAAGTGGCAATTACATGGGGAGAGCTTGCAAGACCTAGGAAGATAGTTAACGAAATTAACGTATCCAGCTTACGGTAATGCATCCGCAGAGATGTTGAATGGACTATAACAGTGAACGTTTATCAGTTTATCAGTGTTGGAAAGGACGACCATCGGAAACTACGATAGTAAATAAATACTCGAGGTAAAACCATGAATGAAGTATTAGTGTTGGCTTTGGAATATGAGGCAACCAGAGTAATTTTAGTAACTGATTCAGTAAAGTTGCTCAAGTTTGATACACAAACGTTTCGATGTTTTGTGTGCTTTTTGTAGATTTGTTGGAATTATAATTTACAGATCCATCCGAATAAATAAACTGGGTTTCGAGGATTAGTGGAATCTTATAGGATTAAAAGTAATAAACAACATTTTCGTGACCATTCTTGGCTCGGTTAGTTGTTGAGCTAAAATTTATGAATTTATCACGATATATATTAGTTTACATTTTAATTAAATATTACTGAAAATTTTTAAGATGATACATAGAATTTGAAAATCTATCTTCAGGATTTAAATTAGGATAATGTTTTCGGCACCACTGAGAGAGATTTGAAAACACATTTTTGAACGGTAATGGTACGGACTAAACGAAATCACTATAAAACAAACCAGAAATATTATACCACCGTGATCAGCCCTATTTTTTATGTACTTTGTTTGGGTTTATTTGTCTCCGTCAGTTTAGTGTTTCCGTGTTTGATGGTCGTTATAAAGAAGTCAAATTTAAAATAAACTATAGGCTTTTGGGATTTTGAAGTTGATGGTTGCGCGTAATAACGAGGTTCATTAATTAGATATCATTTTACAAAAAATTTTGATTTGCGGGAGTTTTGTACAAGAACATTTTAACAATATTGTCGTTATCCCAATTTTTATATCTAAGTTTGACTGTATGATAATTTATATACAAAATTGGATTCGATAAATTATTCCAATTGATTCAGTAAATGGTGTGTGACCATGTGTCGATGGATCAGCATTTTTCATGTCTTTTTCGTGGATGCCGAAATGGGTACTGAAGCATTGTTGATTTGGGGAAATAGTGGTGCAATGGTTTACCGAGAAGGTGGTTCATGATATTCTTGAATTCCAGGAATAAATCAGAAGAATATTATTGAGGAGCAACACCGATCTGTAATACGGAAAAACGATAGTTCGCTCCAGTAGTTTTTCTTATAAGTTATACCTTTTAACACATCCTTATCCAGTAGTATTAGAGATAGAGACCATATGGCAGGTTCAGCATTCCTAATTAGTTCTGACACCGAATCGTGCCTCATGTAGCAGATTTTTTTCGAACTATTAAATGGTAATCGAATGTAGCAGCGGTATAATACATATGCTCAATTAATTCAGTTGAAGTACGTCAAAGCTCACGAGCCTAAAAGCTGTCTGTTATCTTTATCTTATTTATCTTAAAAAATCTGCAAATAGTATATTAAATAACGACCTCTATATACCGCCCGAAAATGAATATGTTCACTCACCGGCTCTTTACCTCATGTTTTACACCATAATGCACCTTTAGATGCCAAGAACATCAAATGCAGGTAAAAACTCGTTTAAACTCGGCACAGCATATTATTTTTGTTTGAAAAAATGTTGTAATTGACTCCTGATAATTCAGTAAACTACTTTCTTTAGTAGAACCGCACATAATAATGCATCTGGATAATATGCTAGAGTACTGCATTCATTTATACATAATTTTGTTTTAATGCTTTTTATTTATGTATATTTGTGTACATATCAAAGCAAGAGACTTTATACGTATCTAAATCCTATTTGAAATACATAATACAAATCCGTATACAGAAAAGATTTATGTACAATAGACTAAGAATATAATGCCACTTATTATATCTTTTGCCACGCTCAGTTGGGATACACACAGTACAACAGTCCTGATTTTTGTTTTGTTCATTTTTAATTGTAATTGTGCCTAATGCAATTTTTGTTTGAAATATTTCCTCTTTTGCATTTCTTCTATTTTACTTCCTTTGAGGCTTATATTTTATGAAAGGATTACCATTTACATGTAATACATTATATCCGACATGTTTTCAATTCATCTGCATTTTGAACAATGTTCGAGTCGTTTATATCATGAAAATAAATTTTCCTTGGAATCTGATCCATAATTTCTATTAATTAGAAGAAAAAACTAAATTATGCAAGTTGCATGCACTAGGCATATATTACAACTTACTTTTCTAAGTACTTAAAGAATTATATGCATAAAGAAATTTTTTGTATGCAACTAAATAATTCTATGTTTTTATTTAAAATATAGAACCTCTATTCAAACGAATTCACATTTTTCATTTTGTCGATAAAAATAAAATGATTTTTACAAAGGAACTGCTATAAACTTCTAAATATTTGGAATTCAATAAACATGATTTTAAAACCAGGAACGCAAAGGAACAGGTTTTTTTCCTGACAATCGCAGATCAGTAAAAGTTACAAAAATATAGGTCGTGAGCTACGCATTTCGTCAATCCCTGAAGATAATAATTAGTAATTCATGAACCGTTGGGTTAGGTTATAATTCAGACCCTATAAGTGGACGAGTTGCACGCACCGCTAACAAATTCCAAACATTCGAGCAGTGCATGTTAGAATTCAAATCCAAACTTATGAACCAAGCCCCATTATAGGAGGATTGCTAGAGGGGGATGGGGTTTATTTCGGCATTAGAGAACAATCAGAAATATTTATTCAAAAAACATCAACCTCCGCAATTTATTTTTGATTTGCGGGAATAAAAAGAATGCATTGGGTGCCAATTCAATCATCGCCAATGTCCAATCGTCGACTGGCATACACATACATCCAAGATTCGCCACCTGTCTCGATGTTATAGACATGTTTTGAAGCACGCGATCATAGTTTTTAAGCATTTCTTTCGACCAATCGACACGGGTCTTTTTTGAGCGTTTGGCAAATTATGTGGAATCCAAATTAAACGCAAACAAATCTTTCTGACGGCGAAATGTTCATGCAATATTGAATGTATGCTGGTCTCCCTAATTCCCAATGATGCCTCAATCTCACGATAAGTCACATGACGATGTAAAACCTTCAAGAAATTCGGCATTAAGCAAACTGCAGCGACGATTGAATTCTGTAAACTATCGAACACCACCACCAAACGCTGGTCCTTGGTGGTGCATCATCGACAAACGCGAATTAAGTTCATCAATGCATTGTTGTTCAATTAATTCACGTCGAAAGTAGAAAATGTTCTGAGTAAATATACCTTCGAAAATGGTGAACTTTAGGATAGAGACGTTAGTTACCAGATACGTTAGTTACCTTAGGGTTGCCCAATCACGATTTATAAAAGGCATCTCTCGTATATTATAAGCCAAGTTTTGTCTAGCGAAAACAGACTATAGAACTTCGTACAATCGAAATGACACAACGGAAATGACGAAGATCCGTTCAGCAAGGAGAAATTTCATATTTTTGTTGAGAAAAATTACGGTCAAGTTAAGAAAGAATGTCTTGTTCTTGTGTTCGCAGTCAAGAAGTTGCATTAGTACGTCTACGAGAGAAGATTTGAGGCGGTAATACATGTACAGATTTTGCCTTTAAGCAAAACCAACAACAATTAAAAGCCCTGAACAAAGTCTAAAACGCAGATACCAATATGCAACAAACCACAGAAGATTGTGTTGGTTACACTAACAATCCCATGTTAATTTTTTTCTTTCGCACCACTACTTATTAAACTAGTGCGCACATACAATGTACACATATGTTCTAATACAGTTATCTATAGTGCAGTTTTTTCTGTATTTGTCGCATTAGCATGGCTTTATATTGTTGTTGGTTTTGCTTTAAGGCATAAAAATTATGCGCGCTGATTGGTTAAAAGTCGGCCATCTTGAATCGCCTTATAGGCAAAAATTTTATATTGATCATTTCTCAATTTTTGTATAAGGCAAACTTTTTGCCTTTAAGGCAAAATCTGTACATGTATCACCGCCTTTACCCTGGTAAGCGACCACCAAAAACCCCCGTTCAGCATTTTCGGTCGAAAAACGTGATTCCCGTGTACACCGCAAATCGACTTCAACGGTGGGCATTAATATTAATGCCCCATGTCGACAAATGATTTTGAACCAGCAGATATTTTATCCATCGCATCAATACGATTTGACAATGAAGACTATTTCCACCTCGCAAAAGAAATAAATCGAAACTGAAACGATACGCGATCGAATTATTAGAGTAATAGTTAATTATTTGAAATCCGACTGGCCAAATTCGAAAGCGGAACTTCCAGACGACGATGAATTGGCGCGCAGTTACAACCGACGTGAATCACTGTCAACTGCTTCCGATTGTGTTATGTTTGGGGACAGAATGGTCATTCCCGATGATATCGAAATCTGATATTACGGCAACTGCAAATTTAAGGAACATTCGGGCACCGAGGCAATGAAAATACTCGCTCTAGCGTATAAGTGTAATAACCTAAAATTGATAACGTCATCAAAGATCTGAGAAAGAGCGAATTCTTCTCACATTATGGCAATCCGGAAACATTGGTGACCCACAACGGGATCCATTTCGTGAGCAAACTATTCAGTGTTCTCTATCGTGCTCGAACAATTAATAACATTTTACCGCCGCCCTAAATCCCTCCTCGTGGGGCCTCCAATTCGAATGCATCGCGATATTCAACAAGGGCAACAGTTCAACCTCTAAAGGCGGTAATGTATACGCAAAAGTGTTTCGCCGCAACAAGCAATTTTGGGATTGCGGTTTCAACGGAAAACAAATCGATTGTGTTATCCAACATATTCAGTACGTCTTATTGACGTGAATCACACGTCGCGATATTCTGCCAATCAATTTAGACTTCACTACATCGAGAACAATAATGCCACCGAATACAATATCAGCAATTGAGGTAGACATCATTCAATACAGCTGACGGTTCATCATACGATTTTGTGGGATTTCAGGATTCTCTACAAGACCAATTACAACCATTATTACTAATGATGAAGTACCCACAACAACTAAATAGTTCTGTGGATGGTCGACCACAACGACAACGACGACCACCTACTCACTTAGCAGAGTCCGTCTGTGAACAAGGAGGGAGATGTTTGGCAGCGAATGGTAATTCAATTTATTATGTTAACGCAGTATTCTAAAACAAGAATGTTGCCTAGCGGGCAAAGTAAACATTATTATAAAAAAAAATTCGTAATGGCTGTCAGACCGAATACACCGTCTCGGTATTAAATAAAATATAATTCGAAAACTTCTAAATCATCTTAGTGTTTTAATAAACTTGTTAACCTATAATCGAAAGAAGTAATGGACATTAACCCTTTTATGTCATTGGAGTATGTTTGTCGCAGGAGGTTCACTCACGAATGGTTTCTACAGTCTTAATTCGAGCCTGCCTTGCAGTATGAGTGGAGGGTTAAACATATTAAAGAACGAATACAATAATATCAATTTATGTATCAACAAAATAATCTGAAAACATTTTCTAGCAGCAGTTTCAAGAACCCTTTGTTACGTATTTATATATCAACATATTATGATTGATTGACAATCAAAGCATATATTTGGAGCATTTTTAACCATACACTTGAACCTCTTGAATTATCATACATTTTTTTTCGTTTATAAGGGTACAATAAAATAATAATATTTTCGAGAGCAAATATTTTATTTGATGCACGTTTAATTGGACTCAATCTGTAAACTGATTCCACATACCTAATTCATTTCTTTTTATTTTGTTATGGAACTAAACATGTTTAGGAAGTTGATCAAAAGCAGGGAAAATGATTCTTATCATTACTGACCTATTTAATATACATATAATAAAGCACACAAATACCTACATGAAAAAATAAACTGATTGAAACGTAACCCGTCCGATTACAATGAAAGTTTAAGCTTCGATAAAGTTATTATTAAATTCTACCATCATACAGTGGACAACCGACCATTGTTTGAAAGCAAACAAAAATGTAAGTTTTCTCAGAAAATTCAATACAATACAATAATGATTAAAATTTATTTTTTCCATCTATAAAGTTATTATTTATATTCCATAGTTCTGGCTTTTCCATTCATTTTTTTTTTTAAATAAAAATAAATACATAAAAAAAGAAAATTCAAAAGAAAACTCAAAGAAATATTCAAACAAAATCATCTCTGATGTCTTTTCATTTGATTTCTGCTTCTTTTGAATTTTATGTGGTACAAAATTTTGACTCTTTTATGTGGTACAATTTTTATTGTGCTGGGAGAAACTAGAATGGAAAATCGGGAAAACAATACACACGTAATTGTGTACAGAAGAAAATGAATTTATATTTATTAAAATTATGATGTGTGTAAAAATATTAGTAGTCCTGTTAAATTTGATTGAATTTGAGAGGGTGCAGGAACGGTTTATATACATAATGTAGGTTAAAATTGCTGTCACAAAAATTTTCAATTTTTACACTGGTTGTTTAAAAAAATCGTGGGAAATACGAAAATGTACATACTCACAATTGAATGTTGACAGGCTAAACAGTTGCAAAATGTAATCCACTTGTAATCCAAATTGGTGAAGATAATTTAAAATTCTCAATCACAAGGCCACTAAGATTCACTTCACCGCACACAACACAACACAACACATAAAATATTCACTCACTAGAAAACGCGGTCCACGACACGTGTTAACGAAACAATAATTTTAACCGTTAGGAAAACATCTAAACGCAACGACAGTTAAAATATAACTGACTGTGAATTATAATTATCTTCATGATGATTATGATGATGACTATACATATATGGTTATATGTATATTATGATGATTGTGTTGATGATGATTCAAAAACTTTTGAAGCTTTTGTTATGCAAAATAATAAAGAGAATAAAAATGAAAAGAAATAAAAATATTCAAACAAAAACAGAAATAATAGATGGAAAACAAAAGGAAAATTTTTGATAACAAAAGGAAAATACAATAAAATAGACAAAAGAAAAATCAAATTCGAGGAACGAGAGAGTAAAAAAATTCGGTTTGGTTTGTAGGTGTTTGTGTTACCATTAAGTTTCACTCGATTTTCCGATTCGGTCTATCTTTTTGCTACGAATGCATTTCGGAAAATGAGAAAATATAAAAATATTTCCCCATAGTTTATCCATGTTTTAGAGAATTTTCGGGTTCCCCTATCATCCGCTGTTAGTAAGTTTATTGCTTGTTACTTACCAGAACATAGTATTTTGTGCTCTGAATTAGGTTTATAGCCGTTATTGGTTTTAAAAGTAGATCGAACATTTATATCCCCCACAAAATATTATATAAAATCGAGAACACATATCGCTCATATTGGTGTGCTAGGCATTGAATCCTCACATCATGTTGTATTGTTGCTACTGTAAAAAGTAAACAATTGGAATCTATTGAAAAGAAACAAAACAATAACATTAACAGCACAAAAAAAACTTTTATTTGATTCATTTTCTGGTACAACAAAAAAGTCGTATTGTAATAGAAGAATGGCTGATTACTATCAAAACTCTTTTGTATTTAGGCTATATTATGGCACCAAGAAAATATTTGTTTTGACTTTTAAAATCGAATTTCTTTATTATGGATTTACGTAAAATATTCTTGTAAAATTCTAGATAGGTTTTTGTAGATCAATGTGTTACAGTTAGTTAAGTCTCTATAAACAATATTAAAATTAATAGCAATTACTGTAGTTTGCGATTGTAAAATATAACAAAAACTCAATATTATATGGTATCATCACTACACGATTCGTCAATTGGAACAGGTTTCAAAGAATGCCCTTTCTCGATATGTATTTTAGTATGTCGTACTAAAGGAGTCGACTGATTAAACCGAGCTTCACAATATTTACATTCGTATGGTTTTTCACCCGTATGAATACGTTTATGTGCCGTCAAATTTCCAGAATTTGAAAAAGCTCTACTACAAATTAAACATTTAAATTTCTTAATTTCTAAGTGAGTCGTACGTATATGTCGATTTAAATCTCGTTTATGGTAAAACATTTTCTTACAGGTGATACACGCTACATCCCGTATACCATCATGTTTCTTCAAGTGCATGAGATAGAATCGCTTTGTGCGGAATATTTTGTCACAATGATCACAATTTATTTGGCGTTCGGCATCGGGTTTATGGGTTCTCATATGTTGCTTTAAATAGTAGGCAAACACAAATTGTTTACTACAAATCTCGCATATGAATGATTTCTCAGCTCCATGAATTTTTTTATGCGAGTATAGATTTCCCGAATTTGAGAATGTTTTCTGACAAATATCACATTTAAAAGGTTTGTGCCCTAGAATTAGAGGTCTTATTGAAGAAACTTATAATTCAAACATAAGCAACATTTGTTTACCTGTATGTGTGCTCATATGAGTTTTGAGCGCGGTTGTACTATGCACAATTTTTTCACACTTCTTACATTTATGCTCCTTTCTTTTATTAGGTAATTTGGTACGTTTATTATTTTCAACTAAGGCCGGACCACTTTCTAAATCTATGTTAGGAACCTTTGCATCATTCGCGCAATATTTTTCCCATTTCTCTTCCGCCCTGCTTATACTATTTTGAATTTCATAAGCAGTTTTAACCTTTTCGAAACAATAGATGCAGATAGATGCTGGGCAATGCTCGGATTGTAAGACCTAAAATATAATTTTTATTAAATTATTGTTTAAACCGATACATATTACCAAATTCTGAGTGATAACTTACCGAAATATTAAATATTTTTTTGATCACATTAATTACTGAAAGGTCAATTATTAATTCATCTAAATTTATATTACCGCTCTCTACCATACATATTCTACATAAATAAATATTTAGATTAGTTTTTTTTACGTTCATTTCAAAGATTTTCAAAATTCGTAAACAATAACATTTCAACAAATTTGGTTGAATCGCGTTATGTCATAAAACTTGGCTGCATCCAGTCTTCATTTCAAATTCGCGTCCTCTAGCGGAAAACTATAAAACCCATAGAACCGAAAATAGAAAAAGCGGTAGGAAACTTTTTAAATTAGTTCGCGAATTTACTCTCAGGACCGTACAATTCTTTATATAACCATTTTCCTCAAACGTCAAAAAAACATTATGACAGTTGAACGTGTATGGCAAACCATTTAAATAAAGTTCTATTTTTTTATTTTATTCATAAATTCTCATAATAAAAAATTTAACAGTACAATTGTTTGTGGTTATGTTTTAAACATTAAACTTTAATAGTTGTGTCATAAACTTTACAAAGTACAAATAAATTTTAGTTTGTTCAGGTTTGCCATACAGCTTCAGCTGTCAAATTTTTTAAGGAAAATGGTCTATTAGGCGTTTTCGGAAATATCCCATGGTAACTTTTGATTAATTTTAATTTTTTTAATGTTTGTAACAAAAGTTACTCAAGTTTCCCTGGATATACGAAAAGTAAAATTTCATTTCGCGTAGTAATATTTGTATTCAGCAAAATTCAATTACGTATTTTAACAGATAGGTATGTACATTTTTGTTGTGTTTTTTTAATAGTTTATGCTTTGAAAGTTTGTACTTTAATTTTTCTGACACTACTAATTTAATACAAATTGACAGAAAGACAGAAATTAAAAAACTACTAAAAGTAAATTAACCTAAATTTACTCTACATGTTCGGAAATAGATTTGGTAATTTTTTATCAGCAAGTTACAGCGCATCCCCAATAAAATTCCTTTAACTTTTTCCTTACAGAAAAGTATGAAAAAAAAACTTGAGACATTTTTTTCTTTAGTTTTTTTCATACTTTTGTGTAAGGAAAATGTTAAAGGAGTTCTATTGGGGATGCGCTGTTACTCAAAAGTTACCATGGGCTATTTCCGAAAACGCCTATTATTCCATTTTTTTTGTACCTTGATCATTTTTAACCCTTTTTCGGCTCGGATTCATTTTCGAGCTTAAGAAAATAATAATTTTCATTTTGTTTCATTTTGCATATCCATACCACAGATATACATATAGCCAGAAATTTTTTTTCTACCTTAAAGTTTTTATAGGAAACATAACTTTTAAATATGAGTATTAATAATTACAGTAATGATTTTATGTTAACTAACTGTTTTTTGTTGAAATATGCCGTCAAAGCTTCATTGTGAGTCCATAAGTGTTTATTTGAAATAAAAATATTCAAAAATAACGAATCTTTCCTACGTTATCGCGATCCGAGGTCAAAAAAATGAGTCCAAATTTTTTCATAGTAAAATAGCGTGATGTCTATTCTGCCTATATACCTTTTCCCGCCTGTCATTATAATTGCATGGGTAACGCAAAAGAATCATGTCAAACATTTAATTTTGTATGTACATATTTTGGACCAACTTACACATTTGTGCATTCCACTTAAATTGTTTTCGTCCGAAAAATAACACTATAACTATAATAGTAGTAAAATAATTAATATGTTATCAAAAACAAACAATTAATATGTTTTATAATTTATGTTATTAAATTATAATGTTTGTTTCAAAAATAATTCCGATTTAACTAAGATCCGATAAAATCCAGAAGACATTGCAACCTTGATTTTTTACACACACATTTGTGTGGGTTGGGTTTAGATGAAGCAGAAACAATTGAGTGAGTTCTTGAATTTGCGATACTCGGTTAGCAACAAACGAAGTAAACTTCAACGGATGCCATTACACCACGATTTCATTCAAAATTTGTATTTTTTATTTTTTGGTATGATATACAAAAATCAAAATAAAAGAGAACAACTAAAATTGTGCTGTTTGAAACTGTGTAATTTGCGGAAATCCGTTATTCTAATGGGCCTCGCCACACTTTAATTCTTTCGTCGTGATTCTCTGATTTCAAAAAATTAATCGACGTTCACATTTGATTTCTTTGTGCATTCCTTTTTTTATGTACGTGCGTAAAATGCGTAAAATTATGTTTTTTGATTTATTTCGTATAGTAAAAAATATTTATTATTTACTGCGAAAATTGATTCCTTGGTTGAAGAAATATATTTTTTTCACTTGAAGCAAACATTAAACTAAAATTAACCCAAAAACGACAAATAAACAAGGTGTCCTTGACTTATTTATCTTTCTAGTAGTGCGAGAATCACTTGAATCAAAAACAAAATATTGACGAAAAAACAATCAAAAATTTCCTCGTCAAAAAATTAGTTTGTGGGTGAACGGGAAAGAAACGAAGAAAGAATCACGCTGAAAGAATTAGTGTGGAACCGCGGAATACCGTGTTCTTGGAAGGTTACCTGTATTCCTCTCCAACCTACTATGCGTCATTTTGCAGTGGCTGATTTGACGATAGAGGGAAAATTTCAAGAATTGTCAAAAATATTGGTTGCGTATACATAACCAAAACAAACATTTGTTTTGTTGTAAACAAAAATTATATACACAATTTGCACTATTTTAGAAGCTAGATACTCTGAATACTTATAGAAATGGAAATATCCGATATGCACACAGGACTTTGTCGAATATGTATTCAAAAGGATGGGAAATGGCAGCTTGGTGAACGAATCAGTGACAAACCAATCAAAGATGTTATAGAGAATTTATTTGGCATAATGGTAAATTTACTTCTTGTGTTGTGAAATAAACAATTAATGTACAATTAATGTAAACAATTAATGTAACATATTTTAATTTTAGTTATCTAATAATAAAAACTATTCCGAATCCATATGTAATGACTGCTTCTGCTTTGTTGCAAATTCGTGCCAATTTAAAAATCGCGTACAAAAGTCAGAAGAATCATGGAAACATTATTCTGAATTATTAGAAAAGGAAGACCATTATGAAATTATCTATGAACTTAAAGTTGAACCAATCGATAACGAAATTCAATCTCTTGGGCCGGAGACTATAACGCCCAACTATATCCAATCCAAAGATGTTTCAAGCAACACAAAAAAAATGGCTAAAGCAATAATTTCACTAAATAAAAAGAGATATAGATGTAAAGTTTGTGGAACAACCTGCACTAGTGCATTCGCATTGCATCAGCACAGGCAGACGCACAATACATATGGGCCAAAATGTGATATTTGCAATAAATCATTTACATCTAAACTAAATTTAAAAACGCATATGAATACTCATGCACCGGATGCCGATCGCACGATCAATTGTGAAAAGTGTGATAAAAAATATCGCACAAAAACGGCATATCAAATGCATTATAAGCATCATATGGGTATTAAAGATATACCATGTACGGTATGCCAGAGATTATTTTACCATCGAAGGGATCTGATGCGGCACATGAAGACACTGCATTTAGAAATAAAGAATTATAGTTGTCAACTATGCGACAGGAAATTTTCAAATTCCGGAAATTTATATACCCACATGAGGGTGCATACGGGCGAAAAGCCTTACAAGTGTAAATATTGTGATTGTAAATTTAATCAATCCTCACCATTGCATAAGCATTTGGAGAAACATGTTCTAAATGGAGATTCAGTTAAAAATGGGAATCAAAGTAACACCATAGAAAGATAAATTTATTAACCCATATTAGCCCAAATTATTTTTTTTGAATAAAATATAAAATATAGTAGGTATTTCGTATAAAAGTGAATTTGAAAAACAAAAATTGTTGGAAAAATAAAAAACAACCGTTAGGTAACTGAAATGCAAGAAAATAAAAAACTGCAAAAAATAACACATTACCTTTAAAGTCCTTGAAATTATGTAACAAAATATAATTGTAAATGTGTTCTGTAAAATTATGGTAATTTGAATAATTCACCTGTGCACGGCTGCGATTGCAAAACCTATACTAAATATGTTTTCGAAAGGATTTTTATTTAAACAGGGGCCTTATTTTAAAACAGGTCGCATATCGCATTTTTTGCGATTTTGCGGATCCGATCCGCCACTTGCGTTTCTATTATGAAATGCGATTATCGCATATCGTATTCCCTATAAGAAAATTTTCATTGGGATTTTTTTTAAAATGTCATTTCAACATAAGACAGTTCTTATAATCACAATTAACCTTTCGTAATGTTTTTGCATTTATTTACTCTTTAAATAAATATTAATATTAACTGTGTTGATTTATATTTAAATTATTGTGATGATGAAGAAGGTGATACTTGATACTATAATTGAATACGTCAATATTAAAAATAAACTTTTAACGAAACACGTCAAATCCCTTTGAATTATGTGAGAAAATATACATTTCTACTGCACGACAATAATAAAAGTTTATATTTTTTACTTTTAACAAAAATAAAAGTTTATCACGTATGTGTATTAAATAATGCGATATCCGACTGCTATTGACCATTCGCATTTGGAAAATATAGTATCGCAAAAATTCGCCATACCATTTTATAATATGGCGTTCGCATCCGACCTTGAGCGCATTTTTGCGAAAATATTAGTCTATAATACCAAAATGCGATATTGTATGAAAATGCGAAATCGCATTTTTTTCATAATAGGGCCCCAGAACATTGCAGTAAAAATATCCCGTTATAATTTATTCAATTCTCTTTTTAAGAGATTTTTTGTATTGATCTACAAATAAATCGCTGGGCTAATATGGGTTAAACTAATTTATTAACTTTATTTAATTTATTTATTAAAAATATGCGACATATTGACACAAAAAGCCAGTTGATTTTTGATTTTATAACGTAGCCTTAATTATATGATGCATTTGCACTATGGGTTCTTTCAGCATTGAGTGCGGAGCCGTTGTGGGTTCCAACCAATTTATTAAAAAAATAAATTATATGCATTGATGTTGCCTTATGCAAATAAACTGGGATGTAAGCTTAAAAATTTACAGCCGAAACCGTTTTATAGAGCTCCAAATATTTATATAACTGCTACATTTATTAACGGAGACGCCTCTTCTGACCTTTTAACTTACTGACCAAAGTTAAGTGACACTGGAAGTAATGCCATAATTCGGTGTAAGGCAATACATTTGTATTTTGTGAAACAAATCAATGTATGTACATATAAAGTACTAGCGCAACTTATACATATCTTCGTCTGCCAACTGTTTAATTCTTCTTTTTATTGATTTTTGGCGAGTATATTTTTAGACGTACATGCATTAATTCACCTTTTTATTTTTTAAAATGATTTTCTTCTGTGGTTTAAATTTAATTCCCATAGAGTGAAATATTTCTGAATACTTAGTACAAGAGATTGGCGGAGAATGAGATTCAATATACATCCTATGCATTTTTCTTAATGTCAGATCTGACGATAAAAATTTTTGAACCGAACGTTTCTTGGTATTGCGGTTTTCAGTGCATGGGAAGCTGTTAATATGATCTCGAATTTCCTGTATTTTTTGGTCTGAAAGCTTGGAACCTGGCGTGTGACGACCTCGTAAATCACTGATGCAACCTGAAGGTGAATCTAACTTTTTTTTCGAAATTGTTTTTACTGTTTGTTCGGTTTCACCTAAAGTATTTAAAAAGCATTTCTGACACACATTAATTTTAAAGGCGTGAATATTAAAATAGAAATAGTTCGTATGAGTCCTATTCCGAACTTTTTGAGAAGTTTTTTCGAGCCTTTCACTTTTTTTTGGTTTAACTTCAATCAGCCCACTTAAGTATAGTAATCTCGAAGAATAACTACCTAGATTCCAATAATCTTCAAAAATTGCTTTTTGTTCATCTCGTGTTATTTTATCTTTACAATTTTTACGACAATCTTGGAGTTCTTTAAAGCATCTTTGTTTAATAGTCTTGCCGGTTTTAGTTATATATTGCTTTCCAGAATTGCGTTTCTGCTTTCTAGATGTCACGGTTTCTTTGACTGTTTTTGTGGCTGCCTTTATATCATTTTGGCCGATACAAGTTCCAATGCATTGTTCGTTTTTGTTCGGTTCTTCATTTACTTCAGACTTGTTAATCATCAATAATACATTGCAAGGTTGTTCGGATTGGGAACTAGGATCGCAATCAAATCCATCCAATAATTCTAGATTACTAATCGGGTCTGATTGTTTGCCCTTTTCCTCTTTGACTATCGCAAGAGCTAAACTCCCTGCTAGATTAACATGCGATTCGTTCATACCTATAATTTTTTTCATTTTAATTTGGTGTATGAAATGGAAGCAAATTAAACTTACTTTTGGCTTTATCGCTAATTTACAGATTAAATAAATTTAATTGTAAGATAAGTATTTTGAGAAGTGAGAACAGCAGGATAAATGTCAAAATATTGAAGAGTGTAGAGGACTGTTTTGGTTTTATACGCAACCAAACTAGCAAAACCCGTCCATTAAACAAACGATCCGAAAATGACTAACCCTTTGAGCAAAAGTAAAAATATTACCAAGTCGAGTTCACAACACCGCAATAATAATCCTACCTTTTTCCGGCCAGAAAAAAGTGGTTTTCTTCAGTTTAACTCCACTGTACACAAATGTGTATGTAAATAATGACGAAAATTCGCTTTTTGCAGCATCCAGCCTCTGGTGGAATTAGAACCCAGTACCTCCCGGTCCAAGTGCCGAAGCTTTAACCACTGCACCACTTGTCCGGTTCTATTTTGGTATTATGATTCTTCATTTTTATTAAGCGAGCCATGGTTTGACACGTTGTATTGTATTTTTTTAGAATTTGTTTTTTATCGTTATATAACCATATCCCTTTGGTGATTTACTAACACAATTGTGCGAGTACGGCAAAAGTACCATGTCAAAAATTTATTTACCAACTTACACATTTGCGCATTCCTTTCAAACTTATTTCGTCCGAAAAAAACACTATAACTATACATACAATCACCAATCTTCAACATATAAACACATAACAACGTACACCTAGAGAAGGGAATTGGAATTTGATTAAATTCTCTTCCAGTTCTCTTCTTCTAGGGTACATTATAAATATAAAAAATAAAACATAATATAATAAGACAAAAATTTAAAAGTTTGCAATTAGAATAAGATAATAATATAACATAATATATAAGATTTTAATAAATAAAACATAAACATACATAAACCCAATAAAATAAAAGGAAAAAAGTGACAAAAATATAATATAAAATATACGAACACGTGTTAACATGTAAAATTTTTAATAGAAAACATAAAGAAAAAATTTAATTGCAGAAATAAAGGAAAAATTTAATACTAATATTAATAAGAAAAACAATAATGGAATAAATTCAACGAATAAACCAAGGATGCATTATATAAAAGAAGATTATACATGAGGCCAAGTAAAAAATAAAGAAATAAATACATTGTGTTTAACAGTGTATAATAACACATTCGCATATAACAAAATGACACAACAGTGTCTTCTCAATTAAATAATAAATATAATACAATTTTCTAACCTTTGGTGATGTGGTTAAATCGACCAAGCCAAACAAAGAAAGGCAAATTTAAAAAAAAAAAAAAAACTATACATACAATTGTGTTGGTTGTACTTCAAATCAAGCGAAATATTTTATTAAAAACGCCATTACATACTTTGATTTTCTACTCACACATTTGTGTTTTCTACTCACACATTTGGACTTTAATTAAGCCATTTTTTTATTTTTTTTGGTATTGTCAAAAAATTTAAGTTGTTTACAAATAGTTTTCATAGATATTTATGTATGTCTTCAACAAAATTTATAAGGATATACCATTTTTATGGTACTAAAGGACAAATTCGTTACATATTTGTAAATTTTATTGAAAGCCCCTGATAAGTCAAATTCCCGGATCGGCGAGAAATGTATATTATATTATCTGCTGATTTTAATTTATAATTTATAATTATTATTATTATAGTGTACGATAAATATTTAATCGTTTGTTACTTACTTAGTAATACTATCCATTTATTTTAGTTATTAACACACACAAAAAATCACAAACGAAATTCATCAAAAATACTTCACAAATACTATAAAAACAAAAGTATGTTTAAAAAAAATCAAACCTCCTAAATCGAATTCGAAAAAAGTCGAATCGAAAAAGTGAAAGATTGTATCTTTTTTGCTTTTCGAAAATGATACACCATACCGCCATTCGACTTTTTCGAATTTCGATTCGAAGTGATGGTACAACATACCACCCTATTTTCTTTGCGTATACATTTTTATGTTGAGAGGGATGGGTTTTTATTTTCTATTTTTTCTATGTTTCTTAAATGTGTGCAGCCAAAATTTAACATCGAATACAAAACAGCTGATTTTGACACTTCGTGTTTAGTAAACAAAGATGTCGTGTGAATCAAAATTCCCGAACGAATTAATAAATCAATACAAAAACACATCAAACAAATTGAAGAAATTTCAACGAGTCGTTTTCAAACGTTTCGGTCCTAATGTGCCCGAAATATCAGAAGAATTTAATTTACTTGCGTTAAATTTTGATAATTCATACCTACATCAATATGCAGGATTGTGTTGGATTGGTAATGCAAAATGTGAAAAGGCCCTAGGCAATTCTTTAACTGAAATCGATGCCCTGTTAAAATCAGCCCGTGCATTTGTAAAAGCCGATACCGCCGTAGAAAAATTAAAAACACGTAGTAATAATCGTGAACATTTGGAAGGCGCCCTTCGTTGCTACAACCAAGCATTAACACATCTTGATGATGATTCGGCAATGAAAGCTGCGATTATACGTGAAATTAAAAAAATTAATCCGCATGCCGACAACACAAGTAATTTTACATCACCATCGCATCGTATTTATGATCTAGAATTAGCCGCAAATTATAACATTAGGACTCGAGATTTTGTTGCGGCGCTCGAGAAACTCACCGAAATTTATGACAATATACAAGAGCGGAAAGTAGAAGAACTTTATGAGGAGGTCTTAATACGAAATGAAATTTCACGTTTAATACTTTTATTAATACTGGATTTGCCACCTCCACGGCAATCTCCGTCGCATATTAAACTATTGGAAAACTATTCGAATTTCGATGATGATATACCGAAAGGAAGTTTTCATAAAATTGGTAAAACCTGTATAAAATTAAATCTAATATAACGTTAATCTAGTTCATTTTTAGATGATATCATCCCACCTGCCCTGACGCTTACGTTGAAAAATTTAGTAATGGCTTCCTATTTAAAAGATTTAGAACTGTTCAATGACAGCAAAAATGAAATAATTCAGTATCATTTTATTACAGAGGAACAGAATATTCTACTGGACGCGCTAGCTAAAATATTTACATAATTAGGATCAATAGTATCGTCATAGGGTGTATTTAAATTTTAAAGAACCGTGTTGTCCTTGAAATATATTCACCCTGCGTTTTATAAATTGAAGATCATAAAATTAATACTTGAATTATTCCATTATATGCATTAGGTGGGGGAAAGATTTTTTATGATCATCATGTTTATCCTTTTTACAGATTCTAATTCCAGCTTTTTTATAACTAGCAACAAAATATATGAATAAAAAATATCTTACCTGTAATTTCCAAAGAATTTTATTTTTATCTTTTGTTCTATGGCAATGTATAAAAGAGTGAGGCCGGTATATTCCAAAATTAAACGCCTGCATAGTCTTTCTGTAGTTAGAAAAAGTCAGATATATGAAATAGTGATCCTTTCCCGTCCAATTGGGATAGAATTTATAAAATTAATACGTAAGGTTTTCTCTTTTTGTTACATTACAAAATTTATGTAATTCTTATTTTGTTTTTGTTTTTTAATTTACATTTTTTGTTTTGTTTGAAATGCGGTTCATTTCCCTCCTTTTTGGCACAAATATAGCTCCGTGTGCAGTGTGTTGACATGTTGGGAGACGTGTGTGAGTAGCGTAGCGATACAAAAAATATTCATTCATTTCTGGAAAATCGTTTACAGCTTAACAACAATAATAAATAATTAAATCTTATGTGTGAATTGTTTTATAATTAGAATTATTAAAGATTTAATATTTATCGCAGTTGATAGAATAGGATTAAAAGTGTTTAAAGTGATCATTTGGTTGCAAAATATTTGATAATTGTAAGTATTTTATTACGTTCTTGTTTGGTCGTCAACATGGCTTAATACTAGTGGAAAGTTTTTTAATGGGTTAGAAGTTGCAGCTTATAGTGCAGTTTTAATGAAACGAAACTAGGAGTTGATAGACGGGATTAGATAAAGTGACGGTTTGCTATTTTTGAAAATAGGAATATTAAATGCCGATTGAATGGGCATGTGCACCCGTTTGTAGTTTGCGGCACCTCTTATTGGACAGCGGAAAATATAAACAGCTGCTCTAATTTTGTAATTGTTTCGAATTTATTTTAAATTTATATAATTTTGTATTCATATTCCATATGGTTGGTTAATTATGATACACACAATACCAAAATGTTTACTAAGAGGGGCTCTTACAAAATACAATCATAATTATAGTAGTATGTATAACTATAACATTTTTACAGATCTCAAAAATATATTCGTACAAAAATAAAAATGGAATTTAGCATAACGGAGAAATTATGGCTCCTTTGCGAATTAGAGGCTTACGGGGGTCGGCCAAACTTCGCTATATTCGATTCAGAAGAAGTTATCGGACAACCACTTAAAACTAATATGCACACAGGAAAAACCGTTAAAATAAGAAAAGGCAAGATAACAATACAAGGCAAAATAATTGTAATCTCAGGTAAAAAAAATCACAATATTTTTTTTGTTATATAAATAGGTAGTTTAAATTTTATAAATTTTATTTTCGGTTCTCTTTTATAGATGATAAAGAATTTTTAGAAAAGGAATTAAAACACTATAGGAAAAGCAATATTGGAAATCAATTAGCGTCAGGCGTTGGAGAAGAGTCACCCACGAAAATGAAACGAAGAAGAACTATACACGATGCACCACCTCAAATGATGCAGCATCACCAAATTTCTTGGATGCCACATGTACAACACCAAAAGGAACGCATCTTAACACCATCATCTTCACTTCAATCACTGAATAGTATTATAACAACAACCACTCCGCCTATGACGTTCGATCAACAAACTCAAACCGAAAAACAATGGATTGAAGACGATACTACAAACACACCAAATTTTATTAAATTATTTAAAAATATTGAAACTATATTAGATAAACAAAGAGGCTCTCAGAATGAGACAATGGAACTGAAACGAGTCGTATTCGAACTATCCAAGCAAGTACAAACCTTAACAACAAATCTACACGATTTAAATGCTAAACTTATCCAAAATAATGATGCGAAAAGTCCACCACAATCATCCAGCACCCTACTAAATAATTCCGAATCTCATTTAAACGAGTCCTCGGCCGGTTATAAAATTGACGACGCCGAAATAATATACAATGAATCAAATGGTCATATTGTGTCGAATTCGGGCGACGAGGTGATATTCACTTTCGAAAATGAAGATACAAATTTATCAAATTCAAATCAAACAAACGTGTCGTTTAACGAAAGTATCAATACTTCAAATAATAATACAAAACCGCATGTAATAAAAATTGAACGTGTAACCGAAAAAACGCTCGAAACGTATAAATCCCAAAAAGTATTAAAATCGTTAAATTTAAATAGTACGATCAATAATAGTTTAAGTACAAGCCGAACTAGTTTAAATAATAATAGCCGAATATTAAATGGTTCAACGACTAGTTTAGCATCGAACATACTAAATGAATGGAAAGATGATGGGACGAATGAGGAATATATCGTAATAGGAAATAATGGTACAAAAGTACCAAAATATGTAATGAGCAAAATAAATTGGGGATCCCATACAAATGCAACGCGAGGCTTGTTAATGGCATTATTTTCCCGTGAAACGTTATCGACACATTCGCTTACAGGTAAACCATCACCCGGTAAGCAAATTTAGTTATTTTATGTGCACTCAACCATATTACCTAAATATAATTTTATGTTCTCACAGCATTTATAGATCGCAAAAAGCCTGCGAAAGAGCAACTCGACGCAAAAATTGTAACCGATATAATACAATTTGTAAAGACGCAGTGTAATGTACCTGAAAGTGTGGTGCGAAACGCGATTACAACAAAGTGTGCGGACGAGAATAAAATGAGCCGACAGAAACGTAATTCCATGACTAAAGACGATCTTGTTTTTAATAAAGAAAACGCCGATACAAAATTCACTGGGTGAATGAGATGAAAAAAGTTTGCGGCGTGTTATTAAATTATTTTAATTTAATTATAAACTTTTAAGTAGAATCTCTATAACAGTTTGTTCAATTTTCCATTACCTAGTTTTGCAATAAGTTTATTGTTAAGTAACTTAATCAAAGACTGATACAAAAATATTGTAAATATGTATAGGTATTTCACAAATATGCCATACTTTGAATTCATATTAAAATTCTATAATCATTTAACATCCTTAAACCGTATAAGACTGAAGGTATGTGTAGTTAGTTCTAATAATTATGTAATTGATTTTAACACAAGTAAAATGTAAAACCGAATAGTATTAAATGTGTGTTGTACCAAAATTTTGTTTTTTTGAATTGGGTATTCTACATAACATACCGATTGTTTAGCACTCGGTTCTGTAATTTGCCTAGAGTATACGATTTTTCATATCCACATCGGTATAATTTACGCCAAATGTCCAGACCTTAATTTTGACGTTTTAAACCGCATAGGTAGGTTGGGCTATCATGCATCGTCAATCATGGTTAATTCTGCAATGATTCGTATGCTCGACATTTCTTCATCCTAAATGCCATTTAGCAAGAGTACAATGTCCATATTATCACAAACCAAACAAGTGCGGAACCCTCGATTAATTCGTATTTTTTGTTGAATTAGCGTAGTGTATATTGGTTTTGACGGCAATTTGACCCAATGAAGTCTGCGATTGTAGTCGGAAACTCGAAGAAGGTTATCGAATCGATCGGTAAAAGTTGGCTATAAAAAACGAAAATTAAATCAGTAAACGATTAGAACTCTTACCCATTCTTTCACTTAACATATATTCCGGTAATAGCTCCGGTTAACTCGCAATATAAGGCAAACAAATTACTTGATTGAAGCTGAGGGTGAACAGCGATCCTTGGAGCTGAGAAAGCATATGCGAAATGGCCTTTAACATAGACAATATACGAGGGTCCGGTGGCAAAGTGGTCAGCATGCTTGCTCCAGCGACCGGAGGTCCCGGGTTCGATTCCCGATGGTGACAAGGAAAAAATTTCACGGCTGGTTTAGAACAATGAATTAATCACCATTACCCGAATTGAAAATATGATTATGAAACCTCATTTGAGAGGCGGCCAAATCCCTTGATGGGATATAGTGCCAGAGAGAGAAAGAGAGAAATATACGAGGGTTGGGGAAGGCAACAAAACTTTGTAAAACAAGTGGCACTCCTACATTAATGAATCGCTCTTGACAAAGCGTCTTCGATGATTATTGGATCATAAAATTCACTCTCTAGCTTTCACATCCCATAAAGGGATCTTGCCACCTGCATTGTAATCCTCCATCCGTCTCGATCCATCCCCCAGTTTCGACATTCTAATACGCGTAGGTCTTGTCGTCACGCCTGCGCAGTCGGGGTCTTCCTCTACGACGCACACCGATTGATTGATCCTTCATTTATTGATCCTTCGTTGTTGTGAAGACCTTGCCGGCTTGACCGAGCCAGCTAACGTTTAGATTTGAGATGAATCCGATGATATCGCTACCTCCGAGAAGTTTCTTTATTTCGTGGTCCATACGAATCCCATATTCGTTGTTCGCAACTTTAATAGGACCAAAGATTGAACGAATGACCCTACTTTCGAAGGTAGGTAACAATCTACAATCGTAAGAGGTCATGGTGCAGCTCTCGCTTCTGAAAGCCTGCACAGGTCTTATGAGTGCTTTATAAAGTTAAATGTTTAGATCGCAATAATTTTGATTGGGTGTAGAAAACTCGTTGTCCGACAGCGATTCGGGCGTTTATTTCTGCCTGCGTATCATTCAATTCCGAGATTTGTCATGGAGATGTTCCTGGGTGTTGCTAAAATTTTGGTTTTACTACCGTTCACATTCCAAACCAATTACGATTCTACACACAGACCCAGACGTTGGCTCATAGGTTGTCGCGGTTTATACTGTCATATGCTTATCGGAAGTCTATAAATAGTTGATGTATGGTTATGTTGTACTCCCGCAACATGTTTCCAAGATCATCCTCATGGTAAAATACTGGGCAGTGGTCGATCGGTTAGGAAGAAAACCACATTGATAGTCAACGAGATTTTCGGTGAAAGGGATGAGTCTGGCAACACTTTGTAAGATAGACCGGGTGCCTTTCCGTTTTTCAATCTTCTAATAGCTGCGTGTACTTCCTCCACTGTGGGACGTTCGAAAAAGACCACTTCACCCGGAGGAGCTATAGCTCTAATGGGATCACTTCGTCATTCCGATTTAGCAGATTTTGAAAGTAGGTTTGCCATACTGAGAGAACATCAGCCGCGTTATTGTTCTCAGCTGTCCATTCTCGTCTTTGACGACTGTACTTATTGGGTGAAAGTCTTTACTGAGGTTCCTGGCGTTAGCAAAACGTGCCCTGGCGGCGATCATCGAACCAATCATTGCTGGACCTCGAAGGTATTCTTCCGATAGTATTTTGCGCGGTGGTGATTATGGCTAAGTTTATATAGCGTGCCACTGTAACGGTAAATTTGCGCATATTTTCGGACTTTCGATGCCCCGTGACTTGCAGAAGAGAATGGTTATCCGATACCCAACATTTAAAATTTATCTATACAAAGCTTACCTTGGTCCGAAGTTTACCAACAACCATTCTTACGATTAAAAACGAAACGGATTAAAACAGTACGGTCTATTTGACGACAATATAATGTGGTAATTAAAGATTCTTGACAGACTATGGGGCTATTTTTTAATTCAACCTGAGCAAGCACTGCGCTGTCAAAAAATACTTCGTGTTTTTTTATTCAACCTGATAATTTTACTCTGCACACTGCGTTTTTATTTGTGAACTGTGATTAAACATAAAATGTCAGCGTATCACGCGCCCATAACTGTGGCACTTTTACGTTTAAAATCGAGCACTAGAAATTCTTTTCGAGTCCTTTTCAGCGGAAGTAACGATTTTAAATTTCAAGGGCTTAAATTGCCTTTTGTATATGCTACTTTGCCCGGATCCCTGTTTCGATCCTGGATAACAATGATAAATACAATTTTCATTTTCTGGATTACTACACAGCGTGAAAAATTCCTTGTAACTAACGAAACGTTTTTGTCTGAGCATTCTGACACATATTTTTCACTGATTGTTGTCCTGGTGGTCATCATAAATCTTAAATATGTGCGCCAGTTATTTTAGATATATGCGACGATTTTTTCTTACCGCATTATAAAATTTTATGGCCAGTTCATGTCACTTATTCTACTAGGCATCATCTTCTAATTACTAACTGGCTTTTTTTAATTTCCGTCTGTTTGCGTATAAACTTTTAATTGGTATACGACGGCATATACAGAAGAACACGTTACGGAGACCTATGGGCCTTTCTATAGGCATCCTATTGAAATCATTATCTATGTACAAATTACGGTTGAGTGCTTGACATTGCACGGTAAAAATCGAAGGTGAACTTTCTGAGGCTCTTAAAAAAACATAAGAAGTAGAGAGCAAGGCATGATCTTATCGTCCAAATACTTTTTAACAAGCTTAAACAAAATATGTAGTTAATTACCCACAAGCAGGCAAATACGTCAAGCATTTTCTAAGCATTTCGTGTAAAACAAAACAATATCAAGGCGCTGATTAAACCAATGGTCACCTTCGGTTACAAGTCATGGAAGATTATAGTAATGCCATAGAGTATGGGCCAATTAAGGTAATCTGTGAAAACATTTGAATGATGAGATAATAAATCACTTCGAAAAGAATCTTCGTATCTGGCGTCCTCTTGTTGCGAACCGAAATATTTGGAAAATTTCAACCTTCATGGAATGTAGTGCCAAAAGTAAGTAAGTAAATGGTACACAAACCTCTGGAGAGTTGAGGATGCCACAATATTATTCCTTCGAGCGGTGCACCCAATTTTTATTATCAAACGCAACAGCAATTTTACAAGGTGAATTTTCATTTTAACTAAAATTATTTTTTAGTAAACCCTGCACCGATTTTCCGAACGCTGAAAAAACAAATTTTTACGTCGTTAGTTTTTCAGTCAAAATAAAACATTAAATTCGCAGTTGAGACTATTCGCCTGTACAAGTTAAACACAAATTTTCTTATTAAATCAGTTACGGTAACAAATTTTTCTAAAAAATTTAATAAAAGTTTGTGTTTAGCGCATAGAAGTGGAACCAAATGATATCGAAAATTGTGTCAGATTAAATTTGTTAAAATAATAAAAATTGATGAAAATATTATGAAGTTCAGATGATTTCAATGTCACCAGAAGAAAAGTTACATGAAAATTTCTTTATGTTCGTGTTGATATAATGCCAAGAAAATTTTCTAAATAAATAAACGATTAGATAATTTAAGAACAAAAAATAAAAATAACAACAAACCACCTGTCGATCGAGGGAATTATGTCAAAAAAATTTGTTGTGCGCTCCCTAAATGATTTGGCACTCTCCGAGTTGGCCAATTGTATTGTGGCCGCGTTCGGCCTAACAATGCAGTTACAACAGGACCACGATACAACACTGGCAATGATTGAAATAAACAGCTATTTAAGCGAATCAGGTGCTACAAGTGATATTTACCAAGATTTATTAAAAATAATTTTGGGATCAGATTATTTAGAGGCCTCGATAAGGTTCGTGTGCCTACAAACACTCCTAAACGAAAGTGTACAATATTTAGTTACCGAAATTTTTCCATTTTCGTATTACGATCGTATACTTCAAGTGATCTCGCTACAGGGATCTGGTTTGCGCGCGCTTAATTTAAAAGGGGTATGGATCAAGGATGAACAAATGTTTGCAATGCACGAAATTATAAAAAAATTGCCACATCTCACTCGACTCAGTATACCGTATATTGCAAACGATGATCTGTTGAAAGAACTTGCCGAACACTGTCCAAATTTAAAGATGCTAGATGTCTCGGGCGAAACGGATATTACCGAAATTGGAATTGAAGCGATTAGTTTGGGGTTGTCGCAGAACAATCTCCAAGTTGTGGATATTGGTATGTTGGGCGAAGAAAATATTTGCCATACCGATATAGCACTGCTATTGCTAAATTTGCCTAATTTATGTAACCTAATAACGTATTCGTTTGTTGGAAAATCACTGCAGTATATTTACGAGGAAAAGGACAGTAATTTTAAATGTAAATTAAAGTATATTCACGATACCGGAACCACTCCAAAAGCTATGGACATTATTGTGAGTTCGTGTCCTGAACTAGAAAGTATTTATATTGATACGCCAGTTAACGGAATTGTTGGTAAACTATCGAATTTAAAATTAAAGCAATTGAAATTGTATAAGTTCAGTTGTAACGAGTTAATTGATCTGCTTGGTACCATCGGTGATGGTATGGCTCATTTAACCCTAATCAAGGGCAAAGGAGTTCTAGACGTAGGGCAAATTATGTATCAATGTTCAAATTTAGTGTATCTAGATTGTTACATGATGGAACAGTTGATTTATACGCTGGATAAAAAATTTTATTTTCTCCAGGGGTTAGAAATTTTGAATAGCCCATTTTCAACCACTAGCCTAAAGAAATTTATCTGCCATGCAACGAATTTAAAACGGTTGGCCGTCGATAGTGTTAATTTTAGTGATAATGATATATCCAGTATGTTTTTGGAAAATAGTTTCACGCACTTGGAAGATGTTTGGTTTACATCTGCTGTGAATTTAACAATAAATTCGGTTGAGGTAATTTTTTCAGTTTATTTTAAAATAAAATTATTAGGTAATTAATTTTGTAAATTATTTCAGATTTTGATGCAACGATGTCCTGAACTACAAAGCTTAGGACAATTAAGCGGATGGGCATTGACACAAGATGATTTAGCATTACTTCGTGGAATTCTAAAAAGTGGCAATTCAAGCTTAGTTCTTTCTCCTACCAGTTTATTTCCTTGACAAAGCATTAATCCTTAAATCAATATTCCTGATTAATTAGTGTTGGCTTTGTGTTGCTTTAACATAAAAAAACCGGAAGCGAAAACTTACCAACAAACCCTTAGAAATAACATAATAATACAAATAATAAAAAGTTTAAAATTAAAAAGATTGTAAATTATAGACTTTTAAATTAAACATATCAAGGATCCAGTTGATAAGAAAATTCGCGCAAAACTGGTAGTATCAGATCACTTCCATTACGTTTCGAAAAATTTATGACAAACGAGTACTCTGTGTAATCTCTAAACTATCCCGAATTGGAAAGAACACCATTAACGCAGTGCGATTCCCTGTAGAACCAAGCAAACGCATTCAGCGCACACCAGCACCAAGTGAATCGTAGGAACCTCTATAAGTTATAAAGTCAAAAGAAAAACGCCATCATTTTAGCACTACGATAGCATTTGTAGAACATGCTAACGTTCACATCCTCTGATTGTGAAAAGGGACATGTTGGCGACCGAAATCATTAAAAATATTCGGTTTACAAGTTACAGGATACAGTTATTTTATCGGGGCACTTGCCGCATTATATAGCTCTTGTAAATTCTGACGGATTAAAATAAAATGTACAACTTTTTAAGTAACTGAAACTTAGCCTTCCAGCCTTATTGAATTGGCCGGCCAAGAAGATCGTGTTAGTAACTCTTAAATTGGGTCTATTGACTTTCGTCATGAAAGTATGAGTCAAATGAGGACATTGGTGGGGACGATTGGTTTAGTTTTCTCGAGCGGTATCAGTAACGAGATCAGATAATGCATTACTTCGTATAACTAGACTGTCACTGACATAAACCTCAAGCGTCCAGGTTTTTGCAGCTGTCTTAACACAGCAACAACGTATGGTGGTGGGGTTTCAACCCAGTTAGATGTAGTAGAAAAAGTTCGTTTACTACTTTAAAATAAAAGTTATTCATTTTCTTTTGGTTTACCAAGAAGAGACCCTAAAAGGACCAATTAAAGATCAACGATACACTTGTGAACAAAACTAAGCATTATTAGGGTTACAGATAACCGGGCGCTTGTTCAAATAATAGCGAGGCAGTTATTTCCTTCTCTTTGGCTCTGAACTCAGAATCGCCGGCTCTTATGAAAAAATTTTGGTTACAAATATCTTGGTTTCGAAGCTCAAACCAACCATGTACCTCGTCAATCCTCTTTTGGTAAGTGCTGGGAGTTCATAGCAAAGAGAAATAATGCGGCAGCAACATCATCGTCAGCTATGATTTAATTAGGATTCAATGAAACAATCACTCTTCTATCCGAAGAGCACTTAATGTCTGTAACCTCAATGACGCGGCCGAGCTGGCCTATCAGTTGTAGCGTCAGTGTAAAAAGTAACATCTAGAGGGAGCACCTGGCCAATCACACTTTCCATTTAGATAAATTTGTCGGTATAGTTAACAGGATTTTTGCACTTTGAGAACGGTGGTCTTGCCCAATTAATGAATTACTAAATTTTCACGTTTCAATTAAAACGATCAATCAGTTATTAACCCATGATGATATTCCGATAACTCGAATTTGTTTTAATCCGACTAATTAAACGCCATAAGTGGAATCAAAATAATCGATTAGTGATATGCTGGCTTCAACTCTAGGGCATTAATAAACTGATAACTCTTAGCTTAAGGGATGCTCAACTTTCTTGATAGGATAACTCGAATGATTATAGTGGCCCGGGATATATTTACTTATCGGCTACATCTAGTTCCATATCGAGGGATAATTATTTCATTGAGGGATAATATTCACTACACAATTCCTATATTTATCCCATGTTGTACTAAACCCGGATTTAACATTTTGTTAATTAAAATTAAAATTCATACATTTAGGGTTTTCTCTATACATCTTTTTTATTTCAAAATATTCTTTATTGTAAAGGAAAGGGAAAGAAAATTTCTTTATTATAAAGAAAAGACAAAAATGGTAGTCATTCCAAAAAAACTGAATATAATCAGTTTTGCTACCTCTTCCATCTACACTTCCAAAAACTACACGATGTCCTTCATAGTTCTCTCTACAATAGACTCAACAATGTCCAATTTTTTTTCAGTTCCGGATCTGCTTGCAAAATTTAAAACACACTTAGTCCAAATAAAAACTGGACCTAACCGAATTCCAGTATTTTCCTGCCCATGAAAAAATGCGGCAACTCATCAGTAGAAAAACATCCCTCCTCTAAAGTACTGATCCTACTGCTTTAATATGAAATAAAGCAAATTCAAATTTTAAGTTATATTTAACGTGTTATATAATTCAAAAAGAATTCCGATTTAACTAATATCCGTTAAAATCCGGAAGACATTAAGTACAACCTGTCATTTTCACGTACACATTTGTGTACAGTGAACTTAAATATAATTGATTGATTGAAGTGTATAACCAAGAATAAGCCTGAGTTCCGGATGACGCCGGTCCCGTTATACACCCTCTTTACACATAACAGTAGGAACGGATTTGGATAGGTTGTTTATTCGCAAAAACAAAAACACAAATTTTAAATGAGTGTAGCAAAACAGAATTGAAATAACCCTTTCTCGCCCAAGCAATACTCACAATAACCCAACACATGAGAATACTAGTATTTTACACTTTTATGTGTTATAAAATACAGTAAAATAATTTTTACTACAAAATTTTAAATATATAAACAATAAATATATAAACAATATATAAACAATAAAATTTTTTAATATGTAATAATACAATGTGTTAAAAAATGAAAAAACACTTATCTTGAGCCTCCTTTGGTATCAAAAAAGTAATATACATATTGAAAAATAACATACAATGCGTATGATGCACTCAACAACGGTATCATAATACATACAAACGAAATTGTTATATACATATTCTACGCCATTGCAAGCGCAATCAAACACAAATGTATATAATTATTCAACACGTACAACTTTTCACTTACTTAAAACACAAAAATTATTATAATATTATTATTTATGTATATTTGCACATATACTAGTTAATGTACTATGTTAATTAATTAATTCAACACATTTTAAATTACATATTTACTTATTTATATAGAGGATAGACAAAAAACACGTCTTTCCTCTACGACGTTCAATCGCGAGCCCGCCAGATTGTTACCATATGTTTCAAAAATAAAAACTTCATGGAGGGCAAAATAAAAACTTCATTAAAAAAAAAATACTTCATTTTTATTTTTAAGTGGAATCTTTAAAAAAGCAACATTTTATAACGAACGAACCTTCTTGGATACTTTAGAAATAGATTTTATTCAAATAGAAAGTATTGTATTCCAAAATTCATTAACAGCTGTAGTTTCGTCTATATGTAAAGATTTAAAATCAAGTCGTTGAATTTCACGCCACTCATTATCAATTTCTTGTAAATTTTCAAGTTTAATTTTATTTGGTAAAAAATTGCATAAATGTGAAATAGAAATATTTTTTCTATTAATCACATTCGGAGGAGCTATGGCTTCCGCAGATAGTAAAAAATTATCGTTAAAATCAAATTTCTTTGATAAATGATTGCAAAGTTCTATGTATAGAATGTTAAAGAGGTAGATCTTAAATCTAGCTCATCGTTTCTATTTAAAATATGAGTAGTTGATAAAGCCGAAAGAACTTCTGAACCCAAATAAACCTCATCTAATTTTTTGATAATGCCCGGAATGCAGAGTGCACAATGCCGGAGCTCCCCAGTAAACCAAAAAGTATAAAACGAAAGCAAATTACCCAAAAAACCAAGAAAAGCAAAATAGGTTCCATTTCCTTTTTTGAATTTGCTTTTTTACCCACCACAAACATAATTTTGTGATAATACTTCGAAAAGGTAAAATTTCAATAAAAACTTCATTTTTTGAGCCAAAACTTCAACTCTTTTTTAGAGTAGAAAAAACTTCAAAATGAAGATAAATCTTCACATATGGTAACACTGCGGCGGCGCCAGTGAAACATTCAATTCTTTATATTAAAAAATTCGGTTGTCTCATCAGACTCCAGTGATCAAACTACCTGTACAGTGAACTTAAATATAAGAAAAAAAAATTTGTCTGGCCAGAAAAGGGATATCGTGCTATATACTATATATATGGTTTGGTGGTACACTATCGCGTTTGAACCATATCTCGTTTTGTCATATTTCGTTTTGAAATACCGCGTTTCGAGCGGATCCCATTTAAGATACAGAATGTATATAAGATCATGAACCGCTTGAAGCAACCACAACCAATGGTCAAAATTGAACTGGATCCATCCGAAAGCATTTTGAAAAAGGGAGAAATTCGTCCAAAATTTAAACTAAAGTACCTCAAATACAGATGCATAACTAACTGTTGAAGAACCAAAGGCGCGACCCTAAACAGTGTTTAAACTGCCAAGGATGTGGTCACTCGATGACTTCTAAATTCTCTATAAAACGGTTAATTTGGTTTTGGGAATGAAATATCGAGCAAGTTCGTTACACAATTTTAATTTTACTCAAAAAAGTCATAAAAAACAAAATAAAATAAAACGGATTCCAGTATCGAAAAGAAGACAAAAGTTCCTTCAATTCGAAGCAAAATTATTTCTTTGAAACGCGTTATTTCACCAAGATACCGGCATTCAAATCTGGGTATTTTTTCGAAAAAAATTTCTGTTCCAATTTTTTTTTTGATGCAATGTATTAAACCGGAACTACGAAATATCATCCCTAATCATCAATTTGATTTCAGAGTCGAGCACGGAACCATTGAGCATGTACACCGAGCAGCTACAGAAATAAGGGCATCATATGAAGAGTAAAAATACTGCCCACCGTGTTCTCGCACAGAGTCTGCTTCATAAAATTAATCTTAAATTGTCAGAAATTTACATTTTTAATTTTTATGAAGTCGTATCTGTCAAATCGCAGATATTATGTCAAATACAATACCTATGTTAAATCGGGCGAGAAAAATCCATAAACGGCGTCCGAAATTCTGCAACACCATATCTACGACGTCGAAAACGGACTAGAGAAATGGAAGATAAGGTCAATGAAGAATCGACCCACGTAACATTCACACTAAATAAGCTTACGTGTCCGCCAGTCACAATGAATGCAATTCAAATTCATCAAGCAAATGGAGCAAAATACCTAGACCGGTCCATATTCTATACCGATGGTTAACTGAGCGAAAACAAAATGTCAAAAAATATCCATACGACAAAATTGTATACATGTATCGCTTAAGTGTGAATTTCGTTTTTATCGTATAAGACAACCAATCAGAGCGATTATTATTTATGTTCGTCAGACAAAATTTCTACATGAATCGCCGCTTAAATGTAAGAATGTAGGAACAGACGTGTCTTTTATTTCGATCCGTATTAAAATCTCTGTCCCTCAAAACTTACCAGCTCGTTATCGTTTTAGTCACAGTTGGCAATTCAAGAGGTTTCGATGCATCAATAAACTGCCGCAGCTCTATAAATCCCAACGATCCACAGGAGTGAATCTTCTATCGAGAAAAATCTTATGAAAATACTCAAAACCTAATCACACATTAAAACTAAATAAAATGGTTACGGTAATAATATTATTTATTTATTGTAATTAATTTTGTTTTATATATTTTTTATTTAATAATAATAATATATTTAATAAATACACAGGATGTCACAAAAGTTGCTCAGTCGCATGATATTAAAGGATTGCTTAATGAAAACGAACTGAGCTTTAGTAACATCACTTTACACTAAGATGCTGTCGTCGTTGCTGTGTTTTATCCTCAACCAAAGCATCATAGCATAAAGTGATAAAAATAAAGACTCAAATTTTCATTAAGAAACCTCACAGTACCATTCGGGTCAGCAAATTTTATGCTACACTGTATATTTATTTATTTTTGTTTCTTTAATATTTATTAACATTTATATACACCTATATTATATATAATAAATTTTCATTTTTATTTATTTATTTAATATAATTATTTATCTCCTTGTGTTTTTTCTTTTAATTTTAATAATAAGAAATATTATTTACAGTTTTCATTTTTTTTTTTTTGTTTAATTTTATTGTATAAACGAATTAACAGCCGCAGTATGTTTTATTAGTTTATCTCAAAAATGTACTTGTATAATTTAATTTATTTACTTATTTTCCAATTCGTTTATACAATACTATACATTTAAATAATAATCATAAGTGATGATAAAATGGTAAATTTAAAATTTATCTATCACAGCAAACAGTTCTCACTATATTCACACACCTAAGTCAACATTAAACTTTTTGCATTTTAAACAGATGTTTTCTAATTCATAAAAAATAAAATCACAATGGCACGGGTTGTCATCACTTTCCTCATTTGATTGCGCACCCTAACCAATCTCAAGCAATTTTAATTTCTCATCATTCATTGCAAAATTCACAAGAATTTTCTCGTTACAAGAATATTGATTGGGACTATACATCGCAACAACATCGCGTATGTTTTTTAAATTTGTAGATTATATAACAATGTACCTAGAGTACCAGGCAGTACTGCTTGATACACCATCCAATTTATCTCTACAGTGTTTTTCTGAACTGTAGATGACAGTAATGTCCGTAAAGTTTTCGAGATTTAGAGGTTTAACGAAATGTTGAAGGCATAATTTAATAATAAAATAATAAATTAGGTAATTCTTCCCAATAGCCCGCAATATAATTTTTAATTGATATTATTGCAGAATTTTTTTGTTTTTCACTGCGATTAATGTTTCACCAAAAAAATATTATACAAAAAAAATCATCATTTATTTGATTATTCTGCCATCTATAGTCAAATATTGTAATCCTCGACACTAAATGACGTCATATAGCATACTTTTTTTTAAGGAATGAGGCCATTTATATTATAGGTGCACTGCTACAACAACCTCCTATGAAATTTATCGATTTTGATTTTTAAATATCGAAATAACTCGGTTCGAAATTATTCTTTTTAGTTTCATAAAAGGACATATTTTTCCGATATGCAAAAAAAAACGAAATTTAAATATTTTATAATAGGCCACTTTGCGAAACAAAAACGGCTTGTTAGCTTAACTCTGGTCAATAAAGCCCTACCGGCCCTAGTCTTGAACATTTCAGGAGCTAAGAGTTGAGTTCGCTTAGATTTACTGATTCTCTAATTTATAACCCTAAATTACTAGAAAACTGGTCATATTGGAATGAACTGTATAATCCATGTAAATTGCATAACTCACGCTCTTGATGGAAAATGTTTGCTCTGTTACTCTTTACATTACATACTCTTTGCTACTACTGATAAAATAAAAAATATCTGTTTTATTAATTTATTTTCCGAAACAATATAGAATTTATTAAATAAAAGTTAGTTGTTGACACTAAACGGTGGAATTAACAAAACGTAGCCGTACGTGATATAACCATCGCTATTTTAGCAGTGATTTTAAATTAATATTAAATTTCAAATTTACCAGTTATTTTGATTGGTCGTTTTATTTTATATATAATACAAATAACAATTTGTAGCATATGATATTTAAATTTTGTTTCATATTGGCAATTAATAAATAAATAATAATACAATTTTCTTTAAACAAAATAACAATGAAATAATTATAGTAGTAAAGTGGAAAATAATTTATATAATTTTCTAGTCTGATCCAACCGTTCCACACGGGATGTTAAAGAAGTAGCTTCTTTTTCGTCCCTTTCCCCGTTTACCTATGATAACCCCGGTTTTAATTGCGAGTCATTTTTCAACTAAAATTTTTTCGATAAAGCAGCTCTAACACAAATAGAAATGTAATAAAAAAATAAATAATAAAAAAATTTAAGGCCATTTTTGAGATGTAGATTTTAGTTTAAATTTTATTTTCGAGAGAGCAGAATAAAACAATACAAAAAAATTTTGTGCTTCAATATAAAATATCCTTTTTGTGTTTTACTAACACAATTGTGTGGGTACGGCAAAAGTGCCATGTCAAAAATATATTTTTGTATGTGTTTTGAACCAACTTACATATTTGTGTATTCCTTTTAAACTTATTTTCGTTCGAAAAAAAACACTATAACTATACACAAAATTGTGTTGGTTGTACTTCAAACCAAGTGAATCTTTTCGTTTGTTTGAAAAAGGGATATAAGGCTTTAAATTAACAATAAAAAATCTACTACGATTTATTTTGAAGCGCTTCTTTGACATTCCGTGTGGAACGGGTGACCTGGCTAGAACTTTTATCGGAATTGAATAAGAACCACATGAAAACATAACAAATTAAAATTTTCTAAAAAAAAAATTATAAATTTACGGAGGAACGGATATAGAATTTATAAGGAATGTGTAAAATATTTTTTGACTTCTTCCGAAAAGGGAACTTATAGAAAATAATTTCATCATCATAACATTTTAAAATTTACTCATAATTTTGATAGTTTGTATTTTACAATCGAGCAGAATATAAATGCTATTTTATTGCACAATTTTTTTTTTTTAAATATTATAAAATTTATTGAGATCATAATGCGAATTAGTCACTCCTAAGTGTAGCATCTATATTGTGCCCAATTTTTAACGTTTAACATATTATGAATATTAAGCCAAGAATCTAACTATTTATTGGCTTAATACCATAACTCTGTTTCGTGTTTTATTATAATTACATAATAACGAAAAATAATAAATTAAAATATATTTTAATTACAGTACCTGCTATTAAATTCTTATAATTTGTTATTATTTTAACTTTTTATTTATCTCTTTATATAATATTTTGTATTTTGTTTTTATTTATTTAGGAAAAATAGAAAAATATTTTTCAAATCTTTTTGTTTTAATATGTGTATTTTGGGTTTATCTTTTTTAACTTGTAATAATATTATTAAGCACTTTATTTTTAAATTAATTTTATATCTCATTGAATATTTTTTAAATATTATATTATATTATTATCCCGATTATTATTTGTTTTTATATATTTATAATCATTCACTGAAGTTTGCATTGTGTTCTTACAAGAGGTTATTTGTTATGTACGATATTTTTGATGTTTTTTTTTTGTAATAAGAAGAGTTCTTTCATGTGGCCAATATTAAATTTTAGATATTACAGGTGAAAAACTATATTTAAATTAATTTCAATCATGATTTGTACTTGGATATGGAAACATGGTGGCTCGATCTGAAAAATTAAAATATATATTGTTTAAGATATAAACAACTATTAAATAATATAAAAAGACGATCTCAATGCATGTAAATCTTGCTACCGAAAAACCTAGTTTTTAAATCATTCTTGTTTATATTGCATACTGCGCTGCGCTATTTCATTACCAAAAAAATTGTGTCCAAATTATTTTCGTTGCATTTTTTTGACATACGTGATTTTTTTATTTTTTATTTTAATATATTTATTTGGTTTAAGCGTCGCCGCTCACGTAAACATTCTTACATCGAAAATATTAATTTCATTGTATTTTTTGTATTTGAGGGGGGAAGGGAGGGGGGGGGGGGTTAAGGGCTCACTTACACGTGGTGCTTCCTGCTAAGCAACCAACGAGGCTCGGGCGACCGCGAAACCGAACACAGAGGACCTATCAAATGTCGTTCTCTCCTGACACACTACCAATCTCACGGGTTTTGTTGGTAGCTGCTGCAATAGCTAAATGTTAAAGCTATGAGTGTACAACAAAACAGAATCTTTACTACACAGTTGCTTTATCCACCCTCACACAAAGCAGGCACAACGGATTCTGGGGTGTGCCTACCATAGGTACACTGAGGAGAAAATCACCCAGCAAATTACAGAGACTGCATGGTAGCCAAAGAGCTGCAAAGAGTGAGACAACCAGAGAAATGGAACAAGAGTTGTAAACCTCGGATGAAATCCTACCCAAACAAATCCCTCTAAATAGCGCCAAAATAAGAGAAGGCACATCATATGCACAAATGGCTAAGCAGTGCGAAAATTTATTATTTTATCAAGACAGCAGAGTCAAGAAAACCATGTCCTGCAAGAAATACTTCAGAAGTTAAATACTATCAATTCACATCTGGCTGCACAGGATCAAAGGCTGAATATTTAGGCGAGGTACTGAAAATACAAGAACAGACACAATTCGAACTGAATCTACAGAGAACTATATACTATAGAATGAATGTAAAGAAAGTTTTTTCTCATATAAAATTTGCTATTTCATGTGTCACAAGCCAGAGCAGCATGGTTATATAAAAAATGCATATGGCGGTCTCATATATTAAAGAAAACACTAACCAAACTACTTTTTGTTTTGTAAGAAATGACGACATGGACTACCACTCACTACACACTTAAAGTCAGTTGCGTGGAAAGAAAACGTGACCGATTACTATGATACTTATCTGCTCGCAAACCTAACAAGGTTGCTCCAGGGAAACAGATTTGTGTGAAATGGGGAAGTTATAGCGGAAACAAACAACCATTTTGAAGGCATGGATAAATCATTCAATAAAATGGTATAGAAACGTTGAATTAGCATTGGACAAACTGCATCACTCTTGAATGAAACCATGTTGAGGAAGAAATAAATGGATATTTGCCAAAAAACAGTATTTTATTTATACGCCGAGGACTTTTCAGCCAACGGGTTATAATGGTTTCGTGGTGTCCCGAGAATTAAAATTTTGAACGTATGTATACGAAATTAATATAAAAAAGTGGTTAACTATAGGCGCCGCCCCGGTGGCAAAGTGGTTAGCATGCTTGCTCCAGCGACCCGGAGGTCCCGGGTTCGATTCCCGGTGGTGACAAGGAAAAAATTTCACGGCTGGTTTAGGATCAATGAATTAATCAATCATTATCCGAAATGAAAATATGATTATGAAACCTCATTTGAGGCGACCAAATCCCTTGATGGGATATAATGCCAGAGAGAGAGAGAGGTTAACTATAGGAGGAAATAAATAGCCAGCGGCTCATGGTGGCAGAAAGCGAAATACATATATCGCGCACATTTGTAATAAAATAAGTTAGAACGGAAGTGTGATGAGCTGTCAAATTCAAAATAAGGTGAACATTTTTGGATCTAGATTTTACCGTTTTTCCGCACATTTACGTAATTTTGCTATTCTACATAATTGATCAGGATGTCGATTAGAGCATCTTTGATAAATTTCATAATTTTTGGGGGTCAAGTAATGAGTTTGGATTTTATATCAGTCGTTTTAACCCCTCTCATAAATAGCCATAGTCGAAAAAGTGGATCGGACTAGAGCTTGAGCTTATATAGGACATCGATAAATTATCTAACTGAGATCACAACAGTTCGACCTCCCAAAATTTAAAAATCAATATTTGCTAATGTGGAACAATAATATCCAGAAACCCAATAAACCTATGCAAATGAAAAAATCTTAATATTCATTTGAACAATCAATCAATTGTGTAGATCCGCAGTGAATATGGAATATTGATTAATATTGATATTATCAAGAAAAAAAATCAAAGGCGGAATCAACAAACAACATCACGTCAGATTCACAACACTGTGTTACTGTTGAGAATTTTACTTAAAAATAAAAATAAATAAATCAATTTGGTTGTTTTCCAGAATCAGTATTGATTCCTAAAAATACAGAAATCAAATTTGTGTAATCTTTCTATGCTTATAAAAATGATTTCAATCATTAAAAACCGTAATTAGGAAATTTGAGTACGTGCAATTTATATGCCAAAAGACGTATCCTTTATGCTGAATACATACTTGTGGAATGAATATATGCGTGCGGGAGCGAGTGCCGCATTAGTGCCGCAACAATTTCCACAAGTATGTATTCAGCATTAAACTCAACTTACCTGAGTGCGAACCATAATGCTGCGGTTTTGGTTTAGGTGGTAGTTTAGGAGTGATTTCCGCTGGTGAAAATCGCGGTGATGTATTAGTGCTGCAAAATATTAAACATTTAATAAAATATCATTCTACGTAAACAGTGAAAAACTTATTTACCTTGGCCTACCACCTTTACCCAAAGTCATTGAATTCGGTGTCATCTTTCCAGGTACCGATGAACTTGCAGATTGTGGTGACGAAGGTGCAGATGATAATGATGGTGTTGCATTTGCATTTTTACTCTTCGAATTTTTTTCCATGGCCGAATTCCGACGCATCATAATAGTACTTGTATTCGGCAACATTAAATTATGCTGATTGACATTTTCTTGTGATAATAGTGTTTCGTCGCGGAATTGTGATGCTAATTTTAAACCACTTAGCATTGTATGAATATTACTATCATTACTGTTATTATTATTATTATTATTATAGTGATGGGTTTTATTTGAGCGTGGTGGCAGTGGCGGTGGACTAAGATCTCTAGGAGGTAATTGTGGAGCGTCCGCTGCTTGTTTTATTTGTGCAGAAAAAACAGAATCTTTTGTTATTCGACGGGGAGGTAGTGGAGGTGGATTATGATTAAATGAATGTGTATTTGGAACATTCACATGTGGCGATATTGGTATTGGTCCAATATCATGATTAGATGCTAAATCTGTGCTATGTGGACTCGGTGGGAATGCCGGCATATGTTGAAATTCTGGAATAAAATCTTGATGCGGATCGTATGTCATTGCAGACGATGTTGAATAACCAGTTTCACGTGAATGAAACGAATAACTATCAGCATTATGTTGATTAAAACCTGGAAAACATATTGTATTCGTACTTAACGAATCAAATGTATTAGGACTAATATTCAATGGATTTCGTCCTGGACTGATTATCGGTTTCACTAATTCAGAAATCGTACTATTTGTCATCGATATAATACTGTTCGATCGCTTCGGTAATTCGGGTGCTGTGGAAATTGATCCTAATGAAATCATATCACCAAATTCGCTTGTATTCAAACTTATTTGACTATGTGAAAAATTATGCTGGCTATGTGAACCACCTCCTTGTATATGTACATTTGCAAATACGGTAAATTCTTGTACTGATCCTGATATATTGCCCGGTGGCGATTGTTCACATTCGTTACTGTTACCATGCATATGTTTTTGATTCAATTGCAATGTGCCCGGTGTTAACGATATCGAAGAGTTTGCACTGCTTCCTGTACTGTTGTTGTGTCGTCGTGGCTTAATACCAGGTGATTTTAATGTTAAGTCTGGCCACTTTCGAGGCTAGAAAAAATATTATTTCATTAAAATCAATAACAAAAGAATTTACTATGCATATTTACAAATTTTGCTGGCTGTTTTGATCCTCTTGGTTCTAATTTTAAACTGGATAAGTATAAATAATTCGAAATTTCATTATCTTGCATTCCTTTAAACGGATCCAATTTTTCTAAAAAATTCTGGAAATGAAAAATATAAATTAGTAATAGTAATAGTGGAATTGAACATATTGGAACACGTAGCATTCAAAGATGAGTATGCAAAAAGAATACCAAGGTATTTAATAACAACATTTCTAATGAACTTACCCGAATTTTAGGATCAGTATTTAAACAATACGGTTGATTTTGATATTGTTGAATTTCTCCAATGATTTCCGCCACTTTTCTTCTTTTCGAAAAATTGATTAACATCGAATTCGGTAGAAAATCCGGATTACCTTCTTCTATATGCAAAATATTAGTTAAATACATTCCAAAGAATGGAACACACGGAGGATTGATCGATCGTAATTTTTCTTGGTATTTCCGAAAATGATCATTATTCAATTCACGACAATCTTCTAAACTACGCTTTAATCGTTCAGTAATCCCTTGAAACGTAAATTTTAATCGATAAACAGCGGCACTTCCCATTGCAGATACAACTGATAGTACACCATTGAAATTATTTAAATCTAATAAAACTATCATAACTTCTATAGCACGTGAGACAATTGCAACACGTTCTTCATAATTTTCGGCCTCGAGGATCGATTTTTCTATCCATCGCGTAAACTAAAATTGTAAAAGACCAATTAAATTTGTTACTAAAAAATCTTGGGTTGGTTTACTTACATTAGTCGTATGTTTAATGATTTTTAATAGATTTGGACTTTTAATTTCTTTATCACGTTTTGTCCAAACCGATCCCACTAATTCCGATGGTTTAACATTTTTATAAAATTCAAATTCTAATAAAGTTAATTGCCTTGCTAATTCTATAGGATGTAATGTTAATAAATTAAATTCCGTTTCAGGAACTTGTAAATGAAATTCCATTGCTGGTGGACTATTCCCAAATGCAAATGTTATTTGTTTGTGATTGTCCTCGGGTTCACTCTGTGTGATAAATGTAATAATAATAAGTTAATATCTTTTCGGATGTGCAATTATTTAATAAAGAATACTTGCCTTTCTTTGGACGATTTTTAAAACAGAATCAACCCATTTGCGCATTGACTTTCCCGTAATTGTTTCTAAAAATCTATGTAATTTATCTAATAATGTAGTATCACGTTCAAAATCATAAAAATGATGATCGACCCAATGTCGTAATACATTTAATACTCTAAATTGCACTGGTTGAACATATTCTTTTTTATAACGTTTCCAATCTTCGCGTTGTGAATTTTTATAAATTTTGTCTGGTTCAATACCCAATTCCTTATCACAAGAAGATTCATATACTAAACTGGGATCAGGTATATCAAAACGTTCTATAAGCAATTCTAATAATTCGTGTGGTGAACAAAATGATCGATACGTTGTTAAAAATGTTCGGACAAACATAGGATCGGCATATATATGGTAAGTCAATCGTTCTATTAATTTACACAGTATTGCTCCCTAAAATAGGAAAAAATTAGTGGTCAATAATCGTTAATCTAAGAGCTTAATATATTATTACCTTTATTAATGGGACTCCAACACTATCACGTTCCTCTAAAAGAATATTAGTATCGTTAATATCTGCTTCCGCAAATCTATAAATATCAGAACTAGGTAATTTTAAGGGATGCTTTTTCTCTATATCCAGTAAAATACTGTCAAGTATTCGATCAAGCATTGACTTTGTATTAACCATAATTAAATCAGCCATCCAATCATTTTTATGTTGTGTGCTCTTCGCTATTAAAATCACAGCTTGCTGCACACGCGGCGATATTTCAAACGCATGCTTTAACTCTTCCGTATCGGGTCGATCGATTACTTCAACTTTACGCATAAAAAATTTTTCTTTCAGTCTAAAATCATAATTTGTTGCACCAACCGAAACAGTTTGACGGCGTGTATTTGCTTTGCACAGTACCAGCAGACCGTCGAATAAATATACTTTACGTTCCGTTATCCGTTTGCCAGATCCTAATTTTGCTAATGTATCCTCTGCAAGTATGAATACAACAAGTGGTGAGTGTTAATTGCCGAAAGCGAAATAAATATAGGATAAAACCGATTACCTCTAATAAATTCATTACACGATTGCCCCACGTCCTTATCCCAATGTTCTACAGTATTTTGAAGTTCCCTTGTTTTTTCAATTGCTAGTTGTCGCCTCGTCCTACTATGCATCCGTACATGCGATTCTCTGTTTTACAAATTTATATAAGAATAATTACATTTCCAATTACCTATATTAAATGAAAATGTTTAGTCTACTTACTTTGGTAATAAATTTACTATATTATGCAGATCACATTGAAGCGGTTTTAATAGTCCTTGCACTTGTTCAAAACTTTCTTTGTCCTCTTGATTCGGACTTAATCTTAATAAGGTTTTTACATAATCTAAATATAAAAATGCATGCAAAATAGGTCCTAATAATAATTTTGGTAAATAAAATTTAACAGCTTCTCGAAATCCGTGCCCCGCTGAAATTAATGATGTTGCCTCTTGTCGCATTAATAAATTTGTTAGTGCTTCTCGGGAGGCTGTTGATGTCACATCACGAGCATATTTCGCATATACATCAAATTCAGCCGCTTCTGCTAATTCCTCAAAGCAACTGCCCACACACGGCGGAGTCTGTTCCTGTGACATTTCTATTACGTCCTCCAGTGAACCGAGAAGTGTCACTGTGACTTCGTAAATATCCATAATATTCGAAAATATTGGATCAAGTTCCTGTGAAGCATTTTAGACATTTTATTTATTAGAATTGGTCGCGGCCCAAGTGTAAAAGTTGACCCCATGTTCGGTCAAATCTATTCGGCCAAGACGTATTTTTAAATTTTTTCAAGAATACCATTCGGTGAAAACATTATGTTTTGCAGTACGATTTTATTTTAAAAGAGAGTATTTACCGTTAATTGTTTTCATATGTTAGCTATAGTTTCCAAATAATCACAGTATGGCAACTTTCTCGTGGAGCATTGTATGTAACAAGCTTCCTCAATTCTCGAGATCGAAAAAATACAGTTTTCAGTCAATAGTATTTAATGGTCTAGGGGCGACCGTAAGGCAATTTTGTTGTTTTCAAATAATACAGAAACTTTCATTAATTGCTTTGTGCTTTCAATGCTCAACGCAGGTTGAAAAAATTCAGATCATTTGTACAGATTATTAAATCAGAAATCCCATAATCTTGCTGTTTATCTGAATTATTTCCTCCATGAACAAACTCAGTGTTTGTGTGGCAAAATACAATTATTTCCATCTTGGATTCATTGGACATATGGTAGATGGGAATCTCCAAGAGCAAGAATGATATCCACGTCGAATGTATTTAATCTGTCCCTTCCCATCCAGAGATAACGGTTTTCTCGAATCTCATTGTTTTATCCCACTGGTAAATTATGCAACAACTTTACGTCAATAGTCGTCACGTGACAACTATAAAGGGGATTCGATATTTAATCGGTATTTAAATTGCGAACTATTATTTTCAGGTTGAGGTAGCTGCGTAGTGCCGTTCAAAACACACGTAAAATTCAGTTCAGATGGTGCCGTTTAAACATTTTCAAAGAACATTTTCAAATCGGTTTTAAAGTCGACACAATAATATTCATGCGAATTCTCTTAAAATTTGACAGAGAATTAGCAAAATTTAAAGTAGGTAGGTAATAGAGTTGTAAGTTTGGAGTTGTCACGTCGAAATCGATCGAGTGATTTTATAAATATTTTGAACCAATTTTTTAATTAAATTATTCAAAAAAAAATTTTTTGAGAAATAGAAAAGCATGTGTTGAATAAATTTATGTTGAAAAGGTTTATTGTTTTTTTTTTAAATTTCGACCAAATTAATTTACTTGTTAGATCCCTCGTATGTTACGATATTTAGCAGAAATGTTTACAATTTTACAGGAAGTGTATGGGATTTGGATTTCAACGGAGTTTTGTTGCAGTGGGTAGAGAACAATATAAAATTTCATATCATAAATCTATTACTTTCTTGAAAAACAACAGAATTCATATTCCTCAAGTTTCAATTAACGACCAAAATAAAAGAAAAATTAAGCGTAAACAATAAAAAATTGAAATTAAATTTGTTTTACTGTCTACGCTTAATGTGTTGCATTCGGGCTACACCGTGATCTTTGGGTGCTGTGTATTTTAACCAGCAGATCTCTAATACGCAAGATATGAAGCGTGTAAACGTATCTAAATCCAGTTAATTAATTTACGAAAACGAAGCCAACATTTACACGTGATTGTATCATACAGTTAAAAAATGTCCACTCTTACCTTCGGATCGTTAACAATTTTCATTAATTCTTCCCTAAAAACTCTAATAATCATATGTAAATCTCTTTGATATTGTTTCTCGTCGTGTATTAATTCTTTAACTACTTCCTCATAATTTAAACTAGCTCGCGGCGTTGGTGGCAATGGACTGGGCGCCATCGATCCACCACTATCACCTTGATAAAACATATCCATAAGTACCTGAAGTATAAAAGAGAAATGATACAACGTAAATATTACAGTTTCTTTCAAATTTATGTTAATTAGCACACAAATAATAAATATAGGTAATTTAGATAAATAGTAAAATTTTATAAAACATATTATATACTTCCATCAAAATTATTGACATTTACATATATGTAATAGATACAAAAATTATAGATCGTGCCGAGTAGAAAAATTATAATCAGAGGCGAGAGTAATTATTTTTTATTAAATTTAAAATTAGAAAAATGTAATAAAATTATTTTATTTCTTCAATAAACATAAATCAAAATAAGCGGTATAAATAAATAAAATTATTTTTAAGGAAAATTATGTAAATAAAATGATAGATAAATGTTTGGGGTAGCTCCTGCTAATTTTGGAGGTCGCATATGACTTTGTCGACTCCAATGCCCCACAAGATTATCTGTCATTGTTCCAACATAAATCAAAAAAATGTACAAAGTAAAAATAGTATCTTATATTTTTACTATGCGGGGATCCACTTAACACACTCATTACAACATTTGAATCTGATTAGAAAAAATTTTGATTTTATAAAAAAAATGTATGTTCATTTTTAAAAGTTGACATTTAAACATTTAAAAAAAACATGATTATATTTTGTAAAAAAATGTATAATCATTTGCTGTAGTTTATATTATTTAAAAGAATTTAAAAAAAAAATAATTTGTATTTGTTTCGTTTTTAGATTTAGATTACAATTTCATTGATCTACGTACCACCTTTAAAATAAGAGGACAGCATGTAAAAACATAATGTTTGGCAACATATATTAATCAAATTAAACAAAAATATTTATTTTTTTTAAGTAGTAGTTTCAAAACATAAGTTTTTGGTGTGTGCGTGTGTATGTTATTAAATACTGGTAAAGTTTATATTATGTTTGTGTTTAATCGCATAACTTATTCGTATTTGACTTTAAGGAACCAAACTACATAAATCATGTAATAATAATTAAATAAACAACTAAAATTAGCTAAAAGTTAAATAGTTAGTTTATTTCCTGCAAAACGTGTGCTACATTTTCATCTGCTACTTCAAATTATTTACACCGCTAGAAACAAATATCTATAGTTTTTCTATACATATCGATTTACCGTATTTTGCTTAACTAATTTAATTGCAAAAGCTTTATTAACAGAATTATAAAATTTTAATGACAAAAAAGGTCAAAGCTCACGCAAAATATTGTGATTTAGCAAACTGATTTAAAACGAAAGAGGTCTCTTAATATAAATTCTCTTGTTCAACATTTTTTTTTTATTTAAAAGCGGCTAATTTCAAAAGCATTCGATTTGTTCAAGTGTTCAGGTATCTAAATTAATCTTTTCCATAAACCAAAAAAAAATATATGTTATATCATGAGATAAATTCAAAATTAATAAATCAAAGTGTAAAAATTCTTAAAGCATCCTGAAAAAGTTGTTGTGTATATTTTTGGTTAATGTTTATGTAATCTGATACGTACCTTATCAGCACACATAGCAACCTCAATATCCTCTCTCGATATTTCCACATGTCGGCGATTTTTAACATAATTCCCTGCTAATTTTAGTATATCAGCTGAGATATACTCAAGCACCGCTACAAGAAATATTGATACAGAATTATCAATTTTGTATTGCAGAACTTCCTGTAAATAGAAGAGCACATCAAAAACACAAATTAGAATTATTACAGAGATCTTTAGTTAGTTAGTTATTACTTAGTAATCGAGGCCCGTGCAATTGAAATATAAATAATATAACTGGGGCAGTTGATACCAGAGTTCAATTCCGGTGGTTTATGAGACAATATGCATTATGTACCAAGGCTAAGGGGTAGAAATATAATTTTTAGAAAGTATCGGGATATATTGTATACAATTTTCCCTCGTCTTTCTCCATTGTTGTTTTTTCTTTTCTTTGCATCCTACTTACTAATTTAATATCCCAACTCGTTCTCGAAGTTATCAACAACAGACGGAAGGCTTGCTAAAAAAAATTCAAAACAATTTTGTATGCGATTGTAATGCCAAAAGATAAATAACCGTCATGACTTCCATCTTTCATGTCGGTAAAAGTTAGAAGGAGCAAAATGAAAAAGGTACAAAAGAATAAGCATAGCCAATTTTGTTATTTGACAAATACTGAGCTGATTGGTTTGAGATTTGTTACATTTCAGTCATTGAATATTATGAGAGCCTTAATTTATTTTGAGACCGTTGTGTTGTTTTTCGCTTCTCCGTAATTATACTGTGTTGTAAAGTGTTGATATTAGTAGAAAGAGAAAACAAAAAGCAACAAATATTACTTTAAAACTAGTTTCAGAAAGCCCAAAGCACTATTTATTGAGATGGCTAGAGATCACGGAAACACAATAATTTTACATCAAGGTGAGGTTATCAAGACGATGGAAGTTTGGTTTCGAACTAATGAAACATTAAACTTTTTGTATTAAAAAATTCGGTCGTCTCATCAGACTGCAGTGACCAAACTACAAAAATATTGACAATACTTTGAACTAATCAAAGTATAATCACCAAACAATGCCTTAGCGGAGGTTCATAACAAACCTTAAGGAGTTTCGTGACCAATCTGATTTTCCAAAAATACTTTTTTGACCTTCGCTTTTATCTAGCAAATTTTCAGTTTCAATACTAAATTTAATTTTACCTGTGGTGTTTCCCTGATCCTTCATAAATTATGATGTCATTTGATAATCCTAATGGTTATGGACAAAACGTTTCTCATCTACCGAACTACAATCTCATCCCAGACATGCAATCTCACATTATCCAGGATTTCAATTTATCCATCTAGTTTAAACTTATTAAGTTGAAAGCTAACAATTTCTGAAAAAAACTAGTGAACGTAAGCTTTAAAATGTGCTCAAATGATACGCAACAATCGAAAGTTAATTAGTTGGATTGTCAGCCAATGAAGCAACCACAACCAATGGTCAAAGTTGAACTGGATCCATCCGAAAGCATTTTGAAAAAGAGAGAAGTTCATCCAATATACTATAAACTAAGGGTATGATATCAAAGGGCCGAATGTCGAAGGGCCGAATGTCGAAGGGCCGAATGTCGAAGGGCGAATTTCAAAGACCCGAAAGTGTCGAAGGGCCGAATGTCGAAGGGCCGAATGTGTCGAAGGGCCGAATGTCGAAGGGCCGAATGTCGAAGGGCCGAATGTGTCGAAGGGCCGAATGTGTCGAAGGGCCGAATGGGTCGAAGGGCCGAATTTTTCTTTTTATTTTTAGAAATATATTTTTTTTATTTTTTTATTTATCTTTTTATTTTTTTACATATCCCTTTTTCAACCAAAAAAAAATTGCACTATTTAAGTCCAAACCACACAATTGTGTGGGTAAAAAATATTAGTATGTAATAGCGTTTTTGATAAAAAAATTTGGGTAAGATGAAATTTTTTTAAAAAATTACGCCAAAAAATTCGCTTGTGTGGAAGTACAATCAACACAATTGTGTATATATTTATATTGTTTTTTTCGGACTAAAATAATTTTAAAAGGAATACACAAATGCGTAAGTTGGGTTAAAACACATACAAAAATAAATTTTTGTCATGGTACTTTAAGAGTACATATTATTGTATTGCGAAGCCGCCGTGGTTTCCATTTATAATCGTTAAGTACTTTGTTAGTGAACACCTTTTTAAAACCACTTAAATTAATAAAACAAAAAAATTTACATTAAATTAATTTATTTACAAAAAATGAACGTTTTCGACCACTTAGTGGTCATCTTCAGATTTACGAAGATTTTACTTCAGATTTAATTTAAGTGGTTTTAAAAAGGTGTTCACTAACAAAGTACTTAACGATTACTTTAAGAGTACCCACACAATTGTGTTAACGGGCAGGAAACGGGATATACCTATTGGTGGCGCAAGACAAAATTTTCCTTCACCAAAATGTACCGCTGACTGGATACGTGATGAAAAATAGTAAAATACATAAATTCATAAAAAATTCATTTATGTTTAATAAAAAAAATTTACAAAATATTCAATAAAACAACAAACTTAAAAAATTATATTTCTAAAAGCAAGAAAAAAAATATTCGGCCCTTCGACCCTTTGACATTCGGCCCTTCGACATTCGGCCCTTTGTACCCATTCCAAACTAAGTACCTCATACACATACGCATAACTGTTGAAGAACCAAAGGAAAGGACCGGACCAATACAGTGTTTAACTGCAAAGAATATGGTAACTTAAGCTTAGATGTTATCAATAAAGAAAACATTAACGAAATCACCCGAGTGCCGAAAATCCGAACTAGTACCTACTTCTTTGATGTTGTTGTATAAGTAGGTGCACACTGCACTTTAGGCCATTCCCAGTTTGCCTTACTGCTGTCTCTGTTCTGTTTCAAATTTAGGGAACAGTATTGGCATTTAAAAACATTTAAAAATGTGATTTTTTAAGATTATCATGATATGTGAATATGAAATCTGTGGCTTGCCCATTGCGAGTTTGATAATTTCCATGTTTATCCTTCTTTCCGTGATTGGCTTACTAATTTTTTATTATAGGTGCATCAATTAATATTTACTATCTGAACCATTTGGGAATAGTTGATCCAGAGTCTTGGCTTGTGGAGCAAATTAGGTAGGACTAAACAATACGACTTTTCACAAAACCAAAATTACAATTAAATTCTGTCTGTGCAATTACCAATTAATTAGTTCTTTAGTAATCAGTCCGATTGAGGAATAAGTCTGACAGGCGGTTATGACAACTCATTTAAGCATAAACAACGCGTAATATCGCAACATGACACATTAGCCAAATTGATGATTGATTCGATCTGTCAAAATGGGCGTACATATTTTTGCCATCAAATAAAAATATTTTGACTTTACCTTTGTAAGCGTATTATGCACTCGATCAACAGGAAAAACAGATTTTTTCTTCTTTGATTTATCAATTGTGTCTCGTGCTTCGTTTAATGCCCATCTATCTATCGGTGTTGGAAAAGTTTTTCTCACCCTTTCTTCGATATCCTACATTGAAAAATAAGAATAAAAATGTCATGTAAAATTGAAAGTTCGGCGGGCATGAATCATTTGCAATAAAGTCATACTTGTATTGTGTGTGGCGGTGGATTTGCACACAGCATTCCCAGTAGCCTGAGACATAGGCTTTCAACATATAATAAAGCATCGTCACGTGCGGATAGTGATGGATGTAACTGCTCCAGCACCTAAAATAAAAACACAAAAATACACTGTGATTAATTACGAAGAATCATTTTATAAACACAATCAATGTACCAGTCTCAGTGATTTTATAAAAACACCTTTCCATTTATTATAATTTTCGACATTCTGGAAATCATAATCATTGCTATCTGCTATTGAAATATGGTGCCCAGAAAACATTCTTCGACTTTTATTATATGGATGAGATATAATAAATACAATTACGAAAATTTATAATATTTTATAAATGTTTCCGATTAATTAAAACATTTTTAATACACGATTTTTATTTATCATCATTTTCCCAATTTTTTCTTCTTCTGTGTGTGCTATGGGAAGAGACAAGATTTTTTTCTTTTTTGTGAAATGATTTGCGTTTGAAGTTCAAAACTGTCATCAGAGAAGAATAAAAATACGAGCCACTTCAAAAACTTCTTATTTTTCCTTTTGGATTATCACACACAGTAGTAGACTAAACATTTCTTATGATTTCTTTTCTATATCAATTGGTTTTTAATACATTTTTACTTAGAAATTATTAGCAATATTTTTATTATTTGTTTTATCATTTATGAAAAATATGTAATTTGTATAAAAAAAATAAAATTATTTTTCACTATTTATCTTTTTTTGATACAGATTTTTAGCTATTTATGACGCACAATAAAATGGGATGCCCGATGCAATTTTATTGACTGATTTTTCTGGCGTGCTATAAATTTGGAGGTATGCATTACCATAAACTACATTTGAAAATAAGAGGGAATTCAAATTTGAACACATCGAATGCGATTTTGACTATAGTTTTAATATAGTCTAGATATTAGATTAAGTAACAATTCATTTATGCATTTAAGTTAGATTGAATTTATTTAAATAGAATCGCTGTCTAACTATAATTAATTGGTCCTTACCACCGTATTTAGATTTTAATAATCGAATCTAGATGGCGGTAAATACAATTTTTAAAAGGGTATTTTATGTAGATGGCAGTAGTTAAAATTTATATAAACATATTTTATATAGATGGCGCGTATAAATTAAATTGTATTTATTATGACCGTTAAATATTAATTATTAATTAGATAGGTAAATTTAAACTATGAATATATAGAGTATGTATATATACTAAGGTTTTACTGTCATTTGAAAATTTGTCATTGTAGTTGATGGTTCGTCCGCCGCTTTTGAAGAAAGCTTTTTGTTGGCTCCTTTCAAATTCTTTTACGAGAAATCTATTTGGCCATATGTTAATTTTAAAGGATATAATCATATATCAAACCTTTTGAGGTTTTTGGTATGAATTTTTGAAAGAACACATCAGTGGGTATTATTTTCTTCAGTAATTTTAGAAATTTTTCTAAACCAAAAATCAAAACAATTATTTCATAATTTTTCAAAATATAATATTCTGGTTTTATTTCAGTAACAACTTTTTGTTTAATCCTTTCATAAATTATCCTGTAAATTTTTTCAACGTTTATATTATTTTGTTGCAATCATACAATTATAATTTAAGAAATTTTTATTTTTTGATTTTTAATTTTACATTTTTATGTAGTTATGTGTGTTGTATGTGTATGTTTTAAATAAATTAATGAATATTGTAAAATTAATAATCAAAAAGAAAGACTAAAATAAAATAAAATACGAGACTAGAAAAAATTAAAATGTTTTATGTGTGGACGAGTTAAAATGAAAAATAAATTATTATTTCACGTAGAATAATCTCCAAATATTTATGTAAAATGTTTTTTTTTGTAAATAAATTTATGGTTTGTCATAACTATATTAAATTTATTGTTATACAAAAATGATGTACATACATAAAACAGATTAATTTATATTCTAAATAAAAAAAACTAAAGCTAACGAAAAAAAACTAAAAACTAGAGAAAAAAAATCGTAATTATAATAATAATTTTGTAAATTGATTTAAATACTTTTTTGATTAGGTAGTTTTATTTCTATTCTAATATGTTTCATTGGGGCTTAAGTATAGTCCGCGAAATAATATTAATATTGTTTTTGACATAATTAAAATGATTTTATTTTTACTAAAATGAACAAAACAAAAATTAGTTATTTCCATTTTTTAAATATTAAAAAATATATATTTGTTTAAAAGCGTTTTCATATAGTTTCTTTTTAAATTTTTTATAGAAAAAATAATTATATATTCTTTATAAATGTAACAAGTAACAAAATTAATGTCGTGAATTTTACCGTGTACAAGACAAACACAACCGACAGAATGAAAAGGAAAATAAATTGAATCAACGGAAAAAATCAGCTAACATAAACCTTTTGAGTTTTTACAAAATTCTGTATTGCTTTAAAACCTAAACATCTTGTATCCGTATTTACAAAAGTCCACCTTTACGCCCAAAGAGGAGGGAACTGATAGTACCAATGAACCCGATTGCTTGTTGCTCATTACTTTTATCACTACTTTTACTATTATTTTTAATTATATTACTATTACTACCACCAACTGTGCCTAAATCTGGTCTCTGGCCTCCGTATCCATGTTTAATATTGCGCCGCGATTTTTGTCTTTGCATTTGTTTCATTCGGGCGCTACCTATTTCGTTAGTCGTTGGTTCCGTACAAACCACGAGTGGTGTTTTGGTAGCCTGTATCACAGATTTTTCCATTTGTTTCTTCGTTGACGTGGATAAATTTGCCGATAGTGATGATATGCAACTTGAATCTGAATCATCTGATGATAAATCGAGCATTCTCAAATTATCATTTGATAGCCCTTTACTTAATATCGCTTTAATTGTGCTCCGATTGATTAATATTTCGTCGCTTTCGAGCGAACCGATTTTTTTAAGACTCGTTAGCTGAGCCATAGGACTAGCTGAACGTGAACTGTACAGAGAAGATGTACCTTGTAATGGTGGTAGTGAACATATATTTGTTTGACTTGCGGGCGTTATACTGTCAAGTCTCATATACTCTACTTTTTCTAGAATTTTTAATGATTTTAAAGCACGCTTTTCGAGCCGTGAGAGCATCACTTTATTGATTGGTCGTTTTGGGTGTTTTGAATCAATAACTTCGCCTATTAGTTTACGCCGAAGCATATCAGCACCGGACGACAATAGGCCTGATAAAAATTGTGGTTCTGGCGACATATTCCGTTCCGGCGAACCTTCAGGACTATTACATGGCGTCACTGTTGGTGAATAATTTACACCACACGGAGTATTTAAAGCACTTGGTGTTACAGCCTTGATTCCTCGTTCGTTTAGCATGGACGCTAAGCCTAAATTAACCGAAAATGTTGAACATGAATTTCGTCGAGATAACGAAGCTCTTGGTGTCATTGGTGCGCTTGTTTGTCGGGATACATTATGTGATGACATACGGGATGATGGCACACTTGATATTATGGAGGTACCATCGTCGGGATGCATAACTGTACTATTTGTAAATGTATACACACAACTTGAAGAGGGAAACTGTTTTCCTGGATGATCTTCGATATCTTCTTCACAGTCATCGAGTGAATACAACTGAAAATTAAAAATAGTTAAGTCGCGCGACCAATTAATACTATAACCTTTAAATTACTTGTAATCCAAGATCATCTAGACCGCGACCTCCTCGTATTGTAACACCTGGGCGTTCTTCTAATAAACCGCTTAATGTTGGTGTCGCCAAACGGTTCCAATTACGAAGCGTTTGGGAACCTTCCATTGGTTTAACAATTTGCAATTTCTCTGGAAGACGCCATTGCGGATGATGAGAATATCCTGAACCCGTCATACTATACGATCCTACTGACATAATGCTATCAGGAGTCCTAATTCCGAGCGGTAAATTAGTTCCATTTTCATCATAATTATATGTTCCAGCTGGGGCATGCGATAACATTGCACGCCTCGCCAAAACCTCAGCGGGTGTAAGTCGATTTAATGCAGCTTCCAAATCTTTAGCACCTGGAGCACCAGGACATCCCGATGGAGCTTGAGCTGGATAATTTGACTGAAATAAAAACTATAAATCAAAGATGCAATCCAAAAGATATTTTTATTAAATCACTCACTTCTGTATCGGATGTCAAACTATCACGTGAATATGCTCGGGCTCCCATAGAACTTTCCATACTAAATGAGTTAGTATACGGTACTGAGGAGGTTCGATATAAATTTGTTGAATCTGTTGATTGTATAAATGTGGCCATTTTGGGCTGTGACACCGAACTCATCGACATAACACCTAAATGCAGCATACTCGGATCGGACAATGTATTCGTTTTCGATACACATTTTACGGTATCAAATACTTTCTTAAATCCACCTATATTTAGCGTACTACCACTTCCAATACGGTCCAGTGCAATACCCGAATCTAAACTATTTTCCGAAAACATTGAGGTTTCCATTAATTCAGATTGTAATGAATCAACTTGCGGCATTGGAACGCCTGGTACTAAGTTGGTTCGTGCCGTTGGTTGGCTACGTTTTTTGGCATTGCGTAACTGTTCCTGGGTCTCGTTCAAAAGTGACAGTACTTCTTGGTACCGTACCTTGAATTCAACCAATTCATTTGCTAGCATATTCTGATTTTCTTTTGTGATACCTAGCACCGACATAGTCTCCTCATTTTCGGTATTCAATTCGTGGAATCGTAATTCAGTTTCGTTGCAGCGGGCCGTCAAATTCGTAATTTGTTCGTGCAAAAGACGATTTTCTTCTTTGTGTCGCTCTAATTCCAGATCTACATAAAACAAATTCGAATAATTATAAATTGGAAAATTAGAATTTAATCTTAAACACTTACTTAATCCATCGTACTGACTATTTGTACTATGCAGTTGGTTTGTAATTTCTTCCATTAATTTTTTTTCTTTATCTTCAATTTCATCGGTCTCTCGTGCCAATTGTAGTGTTTCCCGTCGCAAACTGACATTCTCGTTTTGCAGCGATGAAATTTTCTTCTGTAACAGTTCTAAATTTATCGACTTTGTCGATAATGATGATGGTGTTGTGGGTGTATCTGTAAAACAATGGATAACATTCCAATTAGTTGGATTAATAAGCCAAATTATGTTTGATAAATTTAAGAGAAAGTTTCCTATTACGAATCTTAATTAATTGCCATATTCAATGCAACATAATATTAACATATACACATAATTTGATTATATTACATATCTGCATAAAACAATACTAATTGTATAGCGATAAAACATAAATCAATTGAAGGAAACTTTTACCGAAAACCATGTTTAGAAATTTAGAGCATCTTGAACATTTTTTTTTGACTGATTTACCAAATATTTCAATTTACAATATTGTGCATTAGATTGTTATTTGTAATTAGATTTCAACAAAATAATTTGATAGGTTAGGAAATCCCACAAATAAAAAATAATTATGCATATTCGATGAATATTGTGGCGGTTAATGGTACATTAGATTTGAAAACTTAGAAATTTGTAGAAAGAATAATATTGCCTGTTGTTTGAATGACATGCCAATCGATTAAGATGAATACTAAGTCATACTATTAATTCAAAAACCACAACAGGGTAAAATAAATTACGGAAATGAGAACTCTTCTTTATACGAATCAATAAATTATTATGTATGACGAGTATCGAGAGTCCTCAGAAAAATGAAAACTACAAAAATAAAATTTTCAATAATGAGTAATACAACAAAATAATTTAATTTATTACAGCAATACATTGCTAACCAGCAGAATATATGTTTAATAGGAGTTAAAAAACCTGTAAGAGGTTTGAATCTTTTCAAATCAGAACTAATCACAATTACTTATTGGCATTCGAGAACACAACTCACAAATTCTTATCAAAACCGTTGAAATAATTGATTCAAACAAAAATATGCCATACACATGCACACCCTGAATCTACTAGTTTGTAATATTTTCGGTGAAGTCGTTTGCGATGAATTGTCATTTTCGATGAACTGTCGTTTTCATTAATTCCTTTGTTTTTGATTTGGTTTTCGGTGACATTACGTTTAGTGATTTGTTTTGCGGTGGATTGTGGTTTTCGGGTGTGGTTTATGGTGAAATTTGTGCTGATTAATTTCTTCAATGGCCGTTGATGGAATTCGATGTTCTTCCTGTTCATTTATTGTTGTTGGATGTTTGGAATAAGCGCGAGATTTGATGAAAGACCACAACCACAACCACTGGTCAATTCTCGTTGCTATTGCTGGAGATAATTTAATAAACAAAATCTAGATAAAGTCTGTATAAATTCGAAGTAAAGTGGGGTTTTAAATTCCAAACTTTTGTGAACGGTGGCGATTCGATCGTTTTATCATACATACGTTAATTCCGATATTCCTTGTTTATAAGGTGATAATTTTCATTTCGATCCAAACATGCTCTGGAAATCAGTTTGAATAGCGTGTCTTTATTCGAAGGACGAAGTATCTAACACAAGTGATCTTAGAATGACTGGAACAGTCGGCTAAAATAAGAAGCTAGTTCTCGTGAGCATGAAAATTTGAAACTCTTGGAAGATTCCAGAAATAAAAAAACAACTTTATTGAATTGGACAAACTCAACTCGCTTTTCAGTCCACTTCGGACTACGTCCTTCGATACGACGTAATCAAACTATTAAAAAATTACAAAAATTACAAAATTTAACAAAAACGTTTAATAAATTGATGAGAAATATTGGATTAAATATATTTTGTGTTATTCAACATCGAGACGTAGTGAAACATAATAATTCGCTAAAGCATTGCGTTTATAATTTGAGTCAACGTAAAAAGTATTCCTGTATTTCTTTAGTTTTTTTTATAGTTTAATTTATTTGTTTGGCTGAAACGTTATCAAACCTTACTATTTCTTTGACAATTCAGTTTTTCATTTTTAATTTGACCACTTTTAAAAAAATTCTCAAAATTTGAAAATTCTATTTCTGAACTATGAATGTTATCCACTTGAATTGAAACGTTTAGGTATCCTTGCCTTAGTTTTCATTAACACTTTAACGACCACTCACACAGCATGTTTGTGATGGCATGAACAACTGTTAGTGAACGCTCACACAACATGGTGTGTGATGCAAAATGAAATAATGTTTTTTTTATTTTTAATTTTGTTTTAATTTTTTTTTCGATTTTTATTTATTTTTTTTTTTTGAATTTTTTTTTGTATTAAAAAAAAAAAATAAAAAAAAGTAAAAAAAAATAAAAAAAAAAAAAATAAAAAACAATGAGTATTTGTATTTATATAACGTTTTTTATATTAATTCTTTAAAAATATTGCCGGTCCCTGGCGAAGTTTAGTTTAAAATTACCCGATGGAATTAACTTGAGTTTAAGGACGGCCACATTCTTTTTTGCTGACTTAACGGTTGCTTAATAATTTGTTCAGTTCGATAAGCTAATTTGTTATCGAAGAGAAATGAATCCTCCAAACTACCAACATTTCCTGAGAAAATTTTAATCAAAACTCCTTAGTCCTTCAAATAGGTATTCTAAGAATAAACTAAACTTCAAATTCCTAACATTAATGATTTTGAAGTTATCCTGGATCCCTACTACTGAAATCGATTGCGTAGTTATTGCATTCTTCTAAAACTTTATTTACTTTATATACTAAAATATTTTTGGTTACTATTTCTTCTTCTTAGAGAATTACAAGTGTTGATAGACGCATTGCACTTGCCTATCAATCCGCAACTGTCTATACTAACGAACAGTTCTTGAAATTCAAGGGAAGATTCGAGAGAGCATACAATAAGACCGTCTTCTGGTGCGGACAAACAAAAATAAAAATTCTCCTGCTAACCATGAATCGGAACCAAAAGGTGTCGGATGTCAAAGGGTCTGCACAAACTTGCAAAATCAAGTGAAATAAATATGTCGGCTGTAGGAGGAATGGCCTCTTTTGATGATGACATAGCAGCTACCTACTTTATTCTTGAGTGTCGTATTTAAAACTCAATTATATTTGTAAACTAATTAGAACTGCTTGTATTCTAACCGTCAAGAGATTTGTCTACCTACCCATAAATTACATTCTGGCTAGGTAATTAGAAACGCAAAAAACCACTTGAATGCTTCATATACAGGTTGTAGACAAATTTCCGTATCTACAATTTTAATTCATAACAAAACAAATTTTTACATCAAATCTGGCTTATACCAACGTGATGTAAAATTGTAAGCCGTACCTTGGGGATTAATATATTTTTTTTACATAAACACAATATAAGTTAATTAATTAAACGTCATACTCCATACTATTTTAAGAACAATTCTAAGGTAATTCTAATGTAATATTTATAATTAACAACCGAATAATTTAAGCACGCAATCTAATAAATAATTGATTACACGATAATAATAACACTAAGTCAACTTCGTAGTACGATGATAACAAGTATAAAGTATAAAAATTTTTCGGACTTACCACATTCGGTATTTGTGTCATCAACATCGTTTGTTAAAATTGATATTAATTCATTTTTTTGTATAATTTCATGTGACAGTTGTTGATAATTTTCGTTTATGGTCTTTAAATTTACTTCTAGTTGAACAAGCTTATTTTCTAATTTATTATTTTGTGCTAAAAGCTCTTTTCCAATTTGTACGGTTAACTCTAAATCCTTTTCCTTTTCTTCTAATAAACGAGTTACAGCTTCTATATCATCATACGCTTTTGTCATTTGGCTGACTCTTTCGCCAGATAATACTGAAAATAAATAAATAAAATATATAATTAGAAAATAGATATTTTGAGTGACATGTATGCACAACAAATGAAAATTTCTGGTCAATGTAACATATTGATAAAGAAGAAAAATTGGATTCTTGTAACGCTGAATTTGATATTGTACGGCTAAAGTATTCTGATGATGGAGAATATTTACTAATACTTATACGTAACGTAAGGATACAATTACAGTGTTAAAAACACTCAAATCGATGCATCGGCTATAACAGTGATTAGTTGTAGTGATAAAGTCCGTTAAAATAGTCTCTCGGAACTAATTATAACTACCTAGGTAATAGAAGACAATTGTTGTAGAAATGTATCTATTGGTGTTCATCTATTGGCTCTCACCTCTACAATTATATCGATCTTGTCATCACGACTGGGCCAATATTATTATAATAGAGTTTTCGCATTAGGTGATGGCGAGTCAGTTTTGGTTGAAAATAAAAAGAAAATACATAGATAAATTTTACTGCTACAGTACTACAGAATAAAATAAATTAAATTAATTTTATTTAAAATTTATAGATTTATGAGCGAATGTCAAAATTGCACGTGAAAATAATGTGCCAATACATTATTTTCAATGAGAATGCGCTCTATTTTTGATGTACTCATTTGGCTATCGTGCTGGTGAACTGAGTACTACAAAAAATAAAAACAAAAGTGAAATTTTTCATTTTTAATTTCACTTTGGTGAATAACGTGAAATTGGACTAAGTACTAGGATTTAGTATGAAAGCACAAATTAAGAAACAAACAAATAGATTTATATTTATAGAAAATTATATTCCGATTGGGGAAATTTCCAACGATTTCAACAATAGGGCTCCTAATGCTGCTTTTATCGGAATTTTCTTACTTTGCTACTTTGATTCATGTGTCTTGCTGGAAAATAATTCTTCTAATGTTCGAAGCTGGATATTGCGTAATCGCCGGTTTCTGACTTTATCATTCCAGCAACTATGGCGATATAGCAACCTTAGAACAGGTTCGCAAAGACATTAAATGGGTTAGGTACAAACGCTTTTCAAAATCCCGCTTTATTGAATGTTTTTTCTCCGGAATTAGTTTATAATCGATAATAAATATAGGAATTCAACCAAAAAAATTTGTGAGACAACCTAGTTCCATTTCACAAGGCCGAAATTCAGAACGTCACCTACAATTCATCTTAAAACCTCAGCCTTCATCCATAATACCAAATTTAACAATAATTGATTAAGAAGTGGCTTTATTCCTATCAGCATTACAAATTCCAGAATTCCATTCAAAAACTTTTTTGAATAACAATCGGACTCTAAAATCTAAATTTGAGAATGATTTTTTAAAAATGGCATTATTCTTTTTCATTACGGTTATGATTGGCCATTTCAGAACTTCATCTAACTTTTATGTAAATTCAGCTCTAAAAAACCCAATTTTACATTAATTCGTTAAGATATGGCCTGGTACCACAATCTGGCAGTAACTTTTACATTCGTATTGCGAACTTCCGCTTAGGTTAGGTTTCAGTGGTTGACACTTAGGCCATTTTTGACCCATTGTGATACCACGCATTCACGTCACATCATTAACCCATTCACCTACTCACACAACTACAGTTACCACCTGCACATTGCAAGCTCCATGTCAACCTGTACATTGATAGGGACGGTGGGTCGGCGCTGAATTATGCACTCCATCAGAGGGTCTTAGTTGTATTTATTAACATCACCGATTGTAATCGATGATGAAAATTCGATTTGCATCTAGCCTCTGATGGGATTCGAACCCAGTACCTCCCGGTTATAGTGCCGAAGCTTTAACCACTGTACCACTTGTCCGGTAACTTCCGCTTAAGTCACCTGTTAAAAATATACTATTACCGAACAATTTTATAAATTGGGAATTATTTATTTTCTTCATCGATATTGGTTGGTGAGTATTCCCTATTTAATTTTGTTTCCAAAACACTGCCACTAACTCGTTACCTCAGTACGCCACAAAGAAATAATTTTGACAAAATTTTATGTAGATATTTTTCTCCCCTATTCACAGGGAAAACCAGAATGGTGCCATAGGTAAGAGGATTTTTCGGGACTTATGATCCAGTTTTGGCATGTTTTTATTTTATTTTGATATACTAAAGGATCTTTAAATAGGGACGCTCGGAATTTGTTAGGTTATAGCAGCAATGATTTTAAAGCAACAACATGTGCAAATCATGAAAATGCTCCGTTCCAGAAACATTTCGCACTTTACGTAATTATCCTCATCACAACCGCCCTGCGGAGTAGACTATTCACCATTTGGTGGCCTAATTCGAGTCAACCGGTTCGGTAAATAATCAGCCAACACCCGTACATCACCAAAACACAAGGTCTGCTGATAACATCGCTGCTGTGCACGAGAGAGTACGGGAAAACCTGAGGAAGTCAATTTCTCGTCGTCCACAAGAACATGGGGCTTTCTGCAACTTCAACTTCGCGAATTTTGCATCGAGTTTGGGTCTTAATTGGGTCCATAATATAAAATCCAATTGACCCAATAACTTAAGGTAAACGACCATAGACAATGCCGTGTCTTCAATGATTGGGCTCTGGGATAGTTGGAAGTTGACCCAAATGTCGCCAAAAAAATCATCTTTAGCGATGAGGACCATTTTTGGAAATTGTCAGATTTGGGGCGATGCCAATTCACACGAGAAACATTCGCACCAAATGAATCCCGAGAAAGTACCTGTTTGGTGCGGATTTTAGGCTTCTTCCTCTGGAGCTATCTTAAATCGCAGATCTATGCGAATAAACCGCAAATCATTGATGCCCTCAAAGTCAACATAACGAATGCCAGCCAGCAAATTCAGCCAGCATAAATCAACAAAGTCATCGAAAATTGTATCTCCGGCCACCAAGCCAAGCCATAAAATATTCTGCCAAACAAAACAAATTGAGTGGATATCTCTTGAGTGAAACACCCTTTACAAGCGACTTTATTACGACTTTTGAGATATTCTATTAGAACCTTATACCTTATAAATATCTTTTGTAAATCGCATTTGAAGTTTATGGGATTTTGAAATTTCACTTTCTAAAAAAAGCCACATTTTAAAATGCCGTTTCCATCGGAACCCGTTTGGAATGTAACATCATACAAATTAAGAATAATTTTTTGAACCTATATATGGCTTAACGCATCGTAAAATTTGTAGAAGCTTCCCTGTGATACAATTTATAGGAGCGTCGTAGTACGTAGTAGCAAATATAGTAGTAGTGAGTAGTGGTATTTTAGAGTATACTGTATTCTTTTGAAAATAAACATTACTTGTAGAAGTACAGCTGCTTTAACAAAATTACTTACAGCCACAACAACATTTTAAGAATACATGGAACGATGACGAATTTTGTGTTATTTATAACCACTTAAGCGTAAATTTAATTATGATGAAAATTGAATATTCCCTTAAAAACAAAAGATGGCTTATATTCTCATATTCAACGTCCGCAGTGTTGAGTTAAGTAACGAGTACGGGTAGATACTCGAACTTGATCTTTGAATTATGCCACAAACAAGTCGAATTAAGTCACATAAAAATTCAGATGCTAAGACGTTTTTGCATAAGGCCATTTTCGGATCTAAAATTCACAGAATAATTAAATTATTAAAATCCAACACTAAATATCACTGAAACGAAAGTGTAACTCATTTTTTGAGTACAATTTATTTTTTATTTAAAATGTTAAAGTTAATAAAACAAGTAAATAAATTTATTAATTATTTCAACATTAAAATCGTGATACAAGGCACCGGCGACCCAACATGATAAATTATCATCATTACAGAATTTTTGATAATTTATTGTTTAGTGGGGCAGATCGCTTGTAAGCTTATGAAACATGACCTTTCTCATCATAAAACTTGTATAAAATAACAGTTAACATATTCAAATTCCATTTCATATCATATTCAGCCAGATGTTTTTATATAGAAAATTAAAATTATAAAACAGAATCTTTAAATCAACTACAGTAAAGGCATACAATAAAGCTATTTACTAATCAATGGACTGTAAAGATAACATACCCATATCTTCAGTTAGGCTTAAACCAAACTAATTTTAAATACATACAAATTATGCTTTATTTGTAATGCGAGTTTATTGATTAAAGTAATTATCTATACAATATTAATTCTTTAGGTCGTTCACGTTACTAATGAAATAGTAAATTAAATCAAAAAAATATTTATACGAAAGATGATTTAAAGAAATAACAAAACACTTAAGAATAATGATGGTTGGGATTAAGAAACGTAGAAGTAAATTATCATGACGTACAAATCACATGACTAACTGCTAAAGCGGGTGATATTTTACCGATTAGTTTTCTTTAAATAATGATTCAATTAAATCCGTGGCAATATCATACATGATTCAGCCCAGCTCTAGATGCCTTATTCCACTTTCTACTATAAAAATACGTCTAAGCTTCTCCTAAAACTCAAAGAAAGTAGATGTACAATACACTTGAACAAAGAATATCCAAATATGGATCTCGCTCAAAATACAATTGCAAATCTAAAGTTCAATTACATTATTATACATAGAACTATAAATAAATTATATTAATCCCATACAATGAAAATCAATACGTTAATTGACATGTTGATTAAACTGTATTATAGCAAACATGCATTAATGTATATGATTAGGTACCCACCCTTAAAATTACAAGTGTATAACGTATAACATTTCTGCATGCCGATGAGATATCACATTTCTGTTTTATTTTTTTTTTTTTTATGAAAAACTAAATTAGTGAATGCCAAATTGCAACTACGTGGGATTATTTTAGTTTTAGAAATTATTGAAAGTATATTCAGTTCAATCTACAATATTTGAACATTATTAAATGTTGAGAATAAAAACTAGATCGGATCACGATCTTGTTTTTAATTGTGTGCGAGTATTTTGTTGTCTTAAAGGTGACCAATTTCTCAGCAGCAGCGGCGGCTCAAGGTTTACTCTTTTAGGCCAACGAACTATAATGACGAGCAAGGTATGAAGTACATACGACGATACAACACAAGTACCTTGATTTTATGAAATGAAGAAAACAACAAATCTTTTTTGCAGCGCGAATCAATAATTTTTAGTTATTCAGTTCATCTAAAACCACCATCATTAATTGATTGCCAGTTTTAATAAGAATGCTTATAAAAAAATATTAGTACACTTCTAAATTTAACGCCAAAAATAAATAATGGTACTAATTTATGCTAATTAATCATAACAAAAGCGCGATGGGCAGTAAAATTTGTTCAAAATAACAAAATAATCCGCACACTATTAAAAAAATCGCATAAGAATTTTGAATGAAAATTAATAAAAAAAAACAGTTCAAACAGAATTATGAGTTACATTTTTATAATTGTGTGAAGCTCGTATTTGTTTTGACCAGTTTAAGTAATTTTAGATGCGAGGGTATTTTTAAAATATGTAAATTAAAATATAATATGTTACATAACAAGTGGTTTACACTTTTACACGTACTAAGGTGCCGGCATTTGGACTAGACGAACAAGAAATTTAATAAGCTATCGAAGATACTATTAAAACAAAAAAATCTTTGGTAAAGAGTGTTAATCCCCATTTAACAGTTCCACGTTAATTTGAACTTCAGAGGTAAAATGTGTACACCCAATCTTAACCAAAGTATGATTTCGTCTTTGAGGGTTTGCATTTGCACCTTAGGTTTACTACATATACGAAAAGGAACTTGTGATTTAAATATTACATGTGTAATATTTGAATTGAATATACGGTGCAAACCACAAAAAACGAAACCAGAGGGGCCCAATTTTGATCGATAACTGATAAATACCTAAAATTAAAACAATAACATTGTGCAATATTAACTAAATTATAGGTAAATTTATATTTAAACTATACTAAAAATTACACCAGGCTAATTTTAATAATTTTTTCCCGGTAAAATTTTAACCCCTTAATTCGGCAAAATAACAATTTAATAAGATAAAAATACTGTTTTTTATGAATTCATTTAATAGGGCTTCACAAATTCTAATACAATTATTACACAACGTATAGATGTGCGAATGAAAGTGTGAACCCTACGATATCTGGAATTTCTGCAAATTAAAACTACTTCGAACCGATAGAATCGACTTAATTTACGAACCCGAAAAGACTATGACAACCATACGTTTATAGCTCTGAATCAATTGATTATCTAACACTTAGACAACATTTCCACATAGTGGCATTTAACAAAAAACTCAATGATATTCGGAACTAATCCAAGTTGTGGAGTTCATTCTTCATACCTAAACTGAAGTCTTTTATCTTAAGCTCAGCTTGTCCTGCTAAACCTAAGTATCGAGCTCGCATTAAGATATATTTTAACGCAGTCTCCACTAAATTACAGATAAATTAGTAAGCTGCAAAGTTTAGGTAGAGATAAATTGTTTTATTTGTCCTACAACAAACAAAAATATAGTTCGAAACTATTTTCATAGTCTAAAAAATAATTTTGTTCATTCATTTAAAAAAAAAATAAATTTTCTCGTTTTTCTATATGTGATTGAGATAAAATAGTTAAATAGCTAAATAGTATTTTGTTATATCGCTAGCTAAACTTTACGTCAAATTTGTATGCAAAATTTATCTTAGCGCGAGCTGGATACCGACCTTTATAGATTACAATGTTATGGGGCATGAATTACACTTGGGCACGTATTAATACTCAAAAATTACAATTTCTTAGCACCTGAAATTTGTCTGGTTAATCACAGAATATTTTCGGAATTCTTCTCCCGATAGTTTAGCTAAGCTGCTTTAGCCAGATTTAATTTTGTAAAATTTACTGCGGACAGGGTTGTAACAAAAAAAAATCGTTTTGGGTTTACTAGGGTAAGCAGGGTTTGTCATCTCTCTCTTTGTGGTGTTGATTTACAGTCGTTTAAGAAAAATAAAATTAAAATTGATCAAATCGAAGGAATTGACAATTTGATGATCATAGTTACATATTGCAACAATCTCTACGATATTCGTAGTTTATCTCAATTAATTTCTTTAAAGACAATAATATTCGAAATAAAATGTAAAAATGAGATCTGGCTATGACCCAGAATAACCCAAAATTTCAGTAAAAGAAGAGATTAATAGAGTAAGTGGGGAAAATGTTGCCATAAAAAGTATGAAACTCTATACATTTTATGGCAACATTTTTAATACACAGAAATATTTTTCGCACAATATAATTTTATGGTTGAAAATATATTATAGTGAAATGTCAAGACATTGTACGGTAAAATGAAAATTTTGTGTTTCGTTAAAATCGTTTATTTTCAATTGTTTTAGGTAATGCTGCTCCCAATCTGTTGGGGTAGCCAAAATAGGCTATAAATTTTGCTATAAAAAAGCAAACAACAGACGGTATGGAATTTGCAATGTGCAGATGGTCTTAAATCGGTCCTATACAGCCGTACGTCCTCGACTTGGCCGGGAGGCGTAAAGTAAGATCGTAAAACGCATAACCACGAAAGAGCAGGGTGAGCCTGAGTCCCAAAACAAGTCGCATAGTTAACAAAAAAAAAAAAAAAAAAAACAACAGAGCAGTGGATTTTAAAAATCATTTATTATATTATATTAGGTGCTCTGAAGTTGGTTGTATTAAAATATACTTGAGCGTGTCCAAATCGCTCGACATTTTGGGTATATGTAGTTTGGATATATGCTGTTTTCGAAACGAGTAATTATTTTCAAACTTATTTATTTATTTGCCGCCATCTTAAATAAGTAAGCAAAGTCGTTCGAAATGAGTTTGTTTACTTATTTTGACAGCAACATCAAAACGCATTACTATTTTCAATGAAAATGCTCAACCAATATTTTATCCGATATTTTTATTAATTTAATGTACAACAATTAAATAAAATAACGAATATAAATAATATTTATACCAATTAAAATGCTTAGTGGCAATTTAAACTCATAAAAAAATAATATTTTTTAAATATTTATTTTGATGTGAATTTTGGATGGTTTATCTCAGATTTTTATTACATATTTAAAATTTTACAAAGCGACCAAGAAAGATTTAGTTAGTTTCTTAATTAATAGCGGAATAATTATTTTACGTTTAATCAGTTCTTAAACTTCGTACCGTCTGTTTACATTATCCATGCAGGCTCTACCCGTGAATTGTGTGTATAAATTAAAACATTTTAATGTACGAAATATATATTTGGGTTCTTGTACATCTTTATTTTAATCGTTTTATATATTTTGCTATCCACAAAGATCCATTTGTTTTCTAGATATATCATCCGAAATCTAAAATAATAAAATATTGACATGTAAATATCAACAAGAATGGCAACTAAATTAGATTTTTGTGAAGAAAGAGATAGAAAATAAGTCACCTCGCCAGCTTACTTATTTGAATAAGGTAGGTTCCACAAATAAGTATTCGTTTCGAAAAGAGCCTTAGTCATTGCTGCTTTTATGACATACGTTTCAATCATAAACAAACTGTCATTCCGCATGCATCAATTTTTAGAGATGGATGTCGATAAGCAACATTTACGTCATTGCATACTACATATTCTGTTTTCAAATGAAAAAAGGCTACTCAAGCCATGGAATTGATTAATTCGACTTTGAGTAAAGATTTGTGAGTCAATCAACAATGGTTGTCAGTCAAAAAAGTGGTTTGCAAGATTTAATAATGGCTATTTTAGTCTTGAGGACGATCTATGTCTAGGTGCAGTAAAACAAATTGAAGACAAGAACTTAAAGTTTTACTGGATACAAATCCGTGTCAAACTCAAAAAGAGCAATGAAAGAAATACAAAAGAAAGGAAAATGGATTTCACATAAACTGACCGAAGAAAAAAAAACCGATGAGTTGACATCTGCATAAATTTGTTTTCTCGGTACAAAATAAAGAATTTATTGCACAACATCATTACGGGTGATGGAAAGTGGATTTTGTGCGATAATCCTAAATGCAGAAAACCATGGGTTCACGCAGGCCAACCATCAACATTAGTTGCAAAAATTAATATTCATGCCAAGAAAGCGTGTTATATTCGTGCCAACTGTGCGTCTCGTGGGATTGGAAAGGAGTCATTTACTACGAGCTTCTGGAACCTGGTCAAACTATTACAGCTAAATGTTACCATAGGCCCAATTGATCAAATTAAGTAATGCTCTGGAGGGAATAAAGAACATTTGCGGGCCAAAGAAGGCGGAAGGTGATATTGCTAATGAAAACGCTCGTTCACATACAGCAAAATTAACCCAGAAACTCACCTTCTCCTTTATTTGAAAGACCAGCGGTTCTCGAAAGTTGAAGATGTGCAAAAATGGCTCGATGATTATTTTGCTTTGAAACTACCAAGTTTCTATCGCGAAGGCATTCATTATCTACCTGATAAATGGCAAATGACCATAGGTAGTAATGGCGAATATTTTGATAATCAATCTTTGTAAGAATTATATCTTTAATAAAGTTGAATTTGACAAGAAAAAACATAGTTTCTACTTGCACACCTAATATATGGAGCCATGGTGTTTAGTGAAGGTCAAAATTTCAACTCCTCTAACTCAGATTTTTAATGTATTTATAATTCGTACAAATATGAAACGAGAGATTAATTATTAGGTCAGACGTAACCAGCTATCTTGGAAAATTCACCTAGACAGCGAGCTTCAAAACCCGATTGTTATCTTTTGGCAATGTAGAAAGAAGAGCTTTTGAGCTTTTGGCAACCCTTGATACTCTACAGTTTATGGCCCGTCGACCAGTTGATGGCAAATTTTCCAACACTTCTTCTTTCTTTGGATACAGTTTTGTACTGGTTCCATTGCAATCCTTTATTCTAAGCTCATTATGTTTCTCTGCATTACGGTTAAGTCAAATTGGGTCATCATTCTCTCCGCGCAACTCAGAAACTAATTTTAACCAAATTTAGTCCTCTCATACCAGAAATAGACCGGGTCACTGAAAGCTATTGACTGAATATAACTTTACTGATTCAGTGGCTTCTCCATCGAGAAATCTATTTCACTGATTTTCGAAAGGGGTTATTCGAGTCAATATTGATTTTCACAGATACTGCACTTTTCGTCGTAAATTATTGGGATTACTTGTTCTGCGTTTAAAATCTGTAACTTTTCTGTAATAAATCTGTAAACAATCACTATAATTGTTTCAAAAATGGTCAAGTACTGTCACCATAGTTACGGCAATATGGATTTCTGCTCATTGGAACATTGAAAGTAATGAAATTATAGATTCTCTAGCTTATTTGATAACGGTAAATTCAAAAAATGAAAGAAAGATCTACATTTTCACTTTTTTTTCTATAAAAAAAAGAAAAGATTTTGATCAAATTTAAATGCCGCTTTACTGAAAATCAACCAATAACCAAGAAACATCCACAGGTATTGAGAAAACGATGGGCTGAAGCTTGTATATACTTTTTAGTCGAGTTATTGGATTTTGGTAGAATTTTATTTTTAGGTGCCGTTATCATTTTTAGAAGTCAATAAATGTTCAGTAAATACCTTATGTAATTGAAAACACTGACTTAATGCCAACTAATGACACGCGATTCTTTTATATGTTTCGTAATGTTAGTAAGTAAATAAAAATGTATAATTCATATACACTTACCTAATGAGTTTCGTGTAATTAAATAAGCCTTTATTAAAAACAAATAAAATATACTAACCTTTGTCGACCGACAAACTTTTTACAATTCGCAAACAAAGTCGCCCATCCTTTCTTTTGGCAATATGATATATATACTGAGGATATTCCCCGTTATCATGCGTAACCACCTCATCCTGATTTTCAATTGAATTCACAATCAAATCATTATTCCGGTCACTATTTTGAGATAACGTACACTTCAGCCTTTCATGTAATATCCGGGAGGCTTCTAATTCCAATTCAAAAAAATCAGAATCTTTCCAATCATTATTGCTATTATCCAATAATTGTAAATCAGCATTCATAAACATTAATTTATTATTCATTTTATAATAGTTGATTATATGATCTAAAAATTTGGCCGTATGTTTCGATAGTTTACGATAGCTTAAATGGTTTTCGAGTACCTTAAAGGTATTCTCAAGGCCAAGACTAGAGTTGGACGGATTATTTGTTATGACAGTTTCTTCTTTATTATCACAGTCTACACTGCTAGTTGAATTTAATTGTTCTTCATCATCGTTGTGTAATAGACGTTTTGTAAATTTTGTATAATGTTCGTCCTCCGTTGTATACGTTACATATTCATCGTAATCGTCTTTTGCCGATAACAAAGAACTACTACTGGCACCTGGATAATTATTATCCATTTTACTTATTTTAGATAACACAGATCACAGTCTTTTTTAAGCACTATTCATCAAATACGTCATTACTATTTAAATTACGGTTTTTTTTAAACTTAATATTTAGGAACTATATAACTAATTCGCGCATTTATTAAACGTTTTTACATGGTCGAATACTTGAAAATATACATTTAAATTGTTATGAAACAATGAATAAAATTTTTGCAGTAATTTTTATCGAACACAATTGTTATTATTATTATTTTTGTAGCTGATAAGATATCGAAATAAAAATTACTTTCAATAAAAACGATGAATTTATTATCATTCGAATCTTGATAAAATATTTATGGCATATACGGTGCACTCAGAAATAAATAACTAAAATTGATAAAATATTACGAGATGTTTGTTTTGACTTCACCAAACTTGAATGCAGTAATTAGAAAGTAGTTTGTAGAAACGCATTTTAGTTACATAATGTCGACGAGTTTAAGCTAAGCCTATACCGCTTAGTGATTGATTAACTAGAATTAATTATGAAAGCTGGAATTATTTAAAGGATTAAAACAGAATTTTTATAAAGACTATTTGTTAAGACTGGTGGTTATGTATTTTTAAAATGCATACTTCTAAAGATAAAATTCCTAATTTTATATTACTTTTAAACTATAAAAATTAAGGAACCAAACTATATTCTTTGAATTTGTTTATAAAAATCCTTGAAAAATGTTATTAATCATTTATATATGATATATTCAACATAAACAACCAACTATCTCAATGAAACTTTTACCTTTAAAAATTCTTACATACAATATTTCTATGCATAACATGAACGAGTAGCTGTACTATTGAAAGCGGAAGTAGAACGTTAATGCCGCGAAAATGAATCGTTTATCGAATTAAAAATATAAAAATTATAGTTTTGCTAGTATTGTAAATATACAACAGTTTATAGTGGTGTAATTGTATACAGGTAGGTACATAGATTAAAATAAACACGTTGGTACAGTTTAGTATAAATCGCAATTTCATTGTAATTGGAAAGTAAAAATGCGTGATCATCATCACCAAAGATTAAAAGCTCAAATTTTACTACAAACATATTTTAATCTATATTGATAAGACATAAAATATGAAAATAAAAAAATGTAACATCCTGAACACAAATATTGTATCTTCGAACGCGATTCCATTAAAATGTTTAGCTTCAATGAGTCCCTGCTATAATAAACAAATATTTTGGCATAAAGCCAAGCAAGCTAATTAATTCTCTCGTTTACACATACATATGTACATATTTGTTTCAAGGCGATGAAAATTGGAAAAATCTTACACATCAGCCATTCAATTCTTGTTGTGACCGACCGATTAAAAAACTTGATTGCGGTTATCTAGAATGAGTCCAGACAATAAACGTGACTAAGTGAGGGTTGTCATATACATAACTTCAAGACAAACATTTTAAATTACCGACACAATAATATTTGTGATATCGAAATAATATGAAACTACAATCAAATATTGTCGCGTTTGTTTGGTGAACCAATCTGTGTAAGTAAAATTAAAGTTACTCAGTGCGACGCGGGATTTTATTCGTCATTTAAAACAAACAAATTAAAACGAATTTTCAACAAAAAAATTTCCCGAGTTAAATTATAATGTTATTACGAAAAACGGACGAAACAAATTTATAAAAAAACTTTAATTTTACTGTGTGAGTGCGAGTGAAGATAAAATTAATACGGATACTTTGTTGAACTTATAGATTTAGGATTTAGATCTAATAGATTATTCGTAAGGTTTTACGATATTTGAATGTTATTAATTTACATTATGAATTCAAACTCTTGCCAACGAAATTAAAGGACCAGACAAAGCAAAACGTAAACAGGGCACAGTTAAATTGAGCTCAGAATCAGAAGAGTATCCAAATCGTATACTTGCCCCCATTTTAGAATTGTTTAAAGTGTCAATTGAGCGTCACTTAGTTGACCGCGGTTTATATTTTTTGGTCGTTTTTAACATCAGAAGTCACCGGAGATAAGTTTTTAACAATATTAAAAAGTCCTACTCCATTTCCCAAAAACACCGTTCTATAAATCATCCTTTAGACTGCGTATACATGACATCGGGAGTTAGTTCGGAAAAAATACCATGTTATCACACAAAGAGATAGATACTTGGTCGGCTAGCAAGCAAGCAAGCGATTTGCTGGTCGAAATTGCTACTCTATCAATTTTACCAAGGGAATTTGAATTTTATTTTTCGAAAAAATTTTTGTTTATTTTTACGTTTGCACTGTAAAACAACACAAAAATTTGCTGCTCATTTTTTCAAGCCGCAAATTTTACTGTGCAATCGTAAAAATAAACAAACATTTTATGAGAAATATAATTTGAAATTCAATTTTCCTGGGTAAAATTAATTGAGTAGCCAGGATTTCGACTAGCAAATTGCTTGTTTGCTAGCCGATCGAGTATCTACCTCAAAATGTATTAAAACAACAACAAAGTTAAAAATATTTCAACTCGAGTATGGAACTAGTGTAGGCGGGGCATAAAGCATTTCATGAAAGTTGAATGGTTTTGAGTTCGGGAGCTTTTAATTTCTGATGTCATGTACGCAGCATTAGAGGGCAAGCGATGCTGAACGTATAAATGATAAACTGTATAACCACATAAGTATTGTCGTTTTCTGATCATAGTTGAAGTTAACTTCATTTTAACGTTTTAACAAAAAATATAATCTGAAAAAGGTGTAAATATACAAATTACATTTAAATACTTAGTTAGATACTATAATTATAACTTGAAAACTAACTTATCATTCAAATGCGATCACATTCGAGAATTGGAGTAATAAAAACAGTAGTGAAATGCGTGATAATGCGTAACAGCTCATTACACTATTGAATATCAGTAAAGATAGCACTGTGCAAACATCATTTGGTTATTCGTTTACTTTTCGTTGATTTCCACTTCTAAATTTTCGAGAAATATAATTTACGGTATAAAAGGAAAATGATTCGCAGATTAGGTGTTGGTTGGTTTTGAATTGGCAATTAGGTGAATTAAATCGACATACCAAAATAATTGATAAGTAGATTAATCCTTAATGGGTTAATTTTATTTACCAATTACGTGGTCTATGTGATTCTTACAATTGATAAAAAATACAGATTTTGCCTATTTAGATCATTTTCTATTGATTTGTATATGATTTGCGATTTCAAAATATTTGTCTCGGTTTTCAGTATGAGTTTAGAATATTCGCTTGCTAACTGGTAGTTGTACCAGTTGGTGATGGTGGTATACATAGGCTGAAGCCCTCTGACAATAAAATCTTTTGGCGAATTGGTCAGATCTTCAAAATTGATTAATAATAATCTATTTATAGTAACGTTAGAAGTTTCGAAGAAAAGTAGTATCGATCAGCGATTTTATCAAAAAAAAAAACATTCTATATGAAACTGATGAGGGTTGCGGACTGTCAGGGTGGCTGTCGAAAGAGGTGGTTTATAGAAAGATACTAGACTTTAGCCATACCATTTATTTAGCCAGACCATTATCAACGGGTGTTTTATGTCTGCTACATAAAAAAGGACATTTGGACATCCTGCCTCTAGTGGGATTGAAAATCTGTACCTATACCAATTCAAATGTGGAATTTTCAAATTAAGGTTCATCATCTATAGTTCTCCAAAATATTTTTTTCTAAATTAAATGCTGATATCCAACAACGTAAATGAAAAATTATGTGCTGTTTTATAAAATTTTTTTAATGTTTGAAAAATGGTGAAGTATTTTGTATCACTGCCCTAAGTATGTTATTATGCCAACATCATCTCAACCTCAAAATTATAAAGCAATCTGTATTATATTAAGATCTTATTTTTGAGTATAAGCTTAAATTTTTACAAAGTCGTTTAAACGGTGGCTCAATTCTAATTAAGATAGCTACACACACAGTCTACTGTATAAAAGTCGCTTGCTACAAATCAGATTTCCAAACAATACTTGAAAAGTGGCATCGATTTAGAATGAAGTCGAGAAATCTGGCCCAGTTCGTGGTTTTTTTATCACATTTTCTTAAAAAATAATGGATGATGAAGAACACAATAGAACATATCTTGACATCTCAGTTTCGTTTTTCTATTCACACATTCTAAATATGTGTCAATAATATTTTTGCAATATTTTCGGACGCGAGTACGTGTGTTACATTGTAAGCCCCCTGGAGTTATAGCCTTCTGTAATTAGCGAGGTTATTCACATCATCCATTTTAAATATCGAGAATGTCGTAGATTTATTAAATGTTGTGTACAATTCTCCTATAAATATAACACAGTACAGTTACTTCGCTCACGGAATTATCAGGGGTATTATACGTATTCAGTATGGTGTATAATGGTGTAGTATTTTGGGATTCTAAAGCGAATCTAGGCAAAAATTGCAGAATATGGCTATCCTGAAAGAAAATTTTCCTATTTCCTAGCCGATCGTGTTGAAACTTGAGTTATAAGAAAGCACTGCTTAGAGCCTTATGCTGACTGGCATGCCAGAATGCGTAACGATTTGTTGCAAGAATTCCAAAAAATGATAATTTTATTTAGATGGGTTTTGGCAAGCGTGATAAATTTGCTCCATCTTTTCTGCACAACGGTCTGCGTCTCGCTTCCCTGTGTTGTGTGTCAGAATGGTTTTACAAATTAAAATGGAAGCCTGGCGCTATTGGTATATCTAGCATTGACATAAGTATACGGAATGATTTTTGCCTCTCACGGTTTCTCAGAATGCCCAATTTATAACCAAAATGTGATAAACTCATGAGAGGGTATTAAATGACTGTCAAACCGAACTAAACGGTCAAAAATATAGGTATATTTGTTTAATTGTATTTCAAATGCGCTCTGTATTATCGAAACATGGTTTTACAAGATGTTAGATTGAACCAAATTTCAATAAGATTCCTATTTTCTTTCGCAGACAAATTTGACCCTGAGGCGCAGTATTTTCATTTCTAAATTTCTTCAACTTAACACTAAGCCAATTTCTTCTTATAACGTTTTCATATTTTGGGTATTTGTTTTTTTATTAATATTAAAAAAATCACAATTTTCTCACAAATTTGATTTAAACGAGAGACCAAATTGACCTTGCGAGCACTATTTCGAAGAAAACCTTTGTACGGTTGAATTAATTCGTCGGAGGCTTCAGGCAGGAATAGATGTAGGGCAAGAAAATGGCATTGGAATGCCGGCATTCGAGGGCTATAAAAATATACATATTTCTAATTATCATCCTTGTCTTAAAAATAAAGAAAAGACAGACCAAATTTTACATCCTACTTAGTAATAAATCAGTTTTACATATAGTTTTACACAAGTCATGCAATCAACCCTTCAAGGTAAATATTGACTTTAAAATATTTTAAGATAACAAATTTGAAGTTTATAAGGATTCATGACAGGCACGTGTACTTTAAGCACATACTAAATATTACGATTAAATTTTAAATCAATAAAATAAATTGCTTTGTCTAATGGAATCGTTGAAAGAATTTCTTGTCATTATGTCTTGTTGTTCATTAATATTGAGGGTTTAATTTAGTAAGTATTAATCATGTTTCTTATGATATTTCCCTTTATTGATTGCATGTATGTACACCTTTTATAAAATCAAACATTAATCTAAGAAAAATTAATTCCGAGGCCAGACAGTGAACGGCTGCGTAGAGAAAAGATATATAAATAAAAAAAATGTATGCATGTATATTGAGCATGAACAATAATATCGCGATGCATAAACTAGCAAAGATTTAAGAAGGTACATACTTGATTATACACGTTTAACTAAATTAATATTAATATCCGGTGTATAGCCGCACCGGAAATATGCCCGTTAAATACTTGGTAAGCTCAAGGTGCAATCATAATTGAATGAAGATGTTAAATAAATTGGTGATATGTAAGACAACTTTATTGCAACCTCATAATACTACACCATTACCTAATATGTTATTGACCCTCGAGATTTGTTAGTTAATGCAAAGTGGATCTGGATATATAGGTAGAGAAACTAAAATTATTTGTAAATTTTTAGAACGAATCATCACGAAACTTCTGTCAATAAAATAAAAATGTGCAACATTAATTATTATAAAACCAAATAAACATATTTTAAGATTTCTATCTCTACATGGTACATATTAAATTGACAGATGAGAAACGATTGCCATCAGAAAGTGTGACAGGAATTCAACCGCTGTGACAACCGTCTCTACATAAAACAAAAAATCTATAATTACATTTCCATATAATTTGGTTACATGTTTCACGATATTTTATCAAACATAGTTCTATACATCTTTACTTAAATTTTTCTGCCTAGTATGAAAATTAAACTAAATTAACTGTTGGATAGCAGCAATGTAGTTTAAGTTTCTATTTTTAAACTACCGAAAAAATCCATTACATGAATCATTTTGAATTATTGTGTCATAAAAATATTTTAAAAAGAATCATCATATGATGAATTAATTTTATTCATTTTTTCCAATTTATTAATTATTATATTTTCATCAATCACGTTCTTAATATTTATTTTTTTATACAAATAATTTTAATTGTTATTGTTGTTTTTCTATCACACACATTTCCTAATTGATAAAAACTTCACACAAGAAAATATTAATCCACTGAACATTATTGTATTTTTATATTTTTATCATTATATTACAAATAATAAATTTATTTGATTATAGTTTAATTTTCACATAACAAGACAATTTGTAAATAAATCACGTGAATTTTGTTTTGAATTACACCGAGCACAAAAAACTCATTTTTCTTAATAATATTTCCTTCACATTACGTACTACACATTTTTAACTGTCCGCCGAGGCAGTCGAGCCAACACTAAGATAACGAAATTCAAAAAAAAAATCTCATAATCAACACAAACTATGTACATAAAAAAAAACATATGGTTGTTTTAAAGAAGTATAAAAAGCACGATGTGAGTTGAATAACTCGACACGATTCAAATACTAAAAAAAAATTGTTTAGCTTCGGTTGAAAAGACGAATTGTTTTATTGAAATCAAAATACAGTTGGAGATGTGAAAAACCGTAATTTTGGAAGCTACGCTCGATATTTTGAATACGACATCGAAGTACCGCACACAATTTTGTTGCCAATATGAAATCGAAAGTAAAAATTTAGGCGCCTACTTATTTACATTATTTATTATAACCTGGTTTTATTTCAAATCTGAAACAACAAATCAAATGACAAAATTTGGCGCAGATGCGAATTATAGCGGGTAAAAATCTGTACCGATACATATTCATTGATTGGGGCGAATCTTTGTAGTAAGGCAACAATAGCCAATAAAATTTAAATGTAAAATCTGCATAGTTAACACCATTGGTTTTGCGAAACGCGGGCGAAAAGAAATAAATGATTTATACAAGAAAATGCCTGGCAATTTACTTCTTACTTGGGTACTTGGTTTATTTATCTTGGTCTTTGTTAAACCAACCACTTGTAAACTGGTCAGTACTTTGAATCGAGGGAGAAGTAAAAACGCCAAATTTGCCTCAATAGCGTTTTAACGCAAATTATCTTACTTCTGGTGGAACCTTTTGAAACTGCAGCCAATTGGTGGTCAAATTTTCAATAACTAGTTTTTGTTATAATAAACTTAATATTTGATTATAATCAGGTTAAACGTTATTTATAATTAACTAGTATATAACTAATATGAAAAGTAATAAAGTAATGAAAATGTAATATGTATGAGGCTTTTTCTCGTGTAAACGTTAAAAGGGTCAATACTGACTTCCCACTGCCTATAAAATTGATAAAATAAATACCCTGGCTCAAAAAATTTTATTACTTTCAGATAGCTTACTATAAAAGATTGTTAAATTGTTAAATAAATTATCCTGCAAAATTAATAAATCGGAGTTTTTGTAGAACATATATTTTGTTGGAAATTTTGACATTCGGCCCATTAACAAGAAATAGGCAGTATGTTATGTCTCTACTGTTTGTTGGTTAAAATTATAAGCTTAATAAAAAAGTGCTTATTGTGTAAATAAATAACTTTTATAAATTTTGATAAATCACAGAAACACATAAACATCTTTTTTTCGTGTGCAAAGAAATATGATATGCTTATTAATTTGAACTTGGCGAAATACACATCGAATAATTAATTCCAAATACCACAAATAGTGAAGAGCAGTTCAAATCTAAATATTAATACCAACCAGTTTAAAATCAGAAGGAAAACCAGGTTGTATGGTAAAAAATGCCCTCAAACGGAAAAATCCAATCGAAAATCGGAAACCCAAAAAAGAAAACGTTTTAATTGTGCGGATAGCTAAGAAAACTACTTCTATGACATCCAACGAATTTAAAAAGGGTTTAAACCTGAGGTCTATTATGAAATTTTCGACGCGCGTATTTTTTTCGACAACGTCGAAAAACGCTATTATGAATTTTTTTTCCAAAAAAATATAATTATTAAATTTAATATTTATTGTTGAAAATTATCAAAAATATTAAACTTAAATTAATTATTTTTTATTAAATTTAAATTAATTAATTTTTATTAATTAAAATTTTATAAGTTTAAATTATTAATTTATTTTTACTAACAAACTTTTTATTTCTCAATACTTAACACTTTTCTTTTATGTAATCGACACCTCAAGAGCTGTCGTAAAATAGTCGACATTATCTAAAAAACGCGTCGAGTATTTCATAATACAAAAATTCGACAACGTCGAAAAAAACGCAGTCGAAAGTTTCATAATTGATAATCCCGATAAACATAATCCCGATGTACTGTTAGAAGAAAGTTAGTAGTAAATAGTTTAAGCCGCACAGCACGTCCTACTCTTATCAAAAATAAACGTGAAAACCAGGGTCAAATTTGCTCAAAACATACGGCAAATATACAGTTGCGGAAAAAAGGGAAAGGTGTTATGATCTGGCGGCGAAGAAGAAGAACGTGCTTGCTACATACTAACGTTACGTTACATACTAAAATTACAATGCGTACAAGGTAGCATTTCCGGCAAACTCTACACATCTGGAAAAAAGGAAAAAAATGGTTTAGGCAAAATAATGTGGAGGTTATGCAGTGGCGAGCCAGTAAGTCGATCTAAAGTCGATTGAAAACATATGAGGTATGTATAGTCAAGAAAGCGATTAGAATAAAAAAAAAATACAAAAATAAGATCGAATTGTGGGATGAAGTTAAATCCGCGTGGAAGCAAATACCGGTTCGGATATGTGAAAGTTCATACAGTATAAGGACCGCCGATGGAAGGAACTGTTAAAAGAACCTTACAACTAACTATTAGATAGAGGGAGAGTCTACTAACAGACTAACAGAATGTTCCACTCATAGGACTAAGTTGAGGCTAGTTTTACTTAATGGAAATAACTGACCTATTTTTTTAAACAGATATTATAAAAAAGTTTGCTCAATTTTAATTTATTTTTTAAAAAGACTTTAAAAAAAATGTCTACAATTATTGATGTTTTATTATAAATTATCTTAATAAAACAACTCTAGTGAAAGTCGATGAGTAAATTTGAATTTAACTTTTCGGTCTAATGATAAAGCCGCAGCCACACGAATGCAAATACATTCCAACATTAGCGTATTTGTCCAAATAACAAATCGTGTAGCCACAAAACAAATTACAAATGCAAATCAAGATTGCATTTGTCCAACATTGGAGCACATTATTTGCACAATAGGCGGTTTTTCAAAAAAGATCAAAGGAAAAAACAAATACTACAAATCGTGTAGACAGTAGAGTTTGTCAATTGTCATATTTTACCAATATTTGCCGAACATGAAATACACCAACGTTGATCGATATTTGCATTCGTGTGGTTGCGGCTTAAGGCTAACTACTAAAAAACATTGTTTTTGCAAAATTCGACCTTATTCATCAACATAGTTACCTTCAAGAGTGATGCATTCATTCCGACGCTTCCCTAACATTTCGATGGTTTTTTCGTAGAACAAATCTCAAAATGTGTTGAGTGCTTTGTTTATCTTTAACCTCAAAATATTCGTTTGTTTCGGTAAAATCTCTTTTCTGGATATTATACGGTGGATGGGAAGCAATTCGACCTTCAATTTGTGTAATTTTGCTATCGTAGCCAACGACCTGCGTGACCCGGTGCATTGACTTGGTGAAAAGCACTTTTTATTTTGCATTTGGGGCCATTTTTCAAACGCACTACTAACGCCATGGAATTTTGGCTATTGATAGTCTTTCCTCTCTCAAGATAGTCAACGAATAAATTGCGCATCCCAAAATACGTAAGCCAAAACTTTAACGACCGATATTTCCGTTTTTGGTATCTTTAGATAGCTTTCATTGGCTACTGTTCACTCAGCTGACTGACGTTGTGATTCCTGAGTGTAGTGGTGAATTCTTGTTTCATCCGTTGTTTATTACGGTTAAACAGCTCCAAACAGCGGCACCCACTTTCAACAGAGCTTTCTCACGTACAGATGTTCATGCAAAATAGTGAATACACTTGCCTTCTAATATCTTTAAGAGGTCGGCTATCTCCCGCAACTTCACTTTACGGGCTTTCAAAACGATTTTGTACACTTTTTATCTTTTCTGCAATAACTGTCGTATTCGGAGTGTTCAGCATCATCGGTGTTTGTACGGCCACGTTTAAACTCAGCCAACCAACGTTCAATGGTTGCTTCCGAAGGAGCAGAGTTACTTTAACACTTATCAAGCATTATTTTGCTTGAACATTGCTTTGCTATTTTTCCCATTTAAAAACAGTGTTTAGTCAATACAAGAAATTAATTGTTTCCATCATTTTGAAAATAATAAAAATAACGTATACTCGTAGTTGGATTGATATAAAACGTTGACGCTAATCGTTTAAAGGTTGGTGATTTCAAAAAATTAGGTAGAAGATTTTTTTATTGGGGGACTTATTCACCGACGGATTATACAACACCATTTTATTAAACACTGTATTTATTGAAAACCACGAAAGTGTTTTGTATGTACCCAGCTTTCCACGTACAAACAAACTCTTTGAATTGGATTTGAGTAATTTCAGATTAATTTTACTTCTGAGATAAATGATCCTGATGAATATGACACAGCCTGAGGAAACAAGCAATTCCTTAACAAATTTTGATCGGCTTGTGTGCTGAAATTAAAATTACAAAATAATTTTGGCTTTATTTCCGAAATTTGGAAAATATTGGTGAAACTTTGTTTTATGAATTAGATCTTAGATTAGAAATTTATTTAAAATTTAGAAAATATTCTAGTAGAACTCAAAAATATATTTAGGCTTAGCCGTGTCAATATTGACCATACTCGTCAACCACGAAATCTGAACAACTATTGAAACAGTTTCTTTACCTCAATTAGAAAGGTGTATTGGAAAATTCTTGTATCGCATCGGTCAAAAGTTAATTAGGTTTAGCAAACACCGTAATATTTCTTTTGTTAATAAATTTCTGTATGGAACTGGACATTAGAATAATAAAAATTACTTCTTAACTGCAGCAAGTAGTTTTAATGAGCTTTAATTTAAGAGAAATAATATAAAATGAACAGAGTAAACATTAAACTACAAAAAATTTTAGGTACGTGATATTAACAGTATCGGTCATTGAAATATGCTCCCCCACCTTTCCAATAGGACAAATAAAGGTGTACCGTTTTTACTATGACTTTCATTGTTTTACAATTTGGTTGAATTTAGTAGTAATTGGATCGGTGTAGGTAACGATTGCTTTGACCTACCCCCTATGCAAATACCGTAACACGAATAATATTTTTATCGATCTTGAATAATCTTATTCTATGCAAAGACAATATACATTGTTTCAGCAAGACGATTCCAATCTTATATGCCTTTGATAATGATACAAGTTAATTGGTTGGTTAGGTTTCATTGTATGACATACATTATGATTTTTTCCATTACACATTATATAATTACATATTATAATAATGAATGGAACATGAAAAAAGCTTTTTTGGAAAGCTTTGAGAAAATAGTCATGTATGAATGAAAATTGCGCATGCCTTTTCGTTCGCTTATATTTTAACATTATTCTGTTTTCTTGGAATTGGCAGGTATAATATAGTTTGTCTTGAGTAATTTCGATAATTGTATGATATGTGTGAATTAGTTTGCAAAATATTTTTTTTATGAATCTAGCTAAAATTTTTATCTAACCTCGATTCAATTCTCATTCTAGTTTACAAAAAAAAAAATCTTGGTTTATAGTTATGTAACTATATACTTGTATCATAATTGCAAAGCAAAAAATATCAATAAGCGGTTCAATGATTTTCACTAAAAACTCGTCGGGCGCTAAATATTATTTGTATTCAATCAGCTTATAGCAAATATATTTTTTCGTACGTGCCAACGCGTCTCTCTTGCATAATTATTACAATTAAATCTAATTATTATCATTAATACAGTAATAAACGTAACCAGTCCAAAATATTATTTCAAGCGGCGACTCAAAATAGTGTTTATTTTTAAAGTAAAATTAGAATGCGCTGACGTCATAATACGATCGCTTTTTCGCGTTTTTTCATCTATAAATATTTATTAAATTTTCAATTTGCTGTAATGAAAGTTGTGGTCAAAAACAATACTACAAGTAAACAGGTTCGCCGACTCCATCACTGTAAGAGTTTACGCATTTTGTATAAACGACTCAAAATTATAAGAAAATTATTTATAGACATAATTGTACAATGGAAAACAATAACAAATAAATAGGAAATATACATAGCTATAACCTTGGCTTTATTCTATCGTAGACGAACATTTATTGCTCTGCCGCTGAACGAAAGATGGATGAATTTTCTTAAAAAAAACATATTGCAAATGTGCGCTAAATAATAAAAATAGATGTTTAGTGAATGTAAAATTTTACATAAAAATGTTCATGCTAAGTAGTAGTATGTACTGGGTTAATAGAAATGACATTTTCATGAAAATAAAATAGTCCATGATCAAATATTTGATCGTGAAAAATGATACACGTAACATATGTACATGGAAAATGGTTTTGGGTTGAACTTTCTAAAATAGCATGATGATTTGAAAATTAACCTAAATTTGTAAAATAAAAATCAATAGTTTATATTAAATACACATTTCCACTCCTTTTAGCATGTTATTTTTATTTTATGATATTTTAGAACGATAATATTGTTTTCCATTTGTTATGCCACATAAGCGGCTGTCGTTCATCTAGAAAACACTGCGGTATTTACTATGTTGTTGCTGCCATATAATAAACTTTTCCCACTGGTCGAAATGGTTTACATAAACAAAAATTAATTTATTACAAAAAATTAGCAACACATTATACGAGCGCTCAGAAAAAGAAATTTTTTAATGGAAGAAAATTTGTTTGCATGCCAAAATGCGGAGTTTTTCCTTTAAAACTAAGTTGAAATGATAAAATAATTTGAAATAATTTTCGCCTGTTTTTCTCTTTTAAAGGTTAATGATATTGATTACGAGGGCTGTACGCAAAAACCTGTGGGAATCAAATTATTGGCAGATCTGGACGCCAATTTGCTACAACAGGATCATTTTTTTTGGACTGGTCTCTGGTTCAGTTATAAATCGACACCAAAAGTCTGTTGAAGTCCATGTAATTTAACATCTTGCACAAAATTTTTTCTAAGCAAAAGATCTTAAAAAAATTAAATATCCGAATTGCGAACTGAACTTCAGTTGTAACATTGTTAAATTAATTGGCGAGGTAAGTATGAACCAGAAAAACAAACTTCAAATCAATATTACCACGTAGGCCATTTATACATATAATGTTAAAACTAAACAGAATATGTATTTGGATACTAGTTAAACTTTTAAAAATGTGTATTAAAAGTAAATTTTAACGACGATACTGGTACCCATAAGGTTTTGTTGTTAGTTTACTTGATCGACAAGTTTGACGTCTTATCCGGGTATACTGAAATGTCGTTCGAACTGCAATTAGAATAATTACTAATTTTACTGAGTCGGGGCTTTCATTGCCGGAACAAGGCGGTAAGTAGTATAGCCGGATGAGAACGTCCCGTTTATAGTTGCTTGAGCATGTAATTTTACAGTATGCTCAGTACTATGATGTTAATAGATTTCATTAAAAGTACCGTATTTTACGAAGGTTTTGTGGGACCTTCTAATTTATTTTATTTTGTTTTGCTGGTGCTACATCCCTTGTAGAGATTTGGCTTTCTCAATGTCGAGGTTACATAAACAAATAATTTTCGAATTAATGGTTTTCGGAGAGCTTCCGGCAACTCTCCGAAAACCATTAATCCGAAAATTATTTGTGCACACTACTGCTGGATGAGTCATTTTAAAACTATTTGGATGCTTTCCCATTTTCCCACAGAACTAATCCAAAACTGTACATGTACCGTAACTCCTAAGCCACATAGCAAGCATCAATCTGAAAAGCGTTTTCATAGAATAGATTAGTGGTTACTTATTTTTATTCAAGCGGATCGATAGGGTCGTATCACTTCAAAACAGAAATATACGATTCCCGTGTTGGTAACAAAATAGCTAGTTACCTGAACAATAAGACCTATATATTTTTGGTCGAAGTACTGTAGGTTACGGCATATACCTTGAGTACTTACAATACTGCAGGTATAACTCCATATTTATTCATTGCGTAGTTATCTCTTTTAGCTCGGTATATACTCCTCAAAGTTAAAACAAATACTATATAGCATAAAAAAGGACCTTTTTTATCACTATAGCATAAATATGCACTTATAAAACAGATAAAAATATTTCTAATGTAAGAATTACTCCACACGAATACTCCACTTTTCAATACAACAATAATAAAATAAACTGCCTTGGCTTGATAAACATGTTTAGACATCTGCTATGTTCTCGCAATTATTTTGCGAAATAGTTTTGACCGATTCTCTTCACATAAAATTCCAGTTAGTTATTTCCAGTTTTATTGAAATATAAAAACACAGCAACTTGAAATTTCAAATAACGGAATCGAACACATCGAATCATCCTATGATCCTGATACAGTTACCATAAAGTCCATTAAAACGTATGCCGCTTAGTAGATTTCGTGATGTTTCAAATCTAAAAAAGCAAATGTTCTTTTGCGATAACAAAAAAAAATCTAATTTATTTTATTGTTCACAAATTTAAAATTGACTTTCCTTGTCAAGACGCCAACCCATAAAATAATAATTTTCGAAAAAGTTGCTCTAGTGGTCAATAGGTTAACTTTGCGTAAAATAATTTCATTCCTATTCCAACAAAAACTTGGAATGAAACTATTCTGGTTGGAATGATATGTATGGCATTGTTGTTGTAAAATTCCCAAAGTAAGACGCTAATTATAACCGTTAGGTTTAGAAGTATATGAAATATGTATATCTTTTAGCAAGTGCAAAGCAATTTGTTGTCCGAATAGAAGAGAAAAAAAATCGAAATAAAATAAAATATGCGGTCCATTCGGAGGTGGCCAAAATACAGAGGTATTGTGTTATAACAAACCATTTTTGCAACAATTGAAATGGTCCACTTTAGAATTGGTCCGATTAAAGGGTGGTCCAAGCTGTTAGGTTTAGTTAGAAGTGATGCCATTATTTCCGTGGACAATTTTTTTACAAAACTGCTATTATTGTCATGAACTATTAAACATAATTAAATTTTGAATTGTAGTTTTATCCAAAAAAAAGCTAGCAGAATATTTCTAAAAGCTCAATCAAAATGTATCCGTTCCCCTCAACTCGTTATTTTCAAAATGTCATTTTACATATAAAATGAAAATGTAAACACAATAAGCGGAGAGAAACACTTTCCGTCTTTCATACAAAATGGCATTTTGAAAAACGAAACGGACGGGGACGTATACATTTTTTTGAAACTTAAATGCCTAAGTTGGACGTATTTTAATGAAATATATTTTATTTCCTCGCAAAATAGCCAGGGTTGCCTTATCGAGTAATTAACAAAACAACATTTTTAAGGAAAATACCTAATAAAATTAAATATTTTACACCTTGATTTTGAGCTTTGACAATAAAAATTTGTTATTGAACTTTTACCCTTCGAGATATACTCGACGTAGCAAATTTGCTTTGAAACCTTTCTTTCCTCTACCCGTGATAGCGAGAGATCAAAATTTGTAATCTAATTTGTTAGATTCGGGTCCCTGGTTCTGTCTGTGTTTTAATAGTGCTTATAAGCCTTTTAAGGCTTTATAACAATTTTCGTATTGAACTAAATTATGGTAGCCCCCTACTAGAGCTCTAATAGGCTTCCTTGATTGCGACAATTAACAAAGGTTTAATAGAGCGGAATATTTTATGTTCAGCTCGTTAATCCGCACAAATAAGCGATTAGTAACTCAAACATATGTCAAATTTTTAATCACGGTAAAAATGGTAAGAAAAATCAAACTTGAAATTTTGATAATCGATTTAACATCCCCTCTAGTAAAACAAAACGATTATGTTATTTCCATTGAAGAGTAATCAAAACATTTCGTTGACAAATTTAATGTTAAGATAATTATTTATTTCCCAAACCAAAGCGAATATTCGATCCCAAATTCCGGGCCATGATAAATCGTACAAATAAAGTTTTTTTTTAATTTATTCAGTATAGGAACCAAACCAACTATTTTTTTTAAACACAGTGAAAATCCAAAGGTTATCTCGAATATCGTTATCTAAGTTAAAGAATATAAGTTAACTTTTATTTAATTCATTTTAATAGATCAAACATCAAATCAAAAATAATGGAAAATTAAATAAATGAGCGCTAACGTAACAAAGGATCTCTCTTGTTGTACTTGATGTCAAAATGAAGTTCGCATCAAAGTTGAGGTTTGTGCCGCGTACCAGAACCACATTCGAAATTACAAAATTTACCCTGGCGATCCTAATTAAGAAAACCCTTATCTAAATTAGCTGTAACTCCTAACAAATTTTACTGCAAAATATGCTAATACCTTTGAAAAAAAAACACAAATTCTTTGCAAAAAAGTGCGATTCAAATTATTATAATTAAAGAAAAGAATCCTGGATCTCCATACCATAGACAATTGCTGGAAAACTTTCCCTCTTTGTTTTGTGCGTAAATAAAGTTTAAATCCATACATATTTTATCAAATAAACCATATTCAGTTTCTGGTTTTGATTTCAGCATTTGAGAAATAAAAAAAAGAGAAAATTTATAATTTTCAAATAAGGGCAAATTTAATCAGGTTCCATTGATATTTGGAGAGATGTTTTGGTATACACACTTCAAGCTTCAATCTGTTTCTTGTCAATATTTCTCGAAATGACTTGTCAACTCGAAGCATGAAAGACCTTCTGTAAAACAAGACTGCTCCCTGTCTAGAATATTATTCCTTTTAAAAGCTACATTAGTCGCTATTTACTATTCTGTCGAAAACTTTGGAGACTGAGTCGAAAATATTATAGATATTGGACTATAGTTGGTCGGTTATATTGTGGCACACCTTTTGCCATTTTCAATTTTCCAGGAAAATTGTCTTCAAGTAGGGAGTCGTTTATCACGCGCTTTAACACTTTCTTTAATTTTTCATGAAAAATTTGAAGAAACTTGTTTATAACCCATACTGTTCCGAGTGTTGTTGCTTTCAAGCTTCTAAAGAATTATGTTATGTTCAATTTAATATCTATATGATTTTCTAGAAAAATTACGTCAACTTTTGGGCGAGAAAAGTGGTATGCATGTAAGAAACAAACATTCAATGCATTGTCAACTTTCCTTGGTTCCTCACAAACTGAGGCGTTTAAATTGATTGAAATTTTTTTTTGGAATAGTTTCGCGTTTCTTGTGGTAAATGGCCAATTTATCCCCAACAGGGGATAAAATTGTTTGGTAGCTACCTTTCTCTCATTTATGAGCTCTCGCTTCAGAGTAGTATCGGTTTGCCATGCAAGAGCGAAGGGGTCGGAAATTTTCCATGCCAAAATGAGTTACGGTTTAAATTTTTAATGATATACCTTTAATTTCGTAGCCAATAAAACGTCATTCGCTTTACGATCCCGTTGATCCCTCAGCGCTCAAATGAGAGTTAGTCAAATTATTTAAAAATTGTCAACGTAATTATATAACGCAGGCTGTTTTGTCACTGTAGATGGGAAACTAGAAAGTTTTCTAGGGCGCTTCGTTTCTCCCCTGTCAATTCTATATGATTTTGTACTTGCAAACTGACAATTTATTTTGAAGAACAACCGCCATTGCGGCGATACAATAAGCCTGAGCAAATAAAACAATGGGCCCGATTCTCTTGACATAAAATTGCTATAATGTTATTTTATTTCCCCGCTTCCTATTGGAATTTGTATTGACAAAACAAAAATAACATAACATAACATAAAATTTTAGATCTCGGAATCGACCCAAATGATTAACAAATAATTTACAAAATGTGGGACGACACGTTTTGATATACAATTGGTAACAAAAAACTAAAAATGTACTATTGTTGCCTATTGGGGTTGATTCCGGGATCGAAAATTTTATGTTATGTTATTTTATTTCCCCGCTTCCTATTGGAATTTGTATTGAAAAACACAAAAATAACATAACATAACATAACATAACATAAAATTTTAGATCCCGGAATCGACCCCATTATGTACACTGCAGGCCAAAAGTTTGAGCCCACTCCCATATTTCGAAAAAAATCAAATTTTAACACAGATAATATTTATTTAGTAGAAAAATAAGCATGTCGATTAATTGAGAAATATATATAAAACCAAAATAAGGTAAAATAAAATTTATATTGTTAATGGGCCCGATTCTCGTGGCATAAAATTGCTGTTATGTTATTTTATTTCTCCGCTTCCTAATGGAATTTGTATTGAAAAAACAAAAATAACATAACATAACATAAAATTTTAGATCTCGGAATCGACCCCAATATTTCATAATAATTTATTTAAAAAGACGAAAATGGCTTAAACCGACTTTTCATCGAAAAATCCCTCTCTATATTCGATTACCTTTTTAACAATTCTTGGCATCCTAGACGTAAGTTTTTGAATGGTTTCTTGTGAAATATTACTCCAGCAATCTTGTAGAATATTCCACCTATAGGATTAAGATCTGGAGATTGCGGTGGCCATGTCATGTTTTTAAGACTTTTTCCTCCTCCTTCTGTTTGAGATAGTCCTTGCAAAGTTTCGATGTGTGTCTTGGGTCGTTGTCTTGTTGGAATACGAATCCTTCGCCAATCAATCTTCGTCCAGAGGGCAAAGCGTTTTCTTCCAGTATCGTGTGATATGCTTCCTTATTCATTCTATCGATCACACGAGTCAGATCACCGTCCCCACTGGAAGAGAAACATCCCCAGACCATTACAGAGCCGCAAACATGCTTCACAGTCGGAACTATACAGTCCGGTAGCATCTTCTGTTCGGCGCTGCGTCGAACGAAAATCCTACGCTTTGTGCCAAAAACCTCGAGCTTGGATTCATCGCTCCATAAAACCCTTTTAAAATCTTTTGCCGTCCAGTCTTTATGATTTCTGGCCCATTCTAACCTTTTCAATTTGTTTTGTGGTCGTAGAAGTGGTTTCCGAACTGCAACTCGCCCAAATAAACCACCATCTGTTAACCGTCGTTTCACCGTGGTCAAAGATATTGGCACATTTGTTGTTTTATTTATTTCGGCGCGTATTACTGGTGCTGTTTTTCGCCTACTTCCCTTATAGTTGTTACTATAAGCTGATCTTGACGTTTGGTTGTACATCTAGTCCGTCCTGATCGTGGTTTATCACGAAAACTTCCGGTTTGAGCGTGTCGCTCAATAGCATGTCGAACACATCCCCTTGATATTTTTAACTGTGAGGCAACTTCTCGCTGCGATTTGCCTTTTTTAATGAGAGTAATGATTGCAACTCACTTTTCAATCGTGGTTTCCGGATCGTTTCCCATTTAGCACTATTAGTTTATTAGTAGTAGTAGTATAATATGTGAAGAATCTCTCTTAAACTTTCATGACATCAAAGTTTGTTTTTATATAAAATTCAGGTCTACAAATTTCGATTTTTTAGAGCTCTTATATTTACGCAGTAACAAATAGGTGCTGGATCAACAACCAAAAATCACAAAAATGAATTATTATTTGAATCCCAAACACTTGTCAATAACTAATAAACAACGAAATTTGGTCCTTCATAAATAAAACGATTTATTTTTAGAATAACGGTATTAAAGATATAATTTTTTTTTTATGTATGTGTTGTGTACAGTTGAAGTAAACGAATTATGAGAAAAATTCAATGAATATAAAGCAAATACGAAATATGAGAGGGAAAAAATACGAAATATGCAAGTGGGCTGAAACTTTTGGCCTGCAGTGTATGTATCGTTCTGGCATAATTTCGATTTAGTACTGTAACTCGAAATAAAATGTATAATGGGTCGATTCCGAGATCTAAAATTTTATGTTATTTTGGTTTTTTTCAATACAAATTCCAATAGGTAGCGGGGAAATAAAATAACATAACAGCAATTTTATGTCACGAGAACTGGGCCCAATATTACGAAGAGTAATGTACATGTCTGAATTTCTCTCGAACAAGTTAATTTAACACGTTGACGACCATAGGATGCATATATGAGTCCTATGGTCGTCAACGTGTTAAGGAAAGTTCAAAATTTACCGTCCCGGTTTAGAATAAGCTTCTCTAGATCATTAATTATTTGAAAAATGTTTTCTTACTATAGTAATTCCGGATGGGCTAACGAATGCGGTTGCTGGTTAATTTTGTTCATATGCGAAAAAATCTAAATCGCAAACAAAATCCTGATATTTCTAGAATATTATGTTTTATCGTGCTTTAGGAGCATACCTTCTAATGCTTTCTAATACGTGAATATACCTGGATTCTATTCCAAAACATAAGCTAAAAATCATCTCATCCTTGAATTTCAAATATCTGTCTGCAAGCTTCATTTCAAAGTCTTTTGTAAACCAATTAACCATTATGAAATCTTTATTAAAACAAAAACCCAAAAATTGTGTGGAATATCAATCTATGTATTTCAAAATCAGGAATAATAAATAAATAAAAATAGAACTACTAATAGCAAAAAATGCTTTTTACAGTTCCAGCTAATGACCTGAAATTTATTTTAAGAATTTGATCTAGAGGAAATATCTCTTTTGATGTTTTATTATTTTCTTTCGATTTTTAAGACACATTTTGCCTCAAACAGCATTTCACTTAAGTCGAAATTCTTGCTTGCAGTTAAACCGATCAACGGGTCTTGTTGCTAATTTACATTAAAACTTACGTCTTTTAATCACGAAATAGCAGAATAGTTGCACACAATTGCACCACATAAAGACAATTCAATAATCAGATTTAGCGCTAAACCAGTAAACATAACTTTATTTTGCATTTTGCGATGTTAAATTTGTAAAAATTTTCTATTACACGTAATTTAGGTAAAATCGGAATAAATTATTTAAATAACCATAAACAACATTACATTTTGCGCTAAACAAAAACTTTGTCTTTGACCTTACATTGAATATATTTTATTACAATATAATGCAAATTTTTCATTTTATGTTGAAAAGTAAATATCGAAATGAATAACATATTTAAGAAAATAATGATTTATAAAAGGTACTTACAAAAATAATTTAGCGTTTCTCGTACTTGTTCCTTACTTAACCCTAATCCATCATTTGGAATCGGTAGAGTTGGAAACGGTACATACCAGTCCTAAAATAAAAAAGGTAAAATTAAGATCGAATACACAAAATCACTTGAATATCACTCACTTGATTTTCATAACCACCAAATTCTGTCATTGCATCAGATCTAATTTTATATTTAGGAATTTGCTCTTCCAGTAATGAAAATATTTCAATTTCTGGTAAATGCTCTGAACTACATAAATCTGAAAAAAGTAATTAGCAGAAAAAAATATAAATTTAATTTGGCATAAAATTAACATAAAAAAATTCTTAATTATATACCAATTTTTCCACTCATTTTTACTTAATTTTATTTCATTTTCCCAACATAAGTCAAAAATAGTAATTAACTCAAGGACAAGGTAAAATTAGATGTAAAGATTTTAATCAAATTGCAACACTTTCTTTCAGAACAATATGTAACACACATCTGAAAGTGTTTTCATCAAAATGTAAAAACAAAATAAAGGAAATCTTGTGACTTTGGATATACAGTTTAACAAAATTTTCACGAAAAATTAAAGAAAAATTCTAAATTTATTTTTTTAAGAAGCCTAGTAAGAAGAAGAACCTGACGATATTTATACACATTTTCAACTGTTATGAGAGACCTTTAAGATAAAGATATTTCACGACGGCGATTTATAATTGTACATATTTTCTTGAATGAAATTTGTTTTGAAAATAAACATTAAAAAGACAAATGTTTTCGTTTTCAAATTTAGAGTTAAATGAGGTTAAAATTATATCAGTGTTTTATGAATTTATCGATTTATTGCTGTGCGTGATCACCGCATAATCATGCGATATTGTTTGATAACTTCATAAGATAAATTGTTCATAACTATCTCTGCTTCCTTTTATACAATTCGCGCTATTCTAAATTTATGCCCCTAGTAGACACACATTATTATCTTAAGTGTAATGTTTATTTAAAGAAATTAACTAATTTATGAATTTAGTATGGAAATTTTCATGTGGTGTCCATTATTCATTTATAGCGTTTATGATTCACAGCTTCTGGCGAAATTTTTATCCAAAGTTTTAATTGATACTAATGAAACAAATATCTCTATACGATTGATTTGCGTAACATATTGACAATGCGTGATCTTTGAATCAAATACATACATTCAATCACACTCTCACAATGTAAATCAAAAACTAAACTCACCTGTGATACACGATACATCTCGCTTTTGAATACTAACTGGTGTCTGGCAGCAAAACAACTGCTTTGCATTTGGTATATGCTTCTCAATGGTTGCTTGTGCATGCGGACTAAGCGGAGTCCTTCCACCATAATTGGACGTTGCAAACATTAGTTCGATTGCCGGTCTCTGTAACCAAAACAAAACCAAACAAAATTTTTTTAATTACAATTAAATTTGTGTTCTACTTAAACTAAAACATTTCTGCTTTTGATAATAAAACCTGATAATCTCGCAACAATAGCGAAATCATGTGAATTGGATTTAGAATAATAAAATTAAATCGACACTTTGTACAAGATAACAAAGACTATTATAATTTAGCTGTTATCGTTAGACATTTATTTATTCTATATGTAGCTCTTATCAATATATCTAGAATGACGTCGTTGTTGCCATTAAAGGCGAAAATAACTACCATTTCATTAAATTCGAAATATTGTAGTGAGGAGATATTTTTTTACGATTTAACACAAAATGCAACTGAGGTTAGTTTGAAGACAATATATGAAGAGTGCATATCCGGCCAAACCATAAATTTAAAAATAGAATGTTTACAAAGCAATTAAAGTTTTTTTTTATTAGTTCTGTTTGTCTTTTACAGACGTTTTTCTAATATTAAAATATTTTGTGTAGGAAGCGATGAACGCGATCCAACCATTTACCTTTATATCGGAAATCTAATTTTGGAGTCAAAAATTACACAATTGGGAAATAATTCTCATCCAAGCGCTACAATAGATAAGATTTAATATAATTATTTTTTGTGTTAATTTTACAATGTTTAGATTAGGTGAACATTTTCTATAATTTGAAATACGTATTGGTATTTTTACGCACATAGCAAGGTAATTGTAAGAATTGGTAGAGACGGGGATTTTCTAATCAAACAATGCTTAGATACAGCGCTCTCGTAAACATATTTGCCTTGCGAGGAATATTGACATCAAAATGAATGAATTGGCAGTAAAGTAAGGTCCGGAGGACAATGTAACCAATGTACGCCGGAAGAGATTGCTGTGTGTGATGCTGGGTGTTATTGAATGTGGCATCTCACACCGACACTGCACTGAATAGTAGGGAATGTTTCTAACATATTGAAATCCTCGGGTTTCACATCTCGGTGTTTGGGTACAAAAGCAACATGAGTAGTGTTATAATCAGAACGGATGCTGTTGGGGCACTGCAAATTCTAAAGTTATAAACTAATTAATATTACGGTACAGTTATTGTATGCTACACCATTTAAGCCGATGACAGCATTGAACCATAGTGCTTTCAGAATGGTAGAATACTGTAACAATGACTGGCGATCACTATCGTGACATGTCGAACACTTTGAAGCACATGCGTTTCTATCAGAAAGACACTTTCACATTGTACTCAGCTAATGATACGATCTAAATTGTGAGAAGCTCTCTTCGGCCAGAACGTCACTAGTAATATCGACTGGCCCTACGATCCTCTCTCTCGAAATCATCTCGATGTTTAATCTAATTATTCGAAAAGAAATTGCAGAAATATCGTCAGAGATCTGCGAGGTGTTGCGGAAAATATGTTTAAACAAGCTCGCATGTGGGCCACGCCTATCTGCGCCGAGTTAATCAAAATGAAATGTAAGATGAAAAAGCATCGGGCTGGAGCATATTACGCACCCTGTACTAGCAACAAAAATAATAAAACCACCAAATAGTTGACTCCTTGATTTCAACTGATAAATATTATACCGCCTGATATAATTTAAATGGATTAGATTGAGCAGAGCTACCATAAGCCACAGGAAATCGAATTTTAGCGAAACATTATCAATTTCTTGTAAAGAAAATTTTTTAATATAAGGAACTCCAAACCACTCCAAATTTTGTGTCGTTCTTGCACTTTGATCAATCGGTGCAAAATTTAAATAAAACTGCTGTCACTTCTTGGATCCATATTAAAAAAAATAACTGGCAGTTTATAATAAATTCGTAACTCTTAACTTTAAGTATATAAGTTGGTTTCCCTTTTATCGAATGTCTTAATGCCATTTGTAATAAAATAGATCTTTTCAAATTTAAACCACTATAAATTCTAATCAAGACATTTTGCAATAATAACATCAGACTAAAACGGATTTATATTGATAACCAAAAGTACTTATTGATTAATAAATATTTTACTGGGAAATTTTAATAACAAATGAAGGTTGAATGAAAAGTTTTTGTAACGAATGAGTTAAGAAACTTCTCAGAGCATAGTGTAACGAAACAAAATGCAGAGTTTACTCAATTTATGTGTTCTCTGAAGTGCAGTTCATTGTCACATACGACATCCAAATCATGAATAAGCTTCGCTATAACGATAGTGCTGTTTAATAGACACATTTCACTTAACACTTGTTTTTGTATTTCGCAAAAAAAATTATTTTTGAATATTTTAATTAAAATATTTGTTCAAAATGTTTAAAAAATCACTCGATCGATTTCGACTTGTTAGGTCATCAGGAGTATTTACTCTAGATTGGAGTAGTGTATTTCGCCAAGTGCCTACGGCAAATAGTGTTAAAAGTGATAGTGCTGTTGTTTATATAATAATCATTAAATTTGGGAAGAACGCCTTTCTGAGTACATGTGATAGATTAGCATTTGCACACATTTAATTCGAGTTATTTTAGACATGCCACACATTGACGTTGTTCAATTCATCTGTCATCGGCAAAAACCGCAATATTTTTTTTTTTCATCAAACGATCAGTGTCATAGGTAGAAAGGATTAAAACAATTGAGCCCAAAAGACTGCCCTTCCGGACGTGACTTGTACCTACGATCCTTCAGGTAAAAATCCAACCACCGTACAACTCTTATTATGGAGAAGCGCCAAAGCTTTAACCACTGTGCCGTTTGGTCGGTGGAACTAAAGTTTCCCAATCAACTTTGTTATATTTAAACCAAACTAATTCCAACAATAGGCCAGAAAAATATAATTTAGACAAAAATTCAATGAAATTATTTTTCCCAGGTAAAGCCAGAATAGTGACAACCCTTAATTATAAACTATCCGAAGCAGCAACATTTTTTTTTTTGATTCAACTGATTCTCGCACTACGATAAATATTTCAAGCACATCTTGTTTATTTGTCTTTTTTGAGTTAATTTAAGGCTAATTTTTGTTTCGGAGGAAAAATATTTTTTTTCAAACAAGGAAGCAGATTTTGCAGCAAATAATAAACTTTTTTTTACTATTGACGATTGTAAAAGTTGGATAAGCGCTGCTGTTGGATCAGATTGAAACTAACTTAACTACAAAAATGACATGCGTAATCGATATGCCGATAAAATCAAGGATATACATAGATTCATGTTTTTTATATTACATAGGCTACAAAATCACTAATTATACAAAACCTATATCATTTTTAATTAACATATTTAAACAAGACTAAACCAAGCAAAGCTAGCACAGTAAAACGATGAATTATCGCGAATTTTGCTGATTTTTTATTTTCTTTATGCAAGCGGCATAAAATGTCCAAATTTGTAGTTATCATAGTTAAACAAAACGCTACGTGGAATCCGTGATGTTCCAATCGTCAATTCGAATAAATCAAAAAACATGATTTTACACACATACATAAACAAAGAAATCAAATGTGGACGTCGATTGATTTTTTAAAATCATGGAATCACGACGAAAGAATCAAAGTGCGGAAAGGCTCATTTTTAAGAATTTTTGTTAAAAAAATACTATAATAGCTTCGGTTTGCCGAAGATATCTTCACTAAAAGTTCAAGCAATTCATGGGATAGACCCTTATTTGGACAATTCTATGTTTAGGGTGTTCGGAGATATGTAGGGTTTTATTAACCGTCCTCCTTAAAACCGATAGAATTTTTTTTTATTTTCTATTCTATTGTGGTTTCATAGAGCATGTGAATGTGGAATAAAAATATATCTCGTGTGAATGTGGGTTTGTGTGGGTGGTGTGGTTATGGGGGTGGTAGGAGTGGTGGTATGGGTGGTGGAGAGGGAGGGGATGAGGTATTTTGGGTTTGGTGTGGGAATTTGGGATTTGGTGGATGCGATATCAACAAAAATGCTTAAGGAGTTCGGCACCGAACCTTCCCGTCCTTTTTTTTAACACTTTCACTACCGAGCTGCTACCCCAGCTTGGAGTGACCACAAATCAATATAGAATAAATAGAATAAATGGTTTATTTATGTGTTTTGTGAGGTTGTATAAACCGCACGACGCACATATGCGTCGTGCGCTCGTGAACATGTTAAAATAATAGTACATATTTTTTTTATTCAACCTCAGTATTTACTATGCATACTACGTCTTTATTTGCAAACTGCGCTTAGTAAAAAACAATTTATTATTCGATGTGTACAATACCCGGGGTAAGCCAGGTTACTCGAGTTAAATAGAAAAAATACCCCCAATATCGCGGATGAGCGCTTAATCATTGATTTTAATGATATCTAGGAGAAAAAAAGTAAACATTATAATCTGTCAATCTAATTTTCATTTGTTTTGTTACAAGAGTTTTAAATGACAAAAACTTTTACCTAAATTAGAAATTAATTATACTTTTATTTGAAATAATTAACGTATGAACTTTGAAAAATAATTACCGCAAAATTACCAAATTGTAATTCCAGAAAATCAAAAAATAACTTCAATGGTTGATTTTTTTATGTTGCAAAAAAAGGTAAACAAATTGATAAAATCTTTCAAAAATTAAAACAAATTGATAAAATTTTTCAAGAATTTTTTCAAAAAAACTACTATTCAATATTTAGTGTGTCCTTCTTTATTACAACGACCATCTGTAACCACCGCGGCATTTATGCTTTGTTCATAACATCGGGAAAATAGCATGGTATTTGCACCATGGTATTGAAGTAAGAAATATCTCAGCTCGAGTATGAAAAAAGTAGGCGGAGTTTTTATATTTTGAAGCGATTTCATTGGTGTAGAGCATGGTTATCAATACCATGGTAATTTTTCCCGATGTTATGAACAAAGCATTAACTAAATTTTCGATGAAATATAACACCATTCTAGTTGTACACTCGCCCAGAATTCCGGTAAGTTAAATCTTGTATGGATCGGGATTTTATCATCCAAATACATCCAGAGGTGTTCAATAGGGTTTAGTAGATCGGGTGATTCTGGTGGACTCTCTAATATTTTGTATCTTTTTCGAACAAAATATTGTTTTACGACTTTTGACGAATGTTTCGGGTCGTTGTCTTGTTGAGACACGAAACGATTTAACTTCATTTTCCTAGCGGATTCAGCAAGGTTTTTTTTCTTGTAGAACCAACGCCATGCCAAGAAAAACACAAGCACATTATCATTGATCCGCATCTCCATGCTTAACTGTCCCTTAAATATATTTTAAATTTAATGGTTTTCCTTTGGGAACCCAAACGCGAGTTCGTCTTTTTGGGGTTTTTAATTCAAATTTGCTCTCTTCTGACCAGAGTACCTACTTCGTGTGGAAATTGAGAGATGAGACCACAAGTTAGTGTATACGTATACGACGTATACTACACAATTTGAATAAGTATGCTGTCATTTGTTATGTGTGTACTTTTTGTGACCAGAGTCATTAAAATTTATCGAACCGGGTGAAATCCGTTCAAATTTTTGGTGCTTCTACTCCTGTTTTGTGACATTTTCCCAATGGATTGGGATTCCGACGTTTCAGTTTAAATGTAAATTTATGTTCAACCACTGCCTTTGTTTCATTCAACAGTTCCGGATTTATTAAACTTTGGCATAATTTTAGAAATACCCCCTAACGAAATCTGGTATTTTTTAGCAATTTCTTGTTATGTGGTTCCATTCTTAATATCATTTATTGTTAATTTTCGAACTACAATACATTTTTGTCCCATTTTCAAAATAAATTCAACCATTATTGAAAAAACATTATTAATTTAAAAAGTGTGTTCAGTTTTTTTTTCAACATTACGTTTTAAAACATTATTTTTGAAACGTAAAAAAACATGTTTATTGTAGCCTGCCTTAAAAGCAATACTTTGAGAAAACTGTAGTTCGTCGTGATTCTTTCCTCGTTTCCTTCCTCTTTACCTACAAACTGTTGTTTGTTTGTAGGTGAAGAGGAAACAAACGAGGAAAGAATAACGACCAAATAATCAAAGTGTGGAACGGCGGAGTTACGAGATATTAAAGGATTTCGTGCTGAAATTCTTGAATACTATTTTCGTTTACTTCTTTTTTCTCCATACTGTAGACACATTTTGTTTAAATCATGAAATAAAACTGCAATAGTCACTATACGATTAATAGTTAGAAAATGTTATTTAGGTTTAAAAAAATCAAGGTCATTTGATTATAACCTTGTAAAAGTCCATCAATCCAAAATACATTACTCTAACAATTTTAATATTTGATGCCACAATACTAAATTTTGTTCTGCAAAATTAATTTTTCTCATATCCATATGTCAAATGAATACTAATTTTGTTACCAAACAATTATTTGTATGCCAATTTAAATTTTTCCACAAAATTTTTATTTATCCACTTCTTATCACTTTTATCCCTTTTCATGATAACAACCACAATGTCATGTGAATAATGATGAAATCAAAATGATTATGTCGCAATCGATAAAAATTTATTCTTTTTTGTATGCATTTTTCAACACTACTTACCTTACACATTTTGTCTAATTAATTATTAAGCAATTTAAACCAAAATAATTAAGAATTTGTGTTGAGATTGCATTTAAAAATTAAAATAACTAATCACTATTAACAACTATAATTAAAACACAACAGAAAACAATAAAATAAACTATTAAATATTATTTTCAGATATAAAAGTGAGAGCAGATAGTAAATCCAGAAAAAAAGAAAATTTTGCGAAACGTCTATTTAAATATTGTGCAGTACATCACGTACACACCTATTTTGGCTAAGTGATAATCTCAATCGTAGTGCTCAGCTTAAGTTTATAAAAAAATCACGTTTTTTCTATTTTTTTTTTATTAATATTTAACACCTTCTCAGAAATAAATAAATAAATATTTTGAAATAAATTAAACTTTAAGATGTTTCTCTTTTTAAAATAACTTATACTTGTTTTAAGTCTACATCGGATCAAATTTTGTACCAAGACTACAATTTCATTGTCAAATTAGATATTTTGTTGGCTAGCTGATAACGAGTGATATCGTTATTACTACAATCAAACAGAGATTGATAATTTCATTTATATATACGTAATTGTTACGTATACGTATTGCAGGTGTATTCAAAGGTCGGGAGAAATTATGGTTATTCCGAATCCTATACGAGTTTGGTTGAGTAAAATTCTTTCGATATTTGCATTTTTTGGTCATTTCAAAAATGCCTTTTGTTCGTTAAAAATTTTGATTTAAGCCATTTAATGTTTACAAGAATAAAATGCAGTGTCAAAAAAATTGTAACACATAGACAAAATTTATGATAATTTATTGAACAAATATTTATTTTGATGGTAAGAATTTCTAATGACCTTATAATTGATATGTTAATCATATAAAGATATCGCTTTGTACGTCATAACGGCGTTAATTTCTAATTATCTGTAGTTCTTTATTTTTACAACGCTACATATTTTCCTATTTGATAGCAAGATAAAAATAGCTAAAATTATAATATGATAACAGCTGATGAGAATTTAATTGTTTTATTAACTAACTTCGTAAAGAAATTAATTTGAGTGACTTAATTTGACTCATAATGTAAATTATTTGCACTTGCTTACTCAATATATAGTGTGAAATAGAATGTCGGCATATTAGTAAAATTCGTAGTATTCGAATTTAAATTTAAATTGCGTCTTACCTAACCTTATCTTTCACATAATATTGAATTTTTGGTATAATCAGTATTTGGGGTTCAATAGGCTCAGCTAACAGTAAAATATTTTTAAAATTAATTTGCTGCTCGAAAATTTTCAAAATTTTAATTAATTTTATATGAAATATAGATTCCTAATTGCTGATTGTGTTCTCGGCGATTGCCAAAAAAGCTTAACTCCAATTCCAAACCATGCCTTGTTTAATTTTTCCAAAATCTTTCCAAGCCAAAGAAAGAAACATTATCTCTGAAAATTTACTAAAACCTCTGAAAGGATCACGTGGAACAAAATGCTACGTTACAACTACAAAAAAATGTAGGTTTAATTCTATATTCGTTTATCAAGTCACAGTGTACAGACGATAGTCTAAAATTCAGCAAGACGCAAATATATCAATAAACGAAATAAATAAATTTAGCAAACTTTACAGTCTTTTGATAAAAGGAGAGGTTCTCGAGAATCCCCGGAAAATGAAATGATTTCTTGATTTAAATTTAAAGCTTTCATCTCGAGAATGCAAAAACCTCAGGAAAAAAGACTTACTAGTTAGTGTGAGTATAAGTATAACAGCACGATAAAAAATAGTGATTTTCTAGAAGCGGAACTTTTGAAATAAACCGAAATTTTAACATTTTCGAAAGGCAACTAAAAAGAAATTTGGTCTTATCTTTATCATACAAATATAATTTGCATTCGTAAAATGAGACAAACAATTTTACCCCTACAAGAAATTCTTCAGAATTCTTGAGAACGTCCTGGAATCGACAAATTGCGGTCTTCAACAACACTTGCCTGAACGGCAGCAATATTTGCATTACTTCGAGCGTTTTTGGTCTTATTGGCACTTAAACTACTTTATATAAAGAAAATGTACGCTCAAAATTTTCAACAATTCGACGAATAGTAGGGAGCACATTTGAACGATTATTACGACTATAAAATGGCAAAAGCGCACGGCATGATGAAATTGTAAACATTACTGAATACAATGAAACAAAAAATGACAGATCATGACATATTACAAATGGCCGAAACGTCACTTAAAAATCATATCATTCCTATTGGAAAACCCTATATTTCATAGGAAAGCCGGACGTTAGCTTGTATTTTAAAAATTATTTAGAAAATTCCGTGAAATAAAACGTAACAAGAGAGCGATACTCAAGAGGTTGAAGGTCCTGTTCGAGGTCATCTATCTATCGAATAGAAGGCCTCTCTCGAGATCCTGCTTTCGTTGGTGCTGATTTTAGGGTACGATTTTAGAGACGTAGAACATATCCGAGCTATCTAATTGGTGATTTAATTGTTTCATTTATATCTATGTTATCCATATCCTTTCTGATCACGAGATTTATGCTCATTCGGTACATTTCTTCTTCTTTAATAGGACCTAACATTATAGCGTGTAATAAGCACTCAAAACTCGCTACCAAAAGTCACTACTTTATCAGCACCTTTATCCTAACGAGTAGTAGCCGGAACCTTATAAATCGGAAGCTCATAAGGAAGCTATAAATCGAGACCCTGTTCAAACTATGAATTTTTAATTGATTGATGTAATGATGAGTAAAAATCTATACAATTTTAATTTAATTAATGGGTTGTATTTTAATGTAACCGGGGATTAAATATCTAAACTATTTCAGATTGGAGTATGTAACCCGACTGAATTGACACTTAAACTGAATTTAGACTGTATTTTGAAAACAATGATAGAGAACCCACCACCAACCAGGGAATATGCACCTATTAAAAAAAAATCTAAATCAGTCAGAATATTATACGAGTAAGTTATTCTTGATCTAAATTAAAAGTAATTCAGCCCAAACCATTTATATAAACTAAATACTTCGCAGCTAAACTACCACAACGCAACAATACTTTCGGTATTAATCTAGAATTATCTCATCTTTTTATATGTCTTTTACATGTCTGCAGCTATTAATTAGAAGCGTATAAAACCAACAAAAACTGGTGTAATTATCTTAATTAAGTTTTAGTGTATAATTCATGTATTCGACTATAAAATTTCACTTCAATAAAACTTAAGACATACAGTTGAAAGTCAAAATTTTGTAGTGCGCTAAAGTACTGTGAATCAATAGCTACTGTTGTGCAACAACTTGAATGATTTTCATTCGTGACTGTACAATGTATATAGGAAATACCTGTTGCTTCTTTGTTTTCGTATTGTTAGAATGCATTATTCGATGATTAAAATAAATAATTACTCATGTGTATTGCACATACGAGTTTTGCCGATTAAATAAAGATTTTTTAAAACTAGTAAGTAGCATGTGTCTCTGTAACATCGTTGGAAAGTAAATAAATGATTTGCGATTTGTGTTGAGTTTTTGTTACAATAGTGGATTTGCATAGTAAAAACGGAAGTTAAGCAAAATACTGTTAATAGTTTGTCGATTTTATAACCAGTAAATATGAAGTCATCATAGAGCTCATAGGATGAATGCCTACCATTCTATATGCTATAGATCTATTGAATGACTGTAAAATGCGAAACGATTTTACATTTTCCACTCTAGAATAAATCCAAATATGTACAATAGATATAGGACCGTATATGGCGTCTCTATATAAAACAAGTTGATATGAATCAACAAAAGTTTAGACATTGAATTAGATCTTTGATATTGTGCTTCATTTGTTATGGTGATAATAACTGGACCGTAGAAATATGTTATATAAGTGCATATTTCACGATTTTACAATGTACCATTATACAATATGTTAGAATTGTTCCATAAATACATTTTAATTTGTAGTATATAGGAATTTGGATTGGCTATATAGATAAAAAAAACTGCAGTCTATGATAACGAAAATTGGTTGCTTTATTTTCAAGATAAAAGATAAAGACCTAACTACGTTCACTTCTTCTATACACTTTTATTCAATTCACATTGCTTTACAATGTGAATGAGAACTCGTATCATCCTATAGTCATTGGAGATTTCATACAATTGGATTTTGGTTTACATATCGAGACTCATCCTCAGGAGTTGTACGGATATAGGACCGATTTACGACCATCTACACATTGCAAGCTCCATGCCAGCCTATACTGGCATGGAAGATGAGTCGGCCCATGGGTTTTGCACACCGACAGGGGGACTTAGATCAACATTTCATCACAGATCGTAATTTGTTGATGAAATTTCACTTTGCATTCTGTTCCTATTGGCATTCGAACCCGGTACCTCCCAATCCAAACGCCAAAGCTTTAACCACTATGCCATTTGGTCGATCTCATCGTCAGTCTGATATTCCGCGCCACGAAACAATCATGTTTTCCTTTGAGTACTCTAGAATAATTACATAGTAATAGCAAATATTAAATAGTATCAATATAGGACACTGCCTTGTAAAATTGTATTCCAAAATGTTTTTTCTATAAGACAAGAGTGAAGTTAGCTGTTTTAGTACAAATCAGAAAAAAAACTCGAAAATCAACACAGCTGGTGAAAAAGTAAAACTAATGTGGAATTCTATTTACTTTTCCAAATCAATGTGAAATTTGTGGTTCAAATAGAACAAAAAATCAAAATTGATGCGGTTTTATGTATGTATTGGAAATATTAAATAGAATTTTGGTGTTTAGAAATATCACATCAAAACGACATCAATTGTGCACCCCACTATACGAAATTTTATGTATATATTTCCGAACGAATAATCGTCACATATTTATTAATGAACGATTAAAATATATTTCAATTAAATTTACAACATATGCTTTAATTTATTAGGAATTTAACACACCAATTGACGTTTCTACAAAAATTGGCGTTTCATTTTGTATTGGTATTTTACCATCAAAAAAAAATTTAAGAAAAAATTTACATTTTTCAAAATTGATGTACATCAAAAAAATATTGATTTTTTCTGGTAAATAGAACAAAATTTTTGATGTACATCAATTTTTTTTGCCGGATTATGGTAAATAAAATTTCACATAAATTTAACTGTTTCAACTGTGTAGCTTAGTTGTCAATACAAAAGAGTAAACAAACAACGGAAACTTTTCGAAAAAAGTTCGAAAGAAACGTCCAAAGTGACAGCTGTGCAAGAAAATCTAATTACGGAAATGAAATAAGCTAAGAAAAAATAAGAACGCGTATGCCCTATATATAAGCTATTTAATATATGGTAATGGGTATGGTGAATGGATGACATTGAACGGGATCTAAAATCAATCCGTCATCGTGTTTGGCGGAAAGATTTAGAAAAATATCATTTGAAGTCAAGTTCGACTCGGATTTGGCGACTCTTGCAGACCAGCTGCAAAGCTAGCATATAAACACAGGTCAATCAACCAATACCCAATTTTGAGAAACAATGAAAGATAATAGTCAGCTAAATAAATGCTTAATTTGGGAAAATTTAGGTAAAAATCCACTTAGATCTAGGAAAACCTGGCAGAATGAGAATTGTGCGATTTTCAGTCAAATAATTGTTGTGCTACAAAAGTGCAGACATTTTTGCACTAAATAATTATTATTTGATGATTAAAGAGTATATCCAAATGTAATTTCATTAATTAGAAGAAATTATATAGGGCGTGTATGAAGATATGTATCTGGCTACTTCATAATTCCACGCCCATAAAACTTCTGGTCCTTATCAACAAAAAACCAAAACTCAACTCAGTCAAAGAGCCTTGCACACTTTGAAATAAATGGTAATCAAATGGCGCCTGGCCCGGGGATGCAACATCACTTTCCAAACAAGCTGCACTAATTTTCCACGAGTTACCAAAAATGTATAAAACTATGCTTTTATGGTGAAACACAATTCCTTTTCGATTTGCAATTCTGATCGGTTTTTCTTTGATTGTTTGATTGAAAGTTGCTCAAATTTCAGAGATCTTCGGAACGGAAATTTTTAAACTAATTCTGACAAGTGCTGTTATACAATCCGCACCATAAACTTTAAATATTGCTTTATAAGCTTCTCTCACAACTTGCTTGTATCGTAACTTAAACGTGACTAGCATCAAACGCCTAAAGGAAGCTATTTTAACACTGACAGAAGTTCTTCAAATAAAATTACAAAGCTATCTATGTTTGCATACTGGTATTTGCAGAAAAACGTGTTGCTTCAAGGAGTTTTTGCTGTGAGCAGTGTGAACATTTTGGAACAAAATGTACTGTTCTCACAACCTTACGCGTTTCTAAAGCCACCCGAAGTTTATACATTCCGAATACATGTTTGCTTACCTAACCTTTAACTCTTTACGTATTAGAATTCACCCACCCGTCTCTCCTTCATGGTGACTCATTACACAATTTGTCTTAACTAAGATAAGCATTATTTGTATGAATTTCGGTTCTTGAACTTTAATGATTCATTTACATATTTAGATTACAATAATAAAGTAAACTCATCAATAAAGTAAAACGAAACATATACAAGTACATACATATTTTGGCACAGAACAATACTATGTTATGTACTGTATAACCAAAACTATTTTAAACTAGCCACACAGGCACTAGCGCTACAATTTTAATGTTTTTGGCATTGTACAGAATAAATAATATTAATTTAACTTACACTGAATATGTTCGGTTTATTCGCTCACACATGATTTTAGAATCATATGTAGATGCATATTTTTGACTGCGGAACATAATTTACATAATATCAAATAACAAGAATTAAGTAAAAAATTAGCTATTCTGTTGAGAGATATTATTACATTTTTTTTTATGCTCCCTCCCACGTGCCATTAATGCATAAATTTATGTATTAAGCCTTCCATAATGTGATGAGCTCACATGTGTACTTAATCAAAATGAAAAATTGGGCACATTTAACATTTTGTACATTCCTTATCAGTATGTACTTTATACCAAAACATGAAGGTAATGTGGACTATAGGCTATGACGAATTTATTAGGTTAGCTGATAGCCAGAATGATAACAAAACTAATATGTACTGAACTTAACATAAACAAAATTTCGGAAGTGAGTAATAAATCTGATCGAGAATAGAAGAGTAAAACAGACGTTTTCGATATCCAAATTTTTATAACTATTGACCTTGCTTAACATTTTATTAATTAATTTCCTTATCAATACAAGTACAGCTTTATTTTTATACTATCTGGAAAAAAGTATGTCAAACTGCAATTATGGCGGAAATTGTGGTGTCGAAATATTAAAAATTAGAATGCTTTTGGAACATATATATTTATAAAATTCACTGCTGCTGGTGAATGTTAATTCCACTTTACATCAGATTAAGAAACGGCCGAGAATCATTGAACACGATTTTTCTAACTTCCCCCGAAACACATTGTAGAATCGCCAGAACTTACCACGAGAGGTTTAATTATATTGAACATTTATCGATTTTTGAATAATTTATTTTAATAATAGATAATTTGATGGTATGTGGTATTACAAAAAAAACAATTATGCATATTTTTATTTACGATTATAGTAAATATTTAGTTAAAAGAAGTTTAGTTAAGAATAAAATCACAAAAAACACGATAAAGATATTTACAAGCTAAAATGTTAAAATTTTTATAACATTGAATTACCCTTTTTTCGTTTAACTTCATGGCACGAAAAACAGTAAGAACCAGAATTCTTGTCACACCAGCTGCTGGAGATGGAAATCGCAGGTGGTGAGTTTGGAAAACATAAAGTGTTAAATTTATATATTTTATCACCATTATTTTAATTAAGCTTAATGCCTAGCTTTCCATGCACCAGAAGAGTTATCCTCACAGGTAGTAGGAAAACTAGACACAATTATTCTAAACAACACCAGCTACCTGCAATTTAATTTTAAAGCATTTTTCAACTATGTATCTTCCGAAATCCGATTCATAAGATACATATGTAGTTGAAAAATGTTTTAAAAATGGTTAATATTAAGAATTTGAAGAAGACTGCAAGGACAACCCCACACGAGCAAGCTTCAGATTCTAGCTGAAGATAATAAATGGAATGAGAATAAAGCACCATTAAACTGTAGGCTTTCCGATTGCTTACTTATTTATTAAGCATACTTGACAAATTTTGAATATAGCAAAGCATTATTACTTATCGAAACAACAAAAAAAAAACTTATTTTATTTTAAAATGACACTGAAGTTTAAAAATTATTAAAATATGCTTATTTACTGGTTTTACTATGAAATTGTTAAAAAAAAATTATCCGGAATTGTTTGCCCCAATCGTTCCGGATAAAAGACATTTTCGCTATATTATACAATTATAAATTTATATTGAGTGTCGCGCTCCTAGTGAGGTGATATTGTAATATATTTTTAAGCTCATGATTTCTCTATATAATTATAAACTGAATGGTAAAACTAAACTCATTCATTATTATTTTTTCTAAACTCATTCATTATTATTCAAACAAATGTTCAAGACTACTTAACTACATAAGCAGAAAAATGAAAATCCCTTAGAATCACATATCTAATAAGACAAATCAAAGCTAGTCACCAGACCGGACAAGTGGTACAGTGGTTAAAGCTTCGTCACTTAGACCGGGACATACTGGGTTCGAATCCCATCAGAGACTAGAAGCAAATCGAATTTTCACCATCGATTACGATCGGTAATGTTAATAAATATAACTAAGACCCCTCTGATGATGTGCAGAATTCAGCGCCGACCCACTGCCCACGTCAATATAGGTTGTATGTAACATGGAGCTTGCAAAGTGCAGGTGGGTATAATGTAGAAAATAGGTGAAATATTTAAATAGGTGAATGGGTTAATTAAAAATGTGACGTGAATGGGTTACAATGGGCCAAAATTGGCTAAGTGTGCGAAGCAACCACTGAGGTATGTTGTCTGTCCATCACTTCGAAAATCGAAAAAAGTCGAAATTCGAAAAAGTCGAATCGAAAAAGGGAAAGTTGTATCATTTTAGACTTTTATCGTTTTCTAATAATGTCAGCTACATTTATTATTACTATGGTGAAACTTTATCATTTGTCGCGATTCGAAAATGATACAACATACCGCCCCTATTGTCTATGATGATACAACATACCGCCCCTAGTCACTAAAAAAGTAGTGATAAAAGGCGGTGCCTCACTTCGGCCCAGTTGGATTGAGCAACCAATCAAGCAACCTTATCAATTAAAGAACCTTATTATTGAACATCATAAGCAAAGAAGAGATGTAAAATGACTACTGATGGAAATTGGCAAATATAAAGCATAAGCAAAATATGTCTCAAAATTGTGCTTTGAGAACCTCCCCTATATAATGAACGGAGCCTCCAGCACTTGCTCATGAGGCAACTAACTACGATGCCAAAATAAAATCCAATAATATTAATAGCAGTACTGGAGCAGCTCACATGAGCAGTTATTTCTTAGAGATACAAGGAGAATGTCAATAAATAATACTGTCGAAGGCTTTAAACTGACGTCCAACAATAAAATAATGGTTAACATACTTCTGCAATATGGATGAATTTATTTTCATTTCTAGAGAAAACTAGTTGGTAGTCGTAGTAGGTTAGGTTTCAGTGGTTGACAACACTTAGGCCATTTTTTGGCCCATTGTGATACCACGCGCATTCACGCCACATCATTAAGCCATTCGCCTATTCACCTACTCACACAACTACAGTATTACCACCTGCACATTGCAACCTCCATGTCAACCTGTACATTGACATGGAGGCCGGCACTGAATTCTGCACTCCATCAGAGGGTCTTAGTTGAGTTTATAAACATTGTAATCGATGATGAAAATTCAATTTGCATCTAATCTAGCCTCTGAAGAGATTCGAACCCAGTACCTCCCGGCCAAGTGCCGAAGCCTTAACCACTGCACCACTTGTCCGGTCAGATGGTAGTCGTAGTAACCTTTGATTTTGATAAATCACACGAAACTTTTAATAAAGCCGGAAGAATACTTTTAGGCCTAAGATCGGAAGGTAACATGGGATAACTAATTTTATGAAGCGGTACGGAAAAAAACATTGTTTCAAGTTTAAGGAAAAGCGGAAGTAGTAAAGATGTATTTAGGTTTGTGAAAAAGGTACCTAGAGAAAAAAATGAGTAAGTTCTCTGATTGGAGAATGGAGAATCTAATTTTCATTTACATTAATAAAAGAATAACTAAAAGAATAGGTTAGTTCTTCCTGGTAGGTACCACGACTCTATTAAGACTACTAAGTTGAAATGAGCATTGATGACATTTTCAAATCGGAGGGTGTTAAGATTTAGGATTGACACCACGGAAGTTTTTTTCCAGCATATGAAATAAATAATAATTCGAGATATAATAAATATTTATGAAGTTTGAAATACTTGTATGTTTAATTTTTATTCAAGAAACAAAGAGGTCATCTACTTATAACATATCTACCACAAAAAGTAGAAAATTAACCCCCCCCCCCCCCCCCTCCCCTCTTGTTAACCCCTGGGTCACTGTTTAAAAATACACAGGACCCTTACAAACATGGGAACCCCCAAAAGTTCTATCTTGGCAGTTTGGTTTCGTACTGATAAAAAATTCGTCTACTTATCAGGTTGCACCGACCAAATCTCTATTAAGAAGTTACCCTACTAAGGTGAAATGAAATTATAAAAAACTATCAAGTGTAACAAGTCTTGCAAAACTAAAACACATGTTTACATGTTCGCAATTCCAACAAAATTTCAGAATAATATAGAAACACGAATATATTATTAATTTGTAATCTATAAAAACTATTTTCTGTAATAAAGTTATTACTAGAGTGCTATTTTTCACATTTATTAGAAATATGGTAAATAACACAAATAGAAAAATTGATTATTTTTTGTTACTGCCTAACAAAATGGTTTGAACTTCGTATTATTCTTAGGTTTACAGATGCCCATAAAAATATAGGTAGCACGTAATATTATGTAACACATAGGTAACAAGAAATGTTTTGGGAGGTAAACGCGAGGTTACACAAATTATCAACAAAAACAATTTAATATTATGGCTCTCATACTCCGCTTAAATAGTCTACTCCTTACTCCTATAAATTTGATAAAATTATTTTCCAATGGAAAACACTTTGACAAGTGGAACCTGAACTGTCACCCTTTATCTGTGATATTTATTTTGCCTTGTGAATGTGTAATTAGACCCGCGTTCCAATCCGATGTAATCAGAGAACTAAGATCAGATGGTGTCTAACTTTTTTGATGCAAACTTTTAAATTAGGTAGCATTAAAGTAATGATAAAGGAAAAATGTTTACTTACAGCCCCTCGATTTAAATAAGTACAACATAGAAACACCCTGAAGCGGTAATTCATACCATTCATTCTCCCCCACATTTAATATAAGTATTAGACATAATTGGATTAGTGGGGCAATAAGGTTAAATAAATAGTTCCAAGAGGTTTTGAACTTGTGCACAGTGCTTTTAAATGTTAATTCATGTAGTTATCAACGCAGAAAAAAGAATCGATTGATTTAAGCGGAAATATAATCCATCTTCACCGTTCGACTCGAGGATTAACCGCACATTCATGATAAATTTTGAACACAATTATTGGATCATCAACACCATTTATTATTCCTCATATTCAATACAAAAATAAACCTTTTACAAAATCAAAAATAGAGATAAATCAATATTTTTGTAATTTTAGACACATTTTAGTTTAATGCAAATCATTTGTACTTACATCAAATTTAGATCCAAACCGTGTTCTAGTGTATTATTTTATGAGTTTAATTTAGATTTTGAATAGTTTTAAAAATAAGTTTTATTTAAATATCACATTTCTTCTTATAAATTCCGAAGTAGCCGTTCATTGGATTTCCTTTTGATCTGTAGAATAATTAGAAGCAAAGAAAAAATTGTTACATAAACTACAAATTACAATTTTATGTAGTTTTAGAATATTCATTAATGCGAAAAGTAAAAGCAATAGCAAAATAGAAAAAAAAAACTTTAAATGAGTCAATGCAATGAACTACGTTTATTATTACGTGATGATAGTAGTACATATAGCATATTTTAGTTTTTGTGTATTGTCCCTGCGCCAAATAGGACAAATGGAATTTAAATAACTTATTACTTAATAGTTTGTCATTTTATTCACAGAAAATACTGTTTAATACTATCATCGAAATATTAATCCCGACCATAAATTAAATAAAGTCCATTTAGATTTTAAAGGCAAGATATTTCATTAAGAAATTCTAACACAAAAAATGCCATTTTTACCATTTACAAAACCACAACACAGAATTATTGTTCTCGTTTCTCTTGTTTTATGACATTGAACTATGAAATCACACACTTTATTTCTATATTATAACACTTTATGATATATTAATAGGCAATTTAAACAATTTATAACCAGTAATGTATTTAAGTAAAACTATTTTATTAGTAAGATAGATTTTTATTTCATAAACAAAAAAAAGCACCAAACTATTTTTAACGAGACGAGATTTTTCAATTCATAATCTCTCTTGACAGCAGCTTCAGATTCAACTGATGTGAAGTTTGATAAATTTCGAAAGCAAAATTGAAATTCAGTTTGCCAACCTTATAAGATAACTATTCAAATGGTGTATTGGGTTTTATAGTACAAAAGGGGAGTGAACAGTGCAAAGTAAATAATTTTATTGTGTTCGTTTTATTTAACCCTGAATATTATGCAAATAGAGAAATAGAATAGAGCATGGAAACAACAGGAGTGGGTAAAACAGATTAAAGCCTCAGTTACAATGCATCTACTCCGCTCCGTTCCGCTTTTCTGTAAGAATTTAAATTTGATATCTTGTGTATAATTTACCATGAAAACGGAAAGATTAGTCACAATGGGGCGGAGAAGAAGACCGTTTTTTTAAAAAAATTAAAATTTTACGGAAGGGCGGAAAACATAACCTCAACAACTAATTCGTTCATTCGTAAAAATGTTGTGTTCTAATAACCAGCGCTCTTTCTGTGTAAATTTAAAGAGCGTACCCACCATCGCCTCGTTTAATCGATATTTTATGTATAAAATATACAAATCGCACAGCAACTTTAAAATTTCATAAGCCTCTATGACGTTTTATTTACTTTCATTTTAATGAGATTTTGACAAACGGAACGGATACATTATTGTAACTAGCGAACGGAAAAGACGGAACGAAAACTATTTTAGGAAAACGGAATGGAACGGAGCGGATGTATTGTAGCTGAGGCTTAATGTGGAATTCTATTTACCAAAATCCGCCAAAAAAAATTGATGTACTTCAAAAATTTTGTTGTATTTGAAAGCAAAATCAATTTTTTTTTTTATGTACATCAATTTTGAAAAAGGAAATTTTTTCGTAAAATTTTTTGTAATTGAGTAATACCAATGAGCCATGCTACACTATAATTTGGTTTTCTGGATTCAAACTATTGCGCAATAGATTTTAATTTTTAATTTTAAACCTTTATTTTAAATTAAATCATTAAATTTTATTGTCTTGTTTTATTCTGTTCTCTCGAAAATAAAATTTAAACAAAAATCTACATCTAAAAAATGTCCGTAAATTTTTTTATTTTCATTTCAATTTTTTTCATTTCGGATTCACGGTCAAAATTTTTACGTCGCAGCTGCGTAATAAAATTTTTGTCCGTGAATCCGAAATAAAAAAAATTGAAATGAAAATAAAAAAATTTAAGGACATTTTTAGATGTAGGTTTTTGTTTAAATTTTATTTTCGAGAGAACAGAATAAAACAAGACAAAAAAATTTAATGATTTAATTTAAAATAAGGGGTTAAAATTAAAAATTAAAATCTATTGCGCAATAGTTTGAATCCAGAAACCAAAATTGTGTGTAGCATAGCTGAATACAAAATGAAACGTCACTTTTTCTAGAAACGTCAATTGGTGTGTTAACTTACTAATAAATTAAAGCATGTGTTTTAAATTTAATTGAAATATATTTTAATCGTTCATTAATAAATATGTGACGATTATTCGTTCGAAAATATATACATATAATTTCGTATAGGGAGTGCATAATTGATGTCGTTTTGATGTGCCATTTCTAAACTTCAAAATCCTATTTAATATTTACAATACCTACAAAAAACCACCTCAATTTTGTTTTTTTGTTTTATTTGAACCATAAATTTCACATTGATTTGGAAAAGTAAATAGAATTCAACAGAAGAAAAATAACATTGGCAAATTCGTCATTACTATTCATATAAAAAAATCCCCCTAATGAAAAAATACACAAAATATATATATATACAGATTCAATTAAATACATAACGTTTTTGTACTTTTAACTGAATCAATTCATCTTTTATACTTCTTGCATTGTAGGAACAAGGCTATTTAAAAATAAATATTATGAGAACAATTAAACACTAAAAAAATATTCTTGGTTTGAATACACTATCTTTCTCCTACTTTCGAAAACAGGACCTTTCGCTAACCAGTATGTACAACTATGGCCGTGTCATCACTTTTTCACACAGTATATGCGTTTTGCTTGTTCATATACTACTTTGAAATTGGATTGTATTTCTTGCCTATGTTAACTTTTTTATTGCAAAAATTTTATTTCTATGGAAAACTTAAACAAAGATCTAATTGGTTCACGCAATGCCTTCTAAACTATTGGCCGCTTACACCAACTGATGACGTCACGCAAAGTCGACGGTTCAACGTACATATATTATCCAGATGGCAGATAAATTTTAAAAAGGAAAATTACATTACAAAATATGTTTAGTTGTAATTATTACATTGAAGTAGAAGGTTATTCGTACATTTTTATTTTAGATTTTTTTTGTCAATTTTTTCCAACATAAGTCGAGTTGTAATATCATCCAATTCGAAATTATTTTAATTGGTACGTAGATTAAAAAAAATAGCAAAAAACGTCGTACGGCTTCAATTAATTGTGTGACACTAAATACCAATAATACACAAAATATAAACAAAATGGTTATATAGTATTCTCTGCTCTCTCATGGTTGTATTTAAATTTTTGTAGTGGGATACACTAAAATTTTGTATTACGTTATCTTAATAGGCGCACTTCTTTAAATTCTCACTAACTTATTGAATATGGATAGGAAAAATTCAATTTATGAATTAAGAAAATCAATTACACTCATAATTTATAAATTTATTAAATAATAATTTAGATTTTTGGTAACTTTGTGAAATTTATTGCCATGGTAATCAGGAGGCAAGGTGTATTATTTTTAATTAAATAAGTTGCCCTCTAGTCACCGACTTAGATTGACGTCATCAGCAAAAAATGAATGTTGTCACAAAAAATGATTTTTATTTTAATTTGGAACAACATATACATTTGTGAGTATCTTTTACACTTTTCTTCTGAAAAAACAACACTATAACTATAGTTCAAGTGGCACAATTGTGTAGGATGATATTGAGATTGCGTAAGGTTTAGCTAATTTGTATGTTATTACTATACCTTTTCAAAAAGGATTCAGATTTAACTAAACAAAAATATCTTTTAATATTTCTAGGAAAAATGATATTTTTTAAAGAGGAAGGAGCAACCACATATGTATTTATATTCTAAAAGGTCAGCGTGGTAATAGTAAAAGCACAATTGTGTATGTTGAACCAGCAAATTTATGTCAAAACGCCATTAAAGCTGTTACATACTAATTTCTGTACTTAAATTGCAGCGAAAGGAGATTTTTTTAACTCGAAAGGGTTAAAAATTGTCTAAAACTGTAATTGGATAAATTATCATTAGCTATGTCATCGAAAAATCCTAAGAAAAACTTAAGTATTTAAGGAAATATAAACCAAATTAAGCATGCCTAGCAAAAAAATCCCATGCAATCGAATTGTTTTACTATGGAAAAGTATAATCGCGGTTGCCTGTCACTAACATTAAACAATATTTTTTTAGGTTGTCATGGCCATTTATATCTCTTTTATGTTTTACTAACACAATTGTGTGGGTACGGCAAAGGTACCATGTCAAAAATTTATTTTTGTATTTGTTTTGCGCCAACTTACAGATTTTTGCATTCCTTTCAAACTTATTTTCGCCCGAAAAAAAAACACTGTAACTATACACACGTATAGTATGTTGGTTGTACGTCAAATCAAGTGAAATTTTTTATCAAAAATGCCATGATTTTTTACTCACACATTTGTGTGGTTTGGACTTTAATAGTGCTATTTTTTTTTGGTTGAAAAAGGGATATAGCCGCAATGCACTAATTATCGATTCCCATCTCCGTATTTTATCAATAATAATTTTTCCAAAATTGTTTGATCAATATTATTATAGCAAATTATAGTAGCCATTGATTTTTCTTTCGTCCAGCCCTTATGCTATAAAGAACATTTGAAGTTCTGCTTCTCGGCAAACAAAACGCGAAAATTTGCGTCCAAATAACCTCAAAATAAAGCTCATTAATTGAAATTAATAATTATTTTTGTAAATTGTATTCGTTTTTAACATTAATTGTGATTGATACGTAACTGAATTAAAGTGTTTAGTGATAATTATATCAAAACGAGAATTTAGAAGATTGTTACAATGACTGACATTAAAATCAACGAGGCGCGGGATTTAACTCATATAGAACGAATTGGGGCTCATTCACATATCCGGGGACTTGGGCTGGATGATATTCTTGAAGCAAGAACCGTGTCTCAAGGCATGGTAGGTCAAAAAGATGCACGACGGGCAGCTGGAATAGTTGTTCAAATGGTACGTGAGGGGAAGATTGCCGGTAGATGTATTTTGTTAACCGGTGAACCAAGCACAGGTAAAACAGCTATCGCAGTTGGTATGGCTCAAGCGTTGGGTAATGAGACTCCGTTTACCAGTATGTCAGCATCAGAAATTTTTTCACTTGAAATGAGCAAAACGGAAGCGCTTGCACAGTCAATGCGAAAAAGTATTGGGGTACGAATCAAAGAAGAAACTGAAATTATTGAAGGAGAAGTGGTTGAGATACAGATTGATCGCCCTGCTACTGGTACGGGACAAAAAATTGGAAAGGTTACATTAAAAACTACTGAAATGGAAACTAGTTATGATTTGGGCAACAAAATTATAGAATGTTTTATGAAAGAGAAAATCCAGGCCGGTGATGTTATAACTATTGATAAAGCATCAGGAAAAGTTAGCAAACTTGGCCGAAGTTTTACGCGTGCTCGTGATTATGATGCTAGTGGACCCCAAACTAGATTTGTACAGTGTCCAGAAGGTGAATTACAAAAAAGAAAGGAGGTCGTGCACACTGTCACCCTACACGAAATCGATGTAATTAACAGTAGAACGCACGGATATTTAGCACTCTTTTCTGGGGACACTGGTGAAATAAAACAAGAAGTACGAGATCAAATCAACAGTAAAGTAATGGAGTGGCGCGAAGAGGGCAAAGCGGAAATCAATCCTGGAGTTCTATTTATCGATGAAACACACATCTTAGATATCGAATGCTTTGCATATTTAAATAGAGCGCTTGAAAGTGATATGGCACCAGTTGTCATAATGGCTACCAATCGGGGCATCACTCGAATTCGCGGAACAAATTATCAGAGTCCTCACGGTATTCCGCTGGATCTTCTCGATCGTATGATTATCATCCGAACGGTGCCATATACTGAGAAGGAGCTGAAAGAAATTCTTAAAATTCGTTGTGAAGAAGAGGATTGTCTTATGAATCCCGATGCATTAACTGTTTTAACCCGTATCGCTACTGAAACAAGTCTCCGATATTCAATTCAACTTATAACACTTTCGAATCTGGTTTGTCGTCGACGTAAAGCTTCTGAGGTCACCATCGAAGATGTTAAAAAAGTGTATTCAATGTTTTTAGATGAGAACCGTTCCAGTAAAATATTGAAGGATTATCAAGAGGAATACATGTTTAATGAAATCAAAACAGAAACTCAATCGTCTGGAGATTCCATGGATGTTGGAGATAATTGAAAATTCCGCATCGTACATTTTCTAATTATATAAATATTCCAAGTTTAGATTAATAAAAGAAACGTTCTAACGAATTTCTTTAATTATGTGAAGGTTTTGCGAATTTCATATTAGACCAATCTTTTGCGTATTGACATGAATATTGAAAGGTTCAACCCTGCACTTGAAAAAATGGAATCAAAAATCGAAATGTCATTTGTGTTGAATACAACCTTATTTCTGAAATATTTTTTATTTTTTATTAATTAAATTAAATTTCAATATTTTGTCAGTATTTTAATTGGTAATGTAAAATAAATCAATGAATACATCTATTTTAAGAATTAAGCTTTTTAACTATTAGTAATTTTGGAGTTGAGACGCTATCGAGACCGCAACAAATTCTGTGAATTTTCTATTTTTTGCTTTTATAAAATCGTAAAGTGAAAATGCATGTTTCAGGTGCAACACGAATTAGAGTTTTAATTGTATTTGTATTACTATTGATAATTTGGCAAATTATGAAGTATTGGAATGACCTGACAAAAGAAAATCATGAATTGATGCTAAGGACTATTGAATCACCCGTTGTAGTTGGCGTCTTCTATGAAGCGCTCTGTCCCGACAGCAAACATTTCGTTATCAAGCAGCTGCAGGCGAGCTACAAGAAAGCCCCATATTTGATGAATTTAAATTACTATCCTTACGGTAAAGCGACAACAATGACCAATCCAGATGGTTCACTGCGGTTTACGTGTCAACACGGGAAACTTGAATGTGAAGCAAATATAATACATGCATGTACAATTGAAGTTATATCGGAACCAGAGGCACGTTTAAATGCTATAGCCTGTATGATTAAAGATAATATGGATCCTATAAATGCTTTGAAACGGGTAAACCCATTTATTTAGTCTTTATTTCTTTCTCTAACTATTTACCTTTATTGAAGTGTGTTGATGGAGATTCGGAAGTAGAACAAATTGTTAAGTGTACAAATAGCCCGCACGGATCAGAACTACTTAAAGTGTACGGTGAGGCTACACATGCTCTTCGGCCTGAAATGTCTTTCGTGCCTACAGTAACACTCGATGGGATGCAAAATAATCAGGCGTATATTCTAAAAGACTTATTATCCGAAGTGTGCAAAGTTATCTCAGGACGTGGGCCCCCGCCACCCGTATGTGAGAAATGATTTTGGTGGTTTTCTTAATTTTTTAGACTGTTTATTCTTTAAACTATTATTTTTAATAAATTTTTGGTTCCTAAAATGCAAAATCTTATGATGTCGTAAGAGATGCCTCTTAAACGACAAAGTTAATTCAAAGCTAATATTCATTCGGCATCTGGATATTTGTGTATATAGATACAAAAATACAAGAAAATAGTAGATATTGTTGTAAATATGTATAAGATAAATTTTATGTTAAAACATTAAATAAAGAACATTGATAATCTTTAGATATTAGAGAACCAGGTTCTGTTTCATAAAATGATTTTTCTAACTTATTTTTATCATTGTGATTATTTTCGAAAATAAGTTATGTAAATATTCCTACCAACCAAAATTTATCAATAGATGGAAATCTAATTTAAAATTAGGAAGCACAAAATAATTCTGTTCGGTATTTAATTTGGATAATGTAATTAAATGTATTTACTTATAGCTATGTAGGTATACCTATATGTACATATTTTCATGAAACATATTTTGTAATTTTGTTATACCTAATTAATTACATTTGAACTCAAATTTACATTCCGTTAAGTTGGGGTTTCAAATAGCTATAAAAAGATATGTATAATGTATTATTATTGACAACTGATTATTGTACCATTTATAATTTTATTTGAATCTGGACAATCTTGAAAACTGCGATCATCTGCATATTTTGAACCAATACGTACAGTGGGTCACAACTAAAATGATGCAGGCAATTTTTATTTTTTTTGAAGTAAATATCCAAAACACAATTTTAAATATCTATTTTTAATTTACCTACATTTATTATAATCTACAGTATTAATTGATAATGTCATAAAACAAAACAAATAAAAAATTTCAATTTATAACAAAAATCAAAATTTCCAAATGGGTCGTCACCAGAGTTGTTAAATTACATGTAATTTTTAAAAAACTACATTAACTACATTTGCAATGTAGTTTATGTAGTTAATGTAGTTAAGTGTAGTTAATGTAGTTATGTGTAGTTAATGTAGTTGATGACGTCAATGTAGTTTTTTATTCGCATGCGCAATTTTGGGGGACTATTATGATTTTTTTTTTCGCTTTCGTAAAATTCAAAATCGTAAATTCGATCCGCCGCGAATATTCCTATTACAAAACTTCGCAAAAGTCGATTTTATCGACAAGTCAATTTTTATAAAATAATTGAGTAACTTTCATTTTTAAACAAACTAAAGTATTTTATTTTAATAAAAAAGTAATAAGTATTCATTATTGTTTTCGTACATACGATATTCGTCACAGGCAGTCGAATTTTGACATTTGATTTTCGTAAAATTCGATTTCGATTTTTTTTTGGTTCATAATAGGGCGGATTTTACGATTTTCGAATTCTACGAAAGCAAAGAAATTTCATAATATGAATGTTCGCTGCGGATCGAACTTTACGAAATAGAAAAAATTCATAAAAGGCCTCCTGTTATTTTGGCTTAAATTTTATTTTGTACTATCTTTATATTTTGTTGAATGAATGAAAATTAAATTTGAAATAAAACCTCGATTTTTTGCGAACTAAACGTGATTTGTAAGTTCTTAAAAAAGTGGTTATTTTGATTTTAAAATTTAAAATATTTAATTTAAAATAAAATATTTTCCGAAAAAGATTGTCGATGGATTGTCCGAAAAATAAAATAAAACCCCAAATTAAGTGCTCCAAGTGGGCCGAGGAAGCAAAAAAATATTTACATAACAAATGTCATCCAGAAAATATACGCAGAATATTAAGAGAATCAAATTTTCATGGTAGAACCATAGAAAAATAGGTTTACCATAGAGTTCTTATTTGTATAAAACGAGAGATAAAAATGAAATTCCAGTGTCATGATTGTTTTGTGATTTTACATTGTGCGCAATTTAATTCGTTTATACAAATGAGAAATCTATGTTAAACTTATTTTTCTATGGTAGAACAATGCGGAAAAAGTCATACATCAGTGAAGTTAATCGTAAGAAGGCTAGAATTAAATTTACCCAAGACCAATTTACCCAAAAACATTCTGGACTTCGGTTTAATTTGCTGATGAAAGCAAATTAAATCTTTTTCGATCAGACGGAAGAAACTACGTATGGAGAAAGACTAATACGGAGCTAGCAGGTCCGGATGTCATGTTATGTTATGCGCTTGTATGGCGTCTTCCGGAGTTGGAAATTTATAGTTTATCGAAGGCAATTTGAACAAAAATGTATATTTAGACATACTAAAAAGAAATTTGGAGGAAAGTGCTGAAAAGTTAAATATTAAGGATCATTTCCTGTTCTACCAGGCTCATTTGAAATATTCCTCATGTCGTAAAAACCCCTGCCCAATCACCGGACATCAATGTAATTGAAGACTTATGGTCTTGAAACTTGAACTTGAAACTGAAATCAGAAAACATGAGATTAATAATGTAGCAAACTTAATAAAGGCATTGTAAGAAGAGTGTAGTCAAATAACTCAAGAGAACACAAAAAGACTCGTAGATTCGATCGACGACAAAAAGATTCAAAGCGGTTCTAAAACAAAATGGATTTTCTACCAAATATTAATAAATTAATTATACAATGTGATAATATTAGTTACAAACATACGAATTAATTTTTTATATAAATTTTAAAACTTCATCATTTTAGATGTGACATGTTTTACGTAGAAATTTTGATTTTTGTTACTACATACCTATTTTGTTATAAATTGAAATTTTTTATTTGCTTAGTTTTATGAAATTAACAATTAATATTGAAGCTTATAATAAACGTGAATTAGAAACAGATATTTATAATTGTTTTTGGGATGTTTAATTAAAATAAATAAAAATTGCTTGAATCATTTTGGCTGTGACCCACTGTAGGTAACTAAAAACTTTAATCATTTTATTAGACGGTAGATTTTACTTGTCTAAAGTTCTTTGTCTTATCATGTTACATGTCGTATTTCATCATAACCGATTAGTTTTGCTCTAAGCCATACGCAGGTATGTACATCTATCAAATGGGCGATAGGACGGAAAATATCAAAGAAGTCACGAAAACCCTTTGCTATGGGAGGTGAACATTGTTAATGCAATCATACTGTGATGATATTGCGATCACAGGAAAAAACGATGCCGAACACATACGGAATGGGGAAGAACTATTTTCACGCAATATAAACAGCAGTTGTCCATGCCAAGAGAATAAAGCACCTTATTATAGGATGAACTGGTATATCTAGGCCATCATTTCAAACCACACAGGATAAATTACACGCTACCTGTAAAGCCAGTCCACCAGCAAACATGGAAAGATCTATACGTTCTTTCATGGATTTTGTTAATTTCTACGAGCGATGCATACCAAATTTGCATGGATCAGCTGCTGATTTACACACACTTTCAGGGCAAAACCAACGTTTTAAATGGACAAGGCACGAGAAAACGGTTTCCGACGAAATTATATACCAGCACAAATATTACACCCATACTACGACGGAAAAGATGTGTATTTAACGTGCGATACATCCGACAAAGGGATCGGATCTGTTCTTAGCCATCGCAGCGACAACCGAGTTGATTTACCAATCGCTTTCGCTTCGAGGAAATTATCAGATGCACTTGAAATTGTTTTTAGAGTGCACAAGTCCGACAGATTCTTGCTAGTAGATCTTTCACATTAGGTACTCATATATTTGAGAAAATCGAAATCACCAAAATTCGTTAATAATGGTTTAATCCGATGGTAATTGGAATTGCTATTAAATTCATACAGTTATGACGTTGAATACATTCGGGAAAAAATCGATAGCCATAAGATTGAATATGAAGTCACCTTCATAAACAATGTAAAGATGAATGAGCTATGTTTTGCAAGAAGAGCATCTCTTGCGCACTTATTTTGAATATGACCTGATACGCTTCTCAGTGGTGGCGGTTATTTTGCATCAAAAGTTAGTTTTGATCACCAGACACCAGCCCCACCACATATATAAAGCGGAGAGTTCTTCTCGAGTTCATCAAGTATGCCGTTGAGCTCGACATCTCCGAGGCCAGTAAAGGTGTCTCTATTTCCTACTTTGTCTGCAAAGCAAGTAATATTCGGAGTGATCGTTCGGTAATTATTACCGGATTATTACCACTCGTTATGTCTTACCCTGATTGTGATTGTGTTTCGAATTCATAGCTAATCAAGCCTTTGGGAATGAAAAACAATCGGCGGCATGTTATAACAACGAGGTATGATCTGTAATCAATCCTTGGATTAACACTTCAATTGCTAAATTAAAATTTCTAAGGATCTTGTTTTGATAGCTAGATTCCACACTACGATCCCAAGTACACACCTTAGATCTACAGCGACAGGGCTAACGATAACCGCGCGACAGGATAAGTCGAGGGGTTTCTTTTTTAAATTTCAGCTAGGTGACGCCTTTTGGATTTTGGTGAGAGCCTTTTGGATCTTCTTCTAACTAATAAATTTTATACTCTCATTCCCTTTAGCGTTGCTAATTACGTCCACTACTAGTTGCACTTGAGTACTTCACTAAATCGCATAGTTAAAGTTTCCTGTAAGAGAGCCATTAGAAAGTTTCATAGGTCTCTTTTTTGAAATACGTGATCGCAGTACTAGTAGCATTTTTTAAACTCCATCTAGCCATCATTATTAGACTGAGAACGGCATGAAATAAATATTCGGCAACACGATTATTAAACGATATATTTCTTCGTTTTCCATACTGGTTTATTCTCGTTGGTTGTAAGCGTTTTGGTAAATAAAGCATTGCCTAATAAGTCTCTCGATTTTTCGAGACTTTAAGAATATGTTCTGGATGTGGAATGCGATACGAAAGAAAATTTTGTAAATTTTTGAAGGAATCCTGTCATCGATTGGTCACATTCAGTCTGTGTGTCGTTAAAAATCACATCAATAAAGTCATCAAAGGACTCCGAGTCTGTTTGGTAAGAAACATGATTCAATCCAGCCATTAAATGTAATACGTTGAGCGAAGTTGAACTAGTCGAGTATGTTTAAACAGCGGAAAACAGTTACATCAAGAGATAGTAGAAGAACAACAAGAACTAAACTTGAATTTATTGCTATAGCGGAATGTGACAACCGTGCAAATACTCTTGGAATGAATTACTTCGAAAGAGCAGCATTCAACCGAATTTGAAAAATAAGAAAGGACATCCGATTTGTCCGGTTACAATTTTAGCAATTTCTAAACATAACTGGGACCTTGTTCCAATTTCATGGTTCGTTCATGTGGTTATTTTAAAGTTGCCGTAAATTCGCAGCTCAAAGTAGATCGTTATCCAGATATATAGTTATTAATACGCCGATGGGTCTGTTTCAGTTCCAATGACTACCGCTGGGTATTTTAGTACTGGTCTGTAGTCGTCATGCCGCTGGTTTTGACAATCGATGCCTCATGTTACGAATTCGGTGACGTCATTTTACTCCTATACCCAAATGACGAGCAGAAACCAGTAGCGTTTGTTGCTGAAACTTTGAATGAACATCAAAAGCGTCACAGTCCGATAGAGGAGGCTCTATCCCTCTATCATTTTCGGATGCGTGATATTTTGTTAGTAACAGATAATAAGCTGCCTGTTGAGATATAGTTACCGACTGATAATGGCATTTTTTTGGCCTACTGATGAAATCAATTTGGTCTAAATACTTTCGAAACAAAGTTAATTTTTGATCCACAAAATTTTACAGGGACTGGCTTTCACTGGGAGTAGGGAATTGGGAAAAGTATTTTCATAGCATTTTTGTCAAAATTATATTTTTTTGGCCTACTGAAAGAACAAGTTTAGTGCAAAAATTTTCAAAACAAAGTGAATTGGGAAACTTTTGTTCCATACAATTTTTATAGGGAAAAATATTTTCCCATTTAACTTTGTTTCGAAAATATTAACACCAAGCATGTTCCCTCAGTAGGCCATAAAAATACAATTTAGACAAAAATGCTATGAAAATATTTTTCAGGGAAAGCCAGAATAGTACCACTGATAAGAACAGCATTAATTCAGTGTCTTCAAAGATAAGCCATTATTCTAATGGATTGTCTTGTCGGTGTACAATAAAATACAACCAAACACATAGACATGGCAATGCAGACGTGCTTTATTTTTTCAACTTCAGACTGATTCATACTCGTTGATTCTACGTTACTGTTGGCAAGTAAAGTTTTGATTAATAAAGCATTCATTAATTCAAGTTTACAAAAGTTTGGTGTTTGATTTAATTGATGAATCTTCGATTAGTGCTAAGACATCTAACTTTCGTATTAGTATAAGAAATTCTTAAAATGGTTTAGTAATTTCGATAAACTTTAAAAATAAAAATGATAAATTATTTATTACAAATATTTTTGAAGGCACATGAAAGTTGTAGTACTAAAATTTTATAAAATTACATAACAGTACGGTGAATTATTACATTTAAGCGTTATGGAAGTGTTTCTATTCAATCACAAACAACTCTCTAAATTCTAATATGAAACGTGGCTAGAAACTCCGGTGATCGCGTAATCACATGTTCAAACTCGAGAAAAGATAATTTTCCATCACCATCCACGTCCCCTTCTTCAATTACCTTCTCGGCAATCTGTTGGTGTTCCTCTGGTGTCAATTCGTTTCGAGTTAATAATATTAAAGCGGCTTTTAGGTCAGACTGTCCGAGGTATCCATCTTCATCAAAATCTAAAATTACGAAAAAAGTTATGAAATTTTTAGGCATTGTAAGGAACAAAACCAAAATATTTACCATATATTTTAAACGCGTAAAACACTTTAATATCCCGTGGTGCCTGCTCACTAAACACAGATAACAAATCTAAAAAATCTTCAAATGTTAAATTACCTTCCCCGTCTCTAGAGAAAGCTTCACAAATGCGGCGACGAAATGGATTTTCTTTCAACTCAGGTAATTTTTCAACGTTTTCCCGTGGCACTTTGAGTGTGGACGCGGCACCGTCAGTCATTTGCTTTGGTACCAAATCGGGGCGCAATTCTCTGAATCGTTTGTGCACTCTATACGATAAAATATATTCGGGATTTAGCAAGTACACGTTAAAACCAGTTTAAATCACTTCTCTTACCTTAATATTTCCTTACGTGTAAAGAAGGTGCAATCTTGATAATCATCCAATTGTCGATCGGTAAATGTAGCAATTTTATTTCCCATTTTCTCAATTCAATTAAATTTTATTTTCAATTAAAAATTTAATTTTTATCCTTTCTCGAGTCCAACTTCTACGGTTTGTTTTTCATTCGATAATAAAGAAAAATTGAAATTAATTTTCATGAAAAAAACTTACACAAGAAAATGGGAAAAACGAAAAATATGTTAAATGGTAAAAGTTGTATACGTAACCATGTAGATATAGAATAGAATATTATTAGAAAAAATTACACCAGGACGCATAGTCACTGTGGTAACGCGAATAACCAGGGAGTGCCCATGGTATAATGTTATAATTTACTTTATTACATATTTTTAATAATCTCACATCATTTTGACTTCATTTAGGGTGCAAACACAATGTGGAACGGTTGCGTGATATATGGAGTGTTGTGGGTGCCGGATGACGTATGTTTAAGATATCATATACCATTCAAGTAGTAGTAGTAGTAATCTATAAGTCATTAAAGTCCCAAACAAAGCACTCGAAAACACGTTTTCTTTAAAACGTGAAAAACATATTCATACGTCAGCAAATCATGAATCGTATAATTTTTTTTAAAAGGAAGGAAAAGTTTCTTTTCACCAAGTTGCTGATAACTTTAAACAAAAGTTTTATCATTCTCTTCGCTCGTTGAAAGAAAACCAAAACAGCAACCATTAATACACGGCAAAACAGAAACAAAAACGGAACAAACAAAAAAAAAAAAGTTTGAGGAAACCAAAAAGTTCAAATCACTTGTTGAGTGTAGATGACAAACGAAATAAAAAAAAAACTTTGTGTTAAAAGATGTCATTTCATATCTGACCCAACTGCTTACTAGAGCGAGGAAAATTCAAGATTTTATCTCAGACACCGTGGTGATAGCGATTTACTTCTGCTGTCGTTTAATTTTTATATTCACCCGTTTGCGATTGGGAGAAATGGAAAACTTTGTAAGGTGGTAATTTGGGTTTTTCTCTTACGGTAAATAAAGCTGTGGATAAGTTTTGATTGTTGGTATTGATTTTTTATTAAATTTGTTTTTGTTATTTAAATTTTGGAACAAGAGGATTAAGATTATTAAGAATACTTTGTAAGGATTAGTTTCTTTTTACTGGTTTACGAAATATTAAGTCTATATACAGTAGAGGTAGAACCACTTTCAATGTGGATAACTTAGAACAAGCGGATAAAATCAATTTGCTATTTTGTTGTAGAATGTTTTGAACTTCACTCTTTAATGAAAATTTGAATGGAAGAATGCTCCGCTATTTTAGGTAAATTCCTTAGTGATATACAAAATTTGATTAATACAATTTAGCTAGGTATGATAAATGTGGTGCAAAACTTGACCTTTAAAGGACCCCGCAATAATCTTATGGAAATTGGGTTTCGTTCAAATTTTCCGAATTTTTGATACGTTATATATTTTGTCATCTTGAACAAAAGTCTCCATGGGCACAAAGCTCCAAATTCAAGATATTTTCAACTACGGAGCTCCAAAGCTCCACAGATCCGTTACAAAACTATTCATTTTTAATACTATTTATAGATGTAAAAAGCATATTTTAATTATTTAAATATATAAGTTTATGTTTTTGAGGTCGCTGAATTCAAATCTGATATCAGACTTGAAAAATTGACCGTTGACAGTTGACAACTAAGAGTCTTCAATTAGCAAATTGCATCCGATTTTGTTAACAAAATTGCTCATTGTTCTTCAAATTTGCCTTCCTTACGGTTAGCCTGATGGGAGATACAAAATTTTTTGTCTAAGATCATAAAAATTTTAAAATAAAAAAAATTAAATAAATTTTTAAACATAAAATCGGGTACGTTATGGTATCAAAATCAAGATACATATAGTTGCTTTTGTTTTGGATGGTCAGGTTGACCAGCACTTAAGTACAGTAAACCTTCGATTACCGGACCCCGATTTAACGGACCTCGTCGATTTAACGAATCTCGATTTAACGGACAATTTTTTTATTTTCCATTTTTCGGCTATCGATTATGATGGGTGTGGGTATATGTTGGATGGAAATGGGATTCTTAAATGATTTTTGAAAGAAATTCTGAAATATGGCCATCTGGGACGGAACTCGTTCAATTTTTAATCGATTATGATGGGATTGGGTATTTTGGATGAACATATGGGATTCTTAAACGATTTTTGACCATATTCCAGAACTTTTTCGAAATCCCATGATAGAGGGCCATATTCCAGAAATTCATTCAATAATAGTTTAGGAATCCCATTTCCATCCAACACACCCAATCCCAACATGGCGATATTCCAGAACTTGTTCCAAAAACTGTTTATGAATCTCATTTCCATCCAACAAACCAAATCTCTTCATAATCGGTTAAGAGATAAACGAGTTCTGTCCTAGGTGGCCATATTCCAGAACAAGTGCACAATCTATAGTCGATTAAATTTAAAAATATTCGGATTTAACGGACATTCGGATTTAACGGACTCCCCCAATTCGTCCGTTAAATCGAGGTTTTACTGTACTTAATTCTTTTATGGAAAGGAACGAAGGCTTATTTTGATTCATTCAAATTTGACAGTTGAAATACTTAGTTTTATAATAGGCATATCCGTCACGGATCGTATTTTACAACGTATTTTACGATAATGTTGTATTTTCCGTCCAATTTCATAATAGGCCTCCTGGTCAGATTCATAATGTGTACTATGAAAAGCCTTCGGGTAATAATAAAAAGTAATGCCATTTGGTATTAGTCTCAGGCAATATTAACGTATACATCAAAAATGTGTCAAAATGTCGTTCGTAACGATAATACCTAATAGAGAATATAAAATTTGAATGTATCCACAACAATTAAAAATTACATCTATTGTCCCAAAATAGATGGATATGGTGGTGCAAATAAAACAATGACAGTAAAATTTTTACCACGTCAATTAAAACAAATATAAGAAGCGCGTTTTATATTTTATTTTTATTCAATGTTGATAAGATTGCTTTTATTTTGTTATATGATTTAATTTTATTATCATCAAAGTATAATAAACATTGCTTGGTAAAAAATGCTAACATTATTAAGTTAAATTTTCATCTTCTACAAGAAATATCCTTTGATACAAAATATTGTATGCGTAAAATCGAGTTACCTAGCTTTAAAATTATCTTTTGTTTGTCGTACTGTCATGTTCAAATATATTCATAATCATAGCGACACGTTTTGAAGCGGACATATATTTTGATTATCCTATGTAAATACGCAAATAAATTGAAATTTTGAAACAGTAGCTAACTTATATATAGTTAAGAGTTAAATAGAATTTTTGTGATAAAAAATAACAAAATAAAATTTGATGAATATTTTTCAGGTGAAATATTGATTCAAGTTGAAATACATTCTTATTAGATTTGTGTCTTCAGAATATAAATATGTCAGTCTGTTGTTAACATTTTGTTTGTTGGCCTAATTTAGTTTTGACTAAAAATGCCAACAAAAAAAAGATCTATTAGACAAGTTAACACGATAACATCGAAGAAAATGAAAATGACCGAATCAGAACTTCTTCTTCAAAACCAGAACCCGTGAAAAGCGTGGCACGCGATATCAAAATTATTGAACAGAGCTCAAGAATTTCGAGAGCTGGCAGAAATCGCAGTCAGTAATGGAACAACAATTCTTTACCATTTTTTGGGATTAATCGAACATCGTGTGCAAACATTGCTTTTTGCTTAACTTTGCTGAAGAAAGAACTGGAAATAGTTTACTCGATGTTGTCAGAAGAGCTAAGTTAAATTATCTGCAACTGATAATTATCCCGAGTATTTAGAAAATCTTTTGACCAATACTCTGCCACAAAGCAAACAATTTATGGAACGTAATCGATCGAAGAATAGTTTATTTGCGTTTATTTCGACTGGAGCTAACATTAAGCCATAGCAGCGAAACGGTATTACCAACCAAGGAAACCAAGGTGACATTAGAACTAATTTACAAAAAGACCAAAGGCGATACAATGCTCCAACGATTAACGAAGTATGTCAAAGCAAAGATGGACAACCACCGTTTCATCGGGGTATTATCATGTACAGTAAAACCTCGATTTAACGTAATTGGGGGAGTCCGTTAAATCCGAATGTTTTTAAATTTAATCGAGTATAGATTTTGCACTTATTCTGGAGTATGGCCACCTAGGACAGAACTCGTTTATCTCTTAACCGACTATGAAGGGATTTTGTTTGTTGGATGGAAATGAGATTCATAAACAGTTTTTGGAACTGAACCAGAACTTCTGGAATATGGCCATCTGGGAAGGAACTCAGGCGTTTCTTAGATGATTATATTGGGATTGGGTGTGTTGGATGGAAATGGGCTTCTTAAATTATTATTGAATGAATTTCTAGAATATGGGATTCGGCGACGGAACTCGATCATGGGATTCTTAAATGATTTTTGGAAGAAGTTCCGGAATTAGGCCACCTGGAACGGAACTCCATCAATTCTCAATCGATTGTGATGGGATTTTGTTTGTTGGATGAAATAGAGATTCATACAGAGTTTTTGGAAGAAGTTCTGGAATATGGCCACCTGGGACGGAATTCGACCAATTCTTAACTGATTATGATGGGATTGGGTAAGTTGGATGGAAATGGGATTATTAATTGATTTTTGGAAAAAGTTCTGGAATATGGCCAAAAATCGTTTAAGAATCCCATGTTCATCCAAAATACCCAAATTCATCATAATCGGTTAAGAATTGATTGAGTTCCGTCCCAGATGGCCATATTCCAGAATTTCTTCCAAAAATCTTTTAAAAATCCCATTTCCATCCAACATACCCAATTCCATCAAAATCGATAATCGAAAAATGGAAAATAAAAAAATGTCCGTTAAATCGAGCGTCCGTTAAATCAGGGTCCGTTAAATCGAGGGTTTATACTGTATTTTGAATTGGTGTTCATTTATTGAAGATTAGAGAGTGTTTCAATTGGTTTAAATGCCGCATAAAAAGTTAAAAGGTTAAGAATTTATTCGTTGTAGATTTTTTAACTTTTTAACTTTTTGTTTCAATTGGTTAAAAATTTTGACAATTGGATGGTTGCTATTTAACGTAATTACGAACGTATAATAGATAAAAAATGGAAAACAACTAAAATTAATACTATTTCAAAATATATCTTTCAATTACGGTCAGTTTATAACTAAAAATTACGATTTTTATTAAATTCAACCTTCTATTTACAAACAACTGTTTTGTGTCAGCCAAATGTTTCGGATATACAAGTTTTATCAGCTCTTGATGCAGATAAAAAGTTTGACATTTTTCAGAGCGAATCGATTACGCATTGAAAACTGCATAGGAAAAAAACAAAACAAAATTTTAAATCATAGTATCATAGAAATTCCTACGGATTTTCATACAATTAGTAAAGTAAAATTTGTTTTAGATCCGCAATTCTTTATTGCGTTTGTACGGGGAATCATAAAAAACGATTTGAATGGGCATCAATAAAAATTGTCTTGGCTTCTTTGATTGAGAGCAATTTATTGTTTTCCATTTTATTAAAAATTTCGTAATAGGCTCCCTGGACCAAATACGATACATATCTTAGCGGCTGAAGCTGAAGCGCCTATTCGACACACGTAAGTGTCGAATGAAGTTGTCTTTTAGATATACAGATTTGATTTTTGGTATGAAACTCCCGCGTACCTAAGTTTAACCAGCACTGTGTTAAATAAGCAAAGCAAAGTAATTTGACATGTCCACAACTAGATCGTTTGTTCATGATCATGAAGCAAAACAAAATTTGACTTGAATTTTCTTTTTTTTATAAACAAAAATAAAACTAAACTGTAATTTAAACATAAAGTGTATACATCTTTTATTATTAAATAACTTTAAATGAAAGGAAAATTAAATGTTTGTGTATAAAAAATTATGCTAAAAATGAAAAAAAGAAATTCAAAACACATTTTATGTAATGGAAAATTAAATAAATATAATTGTTTCTAACATTTTCAATTTTCATATAAATAATTGTAATAACTTAGATACGATAATTCCGTTTGCTTTAAATATTTCTTGTAATGTGTCGTTGATTTTGGATCCAAATCCATGATTGTGATGTTGGTGAGAAAATTTAAATTATGACTTAACTTTACTAAGTGTTGAGCTGAATCACTGTAGAATGAAAAAAAAAATTAGTAAAATTTATTACATAGGTTTAAAGGTTTACTACCTTTGTTCAATTTCCATTAAATCTTTGTTCGTTACTTTTTGGAATGCTAACATCATTGAGCAGTCGAGTGCAGTTGCACCAACTAAATATTTCTCCATTTTATCTAATTTATTTGTCATAAAATCATCTGCAATGTTTACTTGCTTGCTATTTATCGATACGGAATTTTCCGTGCCAGTTCTAGTAGGATCCCCTGCCAGCATTGATGATGATGATGAATTACACGATCCCTTTACCAAATTTTTCCACTTCAATAAAATCCCATTAATGTATTCATCTAGATTTTTGGTGTCATCGAAAAAATCGATCTCGCTTAGGCTAGACTAAAAATAAAAATAAAAAGGTTTTGAAAATATACGAGAACCAGGACGAGAGGATACTCGTATATACTATACATAAAAAAAATTACGTTTAGTCTTTCAATTTTTCGTATTTCCCTACTGATAAAAATGCAATAAATTTTAATCAAGTTTAAAGTAAACAGCCAACAGCCCACACCTTCCTTCATTTTACTTTTTATGATGCGGTATTAAAAAAAAATGGGAACAGTGGACATATACAAAGGGTTTGTGGACGATTTCTCATTGTATAGTTGGTTGGAAAACTATGAGTGTAGTGGAGCACGTTGCACGATGTTTATATTAAGTTGTACGGTGGATAGAAGGTAGAATCAATTAATTTTTGTCAAACTGCATTTTTTATTAAATTGCCTTTGTTAGGAAAGTTTTGCGAAATGTATCGTATTTAATATTGTTAGAAATGGTTCAAGGATAACTACTAAGATGAGACTAACGAGATACAGAACGTATGTACCAAAAAAGCAAACAGTTCGAAGTTAGAGTTATCAACACCAACCATAACGGATACAGACCAGGATGCAAAGTGGATTTTTCATCACCTGATTACATAGTTATGGCCCCTGTTTAAGAGCACAACTCCAGGTCAGTACTATATGCTAGTAAGGATGCTATGCAATGTGAAAGATGGTTCTTGCGTTAAAAGAGTTGAAAACAATCATAAATAATTAACCGAGCTCTCTCCGACATAGTTAGGTAACTAAAAGAATTCCCTTCAAAATGCATCTTAGAATCTATTTTAATCGAGTACAATTGGCAGATATCAAAACTAATCCAGAATCAGTCTAGAAATCAAATTTTGTAAGGATTTTAGTCCAACATCCTAGAATTTTATCCGAAACTCTCATTGTAAAATTTCAAAATTCCATATATCAGGTTTCAATTCAACCATGAAGGTCAACCAATTTGTCAATTTAAGGAATACTTTCCGCTGGTTATAAAATAACAACAGAACTTCTCTTTTGTTATAGTGCTGTCACTTATGGCTGCGAGTAACGTAAGCTCTTATTTTCCGCTGTCTTATACCGCATCCAAATGACCATAATTTTACACATAAACATGTGCCGCACTTGAATTTTGCTTGAGAGGCAAGTGTTGCTTGAGTTTTTTTTCCAATTGCGACAAAGCTTTCACGTGTTTCAACCGGTAGTAATATCGAGATCTTTCGTCAACCAGCTCCATCAATACATTTGCCGGTATTGATAAGGCTACCTAGTATCACAGGTCGCATATAAGCGTTCGAAATCGTCACATACGTATGTTCATATGTATTTTGTACGACACATACAGATAGAAAGGTGACGTTTAAGCGGAAAGATCAAAATTGAATTTCGAAGAAAATATGAAAAAAATGTGGAAGGAAAGAAAATAAAATTTGTAGGATAATTTAATAAATTTACCACACCTCAATAAATGTTACTGCTTTTGCCGGTGGGATGCATATAATAAGGATAACTCTCTCGCACCACCATTTACGTATAATATTGAAAATTTAATAATCTTATTCCGAAATTTATTTTAATCATTACGATAAGGAAGATGGTGACGATAAATTTCGTTTATTAAATTTGTAAATTTACGTCATTTCTGAAGTTGAATTTATAAAAAATCGATGTGTGTGTGTATGATACGCGCATAAATGAACAATTTGGTGAAATTCCCTTTTGCCAATTGAAGCCATCCGTATTTTTAGATAAGCATTACCGTTTTATATGTATCAAAGATTTTCATTTTTTCATTTTATTTTTTGTTGGTGTAAATTATAAATATTTTATTCAATTTTCAAATATAATTTTCGAGATGAAAATTTATAGGGACAAATGATGTACGAGTATATTCCATTTCCCGCTTTCCTTAATGTTATTTATCATCTTTCGTACAGTTTCATTAGTTTCTCTTCCTTCTTCAAGTTTATGTTGCGTGTTTTTGCATCAATATTATAAGTAAAGAAAAGTTTCAGGTAGTATTTCTATGTTCCTGCGGGAGGTAGCGAATGCAATAAATTACTATCTACTTTTTAGAAAGCTTCTTATATAATCTTGACAACCAAGCAGTAGTGCATAGCCGTATATGAAAAAGTTTTTCAATTAAGGTTTGCAACTTTATTTAGTATGTATGTATTTATAAATTGCTGTTGTTCGGCATCGGCTGGACAGAAGCTAAATGAATCGGTCTAAAAAAATGCAATACCAACAATTTCAATATTTTACACTTTTAGGGTCACTGAAATTTCGCGTGCGGCAACATCGTTGTAATACTTGTTGATCATTATGAATGTCATATATAGGTACATCAAAAATGGATGTGAACAATTTTTATTTTAAATAACTCAGAGCCCCGTTATTTGAGAGAGCGATAGAGTATATTATGAGAGAAACAAGCATTAAAACAATAGAATATTCTGTGTTCAAAACAAAATTTTATTTAAATGTCAGTTTTCATCATGTTGTTAGCAAAAGAGCAGCTCCTCGTTTTAAATTTTTTGGAGAAAAACGTTAGTTTTTCAGTATAATTATCAAAGAATGTAAAAAAGTGAAAATCATCGTTGTCAAAACGCCAAATTTCCAATTTACGTAAAATGGTAACGAAACCCAATCCACCGATTCAGCAACATCTGGCAAAACATTTTAAAACAAAGGATGGAGTCATATAACATATTCTAACAAAGAAATTGGTACAAAAACATGCGAAGAAGGTGAAGCGTCACAATATCTCTGCACAAACAATCATCAAAAGACACGAGCGCTCTCTAGCCCTTTATCGACTACTGAAAGGCGATAAATGTGTAGTGTGATTTATTAGTTATTGTTAAACTGAGCAACAACGAGCACTTTGCGTTTTAGATGGTTGTACAACACAGAAGCTTTCAACATGAACCGAGCCGGGTTCAGAGTATTATCAGCACTTTTAAGCTTGCACAATGAGCACAATGTACTTTAGATGGTTGTGCACCATATAAACTTTCAGCCAAAACCAAAACATTGTCAGCCTTAATCGAACAAGAGTTTTTGAAGTCGGATTTATTAGAAGCTTGCACAGCACAATGTACTTTAGACGCTTATCGGGAAGCAAACCTATGACAAAACAGCACAATGCATTGTACATCATTGTGTGCTCTCTTTCGGGGGCATTGCGTACTATCTTTGGTTTGATTTTGGCTGGCTTCATATGGTTCCGAGTGACATAGTTATGATTCCGGTAGACTGTTTTATGGTTCCTGCAAGCTTATATGCAAGTTGACAATGGTCCGGCTGAAAAAACTCTGATTCAATCTTGCTGGCTTTAAATGGTCTGAAAAATCAAATAATACAATTCATTGTGCTATATGTGGTGGATATCTGTGTACTGGTGATGTTGAATGAAGTTGAAAAGTATAACATTTACAAAAAAAACGACAAAGAATTAAAAGATTCAAATAAATTTAAAGATTAGTTTTTCAAGAAGGGTTGACCATAAGTAGCCATCTCCACTACCGTTTTCTACTACAACCAACTGTTTTATTAAGAAAGTTTTGGGCTTAAAATTGTTTATATAGATTACTTATAACTAGTAAAATTTTTATAGTTTTGGCTATTCTCCTGAATGGGGTTTCCAGCAAGGTACTTCCATATAAAAGTTATTCAGTTTTTGACGACAATTAATAGGGTCGAAAGCAGAAAGGGGCACCAACCCTTTAAAAGCACTATTTGTCCGTATCTTAAAAAAATTAACCCAAAACCGATAAATAAACAAGGTGTCCTTGAAATATTTATCTTTGTATAGTAGTGCGAGAATCAGTTGGACCAAAAAAAGAGTGAGTCCATTAGTACTCACAAGGAGATGTGTAAACATGGCGTGTGTATAGTGCGTGTGTACAGTTTACTTTGAAGGAAGAAGGAATGTAATTTTACTAACCATAGTTTTTCATTTGTTTATTATCGTTAAATTGGTCTATTACTCTTTCGGTATAATCGACGCAATTGGATTATGGTAGCTAAAATAAGATATTATACTGTCGACTCTAACTTTTCTAATTTTCATTGAAAAACTGCACAATGGTCGTTCCGTATCTCGTAGTAGATATATTTCGATCTGAGTTCATGTGCAAATCGAATTCGTCTCGCAGGACGTTTATAAGTGGTTCAGCTTGAGAAACAGCAAAATTAATATTGAAATCCCCGCTCATAATGATCGGCAAAAGATCATAGTCTCCTTGGAGAATTTTTGAAATTCTTTTAGATATGGAGCAAGGACGAAATGTATGAATTTCATTATGTCTTCGACAGATTTTTTCGGCGAAGGGAATGAAAACTACAGAAAGCATCTTATTCCCATTGAGAAGCTGAAGTTCAGCCGTGTATATTTTGTTAATGGGTTGTGTTGTTACCCTCATATCATTTGTTAGTCCAACGATGACTTCCTTATGCGAGTTGACTGTATAAGTTCAACTTGTATTTTTATATATTGCTACTCCGGCAGCCCACTGAAAATTTCTCTTGAACTGAACGCATCATTCAAAATTAATAATTTAAGCATGCTCGTCATTCCGTATCCAGATCTCGGGAAGCAAGAAATTTGAGCATCCGTGCGTGACTGTATCAGTTAGGTCGAGGTGATGTGACCTGAGACTCTGGCAGTTCAATGTTAAAAACCAGAAGTCATTATTATCTCGTACAAAATTCGCCATTACAACCTGAGCTATACTTAGTGGATTTGTCGTGAGGCGCAATAGCCCATTTTGAAGAAGACCCATTGGGATCTCATTTTTACTTCGAGACTCTTTACTCGTAATAAAGCAATATACACAAGTTGTGGACTGTGTCTTTTATCGTAAGAGTATATACTGACTATCTCGTTATAGGTACCACCCTGTGATGCATGAATTGTGGTGGCACATGCAGGTATGACTGGAAAATGATTACGCTTAACATTAATTGTCAGATTGTTGTTTTGATTAACAGTTGAGCTTTTTCTAGAAATGGGCACTAAACATCGGTCGATATTCGTTTTCTGCGCCCATCCAGCTTTAAGCCGCCTGAACTTCTTGCCTTGTGAATTTGTACCGAAACCCATCCAGAGTCGTTTGACATTTTTTACTGTTGACGTTTTCATCGTTCTCGTCACCTATGACAAGTGGAAGTTCGTACGGCAAAATATTTGTGTCCACTATACTCATTTTATGGATCTTTTGACGGAATTGCTACTCCGGCCGTCCACTGATCATCTCTCTTGAACTGAACGCGGCATTCAAACGTATTAATATTAACATACTCGTCATTGTGCAGACAGGTCTTGGAAAGCAAATGAATTGAGCTTATCTGCGTGACTGTTACCTGAGACTCTAGCAGTTCAATGTTAAAAGCGAGGCGTCATTATAACCCCATTTAGTAGAAGACATGATCATTGATAGCCGTCGTGACGAACAGCTCATAGAGACTCGTTACTCGCGTGATAAAGCAACATACACAAGTGTTGTCTATGTTTTTAATCGTAAAACCATGTAATATCGTAATTGTAATACGTATTTCGTATCGTAATTTTTTTTTGATTTTTCTGATCGTTGGAAAAGTTGATGGTTTCTATTTCATTTTCTAAATTAGTTTTTTTGTTTTCCCTACTATTATACATATACAAGCAAGACATGTATAGTACAAAACTGTTTTATTGAGTTTGTTGCTTTTTTTCAAACGAAGTAGGTACATACGTCATTTCCGTTCGTTTCATTTACAAGTTTACTCTAATACAAAAATTTTTGGTAGGCGCGAGCAACATCAAAAAAACAAAAATATGTCGAGGGACCACTTTGATGACAAATGAAGATGTATTTTTTCTGAACCTGTAGGCCGCCATTTTCGTGAAAAAACAAAGTGCAATTCTAAACAATTGGTTCCGTTTTTGCAATGGGTTAAAATATATAGTTTTAATAAATAACATCACTGATTCAAAGTTGTGATATTAAAACATTCTCAATTTGGAAAAAAATCGACTTATAGTATATTTAAGGGTCGTGAATTATTCTATGATTCTAATTATTTATAATATTATAAATGACATTATGCATTAAACCACGTACAATATCGATTAAATAGGAAGTTGCGCGCATCCACACGAAAATAAAAATTAAATTATCGTTCATAATCCAATACTGATTTCGTTTCACTTAACCAAAACTAAATTACAATAATAAGTTACATACAATATTATTATTAAAATTCAATTGCAATGTAAAAGCTGGGAAAAAATTATTGGCCTTGTACGAGTATTACACATAATTTTAATTTTAGGTCTGATTGAACGGAAAACCGCATCGAAAATCAAATTTCTCTTTGCTGCACCGAAGCGAATTGTGCGATTATTTTTTTGTTGTTTGTTACACTTAAAATGTTAAAAGATGCATGCGCATGCATAATACTTACTTTGGCTAGTAATTGGAGATGAAGAATGGTTTTTAGTGCACAGTTATCATTCAAATTTGAACAATTGTCGTTACTGGAACGTCGACACTTTTTGCCATACCGCTCGCCCTTCTTACCGCTACTGCTATCATTAACATAATTTTTTAATAACATTTTTCTCAACAGTTTAATAAATAAATTTCTGGAAATACATTTTAATAAGTTTTGGTTTTATATGATTTTAAATTCATCATGCTTACAATTTATAATCATTTTCATCTATAACATCCTCATTGGCACCATCGTCTTCATCATTACGTAAGCTGTTCCGTTTGTTACTTCCAAATATTTCTCTAACAATTTCATTAAAATATTTTATCCTAATTTTGTCGCCATATACCAGTTCGCCATTTTTGAATATTCTCAAATTATTTTGAGGGGATTTTATTAGACCCAAAATGGCTGAATGCATCCGTTTTGATATCCTGCAATTGGTTAAATAGTAAATACTAGTTTTCTAAGAATGGACAGACCGATTGCCGGATGTGAAGTTTTTAACAGCTGCATAAAATCACGGAAATGTAAATAATACGATGAAAATAGATATTGTTTCTACTTCCTGTTGTGATACGAGTAAACTCCTGATGACCATCAAAATCAAATGTAAATGCAAAAAGCACCAGTGTTGGGTAACAATTCTGTAGGTCCCGAATAGCCACGATGTTCCCTGGGTGAGGTAACATTTTTTGGAATACTATATTTTGTAATTCGCACTATAAATGTGATTTATGGCATAAAATATAAAAAATGTGTTGTGGTAACTACAAAACTCTATATTGGGATTATAGTGTTACTTCAATTATGTGCGGTGTTTAGGGACTATAAATAATTAAATTAATTCTAAACAGTATTTATTAATTAGTGTTAGGTTCAATGCAGTTCGCGTTGCCAAAAAATTGTTTGAAAACCACTCATGATATTTTATTGAGTTATTGACAGGTCCAAAAATTGATAAAGTTAGTTCAAATTTCCCCCAACCGTAAGCTTTGTCAATCTTCTTAAAGTCATGGGAAAGTTAAAGAGCGAAACTTAGATTAGTTAGCACGATTTTGATTTACAAATTATACTTCAACTTCCAAAAAAGACTAGAATATTAAAATGCCCATACAACAAGTTATTTTATAGAAATGTTTTTAAAGCAACTCATCGTCCTCATTTTAGTTAGTTTTGACCAGCCTTCCGAAACAGAAGACGCTTGAAATTCCGGATTTCAAAATTCCAGAAATCAAATCCCTGGAAATAAAAATCTCGGAAACAAAATTTTCGGAAATAAAAATCGTGGATTTGAAGATGTGGATTTTAGGTAGATCGATTTAATAGCCGATTAGAGTGAATGTAATGTTTGTGCAATGAATATGGGATTTTGATATGTTTCCAAATGCCGACTTTGAAAATTGACAATTTGAAGGTAACTAAATCATTTCTCACCCGATCCAGATTGTTCATAGTTTATTCTTAATCGCTTACTTTACGTTTACTGTTGGAATAAAACTTTGTTTGCATTAAGAATATGGGATTTCAATATGTGTTTCAAGTGTGGTTCTGAAAAATGGTTTTACAATATGAGTTTATGATCTGGTTCTAAAAGTGAATGAAGTTGGCACAAATATGACTATATCAAGACTGAATAATTACGATACATTTTTCTCCTAAAGATTTGACCTTCTTATTCATAAGGATGATAGTTATGAATAGCTTGGATCGTAGTGTGTACAGTACCGCCACAGATCAAACGCATCATACACTAACACTCCGAATACCTAACGTAAGAGAAATTTATTCATCTTTTCATCAAAAATTCATCCTTTAATTTACATTTCTCGAGGCACGTTCAGTTAATTGTAAGAGAAATATATGAAGCATCCTAATTTTTAATTATCGCTTCCAAGTTAATTTAATTCATTTCCCGGAACAATTGAAATGGATTTTACCTAAAGGATCCCGGGGGCCAGTTTGAGGAGCCCGAGCTGAATTAGAATACTTGACCGAATTTTGCTAAACCGGTTTAACTAATCCACAGTTTGTCCAGGTTGTAACGCATCTAGAGCTAGATCTAGAGCTCTTTACTAAAATACACAAATTTTCGAAAGTTGACCTCTCCTCCCCTTCCTTTAAACGGCATTAGACTTACTTTTGCTGATAAAGATTTTTTCTTACTAAGTTGGAAGCCGAATATTTTTGTTAGAGTAAACAAAGTTGTTGTTAAATTATGAACGCACTCCATATTCTCATCTGTCAACACTATTATATTGAAATACAGTTTATTATTTAGTATCACTCATAAAAACAACAACTGTATTTTTTCGCCTTTTTACTTTTCTGAAATTTAAGCGGAAATGACGATTTTCAACAAAAATTCGGCCTCTGTATCGCCCGACGGAATATACAATTGGGATAAAATTTTACACTTAAGCTTTCTCCACAAATTTGGAGTTCACTCTCAAGTGATGTTTGGCCGAAATCGGCCCGCCGGAAGTGGCCGCTTCCTTAAGAGCTTTTTCGTTTTTGACAATTATTTTGAAAAGTATATAACCTTTACGGGAAAAATGGAGAGGTGTAATTGTTGTGGCCAACACCCGACTTTATATTACGACAAATGGACATACATCTCGAGTACACCACACTTAAGTTCTAAAGCAAAAATTGAAAAATCCCCTACGGAGACAGCCACTTCCAGTACGCACACCACCACATCTCGCATAGCTCTGCCAATTTATGAAAAAAGCTTTAGTACGATGTATTATTTCGAATAGTCAATCCGCCTGGTATGTGTAGAAGCCGAATTTTGGTGAAATAAAGATTATTTATCAAAATTCGTCATTTCCGACAAAACTTAAAATATGGAAGCTTAAGTATGAAGTTTTAACCCGGTCAATCAACCAAAATTGTCTTTACGCTTAAAATTTGGAATACTGATCTAGTCCGGTATTGTTGCAAAATTAATTTAGAATGTTGTTAGTATAACCGTTTAAGCCGGTTCGAATCTCTGGATTGTGAATAAAACAACTGATTTAAATTGAACACTCACAAATGTATTTCCACAACACAAAAATTACACAACACAAAATTAACACCAAAATCGCATTTGAAATAAGACTCGGCATTCAACATCAATTAACGCCTTTATATACCAAAATATTTCTTTCGAGAATAATCCCGAATGCTCTCCAAAAATTATACGAGTACATTCGATAACGCCTAAATGTTGAACCAAACCAAATATAAAATTAAGCAACTATTGAAATAACCTATTCTATTCTAATCTATGTGTCACCGTAACACTACCCCCCGCCTAAGCCTGTTCGTCCCGAACAGGATCCAGATCGCTTCCTCTGTAGAGCGCCAAGCACTCTAAATGCACCACCTTTGGTTTACCTTTCCGTCCTTTCTGAATGCGATAAATCACGTCGTTCATCCTTTTAATGACAGTTCATCCTTTTAATGACAGACAAAGGGCCTTCCCATGTGATTTGCAACTTCGGTGATAATCCCTTCTACCGTTGCGGGTTGTGAAGCCACACCAATTGCTCTTCCTCGAAGCCTTGATTATTTACTCGTATGCCATATCGAGCTTTCATTCGATCACTTAATATCCGAATTTTCTCCCGTACAAATTGATGCATCTCATTTAGTTCCTCTTTCATCCGGTCGACGTAATCCTGACCACCTTGAGCCGCTGATGGAACAGCTCTAAACTTTAAATCTCCCGATAATCGCAGATTGTTCCGAAATATGGTTTTAGCTGGTGTCACTCCTGTTGTGTCATGTACCGCTGATCGGTAAGCCATCAGGTATATGTTGATCCCAGTTGCGTTGGTTCTTTTTCACAACCTTTGCTAGATATTCCTCCAATGTGCCATTGAATCTTTCCACCACACCGTCCGACTGCGGGTGTAAAGGCATCGTTCTTGTTTTATTGATACCAAGCATCTGACATATTTCTTGAAATACCACCGATTCGAAATTTCTTCCTTGATCCGTGTGAATTTCCATCGGCACACCAAATCTGCTTATCCAGTTATTGACCACGGCATCAGCTATTGTTGTTGTCTCCTGATTGGGTATGGGATACACTTCTGGCCATCTGCTGGTATAATCTATTATTACTAGCACATATTTATTTCCGCTCTCAGTGGTCGGAAATGGCCCCGCCACATCCATTGCAATTCTCTTGAATGGTGCCCCGCCATTATATTGTTTCATAGTTCCACGGCTTTTTCGTGGTGGTCCCTTTACTGCCGCACATTGGTCACATCTCTGAAACCATTCTACTACTGACTATCTACATCCGGATCAGTAGAAACGTTGGCGAATTTTGGCTCGTGTTTTATTAATCCCTAGGTGACCTCCACTTGCTCCTCCGTGATACTCCTTGAGGATTTCCGCCATCCGATCTTTTGGCACCACTAACACAATTGTTTTACTTTACCATCCGCGCTTTCCCAATTTCTTTTTAAACATCCATTTTCTATGTGGGATCTATCCCATTGAGCTCAAGAAGCTTTTACAATGGGGGTTTTGTCGGCTATCATGCCCCATGTAGGCCGGTGTTCCTCTTCCTTATATGTTCCAAGATGGATGACAGATCTGCATCCTTTAATTGCTTCGTCCTGATCATTTCATCATTCCATTCCTCATCAGGTAGCGCTTGCATAAGGCGAATATCGATGTTTTCCATACCCTCCTCACGCCCACAAAGCTTGCATTCCACGAGATGGCGATCTCACTCGTTTCTTCTTAATCTTCAAGCAGTCCCGTGAGATGTGAACCATCGTATCACACACCTACCATTTAACCTTGCCATTTCCATTTCTGAACCTTGGCGTAGCCCACTCATTGTCTATTCTGGAATCGATCTCCACTCGGCGAATTTTCATTGCTGGTTTGATGATGGCCTGAGCAGTTTCGTTTGTTAACGCACAAGCGATGGTTTCCGTGAAAGTTTCCTTATGTGACAACATCGCCGTTCTGCGTATCGCAGGATCTCGAATAGTGTCAATGAATACATCAATTTTAATTCGCTCCATGTAGTCGGCCGACGTATTTGAATGTGCTAAATGCACGAGCCGCTCAATTGCCGATGAATATTCCTGTAGCGATTATCCTCCTCTTTGATATAGAACCCATCAATTCCATGCGATATATTTCTCTCTTGTGGTCACTTCCATATTTTCGATCCAGCGCCTCCATAATTCTGATGTAAACGTTGCGTTCTTGCTCGAGAATCATTTTTAATGTTTCCGCCGCTTCGCCTTTAAGAGCCACAATTAATGCTTCAACACGATGTTCTTCATCTCATTGATTTTGCTTCATCGCCGTTTCGAGTTGGAACTTAAAAATGAAGGAGGTTTTAACTTAACTGCGTTTACTGTCTGGATCAATTGATGTGTTGTTCCATTCGCCTTGACATCTTGAAGCTCCTTCTCGAGACGTTGAACTTCCGTTTGTAGATCTTGTTTAACCGTTTTAATCTTTTGTTGTAACCTCCCCTTTAACATTTTGAATTTCTGTGTGTAATTCTGTTTGCAGTTTTTCCACTTCGCCGTGTAGTGTAGAACATAACTCCAGAAACCTCTCATCCATTTTCTTTTGACCATCTCCTATTTGGTGTATAATGTCCGCTCCTTGTTGCTCCATTTGTACCACCTGCTGTTTCATTTGATGTTTAATTTGACCCAACCGTTGTCGAATCATTTGATTCATAGCAGCCATTAACTGCGATAAATTGAAACTTCCAGATGGGTTTTGTGTTGTTTCCACCACCGTTTGTCCGTCCTCTTCTTTCTTGTCCACACTAATCTCATCCATTTTCTCCTCTTCGAAATCATACACATCTGAATTTAAACCTTCCTTCTTCATGGCCTCACACAGTCGCTCCACTAAACTAGCTTTTGAGCCTTCACTGGCCAAACCCCGCTGTTTCAGTTCCTTCTTTAATTGCGGAAGCTTTAATTCGGAGAGAATCATTTTCCTTATTATTCACAACCCCACCGCTGTCACCAATTGTTACGTTTTCGTCTTGTCACTTAAGGTTCGAATCTCTGGATTGTGAATAAAACAACTGATTTAAATTTGTATACACACAAATTTATTTCAACAACACAAAAATTACACAACACAAAATTAACACCAAAATATTTCAAATTACAACACACTATTTAATTATCGCTTTAATAATCGCTCTATTTAAACTTCACTATATCGCGTTTGAAATAAGACTCCACCATCATTAGAATAATCCCGAATGCTCTCCAAAAATTATACGAGTACATTCGATAGCGCCTAAATGTTGAGCCAAACCAAATATAAAATTCAACAACTATTGAATTAACTTATTCTATTCAAATCTAGGTGTCACCGTAACAATACTTTTAAAAAGACAAAAAACAAAAAAGCTCCTATGGAAGCTGTCACTTCTGTTGAATCAATTTCGGCCAAAATTCCCAATCTGTGGAAAAAAATTAGTTATGAAGTTTTATCCCGATCAATCAGGCCACCTGGGCTGTACAGGAGCCGATTTTTTGTTGAAAAACGGTTTTTTTGTCAATAATTGCCATTTTCACTTAAATTTTGGCGTTTTGGAACGGTATTATTGTTGATTAATTTAGAATCTTTTAGTTCATAATCGTTTTTCTTGTGAATGCTATACTTTTCAAAATATTTACAGAATCGAAAAAAGTTCATCTCGATCAGTCAAATTGCTTGGGCTACAGAGATAGATATTTAATCTGCACGACACCATGCACAGCCACACACTGCTTTTTTGACTTCGGCGGTAGAAAATAATTTTCTAAACCTTAAATGACCAAAATTCGTGGAATAAAGGTTTCGTCCACGCTGAATTAATTACCCATAAACCAACATGAGAGATCGTAACAATATTTATATTTGTATCTAGGGTTTCGTAAGTGGCTAGTTAAATTTTCGTGAAAATTGTAGAATGGAGGTGAGTGAAGAAGAATTGAGTGCCAGAAATCGTTTGCGACAGCTGCAGGTTTTGAAAAAAAATATTTATGGGGTTCTCTAGTGGGGCCCAGGTTCTTTTGTTTAATTAATTTTTCTCTTACCTCAAACGACTTTCATAAAAATTGCTGGAAGTGGGTGTTTCAGTACCACAAATCGATTACGCAGGGTTTATTTTTCGGGAAAATTCGTTTAGGAATATTTTAAATCGACGTGAATATTAGTGAGGGGGTTTTGAGTGCTATAAATCGATTTTGATGAGTCCATTTTCCGCAAAAATTTGTTTGTGAGGTTATTTGGTGGAGGCCAGATCCCTTTTTGAGTGTTTTCGGCTCAACAATTTTGAAAAAAAATTGGTGAGGGAAAGAAGTCCTCCTGTGGAGACGTTATATTGAGCCATGTTGCACCAATGTTGCGGAATGTTTCATCATGTTTTATCATGTTGATGCACCATTTTGCGATATGATCCCACAACTTTTATCTCATTTCAACATGTTGCGCCATGTCGTTTCTGTTAATTAGATGTTTTGTGTTACGCTGCATCATGTTTCCTAATGTTTTACCATATTACTTTGGTTGCGTTGTATTACAGTTACGTTAAACGTGTCGTATCAAAAATGTTGGTTGTTACGAGTTACAATAATGATCTGTATTAATCGTTATATTATTAATGTTTTTCAGTAACTGATCTACTATACTTGAATGCCATAAAATTTCGGGAAAAGTTACTTTAGTGAGTCCTCCGGTGGGACCTGGGTCAGTTTTATAAATTTTTTGCGTGTGTTCGACCCGATTTTGATAAAAGTAGATGAGATGGGTTTTCAAGTTTCAGGAATCGAATGCAATGGACCCTAAACTTGGGATAACTTGTTTAGAGGTTCTCACATGGGGCCAGCATTATCGATGTTCTTTTTAGACAACCAAAATATCGAAAAAAAACTACATTAGTACCGACAATACATTTCTGTTGAGTATGGAACGGTCACAAGAATTTGGTTTATAATTGAAGACAATTCAATATGTTTATAAATTTATTGCGAGGACGTTCTGAAAATTTTATGTGGGCCATTTCCGTTATCCTAACCAGTGTAAATCCTATAATGATCATCGTTTCATGATGTTTACAATTTTTTTTTCTCTGAAAATAGGAAACTTCACATCGGCGGTCAACTGGCAAATAATATGATTTACTCGATACTAACCCAGAAAATAAATCGATTGGACAATATGTACTGGCTTCCTTGATTGTACCTTTACACATTTTTAAATATTGCATGCAGCAGTAGCGACACTTGGTAATTTTATCAAAATTCTTTAAATATCTTAAATTCTTAAATAGTTTTGTTTCAAAATTGCTGTCATCCAAAAACTGCCAGCCCTGCTTTGGCTTGATTTCAATACAATAGGTATCTGGCAATTTCTTGTTATGATCAATACTGATGATTTCGGTTAGATCAGTCTTAATAGTGTTTCGGGTTGAGCATGATGATGAACATGTGGAATCTGTAGTCGGGGGTACCTGCGAAATATTATAACATTTTTTTTGTATTATTGTGCTCGACCTTCAGAAAGGACGAAAAGTTATTAAAAAATATTTAAACCTCTTGAAACCTTAAACATATGTATTTAGTTGTTTATTTATATATACCTGGGTACGTGTGTTAAATCCCGGAGGTAGAATTTTATTTGGTAAAAATGCAACATCAGGATAAAGAGTACCGTATTGGTATTTAATTTCTTTGTCTAATCTATCAGCTGCGAACAAAAAATAAAAATAAAAGATTGTTATTTAAAAGGAAAGATCAAAGGGAATAAAAATATTTAGGTAAAAAAAAATCCTGTCTGCAGGTGTTCCAAACCAAATCATTCTCATTTTAGAAAGAAATACAAATGCATATTGGAATGCTGTACGTCTTCGATTGAATTGAACACAAAAACGATGTTATAAAAACGAATCAGCCAATAATACAACAACGACAAAGAGTGTATATGTGGAAGTAATGGAAAATTCTTGCATGTCTAGAAAAGATAAGTTAGAAAATTAGTTTGAGACATGTAATTATTGTGTGTTGTTTGTTGGGTTGAAGCCAAAGTGTTTTTTTGCTCGTTTCTCGTTTATCGCACAGACAGAATTAAACAGCATAGAAACTAATTGTTGTGATAATTACAATTGACACAATATGAACGTTTTGGGATTTGCATGATTCGCTCTTGTGTACGTCTGTTTTAATCATCTTGCCAAAATGAATAAAATAAAATTTTATTCATAAAAGCGATTAGCATTTGGAACAAGTATGTATCTAACTAATCGTATATTTTATAAGCTGAAAGTTTTTGATTTGGTATCAAACACCTGCATAACCGATCGTATGTAATATTTGTACATTACATAAAAGGGTTTTAAATATAAATACATTAAGCGATTAATTAAACATCAACCGTGAACACTCCAAAAGAAGCAGGTGTACACCTCTATAAAATATAATTAATAATAATCTACACCACAATGACAAATTACTACATGCACGGTGTTTACAAGCAAGAATATGTAAGTTATGTTTATGTACATATGTATTTAAACTCACCTGGACGATATTTTAACAGCCATTGATTAAAACTTTTAAAATCACTTATGTCACAATAAACAAAATTTGGTTGGCAAGTGTACGTTCCGCCAATCAGCTCGGTCACAAACTTTGTATATTCGCAGAAATTTTTTAATTCATCCAGCACTCGCTCAGACGTATCTGGAAAGACAGTAAAAAATCGACGTTTAATTAAAACGCAATACAATACTAATTAAAATTAAATTATCATTATAAAACCATTATGATACACAAACACAAACACACACACACATACATACAGAAATTGAAGAAAAATTCGAATTTTATCGAGTTATATTTATTTGTGTGTCGGGATTTTAACAACCGATAAAATTGTTCGATTCCATGAAATTTCGATTATTTTTGGCAATTTCATGTGACTGAACATGAACAAAACCTACATAAAAACAACCATGATAATGGTTATTTATACCTGCTGCATGTAGTTAGGGTTTTACGGGTAAAATTATAATGATTAGCGTATGTATATCGGTAATTATATATGAAGTGTAGTGTGTGGCGATAAATGCAACGCAATTTGTAAATGCAAAAAATTAATTTCCACCTAAACCGTAAAATAAAATAAAAATTGGAGTAAGAAATTAATTTAATTTGATCGTAATTGATTCGCCTGAAACGACGAGGTACGTAACCTTGTCTTGACTCTGATGAATTCCATTTCGAGAATATGATTGATATATCGTAGCAAGAGATTCGTAGATAGATTTGGGAATATCAAATAATTGGGATTGGAAAAGAGTCATTTACTACGAGCTTCTGGAACCTGGTCAAACTGTTACAGCTGAACGTTACCAAGTCCAATTGGTCTAAAAAGACCATTTATGGGCCATGGAAGGTGATATTGCTGCATGCCAACGCTCGTCCACATACAGCAAAACTAACCTAGGAACTCATTTTCTCCGTAGGTTGGTAAGTTCTACAGCATGCGGCGTATTCACTAAACTTGACTCCCTTTGATTACCACTTATTCATTTCGATGCCATCGTATTTGAAAGGCATGTGGTTCACGAAAGTTGAAGGTCTCTATCGCGAAGATATTCATCATCTACCTGATAAATGGCAAAAGTACATAGATAGCAGTGGCGAATATTTTGATAATTTGTCTTAAGAAAGTTGAATTTGACCAAAAAAGGCCGAGTTTAAAAATTTCAATATTTTACCTAACGACTTAGATTCGGGTGCATTTTGTATTTTCACAGAATCAGCATTAAAAAACTTGTTTTACACAATTCTAGCCTGAGAAAAAAAAATCATATGGTATAGGGAGGCCTATTCTTGTATTACTCGCTGTAAACAATTTTATTCAATAAAATATGAAATGTGTGCTAACTGCCCCTCCCACACCACCGCAACAGAGGTAACTTAACAGAGATATGTCATCCTTTGTATGCGTAAAAAATTAAAATGCGTTAAAATTTTAAGGAAAATTATAGAAACAATTTTGCTTTAATTTTTTAATTCAAATAAATTGATCGTCCTTTGATCGTCTGTGACCATAGGTCTCATTGATTTCAGTACAAGGAGTACAAGTGGCATGAGCGGCGCAGTTTCTTCCCGCGAGTTCATGAGAATAACTATGTAAGAAGCTGTACGCTTTTCATATTCCAAATTACTATGTGGTAATATCACGTCCCTAAAGCTAGCAGAACCCATCAAGCAGAACATTACAAGAGGGTACGGATAATTAAAGGCTAATAGTAGGCAAATTAAATGACTATTAAATAATTTTGGGATTCATCCCTTCCAACTAAAACGACTGGTTCGAAAAGAGAAAATTAGCAGAACCTATTTCAAAAATTGATTTAAAAACAAATTCCCCTTTAAAATTTTTTTCGTCCGTTGGTTCTAGAAAAAGCATTAGGTATTTCCAGTTCAAAACTACCAGAACCCAAATCGAAAATCGGACCAAAAGCGAAATTAGGACGCAAAAGTAGATCTAATGACAGACAATTTTAGGCTTATTATGGACTAATCAAATGTCCCGTTAAAACAAAACACACGACGAATCGCACAGAAGTCACAAAGTGGTTCAGGGGTGTTTTACCATCACTTTGATTCGAATCGACTTTGAGAGTTAAATCGAAAAAAGGCATAGTCATGGTGGTATCATTTTCGATTACTATCGTTTTTTTAATCTTGCAATACTTTTTCGAGAATGAAATGTCAGTTGAGTAGGAAATTTTATCATTATCGCGATTCGAGAATGATATAACATACCGCCATTCGACTTTCTTTCAAATTGCGATTTGGAACGATTGGAACAAACAACATGCCGCCCCTGAACTAGTATTTGATGTAAGAAGCAAATCGCATTTATTCACAAGCTCAGAAATCTCTGAGATTTTTGGTGAGAGAGAACATCATTGAATGTAATACAACAATTCTTAAACATATTAAACTATGTGGCTCTGCTGCAGTATTTATTGTAAGAAACCAATCTTATCTAACCACATGATCGGAAAATTCTACGATTTTTGTTATTCGAGAAAGAATATCATTGAGTGTAATACCAAAATTTGACTGTCATGACGTTTCCTGTTTTTTTATTACATCGGAGAGATCAGAGAGCTAAAAAAGCCTTTTCCGTTTTTTTATTTTATCGGATCGATCTCAGATCGTCATTTTTCTATCTGAATTTGTTTTCAGACAGTTCAGAGAAAAAACGTATTTGAAAGATTTAAACAGAAAATATGGTGGACGTAATGGAAAATGCTAATTAATAAATTAATTTGTAATTAAAAATAAATTAATTGTAAAATTAATAATACGCTAATTTATTATTTGTTCGTGGTAGACACCCAAATTAAATTTGTATTACACTCGGCGGTATTCTCTCTCGAATTACAAAAATCGCAGGTATCGGTGTTCATTTGAGAGGAACGTCGATGTGCGGCAGGAGCTAAGACAAGTTCGAGAAAGAGCATTTTTTTTCATTTACAATTTATTATATTTAAAAAGAATGAAATTTATTTATATTTAAATGTACTTAAATCTACTTTATTTATTAAGGCTGCTGCACGACAGTGAGATATTACTCGCACTCACAGTCTGAAGTTAGTAACTACTAGTTTTTGCTCAATAAAATTCGCCTACATTTTTTGACGTTTCCTTTATTCGATTGAAATGTTTGTATTTTCATCGAAAGACGTCTCGCGTATTTTATTCTACAATTATTTTAGAAATATTAAATTCCGAGCCGAAAAGCAGCAAGCCATATTTTTCAAATATTTTAAACGTCAATACATTTATTTAAAATTATTTTCGTGTACTACCATTGATATCCCTGTATTCTAAACTCCAGCTGCAGAAATGAAGATACCAAATCCTGAAATCTTATATGTATGAATTTTAAACGCTTCCATCAAGTCAGTTTCGGCACTTTTTTATGCTAACAGTGATTCAGGGAAAAATCGACTCTAATGCTGGCGAATGCCTCAAATACGTTTTACAAGCGATGAACAACAGGAGCTTGGCAAATTGAATGACAAATACTTGCAAAAAGCAAAAAGGTTGCTGTTTTACTTTTTAAGCAAAATATTTTATATGTGTAGGTTGGTAGTCTGTGAACCAAGTAGCACAAAGATAAAAATATTTTAACTCGCAGGGGAATTTTTATATGGAAAAAATTAAGGAGAAATATTTTCAAGCGTTTTGATTGGTCTAGCGTGTGTATCAAAAATTGTAAATTTTCGCTCGAAGTCGAATGTAAAAACTAACATTCAAAAAGAAATTCAAGAACTAGATATATTTTTAAACATACATAATATATAGATATATGGCTTATATCAGAACCCATTTCACCAAAACTTCATTCTGTAAAATAAAAGGATATAATTGCTACCATGCATTACATCCAGAGAACAAAGCTATAGGTGGATCAGCTATCATCATAAAAGATTATATAAAGCATAACGAAGAACTTAAAGTCGAGAAGCCTTCCATGCAAGTCACAACAATCAAAATACAATTAAACAATAGTAAAACTTGTAGTATCTCAGCAATATACTGCCCTCCAAGATACAATCTCAAACAAGTAGATTATACTAATCTTTTCAAAGCACTAGGAAGTGTCTTTAATTAGAGGGGACTATAATGCAAAAAACATCTATTGGGGATCACGGTTAACGAATGCTAAAGGAAAAGAACTGTTCGCGAACAACTCAAATGTGAGTTTCACTCAGGCGGTACACCTACCTATTGGCCTACGAGTATCAGTAAGACTCCAGATCTTATAGACTTCTTTATTACAAGAGGGATTTCAGATAATTATATCCATATAGAGAACAGTGAAAATCTATCATCAGATCATTCACCAGTTATTATGATACTTAGCCAAACAATTATTATGAAAGAGAGCAACCCGAAATTAACGAGCTTCAAAACCAATTGGGATCTCTTCCAAACACAAATAGAAGACGAACTAGATAAACTCATCCATAATATCCAGAGTGCTGCGTAGGAAAGCACTCCTAATAATAGTAAGGAAATGAAGCGCAATACTAGCTATCCAGAGGAAGTGAGAGAACTTCTTAAATATAAAAGAAAAGCACCGAAGAATTGGCAAAAACATCGAAACCCGGAAATAAGAAGCTATTTATTTGTGTAACAAATTAAAATACATAATAAAAGACATTAAAAATCAGTCAGTTAATAGCACTCTAACTGGGCAAAAAGATTCATTATGGAAACCAACTAAGAATCTTAAAAGACCCAAACTTCAGGTTCCTCCAATTAAAAATAAAGAATATTGGGCCCGAAATGCCTTACCTTACCCCAAACAAACGGAAGAGGAAAATATCACCCCGATAAATAAACAGGATGAACTAAAAATTACACCTGTAACTTTAAAAGAACTAAAATGGGAAATCAAGAACAATCTGAATGCGTATAAGGCTCCAGGATATGATCTTATAACGGGTTAGATAATAAAAGTGTTACCGGAGAAAGCGTTGAGGAAACTAGTGCAGATATTTAATGCAGCATTTCGACTAAGATATGTACCAAGACAATGGAAAGTTGCAGAAGTAATTATGATACTTAAACCGAACAGACCTCCGAATGATAAGGCTTCATATAAGCCAATTTCTCTGCTACCAACATTATCGAAACTATTTGAAAAGGTTCTTCTTAAAAGACTAAAACCAATTATCGAAGAAAGGGATCTTATCCCGTCACCTCAGTTTGGATTTAGGGAAAAACTTTCTACGATAGAACAAGTACATCGAATTACTGATGTAATCGAGAAATCACTAGAAAGTAAACAAATATGCTCAACTATATTCCTTGATGTAGTGCAAGCATTTGACAAAGTATGGCACCAGGGTTTAGAATTCAAACTTCATCGAGATCTTTCGGAGCAATTTTTTCAAATTTTAAAATCATACATATCAGAGAGGCACTTTCGAGTAAAGTATGAGAATGAATACTCCCAACTAAAAAGAATAACAGCAGGAGTACCACAAGGAAGTGTTCTTGGGCCAATCCTCTATCTCCTATATACTAGAGATATACCAACTACAGAAGCAACAATGGCGACTTTTGCCGATGACACCGCAATACTTGCAACAGCAAAGAACATCCATGACTCCACTAGTAAATTACAGAAAGCCACTAACCAAATATGTAATTGGACAAAGAAATGGCGAATCAAATTAAATGAAGCAAAATCAATTCAAGTCAACTTTACAAATCTAAAAGTTGACCATATACCAATAATGATAAACTCGATAGTAGTACCACATGCAAACACCGCCAAATATCTCGGTATGACTTTAGATGCTAAACTGCTGGCTCTTAGGGGACAATCTGAACTAGCATTCCATAACAAACTGCTGCTATACAAACAAATCCTGAAACTTGTATGGCCATATGGTAGCCACTATGGGGTTGTGCCAAGAAGACAAATATCAAAATCATACAAACAGTCAAAATAAAATCCTGCGATATATTGTTAATGCACCGTGGTAATAACTACATCCGAAACGACAACCTCCATCGAGATCTAAAGATCGAGATTGTTGCGGATGAAATAAAGCATCATGCAACAAAACACCTACAACGTCTGCACCAGCATGAAAATCTGGACATACGCTGTGTATGCTGACTACCACACCAATAAGAAGACTGCAAAGAACAAGGCCACTGGACTTATCGCGACCAGGAGGTCAGTAGACTTACTGTGGCGAAACATCTGAGGAGTTACACGAAACTGGGGATAATCACTTGATTACGCCGACTAATCAAAATACTTTATTATGCAATGTAAATTACTAAATGGGTGCAAGACTCAGTCGTAACTCGTAATATAAATAAAAAATAAAATTTTATTTAAAAAAAAAAAAATCAATTCACTATTTGCAGTAGAGGAGTTCCAATGAATTTATTGTTCTTTGAAGGAAAACCAATACCACAAATATTTACTCACTCATTCTGTATTCAGATGTTCTATTTGTATGTTTTTAGGTTTTTTTATTTAAAATTTCAAAAATATTAAAAATAATCCCGAATAATTTCTTGAAAATGACATTTTAGATTTAGTCTATCAACAGTAAGCAGACGCTTGACGAGAAGACGGTATCAACAGAAAGAAGACGGCCCGCTATAGAGGCCCAAAATTGACAAGCACGCCCCCACAAAGAGCGATACGAATTTCCTCACGAATACATCAATTGGAGCATCGAGCAATGGAAGTCCGTTCTACTGACGAGACGAGTGCAGAATATGTCTCCATTGTAGTGATATGAGAGGCTGAGTCTAGCGGCGTCTAGGAGAGCGGTTATCGTAGTGCTGTTTGGCTGAAACAGCCTCGTACGGCGGCGGTCCGTGCATGTTTTGGGTTTTCATATCGCTTGAGGGAAAACCATGTTGTTCTCGTACCTGGTGGAGGCCGTTGAGGAGATATATCGAGGACAACATTCTCTTGGATCATATAGTGCCCTACGCTATAGAGGAAGATTTCATGGAAGTTGGACTCGAAATGATGAAATAGCCAGCACTCAATCCAGATATGAATCCAATTGATCATTTATGGAATGAACTGAAACGGGGGGTTCGAGTCAGAAATCCGGTATCACCTAACATCAGTGACCTCACTGATTGCGCATCCAACGCAATCTAGGTGGGGTGTGATCCCCAAGTCTTTGTCCAAACCTTAATAAGATCAATCGGGAACCACATGCAAATCGTTGTAGATACACGAAGGAGCAATACTAAATATTAACCAATACAATTGTTTTTGTTTTGCTTGCATTTTTTGTTGTAATTTAATTTTAAATATCCCCAATATTTTTTTCATAATCATCAATTTTGGTTGCGTTTTCATTCAAAATTCATTATAAAAAAGTACCAATTTTCATGAAAATAGTGCCATTTTAAAGATATCAGACTTTCAAAAAAAGAATATATTTAGTTGCTCGACAGTGTAGTTCAGGGGCCGTATTCTTGAAATCGGTGGAAATTTCCCCAATCGGAATACAATTTGCTTTGAAATTCTCTTTATTATTCGAATTTTTCGTCGGGTACTTTAATCATTTTTTGAAATTTCTTTTCTTTTTTAAAATTAAGAAACGTAATTTTTTCTCCCCTACTACGGGAAAAATTCCGACTGGGTAAATCGATTCGAAATTATTCCCTTAGTAGGGAGACAAATATTAGCAAACTATTAAACAAATTTGATAAAATGATTAAAGTAGCCAGCGAAAAATTCGAATAATAAAGAGAATTTTAAAGCAAATTGTATTCCGATTGGGGAAATCTCACAGAACTCAAGAATACGTCTTCAGCACCACTTCGATCACCTCTGTGCGATTCGTAATGTGCTTTGTTTTAACAAAATCCCTTTTATAAAATTCACTCAAAACTATTCACAAAAATTAAATGTTTTCTACTTACAGTGTAGAAATATTTGTGTTTATTAAAAATTTCCAAATATTATTAAAAAAGTCCAATTTTTGAGTCTTTTTTTCAATTCTAAATACTTACAGGGTACATTTTTAATGGGACCTTTGCTTAGGCCAAAAAAAGAAATTATTTCCTTGTCAATAGATCTTGTTTGGCGTTCTAATTTCGGGTTCGGATCGATTTTCGATTTGGGTACTGCTAACTTTGAAGTAGAAAAGTCTATGTTTTTTCTAGAACGAATGGACCAAAAAAAAAAATTTAATGGGGCATTTAATTACCAAAAACAGTCCGTGGGACGAAGGTGGAGTGAACCAGTAAAATAGTTTTTCCTTTTTTTATTCGCATGTTGCTCGATTTCGAACCATAACATATGCATAATATCACAAAAGATTGTGGCATTTTACTATGCAATTTGACGTTTATCATTCGTCTGAAGTAAACGTAGAAAGGAAATATAAATTAATCGATCTAACGTTTATCATTAAGTAGCCACTGAAACCTAAAGTTAAATAGCATAATAGTTACAGCATCGCTACAAAACCTTATAAATGTGAGTAAAATCCGCAGCGATGACTTTGGTATTTGCATGTCGCCTCATAATTTAAATAAAAGACAGATTTCTGAAAATCGTGCAAAATATCACGTCCAAAATTTATCATTAATTTTGCACGCGCATATAAATTGCTATAAGTATGAGTTGGCTCAAATACTATGGAACATAAAAAATACTATACGTGTAAGACAATTTTATATAATTATTTTAAATTAGTTTGGAGGTAAATATTGGGATACGATAAAATGTGTATACGGTGTTGCACACGTCGATGTCATTTCCAGAAAGTGTATACATCATACACGTTATTTATGATACTTGATCTATTTTTTTTTTGTTATTTATAGCAGCTTCTGAATGTATGTACGAGTCTATAGAGTTCAGAACAAAAATAAAATTATACATTTTTTAACTTTAAAATTCTGCTTCTTGTTTACAACAAATGATGTATAAAAAACTCTAATAACTGCGCATTTTATATATGTTCTGTTTACTTATAACTTACATGTGTGGTTAAATTTTGGTTGGAGCCAAACACAACAATTATCACATGGAGATTCAATGTGTACTCAACGCATGTAATGTCGTTAACTCGTTAGAACCTTTTGAACACCCCACACTATATATTTAAATATACGTGTATTGATAACTGATAACAGCCACAAAAAGCTGATTTCCAATGTACGCAGCAAATAAACAAAATAATAGTAAACGTATACAGTTTGGAGAATCCGATAACTGTACAAAAGTTGTTATACGAGTAGAGTATAGGAAAGGAAATTTACGTCAAAGTTGTATAAATAAAAAAATCACATAAATATGAGCAAATCAGCTGATCATCTTTTCTAATTACCTTGTTTAATTTCCTCGTTATCGGCACAACATATTTGCGTACTGTATATAAAAAAAAACAACAATATAAGTACGGTTTTAGATTACCTTATACGGGGTGATGTGATTCGATACGTGACACTAAAAATCAGCACATTTTTATGCATAGCCTACAACAACAATAGTGAGGTGTAAGATTTCGTTGAAATTTAAGAAATTTTTCCAATGTGACCCCACACCACACCGCACAGCACTAAACTCAGTTAACCTGATTTGATTCTTTTTTTTTTTTTGTTGGCCAGAAGTTAGAAGAAAAGAATTTCCTTTTTACGAAAAAAATTATTTCCTTTTTTATACATTCTATTCCTTTGCGAAACGGAAATTAAAAATTTGTTTAAATTGGGTTTTGTTGCATCATTTGGTTGGATCGATGTCGAATCGTAACTTTACAATCGTGTAAAAAAATATTTTGAACTTTGGCTAAAGTAATTAAACATTTTTATATACAGACACGCAAAACAAGATAATCATCATCATTATCAAAATAGCCAAAATATTTAAATGCAAAGCAAATAGAAACGAAAAACAACAAAACAAAACAGACTAATCACAGGTAACATTATAGACATTTCATTTTATTGACGTTTTGTGCTACAAGACTACAGGAAACTATAAAAAAAAACGTTGATAATAAATTTTGCTTGCAAATAACGATTTTTGTATAAGTTCCTCTACAAATGAATAAAGAATGCTAAACTAACAACAAATTTAATGCTATTAGGATTTGTATGCTTGGTTGTCTAAATCTCCAGAGAGGGGGGGGGGGGGGGGGGTCCGTCTCTAGCGAATTATAGTGTAACGAACAAATTACAAAGATCACAGCACAATTTATCGCCGATAGCATGAAGCACAAACGAAACGGATACTTTATATGTATGTGCGTGTAGTACCATCGCAGTCGAGAGATAAAAAAGCAACCAACAATCTGAAAAGTGTGTAATGTAAAAAAGAAGGATAAACCGTAAAAGAACTTCAAGTTGTTTTTTGTGTTTTTCTCATGAAATTTTATCTGCATTGTTGAGGATTGGGATTTTTATTGTTTATTCATTCATTTAACTTTAAATCCTGTTCATCCTGATTTTTCGTATGTATGAATGTATACAAATTTTGTGACATAGAACACATATCTTGTTGTTTTTAAATTTTACTTAAAGCAGATAAGATTAGGTTTTTTGTAGCCGCGTGTGGGTAACTAAATTATTTTTGATATGGCTAATTTCGTACAACGGTACAACCTAAACGATCAGCAAATTAAGAAGCACGTCGAGTTTCTTATTATATTGTGTAGCGAATTTCAGACGATCGATGGATTTGTAAGGGACCCAAAATCGCTAGATAACAGAAAACCTGGAGTTCCTTAATTTAAATTATATATTATTATAATTGTAAAACGTCTAGACCACCCTTTGTAGTTTCTTTGCATTAAGTATGTACAATTTGTTATTTAGACATCATTACAAAACAATATAAAAACACAACTAATTGTCGTTCATTTGTTTAACAATTATAGTCAACGTGTTGCCATTGCAAATTTTACGTTATGGGGTTATCTAACAGATTTTGGTTTATTTGATACGGACCTAATGCTCACACCTAATTACACAATCACTTTAAATATTTGTTCAACGTCTGTTACTTCGTTCTAGTTTATTTTAGTGTTGATTTCGATTTTCTAGTTTTAGTTTTTGTTTAAAAAACAAAAATTAGACTTTATTTAAATTAATTCACCAATCAATAATCTAGTCAAAGTCAAAAGATGTATGTTGGCTCGCGAAAATATCAAAGACTATACGTCTTTGACGTCTTACGACTAGTGCGATTTTTTTACAATAGGTGCCGCACGAGCCGCATTACCAAATATCACAAACCGCTCAACCGATCATCTTGAAATTTTGATCATGTATAAGTCGCATGTCCAGGACCAAATTTACGGTATTTTTGAAGGGGTTGAGCCTCGGGGTCTAAGGGCCTCGGTACAAATTTATTTAAACTTAATATTTTTTTTAATTCTTTGACTGGAATGAGTTGAGGAAAAAGCTATATGAAATTAGTAACATGCTTCAATCCGAGGGGTCCGTCCCCTAGGTCAAAGCTGCTAGAACATTGATCCAATCGGTTACAAATATTGGATAGGGATTGTATACCAATGAGCAGGGTTTCATAATTTTTTTAAAGGGATCGGCTTCCTGCGTCTGGTACTCCATACAAATATTTAAACAAAAGCTCAAAAATTGCATTGCAAATTAATCAGAGCTATCACGAAATTGTATTTTATAATTATTTGTTTGTTCGTTACTGTTACTGTACTATAAGGATGCAATCGTCAGCAATTGGAAATGAAATCGCCTCAGTGAACAGAAGAGCATAATGTTGATCCTCAAATCTTGTACGAAACGAATTGCGTTATCAATCAACTGAATCGACCAGTCGAAATAAATTGAAGGACTCAAAAAGAAGCTTAATCAAATACACAAATGAAATAAAAAATAATAATACAGTAGATTACTGAATTTATAAAAAAGTTAAAATATATAATTCACATTTAACTTCAGAAAGCAATAAAAATTACTTATTCCAAATTTGTCCACTATAACTACCTTTCCAATCACCAAAATTGCATCTTCCAAAAGAAATACCCTTTGCTATAAATATTTTACGTGTGCAATTAGTTTGAAAAAGTACTAACGTTTGTTATTTAAAGATTGTATTCTATTAGTTTTCATCCTTTCCATTATAGTTAGTCATCCAAAGAAATACGATGTCACGACGACGACGACGACGATTTATTGGGCGAACTACACGCCAATCGCTTAGAGTACGAGCCTTGCGAGCAACTAAGACCCAAGAACGCTCACAACGAATACAAAGTGTGCGGATAAACGTAGCGCGATCACGAGCACTGCAAACGGATGAAGAGCGTGAATTACGTTTAAGTGCCAATCGCATACGAATTGCACAATCACGATTTACTGTCAGTTTATCGTGAACAATTTATCGTGAGCAATTTATCGTAGAACAATTTATCGTGGAAACAATTTATCGTGGAATCAATTTATCGTGGAACAATTTACCGTAGAAGAGTTTATCGTGGGCAATTTATCGTATAACAGTTTATCGTGGACAATTTATCGTATAACAGTTTGGAACTATCGTATCGCAGTCAACTTTTTTGACAGTCTGAGCGACGGTAGCGCCACTTTGACCAAAAGCGAAATTGTTTATAACTAAATATGTGCCTTTGCTTAGCATTTTGGACCTAGCGCCATCTATTGGAATAAAAACGAACTAAAATTTTTAAAAAATACGTTGGTTGACGTGCTAAAAAAATTTTAATAAAAAATATTGAATCTCATTTAAAAATAAATGAACTTTAATATTTTTTTATGAATAAATTAAATTGAAAGTGGGAGTCGCACTGCGTGCCGCACGTAGGAGCAGATTATATACAATCTATTAATGACACCTACGGTCCTCCCCGTAGCCCTGCGGGGCTCTTTAGATTTTAATTTCGGGGGGCGTAGGAGCCGGGATCTTTAATCGGTTAAAAAACTACCGAGTTCCGTCCCACATGGCCATATTCCAGAACTTCTTCCAAAAATCATTCAATAACCCCATTTCCATCCAACATACCCAATCCCATCATAATCGGTTAAGAAACTACCGAGTTCCGTCCCACATGGCAATATTCCAGAACTTCTTCCAAAAATCATTCAATAATCATCCAACATACCCAATCCCATCATAATCGGTTAAGAAACTACCGAGTTCCGTCCCACATGGCCATATTCCAGAACTTCTTCCAAAAATCGTTCAATAATCCCATTTCCATCCAACATACCCAATCCCATCATAACCGGTTAAGAAACTACCGAGTTCCGTCCCACATGGCAATATTCCACAACTTATTCCAAAAATCATTAAAGAATCCCACTAATTTTTTGATACCACGCATAAAACCTTTCTACGATAAATTGTCCACGAAAAACTGTTCTACGATAAATTGTCCCACGATAAATTGTGTCCACGGTTTATTGTGTCCACGATAAACTGTTCTACGATTAAATGTTCACGTTAAATTGAAACACGATAAAGAGACCGTAACCACACAATCACGATCCAGAGAAACAGTCGAACACCGGCAACAATGACTTGCAAGTAATCGTGCACGAGTTGTTCAAAACAGAGAACAACAAATCGTTACGTTTGAATACATTGCATTTCAATACGCTTCGGAAGTTGATTACCATTCACATCCGTTCCTTGAAATTGGATCAATTAACAAAGTGTGTTCCTACTGCAAAGCAATGAAGTACAAAAACGTAAGGCATGTGCTGTTCGAATTGAAAAGTGTCTTTGTCACATTTCGAATTACCACCAGACCCATTAAAATCATTGCTAAACGGTAACACAAACGAGACACAAAATTTCGATTCTTAAATAACAGTTTCTTGTTTTATTACTCATACAGGTGACACAGGCACATCAAGACATTTCTTGGCAAACATTCGCAAATACAATGCGTGTTTCCAAATGACATCTTTTGGTGCTACCAATGTCATCAGAAACAATTACATAACAACGTATAAAGTGCAAGGGCAGGTTTACCATCGCGTTAGATCTCTATTGCATGTTCCAGATGAAGAGCACAAACATTTATAAATCTACTTTATGGGACAGCAATCATACGATGCACAACAAGTAGATCAACACATTTCATTCAATAACGGCGCCAGACGTATGACTGCCATTGTGGCACCCCTACAAACATTCTTCCATAATACAAACGAGATAATTCGAGCCATGAAGCCGCCATGACATATGTACGTACACATATGGATTGTCACTCCGATCTGTTCATAACGTTCTCGTGTAATCCCCTATGGGATGAGATTAAAGAACAATTTTTAACTGGCCAATCACCTTCGGATCGACACGACCTCATCGCACATGTATTCAAATAAAAGTTAAAATCACTGATGGAATTCATATTAAAATATCGCGTATTTGGAGAGACACGTTGCTGGATGTACTCGGTACAGTGACAAAAACGTGGATTGCCACATGCACATATTTTGATTTGTTTAGTGCGCAAAATAACACCAAATCAAATAGATCAATTGTAGCTGAAATACCTAGGATTGACAACTCGATCCAGACTTATTTGAAGTATTTACCAAAAATATGGTCTGCGTGCATGGCAGATGGAAAATGCACAAACAAATATCCAAAACAATTATTCAAAGAAACCATCACTGGTAACGATGTTTATCCACTCTGCGACGTCGCTCAATTGACGAAGGCGGAATAACGACAATAATAAAATTACGAAACAACGACAACAACGTCGATAATCGCTGGGTTGTATTTTATTCGACATTGCTCTCTAAAACATACAAAGCCCATGTTAATGTGGAATATTGCAATTCGGCCAAATCGATCAAATATATCTGCAAATATATCAACAAAGATCGGACACGGCGGTCTTTGCATTGACCAACAGAAACGATGAAATCACGAGATACCAAATGGGCTGCTATATAAGTAGTAATGAGGCAATTTGGCGAATTTTGGCATTTCCATTTTCATCTGAAAAATGAACAGCATATGTATTTCACTGCAGATAATGCACGACATCGAGCAGATACACCACCAGCCACAACATTGACAGCATTGTTCACATTTAACCAAAATGATGAATTCGCTTGGATCTTGTGCTATACTCGGAGGTGTCAAATGAAGTATACATGGAACGCAACACCAAAAAAATTTAAAAGTTGTAGAAGTATAAAATAATTTATTTTCAACCGATGCATTGAGTAAGGCTGTACACCGTTCATCCCAACAATGCAGAATGCTTTTACTTGCGATTATTGTTAGTTAATTGAGAACAGTTGGTGCCCAAATATGTGAAACCTATCGTGAAGCATGCCACAAATCAAAATTACTGGACAATTATATATTATTTTCCATTATTTTGACAACTTGCTTCCCGTCTAATTCGAAAGATTATTGGGAAAAATACAAAGATCAAATGAGTGAAGATATTTTACATCGAGAGCGCACAGCCAGTAACAACGAAAGCATGCAATTCTCACCGGAAGTGTATAACGAAGCGCTAATCAGGATTGAGGACCAGAGTTTATCAATCGTCAACTAGAAATGGTTTCATCGAATCGTTTAGCAGACGATGTATTCGATCGAGATTTGCACAGAGAGCAGCAATTTAATATCAATGAGCTGCAAACGTTAATTCAAACAAATCTGCAAAAACTGACGATACAACAACACAATGCATATAACCACATTATGAATGCGATTTCACAATAAATGGGCGGTTTGTTTTTCCGCGACGCACCCGGTGGAATAGGCAAAACATTTTTGTTATTATTGATTTTGGTGACCACTTTTGGCTCACAAAATAGCATTGCATTGGGTGTCGCATCTTCTGGCATTGCAGCAACTCTTTTGGATGGAGGTAGAACAGCACACTCTGGATTCAAACTGCCATTGAACATGCAATTTACTGAGACGAAGAAATGTATCAAAAATTTGAATAACAAAACCACAACCACCAATAAATGAAACAAGAAATAGGTAACGAAAGATTCGAGAAGAAAATGTACGGAAAGTTTCTAGAGGTACGCGTCAAAGTGGAGAAACAGAAAATTGACCTGGTACAGTCGAATGTTCAGGATGTTGAACAAAAGTTATAGTCCAAGTTACAGAGGTCCAACGACTCGAAAAAGATCTTCTTCGCCTTAAATCAAGTGGAACAACATTGCAGTTAGTTGATTTAGTACATTCGTATAAACTAAAACCACCGACATTCGATGAATCAACTTCGTTTGGAAGATTCAAATTCCAATTTGAAAAGCTTCCCAAAGATGATGCATGAGATGAAGTGGGTCGAGTCATAGTTCTTAAAAGTGTGGCAGCCGAGACATTGCAGTTACGCAGTGAGATAATGAAGGCGCTGGATCGGAAATACGGAAGTGGCCACAAGCGAGAACTATTTTGTATCGAAATGAAGGGACGCTACCAAAAGGTCGAATAAGCTCTTCAAGAGTACGTATCAGCGATTGAGCGACTAGCGCATTTAGCTTAATCAAATATGTCTGCCGATTATATGGAGAGGCCCAAAATGAATACTTTCATTGATGAATTTGGGATCCAAATACATGCAGAGAGGTGGTTTTGTCACCGAAAGCAATTTTTGTTGAAATCATTGGTTGTGGTTTAATTAACGAGACTGCACAAGCCATCACCAAAGTGACAATTTAGGTTCGACGGATTGAAATAGACCCCGGGAGGAATAGTGAGCGACCCAGATTCCACATTTCGACAAAGCGTTCGACCTCGAGTTTTTGCAGATTCACCATTTTACCAATCGAAAAAGTAGCATTTAAAAAAATTTCTGTGTGAGTATGTGTGTGTATACGTGCAGACTAAATGTCTGTGTCCTCTACAGACCACACGATTTGTACGATCGGGATGAAACTTCATAGTTAAGCTTTTTCCTTTTTTATAAATATTTTGAATAGCATATTTACGAGAAAAACCATTATGGACTAAAAGATTCTAAATTAAATTTGCAACCATGGCATTACAAACAAATTAAATCTTCCACTTTCCTGCAGTGTTGCGGATCACGAGTTTATTCCCACTCATTTTAATATCCAATTTATGTGTGAACCTGAGTTGATTATGTTTCGGAATTTCAAAAATCTAAACTTAGTAGAGCTTGAAAACAAATTAATTTCAGATCTTATATTTTCGTATGACAAGAAGTTTAAGGGCATGACTAAGGGACTTAGAAAACGGCATATCAAATAAAAACTAGATCCAGCCTTAAGCTTGAGGGCACTCAGGAAAAATATTAAGGACGAAGGATTACTTAATGGAACAGATAAAGTTGGAAATGATCTTTTGATGCTAATGAGTAAAACAGTACGTTTGTGTCTATGGTTCCAGCTCGGGACGCCCATTCTAATAACGTTAGCGAATATGATGACGAACACAAATTTTATTCTTCCAATTCTATTAATAAATGTTACTTTACTGAAAGTCTGATTGAAGCATTAATGTTCCTTACATCTAATTCGGTAGGTCCAGATGAAATTCCACTTGCCATGCCTAGTAATCAGTGATCCATCAGTTAATGCGAGTGTAATTCCTATTAATGATGATCTTAACCTAATATCTTAATGGACTGTTGATAATAAACTGGAACTCAGCTCAGCTAAATTTTGAGTGTTAGTCTTTGGTAAACTGTTGTTGATTATAGTTTGTTTCCTCCAGTAGCCATCAACTCTAATCCGATACTATATGCACACTCTGTCAAAATGTCAATTTTCTTAAACTGTTTTTTTATTTAAACTCATCACAGAAATTCCTTCACTTCACGCCTGTCCCCATTTACCCGAATTTACAAGATAAGCATGAAGATGGTGACCACACCAAATTGCATTGCTGATTAATCAGAGCTATCCAGAAATTGTATTTTAAAATAATTAGATTGTTCGTTCCTCCAGTTCTATCTAAAAAATATCAAGCCCTTATAAACGATAAAGTATAGTAAAAGCAAAAAGGTTTCCAAGGAGCAGCAGTTGAGGCTGGAATCGCCAAATAAAGAAAAATATTTTAAATTAAATATTTGTCTATCTTTCTAAATATTTTAACAAATAAAAGTTAAAATAATAAAGTTAAAATATATAATTTCGATGTACGAGTAACTTCAGAAAGCAATTTATTATTAAAATTTCACTTTCATATCATTCAATTTTCATTAAAATTTCACATTTTATTTATTAAATATTCAACTGGAGGAAAAGCACTAATCTTTTATATTTAAAAAATTGCACCTTCTACAAGAAATATTCTTCGATACAAAATATTGTGCGTGTGAAATTGGCTTAGTTTAAAAAATATCTTTTGTTTTTCGTAATGTCATTTTCAAATACAGTTGGCGTTGAAACGTATCGAAGTGGGCACATTTTTTAATCGTTCTACCAAAATTAATATTAATTTGTGTGCAGCCGAATGCCCCGTAATTATCGATTACTTTACGATTTTCCAGTTATTAAATATTGTTTCAAGTAAATATACATTTTTATTAGATTTAAGCTTTTGCCAGTTGATAAATGTGCCAATGATTACTTTTTGTTTATAGTTAATGTTTCATGCTTGTTTAAAAAATGCTACCGCCGAACACAGAATTAACAGCCTTTCTTGTAAATGTGTGAAAGAGATTCATTCGTAAAAACGTTGCTATATTATGAAGTTCCAACATATTACACTTGGAACATATCGAGAAAGCAGTGTTTCAGAAGAAAGCAAGGTACAATTATTCCAAAATGTGCTGGAAGAAGTGGTTCTGTTACATTCGGTCGGGTTTATAACGTTTATCCTAATAATACTGAGTGTTATTATTTGAGAATGCTGCTTCATAAAGAAAGAGGACCAACATCTATTCAAGTACTGAGGGCTATCAATGACGAAGTATGTCAGACCTACAGAGAGTCACGTCTTAAATTGACATTAACAAATTGCACACCTTAAGATCCTAATAGTCTTTGGGAAAAGTACAAAGAAACTTTTAATGAAGATATACGTAGACGTTCGACAAGCACGTAGAACAAATCTTGATATGGAGATACGGTTTTCAGCAGACATTTTTACAAAGTCATTTGTCAACTTGGGTTACCAGGACCGACACGTCATGGAAACATTTTCTGTGATAGAGAACCATTACAAAAATAACATTGTGACTTTGATGAGTTACGAGTTTTGCCTTGAGACTCAAAAAAGTCTCTTCCAAGATCAAAGACAGGCATACAATAAGATGGTACAATACACGGGGGAATTATAATTTTAATACATCAGGGGGCACTGGAAAAACATTCCTTCTTAATTTGATACTCCTCGAAATTAGACAGCAGAACCAAATCGGACGCACGTACATATTCACCTCTGAAATACCAGTAAATTTGAATTAAACAGACAATATTTCTTGCAACTTAGCTGGAAATTTACAATCAAAAAAAAAATTAACAGTTTGGTGTGGTTTATAATCTGGTGGAGTAATTGGACCATATTTTATTAAAAATGAAAATGGCGTAACAGTTACCGTTAATAGAGAACGCTACAGACACATGATTATTGATTTTTTGTGGCATGAATTAGATGATTTCGCCTTGAACGAAATGTGATTTCAACAAGGTGATGCAACATGTCATACATCTCATGACATGACAAAATGAATTTATTGAGAAAAATGTTTAATGACCGTGTAACCTCCAAAAATTCCGATGCGAACTGGTCACCAAGTTCAAGCGATATAACTCCATTGAATTTTTTTCTTTGTGGTTATGTTAAATCATTAGTTTACTCCAATAAACCACAATCATAAGTGCAACTAAGTGCTGACTTATATGAAAAAATGCTCAAAAATTGGTATACGAGAATAGAATTTAAAAAAAATGCAAAGGTATTAGTATATTGATAATGCTAGTAATGTAGCTATGGAAATCTATATCTAATAAAAATGTTTTAATTTTTGTGCAAAAATCAAATAATTTCCACGAAGCTCAAAAACATATTGTTGGTTTTAGTTGTTTGGTAATGAAGCTATCCATCCCCACAAATAGGATGTCAATTAATGACCTTTGAAAAAATGTCAAAATGTGGTCACTTCTCTGCAATAGTGGGAATGCGTTGCTGCTGTTACAGCGACATCGATAGATTTCTTGCAAAATATCCGAAGTTCGGAATAATTCTAATTTCTCCCGTGCAATGCCGGTGTAATTCAGCCGATTTTAGTTATAATTTAGGTAAAAACCAAAAAAAAGTGATTTTGAACCAGTTTTGTCAGTTTGTGGCTGCGTCAGGTTTTATAATTCTTTGAACGCGAGTCAGGGTCCTGCTAACCTAAATTTACTAGTTTTCTGAACTAAGCGTAGTAAGTTTTAGTGGCGTAATTTTAGCGACCCCATATTTATGTACGATATAAAATACGTTTTTCTAGAAACTTTCATGATGCTTGTAATTCCTTAGGCAAGAAGTTTCGAGCACATTAAAATGTAGATCTAATACTTACATATACATACGTAATTATGTACATATCTTTATATGCTTGTTGTGTGTCTTACAATATAATCCAAAACTTCGAGGTAAAGGTTACACACATTAAAAATTTTTACAAGACTGAATTTAATAAGATTTTGATCGTTAACTAACGTAATAAAATGTATAACCTAGAAAATAACATTAAGATGTTGACTTAAGTAAATAAAATATTTTTAAGGTGGCAAACAGAATGACAATGTTTATTATTCATCCATTAAGTATGTCTTAATACCATAGCAATACCTAATGTAGGCACCTAATATATTTATACCCCAAATACCCCTAGTTACTAGCTTAAACCACCAATTACGTGATGGTGCTGGATGGGTGTGTGAGAGCACACAAATTGATTCTATATTTAAAAAATAAAATTTCATAAATAGCTCCGAAGTTTATCGTACGTGGTAACGTTTAAAATAAAAATATTTATTTATTTATGGCAGAGGCAGTTTGTAATGTTATACGAGCAAAAATTCATAACTCACGTGTCTAGTACAACGTTGTAACCACTTGTACTAAATTAACTTTTTCTAAATTGAAAATAAGAAAAAAATTATTTTATGCTTTCAAAATGTAACAAAGAAGCTTAAAATAATTCGGAATCTATTGCACGTAGCAAATCCAGATGGAGAGGTCCACTTTAAAGTTATTCTGTTTTATCGAAATAGTTTTCATGTTGGTTTGGCGTAACTTAACAACAACAAATCGCCTAGTTGGCTATGCAAACCTTTTCAAACAAAAAACTCATGAAAACTTGTAAACAATTGAAAAACCTTGAAGCATAATAATTGTTTTTGTTTTTTGTTTTTCCATTCAAATAACGTATGCTCTTAAAAGTTGGTTGGTTTATGTAGAAATAAATTCACGTTGCCTCAAGGAGTGTGACTAATGAAAAAATGGAAACCAAATAAAGTGAGTAACTTTTTATTTTCCTTTGTAAAAAATTAGCATAATAATTAAGCCTTTATTTATAAGTCGTACATCTACAATAAAATAAGTATGTTTAAGTTGAAAAGCAGTCGTAGAAATCATAAATGTCAAACAATTTCAGAACGTTTACGTATTTCAAATGCCAGATTAATAAAAAAAAGTGGTATATTGCGTAGAAAGGTGTCTGGAGTATGTAAGTTGCACTGAATAAGTTTTACTCAAAAATCGTTCAGTCTCAATCAGAATTACAATTATCATTAGGAAGGTTAAGCACAATGGTATCATCTGTATATGATGGAATTTTAGCACAAACTCTTCGATATCCTGTTATTGGGACTTTAAAGTGTGCCACTTATGTTATAAAATGAACGAGTTTCATTAAAACATAAATCTGGCAATGCAAAAAAATTTAATTGTTTGAACAAAATTAATATTTTCAGTTCGACGAATTATTTTTAAGCGATGTGAATTTTCTAACAAAAAATAACAGAAAACCTAAATCATATATGTGTTAGTAGCACTGCACTCAATATTAAATTCTTATTGGAATAAATTCAGTGAGTTTTATTACCCTAATAAATTATTCACTGAATCAAGTACAAAAATATAATTTTTAAAATAAAATTTATTTATAACTACAAAATATTAACGAAATACAATAATTGTTAAACAAATAACTAAAAATATAAACTAAAATCCATTGTGAGTTAGTAACAAATAAATAAAAATTAAAGCTGTAAAAGAAATAAATATCAGAATTTTTATTGATATTTTCCACCGTAAATCTTGAGTATTTTATCAATCTGGGCTAGTAACAAGCCTCTTTCAGAGATTCAGGCAAGATACCACTATATAGGTTGAATTCACATATCTTTATAGACCATTTTCCGGTATTATTTTTTTCGACCGGAGAACATGTAGTAACCATGGTAATAACAATTTTCCGAAAAATAAAAAAAAAATACTCAAGATTTACGGTAGAAAATTGCTACTAAAAACGTTGAATTTTCTACGCTCGAAAAAACCTTATACCAGGAAATGTTTTCGAAAAATAGGCCAATTCGACTCATATAGTGGTATCTTGCTCCAATCTCTGGAAGTGGCTTGTTGAAAAAAATACTCAATATTTTGAGTGAAAAGTTGCACTAAACAATTCTGTTAAAGCATTAATTTTTATTTATTTGGTTGCTTTTCTCTTTTTTATATACTCCTTGATTATCTATTGTATTTATTAACTTTTTTACATTTTCTTATAAATATTATGAATTTATTTAATATAATTATAATTTTTAATAAAATAAAATATTAACAGTGTAAATCACCAATACTAAAACAATTCAATATTGGAATCTATTTCAATCCAATAAGAACCATGCTTCCGCCATTTTCCAATTAGAATCACATACGTGTACCTGTTATTTTTTCTTAGAACCTTCACAGGCTCGTAATGCAATACAAAGCGATTGACCTGAATAACATTAGAAAGAGTATTTCGTCTCGTCTTAATTTAATTCTTATATAAAAAATCATGGCATGCGTTTCATCTTTCTCTAATAGCGTATAGTTGTCTCTTTCAATAATGTGTTAACAGTGTAAAAACTAACAGATACAAAATTCTGGAATATTTTTATTGGGTTCGTATACATATTGGTGTTTTTTTTTGTTAAAAACCACACATTCATAATAACGTATGGGCAAGAAAATTTAGACAAATTTAAACTGTATAAATTCAATATTTCAAATTTAGGAAACGCGTATTTCAATTCATTTTAAAAAGTTGGTTACATTTTTACATTAATGTGAAAATTAATTTACGTTGGTTCGTTGAGCCTTTCGTACATTTAAAGGTACTCTCTCTCCATATGGCCGGTTTAAATATCGATGTATCGAGTTCCCTGAGAGTCGCTTTAATTTTAGTGATAAGGCAATGTTTTTTGGTTAATATACTTTGCTATACACTTTCCGCTTAAGATTTGCCCAAAAAACCTCTATTGGACACAACTGCGGCACATTTGGTGGATTTTCCTCTTTTGGTACAAAACGAATACCCAAGCGCCGCATTTCATCTGTGCTTGCTTTGGAGTAATGGGCCGATGCTAAATCTGGCCAAAACAGCGTCTGTTGGTTTGCATGGTGGTTTCTTATAAATTTTTTAACTTTTGGTAAACATTGGACCTTGTACCTTTCACTGTTAATGGCTAATCCAGCTTTAAAAAATACAGGTTCCGACATTCCGTTTTGATTTATTGCCAACCACAGTAAAAGTTTGTCTGGAAACTACTCTTTGGGTATGAAATGAAATGAACTTCACCTTCTCATCGATATTACATGTGCATGTGATTCTAATAATTGTCAACGTAGGCTTTGGGTTGCCATTCGATGCCATTTAACGTCAAATAGGTTTCGTCATCTTAAATCACAATCACATTATCTTTTGTTCGCAAAGAATTTTGTACAAGTTTTTTTAAATGTTGCTTCTGGACATTTATTTGTTTTTCGGACACTTTAGGAAAAAAAATTCTTTTCAGAAAAACTTTCTTTTTTCTTTGAACTGCATTTTTATTCTTAAATCTTCTAATTAAATTATAAATTGTGGATCTTTTATAATTTAATTTTAAGAAGTATTTTACAACATCAAAAGTTGCTACCTCTGGATTTTTTCTAAAAAATTATACACGATTTTTCGCCACTCAAATTCGTTTTGAGACATATTTTCGTGGCTAATCTTTCGAATCGACTAATTTTTTCACAGCTTGTTATATACACAATATAAAACAAAATAAAATTATTGGGAATCCCCTAAATAAATAAAATGCGTTTTGTTTTTACTATCGCATTTTGTCCAAATTTTCTAGCCCATACGTTATTATACACAAATATGTAAAGGGTGGGCCATTGAGACTTGTGCCCCTGTGCTCCCGCGGAAAAAATTAAAAATATTAAAATTAAAAATTTAAAAATGGAAAAAGTGTCTCGAGTGCAACTGAAGTAAGCTTCATTTTTTCCACTTTAAGCGTTTTCTATACTTTCCCTAGTCTCAATTTAAAAGTTTATTTTTAAAAACGCTATAAAATGAGTATACGTTTTTTTTTTGTGGAAACTTTTTTTTTTCAACCTTTGTGTCCAATTTTTAAGAACTTTTTTGATGATTTCGGCGCCTATTTCGTGAATAACTGTCACAATGTTATGTTTTAAAGCTAGACTGGTCTCAGGATTATCCGCATAGCATCTATCCTTGACGAAACTCCATAGAAACATAAAAATAAGATATCTTGCCTGATACGATAAGCACACGAGGAAAATGTCTGAATTAAAACGTATTGATGATGTCTGACACGATATGTGTAGGAACTGAAAGGAACGGATACTATAAATCAACCTTTAGGGTTTTAATAAGCAGTAAACTAAGGTTTTGATGATTTACAAATTTTTGAAAAAAAAAATTGCTTTGATATCGATTTTGACGATCAATTTGAACAGATTTTTGAAAAACAGATTGCCTTAAAATGTAGAAAATTTGAGCTGACTATTGAACTGTTCCTGCGAGCCCTAAAGATCAAACTGGTATGCCTATATTTGCCATTTATAAATGAGTAGTATATTTAAATGGAGAACAACGCCCTTATAAAATGGAAAATAAATAAAATAATAAGTGAATTTTGAAATATTGTTTAACATTTAATAATGTTATATTTCTTTTTTGACTTTTGTAACTCTGCTATTTGTTTGGTGAAGGAAAACTTTATAAAGCAAATTCATTAATATTTGATAAAAAAAATTACGATATATTCCTTAAAACAAATTAAAAAAATATATTTCCAAAAAACGAAAAGTAACCCTATTGACACATTTGGCCCTTCGACATATGTGGCTCTTCGAGACATTTAGCCCTTCGACACATTCGGCCCTTCGTAATTTTGCCCTTCGATATCATACCGAATTGTAGAGGCTTTAATAACTATCGCGGGCACGCTGGATGTCGCATCGCTCCCCCCGCTACGTTTAGCCCTCTGAGGGCCTTTAGAAACAAATTCCAGGAGAGCGGGGTTCAAAAACATGTCGAGAATAAAGGAGCAGTTTTACTAGTTTTATTCTAAGTGAATGATTTGAATTTAAAACGGATTTTTTTATACAGTTCTAGAATATGGTCGATAGGGATGGAACTTGACCATTTCTTTACTGATTATGTTAAAACTCTATAAGTAAGGTTTAAATGGGATTCAAAAATGATTTTTTGCTAAAGCTCTAGAATATGGCCATTAGCGACAAAACTTGGCTATTTCTTCACAGATTATGACAAAATTCCACATGTGTGATGGAAATAAGATTCTAAAATGATTTTTTGACTAAGTTCTGAAATATATCGCCCTTTTTGTCCAGATACGCAGAGTTTTGTGAAAAAATCAATTAATAATCCCATTTAGATCGTGTTAAACATAATCGGTTAACAAATGGCCAAATTCCATCTCTATATTGACCATATTCCACAGCTTTATCAACAAATCATTTAAGAACCCCTTTCCATCGCACGTGACGAATTTCAACATAAGCGATTAAGAAATGGCATCCCGTTCCATCCCTAATGATAATATTCCACAACTTTATCAAACATCATTTTAAAATCCCACTTAGATCCCACATGTCGATTTTCGACACAATCGCTTAAGAAATGGCCAGGTTTCATCAGTATCCGCCTTATTCCAGAACTTTATCAAAAACGCATTTTTGGAATCCTATTTAGGACCTACATCTCGAGTTTCAACTAAATCGGTTAAAAAATGGCCTAGTTCCATAGCGATGACTATATTTCAGAGCTTCAAAAAATCATTTTAGAAATCCATTTCCATCGCATGTGTAGAATTTCATCTAAATCGATTAAGAAATGGCGAAATTCCATCCCTATTAGCCATTTTCTAGAACTTTATCGCAATCTCATTTTTGAATTTAGTCTAAAAAATCATTAAAGAGTCCCATTTTCCCATATGTCAAATTTTAAAAATTCAATACGGAATTTCCTAAAAATCGGGATTTTTTATACAAACCGGGATTTATAAAAAAAACGGGATGTTGACAAAGCGGGATTTTGAAAACCGGGATTTCGTTACAGCATGCCTCTATAACAGTCGCCATTGTCGGTGACGTGTTTTCGAAGAAAAATGGGCCAACAGACAGTTCTGCTTGTTTACTTAGTCCCCGAGATGGAAATGCACTTCGCCTGAAAAGGTGATTTTTCGACCAAAATCGACGTAATTATGAAGCTGGTTTGTGACCCACGTATTCTCCTCAGGCTGGTGCGAGTAATGGCCAGTTGCTGCTATCGGCATCGAGTTGAGGTCGATGGATTCTGCCCTATACTATGGACCACAGCCGCAATCTCCTCGGGTGTACGCACTATCCGAACTCGGAGACCACTTCTGTTCCGTTTGGCTCTCTTTCACGACCGATATTTCTTTTCAAAATTCGCACGGTTTCGGCTACACAACACATGACTTTGGAAATAAGTCTTCAACATTTCGAAACGCTCCGCTAATATCAGACTGATGAGCTTCGATGCAAAAAAAATCGAAATATGTAAAAGGAAATATGTGGTCCATAGTCCGATTCGGAGGTGGTCCAAATACAGAGGTGTCTTGTTATGACAAACAAGCTTTACAATAATGGAAATGGTCTGATTTACAATTGATCGGATTAAAGGGTGGTCCGATTAGGAGGTTTTACCGTATGTAGTATTTCATAAACTGTACTTTCGGGATCTAATTTTTTTGCTTGTAGCTGGATTTTGAGTTTTTTGGGTTTCGGTGGAATCCCATATGATGGCGATGCGTTGCGTCAACTAAATTGACTAATGTGGCCAATATTTCTGTAATAAATTTTGAGATTTTCACACTGAGGAGAAATTTTTGCTCGGCTGGCCTAAAATTTATATCTGGTAATATTGTTCTAAATCAATTAGGCATACTCAAAACATCAAAGCCGTTAACATATGCATTAAGCATTTTAAAATACATTTCGTTTCGGTTATCGTTACAGAAGAAAAGATCAAAACGATTTATCTATTTACAGTCTTAAAAATCTACTCAACATACTTAACTTTCAGGTCATGAGACAAACCGCGCACACATATCACATTAAGACATCGTTTCCATTCTATAATTATTGTCAAATTAATTATAATTTTGTGACTTTAATAATTTAACCGCGAAGAAGAAAGCAAAACACAAGAAGAACAGGTACAAAGTGAAGAATAAGAAAATTCAATTATTTTTCACAGTTGTACCATTCTGTTACTTTACTCTTAATACTTTTTGTTGTTATCTATTATTGTTTTGTATTAGAACAATTTCTTTTTTTATAAAATTCATACATACCGTTAAATTGTCATGACTTTAAGATTTTTTTGTAAGCCATGTAAATGTCACAGTCATATGGTACATGCATACTCGTATATGTATAAAGAGTACAAACGATTTTTTTATAGATGGAAATGCTGCATTTGATATTTAGAAATTCTGTCACTCGTTTTCATTTCATGCCGCGGTCAGTGAACGATTTGCGGTACTTGGTAATTAAGCAATTAAATACAGAAAACTCAATTGTTAATTATTCTAAGCCCTTATCTTGCAAGCATGTACAGTTTATAATCACATTTCTCGTTCGTCTAGTTTCGTCTGTATAGTTTTACATGCGAGAGTTAAAATTATGTTTACATATGATGGGAGATATGAGTGTATTGTGCTGCAATCATTTTATCAGGTTTTCAATGTCAAAATATAAATTTATTTTCCTAATCATACAAAAAACAGAGAGAACGCAGTGTCCACAAAATAAAATTGATGATAAGAAAAAAAAAACTGTGAACAGCAATAATATGCACTTACGATCGGTCGGATGATTTGAAAATGCATCGCGTAAACACAGACAGAGACTAAATGTCTTGTAACGCGTTAAGCTTGATAACACCAAGGAAATCGAAATACTGCGTTAACTGGTATCGAATATTATGCACTTAGATAAGAAATGTACGTCATGACATTGTGCAAAGTACTAGGCGAATGCGATTCAAAATCATCTGTGATTTATGATGGTGTATGCATGCGTTGAGAACGCGCGAGAAAATCAAAATCTATTTTCAATTTTGAATTAAAATTATAAATTAAAATTAAAATAATCAGTCATTGAACTGTATGAGCATATTACGTATGTATTTGTGTGCACAGCTCGTATACTATGAAATGAAAATCGTATAAAAGCGACATTTTAAATTAATTTTATTACTTTTAGTATACGTTGGCGGTGTGGTACACACAGCACTGTATGTTGTTGTACTTGTAATAATAACAATTATTATTATTGTTGTTTGTGCCAACAAATCTTACTTTAAGTTTTTCAAATTGCATTCAATGTTTTTTAATTTTTTTTTTTTGTTTTAAATTTACTTTTTTCACGTAAATAAAATAAAAAACATGCAGACACTTTATTAAAACAATAGTGCCATTACTTAACACTATTTATTGTTCACGTTTAATAGTTGTGTGTTATTGCATACCTGACATTAGTACAATGTACCTATATTATAATAAACTGGGGGTTTAGGCCACTCCGCCTTAAATTGGATTTTCATAATCATTAAAAATGTAGGCGTTAATTATCGTAGAAAATACTCTTTCGTGGCTGCTGAAGTTGGTTCATCGATTAAACTTATCAATAAATTATCATAATCGTAAGCAGACGTTACTTTCTTGGCTTCGTTATCACTTCTTCCCTATTACGTAATATGTATTAGAAATAAACGAGATGCAGAGATTACTTAATGCACTTCGGCAAATTGTATACAAAAATAATGTAACAATGAAGCAACCGTTGGTGTTCTTGAGCAACTAAATATTGCTGTACAATCATATGATGGCAGATCCATCATGAGTAGACCCAACCCTGTCAGTACCCAAATCAATAACGAATTTTATAGCTTGGTTCTTCTCCCAAAAATACTGTAATTTTACTGCGTCACATGATCCTTCTACCTTAATCAATCCCTAAATATGCGGTTGTTGATCTCTTGTTCAAACAAGCTTCATATTATTATTATTAAATTTTTATGTACGAGTTATAATCACATTTTAAATAATCTTTTTTTTTCAGTTGCCAATCTCTGGACGTAAGGTTATTGGCAACATTAATTTTTTCTGCTTTCCTTCTTCCCCTTCTATGCAGCACAAATGCGTGTTAATTGTATGTATGTTTTCAAATTTAAAGCCAAACTGAATAATCAATCAAACATGTAACTATCATGCTCCATCCGAAATTTGTATGTATAGCAAAACAACCCAGTTGAACACAGCATGCATGTGAATATTTTTTTACGAATAACATACGTTTCTACTTCTTACATTTTTTCTACTTCTTAACTTTTTTCTAATGTGTATGAAAAAACCTCCGTGAAGCTAGCCCGAATTGTCAACCCAAAATATTAATTTTTTACTTATGGCAATACAACTTCTGTCATGACATAAAATATAAACAAATTATAACTATGGGTATTTTCGTTAATTCATTCTTCAGAAAGAATAGAAGGAATAGAATATTGATCACGTGATCTAAGAACATTCCGAACGAAATGTAATAAAAGAACATAAATAGAATAAACAGAATACTTTGTCACAGCAGCGACTTGTTTTTATTTTGGTAGGATCTACTTTTGTTGAACCATAATCAAATATTATATACATATACATATACATATACATATACATATACATATATAATACATATATAATACATATATTTATATTATGTTGTTTTATTAAAAACAAGAAAAAATAAATTTTTTGCACACGCACTATCGCAGCTTGACATTTCAAAACAGAATATTCTTTTTGTTCTACCTATTGATGTAGATAAAAAAGAATGCGTTCTGAAAATTCCGAATGAATAAAAGAATAGACAAAAAATAGAATAGAAAACGTAGAATGAATAAAAGTACGATTACTGTCAATTTTAAAACGTTCGGAATGTTCGGAATGAATAAACGAAAATACCCTATGAAGCAAATTTTTTGTCACGCGCAAATTATAACTATTAATTAATTGTCTATTAACCCATTAAAACCCGAACTATGTTTTAGTGGCCCGATTTCTCTGAAACTCACAATTCACGTATATTTCAAGCCGAAAAATGTAATTGTGAAAAAAAAAAAATTCAATAAGTCTTGTCAATGGGGCTCTGGAGCTGGTATGATATATCATACAATGGGCAGAAACAGAATATTTTTTTATATTGTTTCACCTTTTTATTTATTTATTTCTGTTTCTAATGATAAATTTAGCAAATAATAATATAATTAAACAATTCATTTAAAATTGAAAAAATAAGAAATTTTAACACAATAAGTAAGTACAGTGCGACAGTGATATTTTTTCGGGCTAGGATATAAAATTTTCTCGATAGTTATAGTTTAGTATAGCTAACGGGCTTTTAGAACTCGGATTAGCTTCATTTAAATGAAGAGTTTAGGTCTGACTAGGCTACCAGGCAATAGTAATAACAAATATCTAACAAATGTCATGACATTGTACTATGATACTGTTTAGAGTCGTGATAGTGAAATTTTTTCGGGCTGGGATAGTAAACTCTCACGATAGTGATAGTTTAATGTTGCCAGCGCGATTTTCAGGCTCAGTATCGGGCTAGCTTCATATACATTATGAAAAAGGAAAACTATAGTTTTTGGGCGAATTTTGATGGTATGTTGAATACATGACTAATTTTATGGCAAGTCATGTATATCAAGCTAGCTCGATACTGAACCCGAAAAAACGCGATGGCAACACTAAGATATCACTATCGTGAGAGTTTACTATTCCAGCTCAAGAAATGTCACTATCGTGACAGTAAACAGTGTCATGATTCACTGTCATGAGATTTATAACATTCAGCCCGACTACAAACTAAGAGATTTTCAGAAAAATTCTATCTAGAATTATCTGAATATATGAATCTCGCCTCAAAGGCCGAAATAATTTTTTGGAAGTATCTCAGTTTTGTAGTCAAAACTTCAACGAGTCTTGAGATATAAGTCAAGTGCTCGTGAATAACCTTAGGCGAGGTTCAGGCAACAATATCCAGATAATTCCACGTAGAATGGTCACTTCTCCGACTTGTATCGAAGATTTCAACGAATTCTGTGTTATACGTGAAATTCTCATGAATCGTTTGTAAGGCAAGATTCAAACGAGTATATCAAAATAATGCCAGGTACAATTTTTCTGATAATCTGTATAGGTCAACGCCTATGAGGTGAGATTTAATGAAATATAATCCCCAAGTAATACCCGAAATTTCTTCTCTCAAGCTGAATGTCAGCTGTTCAAAAAATTCCACTGAAAACTTTTTTAGAAATTTTTTGAAAACTTGACCTATTAAAGTTTATTTTGCTTTGATGTTTTAGCAGTAATAAATTTGTTTTTATTATTTTTATCAAAATTTAGAATCTACGATTAATTCGATAACCATTTAATACATAATTAATTAATAGTGACAACATGCATGTGACACAAGTTAGCTTTATAGTTATATTTTTCGTATTTTTTGTGTCATGACAGAAGTTTTATTGCCATAAAGAAAAAATTAAAATTAAGGGCTGACAATTCGGCCGAGCTTCTTGGAGGTTGGCAAGTGACATTTAGCTACTCAAGTGACATTGGCCATATGCTGCCCTTCGTTACGTACGCTGTCCATGTTAGAAAGTGTTTGGCGCGTAAACCGACAACATTTTTATGCGGATTGGGAGGGAGGGGGGGGGGATTATTTGGAAGCTTCCATCCCTTAGAACTGATTTCTTAAGTGCCATGGTAACTGAGATATGATATGAGAAATCACATTGCAGAATACAATAAAAGTTATTACGTGCCTTTACAACTACAAACAAAAAAGTTATGACCATTTAAAGACTTTGAGTAATTAAGAAAAACTTAAAAATATCATATCTCAGTTACCGTTGCACTTAAGACATCGTTTCTATGGGATGAAAGCTTCCAAATGACCCAAATGAAATCTGCAAAAAAATTTTGTCGGTCCACGCGCCAAACACAATGTATAGTTCTTTCTTCACAACAATATCCTAAGCAAAACAGAGAACGTGCCATCAACACTTCTCTTTCTATCACGTAATTTTCAATATGACGCAAATAAACAATCGAGAGAAATGAAAAAATATGGGCCGACATGTTGTAACTATTACTATTTTCGCTTCGATGAAAAAACCGCGCTACTTTGATGAAAATTTAAAAATTTACATGAAAGAAATAAATGTTTACTTTAAAAATACCGTTATTCTATCGAAAATGCATCGAAACGAAAATAGTGATAGTTACAACATGTCAGCCATGTGCTTTTCATTTCATGTTCTGTCTTTGTCGCAACGTCATCGCAATCATGTATTATGAGTTTTTGTATCGATATAAAAAAAGCAAAAAGCTTATTGAAAATATAATTTGAAATTTAAAGGACCCCGCACAAATCTTATGGAAATTGGGTCCCGGTCAAATTCGCTGAATTTTTGATATGTGATAGAGTTCGTCATACTGGTCAATTGTCTCAATGGCCACAAAGCTCAAAAATGGATAGTTTGGAAGGTACAGAGCTTTAAAGCTCCGAGTATCCTCCACGGATTTATGTATATCCGCAGTGTGTATAGACTTTTGAAATAGCCTATTTCATTTTTTTATTATCTAGGTTTATATTTTTGAGGTTGCTGAATTCAGATCTGTTGTTAGATTTTCAAAATTGACAGTTGGCAGCTGTCAAATAGCTGTCAATGTGCTATAATAAAGCCAAAAACTTGTTTTTTTATGTTTTATCTTTCTTTTACTTCGATAAGTTCAAAGATGATATCAAATCAATAATAATGACTATCGGCAGCTGTCATTTAGCTGTTTACAATTCTTTAAAGTCCGGTAATAAAGTCAAAAAATTATTTTTTGTTTATAACTTTAAGTTTTTTAGATAAGTGAATATAAATATGATATAAAATTATGTAGTCATCAGCTTACAGCTGTCAACAAGCTGTCACCTAACTGTCAAAATGCAATAATAGAGCAAGTAACTTATTTTTTGTGCTTAACTTTGTGGATAATAAATCATGATATAAGTTTATGACATCACTTTTGAACTCAGTGATCTAGGCAACTTAAAGTTTTTTTAAAAAGTAACTTTTAACATGGAACATGTTCATAAAGAGGGGGTACTTCGCGAAGGCCTCCACGTAGGTGGGGGTGAAAATGATCAGTTTTAGGAGGGGGTGAAACAGGACTTAGAAGAATTTCGATGTAGGGACTTAAAATAATTTCGTTAAAGGGACTTAGGATAATTCGGCTTTAGGGACTTAGAATAATACTTTTTATTAAACTTGCGTTATTGGTTATCCGTAAACATGTACTATGCCCGTCAATTGTGTGTACACAACTCGGTGTTGACAGTTAGTTGTTTGATAGGTGACAGCTGTAAGTCGAGAATATCCTCGAATGTTGCCACATGCAAATAATAATATATTGGTAAAGGTCGTTTTATTATGTTATTAACTTGTTCATATTGAAAAATAGATTTACACTTTCTTTCTTATTAACCCTTTCCGGGGCACCGGTACATATTTGTACCGGCTAGATTATTTGCTTGTTACCCCCGTATCTGCTACAATTCGGACTTTAGATGGTTGACTATGGGTATTTCATGTCGCTAAGAGGTTCCTAAAATTAGTCCTAGTGATTTTTTCACGTAATTGTTTATTGTTATTTAATTATAAACAATTGAAATTGAAAAAACTGCTTTTTTCGGAAAAAAACGTCCACTCGAAACCTGGTACATTAGTATATGATTTTAGTGCGTGTACCGATGTTTTGAAGATTGCTGATCGCGATGCTGGTAGCCAAAAGTGCATTTTGACAGCTGTCAGGTGTCAAATCGGGTGCCAAATGACTCAATATAATCCGAATGATCGAAAAAAACACATTTATTACACAATTTGGCACGTCTGACGACAAATTCCATATCAGAAGTCTATTTCGGCGATTTTTCACAAAGGTTTGTTGACAGCTAAATGACAGCTGCCGATAGTCATTGTTATTGATTTGATATCATCTTTGAACTTATCGAAGTAAAATAAAAAGAAAGATAAAACGTAAAAAAAACAAGTTTTTGGCTTTATTATAGCACATTGACAGCTATTTGACAGCTGCCAACTGCCAATTTTGAAAATCTAACAACATATCTGAATTCAGCAACTTCAAAAATATAAACCTAGATAATAAAAAAATGAACTAGGCTATTTCAAAACTCTATACACACTGCGCATACACATAAATCCGTGGAGGATAAGCTCTGTACCGGCCAAACTATTCATTTTTGAGCTTTGTGGCCATTGAGACAATTGACCAGTATGATGAACTCTATCACATATCAAAAATTCAGCGAATTTGACCGGGACCCAATTTCCATAAGATTTGTGCGGGGTCCTTTCCTCGGTAAAATTGATTGAGTGGTCTGGATTTCGCCTAGCAAATTGCTTGCCTGCTAACCAATCTATCTACCCCTCTCTCTCTCTCTCTAGCATTTACATCCGATGAAGGGATTTTGCCGCCCGCACTATGGTCCACCATCCGTCTCGGTTCATCGCTCTCGTCCTCCAATTTCGACATCCTAATGCGAGTAGGTCTTGTTCGACGTCGTCACGCCAGCGCAGTCGGGGTCTTCCTCTGCGACGTACACCGGCTGGGTATTGATGGAACACTTTGTAAATCATTCGTTGTTGTGGAGGCCTTGCATCTATCTACCCCATTAAACACAAAATATTTTTTTAATTACATGTGACATGTACAATATGTCTGCGATAAATTTATGTATGTATATGGACAAATATCTACATATATTAATTTATTTCGGAAATGTCATATACGAGGCGTCTCAGCTGTACCACATACAATTCGTCTCAGTCATGCCACAAAAGATTCTTCTATGACTTCTCACAAACGATTTACAACAACGCTTAAAATGAATATTTTTGGGAAATTCGTGGATTAGTATTGAATTTGCCCACACAAATTGCCCAAACAATTCTGTTGGTCTTACCCTGCGTTGTATAATGGCCCCACGCAACTTTTGCACATGACAACATTTTATGCCTACACCTAGATGTCAACATAAGAATGTTAAGATATATACACTTTAGCTCCGCTTTGAACTGGAGGAAAATTTTAAAATTACGCAACTAAATGACTGTTAAAAAATTAATTCATGCAACTTATCAAATGGATTACTCAAAAGTTTCAAATAAAATAGAAAACAAAGATAGATTATTTCTTTTTGTTGTTATTTTATCAAAGTTAAAAATTTATTTCACAATTTTGTTATTTTTGTATAAATCTCGAAAACCACATTTCAGAAATGTTTGGTCTAAATAGTGCCACACAAAACGAGGACAAACTTCGACTTGCAAAAGAAAAGTAAAAAAAAATCGTTATTTACACTTCGGCAAACTGAAAACCAAGCACCATAAAGGCCAAACAGAATGGTGGTTTTTAAGTTTTAATAGCCTGAAGGCACAGAAAAAATAAATATAAACAGAAGTCTAGAAGTCTACCCTAGAAACAAAAACAATACGAACAGTCAAAGAAATACTAAATGTACCATTTATTCGAAGAGTTGGACATTCTAAGTTTATTATTTAAATCGTAAAACGAGTTTGTATTTTGGGGTTACAATAAAAAAAAATGTTGTTTCGAAATTTTGTATGAAACGTAAACCTCTGTTTATATTACTTTCTCTATGCTGTAGCCGTTCTAACTAGAACGAAACATAATTATCGGTTCTTTTTCTTTATTTTAAATTGATCGCTTGAATTAACTACTATAGTCCGGAAGAAAGTAGTTACGGACCTTCGAATAATATCACAATAAGAGCACTTTGGAACCCAACAGATGCAATTGAGAAACGCTGTTTTATCGGCTTATTGGTTAATGCTGGTGTCAACTAGCAAGGAGTGTCAGACCTCCGAGAATTTTGGCACTCTCTGTTTGGTAATGTTTTGTTCAGATTAAGCATGTCTTGTAACAGATTCTTGCCTCTCTTTCAGTACGTGAGATTTGATGATAAATCACCAAGATCAGCAAGAAAAAATCGTTATATATTTGCCCCTTTTCCGTGAAAAATGAGAAATACTATGGGGTACAAATTGAAAATGCGGGATTTTTTTCTATTTTTGAACGTTTATTCTGAAAAAATGGTAACAAATGAATTATTCAAAATATTGTCCATCGCTAGCCACAACTTTTTCCCATCTTTCTGGCAATTTACGGATACCGTCGCGAAAAAATTCGGCCGGCTTGGCTGCTATCCAGTCATCGACCCATTTTTGGGCTTCTTCGTAAGAATGGAAGCGCTGGTCAGCTAGGTTGTGTCACTCCCAATGAATCTGCGAGCTCTTGTTGAGTTTGACACGAGTCTTCATTGAGTATTGCCTCCAATTCAGCATTCTCAAACTTTTTCACTTGGCCCGGCCGCTCTTTGTCCTCAACGTCAAAATCACCACTTCTAAACCGCACAAACCATCTCTCGCACGTTGAAACCGATGGAACATGACTCGGATAAGCCTCGGAGACCAATCGATGTGCTTCAGCAGCACTTTTCTTCAAATTAAAGAAGTAAATTAAAACTTCCCGCAAATGCTGTTTTGTTGGCACGAAACTCGACATATTGAGAGCTCAAAAAAACTATGAATTTGACACTGCGACAAATTGACACATACTGAAAATTAAAGCTATAAGACGTAGCTTTGACATGAACATAGTCACAGTACTGCCTGATGCGTATAGCGTTAGTAACGCCATCTGTTATCAATCCCGCATTTTCAATTTGTACCCCCAATATTTTTTTAAAACACTATATTCCAAGGGAAAACGTTACAATTGACGAGTAGTCGGTGCTTTTTCATGGGAGAGTATCCTTCAAACAATACATTTCTTCCAAACCGGACAAAATATGGGCTGAAAATATGGTGGATCTGCGATAGTTCGAATAGCTACCCTAGTATTGTAGATGAACTATGCACACCATTTTTTCTACAGCAATAGAAACGTCACATTTGATAATGCGTGAATTCCACAGTGAAACAATTTTTTCAAAATACAAATTCTTTACTTGTTAGAGAAACAAAAAAAATTTTTTAGTAAGATTTACTAGCAGTAAGCGGGGAAACTTTTTCCATAAAAAGTATGAAGCTCAATACTTTTTATGGCAACATTTGTTTGTCTTTATCACTCTAACGTAATTTTAATATGTATATAATCTCTTTTCGGTTTCCCAGTATTTTTTACTGAATTTTTTTTTCATAACTATTTCACAAGTTTTGAATTGGCGCAACGACTACTAAGTGTTTGGATTGACATGTGTTGGCACACTTCGTAAAAATAAAACATGTATTCCCATAATGTTTTACCTAATCGTTATAACCAGTGCTGACATGTTCTACCATCATAATTTACGATACTTTATCTAAGTTTGTTTCTAGTTTTCCTAAACTAAAATGGACAACTGTTTCATTTATGAATTATTTCTTTTCTATTCAAGTGTTGAAAACAAATTATTTCGTGATAGAAGGAGTAGAATATCACAATTTTTCAATCTAGCAACCTGGTAAATGATATAAAAAGTGGAATAGTGTCACATTTTAGTCTAAAGAAGTGAGACGACAAAGTTTTCGATAAAGTATCGAAATATTTTATCGATATGTTTTATTAAATTTGACAATCTTAGGTTACGTTCCTAAAAAAAATCGAGGTATGATTTTACTGTCATCTATGCATACCATGATGATAAAATAAATACAGAAAACCATAGCAAATCGGTATTAATTTACATTATAATTCAACGAAAGGAGGAGTTGATATTTTGGACCAGCTTAGTATAATAAAGCGTAGATGCTATATGTGTAATTCAGCCTTTGGACGAATGAACCGCCAGCATTTGCCAAAAGAATGTTTGCAATGAACACTCAGAAATGAATTAATTTCTTATTTAGCCTTAGTTTTTATGAAATATTATGTTTGTAGTTGAATTTTATAAATACATAAATAAACATGAAAAATACAAACATTTTTGAATTTTCCTCTAAAATGCTTTCGAGTCCGAGAGACTCATCGCATGCTTTTACGTAAGTCAAATGACCCATGCTGATTAGGGTTAAAAAGATGTAAGAATTGGCATGACAAAATAAATCTAGTAACCATATTTCTGATCGGAAATAATTAACTTGCGACCGGATAGAGGATATATTCCTAAGGATATAGCGTGCTCCTTTATTTATCTGGTTATAATTAACAAACGAAAAATTAACTTAAAGACGAACATTTTACACTACAGCGATAGGCATTCGTATTAAACGCACTAATTTTTTCCTCTTTAACCATTTATTTCTTCGCTGTGCTTTCTCGATCAATTTTTTTTTATTATAGTTTATTGTTTGTTTAACGGGAACTTGTCTGCACTAAAAACAATGTAACAGTACGGCGAAATATACAAAATAAAACAAATAACTTCTAGCAGTCAGTATTTGCAGAGACATTCGTTTAGACGCAGTACGTGAAAAGTGATTTTTTATTTAAGTTTTAATTTATTTCTAATTTTTTCATACATATTCAAAGATAATTACTTACAGAAATTTGGTATTTTGTTAAAAAAATCATTTTAAGGAACGTTTTTTAGCAATGCCTAAAAGTAATCGTTTAACTGAGACAGAGCAGAGCAGTTATCGATAAAAATATATAAGGAGGAAGGATATTCCAACCGGCAAACTGCAACAAAAATTGGGTGATCTGAAAGCGTCATCTGTAATTTTTTTAAAAAAGGGCCAAATTATGGTGTAAAAGCCCCAACAAAAGGCCGAACCAAGATCTCAGTACGTCAAACTGGTCAAATTCGACATCCTGTGACGACATCCATTCCTGTGACGACTCGGCACATTGCCCGTATTTTGGGAAGTACACCAAACATTAAATGGACTAAATTGAGAAGTAAACCGCGTTTAACTGCCGTGCATAAGGAAAGCCGCCCCAGATTTGCCCAGAGTAAACACATGTCGTAGACAACAGATTGGCAGAAGGTGATTTTTTCTGACGAGAAAAAATTTAACCTTGATGGTCCTGACTGCTACAGTTGCTACTGGTATAATTTGAAAGAACATGGCGTCATAAGGTCGAAACGTAACTTTGGTGGAGGGGGCGTAATGATATGGGGAGCCTTTTCTTACTACGCACTCGAAAATACCTGATTTCAACATCTACTTCAGACTAACGTTTGGTTTTATTATTTGTCGAAAATGACTGACTTTAGCACATTCAGTATTTTTCGGATTGTCGTTTAGATTTATCAATTGTTAAAAGCAACCTGTTTTGCAACTTTAGATACTTGGTATTGTTGATTAAAGCTGGAAAAATTTAGAATTTACGTGTGAAATACGAAAATAATGAAAATGATATATAATTAAAGATTTGTTAATTTTGGGGTTAATTGAATCTATATTACACTAGAATAATAGGAACGGCACTCTCCAAAAACTCCCCGTGATGTAAAAAGGCATGTAATAATAAATATAACCGGTCCAATAAACACCGGTCCAGTATATTTACTTGGAAATGAATTGGTAGAAGCTGAAATTTTAGAAAGCAGTTATTCCATTTAAAATGCACCGCTAAAATGTAAAACTAAATTAATTTGTTCCCCTCATACAACGAGATGGTATACCAAAAAATTTCTTTTTACATTAAAGGTTTTTACACATCAATTAGAAAGTAAATCGGGATAAAATGTTAATATTTCGCGGGCATTGTATTTGTATATCGTACAATAGCGAGATTGAACAATAAACTCGTTGAAAAGGTAAAAAAAAAACTATAAACTACACAAAGTTATATAAAATTTTTCAGAACAATAAAATAGATAAACCATTATTTCGAGTACCGAGTATATGAGTTCCAAAATTTTTTTATGAGTGTAATAAATAATAGTTTTTTTATAGATTCGTTTAGCTATAAAATCCTGGGAACTTTTTTTGTTATAAAGGGGTTATATTATTACCGGACAACAATGTACCGGGTGTTTGTTTTACACAGATGTTCGATTAAGATCAAGGAAATTTTCTATACATGACACATTAAAATAATTGTACATAAACTGTTTCAGTGAACAATATTAATATATGCATAAGAATACAGAGATTGTATTTTTTTCTAAATTCCATAGACTTACATTAATTAATTAAAACTAAATGTCGCCAATCAAGATTGTTTTCTAATGATTACTGTTATAAATATAAAAGTTATTTTGTTCTCTACCTCGGCATAAAATTAAATTATTTTATGTGTTTAGTATACGCTTACGCATACGTCATCGCAATTCTCAATAATTACATGTAATTAAAAAAACATAATTTTTTTTTTGCAACAAACTTTTCCAACCTGTGAAATCTACATAATGAAAGAGATACACAGGTAAACACAATTATACACGACAATTAACTAGTTGGTTTAGTTTTCTGTCTACTATGATAGTCGATGGGTCACCAACAAGCCTCTTTAAGAAGTTATCTACAGTGTACGACGGCAGCGAAACTTTCCTAAAAATTTAAATCCGTTTTTTTTTTTAATGTATATGTGAAACTTTGTACAAACGAATTAATTATAATTAATTAAGTTAAAGTTACGAATTCTTTACACAGTTTTTAATGCACACATACACTATTAAAATTTGCAAAATCGAGATAAATGAAACGAACTAAAATATTGTAATATTAATTAAATATATATTTAAATCAAGAAAATTATTGGTAAAAAAAAAATTAAAAAAAAGAGTATTTTCAAAAAATTCGAAAAATGTATGTCACAAAAATACAGTAAATAAAACCAAACGGATCATGTTCAGACACACTTAAGAACTAAAATTAATATTTAGTTGGGCCACCATTAGACTCAACAATAGCACTTAGTCACCTAGACATTGCGATAAAAGTAGGTTCTCAACAACCGCTGACGAAATTTCAGGCAATGCACTCGAAAGGGCACTTTAATGAATCCCTATGGGTGATTCAATATTTTCGGACCATTTGTTCCAAAGGCAGATGAAGTTGTTTCAGCACATTATATAGAAGCCATTGCCTTACTGCCATTGCCGTATGTTTTGGATCATTATCTTGATATAAAATCCACTGGTTGCCTACTCTTAAGACGCAATATGTTCAAATACATTCGGTGATCAATATTACCTTCTATAAATACCAATTTTCTGACACCAGCTGCAGCCATAGATCCGCAAACTATTACATTGCCACCGCCGTGTTTACCAGTGGGAATCAAATTTTTTAGAACTTGATTAATTTTTCGACAAATTATACCCCTCCACCGGATCCGAATATATTGAATTTGTTTTTGTGAGTGAAGAGCATTTTGCTCCAAAATTCAGTGCCTTCATTAACGTAATGTTTTGCAAATTCAAGCCTTTCCTGCATATTTATGGGCTTATAGGTTTTTTCCTTTGCACTTTTCCATTAAACCCTTCGTTTCGTAAAATTCAAGGAACTGTTCCAGGATGAACATCCTTACCAGTGCTATTCCGCGAATCGCAACCGCCATTTTTGGAGCACTAATCCTCGGATTGGACATCCAGTGCGTTAATCTTTTTAGGATGCCCAGATCAATGTTTATTTTGAATACTTCCTCTGTTATCAAAATTTCGTACTATTGTTCGTATGGTTGCTCGACTTTCACCAATAATTTTAGATATTTCATTATAACTCTTATTCAGTTCCCATGGCTTTCTTATTAAATTTTGTATTTCGATCGACACTTCCGTTCGGCGCACTATTTTTTAATGCTAAAGACGAAAAATATTTCTCACTCAAGACGAGTGCAAAGTTAATACTGAAAGTGTCGATAGACGTGCTTAGGTATTCATTTAAAAAAGATAACGCTACTTTGCAATAATTCGAGAATAAATAGAAACGTGCAACTGTATGTAGATTTTTGTGATATAAATTTTACGAATTGTTTGAAAAATATGTTTTTTTTTTATTTTTTTTTGTCCACTCAAATTTTCTGTATTTAAATATAATAATTAAAATTACAATATTTAATTCGTTTTATTTATCTCGATTTTGCAAATTTTAGTGGTGTAGGTAGACTTTTGTGACTGACTGTGTAGGTAACCGGGTGATGTTGCTTTGGATCTATATTAACCAAAAATACATTTAGTATTTGGTATAATTTTTTTCACATTAAATTTTAATTTGATGCAGGGGATTTTTCGACCGTCCTTGTAACTGATAACTGACAAGTAAACATTGATAGCTGACTTAAATTTGACCTTTTTATAGTCCAACAGAAATTCGAAACCGTTTAGCGAATTCCACTTGTTGGATGTTCGATAAATAAATTCGAGCTTGACTTTCTCTGTTCTAGGTGTCAGCAGCTTCTCTATAAACCTATGTGTATTGACCGTTCGTCTTATTACTCTCGCTGGCGTAACGAATGGTGATACTTTCTCGTTTAGTTCTGCATAACATTTACCGTGCATTAATTTGTAGAACACGCAAGTTCAGCAACTTCCCTGCAGTTTTGTATGTCGTCTAGACCTTTTGTAAGTCTGGGGTTATGTATTATTCGGATGGCACGCCGCTCAATTTTATCCAGTAACTGGAAGGCCATACCATATTTCCCACTATACAAGGTCTAATGAAGGTCTTACATATCTGGAGGACCTGAAGCGATTTAAAGAACCTTTTGCATCTAATGAAATGAATTTGAACACCAATCATGCGAATTGAGTCATCGAGAACCGACGAGTACATAGTCTCTTGCTATAAAAGGGTATTCGTTGTGACTTTTTTTTACGCGAGAATGGTCATATTTGGATTTTTTCTCTCTCGCTAAACTTGAATTGATTTCTTCCTCCCCACACAAATATTGTACTCAAATCTGAGATAAACGAAGCGACCACTTCTGGCCGTTTACTGTTTAGTTTATAAAGGCAAACTAGGTGGATAACGGAAGATGAGTCTGTTTAGTACAAACAGATTTAAATAAATTAAAATAGATAAAACGAAATAAAATACAAAACAAAACAAAAATCAAAAAAATGAGTTAAATAAAAAAAAATTTTAACGAGCGTTTTGTCATGTTAAAATCAATGAAGTGGCAATAGAGCCACTCTTAAATCTTTTCTAATAGAATAGGAGAATCGATACCGCCGAAAACCACGCATGCAACAATTCGGCTCTTATTTAAGTTGTCGTAAGTCTATTAGTTTCAGACGATCTTGGAATGGAGGCAGGTTGAACATGTCCACCTACGGTAGCCCGCGTAAAGCAAAGCGAAGAAATCTACGTTGAACTGCTTCAATCCTCTTTATGTGAACCTCGTGATAAGGCGACCACACCAGGCTAGCATACTCGAAAATGGATCAAACGAAAGTTGAATAAAAAGCGTTCGTAACACATCGCAAATTCTTAATCTTGATCAAAATGAACGCAGAGTTTGCTTGATCGATGTGATCTCTGAAATTCAATTCGCTGTCAGAAACGACATCCACATCACGAACAGAACTGGCTTTGGTAATGGCCTCATTGTTAATATCGTCACGAGAAAGGGTTTGTGCACGTTTTCGAGAGTAGGTGATTGTTTGGCATTTGGCCACGATCAACTCAAAGTTGTTCTTTCAACATCATGTGAAAAAGTTATTGAGGTCGGATTGAAATCCGTTTGTAAATCTTCATACCATCGGCGTATATAAATATGGTTATTGTTAACGTTATTAAAGATGTCCGATTTGCAATCGTTCTTAAGGATCGGAACTATACAATAGATAGCAAAATCTCAAGCGAAAGCGACTTTTGGAAATGCACCTTCAGGGACTAAGCAAGAATTTCACTGCAGTTTTTTAACACGATGGATGGTAGACCGTCAAGACCGGATGAAAAATCATCTTTAAATTTGTAAATCTTTGTACCACGAATTCATAATCGATTTGAATGGAAATCAAGGTTATTTGAACGCAGTTATTCATGTATATGAAGCGATCTTCATCGGGTCAAAATCACTGTCTGTAAAATCCGGACTAATAGTGGACTAAATACTGGACTAAATAGTCCAGAGTATTAGTGCATTCGAAGCAACATAATAAGTGTATCTGAACTCCATTTCAGGCCGAGAGAATTGAAATCACTCACCTCAAAGATGTAATCTTGAGCATCCATCACGCCAAAGACGAAATGAACAGCATTCATTAGTAAGAAGCTGATAACTCGCGATCCGACTTATAGAGAGTGAATATAACAACATAAAATAAAACCATTATTTTTATTATTTTTAATTTTGAAACATATTACCTCGATATTTTCACAAGTTCTGAAGAAGTAGGTTACACCTCTAACCAAATAAAAGAGTACAATGTGTCGTCATCAGCAAAACTATGGTTAGGGTTGGGGATCCAGCAAACAGTGGGATCCAGCAAATCATTGATGTACAACAAAAACAAAGTCGGTGACAAAACATATTCCTGAGGAACTCCGGCGTTGATCTTTCGAGCTTTGAGAAAGCTTTTTATCCACTTGATGCTGATCGAGATGAGATTCTCATAGCAAACCTTATCAAAAGTCTTGGATATATCTAAAGCGATTGCATGGGGTCTCCCTATGTTGTTCTATGGCAAGATTCTGTTTGTTTGCGATACACATCAAGAGATCGATTGTGGTGCGGTTTTCGCAAAAGCCATCCTGTATTTCAGAAATTATTTTTTTAATTATCACACCTACAGACGAACGAGGGACAAACCTATAACGAAGCATTGGTGTTGATTGTGGCATATGAGGCAACCAGAACTTTAATCACTGATATATTCTATGTCAAAGGATTAATTTGACGCTAGCACCAAGCGGTGAATTTCCAAACTAAAGTACTGGCATCAAAAATGTTGCTTGGTCTAAGACAATTCAAACGACATAACCTATGAAAAAAATGAAATGAAATGAAAAGAATAAACGAAGAAAAAAATATATAGCGGTAATTCTAAGTACTAATCTGCTTCAGCTTTGTGACATTCTTTAAGGCATTTTTCATAATATGGTGAAATTATATATGTTGTAATGTAAGCTACCACTGCCAAAACGTTAGATTTATCAACTAAAGGAAGCAAATTGTTGGTTTTTCCAAGACCTATCAAACGATATTATGTAACATTAGGCGTGTTTTATTATTCGAACACTATCCGGAGCCGAATGGCTAATTTCTATTGAAACTGCACCTATTATTCACTGGTGTCGGTCGCTATACTATAAAAATGAAAAATAAATGAATCCAAAACACAAATATTTATCACTTGAAATATTAACATTTATTTTGACATGGCGTTATCTTATAAATAAGAAGCCGCCCTGGTGGCAAAGTGGTTAGCATGCTTGCTCCAGCGACCGGAGGTCCCGGGTTCGATTCCCGGTGGTGACAAGGAAAAAATTTCACGGCTGGTTTAGGATCAATGAATTAATCACTCATTATCCGAAATGAAAATATGATTATGAAACCTCATTTGAGGCGGCCAAATCCCTTGATGGGATATAATGCCAGAGAGAGAGAGAGAGTTATAAATAAGAATCCATCTTGCTTCGTTTTAAATTTTTATTGTAAGATTAAGTTTCTAATGGTTTCAGGGGTTTACAAATAGCGGCTTCCGATAAACAGGTAGAGCAAAATATTTTTATGTCGATTTTTAACTAAAGAGTTAAATGAAAAACCTTAGTTTAGAATTAAATAAATTAATTATATGCAAAAACAGCTCGCTAAATATAAGTTTTGACATAGACAATTGCGTGCTCCGGATACATCTATCGGGCGCTAATAAAAAAACACGGCAATTATTTTATTAGAAGCAAAATGTAACTGCTTCCAGCGCCGCAACGGTAGTGTTGAGTACTAAGACGATTCAACTAAATTTGTGGCATTCTTCAAGGACTTTTCACTGATATGCGTCACGTAAATAAACGGAATATTTTGCCACAATGCTAATTTGGAATACTAAAGTTTAATTATTTTTAATTAATTTTTAACAGCGGTGGTCATGTGGTCGCTGCACGTGTGTTTCCCAGCGCGTCCAATGTTAGAGAAGGAAGAATTTTCTAATTTTTGTTGGTTTCGTGCTCATAATTAGGAATTTTTCTGGTTGCCATAGTTTCAACTAGCTGGCCACATTAATAATCGCCATTGACCGTATTCAAAATTATATTATTTTGGCCTACAATTTCAAATACATTTTATTTACCGCCAATGGTGCCATCTTTTATCAATTAGATGTACCATCGTATTGCATGTGTGCGGTTCTAAATGTTATTTGTGCGTTTCAACTGAATTTTTATTTTGCGAAACCAACAATATGATTTTGAATAATTTTCTTGCATTTCTAAATAATTTGATTAACAGGTCAAATGAAAGAAATTATTATAAAACCAAAAATATTTTTGCAAAGTTGTTGTACTTGTATTTTGTTTGTAACAATTTCGTGTATATTGAAATAATTATTTCTATACGACTAGTTGCACGTTCCGAATAATTATTTCTATGGTAAATCTCTGGTATTGAAATTGATTCCACGGTAAACTGCCCGTGGTGTTTTCTTGTAGTGAAAGAAAAGAGCCGCTACAGTAACAGTACTGAAATGCTCCAGCTAAATTTGTGGCATTTTTCAAGACTTATTCAATGATAGAGGACCAGCTGATAATATTCTATAATAAACTGAAATACCTACTAGTTCCAAAACGCTAGATTTATGAGCTAAAGTGTATCGTCTAAATTGTTGTCTGATCCCAAGCCCTTTCAAACGATAGACTACATAAGCATATGGGACTAAAAAGCAATATCGTGGTATCGGGTGGCTTTTTCGGTAGGTGTCCCACTCCCCTGACATAGAGATGCCAATATTGATAAATTTCAGGTAAATTTACTATTTCGAATTAAATAACAGTCACAATGACATCTAGCAGTGAATGCTATGAACTAACCATCAATTCCAGTTAATCAGTAATTTAGAGGAAAAAATCGGAATCAAAACCACATAATTTTGTCTTTGAAATAACTAAGGTTAGATTTGGTTAGGGTGGCTTTCACGAAGTGACTTGAACAGACGCGATTGCTTATCAAAGTAAAGCGTTGGATTTCTAAATCGACATTTAAAGAGCAATCACGTGCGCTTATGGTTTCGTAAACTTTTGTCAGCAATATATTGCAGTTATGACCGTAAATTAGCAATATTTTGGGTTACAAATAAATTAACGTTACAATAAAATCAAAACACAATACCAACCATTTAAACGAATTTCATTGTACAACAAATAAAAATATAATTTATTATAAATAAATTAAATTGAACATTTAAATTTTCCACATATGCAGACAGACAGACAGAATAATAATGTGAATTTCAAAAATATTCGATTTCGTGCTATGGTTTATACCTAGGCAACTAACTATTCTTGGAAATTTCAAAATAATTCTGGAACACACATAAATAAATTAAATTTTCTTAATAAATTATTAATTTTGTTATCGATACCGTGAGCCCAGTATATGTATTGTGTGCTACAGACGAAACATTCCGCATGTGTGCGTTGTTTATACAAAAAAGTTATGGTAATTTGATTTTGATTGATGTGAGCTGATTGGCATGTCAATATCGAAAGACAAGGAGGAAATACAAACAAATTTGAATACGACGATTTTGAGCGGTACGGACTCTGCGCGAGCTCAATACAACTATATCGATCTTGGATATATTGTACATAAACACAGCCCAATCAATCATAAAGAAAGACGATAAAATATTAAAATCGAATGAATTCATTCTCCATTTTCTACATTAATCCGTAGATTTAATTCTTAATAAAATAAATTTATTGCATTTGAAAATCCATTTCCGGTTTGGAAAGAAAAAATACCAATACCGATTTTTGTGTCTATAATTTTATTGCTTCGTCGACGTCAAATGATAAGATACTGATAAGGAACGTAATTTATATTTGTTGTTTTATGTTATGTTGGCTATATGAAGACATTGTGTTATCAAATTATTTTCTAATAATATTTATTTTCATCAAGATTTTATTGTTGCTGTTGTTGTTGTTGCTTTGTGATAAGTTTTGTTTGAGTGAATGTTTCATTAGGTATACTGATTGATTGATTGGTGTAGGCGTTAGCGCAAAAAACGTTTTTTAGGCAATATCGAGATACATGCTTTAGAGTCTTACCTCTTATAGCATATTATTGTATTGCTCTTGATGGATGATTGCAAGTGTAAAAAAATATACTCTTAATTGAATTTGATACTCTTCCAGGGATATGTTTTTGACGCAGTTTTATACAAACTATAATCTCGAATTTTCTCAAAAAAACGGCAATGCAAGTCGTTGCATTGTTCGCCTAAATGACGAAAATTTAAACCCCATTTCTAGCGAGAACTAAAAATCATTTAACACTAACAATATTCTCGAAAGACAGTTAATCCGGGAGAATTTTCGCGTATCATAGACAAGTAGCTTTCATAAACATATTCATAAAATTAGGTAGAACAAACAAACTAATTCAAAACACTATATTTAAAATAAAATACATCTGCAATTTTTGAAAAAACGTTCTAAAAACTTGGCATTTTTGATTACATATCCCTAATTGGTGCTAATCCAGAATTGGCTCAATGCTAATGAAGAACAAAATCGGTTAAATGTTCAAATGTTCAAAATTGGGTAAGAGTTTATATATTTGAACCCGTCTAAGTTTAAAATAATCTAGAAAGTAAATTTACGTATCAATACAGATTTCTTTTTATGTCCCAGTTCGATTTTGCTTGGTCGCCATTTTGTTTTTGCGAATGACATTAGCCAGTTCGCATTTGACAGTTGTAGAGGGTGGTCGATAACAATATATTATGGAGCATCTAACGCCGCAATAAATTGTTGAAATTATTAAAACATAAGACAAAGAAACGGCGAGCACACTTGGACGATTATTACGACTATAAAATGGCAAAAGCGCACGAAAATTTGCAATTGGAGAACGATTATTTTGATAATAAAACTGAATAATTTGTAAACGTTGTTCTTGCGTATATCTCACCATGATGAAATTGTAACCATTACTGAATACAATGAAACAAAAAATGACAGATCATAACATATTACAAATGGCCGAAACGTCACTTAAAAATCATATCATTCCTATTGGAAAACCCTATATTTACTTACTAATTTCCTATTGGCCCGTTCCACACTTTACTTCTTTTGAAGTATACTTCTTCTTACTGTAAAATAAGTCATACTAGATTTTTATTGCAACTTTAAAACCTTATTTTAGATTTAGTCATACAATTTTTTTGTATTCTTTTATTCTGCTCTCTCGAAAATAAAATTTAAACTAAAATCCACATGTAAAAAATAGCCTTGATTTTTTTTAATTTCATTTTTGTTTGGGTTAGTGCTGCTTCACCGAAAATTTTTTTCTTAAAAAATGAGTCGCAATTAAAACCTGTATCACAGGTAAACGGGGAAAGATAAGAAGAGCTGCTTGTTTGACATCCCATGTGGAACGGCTGATTGTTTGTCGTTTCGGTGGTAGAACCACGCCACGTGTGACCAAGGTCACGTATTTTGTTGTAACCTATAAAATTATTTTCTGTCTTCATTTCCTTATTTTAATTGCGATCAATCGCGTGGGTAACTGCAGCTGGGAAACTTCCGAAGTTCAAAATAAAACTTTGCATCGATTAAGCCCAAATTGTACTAATTAGTGCCCCTAAAACGGGAAAATAAAAGTTCAAATTTCGCCTGAAAGACGACCAAATAAAACCAGATTTCTAAAAAAAACAAAAATAATTTAAGCCTAATTTTAACACTTCCAAAGATGGCTAATCTAACAAAATTTGTGGTTATCATAGAAATATAATTTTCCTAAATTTTCATTCATAAATTATGCTAGTGAAGTTTATCCAAACTAATCCAAAAAATACACCAAGTACAAACTTATTGTCATAGTATTGGTGTAAGTAAACATTCAGGCGAATTAATATTGTGTAATTTAGACGAGATGTGATTTTGTAATTGGCCTTAGATGCATTCCAAAGTCATTCTATGTATTGTCTAAGCATTTAGCATGAACTTTTAAATCCCATGGGACACCCTGTCGGAACCATTAGAAAATCAAATAATTTACTCGTTTGGGTTTAGACAGTGTACCAATGTCACTGAAGTTCATGGTAAATGCTTAGAAAATACTTAGAATGACTTTGGAATGCATCTAAGGCCAATTACAAAATCACATCTCGTCTAAATTACACAATATTAATTCGCCTGAATGTTTACTTACAACAATACTAAAGGGTTTTCCAATAGGGATGATATGATTTTTAAGTGACGTTTCAACCATTTGTAATATGTCATGATCTGTCATTTTTTGTTTCATTGTATTCAATAATGTTTACAATTTCATCATGGTGAGATATACGCAAGAACAACGTTTACAAATTGTTCAGTTTTACTATCGAAATAATCGTTCTCCAATTGCAACTTTTCGTTTGCCATTTTATAGTCGTAATAATCGTCCAAGTGTGCTCGCTATTCGTCGAATTGTTGAAAATTTTGAGCGTACATTTTCTTTACATAATGTTCAAGTGCCAATAAGACAAACAAACGCACGAAGTAATGCAAATATTGCTGCCGTTCAGGCAAGTGTTGCTGAAGACCGCAGTTTATCGATTCCAAGACATTCTCAAGAATTGAGACTGTCTCAAACCACAACCTGGCGGATTTTGAGAAAGGATTTGGGTTTCCATCCGTATAAAACTGTTCTCACTCAAGAACTGAAGTCATTGGACCACCGTAAACGTCGTGCTGATTTTGCCTTGGAACAACTTGAAAACGATAACGATTTTTTTAAGGAAATTATCTTCTCCGATGAGGCCCACTTTCATCTGAGTGGTGCGGTAAATAAACAAAACTGTCGATTCTGGTGCGCAGAAAATCCACAAATTTTCACATTCATGAAAAATCATTACATTTACCTAAATTGACAGTTTGGTGTGGTTTTTGGTCTGATGGAATCATCGGTCCGTATTTTTTTCGAAATGAAGCTGGTAACACCGTTACTGTCAATGGAGATCGGTATAGATCGATGATAACCAACGTTTTATGGCCGAAATTGGACTATTTCTTGTAGGGTTATTTGAAGTCATTGGTCTTTAGCAATAAACCAAACTCTCTTCAAGCTTTACAAGTAAATATTGAACGTGCTATTCATGACATTCGACTTGATTTAGTGGAAAAAGTGCTCGAAAATTAGGTTCATCGAATTCGTTCCTGCAGAAGAAGTCGTGAAGTCCATTTGAATGGCGTTTTATTCAGAACTTAATTGTATCGATTGTACTACTCATTAAATAAAAAACATTTCAATTTGTGTTTTTTTAAAGAAATCATATCACTCTTATTGGAAAACACTATACTACAGTAAGGTAAGTTTGTTGTTGTTGTATTTTTTGGATTAGTTTGGATAAACTTCATAGGCATCATAAATTGAGGAAAACAAACTTGCCCCTGAAACTTACTATATTCCACAAATTAAATTCAGAGGTACTGTTGAATAATAATTGTGTTGAACAACGAATTAAAGAAAAGAAGTGAAATGTTCTAAAATCAAAGAATAAACGATTCAGATAGCATATTCCTGTGGCATATTCATTGCCATCCGAAAATATAGTAGCTGAATTTGTGCTAATCCTGAATTGTCCCAATCCCATTGAACAACAAAAACCATTGAATTAACGATTTTCTGCCATAAAGCGTTATAGAAACCAATCAGAAGTGCCAACTTCAGAGGCTTCTAGAACACATATATCATAAAATCGTTCATTAAACGGTTTTTGTTGTTCAGTGGAATTGCGCCAATTCTGGATTAGCACAAATTCAGCCACTATAATTTTAGGATGGCAATGAATGTTTGATTTTAGAACTTTTTACTTCTTTTGTTTAATTTGCTGTTCAACCCAATTATTATTGAACGGTATATCCCTGTATTTTGTTTGTTTAATATAGTATCTTTTAGGGGCAAGTTTGTTTTCCTCAATTTATGAATGAAAATTTATGAAAATTATATTTCTATGATAAGCACAAAATTTGTCAGATTAGCCGCCTTTGGAAGTGATAAAATTAGGCTTAAATTATTTCTGGTGTTTTCTAGAAATCAAACGACCGGTTTTGTCGACCTGAGGGGATCTGCACGCCAGATGCTCTCTGTTTTGTGTAATGGAGAGTAAAATACAATTTTCTACTCACAGTGTCATGACAAAAAGATCAGCAATTTTAATACATTTTCATTTTGCGCTTGATCAGATTCAATATAAATACATTTTGTCATGACAAAATTGAGCGAGCGAAGAATGTGCATTATAGAACGAAACTTACGTTTACAGATTCGAGATACTTTTTGTGAATACATGTTTTAGTACACATAAACCGTTCATTCAATAAACCACCAAATTTCGTTTGTTACATCCAAATCTGCGTTATCGACATTTTCAAGCTGAATATTTTCGGCTAACTTTAAAAATATTGCAAAATCATCAATTCTAAAGTTCCTCATTACGAACAAAATTTGAATTCCGGACTCGGATAACGATGTTGTTCATGACGGAATATTGTAAGTCAAAGTACAGCTGGCGCACGTCCATATTACATATATTCGAATACGATACGTGAAATTAAATTTTTCCTATGATGAAAATTATCTCCACTTCGACCAAATTAACGATTGTACTTTGTATTCCAGAAATTGTATCACGTATTTGATGAATTAAAGTTCACCGTAAAAGGCGGGTGGCAGACAAGTTTATATATAGGCGAAATTTATGTCAAACAATATGTCCTTAACACGCTAAAGGGAATACATGCAGCGCAAAAGGTTATTACATTTTCGATCATCGTAGCGGAAGCGATCAGACAATTAAACAATGATAATTTAATAACCGATGTGACTTTTGAAGAATGTGGCTGTAAGCATGCACCCATACTAAGTCAATGAAATATTCCTCTCTTATCTTTGATACACAAAGTAAAATTTCAAGAATATGTATTCAATTAAATAAATATTTTTAAAATTTTGTATTTACATAAATAAATAGTAAGAGATCCAAGGTTCCCATTCGATATTTGAACCTTCTGACATTTTATGTTAACTTATTATTGCCACCGTACAAATCGTAGCCTTATTATCATTTGTCGACTTAAGTCATTTTTAAATTATAAATAAATAATGATGCACAGCAAAATCTTAATACCTATATACTACTGTCTTACATATTTACTATACCTCGTCAATAAAATTTATTTTTATGCAAACATGAATTCTTCGGTTGGATCTGAGCCAATTAAATTTTTTGGGAAATAACGAAAATATTGACAGTGCATTTTTTAATTTGTTCGCTTGCCATTTCGACTATATGCAGTACAAATATTTGCTGAATGTAGGTGCAACGGCGTTGTTGCTTTATACGTACGTACAATGAAACCACAAACCGATCAATTCATGCAGATTAAGATTTTTAAATTACCATATCAATCTTCGTATACCCTTTGCATCTGATTACATATACATATATGTATGTTAATAAATGATGCCATTGAATAACCAATTTTGCGCAATTGAATTGTACTGGAACTGCAATGATTCAATCGTTGTTTGACTTCGATGTACGTACATATATAAATTTGCGAATAAAAATCATAATAAAATTCAAAAGTGGAATTAAATTTGTCATTGATGGAGGGCATTGTTCGATTTTATATATACATGGAGCACAAGTATTTGCACACAACACACAAACATGACATTTTCATTAGTGTTATGTGTGCAATTTATTTTACAAGCCATTTACAGATTATTCATTTCTAGTAGCAATGGGGAGACATTACATAAATTTAATTGTGTAACACTAATTAAACTATACAGTCAGTGTATTGTATGGTAATATAATATTTTGTCATATAGGCTCCCCATCTGATAATCCAACTCAAGTTCCATAGTTGCATGCATTGTGAATTGTTTAATAATTTTAATGTTTTATATCATCATCAGCTTGCAGGCAACAATTTTAAGTTCAAGTGTGCCATGCATGATTTAATTTTAAAATTAATTGTATATTTTGTGGCGAAGTGATTCAAGAGATTGACTCCAAGAATGTAAGCCGGTACAAGCAAGTTATTGTTGTGAAATCAACCAAAATGTAACAAACTATCCTGGATCTTTGTTGTAAACGTAATGACGCATGGGGATGTATCGTCAATACACGGATTGGTGGGTCAATTAATTTGTGGACACAAAATGCGCGATATCATCTGAAATACTACTGCAAATTTAGAAAAGTGACCACTAATCCATGCAGAGGGAACCCCATAAATGACAACTGTCGTGCAGGTTTTGAATTTTTGTGTGCCTTCATAAAACAAACTAATGAATGTCAATTTGCATTACGCGATCTGGAGGAAAAACTAAGGGAATTTAATGGCAATGATGTAGATTTTTACGGTGACTACTACTTGAGGGACTTGGATATATCATGAAAGGAAGCGGACTAGAAGAATTATGGAAAACAGTTTATGGCAATGCAACAGTCAAACACATGCTTACCGGATATGTTTTTTCGCATGTTTTGCGAGCACATATACTGTTGGTATCAGAAGATTTGAAATCTGTAATGAAATCTGCTAAAGTTACGGAAAAAGTCACCGGATATGTGTCATGATCCGAAAGTAGTACGTGTAATATCAACAGACTAAGAACAACAAACAGAACATGCAAACTTTGACTCCAATATTTTGAGCAAGTTATGATTGTGCTGCAGTATATCCGACGTGAGAGGAGTGGCAACTGGCAGGTGCATACGGAATCTGTTCGAAAAATGTTGCCATATTTCAATTCTGCTGGTCATGCTAGCTGGAATTGCTACCCAAGCTGACCGATGAAGAGTACAAAAAATTTCCAGAGATATCCTTTACGATAAGAAAAAAAAAGTGTGCAATGGTATTTGGACGGACATGTGCGCATAAAACAATCACTTATGAGGTTTACAGGACTATCATCAATTACTTCCGAACAACATGTTGAAGTCTGATGCAGTAGAAAAGTAAGAGACAATCTGGATAAAAACAAATTTATTTCATGGCTTCAACAACATAACCCATTTCGGAATCGGGCTGGTGATCTTGTCAGTTTGTCAACTGGACTTGTTGCTGATTCCAACATCACCTGTGATAGTGCTTTGGCTGAAGGTGAAATGCTGCTGCATAATACATTTGATAAGAGTTTTGCGGATGTCGTTTACGCAAGAATACACAAAGTTATTCCAATTGCAGCTCAGGTTCAGGGAATAAAAAAAAAATAACGAAACTTTCGTTATAAACTCGCTGCAGTAATTTCATCGAATTGTTTGTGTCTTCAAAAGTCCGAAAGAGTTGCAGTCTTATTTTAAATATGAATTGGCTTCAGCTCCACCTTCCCTTTTCAACGACGGCCTCCTACGTAAGGGGAACAAAATCGAGCATTAGAACCATATTTAAAAGAGCTGACATTAGTAGGGACAATTTTCCAACAAATTGCAAATATGTTGTAGATGGAGGCCATCTGCTTCACTCGGTAGTATGGCCAAAGTCAGCGACATATGGCACGATTCTACAAATTTATGGTGATTATGTTTTAAAACATTATGGCAGAAACACAACGGTAGTATTTGATGGTTATCCGGACTACGCCACTACGAAAGGAGAAGAACAAAAGGGTAGAGCCATTGTCAAAATTTTACCAAACAGCGAAGTAGAGAGCAATATGGCTTGCACAATTTCTCAAAGCGAATTTCTTGCAAACACCCATAATAAATCGAAATTCATCGGTAAACTGAAGCAACATCTACATTGTTTGAACATACCAACACATCAGGCGGAAGATGACGCATATACCTCTATATAGCGGAAATATAGCGGTGAGCTTTGCAAATCGTGGGGTTCAGGAGGTGGTTGCTGCAGAGGATTCGGACAGCTGCTTGTGTTTTTATGTTTTAGTGCACGTCAAACAATTTGGCTTCTTTGACCCAAATCGTAGACTGTGTATGATATAGTATAGCAGAGAGAACACGGCTGTCTTCATTAAGCGACCTGCTTCCAGTTCTTCATGCTTTCACCGGATGCGATACTACCTCAGCATTGTACAGGAAAGGAAAACCAAAAGCATTCAAGCTTTTGCAGGCCAATGCAGAACTGAGGACCGCCGATCAAGTGTTCTTGCAAACGAGTACCACGAAGTAGATTATTACAGTCTATTGCGGAGCGCGTTTAATGTGTTGACTATATAACATCACCGAAGAGGCTCCACTAGAAGAAGCAAGATATTTTGCTTACAATAGAGTAATTGGTAATCTGCAGTTACATTCTAAATTCAATTTAGCTTACCTCCCATCAACAAAAGCAGCTGCAGATCAGCATTCATTTCGGGTATACCATCAAGCTCAAGCATGGCTGGGAAATGCTTTGCTACCAACAGATTGAGGATGGAAATGTGTTAAAAGTAGTTTGCTGCCCATTCCAACTGACTTATCATCGGCCCAGCACAACTGCTCAAGTTGATATGTGAATAAGATGCGACTGTAAGCGGTCAGGAATGCTGTGCTCAGCAATGTGTGGAACCTGCCATGGTATATCATGCAACAACATTTAAAAGCGAAGAAGATCTCGATGATATTGAACTAAATACTCAGCTATAATTTTATCTTTTAAATGCCCTTATAATTAATATTTAAATGGAAAACAAACTGATTTATTATATTGAGAATAAGTAAGAGTTTGAAGTAATAAAATATTGACATTAATTTTTTTAATTTTTGTATCATGGATTTTTTGAAGGTTGGTTTCTTAATAAAATTAAGTTATTTCGTAAACCGTATATCGCCCAAGCATGTAAATTAACTCAAATGACGACAAATTCAATCTCGTATCTCGCACAATGTTATGGAAAACTGTTTTTTTTAAAGAAGTCCTGCTAACTGTTCTCTTTTTACGTTAAACTCAAACAATTTACTTGCTTTTAACATTTAGCTCAAAATTGAAAACTGAGCACCTGTAAGATTTCGATTGGTACTATTTACCACTTTTGCACAAAATTCCTGCACTAAAATGGAATTTCTGTTTTTAAAGCTGCATCGGACAGTTAAAGTGACGATATTTTCTGATAATTATGCAATATATAGCAGTATCCAATTAACGATATCGTGCTTAACACTTGTCGGCCTTATAGCCATCACAGGATAACGCGATAACGAGAATGAAAAAAGTTTGTTTAGAGCAAGCGACTGAAAAATCATTCAAAAAATTTAAAACCCTAATTAGGAAAGTGCAATAATTTTGGTTAAAACCGCTTATTTGCTTATTTAGGAAAGCAATTTGAGATACGAATATGACCAATGAAACTGACATATTGAATGATTTGAGACATTTGTTAGTGGGGGGGGGGGGGGGGGGGTTTACGGTACGAGCTAACAAAACTATCGGTTTCATGTTTTCATGTTGAAAATGAGATTCCAATATAATTTCCTTATTTGGCTATAGAAGGCATATCGGGGATGAATATTACACTCAATGAGGGTCAAAATTGTGTTTATTGATATTACGGATCGTAATGCAAAATAATATTCCATTTCCTTTCGTGTCTCTGGTGGGATTAGAATTCCGTATCTCCTTAGCCACTTTTGTTCGATATATAAACTCGGTTTTATGATAAAACTGTGATTTCAGTCCTTGTTGTAGTTGAACAAATGGCAAATCGATGTAAGAATAGATCTGCTTTTAAAATATAAAAAATTCAGCATTTTATCAACTGATATGAATGAAATATGGTAAGGTATTCAAGATTAAAAGAATATTCAAAAACGAGTTCCATCTGTGGTTCATCCTCAGTTGTAGAGAAATGGCTATCTTCTATAACAATTATTCATTTCCCAGAGTAACAATAACCCAAAACCATTTGTGTTCCATTTTTTTGTGGAACTCATTTTGTAATCCCACTTTATTAATATAACCCGAGCACCATAACTAACTATTGAAAAAATTAATTAGTTCCATTCGTACTGGCCATTTTCCAGAACCACTATAGAAACCGGTCTTCTGACAAAACTCAAAAAATTTAGCTAAACAATTTGGCAAAAAATGTAGTGTACACTATTTTTCTAAATTAAAATAGAATTTATAAGAACAAAATACTAACAAAAGTAGAAAAAGCTACAAATCCAACCAACACGATTGAATAAAAAATATTTAATAAATAAATTGTATTCAATCGTGTTGGTTGGATTTGGCTTTTGCAATTAACTTTTGTTAGATTATATTGCTTATAAATTTAATTTTAATTAAAAAAAAAATAATGTTCGCTACACTTTTTTGTGAATTTGTGTAGCTACACTTTTTGAGTTTTATCAAAAAATATAAACCGACTAAGTGCGTGTTTATTGGTTTAAATACCGCATAAAAAGTTTAAAAGTTAAAAATTGTGGTGAATAAAAATGTCAAACTTTTTATCTGCTTCAAGAGCTGATAAAATTTTTATGTGGAAAACATTTGGCTGACAAAAATACTTGTTTGTAAACAGAAATTTGTCATGTACAAATTTTGAGAAAAATCGTAATGATTTAGATGTAAGCTGGCCATAATTAACCAATATACATTTAAATAGTATTTATTTTACATATTTTCATATTTAAATTTGCTATATACGTTCATAATAACACATAAAATAAGCAACAATATTAATGTCAAAATTTAAACCAATTGAAACAGATAAAAAGTTAAAAAGTTAAAAAAAATTTACCAGGAAAGTTTTTATGCGGCATTTAAACCAATTGAAACACGCACTAATAGAAAATAATAAACAATTCTGCATTGACAGTTTGATAATGTTTTCGATGAATTGTCGTTTTCGATAAATTATCGTTTTCGTCAAATTGCTGCACCACTACAATTTACAGAAAACGACGGAATGGAATTTTGCCCTATCGTTCCTAAAACAACAGCAAAAATATTTATAGTGAGAATGTATTAGTAATAATGTAATAAGGCATTTAGGCAACACTGCAAAATGGATTATTTTCGACTATTCTGCAGTAAATAATATAATGTTAGGAACAAGAGAATTGTATTGTGCTACACTTTATATAATCAGACGGGTGTTAAAATTCAATATTTTTGTTTGACAATGGTGACTTAGAAATCGGAAATTTTCAATGGATATTTTTCGAATAAACGCAGAGGATACCACAGCTGGAATTACAATTTTCTAATAGTAGAGGGTTACCCTAAATGAATAAGTATAATAAAATCCATAAAAATTTACAGTTCATATCACATGCTTCGACTATATGATGCTACATAAAATGTAGTGTTCACTGTTAGTGCCACAACTCAAATTCATTGCCACATAATACGACAAATTATAAACATGGGATCCAGTAATTTACTAATTGATCTAACTTCGCTGAATTCAAATTTGCGCTGATTTCAAACATCATGAGAATTTTGTACCACCACCTGATACAAAATACGTCGATAATTAAAATTTTTTCGGCTGAAACTTTCGGCTTACTTCAGTAGCATGAACACCCTATGAATCTCATAGGGGGTAACTCTTTTTGCGTTTATTCAAAGAAAATCCATGAAAACTTCTCCCGTTTTAAGTCAAGTTATCGATCAAAAATAGTGAATACTACACTCTTTTTTGTTTAGATTTCCAAAGAACCGTTATATTTTGTAAAATTCAGGTCCTCTTTTATTAGAAAGCATTTTAACTATTTTGGGTGAAGTACAGCTTCTTTTATTTCAATTCTTTTTCCACCTCACGGAGGATATGTGACAAATATTACGTAGTTTGCAATAGCCCAAGACTTGCACCCCTATTCTCTTATACCCCAAACATATACACGCCGATAGCAGCGCCGCTAAATTTCAAATACGTATATTTCTATAAGAGCGAACAGATAAAAACTAAAAAATTTGATTTTTTGAGGCGATAAATGACGTTTACAAAACATTGGCTCGCCGGGTTACACAAATGCAAGCGGTTAGTCAAAAATTTATTATTTTTTTTTTATTCTTAAATAAATTAATAATTTTCTAACAAATATAATTGTATTTACTTATTTCTATCCCGAAATGTTGGCCTAACCCACCATCTTCGAGTAATTCTTTTCTTGTTTTTTAATTTTTCCATATCTCGTATTAAATTTTTCATAGTAAATAACATCATCGTCATCTTCATTAGTAGAATTGTATTGTTACATTCCATTTTAAATTTATATTTTTAAAGAAATTTTGAACATTCGCGGTATTATAATTTTCGTATGGCACTAAATGTCAAAAAGCGGCATCTATATGTTTGAGAAAAATAGCTCCAAACAACAGCGGTGAACTATCTTATGTGCGGCGTCTATATGTTTGGGGTATTAGTCGCATCACTTCATGCGGTGTAACTACTCATCTTCTTGGTTACTAGATTATTAAATCGAAACTTGAAAAATAATTGTTCACAAAAGCCGTGTGGGCTGTTTTTTAAATCTTATAGTATGCTGCTTTATAAATATTTCCCTGCGTATGCTATCACTTGAAATTTTGACACGACAAATAAATAGATTTTTTTCAAAGTAAGGCAGCCAACTAAGATTTAAAAAAATTTCATTGAGAGTTTTGTACAAAATTATTTAGTAAATTTTGATTTTATAATCTAGTAACCATTAAAAAAAATCTTATAAGAATTTTGAGTGAAAATTAGGAAAAAAGTTTAAGAAATTTATTTTACATTCTTCATGTAAAATAAATTTCTGTTTTACAGAAGATAATACTCTCTGTTTCGATAATCAAGTGAGCTTTAGGACATTTTCATAAAAATGGGATACTTTTGAATTTTGTTCTGGTAAATTAAGTCAATTCGGTCGAGATGAGTTTTAGTTTAAATTAATTCCGAAAATCGAGGTGTTTGTCGGAAAATGCCTATAATGTAACACAATCAAATTAATCAAGTGCAGTTTCCCAATTGAGCCGTATATAGGGGTATCCTTTTAAGTTCTGGTAAATCAACTCGATTTTATTGGTTTGCGTAATTCTTGTTAAGATAAATTCTGGATGTCGTATAGTTTATCGGGAATTTTTGTAAAATAATAGTCTTATAGCCATATACAGAATGAGGATTTGTTAGACTGGTTTAGCAAAATTCGGTCAAGTAATCTAAGAAATAAAATCCAATTCAGTTCGAGATTCTACGAAAAATTAAAAAATCTACTAGCAAGTTTTAATTTTTTCACAGGATACTTGATTTAGTTTTGCTAAACCAATTTAACTAATCCTCAGTCTGTACAGGCTACTCTCATCCTTTTTCGTCCTCGTAAATCAAATCGATTTTATTGGTTTGAGTAATTTTTAATTTAGATATTAATTCTGAATATCGTAGATTTTGTCGGAAAATTCCACTATGTGGAAATGTCAGTCTTAGGTTAATACAAGCAAACGAGTCAAGGGGCACTTCCACTAGAAGGGGAGGATAAACCTTTTTCGTTCTCGTAAATCACATCTATTTGGTTGGTTTGAGTAGTTTTAGTATAGATAAATTGAGGGTGTCGTTTAGTTTGTCGGAAAATTCAACTAGGTGGAAAAATTAGTCTTAAGTTGATATCTAAGGCTAAATTTTCACATTGTAAATTTTTTCGAAAAGCTCTATGATATCCAGAATTTATCTAAACTAATAGCACTCAAAAAAATAAAATAGATTTACCACGCCGAAAAAGTTTACTCCTTTCCAACTTTTGGAAATGGCTCTTAACTCATTTGCTTGTCTCAATCTAAGGCTAACATTTCCACAAACTGAAATTTTCCGACAAACGATACCCAAAATTTATCTAAACTAAAACTACTCAATCAAACCAATAAAATCGATTAGATTTACGAGAACGAAACAGGATACTGCCTCCTTCTATTGGAAATGGTTTTTGACTCATTTGTTTGTAAGGCCAACATTTCCTATATTATTTATATCAAGTACAGTCATGGGTAAAAGTATTGGATTTTTTTTTTTTATATTTCAATCAAAATGTTTGCGAATTGTAGAGCATTTATTAAAATTAAAATTTTGTTTCTACATTTTGTTCACATCTTCTTGGTGCGTACTTTTTATAAATTCTTAAATAAAAAATGAAACAGCGAGATGAAAAAAATTCAAATCTAAGTAGTAGTGCATTATTTTATCAGACCACAAGTAATTGGAATTTCATTTGTTCATGTCGCAATATGGTTTTCTTCTAGAGGTCTGTCCTTTGTTTTACTTGGGATATTGTTTTAGTCTTGTTTAATTGCCCTGTCTTGAAGCAGCCAATTAATAACTTATCAAAATGTCTAAAAACAGTGATTTTTCGTATAGAGCTACACCAACAAATAATCTCAATTTGAATGCGGAATATCAGTGCCAGAACTAAGTAAACAGTTAAAATTGCAGAAAAGTACTATTTATTACAACATAAACAAATAGAAAAAAATAAAGCCGTTATAAACGAAGAGAGATGTTGGCGGAAAAGGATAACAAATGAAGCATTTGATCACCGATTATTTAGAGAGTTTATTAAATGTCCAAGATAGTCAGTTTCCAATGTTCCAAAAATATTAAAAAATATTATAGGAAGGCAAATCAATAGACGAACTATCTCCAGAAGACGAAAGGAACTTCATAACCAGAATCAAGGATACATAACCAGAACAGTGATTAATATCACTGACATATCAAAAAGAGATACCACTAACATCAACATGCTTCCAAGAATTTTGAAAGGTTCTGGCTTCGTTATTTTAGACTGGCCTCCACAAAGTCCAGATTTAAATGTAATTGAAAATGTTTGGGCAGAAGTCATGCGAAAAGTGGCATACGTAACCGAAAAATCGAAAGAAAAGGCCGCTTGTGAAATCGGCGAGGTTTAGGTCAATTTAACTCTCAACTATCTTAAAAACATTATATTGTAGATTCAATGCCAAATCGTTTTCAGGCTATAATAGACGCAAAGGGAGACGTATTAAAAGTTTAAAAAAATCTAAATTATATTATGCGTAATAGTTAAAAATATCAAAATTCTAAATATTTATACTCACTCGAAATAATGTTGAAATAATAAAAAAGAAACAGGGAAGCTTTTCCTAGCATTTTGTTTTTGTTATTATATCTTTTTATTTAAGATTTTTATAAACATTAATTTCAAATTCCACTCAATATTCTTATAAGAATTCACGAGAATTTAACAATTGGGTTTAATTGGACTTTTGTTTACTTTGACATTTTTTCATTTTTAAAATAATGAAATTTTATATATAGTTTTAAATTAATTTATTAAACCCAATTAAATTATTTAATGTGTTTTATTGTGTATTGTAACGATTATTTTTCAACAACTCTCTCTATTGTTGCCGTCTTTGCAAAATAAATCCAATTTCTATTATAAAATAAATATTTCGATAAAATATTATATTAACAGTGTAATACTATTACATGTACACGTTACGTGTTTTTAATGTGAAGGATGCGAATTTTCAAATTGTGGGGCGACAAATATAAAAATTAGAAAGAATCAGAAATTAATTAATTTGATTAAAATATGTTTGATCTGTCATCAAAGTCCTCTAAGGCAGCCAAATAATATGGGACGAATGAGCACAAAATTAACTATATTAGTTTATGTTTAAAGTTGGCACGCTTAAAGTTGGCTCCGCAGTGCATACATTTACAAAAGCAAATTTGTCTTAACCCATTGACGTTTCCTAGTTACCATTATCATGTCAATCAACAATTCATTTAAATTCAAATTACGTAAGACAAAAGAGAATGTATAATTTTCCCGTATCTAGCAGGATCAGTCGAAGTGACATAAATTTGCATAGTACTTTGTGACGGGGAATATCCATTTGATTTGTAAAATTACAAACTCGATTCCAAAGTACGCTTGTAACGATGTAATGCTGTTCTAAGTATTCTGCCATCTCAATTACGCCGAGAAAATGTTGAACGGCCATTGTATAAAATGTTTGTATTTTGTTATATTTGCAGCTGAAGAAAATAATTGATACAAAACAATGAAATTCAGAACGATGACCTAATCGACATTTTCGATTTATTCTATTCACGATTTATTTTATTTATGTATTTCGCTTCTCTCTATACATTTTATTTTATTATTGAGTCGAATTAATTATTCTTGTTAAGTAAAAGTTCAAATAAAATTAGAATATTCCTTCAATATAACGATAGAAGCATGATGTGGCTATGTGCTAGCGCAATATCACGAGTTGCTTATCAAATTTAACATGAATTTAGTAAAAAAAAAAAAAAAACGTAATTATAATATTGTATGTAATTATAAGACTTACCAGCGACGGAATCGTTCACAAACGATTTACGAAAACGCAATACTTGACGAGTTTCCGGCAACGATAATACTAAATTGGCATTCCCTTCGGCACGATAAATTAAATTTTTATCATTCAATAAATAATTATCACTTAAATGTTTAATGCAAATAAAAAAATTATCTTTTATCATGATGGTGGTGTTATCGTCACTACTACAACTATGATGGTCACAATTTAATTTAACCGATTTATCGTAGCCTGTGGCACTATTGCTTAAGCATTGCGTGACTAGGTTCACCAATAATTTTCCCATCTCCCGGATAAGAATGTGTACGCACCCACACCAAACTAAATATTTGGCGTAATTACAAATAGTAATTATGAGATTATATTTTATATAATTTATTATCGTGTGTGTTTGTGTATATGTATTTGTGCGCGAGCGGCGTTTAACCACGCCAAAACACCATTCTTATCTAAATTAGACGATTTAAGGTAATCTGAAACGAGAATGAAAATATAAAGTCTTAATTCATTTGTGTATAAAAACATTGGTAAGGGCTTAGTGGGACAAATCTGTCGATTATACTCGTATCAATCATTATGGATAGAGAAAACTATTGGACTTGTTCACCAATTTCTTGTATGACAAGTTCTTGTGTTTTCAGAATTTAATGTTTCAAAAATAACAAGAAAATTAAATTCAAAATTCTTAATACATTTCTTCTTATTCTCGCGAATTCATTTTTAAGCATTTAGCGAATAAAAACAATAAAAAGTTTATTTACGGTATTATCACAAGAACCAACAAAAAAAAAATATTCAGAACCAAAATAACATAAACAAAAATTTCGCGGCGTAATAACAACTACAGTGACACCGAATGTACACTCGTACGTATGTATATATCGCAATAATCGTATATAGACTCGCGAAATTGCTTTTATCAGTTACAACAAAAGCAAGCAACCGCGCGACTGTTTGCGTTTTTAATATTTTGTTTTGTAAAAAAGAAAAATATGTACATAAATAATGTACGTTGTGTACATCAAGTAATTGACTTGAAGTCTGCGTTTACTTAAGACAACCTTCTAGCGGTTACAATGGAATGGGGTGTCACAACAAAAGTTTTTATATAGAGGGCGCCTAGAGGATATTGGGTGTACACCATTCGCTGATTCAACTAAGAAATTTTAATTAACGTTAATTTGATATTGCGCATGTTACTGCAATCTCGATTCTATTTCAAATTTCAAAATTAATTCAAAACGCTGATTATCAAAACAACGATAATCATACATAGATTTCTGGTTTGAACAAAATACGTGAAATAAATTTGTTACTGATATTTCCTGGGTATCTGTGATTTTACGAAAACGTAATAAAACGGTATGATAAAACTCTGATAAATCTCCAAAAATATAGCTACACAAATTGACAAAAAAGTGTAGTGTACGCAGACTTTTCTTTCAGTTTAATAAGCCACAAGAGACTCATAACGGATCGAATTACGTGATATTCTTCAAATTTATAAAAAAAAATCAGAGTCGACTACGCATAAACGTTAGACAATGGAATACTTGAAATGTGGAGATATAGACGTGTCATGGCTACACTTGCCTATGTCTAGAAAACTTGGAAATGTTTGTATCTTGAGTGTCAATTGTGTTGAAATTGAATATGCAATCATTTTTTATAACGAAACTGTATTTATTTTGCCCTTTTTAAAAGTAAAAAGTAATGTATGGAAGGCTACTGTCGCCAGGTGTGAATTTTATGTTGCTCATGTATATAGATTATGACCTCAGCTACCATAAAAACATACACCCAGGGTAGTTACAGGGGGGTTTTTCTAACACTTTTGTTAAAAAACGGAAAACATTCACATTAAAATGACTTCAGAAATGTATGGCGATTTTTTTGACGTTACCCTGTATTTGCATAATGACGATTATGGTAATTTTAGTATATTTTGAAAGTCCTTACACATCACAAATCGTTTTTTAAACAAAATTAACTTTCATCGCTTCAAAACCTTTAAACATATTTATACTTCATTTTCATAAATTCTTTGATTTTTTATAAAACTTTCTGCTGAGAATTTTTAAATTGCATAAAAATTTCAAAAAATTTCTGCTGGGGTCAAAAAATATCAGCAGAAAAAATTTCATTTTTGTGATAGTGATGCCTCTAGCGGTGAATAGCAAAACGCATTTTTTCTGCTGGAAATTTTCTGCTATCTTATACAGCATTTCCCCATGCTCACCTGTAAGCAGGAATGTACAATATATGAAAACTTTTGAACCACTCGAACGATTGCTCCCAAATTTTGCACGAATACTTTTTAGTAGCCGATCAAAAAATGTTACCCCTTCCGTATGTTCACGTGTAAGCAGGAATTTTCAATATACATATATGCAAACTTTTCATAGCCGTGGCAGTGTCAAAAAATGTTTTAAGTGCCTTCTCATATAATGAAAATGAAAAAAGGACGCTTCTGCGGAATCTAGACCCGTCAAAACTATGCACTGGAATACGGCTCCGTGTCAAAAGTGTTTTGTCAAAATGTCATCGGAGTCGCTGTATTGCGGGGATTGCAAAAGAGAGGATGTATTCATAACTCGCATACCGTGGATACCAACCGACCTGCCATTCAGCTTCAAATGAGTCCAGTTGTCAGTTAGACTTTCATTTGCCATAACCATCAATAAAGCTCACGGACATTCCCTTAAGTTTGCAGGCGTGGATTTGGAAAGTCCTTGCTTCTTTCATGGCCAGTTGTATGTGGCATGCTCAAGAGTAGGAACTTCAAAAAATTTGAATGTTTTAGCAAGCATTGCGGTAAACCCAACAAATTATTTTTATATTGATTTTCCTCAATTCACTTAAAGTATTACTAATTAGGTATATGAAATAAAAAAAAACACCTGTTTGAAATTCAGTAGTTCAATTTTAACCCGGACAAAGCCGGGTACTTCAGCTACTCTCTAAGTAAAGCGTAACATAAGCGAAACAAAAACTGAGTTAACTTCATATATAAGACTTCGCAAACGTAACGTTTTGGCGTTAAGAAAGCGAACCGTTTCCATAAATTTTGAACTATGAATTTTAAAATAAAAATCGTACCACTGATGTATCACGTTCTCGGTACGCCACAGCGGCTTATTTACGTACCGTAAAAACGAAATGATTTTATATCGAAAAAATGAAGGTTTTTTTATAACGTCAGGGCGATATGTTTGCGTTGTGCAAAAGAGGAATGTCTTTGTATCGCAAAACATAACTTTTTTATAACGCCAACACGTATTATTTTCGATTGCATTTGGGTAAATTTAGAGAAATATTCTTTGTTGAAATAAACTAAAATTATTTTTATGTGTAAAATATAACAAATTTATTATTTAATTTTAATATCATTAATAATTTACTATATGTATATTATTATATAAATTTATTACCTCAAATGGTTGAATGATACTCGTAATGATTGTGACGATCGAAAAGCAAAAAACGATTGAAAAGAATGACAAAAGGTATAATTATAAATGGCGGACTCTTTATAATTTTTATGTATGCATACGATGACGTTTTGCCATATTGTTAGTAAAAACCGCGTCACGTATACGTTGAGTTATCATGTCTTTTTAAGCGGCTCGCTTTTTTCTTTAGAGGGTAGTTTTGTATAATTGTCAATTTTTCGTTACTTTTCTGAAGTATAAAAAACTGCTGAGTCAATTGAAAAAAGATCATTCTTGTCATTCTCGCGAGTTGTGTTGTTGGGTTATCCAATTCGAGGTTGATAAAGTAGAAATCTGTATACCGACATCTGTCAAAGATAAACGTCAAGTACGCTGTCATTTATTTAGTTGACATTCTGCCATTTAAGAATATGGAGCATTTAACAATCGACCAACGCGTTAAAATTATTAACAGAAAAACAGGCCGTCGATGCTGATTTTTCGAACAAAATTTTCTTCAGTGATGAAGCTCATTTTTCGCTTGGTGGATACGTTAATAAGCAAAACTGTAGAATTTGGGGCTCAGAAAATCCACAATTGATTGTAGAGAAGCCATTACACCCGGAAAAAGTCACTGTTTGGTGCGCATTGTGGTCTGGTGGTGTGATTAGGCCGTATTTTTTTGAGAACAACCATGGACGAACCGTTACCGTCAATTCTGAGCGCTATGGCCGCATGTTAACCGATTATTTTTTTACGAAAATCGAAGATTATGATCTTGACGATATGTGGTTCCAGCAGGATGGAGCAACCAGTCACGTAATACGAGCAAATCGAGATCTTTTGCAAGAGAAATTTCCTGGACGTTTGATTTCGCGATTGGCTGATGTCCATTGGCCTCCAAGATCCTGTGATTTAACGCCTTTGGATTTCTTTTTGTGGGGCTACGCGAAAGATCGTGTTTACGCAAACAATCCTCAAACTCTTGACGAATTGAAAACTAATATTCGTAAGGTAATGGCCGAGATACCGCCCGAAATGTGCCGAAAAGTCATTGAAAATTACCTCAAAAGAATCAAGGCCTGTAAGAAGTCCCGTGGAGGACATTTGAATGATATCTTGTTTAACTAAAAATGGCAAGGATCAATCTGTAAAATGAAATAAAAGTTACAATACATTCCGAATATTTTGTGTGTTTTTTTTAAGTTTACTTTATCAACCTCGAATTGGATAACCCTAATAATTAAATTATTTAATAAAATATATAATTCGATGTAATTATTTTAATTTTATTTGGTTACCAATTATAAAAGTGGCCACGAAGATACAAGGAGGGGCAATAATACTGGAGAGGGCTCCAAAGAATCTGCTTCCAGTTACTAACGGTGGTATTGCAAAAAATTTTAAATTTGTTTGCACAAAAAGCGGTTGCGCTCAATCATATGTAGATTTTCTAATCCGCGACGTTATTGTTATTTTAACTCCTCACGAACAGGTGCGAAACATGTGTAGGTGAGGTGTACAGAAAACAAATCCAACGCTTGAGGATGTACTCGAAATAGCCAAAGCGTATGAAACAACGGTGCCAACAAATGCAACGTTTATTGATGTAAGTTCATCGGCATCGCAAGTATTCAAGGAAGGTGGATAACCATCATACAAGAAAAGATCATCGTTCTCGTAGATCGTTGAAGTTGTATCGTGTCAGCAATATGAAATTGATCACGATCGTCCAAATTGTCCGTATTACAAAGCTAGGTGAGATCGATGCAAAAAATTCGGTCATATTGCAACCGTATGTATGTCACAACAACGTGGTCAAGCATCAAGACGACAACGTGGTAACAATAGAGGTCATCGTCAAGGTCGTTCAAATTTTCGACAAAGCTCTAAGTCTCGCAACAGCTCGTACTAACCACAACACGCACAAGAAGGGTATCGATTGTCTACGGCGTTACGAAATTCGATTAATAAATGCAAAGTTGTAAATTCGAATTGGTTACCGTCCATAAACCGTTGGTCTCATTATTTAACCCGCAATAAAAAATTACCGGTGCACTCAATCAACCAACTTCAACGGTGCGTAATTATTTTAATGTCGAGCCACACATTCACAATAACGTATAAATCTACGAAATATTACGGCAAGTCCAACGCACTCTCATGTTTACCTTGTGGACCGGATGAAAATTTTGGCGAAGACGCCTATTTTCAAGCTAATGAAATTTACAACGATCGCATTCTCGATTATACATAGAATCGAATACAAATTACTAGCACGACACACTCGCTCCGATCCTTTACTTCATAAAGTGAAGTCCTACGTAGTAAATTGGTGGCCGGATAAATTAAATGTCGCTGAATCGTCTTACTCAGATTATTTTAACCCGTTGCCGCACACTTTTAAATTGATGACCGTGCTCAGAAACACACTTTTTTATTTTCAATTGTTTATCTTAATGGCCAGACTAACTGGTATATTAGACTTACCATCATATTGGTATCAACAGTTATATAGGACATCTTCTCTTTGAAAAAGAACGAATTGCTTATCCTATGTCGGACAAACAAAACAGTCTCTCGAAAAGAAGTTAAAAAACTATAAACGTGATTTGGAAAAATCCAATGAAGGGACATAAACCTGATTTCGAGTCTGTGGAAGTTTTGGCCAAAGCCGATCTTCTTGGTCGTAGGTTAACTATGGAGGTCTTACACATCCTAAGTGAAGACTCAATGAACATCATACAAGATACTGATCATAGCGCGCTGGTTTTTTGTGCGTTAGTTGCTGACTTCAACCAATCAAAGAACAGAAAAAGACGGCGTACACACACAAACACACACAATAAACACGCACACAACAAACAACTACGGATGTTTTAACATAATATATACGTTTGGTAATCAGTTGGTTTATTGACACCCGATCAATTACAGGTCGGTAGTTTTTAGATACTTTTTTAGTATTTTAAGTATTTTTATTTGCTTCTTGTATTAATGGCGAAGTGTGTGAATATATTTGTGGGTTTTTCGCATTTTTTGTTTTTTATTTTTCCTTCAATTTTATATTTTTTACAACTACATATAAGTGCAAAGATTTTTGATTGTTTATTTATATTTTTTCTTGAGTGTGAGTGCCTACGTTGATAAAAGAAATATTATATTTTTTTGTAGATATAAACTACACCCCTTTGAAAATGGCGCATTAACGCCGAAACATGTCGGGGTCATAAAGATGCAGTTACGTCTTTTATTTATTGTAAATAATATCAAGAAGACAGCAAAGCCCGTTCGTATAACAAATAATTTATCTCGACGGTCGTAAAAACCAAATATTTTTGGAAAGTCGATGACAAAGTTTACGCTAAAGATTTTTCAACGAGAAGTCCACAAAATTAGTTAAACCGACCAAATGGCACAGTGGTTAAAGCTTTGGCGTTTGGATCGGGAGGTACCGGGTTCGAACCCCGATAGGGGCAGAGTGCAAAGTGAAATTTCATCAACATATTACAATCTGTGGTGAAATGTAAACACATCTATGATCCCTTGTCGGTGTGCAAAACCCATGGGCCGACCCTTCTTCCATGCCAGTATAGGCTGGCATGGAGCTTGCAATGTGCAGATGGTCTTAAATCGGTCCTATAGCCGTACGTCCTCGAGTTGGCCGGGAGGCGTTAAGTAAGGACATCAAAAGCATAACCGCAGAAGAGCAAGGTGAGCCTTCGGCTCAAAACAGATCGCATAGTTAGCAATAAAAAAAAAATAATTTAGAATGATAGAATGATTTAGAGCCATTTAGAGCGGTCTGGAGTAATTTAAAAGCGGTTTAGAGCGGTTTAAACCGGTTTAGAGAAGTTTAGTGCATTTTAGAACGCTTTAGAGTAGTTTGTTTCTAAAAGCAGTTTAACAACAAAATCAAACACAGTAAAGTTTTTCTGTTTTCGTAAGTTTTCGATTATGAATTTTTTATGTTTTGGATCAAAATCACCGACGATTTAGACGTTTTAGGAGAATACGTTTTAAGCGAAAGCAGTTGAAAAATTAACTAGGACTTTGAGATTTCGTCACTATATAACCGGATGGTTGTTATATCCTAGGTTGCTTACGAATCCTGATTACAAATCGACAAAAAAGTAAGGAGGCCACAAATCCATTTTTCAAATAATTAAATTTTGCAACTAAAATTCAATTCGTAGTCAATTGGATTTAATTTCTTTAACACTTTGTTTCAAAATGGAGTCATATTTAAAAATCGAAACTTAAAATTCTGAAAACGAAGAAAACTTAAAATTCTGAATGAAATATTTTGCAAAATATCGAAACATAAAAATTCTGAAATCAACGCCACCGACATTGAAATGTAAAGTCCCTCGGCGGATTAAGCGGGGGAAAGGAAGGGGCGCAGCGAGCTCCCGCATTCCCATAAAAACTATACCTAAGTCGTTGGCCCTTCAATTCTACACAAACTCCTCCTTAGTTTAAACGAATTGCATTTTGATGAACTGTACCAAATTTGGTCCGGTGTTATTCAACAAAATTTTTAAACTTAATCGGATACGAGTTACAAAAACTTTTATGGTTACCAGAATATGAACTGTGAAAACCATATCTTTCACAGTTCATATTCTGGTAACCATAAAAGGTTATCATAAAAGTTATAATATATTACGAATATAAAAAACATTTCAAAATTTCCTAATTTTTAAATATTTTGTTGTTAAGTATATTTAATTTCAGAATTTAAAATTTTCAGAATTTATTTTTTCAGTATTATTTCTCGGGATTTTTTATTTCAGTACAGTTCAGCGGTGTTGCCAACCACCTTCAAAAATTGCCGATTCCGAAAATATCGAAAGATTATCGAAAAAACATCGTTTTTTTTTCGTCTAATTTATGATACTGTTAAAGTTAGCCGAAGTTTTCAGCCGAAAAATATCGGTAATGAAGAACCCAATCGTAAATGTCTATAATGCAGATTCAAATAATTATAAATATATGTCTAGGTAGTCGTCAAAATGTTTTTTCGTATTTATTAACGTTTTGCATTTTTGATGTAGTTTTTTTTTTAATTTTTTTGCGTCATGTTGCGTCATGTTGCATCTTGTTGCGTCATATGCTATACCATGTAAAATAATTTTCTAGAAATTAAAGAGAATCCTCCAGTGTGCCAGGTTTCTATTTTAAATTATGTGTGCCTATTGAGTGCCTGTAAGTAACCGAAATGAGTTTTCAGGATGGGGAGTAGTGTGCAGCCGCTTAGCTTAAACTTAACTATTTTCAATATTTTATTGAGCAAATTTATTAAATTCAATCCTTTTTTATTGGGTTAGAGCGTTTTGTATTTATAAACTAATTTTTGCGCTAGCGACATCTATTGGACGTCATTACCAAAAGACACCACCCAATTTACAGATCTCGCTTTATATTAATTAAGCAAAATTTTCATTTTTTAGAATATGATATATTTATAACCTAACGGTACTTAAGAATAATAAATTTTCTTAGAAACCGTTAGGTTTTTTAGAAAACGAGTGGGGGGTGAGGGGGGGGGTTGTCTTCGAGGCATTAGGCATGGTTTCGGAATAATTTATTTGGTCCTTCGGTGGGACCCAGGTTTCATTTTTTAAACATTTCTTCGTCTCGAACATTTTTTTTGAAGAAGCAAGTGCTGTGAGTCATGATTTCGCGAAAATTCGTTTAGGTTGTCCTCCGGATGGAGACAAGTTTTATTTTAAACTTTTTCTGCTCCTACGAATTTGAAAAAAACCAAAGTTTCGGTATGATTTGATTGTGTGAGCATTTGTTAAGGTTGTCCTCAAAAACCCGAGAGGCTGGGGACTATTGGATTGAAAATGTTGAATATATGTTGAAAATAGGATTTCCAAATTAATACCGGGCATGTTTCTAGGTCCCTGTCATAACCATAAGCTTCACAAGTACTTAAGTGTGTAATAATCGCAATACTCATTTTGATTTTAACTAATCTCTAATATTCTAATGATATTATTTGTAAGTGGTGCTCAGCCGCATATTGTTTTGTTTATTGATTCCCCCATCATACTACCTGCATTCAGGCAACGTCTGCAAATGAATTTAAGTTACTTTCTAATACACAGCCTTCAATGTCTTTATCAGTAAAATATGATTGCTTATAATGCTAACACATTCCGATCGGTGTTTGGGACCAGGCCTTCCATCTAGATATTTCTTTACGCGATAATAATGTCTAGTCGAATAGGCTGTTAGAGCATTTTTCATAAAATATTTTAATTTTACAACAAAAATTTCTGTCTTTTGTTCAATAAGTAAAAAAAATAATTATTCGTAATTGAATATGAGCTTTATGTTTGAAAGTGGCAATCATTTATTAAGTGATAAGGAAATGATTAAATACCTAGTTTCAAGGATTTAATTGACACAGCGCTACACCACTCCAAGCTCAATTAAATTATTCCAATGAACTGAGTCGTCATCAACGTATGTATTATAAAAGCAACAAACCGATATAAGAAATAAACTTTTGCAAAGAAACCAAATTTTTATTTTATTTGTAATACAAAATGAGAATTTTGAAAGGCATAATCAATACGTAAATGACTCACGAATTATTAAGAAATAATAAATTTGTAGTATTTCTTAGCAAATAATTTGTCTTCGAACAACGTGGAATGATATATACAACGAACTGATTCCATTCTCTTTATTACAAATGCAACATGTACCGTTATTGTTTAGGGAAGGTGTTTTGCTTATTGTTTTCTGCCTTTTGGACAATCTCTTACACAGTTATGGTAACAAGTACAAAATACACAAAGAAGATGGGCGTGGATCGAAGGTTATACAGTTGGTTGTGTATTTTATTACATGCGGTATTATCTTCCGGTATACTTTTAGTTTACACAGGGTGATGATCGTTTTTGGTCTTCTGCGATTTACGTTTTTTTTTTTTAAGTAACACACGGTTTAAATCTTTCAACAATAACGTTAACAAATCAAAACAGAACTAACAAAATAAAACTATAATTACATTTCGTTACCATTTAACTAGCGTGAAAAATAAATTTTTACATTAAACTCGCACCTATGTATACTCGTATAAGACTAAGGTAATTTTATTGTATTTATATAGAGGCCAATTAACTTAAGGTAAAACTTATCACGATTTCATCATAACCGAAAAGAAAACTTCAACGTGAAGATATTGTGCCACAAAGGCATGTGCCGCGAGGCCAACTCACATGATGGGTTTCTTGTTATTAACGTTAATCATCGTTGCTGAGAGTTAACATAAATAATTGAAAATTTTTGTAGGTATTTTCAATTAATTTGATTAGTTAGCTTTTAGTGTTTCTGTTACAACAAATGCAATGCGATTGTTGTCATATTTATATTTGCTTAATTGGACTGAAATTTTAATTTATTACCAAACGAAACAAACATAAGAAAACACTAACAAAAAATGATTTTTTTTTTTTTTTGCAATCAATCCGATTCGCTTTATACTTTTTATCCTATGATTCAGCTTAATTTTTTTTTTTGGGGAGATTGGTGATGGCAGAAAATTGAAATGGTATTGTGTAATTTTAATTTGTTTAGTCAAAGGTGATTTCAATGGCATACACTTACTATTTCAGTATTATAAACATATGGCCGCTTTCCGGTTTCCTAACAATTCACAACACGTTCGATCAATATAAATTATTTAGTTCTTTGAATGTATCTGTAACACAATGAACATTTATTAGCATCGTAATAAACACAAGAATAATTTTTTAATAACAAGCCAGAATTCGACGAAAAGATTTGATAGTTTCCAATAAATAAGTTCGCAGTGTTTGTGGTATAGCTTACATTTTTTCAGTGAAACGCAGAACAAGAAAAAAATAACTGTGTCTCAAAGGATACTAGACGGTGGTTCAATGTAAAGTTTATTTTCACATATTACAACGTTCATTTTAACCTTTCAAGCACTAGCCTAAGCGGGAAATTAGAAACAGGTACAAACTATATAAACGTAACATCTTGGTTACAGCCTAGAACAAAAAATTGGTACGGTTTTTGAAATAAATCGGATAACTTTTTTTAATTTTCTTTCTGATACTTAAGGTTTCTATCTCAAGAGACCCAAAAATTCGATTAAAAAGAAGCGAAATTAAAAAGCATATATAAACAGCATGCTGCCAAGTTCAAGTTAAAACTAACATGTAGGTTCAAGTCAAAATCCAAGCTCAAGTCCAAATTCAAGTTCAAGTTCATACCCAAGCTCAAGCCCAAGTCCAACTTCAAGTTCAAGCTGTTTCAGACATCTAGGTTCAAGCTAAAGTCTAAGCCCAAATCCAAATTCAAATTTAAGTTTATGCTCAAGCACAAGCCTAAGCCCAAGCCCAAGCCCAAGCCCAAGCCCAAGCCCAAGCCCAAGCCCAAGCCCAAGCCCAAGCAAAAGCCTAAGCCCAAGTTCAAGTTCAAGTTAAACTTCAAGTCCAAGTCCAAGTTCAAGTCCAAGTTCAAAACCAAGCCAAGTGCAAGTCCAAGTCCATGTCCGATTCCAAAGTAAAGCCCAAGTCTAAATCCAAGTCCAATAACAAGTTAAGTCTAAATCCAAGTCCAATTCCAAATTAAGTTCAAGTCCAAGTCCAAGTCCAAGCCCAAGTCTAAGTTCAAGTCAAGTGTGAGTGCAAGTGCAAGTCCAAGTCCATATCCAAGCCCAAGTTCAAGTGCAACCACTCCAAGTCCATGTACAAGTCCAAGTCCAAGTCCAAGTCCAAGTCCAAGTCCAAGTCCAAGTCCAAGTCCAAGTCCAAGTCCAAGTCCAAGTCCAAGTCCAAGTCCAAGTCCAAGTCCAAATCCAAGTGCAAGTCACAGTCCAAGTCCAAGTCCAGGTCCAAGTCCAAGTCCAAGTCCAAGTCCAAGTCCAAGTCCAAGTCCAAGTCCAAGTCCAAGTCCAAGTCCAAGTCCAAGTCCAAGTCCAAGTCCAAGTCCAAGTCCAAGTCCAAGTCCATGTACAAGTCCAAGTCCAAGTCCAAGTCCAAGTCCAAGTCCAAGTCCAAGTCCAAGTCCAAGTCCAAGTCCAAGTCCAAGTCCAATTCCAAGTCCAAGTCCAAGTCCAAGTCCAAGTTCAAGTCCAAGTCCAAGTCCAAGTCCAAGTCCAAGTCCAAGTCCAAGTCCAAGTCCAAGTCCAAGTCCAAGTCCAAGTCCAAGTCCAAGTCCAAGTCCAAGTCCAAGTCCAAGTCCAAGTCCAAGTCCAAGTCCAAGTCCAAGTCCAAGTCCAAGTCCAAGTCCAAGTCCAAGTCCAAGTCCAAGTCCAAGTCCAAGTCCAAGTCCAAGTCCAAGTCCAAGTCCAAGTCCAAGTCCAAGTCCAAGTCCAAGTCCAAGTCCAAGTCCAAGTCCAAGTCCAAGTCCAAGTCCAAGTCCAAGTCCAAGTCCAAGTCCAAGTCCAAGTCCAAGTCCAAGTCCAAGTCCAAGTCCAAGTCCAAGTCCAAGTCCAAGTCCAAGTCCAAGTCCAAGTCCAAGTCAAAGTCAAAGTCAAAGTCAAAGTCAAAGTCCAAGTTCAAGTCCAAGTCCAAGTCCAAGTCCAAGTCCAAGTCCAAGTCCAAGTCCAAGTCCAAGTCCAAGTCCAAGTCCAAGTCCAAGTCCAAGTCCAAGTCCAAGGCCAAGTCCAAGTCCAAGTCCAAGTCCAAGTCCAAGTCCAAGTCCAAGTCCAAGTCCAAGTCCAAGTCCAAGTCCAAGTCCAAGTCCAAGTCCAAGTCCAAGTCCAAGTCCAAGTCCAAGTCCAAGTCCAAGTCCAAGTCCAAGTCCAAGTCCAAGTCCAAGTCCAAGTCTAAGTCCAAGTCCAAGTCCAAGTCCAAGTCAAAGTCCAATTCCAAGTCCAATTCCAAGTCCAATTCCAAGTCCAAGTGCAAGTCCAAGTCCAAGTCTAAGTCTAAGTCTAAGTCTAAGTCTAAGTCTAAGTCTAAGTCCAAGTCCAAGTCCAAGATCAAGTCCAACTCCAAGCCCAAGTCTAAGTTCAAGTTCAAATTCAAGTTCAAGTTCAAGTTCAAGTTAATGTTCAAGTTCAAGTTCAAGTTCAAGTTCAAGTTCAAGTTCAAGTTCAAGTTCAAGTTCAAGTTCAAGCTCAAGTTCAAGTTCAAGTTCAAGTTCAAGTTCAAGTTCAAGTTCAAGTTCAAGTTCAAGTTCTAGTTCAAGTTCAAGTTCAAGTTCAAGTTCAAGATCAAGTTCAAGATCAAGTTCAAGTTCAAGTTCAAGTCCAAGTCCAAGTCCAAGTCCAAGTTCAAAACTAAACCAAGTGCAAGTCCAAGTCCATGCCCGAGTCCAAAGCCAAGTCCAAGTTCAAGTTCAAGTTGAAGTCCACGTGCAAGTCTAAGTTCAAGTTCAAGTCCAAGTCTTGAGTCTAAGTTCAAGTTCAAATTTTAAGTTCAAGTTCAAGTCCAGTTCAAGTCCAAGTCCATGTTCAGGGTCCAGGTCCAACTACAAGTGCAGCGCAAATGTAAATCGAAGTTCAGGGTTTTTCTCGAGCTCTTACAGGGCCTTCTCTCTTTTCACTAAAGGTCAATGCCGATCAAATAACACAATCTGCTCGAGACGGTACGACCAGCAAAATTTAAAGGATCTAGAGGACCGAGCTGTGGACCTTCTTTCTTCATCAAGCTTCCTGCATAGATAGCATTGTTAATAAAAATCGTGAGGACGGTGCTGCTTCAAACGCACCAAACTCGGAGGTTATAGACCCCTTAAGTGGCATTTTTAAAACAATTAGGAAATTTCTTACGAAAACGCCTAGTCATTAAAATCAACGACGTCCAAACAAATGACAAATAAGCCATAAAAAATCTAAACGGGTGTTGGAGACGTCAACGAAAATGACATAACAGTATGGTATGAAATCAAAAGGCCGAAGTCGAAGGGCCGAATTTCAAAAGGCCGAATGTGTCGAAGGGCCGATTTTTTTTATTTTTTTATTTAATTTAATTTTTTTTTATTTTTTGTACATATACTTATTATCAGAAGGCTGGACATAGAATAAGACATTGAACCTCCTCAACCAATTTCATTACGTGCATCCACCTAATAAAAAGAAATAAAACAAGAATTACAAAAGAATCAGGCTTAGGAAGTGAGGCAGCTGGAAAAACTATGAACCAACAATAGCCTCGGCATAGTAACACGTTCGATGCTCTCCGGTTAGCAATCACTAACCTAAACTTTCCCAAGGTCATTCTAGAATCGATTCATATGCTAGAAATCTATGAGCACCTCATGGATGCGGTAGCGGACCTCCCCACTGACGGTGTAAGAGGAAATATTTAAGGTAAGTTTAACTGTGATATGGGATCGGAAGGTCAGGAACAGCAATACTTTGCCGAATTTAACCAGAGATTTGACCTCGATCTCTTAAAAGTTGTATCCACATACGGGCAGTAGGAACACCGTAAATTTTACCGCCGTCTACTTCGCCGGAAACCAGGATGACCCTTCGTACTATTACCAGCTTCAACAATTATTCAAAGCCAAATATTAAAAATTTATTATAGGGTGCGACAAAACAACACAACCTTCATAAATGTCGTATGGCCGATCTTACCCGGTTTAAACTGAGTACGACCGACATTATCATCGACTATCATTTATCGAAAGCACGTCATTCTATTAAATTTAATAAAAAAAAACAAAGTAAAATATAAAAAGTTCGTAAATTGTTTGACAGATACAATCTAATCAACTATTGGATGGCCTACCCAGTTTCTCTAACTAGTTATAGCACAGCTCTAAGGAGTAGCAGAAGGATTAGCTGGAGAGATTTTTACCAAAAAATTGACAAACTCCCATCGGCGACTCCTTAAAACATATAAATGTACTAGGCGTTCAAGCTAAATTTTGAACTAAATACTTTAATTTAGTTCAAAAAATTTAGTTCCCTGGTTCGGTAGCAATCATTCAAAATGCAGCACGTGACGTGCTCGTTCAAGTTGCACAACCGAAAATATTGCTACAGTGAGAGATTTTTTATTTACCGAATAGTCAATGGTGTTCGCTACAGAGACATGATAACAAATTTTTTATGGCCAATATTTGTTGATATGAATAATAACGACCTGTGGTTTCAACAGGATTGCGCTACAGGTCATACAAATAATAAAACAATCAGTTTATTGAGAAACAGATTTGACGGGCGACAAATTTCGCGAAAGGGAAGATTTTATTTGACCACACTACTAGATTTTTTTGTTTGTGGGGCTATGTAAAAAATAATGCGCAGACGCCTAAAAGCGCTCAGTAAACAAAAATTTTATCCCAGGCAAAATCGATGAGCCGTAAACTAATTCGAGCCTCACAAACCCCCAGGTGAAGATGAGGCACCCCATACTTTTTCAATAATTAATTGAACCTTTTCTTGTTACTTGGGGTACGTTCCAAGGTGCTGGAGACGTACGAGTAATTTTCATACCAAATGTGAGGGAAAATCCTTACAGGAGGACATCAGAGGATCCTCAGAGAAAATACTCGGTCATTATATCAGATCCAATAAATTCCAACGAGATTCTTTGGTGGTCAAGGCTCAAACTCCACATCCGAAAATTAGTCCAGGTCTTATTAGAGCTTTGTAAAGCGCGCATTTACACGATTACGAAATATAATTTGATCGCATCTTTATTGTGTGTCGAAGTCCCGATATCTGGCTGTTTTGTGGGTTTTTATAATTGTCTGGATATCGTTCGTTGGTGTTATAATTAACCCGACACATTGAAAGTTTTCCACGTTGTCAAAGTTTTGACGGCCAAAGCATTATAAGGCCAATGATTTCGAATGAGGCTTAGGTTTCGTGGCCGAAAATAGAACAAGCATGAACTTGCACTAAAGGCTTCTGAGTTACAACTTCGGACATCTAAATGGGGTAGTCAAGTTGGATAGCCAAATATTGAGATTTCCAGAATGGTACGTGATTGGGCATAACCCATGATCGTTAACTTTTTTCAGAACAATATGGAATCCCCACGCGAATTGCTGTAGATTTTACAACACGGCCAACACGGCGAAAGAAACACCCGAACAGATACCTTCGCTATTTAAGTCCCAACAAGATAGGCTAACTGGAATGCACAATAAATTTAAAGGTGTAGGTGCACAGGATTCTCCCTAAATTGACCCTCATATAAAAAAAAAAAACGAAAAAACCTCGACGAAATAATGAGGTCGATCGAGTCCAGCTAATACATGTTTAAAAATTTTAAAATTATAAATTTGCCATGACAAATAGTAAAAAGCACATTGAGTATACTCATCTAGCCACGACATTTTGTGCAACCTCAGAAACAATGCAATTGCTATTTTAAAGCGAACGCCTCTATATTTAGACTTTACCTGTCGTCGCTATACGCTCCTTATATCAACGACAGAACTGGCTGTATATAGAATTATCTCTCATATTATATTTCCATCTTGGTATAACCATAGTTCAATGATTTCATGAACTATTCCCCTTCTAGTGGTATACGCTTTTATCATTTAACAGCCGTAATCTATAAACTATAACTAATAATTGAAAATAATACACAAAGTACTAAAATTTTATATTGCTCGTATACGAGTATATGTAGTCTTATTGTTCTCGTACGAGTACAAAATTATGTGTATCTCATTGTAGCCTTTTTAATAATCAGCTAAATTATCTTTGTTAAATTGAGTTGAGTTGAAAAGCAAAAGAAAATTTATGCGATTATATGAAAGAAAGACTTTGTTTTATGTAGATAGATTGTAAACATACAATAGATTCTAATTCAAATGAATTTGATCCGTTTGAATGAAATCTAAATTTTATTTTTATATGCAAAACTAAAAGTTGCCTTCGGCATTAAAATAACATATAATTGAGAGTATATGAGAGTTCAAGGTTAACTTCGAAACCTATATATTTAGGAATAATTTTTATGAGCAATATAAACTGTGCATATAGCTTCACCTGGATATTCCCCAAACAAGAAATTGCACTTAACATACGCCAGAATCGTATAAATGCATTAAGAAATATTATATCACCACTACACATAAAGAAACATACATATGCTGACAGATTTGTTCATAGTTATTTTATATCGGAGCGAAGTTAATGCCAAAATAACAAAATGTACACCATGTTCCACAAGTACTTCAAATTGAAAAAAAAACACTCAAAAATTGAACTTTCATAATAATACAGTACGTTTCATAACTAAATATCCAATCGTTTTTTTTTTGATTTGGATAAAGTTGATTAAAAAAAATAAAAAATTGAATGTCAAAAATTAGATAAGCACAAAATTCAGCAAAGCATAAATAAACCGTTGCAAGATTCAACTGTTTTTGGGCATAAAACAAATTTTTTTAAATTGTTTTATGGCAATAAACACACCTGAGGCGGTATGTTGTACCATAATTTACCACCACCAACATCTTTCACTTTTTCGATTCGACTGTTTTCGATCGAAGCGATAGTACAACATACCGCCCCTGGGCTGGAATGTTCCAACATCACCATTTTTCGATATTTTGTCGAAGTCTACGTCTCTTTCTGCTAGAATTAATTTGACTTCTGTTTCGTTTATCATTTTTTTCTCTATTGCTATCACAACCTACTAGAATATATTTGAACAATATCTATTTCACTTATTTTCGTTCAAGAATGAAAAATAGATTATTTGGTGATAGAAACACAGTAGAAACATCACAATATTCTAATCTAGCAGGCTGGTAAATGATATAAAAATTGAAACAGAGACAAATTTAATTCTACAGAAAACAGAAATAAACTCCCATAAATTATGGAAAAATGGTGATGTTAGAACATCCCAGCCCTGTAGAAATATGCCATTTGAATTGCCAAGTATTTTGAATTATATATTATTAACTTCGTTTTTAATATAGTATCTTTTAGGGGCTAGTTTGTTGTTCATCAATTTATGAATGAAAATTATGAAAATTCTATTTCAATGCTAAGCATACATTGTGTCAGTTTGGCCGCTTTTCGAAAATGTTTAAGTTGGGTTTAAATGATTTTTTTTTATTTATTTATTTTAATTGCCTAATAGTCTAATAGACTCTAATTTTTGGGTCCCATTTGAAACGCGATATTTTAAAACGCGATTTATCAAAACGCGATATTTCAAAATGCGATATTTCAAAACGCGATATAGTACAAAACACGATACGGTACAAAACGGGAGTTTAGGATCGGGTTATATCAGGCTGGTGAAGGGGAAATTTAATTTCAGTTTATAGGAATTTAAAAGTCGATAGGAACGATAGTACATAGGATCGATATCAGGTGCGCCGCCGCGCTCCCGTCGCTTCGCAACGCATATTCTGTTCCATATCGTGTTTTGAAATATCGCGTTTCAAAATAACGCATTTTGTACCACATCGCGTTTTGTACCATATCGCGTTTTGTCATATCTCGTTTTGAGATATCGCATTTTGAAATATCGCGTTTCGAGCGGATCCGCTAATTTTTGTAGTATACATTTAAATATTTGTTCACGTACCCCAGGTCAGTGGTTGCTGCTAACTGGATATTAAATTTGAGTCTACTAGACCTCTCTATAATACCATATATTAAATAGCTTATATGTATGTAGGACATACGCGTTCTTATTTTCACTTAGCTTATTTCATGTCCGTAATTAGATTTTCTGGCACATGTGTCACTTTGGTCGTTTCCTTCGAACTTTTTTCGAAAAGTTGCCGTTGTTTGTTTACTTTTTTGTTTTGAAAACTAAGCTCCAAAGTTGAAACAGTTAAATTTAGTTTTACTTTTTCACCAGCTGTGTTGATTTTCGAGTTTTTTTCAAACTTGTACTAAAACAGCGAACTTCACTCTTGTCTTAAGCCCGCCCGGTTTACATACGACCAACATTTTTCTTCTGCAAAATGAATAAGATATAACATTGACTTTTTGCACATGAGAAACAAGAAAAGCAATATATCCCAAAAAAAATTTGTAGAAGATTTTTGAGCAAAAATCACCATAAAATTGAAAATGTTGCCATAAAATATATTGGATCCGAGTATTTTTATGGCAACATTTTTAAAATTAACAAGAAAAAAAATTATTTCGTATTTATAAATGTTGAGGATTCATTATAAAAACAGACGCCATAGATAAAAATGTAAATTTCGTATTTTAATTCATTAAAAATAAATTAATAATGATCCTATAAAAAAAATTACGCCATTACTAGATATGTTTATTTCTTTCTGGCATATTGAATATTTTTATATTGCGGATTCTTTCTTATTTACCTGCAAAAATTTGTAGAAGAAAACAATTTTCTCGTGTAAACCGGGCATTATAGAAAAAAAATTTTGGAACACGATTTTACAAGGCAGTGTCCTATATTGATACTATTAATATTTGATCAATACCACTACAATAACAGGCCATTTCTTGTAATAATTTTGTTGGTATATGTAAATACAAAAAAAAATGAGATTTCCATACACCACGAAACAAAAATACATGGCAACAAAAAACTATTTCATTATTTTTAATAAATAGTTTGTATCGTTCAAGTTAAATTGAATAATTGAATAATTGTCAAAAATAAATAGGGATATTTTGTTATTGAATTATTTAAAAAAAAAAAATTGTTTTGAGAAAACTTTTCATTTAATAATATTCCAATTAAAGCAGCAACTTAGTTTTACACCATAACAACAAATAAAAGAAAAACAAAAATATACGAGATTTTTTACTGCCGCTCTTGCATGCTTTTTTACTTTTTTAGTAAACCAAAATATGTTGAAGGGGATGGGTGTACGTCTTTGCGTATGACAACAAAATATTTTGTGTTTTATTTTTGTTTAAATAAAACTTGATTTTTAATTAATACGGTGTAATAAACCAAAATACATTTTAATCAATCAATACTAATGATAAGCCCAATTGCGTGATTTAGTTGGTTGTACATAATTACTAAAAAAAAATCCAATTTTATCGACAATTGGATTTTTTTGTGGGCTTGTGTAAAATTCACAGTAAAGATTAAAAATTAGGATACGGTTTATCCACGATATTGAAACTTGAGAAGGTAGAATATCACACATAATAATTTTGTGTATTATGTGTGCTGTGGTAAAATATTCCTATGTTTCATTTTCATAATTTACAAAAAACAATCGAATATAAAAATTTTATTATACATATTATCAAAAATTACAAAATATTATTCTCAAAATATCAATATTTATCGTGATCCTTCAGATAAATTATGTTTGTAGATAATAAACCAGATTTATTGGGACAAGTAAAGATTTTTTTTCGTCCCATGTAATGTGTTTGTTCATCCTATGACGCCCATGTTTTTGTTTGTATTTACCTACACCAACTCATGTAATTTTTCTATATAGAAAAACGGCCTATTATTGTAGTGGTATTGATTTGATAATACATTCACCATATCCATACTAGGGTAACTTGAATCCGGTAACTTCTTCGTTTTTCCCCGTTCACCTACAAAACCGGTTTTGTCTTGGATTCTTTTTTAAAGTAAAATTTTTGTAGATTCAAAAATGTCAACACACCAACGCAAACAAAAATGAAATAAATAAAATTCTCAACGTCATTTTTTTGTATTTTTTTTAGTTTGAATGTGTTTTTGAACCAAGCGCATCACAAAACAAGAATTTTAATTGTATTAAAAATTCAAATTCGAATAATAAAAAAATCAAATAATATATAATTAAATGATTAATAAAATGATTTTTTTGTTAGCATTTTACACAAACACATAGAACATTTAAAAGTTACCGGATTCAAATAAAATGTGTGTGGACGTAAAGGGTGTAAGCCATAAAAGTTACCAGATTCAAGTTACCGTAGTATGGATATGCACGTTTAACCATTTCGTACTTCAGATCCGGTTATAGGAGTCAGATTACATTTCATCAGAGCCATCTGAGCTTTTTTAATAAATATCAATAATTGAAATTTCCCTAGAATCTCTAAGGAGAGTGTTTTGAGAGAGTACAGAGATTTAGTCGACGTTAGTACTGGCAGGCGGAATTTTTCGGTGCAGTAGGCCATAGCGAGCTCATATAACTCAATCTAGAGTTGATATAAGCGTCTTAGAGTAACCAAGCTGTTCTTTCATCAATGACAGTTCTTATTCTGTTCAACGGAAATGCGTAAAGCCAGATTGATTTTTAACTTTCAGTACCTGTTCCTTTCATTTCAGGTTTTGGTCAATGATAAGCCCCAAGTAAGTAGTAGTAGCAACTTACAGTATTTTATTATTATTTACTTCCAAGTAACGGGGAAAATGCGCAGGAAACTTTTTGTTTTAGAAAATCATGTAGTTTTTCTTTAATATGTTAATGCCCATTTTATTAGCAGTCAGCCAATATTCTACTCTAATAATATTTTGTGCTATTTGATCAAGAATGTAAACCTTCTTGATCAAATGGCACAAGATATTATTAAAGTAGAATACTGGCTGACTCCATCTGAAGATTTATATACTATAACAGAATCATTCGCGTACATAAAAAGTTGTCCACGCAAGTCTATATTGAACATGTCAATAATGAAGAAGTTAAAGAGATTTTGACCAATAATAGAACCCTGCGACACCAGATGCCATAGTCAGCGGCTCACTCTTAATGCCATTTACAACCGGGTAGTGAAATAAGATGTTAAAATGGAAGGGGTGGCTACGGAAGGATTTAGCGTTGTAATTTTTGAAAGTAGGGTTTTATGTGGCACAGTGTCGAAAGCTTTTTTAAGGTCTATAGGGAGCATCGATACATATTCCTTGCGCTCTAATCCCAAATAGATTTCATTGAGAACAGACACTGCTGCTGACTGTGTGGTAGATGCTTCGACAAATCGGAATTGTTTAGAATGTATAATTTTATTGTACTTAAAACATTCATTTAATTTAGCTACAATTATTTTCTCAAATATTTTTGAGAAAACGTTCAGGATTGAGATTGGCCGATAGCTAGATGGAAGCATTTTATTTCCTGCTTTGAAAACAGGGTGAACTATTGAAGTTTTAAGACAGTCCAAAAAGCGGCCAATATGTATGGATTCATTGATTAGTTTAACGGTTAAGGGTTTCAAACGATAAAAGACATTTCTTATCTTTAAAATAGATACAAATTCTTCGGTTGTCAAGTTTTAGTGCCACCCTTCTTTAATGATTTGGTATTAGAGGTAATGAGTTGCGATAGCTTATCACACAATTGTTTAAAAGTACTTATACAAGAATCATTATTACATATATATGGAAGATAAACAAAGACCCTTTTGTAGGCAATGGCCCTAAACTGACGGGATTTACGTTTAGCCATAACTATAGAATCGGATTTATCTAACAGAATAATTCGATGATCAAAACCAAGGGAGTCCATTAGGCTGACGTTAAATTTTGATAGGATTAAGTCAGTGATGACATGGTCAAGTACCGAGGGCGTTGAGGAAAATCGAGTGTAAAGCTCGGGGCTCAAGTTGTTGACTATCGTGCATCCACTACTAGAGACCATCGACTACATCCAAGTCGTCATGGAAAAAACCTGAGTTTTAGAAAAAAAAAACCATTTCTGGGTTTTTCCTAAAACTCAGGTTTTATTTTTATCGTCTTTAAGGAGAAATTTGAAATTTTCTTTCCCCGTTTTCTTGGCCCCTGGACTAATTTTTCCCTTCAGCACTAATTAAAGTCTCATTTTGAAATTTGTAAATTTTCCCGCTGCAGTTACCCACACCATCCCCTATTTTAAAAAATACAAAACACAATCAAATAAATTTAAAAAAAATATATATGCCGTGGCTAAGTGGCTTGCACTTCGGCTCGTGTGTACTGGAGCGTTATCTTGCTGGAAAATCCAGCTTTCTTCTTCATTTATTTACAAAAACGGTAGAAGGTAGTTGTTTAGAAGGCCAATATACTTCTCGCTGTTCATTTTAGTGGATGCCAGGGCTATAATATTGAATACCATCTGGACCATATAAATTTAATTTTTTTTTTCATTGGAAAAATCACCTATTTTTAAATAATCGGTACTTATTATAAATGCAGAACAAGATGTTGTTTAATTACTTTTAACCAGAACGAATCATGTTAAAAATTAGCAATAGTATTATAATGCTGTTTAATCTTCCCCCGATTTGCCTAAATGAAAGGTCTTCTTCAAAAAGGGTATGAATTTTGCCTTTGATCTCAAAGGTAATCTCTGATAAGCACTTTCCACGTGGCAATGCTTTTCTACAAAACTTATCTAGCCTGGTTATATAGCTATGAAACAAAAGAATTTTGGAAAATCTGTTTCTTTCGTTAAATAATTGAATTAAGTTTTTGTTTCATAAATCAGTATGTACGAACTTATGGCTGAACCAGCGAATCACTAATACAACTTGTCAAACCTTTACGGAAAACGACGAAAGTTTTTTGTTACAGAAAATTTGACTAGTTGGCTACTGCGGCTGTAACACAACTTGTCAAATGCTTTATGCACACAAATGGTCGGCAAATTTGTATATCTTTAGTTTTCATTACATGAACGAATTGTTACTAGATAGATATAATATACATCATTAAATTACCTTGTGATTTTAAAAATCATGATCGTTTAAAAATGGAGGACGCTTTTATTTGGTATTTGACGTTTCGTTTAGTTTGCATGCAATTTTTGGTCTGTTAAGTGACAGACATATTTTAACGAAACTGAACGAAAATATGTTAATGTTCCACTGGCCTATTTATCGCATATTTGGTTCAGCCAATTAGTTATTTTGAAAAAAACAAAAAAACGATTGGATATATAGTTATGAAACGTACTGTATTTGAAAATTTCTACTTTAATTAGCTCTTCAAGCCAGTTTTATGCTTTTCTCAACTGTACTAAAATTGTTTTTAGCGTTTGCTAGGTATAACAATTTCCTTCAGCATTTACTTAAATTTGTGTGAATGAAACTTGTAGCATTTCTCTGGCTAGTCTGAAGGAGATTGAAAAATGGCATAACCTACAAACTAAAATATAGCAGAATTTTCACGAGTGCGAAAGCGAAACATTTATTAAGAGAGGCATGATTTGAATAAAATTAGATTACAAAATGCTGTACTGATTTTCGGAAACCAATATAGCAAAAAGGGTAAATAATATTCTGGAGATTAGCTATATGAACCGGGAGATGGAGTCTTAACATCAAAACAGAGAATGGAAATTTTATACGTTATTTAACAGAGCCGGAATTCTAGGTTGGAATAACACTATAAAATATATAGCCGAATTTTTTTATTTAAGGTTGGTCAATGGATCTAATTTCCTACAAAAGTTGAGGACCGATAAAAGACATTTAATTGTTTTTTAATTGTTGTTACTACCAGCAAAGGAAGATTGAAATTGTAAATTTAAATTTCCCAAAATGGCTCTTAATAAACTGAAAGAACACGGCGACGACCAGCAAAGGAAGATTGAAATTGTAAATTTAAATTTCCCAAAATGGCTCTTAATAAACAATAAACTGAAAGAACACGGGGACGAGTATATAAATAGGAAATCATTCAGTAGAAATATTTAAGAGCGTTGATGCTCGGTGGCCTGACTTTGTGCAAGACAGCCGTATTCTAAGGAGATCAGAAGTATGCCAAACCATGGAAATAGTGATTACGGTATACAACCTCAGTTAATGATACCATTTAGAATCCGGCAACTGATGCTGAAAAATATTTTAATAGAATACACGCACGAGAACAGGCCACATCATAGAGAGAGGTTTTGGACAATCAAATATCCCATTTACAAACTTAAAGTACGATATAGGAGCACATCATTAAGAGAGGTGCCACAATATAGTAGCTAATATAGCAAAACATACATGATTTTTCTGAAGAAGATGTAGACATCGAAGAAGATGACTGTACAAACCTTAGAAAACAAGAAGGGAAGAAAGAGAAGAGTTGTAAGTTTTTGGTTTTATGGCATCTATAAAACAAATCCCATCAAAATCAAAAAGAACTTATATTTCTCTCATCTACATTACCAATTATGGCAACTTACATCTTACCATTTCTCTGATTCCTATATCTGTATCATTTTCCACGCAAAGGCGGCACTGATCCTATAGAACAATCATTGCGGAATCTCGGTGGTCTTCTTTTGATAATATTTTGCGCCGCAATAGTTATGGCTGACTAAATAGCCGGCTTGATCTCCTGAATTTTAAGAGGGGGACCGTCGGCATAATTGTGCCGGCCTAGATAGTCTGGGACACTTGATTGGTAACTGTGAAGTGATGCCGTATCTTTTAAAGCATCGACATTTCATTGAATGGTCTTTTGTGCTTGCCTATTGAATTTAGATGGCTGCCATGTCTGCATTTCTGTAAGATCTAACGTTGGATATGCCGATGGGGTGTCTCTTAAAGATTATGACGTGATCGATTTGGTTTTCCGTTCTTCCATCATTCGAGCTACACGTCTTTGTGTATCCTTTTATGTATAAAAAATGAATTTGATGCAACTAAATTACACACACATTTATATAGCGAGAATTTCTCCTGCATCGCCTCCTCTACACCGCCCGTTCCACATAGAGTTACCCAGAGAGCACCACGAGGAAGTATAAATCTCAGATTTATGTAACTCTCCTTTCGGCGAGGTGGTTATATTCGAAGTGGTTTATCTAAACGATCTGGTTGTGTGTGCTAATTATGATTGGCTAAAATTCCTGCCGATGAAGTGGTTATTAGCAAAGTGGGTGTGAGAGGAAGTGGGTATCGATGATGTGGTTTCGACGGCCTTCTGGGTAGTCGGCGTAATTGTTATCGACGATGTGACCCATACCCGTTTTATATACTCCTTTTATTGTTTGATTCATCCGACGAATTCAATTCAATGATTTCGCCATTATGTTTCACCACGAATGAACTAAACGCCAAAATTCTTCGCCATCAGTTTAAAGGCAAATCTATATTCAAGGTTGTTTTCTTTGAAAAACACAACATTCGCCAATTCCGATTTGTTTAATTATTGTTCTTATCGCCTAAACATCTTGAGTGAGTAATGTGGTCGGGTTTCCCTAAAGGGATCGAATTAATCATAAACTGTAACATCTATGATAGATAAGAATGATTAGGGCGTAATGAGAAGATGCTGGAGCACCTACAGTTGTTGTTTCACCTCTTCGGGTAATTTTTCATTTGAATCTGAATCCAACTTGAAAAAATATATCAATCTCAATTCTAATATTTTCTGCAGATGATGTCTGACGTTATTGAATTCACACGGAGGAACCATCTTAAACTAGATGTGAAATATTAATCGAATAACAGATCTTCCAATCAAAAGTTTTTGTTAATGTAAAACATGAATAAAGGTCATTCACAAATCTAGCTGGATGACATATAATTACAGTTACACCGCTGAGAATCCAACGGTAACCTACGCAATATCTATATCATTTGTATATATGTTACTGTCATCCCAAAAATCTATAATCCGGCAACCCCCATAATCTAATCCCGAATGTAAATCTTCAATCACACACAAAACGACAAAATTTTCCATTTTCAATTTAATTTTGCTACATTGAGAGCAAGTATGTACATGATTTTATATACGCAAATTTCCATTTCCTAAATAAATCGCCATATAATAATAATCGATTGAAGCCAAACCAATTACCTTCATTTTTAGTTTTGTTTTACTTTTCCACAAAAATGACAAACAGAAGAAAAATTTTCCCTCCCAAAAAAAATTTAAATATTAGTCATTTCTATTGTATATGTTATAAATAATGTTGAATATTTCTATACGCTATAACATTAGAAACTAATTTATTCTAACATTGTTGACTTTTGTAAAACACGTAAACAACAACTATCATGAATATTTATAAACGGGAAAATACTAAAGAAAATTACCAACTCACTGGGAAAACCAAATAAATTTTTTTTTCGCAGCCAACCATTTGATTGTGACAAACGCGTAAAAATATCGTTTGCCCATCAGGGTCTATCATCGCTGAATACAGATTTATATCAGAACCATGACAATACGTTTGAATGCGGTCGACGTATTAAACACCTTCTTTGTATATTTATTCTGTCTTAAATGAAAATATCAAAATTAAGAAACAACTGTACATTCATAATCTTATACTCGTTTAAAATGAATGCCCACGAAATTATATCGGAATATACCGTAAAAATATTATTAGATTTGTACACGCAAAGTGGGAGCAACATTTCTAGATATAGATTTTCAGATTAATATAAAGACCAACGGATATAGTCTTAGTTCAACTACTTGTACATATAATTGTCTTACAATGTAACTAGATAAAAAGAAAGTTGTGAATTATTGCCTAGTTGTACAACGCGATAATTGGTACATACATATTCTGAAAATTTGCATTGACCTCATTGCGCGATGTATTCGTTTTATCAATTATCAAATACTCGTAACCACAAGTTTCTTCAACTTTTTGTTCGCACTCATATGATGACGACATGTGTAACCTTCACATACCCCGCACACAATAAAAACACTTTACATCAGAAGATTTATTGTGTTATTTTTTTTTTTTTTTAGGTTGTCAGACTCATGGGTATAGGTGGCCGGCTTGATAAGCAAGCACCCATCAATCGCACCTGTATGCATAATTTTCGTATAAAATGCACGATATTTATAACGAAATTCTAATCAAATGAGTGCAATAAACTCACTCGAACAATAACCTTATAATCATTTTGCTTTTTATTTCTATTATACGTTAAAAATATCAAATAGAAAAACAAATAAATAAAAAACTACAAACTAGAAAAATAATAGTACTGTAGTTTGTAATAATACAACAATTAAACGTACACATGCACATAGATAGTCATAATTTAGATCTGTCTTCTCTCCTTCGTATATATATATATATATATATATATATATATATATATATATATATATATATATATATATATATATATATATATATATATATATATATATATGCAATATTAGATTGTGAACACTGCCTAGCGGGTTTGGAATGTATGTGGGATGGTTATTTATCAAAAATATTCATGACGAGGCACACACATGTTTTGGGGGCATTTGAGTTAAGTTAAAATAATAACAGGCTGCAATACACGTCTGTGATCACGACCGGAATTTTCACCAGAATTTGTAGTAGAAATTTAGTTGGTAATAATATCAGAATTTATTAAATTATAGCAGCAAACAATGAAGGAACTTTGAATAACACAATTACTAACACACAGCTCAAAACTATACATATAGAGGCTGTTCTAGTTCATTTATACTTTAAGGGAACGGAGCGGCCAACCCAAAACCTTCACTTCTCAAAAAGTTTCAAGTTTTTATTCTTTCTTTTGTTTTTAGCAGGCTGAAACATTCAAATATCTCGGATAATGGCACTCTACGAAAAAATGTCCATTATCAAAATTTAATCATTCCGGTGCGGGGAGGAGGCGTACATTAATGCTAAAATTAGTACCCCTCCTCCCCTTTTTGTAGGTGTGGCGGGGTAACTTTAAAATGGGAATTACTATTTTTAATTGCAGATTCGGATTCTACGGCTTAAAGTAGGTAGGATTTCTTTGAAAGGTTTTTTTTCGATTCGTGATAGATGGCGCTGTTAAATTAAATTTATATTAAAATTTTTTCGATTTCTTATGTTGAGAACCTTGTTACGGACGGCTCAGCAGCCGATCCGCAGATTTCAACTAAGCTCGCAGAGGCCTCACACGGTGGTTTTGCCGGCTAGATCTCAGGGGAGAAATTCTTAGGTCGTGGAAATTTGAGGCCCGGCTGTGTGAAACATCTCAGGGTGTAGGACGTTTACGAGTTCACGGTCTTAACAATGCTTCTCACCCTTTACTTCAAATTTTAATTTCATTGTAATCGGTTGATTGGTGTATGTCTAAAATCACTTGTTGATTATTGTCTTTTGTACATCCCTTTTATTGTATGGTTCGACGAATAAATGATGGAGCGAGACCAATGTGTGCCCTTGTGCGTGTGTACGAGCGGGTACAATGTATATTAATTTTTTTTCTGTGGTTCTTGTTTTGTGTTTTGGCGCGTCACGTTCGATCTTTGTTTCGCGCCGCTGATCAGCGCGATATGTGCAAGAACGAGAGGCACATAAAAAGAAAAATATTTGTTCTGCATCAAATTTCTTGGTGTGAGAATTTTTGTTTTAGTCTGGTTTGGAATTTTGAAAAATATTAAAGTCGAGTTTGTTAGAGAAAGTATAAAGTGTGTAGTTTTGACCTTTTGAGTTGTATTGACGCCATTTTCCTTCCAATTAAAAATATAAGGAAATGGAAATTTAAAAATTTAATTGTCAATTAAGTAATTACGCGGTATAATATTGTAATTACCGTAAACCTAATTGTAATATTTGAGATTTTTTTTGTATACATGTAAAGTGAAAGGTGAAATATCCAAACGAAAAGTAAATTTATAACTAATTTAAAAATAAAATAAGAAAATTTATAAAAAAAATAGTTCTTGTGTATGTAATTTTTATGCCAGCCCATTATTTCTACGGTTTTTTGTGTTGGTGAAGAACATCCAACCAAGTAGTTACAGGTGGCCAGTTGAGGCCACTTTATTGACGGTGAAGAGGGACAACGCCAGACAAATTTACAGTTGTTCAGCAAACCAACGCTCAACATCTTCGGCGGCCTAGCAAGGCCGAGTGTATAATAAAGGCGGAAGGACCCCCAACGTTGTAGTGCCCCACCAGGCAAAATTGTATGTTAAAGGTGAAAGGACGCCCAACATTTTGACGCCCAACGAGTGGTTTATTATCCAAAACGATCACCAACAATCTTAATTATACGGTACGGGTGGCCATGTGTGATTTTAAGGTGTAATTACATTATCTGGAGGTCAAAAGTAAGGTTTGTTCATTTTATTCATTTTTCATTTGTTTTAATTTTCTAAATTTTTGTCAAAATTAACTTAAACTTAAGGAAAATATATTCCAATTTTCAATTTTTATTTTTTTATTCAATTTTTTTAGCACTAGAAAATGGTGGTCGTACACGCGACCTTGGTGCGCATTGGTCTCGCTCCTTAATTTTAGAAGCGCTCATTTTTATTTTTTGGTGATTTCTACTGTTATTTTATATTTTTTTTCGGCGTCCTGATATTTCTAGAAAATACAGAACGACGATTCCTGGGATTCAGAGTTAGATTTTTTGTTGTCCCTTTTCTTTTCGTTCCTAGTCTTCAGCAGACTACTTGTCACTCCTGGTGATCTGTATATCGATTTTGTCTCGTGAGTTACTCATTTAAAATGAGTGAAGCAAAAAAAATCGAATTGGTACATAGTGTATAATACACAATTATGTCTTTGTATTTGTATTTTTCTTTTGTTCGTATTTGTGTCATTTGTATGACAGTATCGAAATAACGCGATCCGGGCGAATCGGTTTAATTGTCATGGTGCTTATTTCCTTTTCTTAGCACATTACGTCTGCTCTCGAGCTGTGGAGGTTCATTATTTAACATGCTAATCTATTTTATATTTAATTTTTTTTTATCATAAATTAAATTTATATATTTTAATAAAATTTTATAAATAAATTTATTTTAAATTTTATAAATTTTAAAAGTAAAATGTTAACTATAAAAAAAATTGAAAATACATAAACAACACAAAAATTCGTTTTCTTTTGTTAAAATTCTGTAAACACGGTGTAAGCCAGGAGCATCGCAAGCCTCAAATTCCCACGACTCAAGCACTTCTCCCTGAGACCTAGCTGGCAAAATCCCGTGTGAGGCCTCTGCGAGATTTGTCGAAATCTGCGGGTCGGCTGCTCAGCTGTCCGTAACAACCTATGCATACGATTCTGCAATACGTTTGAATTAAGATTAACTATTATTGTAACCGAGGAACATGAGATTAAATCTGCTTACAAATACATTTTTTATTTTGTTTTAAAAATATCGATTCAGTTTTTTTTTTTTTTTTTTTTTTAAATTAAAGAAAGTATTAATCATCCAATGGATTTAATGTCGTTTTAAGGTCAATTAATACTCCCCTTTTCATTCACACACACAACCACCTATTCACCTACTCACACAATTACAGTATACCACCTGCACGTTGCAAGCTCCATGTCAACCTGCACACTGACATGAACGGTGGGTCGGCGCTGAATTCAGGGGTGGAATCATGAACGCCGGACGGAAAATTTAAACGGTAGTGAAATTTTATATGGAAAACAGCAATAATTGTACCGGTTTTGTTCCATTGTTTCGCAAAAAAAACGCAAATAGCAAGCCAGAAAAAACATAATTCATTCGTCAGCTTTATAGCAATCGAACGAATTTGTAAGGTTTTTTTGAAACAACAGAATAAAACCGGTAGAATTATTACTGCTTTCCATATAAAATTTCTCTACCGTCTAAAATTTCCGTGCGGCGTTCATGATTCCGCCCATGCACTCCAACAGAGGGTCTAAGTTGTGTTTATTATCATCACCGATCGTAATCGATGAAGAAAATTCGCTTTACATCCTGCCTCTGGTGGGATTCGAACCCAGTACCTCCCGGTCCAAGTGCCGAAGCTTTAACCACTGCACCACTTGTACGGTTCGAAGATTATTTCGAAAACAAAAAGACATGTTTGCGTTAGGCTATTAAATACAATACAAAATGGAGTATTCAACTGTACAAGAAAAAATTGAAATGGTCCTGATTTATGGAGAAGCTGGTCGTAGTCTTGATAATGCAGGCACTCTCTACGCTTCGAGTCTTCCGGATAGGATTCGGTCACGTGCTCAACCGAAAAAAGAACTTGTCTAGCAACAGTCATGAAATTTGTGTATTGGCTGCAGTAACTCGTAATCCTCATATTAGTACATCAGAAATAGAAATCAGACCGAATCAGATATGCTTGTGCCAAAATTCAAGCAGACACAACAAAAAAATTATTTATTTGAAAGCAGATTTAATCGCATGTTCCTAGGTTACGATAATAGTAGTTTCTTTACAAGTCACTTCTCTCATTAATTAAAAATTTAAGAAATACAATTTGTTTAATACTCATTTCGTGTATTTACATTAAAACGTGTTAATTTTAATTCAAACGTATTACAGATAGTGGACATTTTTTTCGTTTTCGATTCTTTTCCGAGATATTTGAAAGTTTAAGTTTAGAATAACTTCCAATATATTTAATTTTGCAAACAAAGCAGGACACTAATTTGGAGAGGAAACATTTTTGACATTAAATTCGTGAGCGTACTCCTGAGTAAACTTGAAATACCTCTCAAACGATATACTGCGATCACTTGATCACACACTTTTGCAATTTTACTGTAATTTCTAGCGGAACCAAGAATATATTTTTATTGAGAAGAGAGAGAAATTAGTACTCAGTAACAGTAATGAATAAAAATTTAAACATAGCAATTAAAAATTTAAACATAGCAATCTAAGTGCAATTTTCTTTGTTTTTTGGAGTATAGTTAATTTATATTAAATGCATTTTATTGGCTTCCTTGAATAGACGAATTGTAAAATTTAAACAGTTGCGAGTAAATTTCGGTGTAAGTTGCTAAAATTTTTTTCATGAATTTCAAAATAAGTATTCAGTACCTGGTCAAGAATTAAAATAGGTAGAAAATATATTTTAAATACGACAGAAAGGGTAAAAATCGCAACTACCAAGGAAGGTCGGTCGGCGACAGTTTTGACGCCGCAAGATACAAGGAAACTTCATATGCTTGCGTCCAATTCATCCCTTTCCACCAATAAATTCAGAACGGCAGCTGGGCTTAATGCTAGCAAATCAACAGTTCGCACAGCAATTTTAAGTGCTTAAGTGCAACAAAGATTGGAATTCACCAAGCAACACATGATTTGTTGTTGCTGACATTTGGGGTTAGCTCACTCGCAAAGATTATGTAGGTGCAAAGAATACGACAAATCCAGCAAAGAGCTGATTGTAGGAATTGATACTAAAAATAGCTAGAAAGAATAAAGAATTTCTTAAAAAAATAATATTCAAATAAAAATATAAATGGTCTGTTCCACACTACATTTCTTTTGATATTTCTTTCTTTCATCAAACTAAGTCGTAATAGATTTTTTATTGCTAACTTAAACCCTTATTTTATATTAAACACCACATTTTTTTGTATTGTTGTATTCTGCTCTCTCGAAAATAAAGTTTAAACTAAAATCTACATCTCAGAAATGGCCTTAAATTTATTTTTTATTTCATTTCTATTTATGTTAAAGATACTTCACTAAAAAAAGATTTTGTTCAAAAATGAGTCGCAATTAAAACCGGTACCATAGGCAAGAAATAATTTCTTTGAGATGGCGTGTGGAACGGCTGAATGACTGAACCGAAAAAATTACATTAAATTTGAACTTATCTTAAAAAAATTGAAAGGCAAGTTAATTTGCTTTAAAATTTAGTGTCAGTAAAAAATACTGAAAAATCAGAAAAAGAAGAATTATATAAAATTGCATTAGAGTGACAGAAACAAAAACAAAATTTATGAAAACATTTTATAGGTGAATTTTGACATCTTGAACATATTATAACCAACAAAACTTCACAAAATAAATTTACTTCGCCAATTTTAGTTTTTTTTTTTATATGAAGTTAAGTTTGATTGGTATTACGATTCATCTCAAATAAAAAACATTTTATAAATTTCTACTCGCGAAGAAATCACAAATTATAAAAATAATAAAAATTTTGGTTCACCATAATATTTTTCCAACCATAAAACGATCTTAGTGTGCGAGAAATATTTCTCGTCTTACACTTTTTTTTTGTAAATGTGTTAGAATGTTGCTATAAAAATACTCCGGCTAGTATTTTTTCCATTTTATTATGGCAGCACTACATAAAAAGCGATTTTGTCAGTAAAATTTTACTGATTTTTTTTCTGTTTTATTCTATGAAGTAGGACATCTATATTTTTATCTCGTTTCGTATTAACTGACAGTAAATATTTCTTGGTGATGTAACGGCATAAAACTAAATTTGCAAGTGCGTCCAATCAAGTGAACCGCATTGAATATCACAAAACACCCAATACCATTTGATAAATATTAGCCCTCTCCTCTTGAGTTGAAGCAGTACTCTGTACTTTTACATAGAAATAAGTGTTTTTGCTACTCATCGCTAAGGGCAGCACCGTCACAAAAAATATATTTACTACTGATATTTTAAAATAAGCAAAAACATAAATATGTGATCAATTAAAATTTGTATAATAAGTAAAAGCTATTTCTTGTGTACTTCTTAAACGCGGAATTAGCTCAAGAAATATTTCCATAATTTCAGAATCATTAGTTAATTTGAGTAAACTCAGTGCGATTCTCAGAAATGGATTCAGTGAACCACGTTTTTTTCTTCTACTTGGACCTAGATGAGAAACAACCGAAAAAAAAGAAGTTGACAAGAAATTATGCTGAGGAAACATGTTGTTGGTCGATGAGATTTGTCGATGACCCATAATTTAATCAAAATTGTACCACGCCCCCAATGCATTAGTCAGAAAAGCAGACAAATAAACTACGCCCAGAATGAAAGACTGCAAAGGAGTTCCTGAAAACTCTAAAGATTGTGATTTATAAATAAAACCCAACATTATTGTGGCCAAACTCCATAAGCTGCAAAGCAGGAGAGCATGCGGATCTTCAAAGGACTCCTATGTAGATGATACTCAACGCATCACCTTCACAATCGCGACTGCTTCAACATTCTTGGGATTACTTGAAATTATTAAGATCATGTCATCAGTATAGCTCTGAGCAACAAAAGAAAATTGCTGAAATTGAACAAGAAAGCGATGCTTGCAGTTTAGCAGGACTGTTCATCAGCTAGGAAGCAACTATCAGCCTGAATCAAGAAGCCACAAAGACTCAACTCGACAGGCGACATTTTCCAGAAAAAATTCTATTTGCTCGAAAAAACTTATCCAAGATGTGCTCTACCAGAAAATTATCCCAATCAGACTGAAGTATGAATCTTTTAAGCCTTATTCTTGAGTTGTCTAGCATATTAGTCTAGTTAGTTTTTTGAGGTCAGAACCCCCAAAAGGCTTGTGAGATGCCATACTGGTTTCCTCTAGTGGTAGAAGTCAAGACTAGATTTTGAGAATGACTAATTTCCAATTGGTTAGCGTGCTATTAGAGTATCGTTTTCGTGGTACTGTGGCAACTGTGATCAGATGTAAGAACTCCCCAATTGCAGATTAAATCAAGGACAGACATGAAACAAAATCTAATGTCAATAACTTCCTCACTGAAACAGTAGTAGTTGGCACACAAACAACATTAAGAAATTTAAGCTCTGGCGAATTCTATAATTGAACAGAGAGGTACTCTTCACTTCTGTTACTAATGTCGAAGCTGCCAAACAAGGAACGAAGGACGTCGGCGTGTTAACCAATAATTAAAGAAAATTGATAATTTATTCAGGGAATAGTCCGCGTCAGGTTACTTAGAAAGTTTGTTGCACATATTTGTTGTTTAGGATTGTTTCGTCTTGAATTTTATCTTTGTGGGAAGCAAATTCGATGTAAAGCTTTATCCACAAGATTTTGAACAACGAAAACAATTGCATTACTATGCGAAATTTTCACCCGACTTGCCGTATTAGATGGTTTCCCGTTTCACGGAATTACGAAAAGCAAATTTATTAATTTGTGATTCTTATGACATTGCAAAGCAAATCTGAAAACGAGAGCTGTAGACTCAGTCTAACCGTCCATGAATGGACGAGTTTGGGAAATCGTCGGTACCTGAATATTTTTATACATTATATCCTGACGGAACTCTTGAAATTTTGGTCTTATTTGTATTTCTGGAAAGTGTACGCCGGAAAACGTGAGTAATTTAGTTGAAAAAATTTGGAAGAATTTCAATTAAAAACAAGTGATGATGTGGCAGCCTTTCATTTAGCCGTAACTGATGTTATTTATAAAAAAACAAATAATGCCAACGATGAGCAGCTTTATCAAGACATTGAATACGAATCTGTTCATGACATTGAAGGCACCTCTTGTGACAATGAGGTTACCGAGGAAGAGGCCATGGTAAATGCCACAGAGTCTCATATTATGAGAAACTCCTATAAAAAAATCCGTTCTTAAGAAATACCCCTTTACAACACAGGCGAGAGCTGACATTAAAATTCGATTCTAAGGTTAGGTGGAACAGTATCGTGGAAATGATTGAGAGTACAACTGGTTTAATGATTCACCTTGAAGAAATTAAAAAAAGCACTTGGACGAAGCAATACAAATCTGACGACAAGTGATGGAATTTTAAAAATTTTGATCGACACTTTATTAGAACTGAATTGTGCGTTATCGCAAGAAATATTAGACCGAATTAGGACTCGAATCATGGAAGAACCCCAAAAATTATAAAACTAGCAAAGATATACTATGCGAGCTCATTCAAATCTATTCTGACGACGTTGAAAATCCTCGTAATCAGTGACTTCAAAAATCGCTACAAAAGGAATTCAATATTTACGAACAGGCAGCAGAGTTGACTTCATTAATTCTTCCTATTAACACTTTAAAGACTGCTCACACAGCATGTGTGTGATAGCTTGACCAACTGTAAGTGGCCGTTCACACAATATGTGATGCTATCGCCGACTGTTTTAAAATATAAAAAAACATCATACAATTTTTTTTTTATTTTATTTTTTTTGTGCATTTATGATTGCAAAAAAAAAAACTCAATTTGTTCATTTGTACGAAAGAAAAATTTGATTTTCTTTCGTACAAATGAACATTTTTTAAAATTACAGTAAACCTTCGATTTAACGAACCCCGATTTAACGGACAATTTTTTTATTTTCTATTTTTCGGTTATCGATTATGATGGGATTGGGTATGTTGGATGGAAATGGGATTCTTAAATGATTTTTGGAACAAGATCTGGGATATGATGGCCACCTGGGACGGAACTCGTCCAATTCTTAACCATAGGACATAGGATTCTTAAACGATTTTTGACCATATTCCAGAAATTTTTCCAAAAATCATTTAACAATCCCATTTCCATCCAACATACCCAATCTTATCATAATCAGTTAGAAATTGGTCGAGTTCCGTCCTAGGTGGCCATATTCCAGAACTTCTTCCAAATGTCATTTAAGAACCCCATTTCAATTCAACATACCCAATCCCATCATAATCGCATCATATTCCAGAACTTCCTCCAATAACTGTTTATGAATCTCTATTTCATCCAAGAAACAAAATCCCATCACAGTCGATTAAGAATTGATCGAGTCCTGTTCCAGGTGGCCTAATTCCAGAACTTCTTCCAAAAATCATTTAAGAATCCCAAGATCGAGTTCCGTCCCAGTTGGCCATATTCCAGAAATTCATTCAATAATAATTTAAGAATCCCATTTTCATCCAACACACCCATTCCGTCATAATCGGTTAACAGATAAACGAGTTCTGTTCTAGGTAACCATATTCCAGAACAAGTGCTAAATCTATAGTGAATTAAATTTAAAAACATTCGGATTTAACGGACTCCCCAATTAGTCCGTTAATTCTAGGTTTTACTGTAATTCTATAAAAATATCGCTGGCCCTTGGAGAAGAAGTTAACTGCGCAGACGTGCGGCCATTAAAGTGTTAAGGTTGCATCTACTAATAGTGAGCGAGCCTTTTCAAGTTTGGATCTCAAATCATTAAATTGTCTATGTTTTTTTATTAAAAATGTAAGTTGCAAGTGTGGCTAACCATTTACTCTTCCTTATAGGTTTTTTTTTATATAATTTCTTGTAGTATCAGACTCTTCGCCAGTCTCTGTATTCGGGAGTTCACAAAGTAAACCTATTTATCTGAAATGTCCGAGTGCATCGAGCGTGTTTTCATTTCCTCGTTTGGCTGTCGCATCCGAGTAATATCTAGAGTGTCGCAATCATCGAGTTGAATACTGCTTGTAATGTCTTTTCCAGGTAGGCTGTCCAATGAATTTTTGTATATAAAAACAACCACTGGACGGACAGGCTCTATTCCCCCTTTGTCCAATTAGTTGGGCCTTTGCCCAGAGCATTCCGTTTTAATCTAAAACAACATATGTATAAAGAAAACTCATTTGCTAGTCTATATAAGATTGAAAAATGTTTTCCATGATTTCATTTAATTTCAATATTCAATTAAAATAAATAAATTAGTAACAAACGATATATGTGTGTGTGTGTATATCCCAATTATTCATTCACGTTTTTCAATCAACTGTAATCAGATTTTGGTTTTGTTGTGTTTTACATCTCTGAGTGTACCAATAATTTATTGTTGATATGGAATGAACACGCATACGTCGTACTTACATATATGGCGACAATATATTCTTCTAAAACGTGCTTATAACATACAAAGTATGTATGTCGTTTGGATTAGGACATAATCTCGCTGTATGTACACATACGACCGACGTAAATGGGATTTTATGTAACACACATAACTAAACACTATACATTCACTATTTCATAAAATGTCCAAATTTAATCACCTAATTGGCAATGTGTAACAAACATTAAAAATATCTCTTCGATATGTGACCGCGCCGCGACCATACGTAATTCATTTTGTTCATTCATCTTAAAAAGCACAAACAATATTTCATAATCTACTTGTCAATCCTATACATAACGGTTTTTAATACACAGTTATTATTCAATATTATATTATGTTTGTAAGAAAATAAATTCTGTGATTTTATTTGCGCCGAGATTACAAAATTTTATAAAAATTTTGGGTCGGTCGCAATGAAGGTGAAATATATTTCCCCCAAACAAAAGATGTGCAGACATGTGATCTGTGCGATAAGAAATTTTGAGAATTTTTTTTTTTTTATACACAAAAGAAGACATAATAAAACCGTTGAATTGATAAGATGTTTACATATCGAATGATTCATAATTTATTTCGAGGAATACAGATGTACGTGGGGGGCTCGGAAAGTTAGATGTGATATCATATTACCTGTATAGATAGCTGTACAAATATATATAACACGGTTTCGAAGTAGACAAGTTGATCATCAGATGAATAATTATTTTTGAGCTAACTTTATGCGTCTATATTTCTGGTTGGTGAGTAGATTTGCCAAAAAGTTACAGTTATCATATAATGACGTTCACATTGGTCACCCTGAGGTCATATAAAAGATCACAGTATAAAAAAAGCAGACGAATTTGCAAGATTATACAAAACGTCTGCTTATAAAATGAATGACCTTACCTAGATAAGATGATCCAGTGTAGTGAATAACCCCACTTGTCGTGTAACTGAAAGCTTTCTTATGTACTAAAAAAGTTAATTAATTTTTAATTTAACAATCGTTGTAAGAATAAGTTTAATAATTAAAACGCCTTAGAAAACTATTTGTTTACCACTCTATCGCATAAAAACAACAATAAATTAATTATTTATAATTATTGTTTTGTACATTTGCTTGAATTACGCAACACAGTTTTATTTATTTAGTTTATCGCATTAAACTATACATTACGACACTATACACCGATGTGACTACGCTGGTATCTCATCATTTTTTCTACATAGAGTCATGAGTTGGTCTACTTGTAAATTGTACTGACTTTATTGAGAAATGAGTTATGGTCGCAAATTGCAGAAATAACTTTTTCGTTTTTGTTTGGGTGTGACAGGTATACAGTACTTGTAACCATAATTATGCAGCACTAACAACTGCCGGAAGAAGCATTTTTTGCCATACTCTACAGAAGAGGAAACCACCACAAAGTTAAAGGAACGAAAGTTTTGACAGAATCGTACTGACTCGCCGCCCCGATGGCAAAGTGGTCAGCATCTTTGCTCCAGCGACCGGAGGTCCCTGGTTCGATTCCCGGTGGTGACAAGGAGAAAATTTCACGGCGAGAGAGGGTTTTTCATTTACAAACAAAATCCAAAATTTCCCAAATTTATATTCTGGTTCGGAGTACGACAACTATAAATAGTTTTTCAGCATTATATTGCTAGCTGTCTGCGATTATCGGTAACCTTTGTAATGATAGACGTAGCCTCGCAAGGGCGTCAAAGCGACGGAGGAGTTTTTAATGATTCCCAAATTGGTAAACGATTGGCATTCATTAGCATAATTTCGCCGAAAGATGGTGAGATATGTGAGAGTAGTCCAGTTTTGCCGTATTATTTATTGGGTTATGAAGCTTTTGGTTTAAACCCCATATTCTGGCAAATCAATCAAGTGTGAAATTGGACTTTGAAAAAACATTTTGAATTATCGTCAATCGAGTGCTAGACGAGTAATTTAAAATGCTTTCGGAATTTTAAGTGTTTGCTGGAGAATTCTGCGTCAATGTCTCGAAACTTCTACGGACTCGGTAGACAGAATAGTTGAGGCATCCATATGCCTGCATAATTTTTGTGCCCGTGAAGAAAAAAACTCGCTTCAGCATCAAAAGAAGTATTGTCCTTCTAGTTTCGTGGACCAGGAAATTTTCGCACAAAATGAGATCCGACGCGAGGAATGGAGGAGATTTGGAGAATTGTCATCAATTTCGAGAGAAGAGAGTTATAATGTAGGTTCAATAGCCATAGACATTCGAATTTTTCCGTTAGTATAGGGAAATAAATAATAGAAAACTTGCAAACAAATATGAAAAAATTATTAAAGTAGCTGGCGAAAATTTCGAATAATATAAAGGATTTTAAAGCAAATTACACACAGCGGCACATTTAGGGGAACAAAGAAAAAAGTTGAAAAAAGGTGTTTAGAATCAAATAGACGATGATTTATGAATATCTAAGATAGGTGATAGAATGAACATCCAAATTCAGGAAAAAAAATCTAATATTTTATTGAAAAGTTATGAAAACTGTGATAATGGAAATATGTCACTCATTCGAAAGGATTATCTTTGATTAAGAAAAGAAAATAACAACCAATTTTTGTAACCAATCTATGACTGCTTCCATTCGTCTTACGTGCAAAAATACATTTCGAAGTTCTTCTGTGTTTCGAACTGCTGGATTTCGACCTCGGACCTGTTTCCCTAGCATATCCCAAACATGCTCTATCGGGTTCAAAACTGGACACCTTGCAGACCAGTTCAGCCTGGTATACCAACCTCAGGCAAAAAGGTCGTTAGAGAATATGCAGTATGCGGCCGGACATTAATTATCCTTACGTTGGTACCGTATGTTCTAGAAGAATATCTCTAACATATCTTTCAGCTATAAGGGAACTGCCATCAATAATCTATAATTCTGTACGGGTGTCTAAACAAATACCGCCCCAAACCATAATTGAACCTCCACCATAAGCGACGGTTGTCATATGATAATTTTACATTGAGAATACCGCTCACATATGGTGATATCGACTCTCGTCTGTGAACAAAATATGGCCCACTGATTCAAAAACCAAAATTGATATTCTTGATCAAAACTCAACCTTGCTATTCGGTGATTTCTCTGCAGTAGGGTTCCTTTGGCTGGATCATATGATTTCAAAACATCATGTTTAAGCGTTCGTCTTACAGTGCGATCGCTTATTCACACCCCTCGAATATCTTCTAAAGCATTACGGGGTTGAGTTGCTGTTTGAGGACTGTTTCTCAAAGTTTCAATGACACCAAAACGATCATCTCTGGAGCATGTACAAAGTTTTCAGCTTTGGCCTCGACTTCTCTCGCAAGAACCCATTTGCCTGAATCGTTGAACAGATCGATAAATGGTAGACGTGGACACACCGAAACTTCTGGCCAGTTGGTGGTAAGTGAAGCCATTCTCGACCATTGTCACAGGCCTGACGCCATCAATGTTTCATGTTGTTCATTTTGAATTAGTAACTCTTTTACTTCAAATTCTAATGATGAATCACTTCATATTAAATGCAATTAAATAAAAAAACTATTTTACCACTAAAAGAGTTACAAATTCTGTTAACTGTTAATAATTTAAATTTGGAATTAAAATATTGAAAAACGCAGCCGTAACATTAAAGATTATAAATTAGAAAAATATTGTATAGCTAGTATGTTCTTTTGTTTTTTCTTAATAAATCGAGTGTTGTGTTCCCCTAATTGTGCCGCTGTGTGTATATTACGAATGCGGAAAGTTCCACCGATTTCAAGAATAGGGGCCCTGTTGATGATAGTGAAGTTTGTGCTAAAAAAATTATTAAAAAATTACACTGTTAAATTTATTATTTTTGGAATTTATTTTCAAACGAAAATTATTAAATTGAATTCATTCTAAATGTTGTGTCGTCGAATCTAGAAATATCTTAAATTCCGGCTGACATTTTTGAGAAAGTAAAGCATACAGCTATTCCTAAGATTTAAGTAAACTATATTTTTGAGTTTTACGTTGTTGTTGTTTTATTGTAATGGTTTTTGTTGTGATTGTTCCGTACATAGACAATATTCCTATGCAAAATATCAAGGTCAGTCGTCGCGGCCTGATGAAATGACTGATTTTTTCAAATCAATAATCTCATTAAGTTCGTAACTGATCGTTGCGATTCTTGCAAATCTTCCATCTATAATTCAAATTAAATTCTAATATATTTTTGAGATTCAATTTATTAAAAATTATATTTAGAAATTTAGCATTTTTGAACGGTTTCAAATAATATTCCACCCAATCCTAGAAATGTCCACGGGGTTTCACTTACATTTTCGAATAGATTACACAATATTCTACCGTTATAGTGATTGGCATCCGATTCTAACGGGTTTGGCTATGCCTATAATAGAATCCATGTTTTCATTTGTACTGTCACTACCAGAGATGTCCGCAGCATCTCGTCTTCATTTTTTGACAGCTTATACTATTTTCTAGTTTATGGAGCGAAAATGAGCCAATTTAGTCTAACAATGATTTTTGGAATTTTGGAATTACGTCATTTTCACAAAAATATTATTTCCTTCTACAAAATTTTAGCAATAATTCCAATTGAATTTTAAATTGACATTCCCAAACAAGCGACGAACCCGTTTTAATTGATTTAAATTATACGTTACTCGCTTCTGATGAACGTTGTTCTGGTAAATACAATTTTAAAATTTTTAACAAATTTTCTTTTTTTATATCGCCGAACGTAAAGATGTCCACAGGTTCTCACCCACATTTTCGAATAGATTACACAATATTCTGCCGTTATAGTGATTGGCAGCCAGTTCTAACGGGTTTGGCTATGCCTATAATAAAATTCATGTTTTCATTTGTACTGTCACTACCAGAGATGTCTACATAAGTCAAATTTCTACCAAATAACAAAAACTATACATGTGTGCAAATATACAAAAATACGTTTACATGGAATAGTTTAGCAAAAATTGTTGCATTGTTTAAACAAATTAATAATTAAAATTAATTAATTCATTAGTCCCATATAAATACATGGTTTTTATGATGGCCTTGGTATGTACTTTATTACAAAAATACCAAATGGTCGGTCCCTGGGGTCGGCCATATGAATAACAAGCAATAACTGCAACACTCGTTGCACGAAGCTTCAATGAAAAATTTTGTTCTACAAATGTCAAAAGTCCCATATATAGTCATGGTTTTTTATGATGGTCTTGGTATGTGCTTTAATTCATAAATGCCAAATAGTCGGTCCCTGGGGTCGGCCATATTAATAACAAGCAATAACTACAACAGTTGTTCCACGAAACTTCAATGAAAAATTTTATTCTACAGAAGTCAAAAGTCCCATATAAAATCATAGTTTTTTATGACGGCCTTGGTATGTACTTGAATACAAAAATACCAAATGGTTGGTCCCTGGGGTCGGTCATTTGAATAACAACAGCCGACCTCAGGGTCCGACCATTTGGCAGACCATCATAAAAAACCATGACTATATATGGGACTTTTGACATTTGTAGAACAAAATTTTTCATTGAAGCTTCGTGCAACAACTGTTGCAGTTATTGCTTGTTATTCATATGGCCGACCCCAGAGACCGACTATTTGGCATTTTTGTATTAAAGCACATACCAAGACCATCATAAAAAACCATGACTAAATATGGGACTTTTGACATTTGTAGAACAAAATTTTTCATTGAAGTTTCGTGCAACAACTGTTGCAGTTATTGCTTGCCGATTATTAAGGGATTTTGTTGGATGGAAACGAGATTATTAAATGGTTTTTGGAAGAAGTTCTGGAATATGGGCATCTGAGGCAGAACTCGTTCAATTCTTAACCGATTATGATGGGATTGAGTATGCTGGAAGGAAATGGGATTATTAGATGATTTTTGAAAGAAGTTTTGGAATATGGCTATCTGGGGGCGGAACTCGATCAATTCTTAATCGATTATGGTGAGATTTTGTTGGTGGATGGAACAGAGATTCATAAACAGTTTCTGGAAGAAGTTTTGGAATATGGTCCCCTAACGGAACTCTTTAATTTCTTAACCGATTATGTTGTTGGATGGAAATGGGATTCGTAAACGATTTTTTGAAGAAATTCTGGAATATGACCTCCTAGGACAGAAATCATTTAACAATCCCATTTTCATCTAACATACCCAATCCCATCATAATCGGTTAAGAATTGGTTGAGTTCCGTCCCAGGTGGCCATATTCCAGAACTTCTTCCAAAAATAATTTAATAATCCCATGATTGAGTTCCGTCCCAGATGGCCATATTGGCCATATTTTACATAGTGTAAAATAAAAAAAAATCGTCAAAAAACAAAAACCTAGATCTCTATTGCAGTGCCATCTACCGGGTCCAATTGTGAATCTAAACCACCCAGAAACCCACTCAAACACACACACATAAAATTTCATTAAAATCGGACCAGCCGTTTAGGAGGGGTTTATTAGGAATTTCTTTGAATGGATGGGCACAAATTTTTTCTAACAAATTGACAGCACAAGAGGTTAATGAAGATATTCAAAATATATGGCGATACGAGTTGATGGTCGATTACAAAATTCGGATTGTGACTTTAACAGTAAATATGTACTTTACCCCAGAAACACATACATATTTACATCAGGGTCTTGTGGGACGTTCATTTATCACTAGTTCACGCTGGTGTAACACTTACTTCAAATTATATAAGGCAGCAATATTTGGTGATAAACGGACGAAGCAGAGTTCGAAGTATCTTGAAAGGATGCACTACTTGTACGAGATGTGCAGATAAAACCACTAAACAAACAATGGGAAATTTACCAGCAACTAGAGCAACTTTGAGTTACTTAACGGCGAGAAAAGGAAGAGGAAACCCGATTTTAACAAGGTATACTTGTGAGCATTTCAGTCAAAAGCATTCGCATATAGAAAGTGTGGCCGACTTAACCAGTGAAGCTTTCTTAGTAGCTTTAATACTTTAAATGATAATGGTTCTTGTTTTATAGAAATTCTGAGTCAAAGTAGCATTGAATGGAACTTTATATCACCAATATTTCCTCACTTTGGTGAATTGTGGGAGGCCGCAGTGAAATTGGTAAAAAAAAATTATTTGCTCAATAATTACACTCCGAAACCAAATCGTCATCAGCTAAGTGGACAACATCCGGTAGAATGCGCCCGAAGCGACCAAAAACTTAAATATCAGCCTCCGTATTTTGGGATGTGCAAGGTATTTTATTCGTCCTGTCTTAAGAATGGTAAGCCCATTATTGGCGTTATTGTTGCATTCGATGGAAGTTGTGAAAAACGGCCCCAAATGAAAAAAATGCTCTTTCACCAAGACAATACCAACTCGCTGATTACAATGGCAAAATTGAATGAATTTAAGTTCGAATTGCTTCGGAACTGGTACCTAGCGACTACTAGCTGTTCGTAGACTCTGAAAAATGGTCCAGGAAGAGAGATTTTTACAAACAAAAAATGTTTAGTCCAAACCTTTTTATTGTAGTTTCGCTTACCAAAATTTATACCGAACTGAGTGTCTTCTATCCAGACTTAAAAACGGTTATACTTAGAAGACCTTGAGATTTTTGTTAATTGGTATGATGTGTGACCAATTCTGAAGATTTATTACAGTGTTAACAATTGAACGCACACTTGCGCACATTTTAAATTATAAAAAAAAGATAAGATCTTCACACCGGTGCATAAAACGCATACAAAATCGATTATTTTCAATTTTATAAAATAAAGTAATTTACTTGCCCCTTGTAGACTTATAAAATCTGTACAGTAAACATGAAGAACAAGATGAAACGAAACTATCGAAGGCAGTAATACACGAAGCCAATAATAAAGAACAACGATAATAATTTAAAAATGATAAAAAAAATGAAATAAAAATACAAATATAACTGTAACTATCTAACCTCATTTAAATCAATAAGTTAATGATTTATTAAAAATTCAATTGAAGTTGCAAAGGCCATGTACAGAGCGGGCGAAAAAACCCGTGCGATTTAGTTGGAACAGAAAAATCTCTACTGCATCCCATTTTGGCCATTTCCTTATACAAAGTCTGATCATATTCATTTCGCATATTCCAAAATTTTTATTACCGTTGGGCAAAAAAAAATCGTTCATTGCGCCTACAACGAGTATCGTATATTCCTGCAAATTTGTATTGCAAACACACACACACACACACACATACATAATTTTTTCCATATACTCGTACACTTAAAAACTATAAAATATTATTAAAAAACTAGTCTTTGTCTAAAAATAAATAAAAAACAAAAAAATATTAAAATTCAATGAAATATTTAGAATTGTTCATAATAAAGGAATCCTTGTAGGTGAAGTTATTTGTTTATGCTAAGTTCAACTCCAATGTCGGAAGATTGTTCATAAAATTTCCTGATTCGTTATCGAAAATGATAATGAAGCACATGGCTACTCGTATAGGGTGCATATTTTATCAACGGTATTTGACCCCAATTCGTAAAAACCACCGCGATGACCTAAATTATATTTTAGTACATCGGACCGATAAGGAACTAGTTTAAATTGCACGCTCTATATAAAACTAATAGAAAGCCAAAAATTGGCTAAAGATTTATATTTGGCGTAGTGTATCCATATAAAGTATAGAGTCTTAGAAAGATGTCAAAGAGTGCACATTAATCTTAATCAATTCAAATACTGATGTTGTGACGTAATACGCAATTATAAACTAAAAGTGCATATAGTCTTACATATGTCTAGTCTTTATCGAACGGTTTATTTCCATTTTGTGAATACGAGTACATAGTTGACTGTAAAAAAAAAATCTCGTTTTAATAGTTTTTTTTTTTTGAAAGTTGATACGAAAAAGCTAAATCGTAAATTGCGGTTTTACATTATGACGAGATTTCATTATGTGTAAAAAAGCAATAAAATAGAAGAGCACAACACTTCAATCAAATTGCATGTGTGATAAAAAAAAAGCCGATAAAAATTTCTTTTTCCACTTTACGTGTGTGTAAACAACGTTAGCCGACATGTTATCCTTGTGTGTAAAACATTTCGATCTACAACAAATGATTAACGATCAAACAAAAACAACGACGAGTGGCGATCCACGCAATTTCTTTAAAACCGGTCTTACCCACACCGCAACTTTACGTATTTACGTATACAAAAATAAATTCATTTATAATTTATGCAAATTAATTGATTAACGCTAATTTTGTATTTTTTACTAAATTTGGTAAAACTACGCGATTCGTTTAATGTTTACGCGTTACACAAATTTCCAAACGATTCCCGCATCGATACGTAGTTGATGTTGCACACATTCACAAATATTTTACGTTATGCAAGTAATTTTAGTGTGTACAGGTTTCTGTGTGTCTGGTGTGTGCGCGAGTTTCTTTAAACCGAAATTATAATTTATTTTGATTTGACATAAATAATTATACGAATTAAATTAATAATAACACTAATACTTACGAGTATATATGTATAAGAAAAGAAAACGAGACGAGAAACAAGATTTAAGATTTGTTGTATTTTTGTATATCGCGATATTTTTTTATTTGCGTGGCGCCATTTTATTGAATATAATTAAATTTTATCAGCAGTATAGGAATTACTATATGTATAGTGAAAGGTGGGATCGTGCATTGTGACTTATGACCATGTTTGACCTACATTCAGTAATCGCGATTAAGTATTGGCATAGAGAATAGAGACCATGCAGTAAATAAAGCCTACACACAACAGAATCTCATATCCATCAAATTTGAAAGCAGGAATATAAATTAATCACTTTCCCAAAATGTGTAACGATTTTTTTTTTGTTTGTTAACCTTCAAATTACGCCACGATATTTTCGCACAAGGGGTGGTCAATTCAACCTGAGGTCTAAAAGATAATTTTAATAGTGAGCCGCCACAACTTTGTAATATCGCAAATGTTAAATAATTAAAAAAGGAATATAAAAGATGGAGAAAAATAAAAACAAAATGGACTAGCACGAGACCTTGTCTCTAATGATCGGAGAGTTAGAACGGTGAAGAACGTCAAAAACTACTTGGTGTGACAGGAGTTTCGATAGCGTAACGTGGTTTCTGTTTAACAATATCTCAAGTAATAATGATTTCTATTATGAACTCCAGTTCTATTCTGGTAACGTGAACCTAGTCAATGAAGACACATAACCAATAGATGCATTGACAGCAAACTGTTGGAGTTGCGAAATTCAATGCGATTAACAACATTTTTTTTATTAAGGTATACTACACACGGCAATGACAAAAATTTCCTTAACGAGATACCTGGAAGGAGGAGTTTTGGTGTGATATTTATTCAGCTGTATCAGGAGGACAGGAAAGAAGGGTTGAAAGCGTAAAAGAACATTTTGAGTGCTATTACGGAATTCCGTATCCCGCATCGGCTTAACTGTGCATGAAATGATTTTATTTGGTCCTTTCTTTATGTTTTCTAGAAGCCAACATATTTATGCGAAACGTAGTGATAGATTTTTTTTTTATTTTAAAATATCACCTTAGTGAAAAGTGTAGTATAAGTCATCATACTACACTTTTCACTAACATAAAGAAAGGTCCAAATAATATGATTTCATAGAACGTTAAGCGTCGCCACTATACCCTTTTTACTATGTTGCCATAATTTTAAAAATTCCATGACTGCCCCACCGTATAAATATCTGTGGTCACAAGGCAAAATCGCCTAAGTCAAGCATATTTGCTTAAGTCAGAATTAAATCAAATGATTGTAATTGGCATTTTAGAGTGAACTGTGGCACACCACCTACTGGAAAATAAAGCTGTGATTCCATGTAAAATCTGACCACCAGCGCTCACGAAACGACTAAAAATTGGTGTGGCAAATTTTAATATGTAGTTGTGATATATGTAATTATATATGTAATTTCTGTTCAAATAATTTTTTCCGGCCTACTGAGGTAAAAAAGTAGTGTTAAATTTTTTGAAAACAAAATTAAATTGGGAATAATTTTCCCGGCCAACTTAGATATGAAAAAATTATTGCCAATTTATAAATATTTACATCAAACTTTTCTCAGTAGGCCGGAAAAAAAATATTTGAACAGAAATTTATATGGTGTAAAAAATGTATGTGCACGCGCATCAGTTGAGAACGGCTGAACCGATTTAGCTCAATTTTTTTTGTTGTGTTTGCAACTGCCAGGAGATGGTTCTTTAGAAAGAAAATTTTGGGGAAATCCACCGTAAAGGTGAAAAATTCGGAAAATTGAAAAATAATCGCTGAATCGTTCGTTCCATATTGCAAACTTCTATCGAAAACATTCGCAACACACTGCAATGTTGAGTACTGTAGCTCCATTAAGTCCATTAATTATGTTTGCAAATAGCTGAACGAAGGTCAACCGAATAAGGAACGACGACCTGGCAGTGTTCTGCATTGCTGCTGTGGATGTAAATGACGAAGTGCCAAGATTCCAATTGGGCGTTATGACAGTTGCAATGAGGCGAGTTGGTGTATTTTCTCATTTGCAATACACGAACGTCATTCTACTGTTCAACATTTGTCGGTGCACTTGGAGAATGGACAACGTATCTATTTCGTATGAAATTTTGCATCGAGTTCGCATTGCAACATCGAATTATGATCTTGAAATGAACGACGAGATACGCAACGATCGAAGATATGTACGTACTTATGTGCTATTTGTCAAAATTGAGCATACCAGCCCCAATTCGTTCGATGCACCATGCATTTAATCGTGGATTGCAACGAGAGCAAGTGTAAGATTCCGAGAAACCGAGATTCAATGAGCCTAAAGTACAAACGAATGTCCTGCTTTTGAATGTGCAGCAAAATAACGTGTACGACACATTGATGAAGGCAGTTGGCGAATAAAACGGCGGAATATTCTTCTTCGATGCTCCTGGTAGAACCAAACCTTTCTGATTTCATTGCTTTTAACCACAATTCGCTCGAGATGAGATTTCAAATAACGTTAGCTGTTGCATATAATCTGGAATTGCAGCCACCTTGCTGGATGGCGGCCGAACGGCAAACTCTGCATTGAAATTGCCGATGAATTTGCCGGTCATTCCGAGATCAACAGCTGCAGATGAACTCAACGCATGTCTGAAATCGTCGAGATTATGGGACTATGTGAATAAGTACAGTTGACCACGAACATGAGGGTCGCATTACAGAACGAATCATCAACTGGTGATTTTTCCAAACAACTGTTGGAGCTTGGCGTGTATCACCTCCTTACGTGTTCACGACGTCGATGGAAGAGCTTATCACGAAAGTGTTTAATCACGAAGTGACATTCGCCGAAATTATATGAATCGCGATTATCTCAGCGAACGAGCAATTTTGGCAGCGAAGAACAAAGATGTAGACAGTATGAATTACTTGATCCAAATTCAAATCACTGGGGAAATGCCTTGTTACAAATGGGTTGACGGCGGGGCCAATCAAGACGAGGCAACCAACTATCCGACAGAGCTTTTGAATGCGCTTGATTTGCCGGGAATACGCAATCTGGACCGTCCTATGATTGAGTAACGGAACGCGATTGGCTGTGAAGAAACTGATGAAAAACGTTATCCAAGTGACGATCATCAACGAAAAATTCAAAGGAGATGATGTTCTAATTCCGAGAATTCCTCTGATTCCAACTGACATTCCGACCGATTGATTTGCGTCTGTATTCGATTTAATTCCACTCGAATAAAATACATTGATTGTTTTTTAATTCAAACTGACTCCAAACCATTTCCACACTGAGAAAAAAATCCAAAAAACAACTCAATTTTCGATAGATGCCTGAGTTTGAATCGTAATTTCATTCGCTTTTCAACACATTAGTGTTGAATTCGATGAAAAGTGAATGGAATGCCCACTCAACTCAATCGTCTGTTGAGAATCGAGTTGAGTTGTTTGATTTTTTCTCTCATCAAAATCAATTTTCGTAAAGGATAACGGTATTTGCTCGGAACAAAGTAATTTGGGTTCGAGTAACGAGGTTCGCCGGGCCAGCTAGATACATATAAATTCTTTCCCCATAGTTCCCTATTCCCGGAGAATTACCAGAATAGTGCCACTGATAGGGTAATAAGTATTTTTTTGTGTTTTTAGTAATATAATTAAAAAAATGTCGAAGTATGTATTTATGTTTAAAAACAATATTTAATGAGTGATTATGAATAAGTAATGAAATGAAGTAATGATAATGAAATTCATAATGAACCGACACACTAAGTGGTCTAAAATCAAATGTGCAGTGACAAGGCAGTACTCATTAAGCATCCCACTTAAAACGAAATCTGAGATCTAACGAAGACATTAGAGCAAGCAGCGAAGGCTGCTACATGCAACAGCTCTACAAATGCACCAAGCGTCACAGAATGTTCAACAGCTCTCAAAGAGCAAATGCGTACTGCGCAAAATTAAATAAAGCTATCAAAAACCTGAAAGCAGCACTAACAAAAGAACATGATGAGGGGGTTCAAGCCACAAAAAACCTGAAACGGTGTACACAATCATATCCTACGATTCGCCTTCCCGATGGAAACTGGGCAGGAAGCGATTCAGAGAAAGCAAATGTATTCGCCCAACATTTAGTTAAACTATTTACTCTGATCGAAAATAATGGACACTCGGAATTGCTCCCTGAAGCTTCAACTTCAGAATCTCAACCAATTAAATATAAATGGCGTGAAGTAAAAACAATGATCAGCGAGCATATAAACGCACCAAAAAGGCACCGGGCCATAATCTTATTAGTGGTAAAATACTTAAAGAACTTCCAGATATATGCATCAAATTAATAACATTCGTTTTCAATGCTGTAATGAAAACTGGGTATTTTCCGGAAACTTGGAAAATTTCGCAGATCATAATGATCCATACGCACCAGGTAAAGATAAAACAAAAGTAGACTCGTATCGTCCAATCAGTTTACTGCCAACTCTGTCAAAGCTTTTTGAAAAAGTGCTCCTTAAGAAGCTTAAACCAATTCTGCTATTTAGAGAAGATCATGGAACCAAAGAACAAGTGGGTAGCATCAAGAATCAGAAACTCTTTTGAACAAAAAAAGTACTGCTCTGCAGCATTTTTAGATATCACCCAAGCTTTCAATAAAGTATGGTATGAAGGCCTTGTACATAAAATTAAGGCTCAGCTACCATTAAACTATCATGCGATCATATCAATAAAATTAACCTGCTAAACCGGAAATCCTTGGTGAAATATGATAGTGCATCTTCCAATTTAAATGAAATACATGCAGAGGTTCGACGTTCCATGCCCCGTTCTTTCAATTTGTGTGGTACCCAATTTCCCAGACTCTGAACCAATCCTATTGCATGTATACGTTACGAAACCCATTGTTGGGTAATATTCAACTTTTCTGCCAATTGTTTTTCGGTCTGACAAGGGTCCACATCAAGTAATTCTTCCAATTCTGTATCTTCAAATTTTCTTGGTCCGCCTTTACGTTCTTTGTCTCCTACGTCAAAATCACCAACTTTGGAGCGGTGAAACCACACTTTGCATGTTGTATTCGATAGAGCATGTTCATCGTAAACAAGCAAACGATTTGTTTCCGCTGCACTTTTTGTCAACAAAAAATAATGAAGTAAAACTTCCCGTAAATGCGCTGTTTTTCGACATTTTCAATTTCATGAAAATAATTGTTGCTTACGCGTTGAAGGAATGTCACTAGTAATTAATTATTCAAGCTTGACATCTAACCTACAAAAAACATGTATTGCCATTGAATAATATGCAAACAGTGATACTAACGACACCAATACAAATAAAATTAATTAATTAAAAATGAATTATGTTCATAATACTTTCTCCATTACACTTATCGCTAATTTTAATTTTACGGTTAAAAATATATTGTTACGAATTTCGGGCATTCGACACGGCTTGGTAATGGATTTTGCAATTATTAACAAATCGCACTGTTCAAGGTTTTTTTCGTTCAAAACCTTTTACTTCTTCAACAAATACACAATTTATCACTTTGTGTCACTGTTCACGATTTCACTTTTACTTCACACTGTTCAGTTTTCACTGGTCGACTGGTGCTATTCACTATTAAATTACAACTGTGTCTTAATTGCAATTTGCTCTTGTTTTTGACATTATTCCATTAATTGCGTCGACCATCCATGCGATGCCTGCCATCTATGGTGATCCCCTTGTCACTTGTCATTAACTTGGTATATAGCTTTAGTTTTAAGTAACTCGCATTTTCTAAGGTTATCACTTGGTCCCTTAGCCTTGGTGACTTAGCATATGGCCAATAAACAAGCATTTTAGTAACTTACGTCTGTTTGGGAATCGAGAGGTTGTAAATTTTGCAGCCAGTCAGATATGGTGGTAACTGCTGCAGTAAGGTACGGCAAATCTTGATCGTAATCCCATCCATGTTTTCAATGTAGGTACCGTAAAACTATATGTATACTTGGTAAAAGAAATACCATAGGTTGCCAGCATATTCTAGTTGTGATCAGACCTAGCACACTGTATTTAACCAAGCATTGAATTTGCTCTAACAACGCACTGTTCTATATGCTTGGTAAAACACGTATTTTCAACAAAAGTTACCCCTGTCATTGATATTTTGCACTTATTAATGTTGAGCATGACAAGATTGGAGTCACCCTAAGTTGCTCGATTGTTGACATCATCTTGCAGTTTATTAGTATCGTCGATATTTTCCACTCTTCTATAAATTTTAAGATTATCTGCGATCATCAAGAACTTAGAATGTTGTATTACTTTGGTTATCCCGAATGTGATCGTTGTGGTACTCGTGAAGTAGCTTGAGTTAACTTCAACCTCTTATTTTCTAGTTCAATATATTGAATTCAAGAGCTATAAATTGGTTGGTGAAGCGAAAATTGAATAATCGCACTAAAATTTTGCAATGCCTGATGAAATCGAAGGCTTTGGTAAAATCGGTAAAAACAGACATCTTCTTGCTTACGTTTTTCGATTTCCTTGATCGTGTGACTAATAATTCCTTAATTTTCGAAGTTTTTGTTGGTTCTGTACTCTCTATCTATAGATTTTTGAAATTTTTGATCGAATTCTCTCGAAACTTCTCAGCTCCGAATTTTGTTCTTGCGATCGAGGTTAATCTAATAGAATCCACAATTTTTTGGTTACAAGCTTGGTTGTCGGTGCTCTTTTGTTCTTTAAAATCTGAATTCAGCTTTAAAATACATTTTTTTTAGTAATGTCCAATAAAGTGGTTACAAGAATTTTTGAGCAAAGAATTTTACATCGTCATTAATTTGATCTGATCTTCCCACTATTGCCACGATATTTATTTATGCAACTACATAAAAATACCAACGTAGACATTTGGTGGATTTGTGAACTAAATCACTCATTACAAAATTGTTTATTTTCCCAAGATCTTAGATATGCCACATGCGGTTATTGGGGAATTAGACAAATTGTAATTGCTTCCATCACCATAACGGTAATTTTGTGTACTAAGGCTTCTCAGCAAAAATTAAGGCATTCTTCGAGACCCCCCCTTCAAAAATGAATGATCAGCTAGCAGCGAGAAACCGGTAAAAATCAAAATTATTTTCGAACAAACTCCTTTTTTCCATTTTTGCGATCAGGGACCTTCAAAGTGTCGGTTAGGTTTTAACAAGAGTTATTTTTCATCAATTTTATCAGAATTTCAATAATTTGGTGTTACAGACCGAAGTTAAATTAAAGTTTGTTCGTCCGTGTGTATGTCTGTACTTATGCTAATGTGATTCGAAATATTTTTGCGGAAATCTTCTTTTATTTTTAATTCAGAGGATTTTAAAGCTTTCTAGATCTGTACTCCATGGGGGTCAGGTACCTGTTGTACGAAACCACACCAACACCCAATACCACGATATTGCGTTACATTATATCCATATACTCGCGTAGTATATCGTTTGGAAGATCTAGGATCAAGCAACATTTTTAACATTACCTCTATAGTTCTTAAATCTAGCGCTTTGGCGCTGGTACTTAATTTTTCGTTTATTACATACTTCTCGTATATCGTTGAAAACACCTTAGAGAAAGACGTACATTTTACTGTAGCACTTAGTACTTAAAAATTCCATTGTGGCGCTGGAAGCAGTTACATTTTTCTATGTGGCATATCATTTGAAAGAAGGTTTTGGAAAGCAACAAATTTGTAATCAGCCTTAGTTAACAAATCTACCGTTTTGACTTTGGTATTTAATTATTGATTTATTATAGGAGATAATAATATCACAAATTTTAACTGAGACCGAAGCACTCCAAATTTCACATGTCCTTTTCTCATTCTGCAATAATCATGTGGCATATCGTTTCAAATGTTTTGGGCGAAGTAAAAATTTTATTTTCGGTAATATATTTCACAAATACACCGTTTTATCACTGGTGGAAAATTATTTCTTTTGTATATAATATACGAGTATACGTGTCATATATCATTAAAAAGGTCTTGAAGAATGTTTGAAATTTAGTTGAAGTACCTTTATACTAAATACTTCCGTTCTTTAGAATATAATCATGTATGGTATATCATTTGAAATTTCTTGGAACAAGCAATAATTTTGTTACCAGCACCTTGGTTCACAAATTCATCGCTTTTAGTACATAACATTATATTTTTAAACAAATTTTTACAAAATCATTAAAGAATTAGAATAATTCGGATAATTAGAATAATTTGATGAATTGACTAAAACATATAAAAATAAATATAGATAAATAATTATCTCTACATTGCAAACTCTCAAAATCCAAACGATTTCAAATCGCAGATCCAAAAATTTTATCAATGCGTTTGTAAATGTCTTTTATGGTCAAAACTACAAATTATTCAAAATTTAAATTTAAGACAGTAGAAAACTTAAAACAAAAAAAAAATTAAAATCGAATAAATATTTATGGATTATTGGGAAATTGCAATAAAAGAACAACGAATATAAATAAACAATAAGTCGTCTATAGGTAGGTATAAATACCGTAAACAAAAAAAAAATAAAAAATTTCATAAGTAGTACAAAAATATTTTAAAATTTACAGTCGATAAATCAATTACATATTCGATATATTTTTAAGACATTAAAATTGTGTCGACGGAAACTTTCGTAACCCCACAGTGTGCGCGATTGTTATCAAGTGAACGACCCGTATAGTAAATTATTGACACACAGGCACATTGTATTAATTTCGTCATGCAGCATTGATTTAATTGATTCCGGCCTTAACACACACGCAAGGGTTAACAACAATAATTATATGACTTATATATTAATACATATATTACTCGTAACATTAAGTCGCGCGGTGCCAATGTTAATAAATGCCAATGTTTAATTATTTTATTTGTTTGTGTAAATATAAATAAACTTTTGTGATATATAGGCATAAGGCAATTATCAAAATAGCAGATAAGTAATTTGTATATATGTGGTTCGTGTGTGCGCATCGTCTATCGAAAAAAAAAATACTTACATCAGCCATGTTATCAAGTACATAACATTATACGAAAATATTTACATGAGTTGGATCACATACATACACATTATTATCCACCCTGTGAAATAATTAAGAAGTTTAAATGTTTTGTTTTCGTATTTTCAAAAATGCAAATATTAAAAAAAAAAATTGTGATAATTATGTATGTGCTTAATGATAACGCGGGCTATCAATTTATATTTAATTCAAGGAAGCGTTTATTGACTCAAGGTTCTCTGTATATGCACGAATACGATTATTTTTGCAGGAATTTTTGTTGAACGGGAATTAAAGTGTTATCATAATGCGAAAGTGACTGACTTCTACTACATTTTACCACGTCGCCGTTTAATAAATCTAACGGACATGTCTCTTATACAATGAAAGTATACATAAACAGATGATCTAATCTCATACATCGTTTCGTATACCGTGTAATTATATATTTAGAAATACAAAATCTATTTCGCCATTAAAATCAACACTTACAAGTAGCATGTTTATGCCGCATGTGGATTCAAACGATAATTTACTCTATAATTTTTGTAATTAAAACTTGTACCTTTCTCTTCTGTCTATATACCTAAAGATTTAGATATAGCGATATTATCGAAAGACGTTATTTATTTAACCCTGTATAGGTTGGTGTGTGCTATAAATAAAAATCGACGTAATTAGAAAACAATTTTGGTCTAGCATTGGCACCATAATTGTTACACAATACTGAGTCAATCAATTTGTTTACTACTAGCGATTCGAATTCGTAGTCAACATGTTATTATAAGAAACCGCCTACGCATGTAATGAATTAACCGTCTATATCTAGAGGTAAAAATAAAATATTTGCTTTACATTGGAAATGATGAAAATCTATTTCCACGTAAATTTAAATATTTTCCCAATAATGGAGGCCGCGTTAGAATGTGGTTCAAATTGCGAATTGTTTCTTCGTGGAAAGTTGTTTGTTTAGTTTTAAAAGCTTGTTCTTTAAGTCAAACAATTAAGATTAGGACCTAAAATGCTGGTTTTTTGCACGAAAATTAAATTTTACTAAGCGAGCCATTTAATGATCACCTGTGATGAAAGAAAGAGTCACGATTTATATCGAAACAAATTTTAATTGGAATTTTTATTTTATTTTGTATCAAGTATGCAGTTTGATTTTCACCCTAGGGTGTAAAACACTTATATGAGTGGTTCTAACATAGATACTGATTTAGGCGATGTTTACCATCACTCTTGTGAACTGATTAGATATGCAAATTATAACGAACCTAACACTGAGTTCAATCCAACATTTTTATATCCTCCTCAAGCAAAGCCATATAGCTCCTCAAACTGAGCCAGGCCATTAACAAAAATTCATGATAGATACTTTGCTAGAATTACCGAATACTTCCTTGACAGCAATCATTCTTCAGTAGCGGGAATCTCTAATATTACAGACACAATAACCATAATTTCGGGTCCATGGTTAAATGAGAACTCAAGACACATTACAATTTCCTTTGTCTTCTAATTTCATTTTACATAATGGAGTAGGCGTTGACAAATATGTCAAGACATTGAGAAATAAAATTTAATTGACTATTAAATTGTCGGAAATGACTTTCATATTGACAGAAGAGAAAAAAATTGGGAACAGCTTTAATATCGCATCGCAATTTTTTTGACAGTAAAACGACGATGGCACCACTTTGATCAATAGCGGTTTTTTAGAACAAATACAAAAAGTGTCTGTGCTGAAAATTTTCGGTATGCCAAACTAGTGCCATCTATTGAAATATAAATGAACTAAAATTTAAAATTTTATGGTGGTCAAATAATTTTCAATCGAATTACGTACTTGATTTGAATTTGTGTATGCTTCGTCAACCTTGCAGCCACAGATCAAATGGATAGTATCGCTCATTCTGATAGTTGTACCACAAATACCAAACCCATGTATAGCACCACCCCAATAGAATTCTTCTTTCCTTTATCCTTACAGAAAAGTATAAAAAGAAATTTGAGAAACAAAAAATCTGAATTTTATTTTCATACTTTTCTGTAAGGAAAAATGAAAAAGGAATTCTATTGAGACTTGTACACCTGTGCTAGTCGAGCTTTTCTATGAATTATCTATGAAAAGTGATCTTGGAAAGTTTAATATTATTTGTATATTGCATTAAAATATAAAAACTATAAATTTATTTACAATTAATATTAAAATTATCAATTAAAAAATGGAATAAGTGTCTCGGGTGCATCTGAAGCAAGCTTCATTTTTTTCCACTGATAGCGTTTTCTATACTTTCTCTAGTCTCAATTGGGGATGCGCTATAACTTATTAAAATTTATTTTTTTTATAAACGAAATTTACAAACATTTTTTATTTTGTTTTAATTAAAGCATTTTAAATTATTTATGTTTCGCTAAATATTTATATACATTTTTATTTTTGTATTAAAATTTATTTTTTTATAAAAATATTTCTAAGATAGCATTCTTTTATCAAATTAAATCAACAATATTTTAGTTCAAATTATAACCACCTAAAAGCAAAATTATATTAAATTTTATTTAAAAAGCGGAATATAAAAAAAAACAAATATCTGTAAGATGGCGTCTGATAATGTTTACATTTTTAGTTAATGTTATGACCATTTTGACAAAAATGTCGCGACAATAAATTTGTGATGCGATACTAAAGGCTAGCCAAAATTTGCTCCCGCCAACTAATGGCGAATTATTTTCATCGAAAAATTTGATCCCAGATCAAACAAATCAGTGACATTGCGATAAGTTTTAAAGAAGTTTTATGTAAATTTAGTGCCTTGACAGTCATTTATTTGATCTAAGATCAAAATTTTGTTTGAAAAGAATTCGACATTAATATCAATAACAAACAGAAAACTCAAAGGAAACTAGATCTTTTTTTGGTAAACTATTAGTGTCATGAATCTCCATTTTTGATGCATTCGGCGTTGTGAGCACTAAAATGCATTGAAATGAGAAAAATATCTCATTTCGAAACTGAGTTCAAATTTAGTTTGAAACTATATGGTTAAACATGACACACTAGTACGAAATCATGATTTCAGGTTAATCATAATTACGAAACTAACAGTGTGTCTACATATGACATAAGTCACCTAGAACTTAATTTCTCCTTCGATACCTGGTGGAATTTTTTAAAACTAGGGCAACAGATGATCAAATTCAAAAAATAGTTTTTATGTTAAAAATGTTTTTAGATTTTATTAAAATTAGACTAAATACTATGTAAAATGTTAAATTAGTATATAGTTAATATCAGGAATAATGCAAAAATAAAAATAATCTAAGGATTTTTCTCGTATAAGTAAATATCACATTCCACTCGCATAGGAGCGTGAACCTAGTGCTCACGAAAAAAAGTTAGTGCGGTTCCAAGAGCCAAGAAAATAAGAAAAGGAGTTTGCGCCTTAAAGACGATAATGAAAATCTGAAGCCCAATTCTAACATTATCGAAAGGTGGACAAACTGATGAAACTTGTGCTTATGATAGAAATATAATTTTCATAAATTAAGAAAAATCAAACGAGCCCCTAAAAGATACTATATATAAAATAAAATACATATACCGTTCAATAATAATTTTATTGAACAACAAACTAAGTATTAGAAATAAAATGTTCTAGATTCCAAGCAATTTAGCAGTTCTGGTTACACATTCCGTTCATTGCCACCCGAAAAATATAGTGGCTAGATTTGTGCTAATCGAGAATTTTCTGCAAAAACTGTTCCAGAAATCATTGAATTTGAGACATCAAATGCTTGTTTTCATGCTCATATCAGGTATGTTCATGCCCATTCAAAAAAATGTATTGGCTACATTCGTGGATTAGCATAATTATTTCGCGTTTATATAGTATCTTTAAGTGGCTTATTTGTTTTTTTTTTTTTCAATTTACGAAAATTATAATTCTGATAAGCATAAATTTCTTAAGTTTAGCCTTCCTTCGAAAATGTTAAAGTTACGCCTAAATGGTTTAAAGGTTTCTCTTGAATTCCGATTTTGTTTTAATCATCTTTAAGTCGAAATTGAGTAACTAGTCCGTTACCGGGGTAGGCTAAGTAAATATATGAGGACTGTGGTCCTTCTAAAGGGAGTTTGTGTTGAGCTCAACCTGGAAAAAACAAAAAAACAATCGGCAATTCAGACAGTATTAATTGTAGTGTCATCGGCCCAGATTCCCTACAAATTGCATCGAACTTCAATTATATGGTCACCAGCGAGCTAGCTCTCCTACAAAATCTGATTCAGTGCATACTTTCCACGTAAGCGAAGCCACAAAGGCACTTGGAAATCAAACGATAGAGTTACGGTTCATCAAGTCAGCCCAAAAGGCATTTTTCTAGCATCAAGTTGAACACTGAAGCATTAAACAATCAAATTACTCGGGTTAACTTCGAAGCTATATAGTTTATCAGAAACCCATGAGAGCTAACCACAACCCCATTCTGTGGAAGGGCAGAAGAACATAATAAAATTGGCGATATAACTGCTTCAACGGCGAATCTAGGTAAAAAGTATAACAAAACCTAAAAGCACTTGGCTAGAGAGTAATAAATGAACACAAACACTGTCCTGATAGTATGGAAAAGTTATTTCTCGTCACTCTTATACCGTAGACAGACACAAACTAGATAACCTCGTTATCTAGATTATTAAGTTATTTTTGCCTGTCTGTCTGTACACGATTTTTTCAAAACAGATTTATTAAGTTTTCATAACTAGATAAATGCATAATATATCCCGATAAATTAGGCACACTCGCAAAAATCGGGTTTCTGTCTGTCACCACAATTTGTTTATCACGATTATTATAATTTAATTTTGAATCTAGATAACTGAAATCGCGATAAATATTGTGTCTGTCTACGGTATTAAGCGGACAGCAACAATCTGATACCAATATAGAAATGACACCTCCACCCGCTCAATCTTACGATTAGAATGACATATGTAATGAAATGCTCAAGAACGATAGCGATTACCTTTTCTAACGCATGTTTGAGTGGGTTTCATTGATTTGGTTCGCAGATAGAACTCAAGACGAGTGGAGAATAGGCCTAATTTGTCCACTACATAAAAAGGCACACGGGTTGAATTGTAAAAACTATCGCGGAATAGATTTGGTCAACACTGGCTACAAGGTTTTGGCCATCATATTGTGTTAGAAAAGTGTTACGAAAGGCAAATCCCTATATGCGTTGTCTATTTATAAATTTTCAACAGGCTTGTCTTATCACATTTGAGCATTCCTTCAAAATTGATAACCATGTGGGAAATTTTCGAAAGCCGGTTTTCGAAATAACATCAGGAATATGGTAAGGGGACCTAATAGTCTAAATTATATTCAACCTTTAAGTGTCTCTTAAAGAAGTTCTGTCCCCGTTGAAAGATCAACGAAGCGAAAATCAAATATACATGCGGCTATCGTAAGAAGGCCAACACGTGGACAATTTTTAACACGCGACACACAATACGAAAAGGTGAATGAATTTAAATACCTGAAACTAAATACCTGATAAAACTCAGTCTCTGCAGATATAACATTACGGAACGCAACAGGTCACCGAGCATTCTACGCTAACATTAATATATTTTCAAGTCTCTCAATATATCGCACAAGACAAAATTTTGTTTTGTCCGATTCTGAAAATGTAAAAACTATGTAGTTGCAACTTTATAGAAATTGCTTACCGAGAAAAAGGTTATAAAAAGTGAATTCATAAACTGTAGACTTTTCGCCGCTGTAAATCAATAAGTAATAAATTCGCGGCTGTAACCAAACTGTGCATGCTGTCAAAAAATTAATGGGAATTGGTCATTTAAAAAACCCGCTTAAAGGAATTGTAAAATTTTTTTTTGTCGGTAAGTTGGCACAACTGTCCTCTATATTGAAGTGAAGATAGAGGTGTGATCTGAGTGCGATCTGCTATTTAGTTTATTTACAGTGCTCTATTTTGTCAGTTCATCTCAAGTGTAATAAATAAAAATATCGAAAAATAAAAGAGAAAGAGAAAAAAGAGACAAAAGTCCGCCGGAGCCATATCAAGAGAATGCGGCAGTTGTGTACCGAAATTCTTTCACAATGATAGCCTTGTGAGACGTGGTTGCGTTGACGTGGTGCAAAATTCATGAGGGTTCTATCAGCAAACCTGACCTTTTTCCGTCTCACCTTCTGGCAAGAAGTCCGAGTGCACAACATCGTGATAATACAGGAAAACAGTCAACAGTATCTTGACTTTTGATCCACCTTAACTGGTTTGCTTGTCAAACACATAACCCCATGTATCATCCATTCGTTTTATGATGCGTTTATAGTTTACAGTTATAATGCGTTTTATGAATCTGTAGGATCGGAATTGACTCGTTCTAGCATGTCTTCGGCGACCATTACGCGATTGAGTTTTTGAAAAAAATTCAGGTCTTTTGGAACTAGTCGGGCGGCAACGCGTTTCATGCCCAACCAATGGTGTACAATGGTACAAATTAATGCGTGAGTCACGGAAAGTTCACCGATTATCTCTCTCAAATCTAGGCCAATCTTTCACCACATCTCGACCCCTTTTGAATGTACTGTACCCTTCATATACAGTGTTTTTGATAAAGTCGATTCATCGTAAGCCGTCTGTAACATTTTCAGCGATTCGGCATACGAAATTCTATTTGCAATATAAAATTTGAGACAAATTCGATTATTTGAAATAAAATTTGATAAAAATGGCAAAACACACTTGAGATGAACTGGCAAAATAGAGCACTGTAAACAAACTAAATGACAGATCGCGCTCAAACTTCACGTCAATATAGAGGACAGTTGTGCCAACTTAGCGACAAAAACTTTTTTACAATCCCTGGGGTTTTTAAATTACCAATTCCCGTTACTTTTTTGACAGAGTGTATTTTATTATAAAATATTCTATCAAATCTGATGGCAACACTCTAAAACACGCGTTATAAATAAAATTTGCTATCTTTGTAAAAATATAAAAATATTGAATTTTATATAAATTAATTAAGCCATAAAAAAATAAGAATGTATTGTACAGTTGTCAAACAAAATATTAGTACAGTTTGCGATATTCGTTTGTATACCTTAAGAACAATATTTTTTCAGAGTATATCGCAGACATCATACTATTTGTTTCGACTGTACGTGTATGTATTTCATTATCAACCTTTAGGCGCATATAAGAAAAGTAAAAAAATCTTAAACAAATAAATTTTATCAGCGCAACAACTACAATTGGCATTATTTCAACTTTTGTTGGTATAGAGATGCTATATAGGTAAACAACAAATATCTGCAAAAAAAAGTTTCAGATAATAACATTTTTTCAAGTTATTCGCTATCGAAATCTTGATATGTAACTTTACGTCATCAAATTTGGTGCTGCAAAGTTACAGAACAAATCTTACGTTTAAAGAGCCGTGTTAGATTCACGGACGAATACCATTTTAGTACATATCAGAAATTTTACAGTTACAGAGTGTTTGTAAATTAGACCACAAACATTTACAAAGCGTTCGTAAGACCAGTAGTGACTTTTGCCAAAACGTTCAGAAATGATCTGAACAATTTTGGCATAATTGAATCATAACGGCTGGAATGATGGATTCTAATTTTTTCCCTTGTTTTCTAGGCTCCTGAACTAGAACTAATTTTTTCCATGCGCACTAAGCATATTATAAAACTAAATCCAGTTTTGTGCAGTTGTTACTCAGAAATTTTTTTCGATGATGGGATATCTTTAAATCTTGCTCGCAGGGTAAGCACAGCTGCAGGGCTGCAAAAATGATCAGGTAAGCAATATTTGATTTACGAGAAATATGGCCTTGTTGTATCTATACGTCACACTCGTGAGACAGCCCACATACGACCTGCTGATACCTATCATGAAGTCTTTTCTAACAAAGATAGATGTGTTTGTTGTCTAAATGTGAATTTTATACGAAAACAAAAATTTTATGTTGCCATATTAGCTGTACAATCTCTACCGTGTATATCGTCTTGAAAATATCTTATATTTTGTGGGTACGACAAAAACGTGAAGAACAACGATACATAGAAAGATGTATATTATTTACTACGAAGATTTGTATATAAGAGAGCGAACGATAAAAAGGAAAACAAAGAAATTATGTATACGTTTCATTGCGTGGGTAAATATAAATAACCAACTAAATTATACATTTCTATGTTGTGCCGAAGACATACACTCATATTATGTACAAAGCATAGAGGTGGCGCAGTGGCAGTGACGATGATGGTACGTGTACAATTTCATCCGCATATAGTCACGGTACATCAAGTCTAAGTTTCTTAAGATACACACAAGATACATACAGTGCCAATTAAGGTATGCACTGATATATTAATCGGTTTGCAACCCGTTCGAGTTTCTGTGTTGACCATATACTTCAATGTGAAGTCACGATTTTAACTATTACTAATTTCGTTTTAAGTGGTTCAACCTCGTAATGAGTGATTTAATATAACCCTATTTAATACATATAACAAAATAATTTTTGCGTGCTACTTAGTAAAAAATATGCTAATGAGGTAAATCAAACTATTGATTGAATTTGAATAGTTTATTTTTATTTTGATAAATATAATTTCCTGGAATCGATTGAACCAATGTTATGAATATTGTATTTGGCACACCATTCAAATTCCAATATTCGTAGAATAGTTTTGTGTCCCTTAAACCTTGTCTACCACCCGAAACAGACGAATTATATCCATTCATCCATCCAACAAACATAAAATGTAAATTACCTTTTTAATGTCAGTGAATGAAGAAACAATAAATCCAACTTCATGCATGAAATAGTTTTCGTTTATACAACAAGAAAGTCTTACAGACAAAATATAGTGTCTTGAAACCATTTTTAATTTTAAGATTATATCTTTGTATGCAGCACGGTCATTATCTGTGTATATGCTTCAACTATACTGGCGGCGTATATTTAAATGTTTTATTTATATACTCGTACATATTTATTATTATGTGTAGTTTCTTTTTTCATGTTACCGTACTTATTACTTATATTTACTTATATAAAATATGTATTTGTATATGCGTACAGAGCTTAACGTACGTTTATATTTTATTCATTGAAGTATATTGTTATAGAGTAAACTAAAGGTATTGGTAACTTTTCATTGAAAAAGTACTTTAGTATTTAGTAATCTTCCAGTTGCCCGCCTCTGCATAATACCAAACTAATTTCCATTGTTAATTGTATATATTTATATAGTTTTTTTTGTTTAGTTATCCACACACCATGTGTTTACTTCACCTCTTTAATCATGAATTTTCATGTTCAACTCTGTATATTCTCAGCACAAACATAATAGTGTTATGTGACGTCATGACGTGTTTGTTGTTGTCCAAACAGTCTATATCAAATTATATACCTACACAGAAAAAATAAAAAGTATGTATATAATATTTTGATAGAACAAAGAACACTTTACTCAACCATCCACATCATAATCAATCGGCATAGTATTATCGCCCCGAACAAAGAAAGCAGATGGTTTCATTCATTCACAAAAATATTTGCCCCATTTTCTTCGAACAACATAATTTTTATGTTGTACGAAAATTAAAATTACACAAAAATTTTTTTGATTATAAGCGAGTTTCAAGTTTCAATCGTTTTATGTTCAACAACAACAAATTTTTATAAGACCTACTCAATTGGCTATATGTCATTATATGAACTGCAATCTTATGTTTAATATGCAGGCGTTGCACAACATAACGATATCATTATGTATTCTTTTGTTTTTCAAACACAAAGATTATCTTGCTCGGCACATTTTAATTATGCGTGCGCCCCTTTGTATTTGTTTGTAATTTTAAAATTGTAATTTACAATTTGAACTATGGCTTAACGAGTTTTTTTATAAGAACTTTAGTTTTGATGTCGTAAACCTCTTTGTCATTACGCATTCGAAAATATACTATGTACTAACACTTACAAACATGACGCGAGAGGGTGCCGCGCCATCTCATAGTTTTCGTTTTGGTGACAATACTTTTGACGAAAGCTGCAATATGGGAGGGGCGAGGTATAGATTACGTATTGTAATTGTTATAACTTCACGCATATTTCACGCAATTTCTAGCAGTTTCGTTATTTTGTTTGATTGTCAATTTTTCGTTACTTTTCTGTGGCACTATTCTGGTAATTCCCTGGGAATATTGAATTGGGGAAAGATTTTATATGTAATTTCTATTTTGAAATTTTTTTTCTGGCATACTGAGGTAAAAATCTAGTGGTAATTTTTTTGAAAACAAAATAAAATTGGGAATAATTTTCCCTGCCAATTTAGATATGGAAAAATTATTCCCAATTTATAAATATTTGCATCAAACTTTTCTTCTTAGTAGGCCAGAAAAAAAATATTTGAACTGAAATTGCATGTAAAATCTTTCCCCAATTCCCTATTCCCAGGGAATTACCAGAATAGTGCCACTGGTGTATAAAAGACTGCTGAGTCAATTGAAAAAGTATTTCTCGCGACTTGTGTTGTGTAATTAAAATATTTAATAAAATAGATAATTCGATGTAACCACTTAAATTTTATTTGGTTACCAATTATAAAAGTGGCGACGAAAATACAAGGATGGGCAATAACACTGGTCAATCATCAAGACGACAACGTGGTAACAATAGTCGAAATCAATCAAATTTTCGACAATGCTATAAGTCTCGCAAGCAACAGCTCGTACTCACCACAACGTAACAATCGCACGTCTGAAACAACGTATATGGTGAATGAATTTGATGTTTCAACAATTTTTCAAACCAACAGTGGTGCTATGAAAAAGAAAATGTGGATTGTGGTCCGTATAAATTCGGAACTGGGGCTAATCCAACTGGACACTGGGGCATCGTCATCAATGATCTGTTTAAATACGTATACAAGGCAATCAATTCTCCCGCATGTCAACCATCAACGACTCAAGGGAACCGTCGATGTTAAAGTATCATATCGTATAATAAAAAGCTCGTCTTACCTGTGATCGTCGTAAAAACAAACGATGCTACGTATATTCTTGGCATGAACTAGTTTCAAGCATTGTCTTTCCAGATTGTTCATGACATCGGACAAATAGAGATGTCAACTATCAGCGTGAAAAGAATCTCTTCTCACGAAAATCTAGAGAATCGAGCGCGTGAAATTTGTAACCGCCATACAATATTATTTGATTCATCAACCTTGAGTCATTGTACGACGTATAAAGCAGACATTAGTTTGAGAGAAAACGCAAAGCTTAAATTTTTCAAGCCACGAGTTTTACCGTTTGCCATAAGAAAAATGGTAAAGGGTAAAAAATGAATTGTTACGATTGATCTCACTCCAATCGTACCAATGAAGAAACGGAATGGTGGAATAAGAATTTGCACACCACAAGTCGATATGGATCGTCACCCAATCCCTGGATTCGAATAGCTATTTTACAAGTTACTAGGTGGTCAATTTTTTACTAAAGTGGATTTGAAAGATGCCTATCTACAACTTGAACTTACCGATGAATCCAAAAAATCGCTTGTAATAAACAGTCCGTTCGGATTATACGACTATCAACGCATGCCTTTCGGAATATATAACGCACCAGTGGCCCTATTCTAACTTTCCCTGGAAATAGGGAATTGGGAAAAATATTTTCATAGCATTTCTGTCCAAATTGTATTTTGGTTTATTTGTACAGCCTACTGATAGAATAAGTTTAGTGCAAAAATTTTCAAAACAAAGTTAATTAGGAAACTTTTGTTCCACAAAATGTTTTTAAGGGACAAATATTTTCCCATTTAACTTTGTTTCGAAAATATTTACACCAAACTTATTCCCTCAGTAGGCTAGAAAAATTTAATTTAGACAAAAATGCTATGAAGATATTTTTTCCAATTCCCTATTCACAGAGAAAGACAGAATAGTGCCACAGGGCTCATATTCTTGAAATTCACCGATATTATCGCATGCGGATTGCGGATTATAATTTGTATTAAAATTTTTTATATTTTTCGAATTTTTCACCGGCTACTTTAATCGTTTTTTCAAATTTGCTTGTAAGTTTTCTATTGTTTATTTCAATACTAACAAAAAAATGGTGGAAATTTTCGACTGGGTAAATCAATGCGAATTTATTCCCAAGTAGGGAAATAAATATGTTAATAGACAACTTACAAGCAAATTTGAAAAAACGATTAAAGTAGCCGGTGAAAAATTCGAAAAATATAAAGAATTTTAATACAATTATAATCCGCATGCGAAAATATAGGTGGATTTCAATAATATGCGCCCATGGATTTTTCAAAGACTGATGGAGGAAATCACAGCTGATTTAGAATTTTGTGAAGTATATTTAGACGATCTCGTTATAATCTGGCGCTAACAATGAAGAAAATTTAAAGAATGTTAACACTTTTATCACTATTAGAACCGAACGGTTTCAAACTACAACTAAACAAATACGAATTTGCGAAGCCTGAATTCGAATACTTAGGTCATATCATGGACCGAAACGGAATAAGTCTAACGTCGACCAACATCGAAACGTTAAAAAATCTACGACGACCAAGAAACGTTAAAGAGGTGGAATCTTTTATTGGTAAAATATGAACTATTTTAATCGTTTTATCAATAATTTTTTTCAGGTAGCTGGACAGCTTAATCAACCATACGTAGAAAGGACGTGAAATTTTACTAGGGTGAAGCGCAAGAAAAAAAGGTGAATGAACTGAAGTCATCGTTAATACATGCTGCTCAATTTGTACATTTCCGCAACGATTATCCAATCATTTTAGCAACGAATGCTTCTTCGTACGGTATCGGTGCCGTAATTTCTTATCGTTATCCTGACGGGACTGAATACCTAACTGCGTTTGCTTCGAAAAAACTCAACAGCGCACAAGAAGGGTATTCGCAAATGGAAAAAGAAGCAATGTCGATTGTCTACGACTTTACAAAATTCGATCAATACCTGCAAAGTCGTAAATTCGAGTTGGTTACCGACTGACAAAAGCGAAGGGGTCTGTTTTCAAGTCAATGACATTTACAACGATCGCATTCTCGATTATCCAATCGATTACAATTTACTAGCACAACACACTCGCTACGACTCTTTACTTCGTAAAGTGAAGTCCGACGTAATAAATGGGTGGCCGGAAAATTTAAATGTCTCTGAATCGTCTTACTCAGATTATTTTAAGCAACGTCATAGCCAGAACATCTCCGAATTGTCGTTCCCTCTAGCCTACAAGGGAAAACGATGAAAGTAAGACACGATGAGCATTGGGGTGTCACCCGTATGAAGAACTCAACGCATCGTCATTGAACAAAAAGTTTTCCGAATGGCCAAGACCAATGAACCATGGCAAAGAGTTCATATCGACGACGCGAGACCATTTATGAACACAATGTTTTTTTTTGTGTGTGGACGCATACAGCAAATTTCCATTCGTCGTACCAATGACGAAAACCACATCATCGCTCACAGTTCGGGCGTTATCGACTATCGTAAGTGATAATGGTACTCAATTTATGTCTGCAGAATTTGCTGAATTCTGTGATGAACAACATCGAGCATTTGACATCAGCACCTTTCACCCACAATCGAATGGCGAAACCGAACTAATGGTCCGAACTTTTAAAAGAGCAATGAAGGAAATTAGTCATGGCGGCACTAATGGTGACAACGCTCTATTGAAGTTTTTATCGCCCTATCTTTCTACACCGTTAACAAATGTAGAACAGTCACCCTTGGAGCTGTTACATGGTCGACAGCCTTGCACGGTATTGTCATCAATGAATCCGATTGTCCACCGAAGAGAACATTGCACCATATCAACCAAATACAACGGTTTTTGAACGAATGGTTTTTGAACGAGAAGTCCATAAAAATGGAGAAAAGCTTACATCGTCAAATCGTTGGGGAGAAGAATGTACCTTGTTCATACAAACTATGGTATTTGGAGACGACATCAAAATCAATTACGAATTTTGTCATCAACCCATGACTATAAAAAATCGTCACATAAAAAACAATTGGAAAAAGGCGAGTAAAAACGTACATTTTTTATTTTTCTAATTTTTCTTTCTCCACAGAACAAAATCTGCATCAATCAATTTAGTTCATTGCCTAATTCCACAGAAGGCTTCTGATATTTGGTATTTTTTTAATGCCAACTAATAATAGATAATGTATATGTATGTGTTACAAAAAAAAATAATTATTAAAATCTCTTCGCATATCTCTTTGCATCTCATCGGCTCATTCCCCACTAGGGTAACTGGTATCCGGTAACTTCTTTCAAGAACACAACCCAATGAACATCCAAGTTTACAATGCGTAACACAAATGAGAAGATCAAATCGTCCCAGGCAGAAAACCGTGTTATTCCAATCAACGCATTAGAATATCGATCGTCTAGTTTTTTAAGGAATTTTAATTTTCAGTCAATTTTTTTTTAAATTTTTTCCTGTAATCAATTTTTTTTTTGTTGTTGTGTTGATCTGACAAAAATTAACGAGGGAGGAATTGTTTTAACTTCACGCATATCAATTTCTAGCAGTTTCGTTATTTTGTAACGAGTGGGGCAAAAGTCCCGCTACGGGGCAAAAATCCCGCTACCATTTTGATTGCCTATAACTTTGTTCAAAGTAAAGATAAGTAAGCGGTTCAATCTTTAAGTGGCTTATTTGTTTTTTTTTTTTTCAATTTACGAAAATTATAATTCTGATAAGCATAAATTTCTTAAGTTTAGCCTTCCTTCGAAAATGTTAAAGTTACGCCTAAATGGTTTAAAGGTTTCTCTTGAATTCCGATTTTGTTTTAATCATCTTTAAGTCGAAATTGAGTAACTAGTCCGTTACCGGGGTAGGCTAAGTAAATATATGAGGACTGTGGTCCTTCTAAAGGGAGTTTGTGTTGAGCTCAACCTGGAAAAAACAAAAAAACAATCGGCAATTCAGACAGTATTAATTGTAGTGTCATCGGCCCAGATTCCCTACAAATTGCATCGAACTTCAATTATATGGTCACCAGCGAGCTAGCTCTCCTACAAAATCTGATTCAGTGCATACTTTCCACGTAAGCGAAGCCACAAAGGCACTTGGAAATCAAACGATAGAGTTACGGTTCATCAAGTCAGCCCAAAAGGCATTTTTCTAGCATCAAGTTGAACACTGAAGCATTAAACAATCAAATTACTCGGGTTAACTTCGAAGCTATATAGTTTATCAGAAACCCATGAGAGCTAACCACAACCCCATTCTGTGGAAGGGCAGAAGAACATAATAAAATTGGCGATATAACTGCTTCAACGGCGAATCTAGGTAAAAAGTATAACAAAACCTAAAAGCACTTGGCTAGAGAGTAATAAATGAACACAAACACTGTCCTGATAGTATGGAAAAGTTATTTCTCGTCACTCTTATACCGTAGACAGACACAAACTAGATAACCTCGTTATCTAGATTATTAAGTTATTTTTGCCTGTCTGTCTGTACACGATTTTTTCAAAACAGATTTATTAAGTTTTCATAACTAGATAAATGCATAATATATCCCGATAAATTAGGCACACTCGCAAAAATCGGGTTTCTGTCTGTCACCACAATTTGTTTATCACGATTATTATAATTTAATTTTGAATCTAGATAACTGAAATCGCGATAAATATTGTGTCTGTCTACGGTATTAAGCGGACAGCAACAATCTGATACCAATATAGAAATGACACCTCCACCCGCTCAATCTTACGATTAGAATGACATATGTAATGAAATGCTCAAGAACGATAGCGATTACCTTTTCTAACGCATGTTTGAGTGGGTTTCATTGATTTGGTTCGCAGATAGAACTCAAGACGAGTGGAGAATAGGCCTAATTTGTCCACTACATAAAAAGGCACACGGGTTGAATTGTAAAAACTATCGCGGAATAGATTTGGTCAACACTGGCTACAAGGTTTTGGCCATCATATTGTGTTAGAAAAGTGTTACGAAAGGCAAATCCCTATATGCGTTGTCTATTTATAAATTTTCAACAGGCTTGTCTTATCACATTTGAGCATTCCTTCAAAATTGATAACCATGTGGGAAATTTTCGAAAGCCGGTTTTCGAAATAACATCAGGAATATGGTAAGGGGACCTAATAGTCTAAATTATATTCAACCTTTAAGTGTCTCTTAAAGAAGTTCTGTCCCCGTTGAAAGATCAACGAAGCGAAAATCAAATATACATGCGGCTATCGTAAGAAGGCCAACACGTGGACAATTTTTAACACGCGACACACAATACGAAAAGGTGAATGAATTTAAATACCTGAAACTAAATACCTGATAAAACTCAGTCTCTGCAGATATAACATTACGGAACGCAACAGGTCACCGAGCATTCTACGCTAACATTAATATATTTTCAAGTCTCTCAATATATCGCACAAGACAAAATTTTGTTTTGTCCGATTCTGAAAATGTAAAAACTATGTAGTTGCAACTTTATAGAAATTGCTTACCGAGAAAAAGGTTATAAAAAGTGAATTCATAAACTGTAGACTTTTCGCCGCTGTAAATCAATAAGTAATAAATTCGCGGCTGTAACCAAACTGTGCATGCTGTCAAAAAATTAATGGGAATTGGTCATTTAAAAAACCCGCTTAAAGGAATTGTAAAATTTTTTTTTGTCGGTAAGTTGGCACAACTGTCCTCTATATTGAAGTGAAGATAGAGGTGTGATCTGAGTGCGATCTGCTATTTAGTTTATTTACAGTGCTCTATTTTGTCAGTTCATCTCAAGTGTAATAAATAAAAATATCGAAAAATAAAAGAGAAAGAGAAAAAAGAGACAAAAGTCCGCCGGAGCCATATCAAGAGAATGCGGCAGTTGTGTACCGAAATTCTTTCACAATGATAGCCTTGTGAGACGTGGTTGCGTTGACGTGGTGCAAAATTCATGAGGGTTCTATCAGCAAACCTGACCTTTTTCCGTCTCACCTTCTGGCAAGAAGTCCGAGTGCACAACATCGTGATAATACAGGAAAACAGTCAACAGTATCTTGACTTTTGATCCACCTTAACTGGTTTGCTTGTCAAACACATAACCCCATGTATCATCCATTCGTTTTATGATGCGTTTATAGTTTACAGTTATAATGCGTTTTATGAATCTGTAGGATCGGAATTGACTCGTTCTAGCATGTCTTCGGCGACCATTACGCGATTGAGTTTTTGAAAAAAATTCAGGTCTTTTGGAACTAGTCGGGCGGCAACGCGTTTCATGCCCAACCAATGGTGTACAATGGTACAAATTAATGCGTGAGTCACGGAAAGTTCACCGATTATCTCTCTCAAATCTAGGCCAATCTTTCACCACATCTCGACCCCTTTTGAATGTACTGTACCCTTCATATACAGTGTTTTTGATAAAGTCGATTCATCGTAAGCCGTCTGTAACATTTTCAGCGATTCGGCATACGAAATTCTATTTGCAATATAAAATTTGAGACAAATTCGATTATTTGAAATAAAATTTGATAAAAATGGCAAAACACACTTGAGATGAACTGGCAAAATAGAGCACTGTAAACAAACTAAATGACAGATCGCGCTCAAACTTCACGTCAATATAGAGGACAGTTGTGCCAACTTAGCGACAAAAACTTTTTTACAATCCCTGGGGTTTTTAAATTACCAATTCCCGTTACTTTTTTGACAGAGTGTATTTTATTATAAAATATTCTATCAAATCTGATGGCAACACTCTAAAACACGCGTTATAAATAAAATTTGCTATCTTTGTAAAAATATAAAAATATTGAATTTTATATAAATTAATTAAGCCATAAAAAAATAAGAATGTATTGTACAGTTGTCAAACAAAATATTAGTACAGTTTGCGATATTCGTTTGTATACCTTAAGAACAATATTTTTTCAGAGTATATCGCAGACATCATACTATTTGTTTCGACTGTACGTGTATGTATTTCATTATCAACCTTTAGGCGCATATAAGAAAAGTAAAAAAATCTTAAACAAATAAATTTTATCAGCGCAACAACTACAATTGGCATTATTTCAACTTTTGTTGGTATAGAGATGCTATATAGGTAAACAACAAATATCTGCAAAAAAAAGTTTCAGATAATAACATTTTTTCAAGTTATTCGCTATCGAAATCTTGATATGTAACTTTACGTCATCAAATTTGGTGCTGCAAAGTTACAGAACAAATCTTACGTTTAAAGAGCCGTGTTAGATTCACGGACGAATACCATTTTAGTACATATCAGAAATTTTACAGTTACAGAGTGTTTGTAAATTAGACCACAAACATTTACAAAGCGTTCGTAAGACCAGTAGTGACTTTTGCCAAAACGTTCAGAAATGATCTGAACAATTTTGGCATAATTGAATCATAACGGCTGGAATGATGGATTCTAATTTTTTCCCTTGTTTTCTAGGCTCCTGAACTAGAACTAATTTTTTCCATGCGCACTAAGCATATTATAAAACTAAATCCAGTTTTGTGCAGTTGTTACTCAGAAATTTTTTTCGATGATGGGATATCTTTAAATCTTGCTCGCAGGGTAAGCACAGCTGCAGGGCTGCAAAAATGATCAGGTAAGCAATATTTGATTTACGAGAAATATGGCCTTGTTGTATCTATACGTCACACTCGTGAGACAGCCCACATACGACCTGCTGATACCTATCATGAAGTCTTTTCTAACAAAGATAGATGTGTTTGTTGTCTAAATGTGAATTTTATACGAAAACAAAAATTTTATGTTGCCATATTAGCTGTACAATCTCTACCGTGTATATCGTCTTGAAAATATCTTATATTTTGTGGGTACGACAAAAACGTGAAGAACAACGATACATAGAAAGATGTATATTATTTACTACGAAGATTTGTATATAAGAGAGCGAACGATAAAAAGGAAAACAAAGAAATTATGTATACGTTTCATTGCGTGGGTAAATATAAATAACCAACTAAATTATACATTTCTATGTTGTGCCGAAGACATACACTCATATTATGTACAAAGCATAGAGGTGGCGCAGTGGCAGTGACGATGATGGTACGTGTACAATTTCATCCGCATATAGTCACGGTACATCAAGTCTAAGTTTCTTAAGATACACACAAGATACATACAGTGCCAATTAAGGTATGCACTGATATATTAATCGGTTTGCAACCCGTTCGAGTTTCTGTGTTGACCATATACTTCAATGTGAAGTCACGATTTTAACTATTACTAATTTCGTTTTAAGTGGTTCAACCTCGTAATGAGTGATTTAATATAACCCTATTTAATACATATAACAAAATAATTTTTGCGTGCTACTTAGTAAAAAATATGCTAATGAGGTAAATCAAACTATTGATTGAATTTGAATAGTTTATTTTTATTTTGATAAATATAATTTCCTGGAATCGATTGAACCAATGTTATGAATATTGTATTTGGCACACCATTCAAATTCCAATATTCGTAGAATAGTTTTGTGTCCCTTAAACCTTGTCTACCACCCGAAACAGACGAATTATATCCATTCATCCATCCAACAAACATAAAATGTAAATTACCTTTTTAATGTCAGTGAATGAAGAAACAATAAATCCAACTTCATGCATGAAATAGTTTTCGTTTATACAACAAGAAAGTCTTACAGACAAAATATAGTGTCTTGAAACCATTTTTAATTTTAAGATTATATCTTTGTATGCAGCACGGTCATTATCTGTGTATATGCTTCAACTATACTGGCGGCGTATATTTAAATGTTTTATTTATATACTCGTACATATTTATTATTATGTGTAGTTTCTTTTTTCATGTTACCGTACTTATTACTTATATTTACTTATATAAAATATGTATTTGTATATGCGTACAGAGCTTAACGTACGTTTATATTTTATTCATTGAAGTATATTGTTATAGAGTAAACTAAAGGTATTGGTAACTTTTCATTGAAAAAGTACTTTAGTATTTAGTAATCTTCCAGTTGCCCGCCTCTGCATAATACCAAACTAATTTCCATTGTTAATTGTATATATTTATATAGTTTTTTTTGTTTAGTTATCCACACACCATGTGTTTACTTCACCTCTTTAATCATGAATTTTCATGTTCAACTCTGTATATTCTCAGCACAAACATAATAGTGTTATGTGACGTCATGACGTGTTTGTTGTTGTCCAAACAGTCTATATCAAATTATATACCTACACAGAAAAAATAAAAAGTATGTATATAATATTTTGATAGAACAAAGAACACTTTACTCAACCATCCACATCATAATCAATCGGCATAGTATTATCGCCCCGAACAAAGAAAGCAGATGGTTTCATTCATTCACAAAAATATTTGCCCCATTTTCTTCGAACAACATAATTTTTATGTTGTACGAAAATTAAAATTACACAAAAATTTTTTTGATTATAAGCGAGTTTCAAGTTTCAATCGTTTTATGTTCAACAACAACAAATTTTTATAAGACCTACTCAATTGGCTATATGTCATTATATGAACTGCAATCTTATGTTTAATATGCAGGCGTTGCACAACATAACGATATCATTATGTATTCTTTTGTTTTTCAAACACAAAGATTATCTTGCTCGGCACATTTTAATTATGCGTGCGCCCCTTTGTATTTGTTTGTAATTTTAAAATTGTAATTTACAATTTGAACTATGGCTTAACGAGTTTTTTTATAAGAACTTTAGTTTTGATGTCGTAAACCTCTTTGTCATTACGCATTCGAAAATATACTATGTACTAACACTTACAAACATGACGCGAGAGGGTGCCGCGCCATCTCATAGTTTTCGTTTTGGTGACAATACTTTTGACGAAAGCTGCAATATGGGAGGGGCGAGGTATAGATTACGTATTGTAATTGTTATAACTTCACGCATATTTCACGCAATTTCTAGCAGTTTCGTTATTTTGTTTGATTGTCAATTTTTCGTTACTTTTCTGTGGCACTATTCTGGTAATTCCCTGGGAATATTGAATTGGGGAAAGATTTTATATGTAATTTCTATTTTGAAATTTTTTTTCTGGCATACTGAGGTAAAAATCTAGTGGTAATTTTTTTGAAAACAAAATAAAATTGGGAATAATTTTCCCTGCCAATTTAGATATGGAAAAATTATTCCCAATTTATAAATATTTGCATCAAACTTTTCTTCTTAGTAGGCCAGAAAAAAAATATTTGAACTGAAATTGCATGTAAAATCTTTCCCCAATTCCCTATTCCCAGGGAATTACCAGAATAGTGCCACTGGTGTATAAAAGACTGCTGAGTCAATTGAAAAAGTATTTCTCGCGACTTGTGTTGTGTAATTAAAATATTTAATAAAATAGATAATTCGATGTAACCACTTAAATTTTATTTGGTTACCAATTATAAAAGTGGCGACGAAAATACAAGGATGGGCAATAACACTGGTCAATCATCAAGACGACAACGTGGTAACAATAGTCGAAATCAATCAAATTTTCGACAATGCTATAAGTCTCGCAAGCAACAGCTCGTACTCACCACAACGTAACAATCGCACGTCTGAAACAACGTATATGGTGAATGAATTTGATGTTTCAACAATTTTTCAAACCAACAGTGGTGCTATGAAAAAGAAAATGTGGATTGTGGTCCGTATAAATTCGGAACTGGGGCTAATCCAACTGGACACTGGGGCATCGTCATCAATGATCTGTTTAAATACGTATACAAGGCAATCAATTCTCCCGCATGTCAACCATCAACGACTCAAGGGAACCGTCGATGTTAAAGTATCATATCGTATAATAAAAAGCTCGTCTTACCTGTGATCGTCGTAAAAACAAACGATGCTACGTATATTCTTGGCATGAACTAGTTTCAAGCATTGTCTTTCCAGATTGTTCATGACATCGGACAAATAGAGATGTCAACTATCAGCGTGAAAAGAATCTCTTCTCACGAAAATCTAGAGAATCGAGCGCGTGAAATTTGTAACCGCCATACAATATTATTTGATTCATCAACCTTGAGTCATTGTACGACGTATAAAGCAGACATTAGTTTGAGAGAAAACGCAAAGCTTAAATTTTTCAAGCCACGAGTTTTACCGTTTGCCATAAGAAAAATGGTAAAGGGTAAAAAATGAATTGTTACGATTGATCTCACTCCAATCGTACCAATGAAGAAACGGAATGGTGGAATAAGAATTTGCACACCACAAGTCGATATGGATCGTCACCCAATCCCTGGATTCGAATAGCTATTTTACAAGTTACTAGGTGGTCAATTTTTTACTAAAGTGGATTTGAAAGATGCCTATCTACAACTTGAACTTACCGATGAATCCAAAAAATCGCTTGTAATAAACAGTCCGTTCGGATTATACGACTATCAACGCATGCCTTTCGGAATATATAACGCACCAGTGGCCCTATTCTAACTTTCCCTGGAAATAGGGAATTGGGAAAAATATTTTCATAGCATTTCTGTCCAAATTGTATTTTGGTTTATTTGTACAGCCTACTGATAGAATAAGTTTAGTGCAAAAATTTTCAAAACAAAGTTAATTAGGAAACTTTTGTTCCACAAAATGTTTTTAAGGGACAAATATTTTCCCATTTAACTTTGTTTCGAAAATATTTACACCAAACTTATTCCCTCAGTAGGCTAGAAAAATTTAATTTAGACAAAAATGCTATGAAGATATTTTTTCCAATTCCCTATTCACAGAGAAAGACAGAATAGTGCCACAGGGCTCATATTCTTGAAATTCACCGATATTATCGCATGCGGATTGCGGATTATAATTTGTATTAAAATTTTTTATATTTTTCGAATTTTTCACCGGCTACTTTAATCGTTTTTTCAAATTTGCTTGTAAGTTTTCTATTGTTTATTTCAATACTAACAAAAAAATGGTGGAAATTTTCGACTGGGTAAATCAATGCGAATTTATTCCCAAGTAGGGAAATAAATATGTTAATAGACAACTTACAAGCAAATTTGAAAAAACGATTAAAGTAGCCGGTGAAAAATTCGAAAAATATAAAGAATTTTAATACAATTATAATCCGCATGCGAAAATATAGGTGGATTTCAATAATATGCGCCCATGGATTTTTCAAAGACTGATGGAGGAAATCACAGCTGATTTAGAATTTTGTGAAGTATATTTAGACGATCTCGTTATAATCTGGCGCTAACAATGAAGAAAATTTAAAGAATGTTAACACTTTTATCACTATTAGAACCGAACGGTTTCAAACTACAACTAAACAAATACGAATTTGCGAAGCCTGAATTCGAATACTTAGGTCATATCATGGACCGAAACGGAATAAGTCTAACGTCGACCAACATCGAAACGTTAAAAAATCTACGACGACCAAGAAACGTTAAAGAGGTGGAATCTTTTATTGGTAAAATATGAACTATTTTAATCGTTTTATCAATAATTTTTTTCAGGTAGCTGGACAGCTTAATCAACCATACGTAGAAAGGACGTGAAATTTTACTAGGGTGAAGCGCAAGAAAAAAAGGTGAATGAACTGAAGTCATCGTTAATACATGCTGCTCAATTTGTACATTTCCGCAACGATTATCCAATCATTTTAGCAACGAATGCTTCTTCGTACGGTATCGGTGCCGTAATTTCTTATCGTTATCCTGACGGGACTGAATACCTAACTGCGTTTGCTTCGAAAAAACTCAACAGCGCACAAGAAGGGTATTCGCAAATGGAAAAAGAAGCAATGTCGATTGTCTACGACTTTACAAAATTCGATCAATACCTGCAAAGTCGTAAATTCGAGTTGGTTACCGACTGACAAAAGCGAAGGGGTCTGTTTTCAAGTCAATGACATTTACAACGATCGCATTCTCGATTATCCAATCGATTACAATTTACTAGCACAACACACTCGCTACGACTCTTTACTTCGTAAAGTGAAGTCCGACGTAATAAATGGGTGGCCGGAAAATTTAAATGTCTCTGAATCGTCTTACTCAGATTATTTTAAGCAACGTCATAGCCAGAACATCTCCGAATTGTCGTTCCCTCTAGCCTACAAGGGAAAACGATGAAAGTAAGACACGATGAGCATTGGGGTGTCACCCGTATGAAGAACTCAACGCATCGTCATTGAACAAAAAGTTTTCCGAATGGCCAAGACCAATGAACCATGGCAAAGAGTTCATATCGACGACGCGAGACCATTTATGAACACAATGTTTTTTTTTGTGTGTGGACGCATACAGCAAATTTCCATTCGTCGTACCAATGACGAAAACCACATCATCGCTCACAGTTCGGGCGTTATCGACTATCGTAAGTGATAATGGTACTCAATTTATGTCTGCAGAATTTGCTGAATTCTGTGATGAACAACATCGAGCATTTGACATCAGCACCTTTCACCCACAATCGAATGGCGAAACCGAACTAATGGTCCGAACTTTTAAAAGAGCAATGAAGGAAATTAGTCATGGCGGCACTAATGGTGACAACGCTCTATTGAAGTTTTTATCGCCCTATCTTTCTACACCGTTAACAAATGTAGAACAGTCACCCTTGGAGCTGTTACATGGTCGACAGCCTTGCACGGTATTGTCATCAATGAATCCGATTGTCCACCGAAGAGAACATTGCACCATATCAACCAAATACAACGGTTTTTGAACGAATGGTTTTTGAACGAGAAGTCCATAAAAATGGAGAAAAGCTTACATCGTCAAATCGTTGGGGAGAAGAATGTACCTTGTTCATACAAACTATGGTATTTGGAGACGACATCAAAATCAATTACGAATTTTGTCATCAACCCATGACTATAAAAAATCGTCACATAAAAAACAATTGGAAAAAGGCGAGTAAAAACGTACATTTTTTATTTTTCTAATTTTTCTTTCTCCACAGAACAAAATCTGCATCAATCAATTTAGTTCATTGCCTAATTCCACAGAAGGCTTCTGATATTTGGTATTTTTTTAATGCCAACTAATAATAGATAATGTATATGTATGTGTTACAAAAAAAAATAATTATTAAAATCTCTTCGCATATCTCTTTGCATCTCATCGGCTCATTCCCCACTAGGGTAACTGGTATCCGGTAACTTCTTTCAAGAACACAACCCAATGAACATCCAAGTTTACAATGCGTAACACAAATGAGAAGATCAAATCGTCCCAGGCAGAAAACCGTGTTATTCCAATCAACGCATTAGAATATCGATCGTCTAGTTTTTTAAGGAATTTTAATTTTCAGTCAATTTTTTTTTAAATTTTTTCCTGTAATCAATTTTTTTTTTGTTGTTGTGTTGATCTGACAAAAATTAACGAGGGAGGAATTGTTTTAACTTCACGCATATCAATTTCTAGCAGTTTCGTTATTTTGTAACGAGTGGGGCAAAAGTCCCGCTACGGGGCAAAAATCCCGCTACCATTTTGATTGCCTATAACTTTGTTCAAAGTAAAGATAAGTAAGCGGTTCAGTTCTTGTGGCGTATATTTATCGTTACTTTCGTTACTTTTCTGGTGTATAAAAAACTGCTGAGGCAATTGAAAAAAGTCATTCTTGTCATTTCTCGCGAGTTGTGTTGTGTAATTAAAATATTTAACAAAATAGATAATTCGATGTAACTATTTAAATTTTACTAATCTACGCGGTTGTCGACACGTAATCTTTTACGTACAATAGATTACATAGCGATTTTGCACGTTGCTGACGTCGATAATGTAGACAAGGTCGACAACAGAGGAAATGAAATTAAAAACTTAATTTTCTCTTTATTTACATTAGCCCTTCTGATAAAGTTGCTGTCTAGCTATTACGAAATTATCTAGTTGCCCTACGTAGAGATCAACTAATTTTTACTTTCTGATACTAAACCGCTTAAATTCGTTAGTATATGAACCTATTGATAAAACCACATTAAGGGTAAGGAAGGGTACATAAAGAAGTCCTTAAGAAATGTCGATAAAGTGCTCAATTCATAAAAAAATATTTAACTGTGGGAATAGGGCACATACAGCGTCAATTTAAAATTGCGAAAATCTGTAATGTTAACCATCGGTTTTAACCTTCTCTCTGTGTATTGGGGTCAAATTGACCCCAGTCGATTTTAAACTTGAAAAATACGTTTTTTTGCTATTTATATGGCCCATCCCGTATATGATAACTAATATATAAATAATGTATTTAATAAGAAACTAAACAATTTTTATTTACATTTCCTTTAAAATTACATTAAGATATTTGTAGGGTCAGATTGACCCCGCTATACACAGAGTGAAGGTTAAAGAATTTACATTCAAATTTTGGCCCGAAGAAACAAAAATGTTGTTTATTTTTCTTTGTCATTTTAAAAGCACTTCTTAGATTAACGTCAAATTAAAATTTCTCTGGAAAATTTTAAACAACCAAAAATTTTTCAATTCCGATCCTTAGGTGCAATAGTCGAGTAATAAATTTCAAACAGCGAGAATAGCCAGTCTTCAGTCTTATATACTTGATCAGTTTTGAATGCAAAGTGCTAAAATTTGTTTTAGCAGTGGGAATTTGAGAATTAATTTCTTAGAGAGGTGAATCCCATTAAGGTGCAGTTGATTTATGAATTCTCATTAAATAAATAATTCCAAGCTAAACCGCTCAGATATAGCCGAGATGTCGTACTTACATTTGAATTGAGTGTCTAAAGCGATCTTAACGTCACTCTTTTCAGTCCCAAGTTTCAGGATTAGTAATATAATAATTGCGGAGAAGCAACAACATGGTTTAATTATCAAACGAGCAATGCGGGTGGGTATACAACAGACACACATCCTCAAGTAAAATCGAGTGTTACGATTTACGTTGTTTCATTGCTTTTCTTGGAACTTTCTCAAAAATTGCACCAGGGGCACTCAATAGTCAAAATTCCACTGCTTGCTAAACAAGAATGGGTGGATAGTTAAATACTACTTTCAAAATGATGTTGTTGGTTGTGTATGGTTGTCTATCGTAAAATTTCGATAGATTTGTTCGAAAATATTAATATTGCGATAATTTGCAATCTCTGCTATACAAGAATTCAATTCAAAATTGTGAATGCGTTAATTAAAAGCGAATTGCGAATGCAGTAATTAAAATTGCGAAATAATATTTATTTTGATTTGGGTCCCATACGACCTAGATTAATTTGGATTGAAATTTGCTTGTAAAGTTGCTGAAATACTGGTGGAGTAGGTAAAGGTGCAGAAATTACTTTCAGACTCCTGGATTCAGTACTCTGGCCCTAAAAAACCCAGTGCTTTTTGTTTCCTGCCAATATTAACCCTGCTAAATATATATTAACAGATTACTTGGCTTGCGCGCCATCTCTTATCGAATAAACCTATTTATTGCGATGGAAGATTTCTCTTTTTTTCAATCACAGTGAATAATTGTGATATTTTCTAATTTTTTATATTGTTACGAATTTCGGGCTTAACAAGGATTCGTTATGGATTTTGCAATAATAACACTGATTCTTTTTATTAACGCGGGTACAATTTATTTCTCAATAAATTACTACGCAGTTCAACACTTTGACTACTTATTTTACTTTTACTTTCACTGTTTCATTTTGTCCCCTTTTTATACCCAGAAATGCGATTCTCGATCTTTCCATATTGCGCTGTTGTACGTATCTAAACTGTCCATGTAGTTGTATATTTTTATTCGAAGCGAATCTTTAATCGTTGTTGTAATTGTACACATCTTCCCTTTCATCATGCGTTTTCCCCTTTTTATATTCCATTTTCTACTTCCATCGGTCACGCGTCATCTTCTGGATTATATTTTACGTTGTTGTTGTTTTATTGTAATGGTTCTGTTGTGATTGTTCCGTACATTGGTCTATTTCAGTATATCTCGAATTAAATACGTAAAATATAAAAGTAATTCGTACACAACGAAAAGTTAATCGGTAAAAATGAAGTATAGATGGAGAATATGAAAGAATCGAATTCCGTAGACTAGGTAGTAATTCGCTAGTGCTACATATACATGGTATTGTTCTATATATAGACAATATTCCTATGTAAAATATCGACGTCAGTCGCCGCGTCCTGATGAGATGACTGATTTTTTCAAATCAATAATCTCATCATTAAGTTCGAAACCGGGGGCTATTTGGGAATTCGATTCGATAACGAAAGTATAAGATTCTTATTTGATTTGAATGTGATTCGAACGAATCTTATTTAAAATCAAATATGAATCTTGTACTCTCGTTATCGAATCGAATTCCCAAATAGCCCCCCTGATTGTTGCGATTCTTACAAATCTTCCATCTATAATTAAATTAAATTCTAATTCTGGAGTATTTCTGTGTTTTGCTGAATGTAACAATCGTCAGTCTGCATTTGTAACTCATCGCGTTAATATCTGTCGTTTGATACAAAATAAATATCTGTTTGTGCCAACAAAACACAATTTGAAGTAATTTGAAGAAAATTGCAGCTGATGGACATCGATTGCTGTATGAAGCATATGTGGGGAGCATGCACCTTCAACAAAAACATGTGAATACTGGTTCCGCAGTTTTAAAAGTGGCGATGATTGTTTTGTTAGAATCGTAACAGTAAAGAACACTAACGAAGGATTACAAAGGCCAATTACAAAGATAAGTCGTCTGCCAAATGAGGACGATGGGCAATGCGAGAAAATACCTTCGTCAGTTGAAACCCAAACAGACGTGGTTGAAGCCAACGACAGCGCAAAAAGGCATACACGGCAAAGGTAGCAGCAAAAACACAACATGATACAATATATCGAGATTCTCCGCCCATCCTGGGGTGAACCTTGATAACCTCACTTCATATTGAGCAGAACTAAATTCCTTTGGGAACGCTGCTCGTCGACTAGACTGCTGTGTTCTAAGGTGGAAATAAAATCACCAGTGACTTTCGCTTTTGTAGGTACAATTGTCAATGAACTATTCGGGGTGCTTAATTTAAATAAATGGAAAAACTTACAAGAAAAATAGCATAAAAATTTTAATTCTAACCAGCAGCACCACAAGGAATTATTACAAAACCAGATGTCCATATTAGAGTCAATTATCAATGTCATGAAACACACTCATGACTAAACAACCCAGAAATTCGAGGCATAAAATCGAATTCTAATAACCATCCTGTTCCATGAAGAATTTACCGACCTTGCTATATATGGTGCCGAAGTAACACCTCATATACCTGAGGTTGCATTAAGATCTCTAAGAATACCGCGGTTGGCCTAAGAATTTTTATTATATTTGGTCATAATACAAAATTCTATAAATTGTTTCCACCCCTGGATGGGGAGTCCCTCAATATTTTTTCTAGCTGGCATCGTCTTTAACAAACACCCTACATATCTGAATTTGTGTTAAGATCTCTAGGTATACCTCAATTGGCCTAAATTTTTTTATTATTATTGGTCATAATACAAAACTTTATTAACAGTCCCCTCCCTCCCTTGGATGGGGAGCAACTGAATATACTTTATAACTGACATGGGCTACAACTAACACCCCGCATATACCTGAGGTTGTGTTAAGATTTCTTGGGATATCTCAGTTGGCCTAAGAATTTTTATTATATTTGGTCATAATACAAAATCCTCTAAACTGCTCCCACCTGCTCCCCTCCTGATAATTTTTTCTAATTAACATGGTCTACAATTGACACCTCATATACTAGAGGTTGTGTTTAAATCTCTAGGGATATCTTAGTTATCCTAACAATTTTCATAATTTTTGGGTATAATATAAAATTCTATAAATTATTTCCACCTCCGGATGGGGAGCTCCTGAATAGAAAATTCTATAAATAGTCCCGACACTTTATTAGTTCACATGGTTGAATTTAGATTTTTAGGGATATCTAAGTTGATCCAAGAATTGTTAATACATTTGATTATAATGCAATTTCTCTAAATTGTGAACACCCCTAGATGGGGATGTCCTCCCAGTATGCCATTTTTCCACTGTGTGGAAAAAATAGTACCAAATTCCATACTACAAAATATCAACGACACAAAAATATTGATTTTGGAGAGAAATTATTTTGAAAAATATTGGTTTTGGGGAGAAATTATTTTCTTTCTCTTTCTATTTTACGGTTTTGTTTTGTAAGTTTTTATTTTGTATCCCCTCTCCTCTCCAGTTGTATTTGACAAGTTGGCGGATAACTACACGCACAGCTGTGTGTGCAAATTTTTGAACAATATATTAATTTCTTATTGTTTTGTCTATAATGTTTGTAATTATTGAAAGAAATTTTTATAAACTGCTTTATAATAATAATAATAGTGCTTTATAAGTGATTCATCAACGATGCACTGTACTAGAAAGGTAACAAAAATCTATTTTAATATGGCGTCGCCATATATATACATATAAAATGTAAATATATTTGAGACGACGTAAATTGTTGATGAAATTTTTTCTTCTTACTTTTTTAAGATGTTCAATATGAAGATATCAAATCGGAAGGCGGATTAAAAAAATAGTATAAACAAATATTTCCCGTACTGCATATAAAAATAAAATATATTTACAAAAAAAATACAAAAAAAAATCTTTAATTTCAAAATAAAACCTCAATGCGAAAAGTACTTTAGAAATCTCTCTCTATCGGCTCTCTCAAATTTATTATTTTCTGTTTTTAGTCGGGATTCAGACCAACACTGGAATTTTTGTGACACTTTTCTATGGCGGGTAGTACGAATTTCCGTGTACTCAACATGGTTCTTTCCATAGAAAGAGTGTCGTTTTAGAACGCGAATGTAAATGGAATTCCATCGGCATTGCGTATTGGGCTCACTCATTTTTCTAACTAACATGAACCCTACTTAATAATTCAAATACCTCAGATTGTGTTTAGGTCTCTATTGTAGCCCTAAGAATTCTCATTAAATTTATTTCAAATTTTAAACAAGAGAGACTTCCCTTCTTTTGTCGCTTGGTATTTTTTTCTAATTTGTCTATTACCCCACTCATTTTACCCGAGGTTGAATTTTGATTGCTCGGGTTATTACATTAGATTTCAATAATTCATCCCACCATTTGTTACTATTCTTCTTCGGATACCGATTTTCTAGTAATTTTTTTAGAACTTTTATTAACCCCAATATTCTAGTTATATAGTATAATTTCTTTCGGCTTTTATGAAGTTAACTGCCAAATATTCAAATAATGTTAATAAAATAAAAATTACACGTTTCCGCTTTATACAGGTTTTATTTTGATACGCACCAACACATATACACGTTTAGCATAGTTTAGTAAAAACTTCACACTGCTTTATATACCTGTGAATTTTATGCTAATTTGTTTTACTAGTAAAACTTTAGCAGTATCTTCACATGCATTTAAAATGAAAATATTTTAATATGTTTAATTACGTTGGGATTGATGGGTGAATCCCCTATATTTACCACAATTTTATGTGTATTTAAACACTTGATAATAGTCTAGAGGACCGAAATATTGTGTAGTAGGATCTAACAATTTTATGTAATGTATATTAAATAAAATTGTCTATAAATCTTTAAGAGTTGGATGTTACGATTCATTTAATTAAATTGAGATAAAAAGATTAGAAGTTGCTCCGCACAACTTTAACTTCGTTAAATTTTTAATAAAGTTAAATATTCGTAAAAAATACTTGCTACCCTAATTTTAGGAAAGTTACACAAATTAAAAACCTTTCCAATTCTATAATTTGCTTTAAAACATAAAATTCAATCCCAAAACTTCAAATTTAACAGTGTATCGTTTAATAATTTTTTTAGCGCACATGTTTCATTATCAGCAATCGTTTATATAGGGTCACGAAAATACAAAAAAATGGAAGCATCAAAAAAATGCATGTTTGCACTTGATGGTGACAAAACTTGATTCCATTGATTCTGTACGGTATTTGATTATTTAGTTTTCGTTTTATCTTTTTATTTCCTGTTTACTTAATTAATAGGAAATTCATATTTATTTTCTAATTAGCAAGTTTTATAATCAAAAACAATGTAATTAGCGAGCTCTCATCTTAAATTTGTGTTGCTGTGCGATAAAGAGGCAGAGCAAATTGCAAAATGGATAAAACAATATATATGTAATCGTGTTAAGATGGATGTGTGGTCCCCAAACTCGATATAAACGATTATTAGATATAAATTCTGATCCAATTGAGTTAATCCACTTAAGCAATTCGCAACTTTAGCATGATATCCCAACAACAAAATGTAACTGTGGTAAAACTGAATGTCATCATATCTTCAAGATATATATTTACTTCTTTGTTTTGTCGTTAAGACATGATTTTATTTTGTACTTACATATTATATTTTTGTATACAGAGAAAGTTATTTTTGGATAAAATATAAAAATGAACTGAAAATTGGCAATTTACTTAAAAAAAAAAATAAATTTTTAATAATATTTTTGTAGAGTTTATTGTGAAAGTTAAAGAAAATCGCTTGTGAATTAAATAGCAACGTGCACACAGTTAAGACATTTAATAAGTTGAAAAGTTCAATTGTTCACGGGCGATGATGATTCATTTTTAGTATTTCTGTTGGTTTTATTTTATTTTTACTTTTACTTTGAAACCAAAGAAGAGAAATTTTTTATTTTGTATATGTAATATACAATTGGAAGTACATACAGTATGTTGTATAAAAATAAAATAAAAAGAAATCATAAAACATGAGTTGTTTGTGCTTAGTACAGACTGCTCACAAAATGTACACTGTATACAGTGCCACACTCAAAAATTATAAGTACAGTATACCCTCGATCTCGTCTTCCAATGATACAAATCACAAATGTTCGCGTTTCTAGTCACATAAACTGTCCCGCTGCTATAAAAAGGAAATATTTTTTATGTTCCTTATCAACGTATCAAGCGGAACCGACGAATAGATGGAAATTGAATGAAATTAATTCAGATAAATCGGATTATAATTTTCCGAGAATCCATCTACAAAGTAAAACTCATAAGTTAGCTTTGTTAGCCCCGAAAACAAAAATTAGAACCATTGCATGTTCAGCTAATCTGTAAAAAAATCGAGAACCTCGTTTAAATTTCATATTTAAAGTTGAACAGCTTGTTTATTCTTAGTGCAAAATATGCACAGAGATAAATAACACCAAATACTTGGAAATTTGCACTGATTTGGGCTGAGTGTCTTGCTGTTCTTTAATTTGGCGATGGCAGGAATTAGTTCAGCTGCCGTGAAATATGGGACGAATTTACATATGTATATAAAGCAACCTATGATAGCTCGAACAGAAGTAGCTTCGTTAGTCGACTTGATGGTCGAAGAAAAATGTGTTTCCCCACAGTTGTTCACTTGAAACTAACCAACTAAGATATTGTCGTTTCAGATAGATTTTTAATGAATTTATTTTTATTTTGAATTTGAATTAAACAATTTCTCTAAACAATTCAAAGGAAGATTATTGAGGCAGTAATTTGTACGGATTCACAAAATATTCCATAGGCTACAATAAAAAACTCAACAGAGTAGTTTGATGGTTTGTCCTAAAACTATTTCAGCTGATTACCACTTAAAATATTCTTTAACATTTGTTCTTATTCCCAATATATATAAAACAATTGGAATATCTGAGTTTCGATGTGTTGTGTTGCATCGAGCCCTGAGAACAGTTTTAATCTGCATGAAAGTCTCTTTATCCGATGGGAACTAAGACTGAGGCAGAACGTATAGAAGAACGTTACCCTCTTTGTTTTTAATTGTTTATTTTCCTCTTTGATAGCTGTGTATTGGACGACATATTATATCTTTGGCATTACTAAAAACAACAAAACAACTGCTTGAATTTTAAACGTGTCCGTCCGTTAGTGTTATCCGTGGTGGTTTCTGTTTGTATTTGTTTTAGCGTCTAACAGATTGCATTTGCTAGTGCGATGAGTCTCACTCCCAGAGTACATCACGTGACAATTTTTCCCTAATTTCATTTTTATTGATTTTTTTTAATGGTTACATTACTCGCCGAAATTTTAGCAGTTTGTAAACGTTCTTGGGTGTTTATCAATTTAACGAATAAATTCGATGGTTACCTATCCACTTGCTAACTGCTCTTACTGCTCTTTTTAAGAAGTTCCTCGCTTCGGGGGGTATTTCCTTGTGTTTGTAAAAATTCCTCTTTCATAGGCCCGATTCAGGAAAAGCAGTAAGTCCAAAGACCATTAAGGGAACCATTATTAACAGTGGCGGCCGCGAATGAAATTTTTTGGCATGCAATAATAAAACAGAGTTACTAAGTATATTAATGAAACATTTATTTTACACATTTATTTATATATTAATTCCATTCGTCTTGTGGTGTCATAAAATTTATTTATTACTTCGTCGTAAATCTTTTTTGTGTTTCTGAAGTTCTTCTAAAAGAATTTTTTCAATTGACATGATGGAAAGCTCAGACAACATAAAAACATATTGCCGAAATTCATTGTTTCGGCAATATGTTTTTATTCGTTTTAAAGCTAAAAACGACCGTTCGTTTGAGGCACTCGTAGCAGGTACCGTCATAATCAAACACATTAATTTAATGTCTCAGGCAGACCGACTTTTAAATTTTGCCTTTCAAATAAACTAAAAATTTCTAAAAATTATGAAAATAAATAAACAATATGGAATCATCCAATTGTCTTAATCAAAATAAATCACAGTTCTGTTTCATATAAAACATTTAACTCGGTTTGTAATAGTTTGAAATCAAAAACATTGTCGTAATATTGTTTTAAATTATTAAACACATCCTCAGGGAATTTAATTTTGTACTGTGGGAAGTTGGTTTGGTTTAACAGCTCCATAAAATTTACTTCTAAAACATTTGAAAATCGGAAACTAACAGTTCCAATCAATTTTACTAAAATGCTTCGAAACACGTTGTTCAATTTATCTTTATCAGGCGATCTTCAACTAAATCCTCAGCTACCTTGTAAATTTTTTCAAATCTAGTGTCCATTTGAGTTTGTAGTTTACTTAGAAATTTTTTGATTTGTATGTTGCAAAAACCTATATCCGACCGCTTGGACTGCAAAAGATCAAACACAACATCACTCTCTTCAAAAATGTCCGCGAATACATGTAAGAGAAAAAGAAATTCCTTATCTTTAAAATATTTCAGTAGTCCAACTGCCTCGTTATATGTTTTTGAGTCCCAGTTTTCGGTGTCATTAACAATTTCTTCAAAAACAAGTAAACGTATTCCCTATTATCCTTAACTTCGGTGCAAATCCTAAATGAATCGCGTTTGACTAAACTTTTGCATTCGCCGTCGCACAAATTCATCCAATAACACATTTCTTTTTGCCGAACGGGCGAAAAATGTAGAAAACGACGACAAATTTCGAAAAAATATTTTACACTCGTTTATTTTGCTAGCAGCATCAAATAGAATTAAGCTTATACGATGTGCATAGCAATGTACAAACAAAGCGTTCGGATTTTTTTTCTGAATAATCGCTTGAACGCCGCCAACTGTTTCAGACATAACGGGGACCCCATCATATGTTTGTGCGATAAGTTTTTCGTTACAGTTATATTTTGTAAGAAAATCTAATGCCACTTATTGTGGTATTCCAGCAGCTGGTTTTCTAGTTTTTGATACATCTACAAAATTGAGGAACCTTTCATAAACCTGTGATTTATAAATGTATCGCAAAACTATGGATAATCCCAAGTCCTTCTGATCCGATTCCTTAGAAAATCAACCAAAGTTTAATTTTCTAGCTTAGTAGGCATTGTTACTAGAAACTGTGTTGAATTCGATGTTCAGGGGCCTGATTCATGAAATCGATGAAAATATTCGCAATATAATTTGCTTTACAATTCTTTATATTTACGTCGATTCAACGAATTCTTCTATTCTTCTTCACTCAAACAGAAGACATCAAAAATAGAAGAAACTTCTATTTTGCTTTTCCAGTGTAGCAGTGGGATTCTAATCTTCTACTTTTAATATCGAAAGTTCGAAATCGATTTTTTTTCTCCTATTTGCACTTGTTGTATTGTCAAAAAAGTATTATTACCGAAAACCAAAACTGACCACGCTTAATTTGTGATAAATTTTTATTTTAAATAAAATTAAAATGTAAAAATTGTTTAATGGTATTGAGTTGAAGCGCGATTTTGCTGCTAAATCGGTTACCAGTGCCATAACATTTCCCTTTTGCAATCGAAAGTACTTGTGGAATACACTATCAGGAAGCTGAAAGGGATCCTCGTTTATTATTATATCCTTCAGTCTGTTTTTTTTTTAGTTATTGTCTAAACAAATTTATTTAGTTAATTTTTAAATAATTAATAAATTTACTTACGTAGCAATACGCTTTTGGCGGATTTTGCACTTCGCATTAAACAAAAATTCATTTTTAAATTAATTGATTTAATCAGAGGTGGCATGTTATAACATTACATTTTCGATATTTTATCGAAGCTTATTTCTCGTTCTCCTAAACTGAAATGGACAACTGTTTCATTTATGAATTATTTATTTTCTATTGCTATCACAACCTACTAGTACAAATGCGAACAAATTGTGTATCTCTAATGCCTCTATTACACCAAGAAAAGTTTACTGTCAGTAAAAACGAAACGAGATAAAAATATAGATATTCTTTATACTAGAATGAAACAAAAAATAAAATCAGTAAAATTTACTGACAAAATATTCGTGTATGTGTTTGTGATGTTGCTATAATAAATTTAAAAAATATGTATCGAGAGTACTTTTTATGGCAACATTTCAATACATATGAAGAAATATTGTGTAGCGATAGAAAATATTTATCTCGCACATGTACCATCAAATTTTTTATAGTTAATTATGGTAACGGTGTTTTCTCTTAATTTTGATTACATTATTTTTCATTGTAATTTGTTTCAAAACCCACTTTAAACTTAATAATTGTCAACACACACAACGAGCCGCACCAAAAATAAATTTGTTTGGTTATGTTTTTTATAGTTGCCAAAATTTAGCTATAAAATCTTGGTATTACAACAAAAAAAATGAAATATTTGTCTTCTTCACTCCAATGCAATTTTATATAATTTTTCTTTTTTTGTTTTTTCAGTATTTTTTACTGACAGTAGTGACAGTACATTTTTCTTGGTGTAATAGAGGCATAATTTCGTTCAAGTATCGAAAACAAATTATTTCTTGATAGAAATGGAGTAGAATATCACAATTTTTCAATTTAGCAACCTGGTAAATGATATAAAATGTGAAATAGTGTCACATTTTATTCTAAAGAAGCGAAACATAATCTACGATAAAGTATCGAAAATGTGATGGTAGAACATGTCAGCACTGACACTAATAGCACAGTCAATCAAAAGATATTTTTCATTTGAACTAAAAAATTAAAACAAAATTAATTCTGATAATTCCAATGACATCGTTGTGTATGTGGTTTTTTGTTAAACTGCATATATGTATAAGCAAAAAACAAAATATTTTTGATTGTATGCGGGAATTTACAGAAAAATAAATAAGCAGTTTAAATTTTTACGTTTACATAGGATGAAATATCTCTTTTAGGCTGTCTGTGCTAATAGTTTACCAAATAAGATCTAGTTTCCTTTGAGTTTTCTGTTTGTTATGGATATTTAGTTGGCGGGAACTAATTTGTTTCTGTTCTGGCAATATAAAAGTCATTTCTGACAATTTAAAAGTCAATTAAATGTGAGCAACCTGACATTTTTGTCAGCTCCATTACTATTTAAAACCAAATGAGAAGACAATTTTAGTGTGTCTTGTGTTCTCATTTAGGAAATCATGATCCCGAAATTATGGTTACGAAACTAGTAATGTGTCTGTTCTGTAGTATAAGATTATTTTTTAGTCAGTGACTGTGCGTCAGAATCGGGGTGAATATCTCTTTCTCTAATTTCGTTGAAATATCGTAACAAATTATTTGGTGATAGAAATCGAGTGCAGGATCGAATGCTTGAAAATGATATAAAATATGAAATAGTACCCCATTTTATTTTAGAGAAGTGAGACATAAACTTCGATAAATTATCGAAAATGTTGGATGTTACAAAATGCCACCCCTAGGTTTATATTATTCGATTTTTTCGCCGACTACTTTAATCGTTTTTTAAATTTTTTTATATGTTTCTTAATATTTGTTTTTGTACTAATGGAAAAATTCCGAGTGGGTAAACGGATTCGAAATTATTCCCTTAGTAGGGAAGTAAATAATAGAAAACTTGCAAACAAATTTGAAAAAATGGTTAACGTAGCCAGCGACAAATTCAAGTAATGGGGTAGATACTCGATCCGCTAGCAAGCAAGCAATTTGCTAGCGACAAAAAAAATTCAATAATTAATTGCTCAAAAAAAAATTAAGTTGAAAATTTGTCATAAAACTTGAAATAAAATTTGATAATTTTCAAATTGAATAAGTTGATAAGTTTATGGTTCGAACAGGCTTATTCCAAGACCATGTTGGATATGAAGGCATATTTCAAAACAATCGTATGGGATAGACGATTGTTTTAAAGATTCGAACTGGACCCTTTCAAACATTTGTCGGACATGGGATAATTTTTTTATTGTATAATCCTTGAAGAAGTTTTCAGGCAAATTTCAAAGCAATCATATGGGTCATCGCCCCATTAGTACTATCGTCTGACTCACACGAATGCTTTAAAATTTCCGATTGTACGAAATATTTATGTTTAAAATTTCGTGCTAACTCTATCTCATACTCAAACCACACCTGCTTTTGTTAACTTTTAGAACACAAATTAATTTAATTTTTTAAAAGAATAAGATTGATGTCTGACAAATTTGGCTGTAGACTTTCGTTAAATTATTTAATTGTTCTCTATAATCTACTTAAATAAAATAACTAATTTTCAAAATAGTTAAATTATGACTGATTTTGTCATTTTTGGAATTTATAATCGGTTCAGATAATTGGTGTTAAAAAATATTGCCATACGTACAATTTTAAAAAAATTGTGCCAACTCTACGTGCTAGTTTCACATCAGTAAAATTAGGAGATTTTGATACATCAACAAATAGATCAGAGAGTCAACCAATTATTTAATCTCCTTATCGGTTAGTTATTGTTATCCCTAAGGTCGATTATGGCCAATATATTTAAATTATTTTAATGATAAAGATTTGGTGCAATTCCGTTCCACACTACTGAATGTGGATGCCAGAATGCAGATTCAACATGACACGCATTTTATGGTAAATAATTTAACACAATTTATTGATACGTAAGGTGGAAAATTCTTACCATGTTAAAAATACAATTTTATAGAAAAAGCATTCTTGTAAAAATATACCGTTCGATTGCAACAATTGCTAATTGGTATGGTATATTGCACGATATTTCGTTTTAAATTGGCACCGCGGTGTACTTGTATCAGAATATTAGGCGGGGTTTTTTCATCACATATGATAAAATCCAATCTATAAACGAAGAAACGCGTGCAGGATGACAGAAATACTTAAATACGGGTGTATTCAATTTTACCAAATGTTGTAAAATCATAAAATAGCATTAGGTCACGTTTAATATTATCTTTCAACGTAGCGCGTACGCGAAAATATGACGGAACTTTTTGCTATTTTTGTGTGCAAATATCTATTCCGAATAAGTTATATCAAATATCGTAAATAAATCGAAACTACATATATTGAAAATAATTGCATTTTGCATTAAATTTTATTAAACTAACCCAAATCTTCTCTATAAATACACAAATTGTACGGCATTGAAATTATACAAAATCGTTTTGTTTTCTCGTAAATTGCATCTATAAATTGCACCGCAATATTACTCATACACATAATTATTGCTTATTTAAGAACGGTACCAAGTTTATTTTTATTACCATATAAGCGAACGAAGCAAGGAGACGCAATCTTCGCAGACGTTTCAAATTTCAAAATCAACTTGGACGCTTTAGGATGAAAAATCTCTGTAGAATTACTCAATCCGTTCATTGACTTCATATACACATTTCATGTATAATAAAGCAATATCATAGTTTGAAATATTTATTATTTTTTTTTTTTGGTTAGAAATTAGTGATGTATGTTTTATGCTAATTAGACAACAACCATCCATAAAAACTGAAACTAAATATAAATTTTACTAATCATGTTAAAATAAAATTTTAAAACCATAAATAGTTTTGTAAGCTTGTCAAGGTGAGTGACATGAATTCGACGCTTCGTGGCTTTGTTGTACCAAACTAAATTACAATTTTTAATAAAAAGCCGCCCACCGCAACTCGCCTAACCATATTTTATGTTCAGATATTGAACCGAAAATGGTGGCGTTGTATTTTCAAATTCTATACGTCTAAATTAACGAAAACTTGTTATAATTATAAGCGTTATTCTAAATTGAGATAAAGAAAAATTAAATTTAATTGACAAGCAAATTAATCATAATTTGTTAAATATTAAGATTTTCAGGTAACCGATTATGAAACAAACCGTTCATGGGAATATTTTTTAAACTTTTACTTCTAACATTATGAATTTTGGTAATTAAACATTTGGATTCCCTTGTATGCAAGGCTAATCATACTAATTTCCTGTTTATCACATCACATGAAGCATAATTTGGTGGATGTACGTACATCGACCACCCCATTACAAATTAATTACATTTTAATATTTTTGTTTTGTGTTGGAGGAAAGTTACCGAATTATATTAGCGTTCAATAGTTTAAATTAGCACTTTGTGGCCGTTAATTTTTTGTGTATATAAATATAAAATATTTATCGCATGTAACATATTAACTGAACACTAATTTCGTAGATAATTAATAATAATTACCGTCCCGTGCGACATACAAGTTTAAATACGATTAGCAGAATTCTGTTTATACGAATTTATAGTGTTATTTTAGAGCTGGTGTTCTGTTACACAGAAAAATATCTTTATAAAAAATCCCAACATCATGGTGTAACAGTAAAATTATTTTACTGGTCCCGTGAAGTTACTATCCACCGCTGCGTGTTCCTTTTCCATCATTTATGTCTGATCTACGTTGGTTTGCAGCTCATATATATTTCGGCTCGACTATGTTGCCTCTACAAAATTTTTTATTGAAAATGAAATTTGGATCTATGCATGGAATAATGCAATACGTCGTTCATGTGACCAACCAAGTTCCTGTTAAAGGCCTGCATCCGAACACCAAAATTGTTGATGACTTTTTCCAATAAAAGCAGTTTAATGGCATTAATTTCAGGTCGAATGTTGTTCTTAAGATCTTGAATTGTTTCTGGATCATTGCTATACACTTTACTTTTCAAAAAGATCATGGATGATGGTGTTCATATGCTCTACGACCTGCATCTGGTCCAGTTTCTTCAAAATTTTCAACAATTTTGTGAATTCTAGGCTCTGTCTATGTTGACCAAAATCATCACATAATTTACAGAACGGCCATTATTTTTTTAAGAACGACCAAAACGCGTTGTTGTATTGTGAACGAACACATGAAAAAAGGCATAGTTTTGACTTTTCATTTGACAAAAAACAATTTTCCTAAAATAGACCATCGGACGTACGGAACAATCACAATAAAACCATTACAATAAAAAAAAAACAAAATAAAATATAAAAATTCGTGAACACGAAAAGTTATTTGTGAGAATTAGATGAAAAATGTGTAAAAATCGAATTTCGTAGGCTAAGCAGTAATTCGCTAGTACTACAACTGGTATTGTTCTATATACAGTGAGTAACTTTAATATTCGGTTTTTTTATAGTCTTCAGGTTTCAGAGGCTTTTTGATATTAAAATAGCAAAAATGATAATTTTTCTTTTTCAAAAATTAAAATTTTATTATTTTTCAATAAAATTCAAATAGTTTCGTATGAAATAAATAAGTAAGGATTGTAATAAAAAAAATTAAAACAAAATATACTACATTAAACGTTACTTTCATATTCAGTTTTTTCCAACAGTCAAACCTGTTTGTGTGCAGTCATGTTTTGTGCGCTTTTTTGTTATGTGGTATCAAAAAAATTTAATCAGTACAATCTACTAAAGTCATTTCAAATTACAACATGATTGAATGTAATTAGTTAATTGACGACGTTGGCCATTTTGTTTCTTCGATTTTTGATAATTCATCACATTGCGTAAGTATTACGACAGGTTGCGTAATGTTTTGAGCTGATTTCTACGTGAAATTTTTTTATGCGGTCTCTATTTACCTGTGAAAACTATTTTTTACACCTACTCGTGAAGTTCTGGAAGATTTTTTTAATCGTTTTTTTATGCGGTCCTCGTATTATCACACAAAAACAGGTTTGACTGTAAATGCATTTATTTGTGACTTCGATATTTTGAAGGATTGTAAAGCAAATTATTTTATTTTTAAATTTTAAAATGCGCCGTAAAGGAAAAAATTCAACATTAGAACAACGAAAGTTAATAGTTTGCCATTATACTAAAGGTCCGTACGTTTCCGGAAATTGCAAAATAGCTGAATATATAAAATGAGGGGAGAATTATTTTGAAACAGCAAAAGGGCCAACCTAAAAATTAACAGAAATTGATGGACGTTCGATATTAAGAAAAATTAAAAAAAAATCCGCGTTTAAGAGCGCCGAAAATTGCATCAGAGGTGCTGGAAGAACTGGGAACAGCAGTACATCCATAAACCACCCACAGAACATTAAAACAGCAAGGTTATAACGGCCGCGTAGCCAGAAAAAAACCAATTTATAAATCAGCGAAACAGAAAAAAAAACGAACCCATTTCGCCAACGAATATATTGGGAAAGATTCCAGTTTCTGGCGCTCTGGACTTGCGAATTCGAAAGACTTCGATTACTTCAGTAGCTGATTTAAAACAGAGACTGGAATAGTAATGAACGGAAATCAGCCAAGATTATTGCAAAAAAATTGTTGAGAATATGCCAAAATGTTTACATCACGTTTTGAAGCAGAAGGGATATCCCACAAAATATTAATTTAAAAAATTTTAATCAGATTTTTTAATTTTGACCGAATATTAAGGTAACGATGACAGTTAGGCCATTTTTGGCCCATTTTGATATCACACCACATCATTAACCCTACTCACACAACTACAGTATACCACCTGCACATTGCAAGCTCCATGTCAACCTGTACATTGACGTAGACGGTGGGTCGGCGCTGAATTCTGCACTCCATCAGAGGGTCTTGACATTTTTGCTATTTTAGTACCAAACGGCCTTTGAAACCTGAAGATTAGACAATATTGCAATGTAAATAATAAACATCAGTCGTCGCAACCTGATGAGAAGACTGATTTTTTCAAATCAATATTCTCATCCGTTCGAAACTAATTATTGCGATTCTTACAAATTTTCCATCTATAAGTCAAAAATTCAAAGCATTTTTCGGGTTGCCACCGCACATGAAGTATTTTTTCGTGCTTAAAAAAAACTAACAGATGGAACAGCCTTTACAACATGACATCCAGACAGGCCGATCCCAAAATAAATTTCCCGAAATCATGACCCGTTTACAGTTATTCCTTACACAAAACGTCATTATTAAGCAACAAAAGCATCATAGCGCAACCCGACACCACATTACGAAACATGATGCAGCATTAGCCCATACATCTAAATTACTCGTAACTCATGAAACATGACATAATATGGCGCAACACTCTGCAACGTCACGCAGCATTGCAATGCAAACGGAGAACTCGTAAATGAATTTTCCAGATATCAGTACCACTATTCTGGCTTTCCAAGGGAATAGAGAATTAGGAAAAATAATGGGCGGATGCACACAGTGCTTCAAAGAAGCAGCTTCATCTTCATTTCTTTTTGCGTTTACCTCTGAAACAGGTTTTGCGACTCATAATATATTTGGGTAAATTATATTACACATGATGCGAACTATGCAAAGACATTTCAAAAATGATTTTTTTTGACAATTTGTTTACATGCACATATAAATTTATCTATGACGACTTACTTTGAAGTAAAAAGCAGTGCTTCAAAGAAGCGGCCAATTGACTTTCCAACTTTTTCATTGACATATCATATACGTATATGTATATTCTATAATAAATTGATAACTATATACCAGCGCAAAAACGATGGATTTATCAACAATAGCGCTAATAACAAAATTGTTGCTCCTTCAAAGACCTTTCAAATGATATGTCACATGATTATATGGGAATGAACAAAATTGTAACTGCTTCCAGCGCTACAACAGTAGTTTTCAATAACATTGTACTTCAGAAAAATTTACGGCATTCTTTAGGACATTTTCAATGATATACCACACGCATGTATGTATATTTTATATGATAATTAAACACTTAGTTACCACAGCGGCACTATTCTGGTAATTCCCCTGGAATCGGGAACAGGGGAAAGAATTAATATGTAATTTCTGTTCAAATATATTTTTTCCGGCCTACTGAAGAGAAAAGTTTGATGTAAATATTTATAAATGGGCAATAATTTTTCCAAATCTAATTGGCGGGGAAAATTATTCCCAATTTAATTTTGATTTCAAGAAATTTAACACTAGCTTTTTACCTCAGTATGCCGGAAAAAAATATTTGAACAGAGATTACATATAAATTCTTTCCCCAGTTTCTTATTCCCGGGCAATCACCAGAATAGTGTCACAGCGTCAAAGCGGTACATTTGTGAACTTTGAGTTATATCGAAATTGTTTTCTGATCCAAGTCCTTTCAAACGATATGGAAAAAATTGAAAGCAATATCTTGGCATTGGGTTTTATTTTGGGTGAGTTACTATGGGAGCTTTTCAGTTCTCCGAATAAAAAAATAAAAGAAGATTGGTAACAAAAATCGAATCACAAAATCGGTTCTTGAGAGATGAACGGTACGGTCGACCTCTACGAATGGCACTGATTGAAGTAGTTCTAAATTAGTGCTTGGTGTAAGAGCTCAATCTTACTTAGCCCTTACTTACTTATATGCCCCGCAAACTGTCAGATTTTTATTAATAAGTATAACTCTAAAATCTTAAACATTTGAAATTATTTAACTCAACTTAAAGGTGATCGAAGTGGTTCTGAATTAATATTTGATGTACGAATGTAATACTAGCCACATGCTCGGAAAACTTTGTTTTTTGTTGTACGACAAGTTGAAATACAAATTTTTTAAACATTTGAAATGATTGAACTGAACCCTTATTTATCGCACAGAGGTGATCGTAGTAATAAAAGATTCAAATGTTTAATATTTTTTTATTACACTCAAAGATATTCTCGCTCGACTAACAAAAATCTCAGAGATTTCCGAGCATATGTTGTCAAGTCAGATAGGTTTTTTACATTAAATACTAATCACTACTTCGATCATCTCTGTGTGATCAGTAGCGACCGAGAAAATTTACTTAGATTTGTAATGAAAAATGACCCTGGTACAAAACCATTTTCTCTAGGTTTTGGAGGTTAAAAAAAAATTATCTGTCCATCTGGATATCTGGATGGATGGATGGTTCGATAGATTGGATATCTGTTCCGATGATCTCTCACGACCAGGTTATGCGATTCGATTTTTTTCAATTTTAATCTTCTTTTATTTTTAATTCGGAGAATTGAAAAGCAGACAACAATTTCAATATAACTTCTTCTATAGTTCATAAATCCACCGTTTTGGCGCTGGTAACTAATTATTCGTTTCTTATAGAATATATACTTGTCGTATATGGTTAAAAAGGTCTGGAAGCATTACGTAAAGTTTTCTGAATATTTTAGTACTAAAAACTGTCATTGTGGCGCTGAAAGCAGTTACTGCTTTTATCATTCCCATAAAATCATGTCACTTTTGAAATGATGCAAAGGTCTTGAAATAAGGAATAATTTTGTAATCAGCGCTTTAGTTCATAAATGCACTCTTTTGACGCTGCTAGCTAATTATTCAATTATCATATAAGTGTTTTTTAACACTGAAAAGGTCCTAAAGAATGCTGCAAATTTTTCAGATGCACTAAAACTACCGTTGTAGCGCTGGTGGAAGCAGTTACAATTTTTCTCATTCAAATATAAACATGTAATATATCATTTTAAAGGTCTCGGAAAAGCAACAATTTTCTTATTAGCGCCTTTACATTGCAATAAATCGATACATAAGTGTGAAATGTCAATAAAAAGATCTTAAAAAATGTCACAAATTTAACTGAATCATGTCGGACATCATGTCGGATGTATTCTTGAGTCATTTTGCCACCACTATTTTAATGGAAATTTGCGACGCTGCCCAACTTTCAATGAATTTTTCGGGTATGTCAATTTCCGGACCGAAGTTCAAGCACTTTTTTTAAATGTTTAAAGATTTAATATAACAATCAAAGATATTTTCTCTCAAATAATAAAAATCTCTGAAATGTTCGAGCATGTTGCTAAGTAAGATTGGTTTCTTATATCACTAATTAAGAACCACTTCGAACACCTCTGTGCAATTTTTAGGTTCCCAGATAAAAAATTTCAAATATTAATTGTAAGTGTTTTTTGCCATATGAAGTACACACAGTGCACGTTTTGTAATTTTGGATAAACTTCATTCGGATGAATCTGGGCTCTACCGTGTGGCCCCTAAACAAGTATTATCGAAATTCGGACTCACCGCAATCAATTCTCGTATATGCATGATCAAACCTTTTTATTTTATTTTACGAGTTTGTTGCTCAATAGTCGATGTAATGAATTTTACTTTGTAGCCATCAACCTGTGCGGCTTGTTAAATATTCGGTACCATTACAATCCCGAATTTATAGAATCAATTGTATTTCGTGTAGTAAGATGAAGTATTTTTGATAGTGAAAATGAACATTTCACAATATGATGTCGTACTTAGTTATGACCACGTTTTGGCCTCGTTTTTGAATTTCGTCATATGATGAAAATATTATCGTCTAATATTCTGATCCACGCACATCACAGTGCCAAATTTAAACAATTTCACAACATCGTGCAATATAACATACCAATTCTTATCGTAAGATGAATAAAAATTATTTTTAGTAAATAAAAAATATTTGTTATATTCCCATATTTATAAAACCGTAAATTTTTGCAAGAAATATATTTTTAAGACCCTCTCAATGGAACGAAATCGGTGATCTGCAATATAGCATCCATTAAATACAAGGGATGCATTACAATTATCCACATGATGATGTCTATCACCATTCACTTGGAGGAGAATATGGATTCAGTGCCGATGCCATACGGCACGGATAACTTTTAAATGGACCATGGCCAAGTAGAGCCATCACGAGTATCATAGTTGCTGAAATAATTTTCCCAGAAATTATTTAAATGAGATTATTGAATTCCCCGTAAATCATTATTATTTAATGAAACCACTGCAAACTAGTCGTAGTAGTAAATATAAGAGCATTTTAAGAAATTAGTACTGCATCCTCGAAATAACATTTTCCTGCAAAAGTTTGTAATTTTTATCCGATTATAAGAACCCAACGTTCTTGAGGGTCAAGCGGTTCTTTTTTATGTAAAAAGCCGGATTCCGTACCAGTCAAAAATGGAAGGAATTTCGGTCACACACCAATTTTATCTGAATGTGTAGATTTACATAGTATAAACACTCAGTCATTCGTTTCGAACAGACCTGATTTATAAAAGCCGAGATAATTAAAACCAAAACCATATGCAACACGAAAAAACCTCAATTTAAAAAAAAAACAAAATAAATAACACTTCCGGTCGACGCTTGATAAAACAATATTTTCTACAGGCTCTCGTTGATGGCTAAACAATTTTTTAAAAAATTTTCCTTTCATTTAGGTTTTCCTAGTATCAAAAAAAAAGCAGAATATGATCCACTATGCCCTTCAACGAATTTTCTTAAGCCCAAAATCATAATGGAAAAACAAACAAATAGAAAGTATGTAAACGCTTATCGGCCACACATCGAGGCATATGTTTACGAACCACGTCACCACCGAAAGTAAAAATAAAATCTAAAAATAAATAGTTAAACCGAGATAACTAAAATCATTATCATGAATAAATACGAGTGCATTGTAATTGTTATCGAGCAATAATACAAAAATACACAACAGCTGTTTCGACACATTTTCAATAAACAGCGATATACATCCATACAACCGTACGACAATGAAACCGACTATAATTGGAAACAGAAATAATCGATAAAATTTCCCGTTCATTTTGAAACATTAAACAGAAACAATTTTCCCAACCCCCTTAAAAATCAATGGCAATGTAATTGTGTCTGTGAGTAGCATGCATTGTGGGAATGGCGTGTTGTTCACCGATTAAAAATTAAAAATGAATTAATACAAACAGAAAATGGAAATATAATAACGAACGTTGCTGCACGCATGCACACACACACACATCAAAATAACATCCCAAATTACATAAAATAACGCGCGCGACAATCAATATTGATTCAATGATTAAAATTAACCCCTTTTCCCATACAGTTTCAGTTCCATATGAATTGTAGCTGCTGATTTGGGGTTCGCACGAAATCGATACATTGTCGTAGTATGCATTATTTTTAAAGGCAGGAAAATCGATTTAAACATTGTTGTTTTGTACTTCAATGCCACATACTAGAATTAGTTGTTTATGGTAATTAGGATTTATGAGTTCATGGTGATACAAAATACATGTGTTGTTGACGATTTTAATGCATAATTCCTAGGATATCATTTAGAGACCTCCGTTGAGTTTCCTTGACCTTACACCATCACCCGATCCCCGCATTTTCGATGAAAATCAACAAGTGCTACGAGTAAACATTGTAAATATGATTCGGGCGTCAGTTTTTCCAAAAATAGAATATTATGTTTATGCTAAATTGTTTGTTTACATACAATTTCCAAATATGACTGTGTATTTTATATCACACTGTTGTTGTTTATTTAGGGGGCTCTAAACTATTTAACTATAAATAAATACAGTCCGTTTCAATTAATTAAGAACAAAACTTCTGGTAATAATTTATGGGTGCCCCACAATTCAGTCAACTGTATTTTTGGAAGCATTTTGTAGAGTTGGCTGAGTAAAAAAAAATTAAGGAATATTCAAATTCAAAAATGAGTGAATATTATTCAGCTATTGGACAAGCATACTATAAATGTACATAATACGCAAATGTACACAGCTGTTACCCATTTTAAGTTAGTAAAAGAAAGTTGTCTTACCTGTGTTGTATTATATATTGTATCTCTTACCTGAAACGAAAACAAAAATAAATTTAATTAATTTCACGAACAAGCTTATTCAATTTCATACACACATATACTGTTATCAGTTTATCAGGAAATGAAATTCAAAAGCACGTAGGATTTTTAGGAAATAAAATTTTATTTAGTGTAACATTAAATTATTTAAATTTGAACAAAAATATGTGATTTGGATATGAATAATGTTAACGTACATTAAACACTTGATAATTATTATTGTTATACAATTTCAATAAATTAAAATGTTGGTCAGCATTATAAAAAATTACGTTGAAACAGACCTCCTTCGACAGCGCAGCAGAAAAACAGAAATAAAGAAAAGTGAAATGATTCATAGCAGCAGAATCGACACTTGAAATTTTTTGTGTGTGATACTTGAGAAGGCGTAAAAACATATGGCATAAACGAGTACAACAAAAATAGACAACGGACGCCATGTTGATAAACAATAATATAATTAGTACGTCTGTTTGGGACAAACACTTTGTGCCAATTAAGCAATTTCAAAAGTATTAACTAGAGTAAACCACAATTTACTGGAAGTTTGTAGGAGTCTAGATTTTGAACGAAGAACTGTTTACTATTAAATGTTTTTGATGTTATTTTACTCTCTCTAGCTTTTACATCCTATGGAGGGTTTTTACCGCCTGCACAATGGCGCTTCATCCGCCTTGACCCATCGTCTTGGCACTCCAGTTTCGACATAATATTATGCATAGGTGTTGTTTAATGTCGTCGCACCAGCACAGTCGGATAGGGACACCCCGGCTAGTTGTTGTTGGAACATTTTATATGTCATACGTTGTTGTAGTGGATTGCTAGCCGAAAATTGTAGGTAACAATATTTGAAACCGGCGTTACAGATCCACTTCTTTCTTTTTTTTTTAAAAAAAATACTGAATTTATGCAGCACAAAGCAAATGAGAAAAAAAAATATTTCAATTTCTCCTGGTATACTCCTGGTATTGAGGGGGGAAAATAACTAATGCAAAAGTGTGCAAACGAAGCTCGTGAGGACGGCACCCACACCCAAGAGAAAGTCTCAAACAGCCGGGCATGTCAGAAATCTACACTCGTCGTGCACTAATGAAAGATGCTGTATAAGATAGCGGAAATTTGACATCGGAAAATAATAGATTACACTACTCGCCGCAAGTGGCAGCACTTTCACTAAAGAGAATTAATTTTGTTATGTCGTTACCACCGGCAATTTTTTACTCATTGTGTATCTCTTTTTTCACAAAATAAAACATTCCAGCGGAATAAAATATTAAAAGTGATCCTTAAAATGGCAAATTGATTGATCTCCGAAGTAAAGGAAGTCGATAAATGAAATCTTGAAATTTAACAGTATTCCGTCTTTCCGCCATTTCACAACGAATTACGATGAAATTTGAATAGAAGTATTAATCAGGGATTTTAAAGTAAGTTTTGGACAATATTCTAGGATTTGTTCGTGCTGGACTAAACTGGCCATTTTATAGCCAGTCCTTATAAAAAATGGTTTCTGTACATTTTACATGAATTTTAAACTGGAGGGATCTCGGCTATTTCTTAATTAAATTTTGTAAAATTTGCATCGCATACAGGGACAATTTGGAAAAAATTTATGGATTAGACTTTTCAATGTAATTTTTTTTTCTTTCTCTGCGGCCATATAAGTTATTTTCAGTTTTTGACCAATATCTCAAAAACTTCCACTAATAACCAACACTTTCGGTTTTCTTTCCAATAGCTAGATCATACTGAGATTATCTTCCAGATCATACTGAGATTATATTTTGAATTTGGAGTTTCTGTCTAATTTGAATTAATTTTGATATTCATTTGTTTACTTATATTTCTGGTAGTTTACATTATAACGTATCTGTATGTGCAGTTGTCGGTTTAAACATTTGTTGCGAAAATATTTTTGCCGAATGAGTCCGAAACCAAAGAGGTAATTTTCTCGGAAGACTCAGAAACCAACCAACCATAATTCAAACTAAATATGACATACCAGTTTATACGAAAATCTACAGGTATCCCCGCCATGGGGGACGTTGAAGAACAAGTTGAAGAAACGCTAGATAGTGGTATGATCAAAAATTCCAACCGCCTCTATTCATCATCAACCTAAGTTGTCCCCAAAAAGACAGACGCATCATCGGGAACACGAAAAATAAAACTTGTCACAGATTACTGAAAACCAAACGATTTCCCATCGCTCAAATTGGAGAGATTCTATATAATCTAGGAAAGTTGAAATACTTTACTGTTTTAGTCTTAAATCCGGATTTCACCAGATACCCATCGATACAAGATCTCAAGAGAAAATCTCTTAACCACATAAATAATCTAAAACTGGTACTAAAATAACTGTCCCACCTCAGTTTAAAAATTCAACTTGATAAATGCGAATTTTTGAAAAAGGAAACAGAATTTTTAGGATACGTCATAAAGCAAATAAAATTCTGGAATGGCGATGACCAAATCACCCCAAAATTAAATTAATCCTTTTCTTAAACGATTTATAAAAAATTATTAAAAAATCACCAAACATATGACTAAATATTTAAAAACCGCATGTTGAATTGGAATTAGGAGATCTAGAATATTTAAAGTCATTCGAGACGCTTAAAATAACCATAACCATGGATCAGATACTCACATATCCTGACTTTTGTAAACCATTTATTTTAACAACTGGTGCTTCAGAGTACGCTCTGAAATAAAACGGAAATAAATGACGCCACCAATGAAAAAGAGGCTTTGGCTTTAATTAAGATCCTAAAATGAAAACTGGAACTTGGGAATTTAACTACAAATGCAACTGAGCTTAACGTTAATGAAACTTCGGATAGTACTTTAGGACAACCAGAAGAAGTTGCAGCAGAAATTTTAAAGAAATAGATGGACTTAATCCGAACCGCAAATACATCGGCAGATTATTTCATTCGGTTCTCGAATAGACCAATTACCAATTGATTTTCAAAATTTCAAATATAGATTTTTCGGTGGGTGGAAAATAATTTTCATAAATCATATTTAAATTATTTTTCAGTTTTTTTTTTAATTTCCAAAAATTTTCAGTTACAAGTGAATTTCAGTCTAAAAGTAGGGTATTACTGTAATAAATAAATCATGGTTAAAACAAAAATAAATAACGACGAAACTTGGATAATTATCGTCACTTCGTGACCGAGTTAGAATTTTCGTTGGACATATTTTGGTTGTGTGCTTTCCTTAAATTTTCTAGTGTTCTTCTCTGTACCAACGTTAGACGATCATACTTGATCAGTTCAACATATTTGTCATACAAGGGTCTAACGGTGTGCAATCGCTGATAATCCGATACACCTCCAATATAATGGATTCCCAAATAATGTGAAATTCAGAGACCGGGTTGTACTTTGATGTATAAAATTTCAAAGTGCTGATACGATTGCATGAATATGTTCATCTCAATTAGAGTGATCTTGGCCAAAATCAACACGAATGTAATTCTACAAGCCATATTGAAACACATACAAGTCCGTAATTATTATCCTTAAACTGTGTTCTGTCGTTTCTTGTTTTATTAGAAATAAAATTGTTACTTAAAAGGAAAATAGTCCATAAGTTTAATTCAATAATAAATGCAGCACATTTATCTCAAGATTGCAATGAAAAATGGTGCATTATAAAAAATAGGCTTATTTTTTGGTTTCAAAAAAATTCAGCACCAAACAGAATTTTCATAAGCTTTCGCCTTCGATTCAATCAGTGCACCTAGAATACTACAGGCCACACTGCTTTAAAAATTTTGCTATATGACGTCAATTTATGTCGACAGTTCTCTCTTTGGCTATTATAGGCAGCACTAAAATTAAAAAGATTGTTTTGATTTTTTTCTGTGTTTGCTGTCATATTCTCTCTCTCTCTAGCTTCACATCCCATGAAGGGATTTTGCCGCCCGCACTATGGTCCTCCAGCCGTCTCGGTCCATCGCTCTCGACCTCCAGTTTCGACATCCTAGTGCCTGTAGATCTTGTTCGACGTCGTCACGCCAGCGCAGTCGGGGTCTTCCTCTACGACGCACACCGGCTGGTTGTTGATGGAACACTTTATTGGTCATCCGTTGTTGTGGGGACCTTGCAACGTGGCCAAGCCATCTCACTCGATTGGATTTGATGAATCCGATAATATCGCAATCTCCAAGTATTTGCTTTATCTCGTGGTTCATGCGAATCCGATATTCATTGTTCGCGACTTTAATTGGACCAAAGATGGAGCGAATGACCTTCCTTCGAAAGTTGATAACAATCTACAATCATTAGTGGTCATGGTCCAGCTCTCGCTTCCGAAAGCCAGCACAGGTCTTATTAGTGCTTTATAAAGTGCGAGCTTGCACGACTGCGATAGATTTCTAGATCGCAATAATTTTGATTGGGCGTAGAAAACTCGATGTGCGGCAGCTATTCGGGCTTTTATTTCTGCCTGCATGTCATTTGATGATGTTATAACTGACCCGAGGTATTTGAAATTTTCAACGCGATCAAAATTGTGGTCGCCAATTCCGAGATTTGCCATGGGGATGTTCCTGGGTGTTGATACAAATTTGGTTTTGCTACTGTTCACCTTCAAACCAAGTCTTCTTGCGCAGCGATCGAGCGGCACGAAACTGTCTTTGATATCGCTAGGTCTTCGGCCAAGAAGCACGATATCATCTGCATATCCAAGAATTTGGCCTGATTTATTAAATATACAGCGCGAAGTTTCGATGTTGCTTTTCCTCACTACGTACTCAAGCGCCAAATTGAACAGCACAGGCGCGAGTGCATCTCCCTGTCGAACACCAGATGTTATTTCAAAGGAGTCTGACACAGTTCCTTCGATTACAATTCTACATACAGACCCAGACGTTGTTAATTTGCACAGAGAAACGAGTTTCTCTGGAATTCCTAGGCATATGAGCGCGGCCCAAAGGTTATCGCGGTTTATACTGTCATATGCCTGACGGAAGTCTATATATAATTGATGTATGGTTATGTTGTACTCCCAACATTTTTCCAGGATCATCCTCATGGTGAAATTCTGGTCAGTGGTCGATCGGTTGGGACGGAAACCACACTGATAATCGCCAATGATGTTTTCGGCGAAAGGGATGAGTCTGGCAAGTACAACATTATAGCCAACACTTTGTAAGCAGTGTTCAATAGAGCTATACCACGATAGTTTTCACATTTAAGACGGTCGCTTTTTTTATGCAACGGACATATGAGCGCGGTCTTCCAATTCTCCGGCAGCTCTTCTTGGTCCCAAATACAGACGATGAGATCGTGTAGACTTGTTGCAAGAGTAGCGCCTCCGAGTTTTATTAATTCTGCGGGGATTCCATCGAGACCGGGTGCCTTGCCGTTTTTCAATCGACTAATAGCTGCGTCTACTTCCTCTACTGTGGGATATTCGACGAAGACCTCATCACCTGGAGGAGCTATTGCTCTAATGGGGGTCACGTCGTCATTCCGATTTAGTAGATTTTGAAAGTAGGTTTGCCATACTGAGAGAACATCAGCCACGTTTGTTCTCAATTCTCCATTCCCGTCTTTGATGGCTGTACTTCTTGGGTGGAAGTGCTGTCATATTGATGAGAAAAAAATTGTAAACAAACAACAAGAAAAATATTTTAATAATATGTTTTAAAATTTAATAAAAAGCCATTGGTAAAAGTATTATCTCATAATATTATTATAAAATTTTGCATTTTAAATTGTATTAAATGTGTAAACACGTGTAAAATGTGTACACATTTCGTATAATTTACGAGAACATAACCTTACTTTTAGCACTCGTATAAAATTTGTTTTGCGTTTTTTTATTTTATGAACATGACTGCCGTCTACAGTTCAAAGAATAAACTGTAGACATAAATTTAATGACATAGCAAGCAGTGTTGCCTGTAGTATTCTAGGTGCACTGATTCAATTCAATATCCACACTCCACAGCCACACTAAACAAAATAAATATTCAAATTTTAAATTATAATGAAATCTGGCTCCTCCTCTTTCACTTCTATTTGTTATTGGTTTTTGTTTTGTTTTTACTGATTTTTTGATGTATGGATGTGTAAGTTCATATTTTCGTATATTTATTATACATTTTTTGTGAACTTTCTTGTATTTTTATACTACAACAAATGAATAGATGACTGAAATATTTGATAGGATTGGTGTATACTCAGCAGTTCGGCTTGTAGAATACATTTGTGTTGGTTTTGTCTTGGCGTATGGATCGTACAAAATAAAATCGATTTGTTTAGTTTAGAGTGAATAATATAATACTTCGCCGTTAAGTTTTCCAGTTTTAAGAACAATCCATTATCAATTACTTTCGCATATACGAGACACGGCCTGTTTTTCGATGCTTTGAACTAAAGATTGAGAATCCGAATCTAAAAACTTTTCGGAATTCAAATCAATATAGGAACACAATTTTCAACATTATAATTTATAGACTCAATTTCATTCATATATTGACGAGAAAGTGCAACTGCGACTAAGTTGTCACTACCCTTTTTATATTTCATTGTAAAGTTATAGGGTTTTCCCTGTTAAGGAAATTGAAATGTTTCTTATTTAATGTGAAGTACAATCGATACAATTAAGTTCTCAATAAAACGGCATTCAAATGGCCTCCACCACTTCTTCTGCAAGAACGAATTCGATGAACCCAATTTTCGATCACTTTTTCCACTAAGTCGTATGTCATGAATAGCACGTTCAATATTGACTTGTACCCATTGGATTGAGGTGGGAAACTAGCGCAAACGGGAGCAAACGAAGCGATTCATACAGTATGTACAACAATAACCTATTAACAAGTTCGTATTCCGAACAAATGTTAAGAGATGTAATTAAATCCTCTCAGATCGTGAGGACCACCCACACCCAAGAGAAAGTCTTTGAACAGTTAGCAAGACCTAAGCTATTAGAGAAACAACCGAAAGTATTGGTTACTAGTGGAAGTTTTTGAGATATTGGCCAAAAGCTGAAAATAACTTATATGGCCGCAGAAATTCAAAAAATTATAGTGAAAATTCGAATCCATAAATTTTTTCCCAATTATCCCTGTATGGGACGCAAAAATTACAAAATTTAATTAAGAGATAGCCAACTTCCCTCCAGTTTAAAATTCATATAAAATGTACAGAAACCATTTTTCATAAGAACTGGTTATGAAATGGCCAGCTTAGTCCAGCACGAATAGATCCTAGAATTTTGTCCAACACTTACTTTAAAATCCCTGATCAATACTACTATCTAAATTTCATCGCAATTCGGTGAGAAATGGCGGGAAGACGGAATATTGTTAAATTTCAAGATTTCATTTATCGAGTTCCTTTACTTCGGAGATCAATCAATTTGCCGTTAAAAGTTTAAGGATCACTTTTAATATTTTATTCCGCTGAGATATTCTATTTAGCGAAAAATTGGATACATAATGAATAAAAAATTTCCGCTGGTAATTACATAACAAAATTAATTCTCTTTAGTGATAGTGCTGCCACTTACGGCACATAGCGTAATCTCTTACAGCCCATTTCGGTTGTCAAATTTCCGCTATCTTATACAGCATAAATGAAATTATGATAAGTACATAACATATATTTTCAGGAGGGACGATTTTAAATTTTATTTTGATTATGCTTAAGCGGCCAAACTAAAAAGCACGAAGCGTATGTTTCCCTTTGCAAATTTTAACTGTAACAAAATAATTTTTGGTAATTCAGAAAATTTTCGCAAAATAACCACATGAACGACAAGAAACCAAATACATTTTATATTTTTTTTTTTTTTTTAATTTATATTACAAATGACCCAATGGTTACTCCCGTTTGAATTTACATTGTTTCTTATATTTCTCTGTCCTAATTAAACACAACTGCCCAGTTCTAAAGGTTTCTGTCTTTGAAGTACTGCATTGGTGGTGTTAAACAAACTTCGTATGTCTGCATTTTGGTGCCGAGATATCCGCTGAATGTGTTTCTTTGCATGATTTGTCATTTTTTCACTGACATATTCCACGTTTAAGTCCCTATGTAGGTTATCATTTCTGATGTACCATGGTGCGTTGACAATGCCACGCACCACTTTGTTTTTAAAACATTGTATCATTTGTGTATTTGTTTTCTTGGTACAAAACCAAAGTTGAATACCGTAGGTTCATACTGGTTTAAGTATTTGCCGATATAATAGCAATTTATTGTGTATTGTAAGCTCAGAATTTCTTCCTATTAGCCAATACATTTTCTTATATTTGATGTTTAACTCTTCTTTTTTTTTAACATGCTCTTTTCATCTAAGCTTGCAATCGAGAGGCTGTATTTGCATTTGGAACCTGCCTTGAATTGAGATCCACTGGAATCCAGTTTTTCTGGTTTGTGAAGTTTACGTGTTGCTTTGTTTGGGCTAATGCGTCAGTTCTTTGTCCAGCTACTCACTGAGTCGGTTGTTGTCGTTGCTTCTGATATACACTTTCCAGTTGTCAGAATAGCTGTATCGTCTGCAAATGTTGCTATGGTAGCACCTTCTGTATTTGGCATATCTCTGGTGTACAAGATATAAAGTATAGGACCCAGTACGCTACCTTGTGGTACGCCAGCTGCTATTCTCTTTAGTTCAGAGTACTGCCATGTACGATTTAATAATTTGATACAACTGTTTAGGTAGATCTCGATGCAATTTAAATTCAAGTCCTTGGTGCCAAACTTTGTCGAAAGCTTGTGCTACATCTAAGAAGATACTGGAACATATTTCCTTTTTCTCAAGTGCGTCTTCTATTATGTCCGTTATTCTGTGAACTTGTTCTATCGTAGAGTGATTTTCCCTAAATCCAAATTGGTGGGGTGGAATTAACTTTCGTTCTTCTATTATTGGCTTGAGCCTCTTCAGCAATAATTTTTCAAATAATTTTGAAATGACAGGAAGTAGTGAAATCGGCCTGTACGACTTTTTGTAGTTTGCTGCTTTGCCTGGTTTAAGAATCATAATTACTTCAGCCATTGCTGTGTGACATATTTTAGTCTGAAGGCAGCATTGATTATTTGAACCAATTTTCGTAATCCCTTCTCGGGAATGGCTTTTACGACTTGGCCAGTAATTTGATCATAACCTGGAGCTTTTTTTGCATTTAAATTGTGCTTGATCTCCTCTTTCAATTCCTGTAATGTTACAGATCGTATATTATGGTCATCAATTTTGCTAATAGTTTGGTCTTTTTTAATCTCTTTGTTGCTTTCCAAAGAGAGTAATCAGTATTTTTATGTTCGATGAGACCACTTAAGTACTTGTTAATAGTTTCGTTCTTAATTTCTTTTATAAGTTGTTCCAGTTTATTGCACAGATAATTGAGGATTCTTTTGTTTTCCGGGCACGTGTCCTTTGTCAGGACTTTCGTGCCTTTCATTTCCCTCTAACTAATTCCCTGACTTGAAGAGGGTAATTTTGATTTCTACGGGATTCGGTATGATTAGTAGGAGAACTTTGCCATGCTGCTTGTTGAATAGTACTGTTAAGAACCTCCAGTTCTTCTTCCAATTGTACCGTTGTTTTAATTGGCACTTGAAGGTCTATTTGCTCTTCAATTAGTTCTTGGATTAGGTCACAGTCAGTTTTATTATTTGTTAGCTTAGGCAAGTTATCCTTGTTAATTATCATTGTGCTGAGTGTCATGATAACAGGTGAATGGTCAGAATATATCCTCTCACTATTTTCGAGACACATGTAGTCCTCGGTAATCCCTTTCGTTACATAGAAATCAATGAGATCTGGTGTTTTATTTATATCAGCAGGCCAATAAGTTGGTTTACCTCCAGAATGGAATTTGCAGTTGTTTACCCGACATGCTTCGAAAAGCTCATTTCCTTTACGGGTTGTAAGTCTTGTTCCTCAATAGGTGTTTTTTGCATTAAAGTCACTATGAATATTAAAATTGGATCCTAGTGATCTAAAGAGTTTGTTATAATCTTCTTTGTTTAGATTATAGCGTGGAGGGCAATAGATAGAGGGAATACTGTATTCATTATTATTACTAGTTTTGACTTTAACGGTTTTAACTTGCATACTTTCTTCTTCGATACCAGGTTCTTCATAGTGTGACATTCTTTTTCACTATTACTGATGATCCTTCCCTCGCGTTTCCTCCTGGGTGAACAGCATGATAACATTCATAATCACGTATTTTAATAAATGATGTTTATGTTAAATAACTTTCCGATATAAGGCATATATCTATTTTTTCTAAATTTAGAAAAATTGCTAACTCTGAAACATGCTGTGCTAGTCCGTTCGCGCTCCAGGTGACAATTCTTAATGTTCTGCTCATTTTAATGTAGGAGGGCTACTGCTCCGTTAGTGGTTTTTTGCTTTTCTAGACGCTTATATAAAGCTTCTAGACCACGTTCTTGCCTTGCTAGTCTAGCATTTATGGCTTCTATGCTTCTGCATATCCTTTCGAGAGGGTCATCAGTAATAGCATTAAATGATTCTTGTACAATTTGCGAGTAGGTTTTCCGCCCTGTACCTATAACTAGTGGATTGGTTTTTGCTTACTTTCTCTCTGGTAACCTTAGAGGAAACTGATTCATTTTGTTTCTTACCCTTTGAAGTTCTTTGGCTACTTCACATCCTCTGTAATTCACAGGATGATGCCCTTTACAGTTTATGCATTTCGCAGGGTTGTTTCTACTTTCCTTACACTCTTTCGCGTTGTGTTTTCCAGCACATTTTACGCATCTAGGCTCCCGACCGCAATACCTTTGCGTGTGGTTGAAGCCTTGGCATTTTTTTCATTGAGGTATTAACCTCGTATTTTTCTTTAGGGGTTCTATTTTAACACTCATATTTAGTATTGCTTTGATGTTCAACATTTTTTCAAGTTTCTTCTTTTTATTAAAAGTAAGTATAGAGAGTGGGAGTTTTTTACTTCATTGTTCTCACCTCTCTCTCGTATTAGGATATTTACTGCATCTTCTATTTGCAGATCTTTTGCATTTAGGCCCTCCATTATATCCTCCTTCTTACACGCTGGATGAAGGCCTCTGGCCATAACCTTAATTGCACGGTTGTTTTTATCTTCATATATGTGAACCATTCTTTACCTTGCTCGTTGAGTTTTGTGGCTAGAGCTCTATATGTATCGGGATCTGGTATATTGATTTTCCACACGTTATTGTTTAGTGACACTGCTCTGTACTCCTTCGTGGTCACTGATTTCATTTTAGTTTGTATACTAACAAATTCTATTATGCCGAATACATTAATTGGCGGAGGAGCCTTTTCTTTCGCTGATGTGCTGGATTAGTATTAGTAGTACCAGATACTGTAGCTAGCGATTGTTCTCCAACTTCAGTCGAGCATTCCGCTCTTCGTTTTTTGGTAGGTCTTTTTTTCCTGTTCCTGTTCAGTACCCAATCTGTTTCTCTCGCAAGCACCTCCTCATCAGTATGGAACTCGGTGTTATAACTGGTGTATGTACTAGGTTCGTTATAACTGGTTAGAGGGTAGTCATAAAACTCCAATTCCATTTCTTTGGGCCTCTTTAATTCTTCATCTCCATTTTTGGTTTGTCAACTTCGCTAACCCAGCTATATAAGTATTTCTAAGTCACTTAGATTCCGACAGAATCCAGCGTTTTCATTTTTCTGCAGATTTGCTGAGTTAGTTTGTCTAGTTGGTGATCTTGACAACTTTGAACTTTTTACCAATGTAGTATAGCAATGATTGGCTCACCCCAGAATCTAATGAGCCAGCCTCTTTAGAGGGTGGATTAGCCAACTGGGTAGTTGGTGTACCACCTGGGGTATTTTATATGTCAGATAAACGAAAAACCTTAAACAGCCTATCAAATGTAAAACATCACGATAAATGTTTCTATAGTGGAGATTGATCTGACATTAAAATATATGGAATTATAAATTTATAAATAACCATCAGGTTTGTGCGCGAAAACACACTAACCATCCCGAGTCCGAGACTAAGGATGTAATTTTCTCGGAAGACTCAGAAACCAACCAACCATAATTCAAACTAAATGTGACATACCAGTTTATACGAAAACCTACAGGTATCCCCATCATTTTAAAAGGGACGTTGAAGAACAAGTTGAAGAAATGCTAGATAGTGGTATCATTAAAATCTCCAACAGCCCCTATTCCATCACCAATCTGAGTTGTCCCCAAAAAGACAAACCCATCGGGAACTCGAAAAATAAGACTTGTCATAGATTGCTGAAAATTAAACGATTGATGAAATATTTCTCATCGCTCAAATCGGAGAGATTCTATATAATCACAGAAAGTCGAAATACTTTACTGTTTGTGTTAAAATCCGGATTTCACCAGATACCCATCGATACAAGATCTCAAGAGATAACTGCGTTTTCAACTGATAAAGACCAATTTAAATTTTTACGTATGCCTTTTGGATTGAAAAACATACCAGCAACTTTCGAAAGACCAATAAACAACGTGCTGCTAGGACCTTTGGGAAAACAACGTCACGTGTATTTAGGTTTAGTCGATAATATTATTGTAGAAGAAAAACCTTCAACCACATAAATAATCTAAAACTGGTACTAAAATAACAGGAAACAGAATTTTTAGGATACGTCATAAAGCAAATAAAACTCTGGAGTGGCCATGACCAAATCAACCCAAAACTAAATTAAAGTTCTTTGCCTTCCCTTGCAGATTGCTATTGACGATTTATACAAAATTATTAAAAAGAATAACAAAAATTGGACTTACGAGATCAAGAATATTTAAAGTCATTCGAGATGCTCAAAATAACCATAACCACGGTTCAGATACTCACGTATCCTGAGTTTTTCGAACTATTTATTTTGACAGCTGATGCTTCAGAGTACGCTCTAGGCGCAGATGATTTTCAAGTACAAATCGGCATCAAAAGGCATTTGAATCAAGGACACTGAATAAAACACTGAACTGAGTTAAAACAAAAATAAATAACGACGAAGCTCGAATAGTTATCGTCACTTCGTGACCGAGTTGGAATTTTCGTTGGACACTTTTCAGTTGTATGCTTTCCTTTTAGTGTTCTTCTGAGCGTATGAACGTTAAACGAGTTGGTAAGTTCAACCTAATGGTGGATAATCCGATCCACCTCCAATATAATGATTCCCAAATACTGTGAAATTCGGGTTGTACTTTGATGTATAAAATTTCAAAGCGCCGATACGATTGCATGAATATCTGCATCTCAATTAAAGTGATCTTGGCGTATATAGGATCATACTAGATAAAATCGATTTGTTTAGTTTAGGGTGAATAGTATAATACTTCGCCGTCAAGCTTTCCAGTTTTATAAATATTCGATTATCAATTACTTTCGCATACTCGTATTCGAGGCACGACCTATTTTTTTCGATGCCTTGAACTAAAGATTGATAATCCGAATCTAAAAACTTTTCGGAATTCAAATCAATATAGGAACGCAATTTTCAACATTAAAATTTATAGACTCAATTTCATCCATATATTGATGAGAAAGCGCATCTGCGACTAAGTTGTCACTACCCTTTTTATATTTGATTGTAAAGTTATAGGGTTTTCCCTGTTAAGGAAATTGAAATGTTTCTTATTTAATGTGAAGTACAATCGATACAATTAAGTTCTCAATAAAACGTCATTCAAATGGCCTCCACCACTTCTTCTGCAGGAACGAATTCGATGAACCCAATTTTCGAGCACTTTTCCCACTAAATCAAGTCGTATGTCATGAATAACACGTTCAATATTGACTTGTAAAGCTTAAAAAGAGTTTGGTTTATTGCTAAAGACCAATGACTTCAAATAACCCCACAAGAAATAGTGTAATGGTGTTAAATCACAACTTCTTGGAGGCCTTTCAATATCACAATATCTTGAAATAATCGAGTCTCCAAACTTTTCTCGCAATAATTCAATGGTTGCACTTGCTGTGTGGCACGTAGTCCCGTCTTGTTGGAACCAAATGTTGTCAAGATCAACTTCTTCCAATTTCGGCCATAAAAAGTTGCTTATCATCAATCTATACCGATCTCCACTGACAGTAACGGTGTTACCAGCTTCATTTCGAAAAAAATACGGACCGATGATTCAATCAGACAAAAAACCACACCAAACTGTCAACTTAGGTGAATGTAATGATTTTTCATGAATAATTTGTGGATTTTCTTCGCACCAGAATCGACAGTTTTTTTATTTACCGCACTACTCAGATGAAAGTGAGCCACGTCGGAGAAGATGATTTTCTTAAAAAAATCGTTATCGTTTTCAAGTTGTTCCAAGGCAAAATCAGCAAATTCACGACATTTACGATGGTTCAATGGCTTCAGTTCTTGAGTGAGAACAATTTTATACGGATGCAAACTCAAATCCTTTCTCAAAATCCGCCAGGTTGTGGTTTGAGACAGTCCCAATTCTTGAGAACGTCTTGGAATCGACAAATTGCGGTCTTCAGCAACACTTGCCTGAACGGCAGCAATATTTGCATTATTTCGAGCATTTCTTTGTCTTATTGGCACTTGAACATTATGTAAAGAAAATGTACGCTCAAAATTTTCAACAATTCGACGAATAGCGAGCACACTTGGACGATTATTACGACTATAAAATGGCAAACGTTGTTCTTACGTATATCTCACCATGATGGAATTGTAAACATTACTGAATACAATGAAACAAAAAATGACAGATCATGATATATTACAAATGGCCGAAACGTAACTTAAAAATCATATCATTCCTATTGGAAAACCCTATAAAACTCTAAATTTCTTGACACTCAACACGACCGCAAAACACTGAAGATTTATAGGTTTATCCGTAAGGTGATCTGATTTCTGAAATGATATACTACCGACACCGGTCTTGGAGGCATCGCACTGTATACAAAACGGATTGCATAGAACTTGAGGTTTACACTAAAAGGTCATCCAGAAATACGAAAACTTTAAAGTGCAGTTCGTAGGGAATAAGTTTGTGTATCAACGGGCAGCACAAGCAATCTTATCTGTTGACCTCTCATTTAATGGTATTTACCGAAAGCAGTCCTTTGAATCAAGAAAAGTAATCACTAGAGAGTTTTTACTGCTGTGAAGTTTCTCAGGTTAATTAAAAGTGTATAGCTACACAAACAAGCAAAACGTGTACCGTATACACAAAGAATATTATTGAAAGTGTATCAAAATAATCTATATTTGACATACAAATTATTAATAAAAAAAAATCAATGTACACTAAAAACAAACAAAAAAAATATACTGATATGCAAAAATAAATATTTGTTTTATACATTTAATAATTGAGCTTACACCAAATTAACAATCCAGATTAACCGTTCAATCAAAATTCGAAATGTTGAAAAACATATTAAATGAGAGCCGATCATAAGACCCAATTAACAGTCCCTCCTAGAGTTTCCACAATATAGCCACTACCGAGTATGGAAATAGTTCTCCCACTAAACAAGCAATCGTTTATAAGTTTCACCCAACAGTGTAACCTTTGGCTACCCGAATTAAGAAAAGTTGAATTAAGAAAAGTGTTTTTTCTGAATTTAAATAAGTGTTTTTAATTCATTATGAAAATGATTTAAGAAAAGTTGATAGAAATGAAATAATAAAAGTTGACTTAATATGTGCACTTCTTAATTCATTTTCAAAATATTTTAAGAAAAGTAAAAAAACTGAAATAAAATATGTTTTTTTTAAAATTATTTTGGAAATGATTTTAGAAAAGTATTCAAAAAATATGTAATTAAATTTTTCCAGGAAATTTTTTCATTTTTTTCTTTTTTACTTAGTTTAAAATTATAAATAAGTCATTTTGAAAATGAAATAAAATGCGTATATAAAATCGAAATAAAACGTAAAAATGTACTACAGTAAAAACCCGATTATCCGGCATACAATTAACCGAAACAATTAGTTAACCGGATTTCTTTTTTCTTTCATATTCATTTTGAAAGTTGCAATTGTCTTTTGCACATTTTCATTAATGAAAGCATTAGTTGAAAATTTTGAATGGCTTTAATTTTCAGATTACAGTAAAAGCCCGATTATCCGGCATCCCATTATCCGGAACATTAGTTAACCGGAATTTTAATTTTGAGGAAGTTTTTTCTTGCTTTATTCTCTTTCATATCCATTTTTTAATTCATTTTCAAATTTGCAATTATTTTTTGCACATTTTCATTAATGAAAGCATTAGTTGAAAATTTTGAATAGGTTTAATTTTCATATTACAATAAAAGCCAGATTATCCGGCATACAATTAACCGGAACACTCAGTTAACCGGAATTTTAATTTTGAGGATGTTTTTTTGTTCTTTTCTGTTTCATATGCATTTTTAATTCATTTTCAAATTTGCAATTATTTTTTGCACATTTTCATTAATGAAAGCATTAGTTGAAAATTTTGAATAGGTTTAATTTTCATATTACAGTAAAAGCCAGATTATCCGGCATCCAATTAACCGGAATACTCAGTTAACTTGAATTTTAATTTTGAGGAAGTTTTTTTTTGTTCTTTTCTCTTTCATATGCATTTTTAATTGATTTTCAAATTTACAATTGTTTTTTGCACATTTTCATTAATGAAAGTATTAGTTGAAAATTTTAAATGGCCTTAATTTTCATATTACAGTAAAACCCCGATTAACCGGAACACTAACCGGAATTTTAATTTTTAGAATTTTTTTTTTTGCTTTTTTCTTTCACAAGGGAAATTATTTTTTTCATTATTCGGGGATTCACAGAAAATACACTTCACTTTACTTTTTTTTCTGTTTTGTGCATTATTCTATTTGAATTGAATGTGTAAAGTCGTATTACAGGTAAGTTAATGAAATATTAAATATATTATTAAATTTTGGGTACTCGTATGGATGTACTCATATACATAATATACATGTATATATATACATGTATTTATTACATGCATATATATACATGTTATTATTTGCAATAAATTCAATGAACTGATGTATAAAGAAATGTTTTCTGGTACATAATTTGAAAATAAACAAACGAGAATCCTAAAAAATAATGAAACCAAGCGAAATTCTTGTAAAATTTCTAGTTTTAATGAAACATCCAATTATCCGGAATGCTCTCATCCCCAAGCATTCCGGATGACAAAGCTCTTAGTAAAGTATATTTTCTGTGAATTCCCATATAATAAAAAAAATAATTTCCCTTGTAAAAGAGAATTTTCCCTTGCAAACTCCAGATTCCTAAAAATTAAAATTCCGGTTAACTGAGTGTTCCGGATAATTGGATGCCGGATAATCCAGCTTTTACTGTAATATGAAATTAAAGCCATTCAAAATTTTCAACTAATCCTTTCATTAATGAAAATGTGCAAAAAACAATTGCACATTTGAAAATGAATTAAAAAATGCATATGAAAGACAAAAGAAAGGGAGAAAAGCATACAAATTCCAAAAAATTAAAACTCCAGTTATAACTGAGTGTTCCGATTAATTGTATGCCGGATAATCGGGCTTTTACTGTAATATGAAATTAAAGCCATTCAAAATTTTCAACTAATCCTTTCCATTAATGAAAATGTGCAAAAAACAATTGCACATTTGAAAATGAATTAAAAAATGCATATGTAAGACAAAAAAAGAGAGAAAAGCATTAAAAACATCAAAAACATTAAATTTGGCATGCATTTCTTTGTTATTAAAAACAAATGTAAATTTTTTGTTTATAATGTGAAATAAAATACACCCAAACCTTTTTTTACACTGCGATACGTGCCAACCTTGTAAAAAAATCAACATTCATAGAAACACCACTTTTTTTAATTCTCTTTTCTTAATTCATCTTTTCTTAATTTAGGGAGCGTGACGAAACCATTATTATTAATAAAAATAAATAAAACAAAAAAAAATATGAAAAAATAAAAAAAATAAAATTTCCCGGAAAATCAAAAATTTTTCCGGAAAAATTTAGCTTTTCCCTCCTAATAACTATTAATAAACAATCCTGCATTTAAAAATTTTACAAGTGTATACTCCTTACCTGATTTTATCGATGTATACGTAAAGTAAACTTTAGCCTAATAATCTTCCATTCATTTTGAAAATGAATTAAGAAAAGTGGGCAAAACATGAAATAAAATAAACTTATTTTAAATCAATTTGAAAATGAATTAAGATAAATTTTTTAAAAAATGAAACGAGATGTGCATTTTTTAATTCATTTTGAATTGAGTTTTTTTTGTTGTAATTACTTTTTTAAATTCAGGAAATTTGTTCAAAATACGAATTAAAATAAGTGGAAATTTTTCATACAAATACCACTTTTTTTAATTCACTTTTCTTAATTCAACTTTTCTTAATTCGGGTAGCCGTAACCTTTGCGTACTAACGCTGATTATTAATATCGGTTTACAAGGATTTGGCAATATAGGGATCTATTTAGCTCTCCACTTCTTGAGCAATTCCGGATCTGTGTTGATCGCTGCATTTATTACCACTAAGTGTTTCTTAGGGGATGAACTTCTGGATAATCCCATCAAAATTCAATACGTTTCCCAAATGTGTCCTTTTCAGACAGCATACACACTCCGGATACAATCTATCAGGTGTCCCACAATTGAAACAAAATGGAGTCACTGGAACAGAGTATTGTTTAAAGAAATAGTAACAATTCCAACATTTCTTGGATGACTACTACTACAGGGGTATTGATGGGGGTACAGGGGTATTGATGTAGGCTTGACTGTTAGTGAAATCCCACAAAATTCAACAATGTTAAATTTTATGATGGTTACAGACAAACGGCATCACTAAAACTTGATAAAATGCGAGCAAATATAGCTCTTACGCTAATGAGTGTTTGACATCGCACTCCATGCACATAATCCCACTATTGACTGTTACAGACCGACCACCATTGCTTGCATACAGTCTCTTTTTGGGCATGTAATGTTGATTCTTGATTGATATGAGGAACACCCGGTATATGGCAAAATCAATAATAGTTCTCCAGATAACCCGACAGATAACAGGAGAACACTGAACACAATGGCCAAGTGCAAATCCTTCTCTACGTTGCATATCCTTCGAACAGGTGTAGACTACTAAATATCAAAGCAAACGACATTTTTCCGAAACTTCAGGTTTGAACAATTATATTTTTAGTCCTATTTAAGAAAATATTTAAAAAAAGATGGGAAAGGTTCGGAGCCGAACTCTATAAGCATTTTTGTTGCCAGTACCCCGCAAACCACCACACTTGAACATTATTACCAACCCACCCACTATCCAATTCAAACCCCCAAAATCCATCTCACCCGCATCAACTTTTACCGCACCACTCATATCATCATCATTTAACACCTCCAAGACCACTCCCACACACAAACCCTCATCCACAAAATCCCAAATTCCCACACCAAACCCAAAACACCACATCCCACCTCCCTCTACCTTCCATACCACTTCTCCTACCACCCCCATAAACACACCACCCATACAAACCCACATCCACACGAGATATATTTTTATTCCTCATTCACATGCTCTATCAAACCCAAATAGAACAGAAAATAAAAAAAAATCTATCAATTTTAAGGAGGGGGGTTAACAAAACCCTATATATCTTCGAACAACCTAAACACAGAAATGTCCAAATCAATAGGATTCTATCCTAAAAGTTCTATTTTAACAAAAATGCTTAAAAAATTCAACAGCAATCAGTCCTGGGGCCATATTCTTGAAAACGGTGAAAATTTCCCCAATCGGAATACAATTTACTTTGAAATTCTCTATATTATTCGAATTTTTCGCCGGCTACTTTAATCATTTTTTTAAATTTCTTTTATTTTTTTTTAATTAAGAAACATAATTGTTCCCCCATAACATACTAACTGAAAAATTCCGACTGGGTAAACCGATTCGAAATTATTGTCTTAGTAGGAAGACAAATATTAGTAAAGTTGAAAACAAAGTTGAAATGATGATTAAAGTATCCGGCGAAAAATTCGAATTATAAAGAGAATTTCAAAGCAAATTGTGTTTCGATTGGGGAAATTTCGACCGATTTCAAGTATAAGAAGGCCCCTGGTCGAAAATAAACATATTTCCGATTTTTTTTTTTGTTCATTGTAATTTTGAATCTCAAATAAGAAAATTTGCTTGAATCCATTTAAATCAATAGTCCCTGGAAACCTAAAGTGACTTCCTACATTCTCTTCGCATTTCATTACATATGTAGATAATCAAGGTTGTGTGTAATTGATATCAAATGAAATTGGTCGTTTCCAAAAGAAGCATACACGAGGCGGAAAAAAATACCAGGGCGTACGTCAATCTCCTTTCAGTTGCACACATAATCAGTAGAAATGCGCAAAGGTCGATCCACTCCAGACAATCTAGAAGCCGAAGAAATATTTGGAAAATGGAATAATAGAAAACTGAGAACAAAAAATATTAAAATTTTATTAGCATACAACACATCTCCAATTGTTATTCTTTGGTTTGAATAAAATTAATGAGATTCTGAAAAACTCAACTCATACCGACTACACGTACGATGTATATGGGTTCACATAACAAAACTTTTCTTTTATTGAAGAAAACAAAGTAAAAAAATTAATGCAAAAGAAAAATAAGTAAAACAGGAAGGTATACATGTACAACTTTGAAAATTAGAACACCGTGATTTTGCAAACTCATAGAATTCCAACGAAATCAAAAAATAAAATAAAATTTCAATATAATCAATACCCACATTGTAGGCAGTTCAGTCCTATCATCATCAAAATGTTTGTAATAAAATTTCGTGTTGATTCCGTTTTAGGCAAAAAACCAAAAAGTCTTGGTTATTTAGAAACAGACAGACAAACACACAACGCACAAAAAATACAATTAAACATATATACAACAATATGAAAGTCAAAAAGGACGAACAAATCTTTATGCTGTACAGGAAATACGTAAGACGTTTTATAAGAAATCGAAATAGATCGGAAATAGATAAAAGCAAAAAAAAAATATATCCTTGAACTTTATAGGGCTTCAAAATTTCTTTTCAAAACCTCTCTTCTACCAAAGATTCAAGTTTCATAAAACCGAAATCTGGAAATTTATTGGAAATTTAATTGTGACGGTCAGTGAACGTTATATAAAATCGGTTTGTTTATTAGTTGACCTGAGATAACCTTGCGTTGATAAGATTTAATTTTAGTATATGAAAAAAAAATGTTTAGAGGGCAACAAAGATTATTATTATTTTACCCTCAAACACAGATTACAGAAAATATAATTTTGCATTTTATTGAAGATGAATTACAAATTATTATTTATAACTAAACATTCCGGGGCATTATTATAGTAAATTGAACTTCGCCAATTCATAGTGGAATATTTACTATTACTAAGCGTTCGCGCGTAACGGAATAAAATTTTCACAAATAAAATACTTAATTTTCAATATTATCAGCATGTTTATAAACAGCAAAGCGCTTAATTTCATATTTTATGATTGAAATTTAAGCAATAATTTTGAATTAATCACATGTTTGATTTCCTCGTGGCAAAGTGAGATATGCATGTCAGAAGAGTTGCAAGGTCAATAACTGATCGGACTAAGTTATAACTAAAGCGTGTTTTAAAATTGTCAGAGAAAGGTTTTGCATGACAAGCACCAAGAATCATTAATTAACCGGATCAGTCGGATTAGTCGGATCTACTAACCAAAACGAGAATGAACGTTATTGTGGTTCTTGTGAAAAAACTCAGTGCTGTTTATTATAAAAGGGGATAAATGTCCAACTTATTGTAAATTAATTAGCATTAACATAACATTTTTTGCGAAACGGACACATTTCATTCTTGAGATAAAGAATTATGTATTTTCCAAATATCATATGCCTAGTACAATACGAATTTGAAATTTTATTAAACATCAAAATTAACAATAAAAAAAATCAAATAAAAAAAAACAGTCGGTGCAACAAATATTGGCACAGTGTGTTAAAACATTTACATAAAATATGTATCTGGATTTTTGGGTTCCAGTATATTAATTATTGGCTAGATCACAGAGAAATTACCGGGTAGTGAAATATGTCAAAGATGACGTAAAAGGTGTTTTTCAAATTAAATTTGGTCGCATCAAAAGACTACGGGAGACTACCAGTGGTTGGTATTCAATTTATTCAGTGTGGCAAATTCTAAAACATCGATAAGCACACAACAAACAAACGTCCCAGTCCTTTGACCAGTTTTGCTACCTTTGCGATATCTCTTGCGACTGTACACTACGTCTCGGGATTGTCCCATTATTATGATTGATTCGCCTTCTACCGTGTTGGCGGAAGGTTGTCCTAAGTAAGACTTTATAATTTTTTCTCGAAACTCTAATAAAGGCAATGTAAACCTTGATTTTATTGTAAAACCATCACGAGTTCCAAATGCTTATATCCAGGAAATGAAAAAAAAACTTCTGCAACAGAGGATGGAGCAACTTGAACAAGGAAAGTGTAAAACCATTTGGTCAGCCCTGTCGATGCGCGACATCTGAAAATTATAGTCTGCAATAATTTTTGGCTTAGTCGCACTTCTTTATTTCGTTCTTTCCACGTTTCACATATATTTATTTGTTTGATGACTACTTAGTTAAAAATTAAGTCGACACTGCAATAGTTAGCCTTGTAGAGTGTATGACCCTTACCCAAATACCCCTTTTTAAGTTCTTTGACTATACACCATGACCGTGTTCGTTTGATACCGTCCCTTGTCCCGGTATAAATAAGCATATTTAGCAAAAATCAATCTGGAGTACATAGCTCCTAAAACTGTATACCATCCTTGAGCCTTTTATTTGGGATAAACGGAATGGCAGGAATGCGAGTCTTCCTCGCCACAAAAGTTGAGCTTCATCCAACTACTGTGATGGCCTATAAATGATTTACGACATTTTGTATCTTGTATAACCGAGTGGAACTGTTGTCACTTGTTTCATCATAAAAACACATATACTTCTTACCACATTTTCGAATTGTATTCGATTAATTGTTTGACCAAAAATGTTTTGGACATACAGCTCACTTTTGGTCCAATAACTTCGTAAGGCGGGTTTTTTATTAAGTGGCATAAAAACGCATAAAGCAAGCACCTGCTTAATCTCGAAAGATGTTTTGTCTGTCCACCGGTTAAAATTAGACTTTGCTCGTACTCCCTTATTACTTTTGAATTGGTTCTGCATTGGATGGTAGATCTATTAAGATTTCTTCAGCAACCGTAAACCGCCCCTCCATTATGCAGAATATTGCCCTTATGAATTGAAGGATATGTTGGTAATCGGTGCAATATAACAATGACAAGGTACAAAACTTTAAAATATAGGATTACAAATTTAAGCTACAATACAACACAATAAAAACAAAAGCAAAATACATTTACGCCATGCAAAAATCTTCGATCGACTGACCTGACACACTCAACGAAAAATGCATCGTTTTATTTTTCTCCAAAAACATTTCGGGGAGTCCCAGAAAAATAAAAATATCGCAATAAAAAAAACTCGTACACATTATCCGATCGAACAAAGTTATAGGAACACAAAGTTGTGGCATTTTGTGTCACATATTTGTGACGGGAGTTTATTCCTAAACTAGCGAGTAACGAATATGTTAAAATATAATTGGACGCATGAAAAATTACGGGATTTTCTCATTTGTTAATGATGTATGACGAATTTTGGATTAAAGTGTATTATTTATTGCCCGGATCACAGAGAAACTACCGGGTAGTGGACATTACAACAAATGATATTGGCGCTCTTTGAAATAAAATCGGTCGCACAAAAGTAGTACGACATTTTCCCAATTCAAGGAAAATCGAGTTGCACGGATGATGTATGATGATTTTTCGGTTTCACAGCCAATTAACGCAGAGTTACTACCGTGCAGTGACATAGGGTTGTCTGAATAATTTTCGACCTCAACATGAAGATGGCAGGACTCGTCAACAAAATTGGGAGTGTGTTTGCGCATGCGTTGAAAGGTACTCACCGAAATATCAGCCATTTTGGACGCGCAGTTGTTGTTTAATAATCGTTTGAGTGAGTCAATGTTAGTGTTTTCCTGAAAATGGAAAAAAATTGAGTATCGAGCTGTCATTAAATATATATTAATTTTTGAAAGGCAATACGCCTACACAAATCAAAGACGAGTGAGTGATGATGAGCGCTCGGGACGTCCAAAAACTGCAACCAACGATAACACCGCTCAAGTTCATCAAATGATGCTAGACAACGTTTTTGTCACATATTAAATTAAGATTTAGACACGAGAACGAACTTCCTTTCCAACGAACTATTGGCGCAGCTAAGGCGTAATAAATCAGGGTTTTGGTGCCGGACAATTACTGTTGATAAAATTTGGATACAATTACACTCCAAAATCAAAAATAAAGTCAAATTACAGTAGACTGTCAAGTTGGAATCGGCTCAAAAAAGGCAAAGACTGTTCCTTCGACTAGAAAAGTGATGGCGACTGTTTTTTGAGACATTCATGGAGTTATCTCAATCGATCATTACTTGACAAGTTGAAGGTAGAAATTGTGGAAAACGGCAACATTTACAGGAAAAAAATGCTTCACCAAGACCAGTTGTCATGGACGAATTATGGTTTAGTACTGCTTGACCACCCTACTTTTGCACCAGATCTAGCCCCAAGCGATTTTTTCTGTTCCCTAAGCTAAAAATGCACTCGGAGGCAAAAATTTTCGTCGAATGAGGAGGCCATCACCTTCGTAAACAACTATTTTGCATAAAAAGATGCCGTGTAATATTTGGACGGATTGAGGAGATGGGGCATCGCTGGAAGAAGTGTATAGACTTACAAGGAGAGTATGTAGAGAAATAAAAATAAATTTGATGGAAAAATGCCTTGTAAATTTGTACGTCTGCAACTTTTCAGATAATCTTCGTATATCGCATTTGATCAGAAAAAATTATGACTGAATATATTTAAGGTATCGGTGCGTTGCTTACGCCTGTCTTTCCGATTCGTGTTTGTCGTTTAAAGTTTAACGAACAAAACGAATTTCTTCAATAGCCTCATTCTCAAAGATTATAGTATCCAATTTCAAAGTAATATGCCGGATTTGATGTAAATTGGCTATGAATTAACAGGCTTTTCATCTAAGCTATCCATGTTTCAGAATCACAGCTAAACACTTTTTGTCGCATCTATCTGTCGAATCGAATTTAACTAGTTAAATTAGAAAAAATTAGTCACTGTTGTCACTGGTCCTGTACGTTGTTTAACTTGACTATTCGTAACTCGACCAACAAACCATTGCATTATGTCACCAGCACGATGTCAAATATAGCCGATATTCAGCAAAATCTGTTTTTGATTGAATTTTCGTGTATCACGAATTTGCTAGTTAGGTTTCGCAAAGTTCCAAGATTTAGTATCGCTTTCATTCATTAACCTAATTTCATCTAAATGTATGTTTTTCGAATCGAATCCATTACACAGCCCTTATGACAGCTTGGCTATCTGTTAGATCGTAGTACCGCAACTAATACATCGATGAAATGTTCAAATTCATAACGGAACTAGAAATGCTACTCAGATTTTTCGATAATAATCACCGGTCCCATTCCCATAGTCGTGTTACTTGATGTGAAGTGACAATAGTCGTGTTACATCAAGTGACGCGCGTATCCTAGTTTAAAAACACACGATTTAATTCAAAAATTACAATTTCTATTTACTTTTGATGGATTTGTCAAAAATTATTCACTTTAAAAATTGGGTGACAGCCATTCATGCTGACAGAACGCCTTCAAGTCTAAACATGCTCGTATCATCGGGAATATCAGATGACAGCAAAAAAAATGCGTTAATCCATGCAATTTTGCATAGCCAGAGCAATCAAATGTTAAATAAGCACAGCTCACCGTCCTCACTAACAAACATGTCACACATTCTTGTCAATCGATCAATCAACTTTGCGTTACGACAGCATAAGCAAACTTAATTTTTTAGTTCACACCAAGGCAGATATTTCGGTATTTCCACAATATTACAGAGTACGTGCAGCTACTCCCTTGTCAAAATTCCTCTAAGCTACTAATGACTTCATAATTTCAAGTTTCAGTAACAAGCGATTGCAATTAAATTTCGTACTACGAAGGTCACTTCATGGGCATCCACAATTGTTGACGTTGTTGATTGTTCAATTGTTGAACCGCAATAATCGGTTTTATTGGACTACATTTTAATTGTTGATGTCGCTAACGACAAACTAATTGACAGCGTGACGTCAAGTGAAACGCGTGGGGATTTTTAGACTAACATCGGTAGTTTATCAATTTAAACGTACGATATAAATCAAATTAAATGCGCAAGAGCCGCAAGCATTGCATGAATTTCATGATGTAACACGATGCCAAACATGAATATTACACATCAAACCTAAACAACAGGTTATCCTACCCCATCACAAGGCCGGACGAATATCCATTACCGTACATTAACGCCTGAAGGCATATCTTACACAGAAAAGCAATTTTTTCAAAACAGATGTTTTTGGTACAGTTGTGGTAAAATTATTATTTAAAAAACGGACCATACTGGACTACTGTGACAGATTTATTATATATCGACCTTTGGCTTTACACCACGATAATGGAAAATGGGACGTTTGAACCCTGCCTGATACATCGAAACTTGCAAAGGCTTTGGAGAAATTCTGATGGTACTCGAAACTCATAATCTTGGCTCGTTTATACTCACTACTAATTCTGTGGTTATGTTTGTTTGTTTTTTGCGAATGTAATCATCGAAAATTATGAATCAGTACAAATCGGTTCAGTTTTTTGATATCTCACCAACTACATATTTGAGTAGCGAGTTAACACGTTCGCGTAAATGACTGTTATAGTAGTCATACAATTTTTTCGTTTTTTAACACGTTCTCGCAAACATCTTTCATTTTTTAAGGAATAACTCGACAAATTTTTCAATTCTCACGATACATTGCTTTCTGCGACGAAATATCATTGCAATTATAAAAATTATCAAATGTGTGCGTCAATGTGTTAAGAAAAAAAATTTTAAGTACACATATTTTAATTTTTTTTCAATGCGCGGAAATGATATCTAGAAATGTCATATCCAACAAAATTAAATGGCACACATTCGCACTAACCCAAACACACATACCACTACTTGAGGTTATTTCGTCAACTTATCAAATTTTGAACAAAATCGACCCCTAGATGGGGTTCAGCAATAGTATATCTTATCACCACTGCTCTTTCTGGTGAACCTTTCCAGTACAAACTAAAGTTGAGGCACGTAATGGTAATGGCGCCCATATAAAGAGAGAATGGCTTATACTATGCTGATGGTATCGACCTTGTCACACAGATTTTCTATCTTTGAAGAAAAACTTGCTGTAAACGCTAAAAATGTTGAGTTAGACTATTGAAAATGGAAACAATTTATGCTAATTAGGTAGCATTTTCCCGACAAACGAAGGCCCGCAAACTCTACATCTTCAACACAGATAATGAAGATCTTCATACCGAACTGGATTGTCAATGAAAATTTGCCATACTCACACAACCGATGCCCACCAAAAAACGCCGAGGAATATGACAAAAAGTGTGCCACACCTGATGATGAAAGAACGACGATTTTGTGGAGATGGCAAGTTTAAACGAAAGTCTCTTATCCTGATGAAGGTCAGGGCCATGCCATGGATTTATCATTAGAATTAGCAACCTCACATATTTTTTTTCACGATTCTGAAAAATACCCTAAGCCCTTACATGCTATAAAGAATAAAATGGTCTCACAGTTTCCAATTCTTCTACGGTCTTTATTGAACTTGGAGAAAGAACCGACGATCCATCGTTATCTAGCTCTAGTAACCATCTCTTAGGTGCCTTTTACGTTTTATACTATCTTATTTTTGGTTGTAGACTTAAACTATCTCTACTGCCCTGAATCCTTTCTCGTAAAAGATTTTATTTCGTTCCATTTTCGTCTCTGGCAATTGATGATTACTCTTTTCTTTATTTATGGTATCACAACCGAACACTACGCCGTGAAATAGGATTGCTTTCAAACAAATGGTAAGTAAGGAGCATTCATCTCGATTCTTGAAGATCCGTTAAAAGTTGGGTTTTTTATGTTTTTAATGATGTAGCAAAAGTATTCTGCTGTTCTACGAATTGCAACGACCGACCAAAACTCTCTAGATAGTTAAAGTTTTACGAAATTTATAAAATAAAACTTTAACGATCTAAACAGATTAAAAAGTCCTATATATGGAGTTTGTGTAACAACTAACTAACACTTCTGTTCTACGAGTTTATGTTTAGATGTATAACAAATTTATAAATTATATTATAATCCACAATCAAAACTAAAAATTGATTATTATAGTTAGATGAAACCCAAACGTATATTTTTCTATTAAAATAGAAAACACCATAAGTATCCCATAAATCAACCATTTCCACTATGAGTACCATTCGGTCGTACAAAAAAAACAATTTTCAATATAAATATGAAAAATTGTATCGATTTTAAATTTATTATTTCCGACATTATAACTAATGAAAGCACATTTACAATAACAATAACGAAGCTAGTAGAGGAACATGGTGTACGAGTAGCTGAGTGTTTTAATTTTCAAATATCAATCCACGCACATGCTCGAGTATTTTGTATGTTGTAGTCCGGTGTGTAATTATTTACGTTACTGGAGGGCATTAAGCAGGCAGCATTTACCAGAACAATGCGGTGTTGAAAACCACGCAATATATCAGCTCTGTACAAATATGGACATATAATCGCAGCTAAGTGTTCCCACGCTGAAAATGTTTATTCGGTTCAAAAGCGAGCCGAAAACTCAAAATTCAATGTAAATATTATTAATTAAATGTTGGTCAATAACACGACACACCACAACTTGTTAATACAATATAAGCATCTCGAGAACAAAGAGTTAACTTGTTTGGATGTTAAAGATAATCAAGTAAATAAACAGTCGAGGGTTTTTCAGGCCACGGGAATTAAACAATGGAATCGTACACTTTATTCCAAAAAAAAAACCCATAACAACCAACACCTTAAAACTAAACCTTAACACGAGCATACATTCACAAATGTAATATAAAAAAAATGTCTGGGGGATGAATTGACTTCAACTTCACTTATTGTGTGATCTGAATTTTTAACAAACTAACAACTATATAAATCCTCATTCTTACCATTATAACAAAATATCGCATCATTTTATATTTTCTACATATACTTAGACCGAGAGACAAGAGAGAATATATTGAACGAAAAGGTACGCGGTTAATTCATCCAATTTAAACGACTGCGGAATATATCAGCTTTAGATAATATAAAATTCAAAATTTAATTATAAATTGTATCGAGAATTTTAATCAGGGGCGTTAAACCCGCGTGCAATTCAACATTACAAAGCGGTGATATTTTGCATTTTATCTTTACATAGGCGCCCTCTCGAATTCAACAACTGCACAAAAAATAATATTGTACCATGATGTTAAAATGCAGCCAGCAGATGATAAAGAAAGTTTACAAAATCTGTTTCTCCGTTGCGTTAGTAAATTTCATTTTTAAAAGTTGATTGATGAGATATTAGCAAAAAATAAATATTTGAATAAAACACAAAATGAGCAATAAACGTATTCTTGAGTGTAATGACCTCACTTAGAAATTTGTGTTCGACATTCTAACGAACGCCAACGGAAGATAACGAAATTTATGCTAAACAATCCTTAAAAAATTACACTGTAAATTTTATTAATTTTCCAACTAAATTGAAATTTAAAATTAAAATTCAAGCAATATTCTAGCCAATCCTGGTGGTGTCCACGAAGCTTGAACTACGGGTTTTACTACGTTTATTAGATGTAAGAGATTTCACAATTTTGAAGAATACTTCAAGTTTCATAATGGCCTAGCTAATACATTCACGGATTCAGCCCAGTGTTTACAAATAGATAAAACAAAGCACTACTCTCGAGATGTCTCCGTCGTCTTTTACCGTCGATAAAAAACCAGCAAAATTTGACATTTTTAAATTATCGAAACCTGGATGGTCATTTTGTGGTGCTTTACCACCAATTTATAACACTAGTGGAGAGTCATTTTGGTGATAAAGTTCAACACAAAGTAGTCTGCAAACACAACCTAATGAACCAAATGAATTTTGAGGGGAAATAATGAACTAAAACTGATAATTTGACATTTCGGTTTTAGTTATATGAATATTTTATATGAAATGATTTTCATGCGTGTGATAAAAATAAATAAATATAAATAACAACAATTCACAACAATAAAAATATTTATGTCGATCACTACTAATGTTTTATTATTTTAATTCTTTAATTTATAATTAATATTTACACTTTATAAAAAACTGACGTCAGTTTGATGACGAAAATAATAAGTTATATAACGACGATAAACATTTTTGACACAAACGTTAAAACAATATTTTTATATTTGGTGAAAACGATATGGAAGATATTGTGCTCTTTTTCATTCGCATCTAAATACGACGTGACATAATTCATCCATACTCATTCAATTCATTCATGGACGAAGCTACGACAATTTCTTTATATCATACTTTTTATCACCAATGGTGATAAAACAAGACAAAATGATCACTGGGTGGTTAAATCACGATTTTATATCACTATTGGACACTTTTTTTTAGTGATATAATTCAAAACAAAGGAGTCTACAAAAATAACCCTGCAAATGAATTTTGAGGGGATATAATGAACCGCAAGTTGGTGACGTTTCGTCTTGTGAATGTTTTTGATTTCGTTTAGCCATATGTAATCTTACGAAGTGGTTTTTACGGGCAGATATAAATATAAAAAAAATAATTTTGTAACTTCAATTCAAATAAAATAATTTCAGAGTTAGGTTTTGTGGGTCCATTATATTTTTAATTATGAAAATGAACAAATTTAATGACCTACGAACAATTTTGACAATAAACCAAAGATTTTTTCTAGTGGAATTGGAATATATTGAGAAATATAAATGTCCGGGGTAGTGACATCTAGCGCATTAAAAATAAGCTCATTCCGTGGTTCCACGCTTTGATTCTTTGGTCGTGATTCTTTCCTCGTTCCCTTCCTCTTCACCCACAAACTAATTTTTTGGCGGGGAAATTCTTGATTCTTTTTCCAGCAAAAATTTTTTTTGATTCAACTGATTCTCGCACAACAACAAAAATAAATGTTTCAAGGACACCTTGTTTATTTGTCGTTTTTGGGTTAATTTTAGTTTAATTTGCACTTCGAGTGCAAAAAATATATTTTTTCAACCAAGAAAGCAGTTTTTGCAGCAAATAATAAACATTTTTTACAATACGAATAAATCAAAAAACATAATTTTACGCACATACATACATAAAAAAAGAAACGCGCAAAGAAATCAAATGTGGACGGCGATTGATTTTTTGAAATCATTGAATCACGACCAAAGAATCAAAGTGTGGCGAGGCTCATTGAATCTTTCTTTCCATGAAATTTTAGCACGACATACTTTATGAAAATAAAAATTAACATACAAAAATAGACCCAACCAGTTTAATTTTTTTGCAATCAGATCCACTTATAGTTCTCTATTGAGGTCTTTTTCATTCGACTTAATATATGACGTGACATAATTCAACCAAATTCATCCCAAAATTCGTCCGAAGTAACCTAGGTCTACACTATGCAAATGCACTAATATTTTCAGAGTGAAGGCATACACTTTTGTTATAATATATTTAACTCTGTATTCTGTGTATATCGAAGTTCGTGATTTTCGTAATTTGTACTAATTTTCTTTAATATATATAATTTTTTCAATCTGTTGTGTACGTCTGTCCATTATTTTTTCCACGAATCGACACACGAATTTAACACAGATTGATGCCTTCACTCTTTAAATCAAATTTTTAATAATGAAACATAACCTCAAAGGGATGACATTTGGTAATAATTTCATGATAATTTATCGTGAAATAGCCTCCTGATAATTTGTTCATAGTATCAAAATTTATATAAAATACTCACACATACATTGATACTCTGATACAAAATATCAGTAAATTTGCATTAAACTACGACATTTTCTTTATATCATGAAATGTGATATAACCAACATAAAAATTACCCCCTAGGCTGGAATGTTCTAACATCACACCTTTTCGTTAATTTATCGAAGTTTATTTCTCGTTTCTGCAGAATAAAAATTATCTCTGTTTCAATTTTTATATCATTTACAAGCCTGCTAGATTGCAACATTGTGATTTATTCTTCTGCGTTTCTATCACCAAATAATTTATTTTCGATTCAAGAACGAAAATAAATTAAATAGATATTGTTCAAATATATTCTAGTAGATTGTGATAGCAATAGAGAAGAAATAATTGATAAACGAAACAGAAGTCAAACTAATTCTAGCAAAATAAAACGTCGACTTCGATAAAATATCGCAAAACGGTGATACCAAGCACACAATTTCTCGATAAAAAAAATCAACTATAAAATTTGAATTTGGTTCCTACCCTGGTAAATTTGTATGGTAAACGGTAAAACTGTTGTTTAAAAATATTAGATAATCGTAAAAATTAGGATCCATTTTCCATGGATAGGAATCATTCTGATCAATTGAATAAACCGAATCGCTTACGTCTTTTTAGGCTCAGAAAACTCTAAAGGAAACATGGAAAGTTGAAGAGCTTATCTCTAATATTGCAACCAACTATTATATTCGTATACATATTGTAACTATAACATCTCGCAAACTCATCACTAACTCATCAACATATGTACATATACGCGCAAGACGGACACAATGCGACGAACATTCCAAAACGACTTCAAATTGTGAAAGTGTACAATCAATCGAAGGTAGTCCAATTGACGGCTTATATGATATTTGTGCCCAACATGAAACTATATATGAATTATCGACTAAACTCGGAACAATTACAGTGGGTGATAAGACAACTGTATCGAAATCTCGTCTCCGATTTCGAGTGCCAGTGGGGCAAGAGGTTAACACAACGCTATATTATTTAACAATTGTTGAACTAAATCGCGACGCATTAAAATCATTGCACCATACATCATGGGGGCCTACGCGGTTTGAGCACCATCAAAAATTATTCGGAACCCGACAGGAAACCAACGAGTCACTGTAAAATATGTGTAAGAAATATTCAAAATAAGTTACAAAAGCGATTGATTTTTAACTTAATTCTATTTGCAGTGAAAAATATTAAAAATACCATTTCGAATACAATCGGAAATATTCTGATACTACCGGAAATATTCTGCGAATTATTGATAAGCGTTCGGATTATTTAATATTTTGTGGAAATTTTGAAGGATTAGCGTTGCTGTAAGTGATTTTGCACCTTGCGGTCTCCACTTATGCTTTAATCGTAAAATTTTGTTTCTTAGAAATGTCAGTAACCGAATCAGCATTCGAATCGTTGCGTAGAATGTGACTACAGATGTGCCACTAGTAACGCAACTAAATTGCTGAAAAAATGTCCAAATGATTTACGGAAAGGTGTTACAGGCTGGCTACTGCCAACCTGCAGATTTCACTTAAACACATGCAGAGGCCTCCACGGTGATATTTTGCCGGCTAAGTTCTCAGCGAGAATTGCTAGGGTCGTGGGGTTTGAGGCTTACATGGTTCCTGGCTTACACCGTGATTAAATACAGAAAGTTGGGGGAACGCAAATAATAATAAAACCGATGGTCCGCCGAAACTCGTCGGCCGGAACCTGAGGAACGAACCGAATAATCAAAATAAATTATAAAAATAATAATAATAACGGTAGAGGTGCCTTGGTGCGCGCATCCACCCGATTCAAACGGGGCCAAGCCCTGGTTACGGAATTGGATGCGGGCACCAAGGGACCGCAAACACTAAACCGACACAGAGGGAGTCTCCGCTCCCATCACACCACACCGAAAAAAATTAAATATTCATTTTATTTAAAAAAAAACCACCGAAAAAAAAACAACTTCCCCCTCCACCCGCACCACGATAAGGAGAGAATGAGAGAGAGAGAGAGGAAAAACAATGCGCATCGAGCGTGCACCCGCTGTGCGGCGCTCGATCACAAAATATTTGAAAATTTAAAAATATATAAAAAAATAAAATCAAAAAAATTAAAAATATAAATAAAAAAAAAAATGGTACCTTACTATATGTATATATATATAATATTAATGTTGCGGCCTTGTGCGGCCGTCATGCCACAGGGTCGCCGCCCCGGACCGTTGCGGCTTTGGTGCCGTTACTATTGAACTACCGTAACTGATGCGGCCGACCACCGATAAAAATATAATAAATCCAACAATAGCCGGTTGGCTACCGTTACTAAAAAAAATAAAAGAGTGGCCTCAACTGGCCACCCGTATCGATGCGACCTTGTGCGGTCGTGCGTGGCGGGGCCTTTCCCCGATACCAAAAATAAACACAAATGGCCGGCTGGCCACCCGTCGATAAATGTGTTGGCCTTAACTGGCCGCCAAAATAGGTTGGGCGTTGCCTCGCCCGGTTCGACGCTCTTCGTCGCCTTATTATCGCCGCCGCTGTACCGCCCGGCACAGGTGCTACGCCTTTACAAATAAAATGCGCCGCCCGTTGATTACTCGCAACACACGTTGTTTTTGCTGTACCCGTTAATAATTTTTTTTTTTTTTACTGCTACCCGGTTCCGTATGATTGCAAGCGTCCTGAATGCACTTCTACAGCTACTGCCCACCAATAATAAAGTAGGGATCGAATTTTCCTACTACGTAGCACTACGCAGTGTCGTTTTATTTTTCCACTTCAAACCCAATATTTCAAAAAAAAACTATTCACAAAATAAATTTTTGTAATGGCAGCGTTATAATCAATCCGCCCTTTCTCATAGGCAACAGCGCGAGAAAAAAAACTGCGCTTTACACACACGGTCTATTAATTTTTTTTTTCCCGGAATTCAAACAAAACGAAATCACTATTTTAAATGTTTTATATTTCTGTTTTATTTTTATAATGGATATAATTTTGTTTTTTTTGTATTTTAACTATATACAAAACTGCGCGTGTACAATAAACATGTTGTCACATCGCCTTTCAAAACTCAAAACATTTTTTTTTTATTTTTATATAACCCAAAAAATTTCTAACCAAAAAAATGACACTTCTTATCAAAAATCACCAACTCCATGAATTTACTCAAAAAAATTCGAGCGCCGCACATACGACGCGCAAAACATTCCAGAAGAATTGTCTTTCTTCTCTGTTTCTCGTTTATATCAATTCGCATTGATATAAAAGAGAGGCATATAAGAAAAACATTCTTATGGAATGTTTTGCTTTACGCACACACTCGATTCGCATTGTTTCCTCTCCTCTCCAACATCTTTCTCACCCTCGCGCCACCTTACAAAAGGTACGTACAACACAACATCCACAAAAGTGGGGACAACAACCAACACTGAGAAAACACAGCAAGTGGAGGCACAAACCAAATGGAATAAAATACAACACAGCGCTGGTCACGATTATGTAATCGTACCAAACGCTGTACCGTATTTTACTCCACCCGATCGATGCGATTACACTTGTTATGATTACACAATCGTAACAAACGTGGGAACGTCCCACACCCTGAGATGTCTCATAAGCCGGGCCTAGAACAAACAATGGGAACGAGATAACAAACGATTTAAACAAACGAGGTAGGCGATATGATTAGGCACGAATGTCTTTAATGTGGTAAGTACCTAAATTTTTGCCACTCAAATCTTCGATGGTGTATGCTACCTGACCTACTTTACCGGAAATTACCGCGGGTTTGAATTTGCTTGCCAATTTGGCGGAAAATTTATTCAACGCATCGCTCAAAGCAAACGATCGTATAAACACGGGTTGTCCAACTCGAAAAGAACGCTTATTACTGCGTAAGTTATAATGTTGAGCCCCCTTTTCGTGTGCTACGCGTAAGTAGTGTGTTATACGGTCTTTTAGAAGATTGACTCGATCTGGCTTAGCCCATGCCTGGACTTCGCTGGGATCATGTTCATCGAGTAATCGTCGCAGTGAGTAATCCGAACCATGCATCGACATATGTTGACCGAACACGACATAATGAGGGGAATAATGTATCGTATCATGTACAGCATTTCGTAACGCGGCTGCAATTTCTTGCAAATTCTTGTCCCACAAATTATGGTCGTGATCGCTCAAATATGATCGAATGCTGGCAATCAACGTTCTATTAACACGCTCGGACGCGTTGCTTTGCGGAGAATACACCGGCGTGCGAATATGGGTTACGCCGTATTTAGCTAGCAAATCCTTAAATAAATTGGAGGTAAATTGCTTCCCGTTGTCAGAGGTGATTACTTCGGGAACCGAGAACAAAAGAAATATATCATTTTCCAAAAATCGACATAGCAAAGATGCAGACGCTTCCCGTAGAGGTTTTACAACGACAAATTTCGAGTAATGATCCAAGATGATAACGATGCAGGTATTACCGAGTTTCGAACGTGGATACGGACCCAAAAAATCAACATACAATTTTTGGAACGGGCGAGTTGACGTGACCTGAGCTCCCATGGCTGGTTGTGTAGAGAAATTAACAGCTTTGTTCATTTTACAATTAGTGCAGCTAGCAACGTATTGTTTAACTTGTTTTGCCATTTGAGGCCAGAAAAATTGACGCTGAAGGCGCTCGAGGGTTTTGCTGCCGCCTAAATGTGCTGAAGTGGGAGGTACGTGAGCCTGTTCGATTAGTGATTGGGTCAAGCTATTCGGAATAACTAATTTCCAGTTCGAAAGGTCGGTATCCATGTATTTAAAACCAAACGAAGGGGATATTAATAGTTTATCATCTTGAATCTTGTAGTTGTGCGAACAATCTTTTAAGCTACGAATTTTCGCGATCTGATCGACGTAATCTGGATCTTGGAACGCAACCGAATTTTGATCAACGTGTAGAATGGGGACTGAAGAAGGTATTAACGCATTCACAGAAGGGTCGATATTTTTACTCGACAAGACTGGATCTTCAAATTGGGCACCAGGATCAGGCGTGCTCTTACTTTCAGAATCATCCTCACAAAGAGCGGATTCATCCGGAAAAGCTCGAGACAACGCATCAGGTACAACGTTAACTGAACCTTTTCGGTAACCAATCTGAAAATCCAGCGCTTGGAGTTTAAGACTCCATCTCGCCAAACGTCCGGAGAGATCTTTTTGACTCATTAGCCAGCGCAAACTGGAATGATCAGTGTAAATGACGAACGGGTAGCCCTCCACGTAAGGACGGAATTTTCGCACGCTGAGGACGGCAGCGTAGCATTCCAGCTCGGTCACCGAGTAGTTTCGCTGCGCCGCATTGAGCTTATGGGAATAAAACTCAATGGGCCGCTCCACCCCCTCGGTGTCCACCTGAAATAAGACACTACCGACCCCAACGGCACTGGCATCACACTGAATAAAAAAGGGTTTTGTATAATCAGGATGCGTCAAAACTGGGGCAGTTGACAAGGCGGTTTTGAGAGCGTTAAAGGAAGAATCAGCAGCTGCAGACCAACATACTTTAGTGTTTTTACCAGTAAGATCGGTGAGAGAAGAAGCTAAAGAGGCGAAATTCGGAATGAAGCGACGGTACCATCCGCACATTCCCAGAAAACGTCTAATCTGTTTCGTCGTTTTCGGAATAGGGTACTCCAGAATAGCTTTACATTTATCTGGGTTTGTACGGAGGCAACCATCACCCACAATATAACCTAAATAGTCTACTTCTTTCAACACAAACTTACTTTTGGTCAAATTAATTGTTAAACCAGCATCCGACAGATATCCAGCAACCTGTTGAAGCAAATCGAAATGTTCGGCCAGAGTGGAGGATGTGACCAGAAGGTCATCGAAGTACACAAAGACCTTATCGTGTAGCTGGTACGGGATCACGCGGTGCATTAAGCGACAAAGCGTCTGTGGGGCGTTGCATAAGCCAAACGGCATCACCTTGAACTGATACAAGGGCCGTCCAGGAACCGTAAACGCTGTTTTATCGCGGGATGCTGGGTCGAGTGGGATCTGCCAAAAGGCATCCTTCAAATCAATCGCCGAAATGAATCGGGTGTGTCCCAAACGACCCAACAATCCGTTGATTATGGGCAGCGGATACGCATCCTTGACGGTTGCCTTGTTCAGTTCTCTAGCATCCAAGCACAGACGAACTTTGCCATTGGCCTTACGCACCAACGTGACCGGTGAACACCAGGAACTTTGTGACTCCTCGATGACCCCCAAAGACAACATCCTATCCAACTCGGCATACATGAGTTTCTGGATAGCTGGGGATACGGAATAAAAACGTTGTTTGACTGGCTTTGCGGAACCGACATCGATCATATGAGTGATGAGGGATGTGCGGCCCAAACCTAAAATATCGCTGCTCGGGAAACATTCGCGGATTAGATCCAATTTACGACGATCATCAGATGTTAAAATATGAAATTTGGGTGTGTTGGTAGTTTCACCTAATTCATCCGAACGATTTAGCGCGGAGATTTTTGGGGAAATTCCAAAACGATTCCAAAAATCAATACCCAAATAAAGCGGTTGTTCTAAGGAAGGAACAACATAAAAATTCATGGTTTGAGTAATTCCATTAAACTCGACGTTAGCTCGTATGTAACCAAATACTCGTTGGACTTGACCACTCGCGGTAGTTATCGTGGATGGAAAATTATGAAACTCTACGAATGGATTCGACAAGATTTTCTCCGCTCCATTCCCGAGAACACTGACACTCGCCCCGCTGTCGAGAAGACCCTTAAAAGGGATCTTATTTATAAAGACCTGGGCGTAAGGCCGAGTGTCACTACCCTCGGAGAACAAAACGGAGGAAATCACGTCGTTTCTCATTGTAGCGCGGTGGTTCCAATATTTCTTGGAACGTTTTAAACGATCTAACTTGGCTAACGACGGAGAATTATAAAAAAACTTTATAGCGACAGGAAGGGAAGGGGAATTTGGTGGGGAAGAAGGATCGGGAAGGGAATCATGATTGGCAGACGAGTTTACCTTCTGGTCGGGTTCGATTGGGAGCGGAGTTCCGCGTCCGTATTGCTCGCTGCGTCCTCCTGAATCGGTTTGAGTGGCTCTATCCTCTGTACTATCCGCAGTCTGGGTTGAGGTTGATTCGTTCTCTGTACTCTCAGTCTGAGTGGAGGTGGATTTGATCTCGGTACACTCCGTCTGAGTGGCCGTTGTGGTGACGACATTTTTACCGTAATTTGATTGTGGTTTACCAACTGATCTCGAGCTGCCTGCTGAGATTTGTCCGCCAGGACGTCTCGCCGCTGCCGATGGAAACCTGCTCCCCTTGTGAATTGCGGATACTGAGTTATCGGGTAGAACATCAGTCAAGAGATAATTCTCATAAGAGTCATATGCTCCAACATCATCATACGGACTGCCTGATGAGTCATTGATCACGCGTCGTGGATGGATTGCAGGGTCCGCCGTAGCTTTGATCCGTCTGAAAGACTCCTCCCAAGCAGAGCAACTTTTGATCAGCTCATTTATGGTGCTAAACCGACGATCGGTGAGATGAAACTGTAATTCTGGCTTCATGTTCGTCATTAATACTTCGATGAGCTCCTCGTCCGAGTACGGGGTACAACATTGTAACGATAAACTCCACACTTGGTCGTAGAAATTCGTAAAACTTTCGTCAGGTTGTTGCTTACGTGTCTCGACCGTTCGCCGGATTTCGTAATTGGTGCGACGGTCTTTAAAACGCTCGATGATACCGCTTCGTAGATCTGTCCAGGTAGCGTTCGGATTATGTTTGCGGAATGTCCAATACCACTGCAAAGCGATATCTTCCAGGATGGTATGTAGCTCGAATAACAAGGTTTGGTCGGACAATCCGCGAGACGAAGCGATGGTGTCTACCTGAAACAGGAACATGTCGATCGTGATGCCCGCCGGGTCTCCTGTGTAATTTAGTCCGCTTTCCGATAGTAAGGGTCCATCGATAAAGTCTTGCTCCCAATCGTCTTTCTCTAGTAATGTTATGTCCATGTTGGATGATGAAAGGATCTGGGGTTAAACTCGCTCGATTTAATTTGGCGAAGAAAATTAAACTCAGAATGCAATCTTTATTAAATTTATCACTAGTATACAACAAAAATTAATTCAATTAGTTTTAAATGAAACTGAAGGTTCCAAATAAAATAGTTCGGAATAATTCCACAAACACAATAACAAAAAAAAAATATAGAAAGAAAAAAAATAAATATAAATATTAAATATAAATGAAATAAAGCACGAAATTTGGTACTAGGGATGAAGCCGCGATCCACTAGAAACCTGAGGCCCGTAATCCCCAAATTTAACGACGGGATATTTGACGAGAAACCCTCGAAAGCGGTACCTTATTGTAACCTTTCTTTGGAGGGGCTCGTAAAAAAACATTTTTAAATATCCAAAATAAAGAAAATAATAATAATACGAAAATCAAACTACCAACACACCCAATAGTACGCCGGTAGTGAAATAATACAACCAAATAATAAGATAACAATATAATTAGAAAAATAAAAGAAAGGAAGGAATGGATACCTTGTAGTGGTTTGCGGGGTCCGTATTCCCACGATTGTTTTATCTACGGATAGGACGAGATACCCTCCAAAGTGGCGCTTTTCAATGAGAACCTAATTTGGAGGGGCTCGTTAAAATTCAATTACATCAACAAAAAAATAAAAATATCAAAACACAAAACTACCAACACACCCAGTGGTATGCAGGCAGATAATAATTTCCAAAAGAAAAACGATACAAAAAGGAAAAATGAATTACTAATTAAACCGTGGGTTCCAATACAACCCATAGATCGACAAAATCAAAATCAAAAAAAAAAATATCGAAATATCAAAAATAAAATCAAATAAAATCAAAAACATCATAATATATCAAAAAATCAAATAAACATATCAAATATAAGCTTAAATTTAACTCAAATCAACAATACGGAGATGGTATGATGAGGGAGAGGGAGATCCCACTCCGTGTCGGCTAAATAATAAAAAAAATAAAAACAATAATAATAATATAATAATAAATTGTTCCGTTCCTCAAATTTCGGTCGAGAAATTTCGGGGAAGGGAAGAAATGAAGCTATGCTAAACTCCAGACAAATGACATCCGAGCTCCACCACAATCGAACACCACATAGTGGAAATGGGAAAGAGCTCGGAAATCGGATGTCTGAAGAATAGGGGTATGACACCCCCATCTACGCGCAATCAAACAGCCCGTGCTGGTTGCGATCGCAGATGGGGAATGTCCACCGGGAGACTGGCTTTGGTGTGCGCGTCCAGGCGAAGTCAAACAGAGCAGAACACTGGTTTCGGCGCTGGACACGCACGCCAAAGGGAGTGAGGCTACAATTCATAAAAAAAATCAAAAAAATCAAAATTCGCGATAAAGCTTGGGCGCCACTGTTACAGGCTGGCTACTGCCAACCTGCAGATTTCACTTAAACACATGCAGAGGCCTCCACGGTGATATTTTGCCGGCTAAGTTCTCAGCGAGAATTGCTAGGGTCGTGGGGTTTGAGGCTTACATGGTTCCTGGCTTACACCGTGATTAAATACAGAAAGTTGGGGGAACGCAAATAATAATAAAACCGATGGTCCGCCGAAACTCGTCGGCCGGAACCTGAGGAACGAACCGAATAATCAAAATAAATTATAAAAATAATAATAATAACGGTAGAGGTGCCTTGGTGCGCGCATCCACCCGATTCAAACGGGGCCAAGCCCTGGTTACGGAATTGGATGCGGGCACCAAGGGACCGCAAACACTAAACCGACACAGAGGGAGTCTCCGCTCCCATCACACCACACCGAAAAAAATTAAATATTCATTTTATTTAAAAAAAAACCACCGAAAAAAAAACAACTTCCCCCTCCACCCGCACCACGATAAGGAGAGAATGAGAGAGAGAGAGAGGAAAAACAATGCGCATCGAGCGTGCACCCGCTGTGCGGCGCTCGATCACAAAATATTTGAAAATTTAAAAATATATAAAAAAATAAAATCAAAAAAATTAAAAATATAAATAAAAAAAAAAATGGTACCTTACTATATGTATATATATATAATATTAATGTTGCGGCCTTGTGCGGCCGTCATGCCACAGGGTCGCCGCCCCGGACCGTTGCGGCTTTGGTGCCGTTACTATTGAACTACCGTAACTGATGCGGCCGACCACCGATAAAAATATAATAAATCCAACAATAGCCGGTTGGCTACCGTTACTAAAAAAAATAAAAGAGTGGCCTCAACTGGCCACCCGTATCGATGCGACCTTGTGCGGTCGTGCGTGGCGGGGCCTTTCCCCGATACCAAAAATAAACACAAATGGCCGGCTGGCCACCCGTCGATAAATGTGTTGGCCTTAACTGGCCGCCAAAATAGGTTGGGCGTTGCCTCGCCCGGTTCGACGCTCTTCGTCGCCTTATTATCGCCGCCGCTGTACCGCCCGGCACAGGTGCTACGCCTTTACAAATAAAATGCGCCGCCCGTTGATTACTCGCAACACACGTTGTTTTTGCTGTACCCGTTAATAATTTTTTTTTTTTTTACTGCTACCCGGTTCCGTATGATTGCAAGCGTCCTGAATGCACTTCTACAGCTACTGCCCACCAATAATAAAGTAGGGATCGAATTTTCCTACTACGTAGCACTACGCAGTGTCGTTTTATTTTTCCACTTCAAACCCAATATTTCAAAAAAAAACTATTCACAAAATAAATTTTTGTAATGGCAGCGTTATAATCAATCCGCCCTTTCTCATAGGCAACAGCGCGAGAAAAAAAAACTGCGCTTTACACACACGGTCTATTAATTTTTTTTTTCCCGGAATTCAAACAAAACGAAATCACTATTTTAAATGTTTTATATTTCTGTTTTATTTTTATAATGGATATAATTTTGTTTTTTTTGTATTTTAACTATATACAAAACTGCGCGTGTACAATAAACATGTTGTCACATCGCCTTTCAAAACTCAAAACATTTTTTTTTTATTTTTATATAACCCAAAAAATTTCTAACCAAAAAAATGACACTTCTTATCAAAAATCACCAACTCCATGAATTTACTCAAAAAAATTCGAGCGCCGCACATACGACGCGCAAAACATTCCAGAAGAATTGTCTTTCTTCTCTGTTTCTCGTTTATATCAATTCGCATTGATATAAAAGAGAGGCATATAAGAAAAACATTCTTATGGAATGTTTTGCTTTACGCACACACTCGATTCGCATTGTTTCCTCTCCTCTCCAACATCTTTCTCACCCTCGCGCCACCTTACAAAAGGTACGTACAACACAACATCCACAAAAGTGGGGACAACAACCAACACTGAGAAAACACAGCAAGTGGAGGCACAAACCAAATGGAATAAAATACAACACAGCGCTGGTCACGATTATGTAATCGTACCAAACGCTGTACCGTATTTTACTCCACCCGATCGATGCGATTACACTTGTTATGATTACACAATCGTAACAAAGGTATGAAATTAGTGATGGACGATGAGCCTGGTTTGCGGTGGTTCTGTAGTAAATGTGAAAATGGATTGAATAACATCCTATCCAAAATCGACAAATCATTAAAAAAAATAGAAAAATCAGAGGAGACAATATTCGATAATGTTCTCAAAAGAATGAATCAATTAGAAGGGACATTAACAACAGTGGTTCATGTCTTTTCTCAATCTGCTGTTCAACCAGAAGAAAGTCGGGTCGCAAGATCCGAGCCAGATCCGAAGCCTCCAGCCAGACCGAAATACCAAGTCTAGTGAACAATAAGGACACGATGTCATTACTAACATCACCATCAGCCATCCAAAACCGACAAATTATAGGTCATTTAAAGCCATCAGGAAATAATAATCTACGTAGAGCATCACAATCAACTATATCTTCCCCTAATATTAAAACAACTGCCAATGACTGCCAATGAATTAATGGATGAGTTCTCGATTGAAGCGGCACAACCCAGAAAGTGGCTCTTCGCTTTGGAATGAACTATGATTACGTATCATATAAAATCAATATTCCAGGTGAAGTTTCTCAAAGCACCATCAACTCTACTATGTGGCCAGCAGGACTATTTGTCAAAGAATTTGATTGGGGTCAAAGAAAAGCGTTTTTTCGGTCACCTCATACGCGCCACCAAATCCAGTAGGTAATTTTATTGCTGGGAAAAATAGTGCCACAAATTCAGAATGTAATCATGGCCCCTCAACCTTGTCACATCCACAAAAAACTATTAAACAGACATTTTACTTTCAAAATGTAAACAAAATGTCTTCAAAGGCAGCTCAATTTCATAATTTTGTCTTAAAAACACACTTTCCGGTCTGTATCATCTGTGAAACATCATTCAACGATAAAATTTTGAGTTCGGAATTCTTCCCTAGTCAATATGTGGTTTATATAGATGATCGCTCACCACAAACAAGCACAAAAAACCGGTGGCGGAGTACTCATAGCTATCGATACATCACTACCTAATGAATTGGTAGATTTAAGGTTCCATCGATCGAGCAATTATGTGTTAAAATTGTCATCAATAATAAGACAGTACAAATTTACGTGGCGTATATTCCACCTGACCCGCCTACATCATCGTATACCAAGAACACAATTATGGATCTTTCAGACATAACTTTAATGACTGGGGATTTCAATCTCTCAAATGTCAGTTGGACTTATGATGAAACCAATGAGATTATACCTATGTAAACGTTGTCCACACTATATTTGACTCAAATTTGAGCCAAATCTGTGAATTAAAAAATGGACAAGACCGAACCTTGGACCTTATTTTTACTAATGAACCTGTTTTATTAAGAACAGAAGAATCACCAACACTTTTCGTAATTAATGATATTCACCACAAAGCAATAGAAATAATATTGGAAACCAAAGTGAATGATAGGTTCCATAATTACCAAAACCGGAAACCATGTTACAACTTCAGAAAGGCCAATTCGAATAACTTACAACAATATTTTGAGACAATAAATTAGAATGCCGAGTTTAACAGCGATGACATAGATGTAAACGTGGAAAAATTTTACACCCATCTATTTAAAGGAATTGATTTATTCATTCCCGTGTGTATGAGCAAACCGAACAAATATCCTCCATAGTATGACGATCAAATTTTCAGTCTTAAAATCAAAAAAGACAAGGCTTATAAAGAAAATCTCAAAGTGTGTTCCCAGGATAGTAAACCGAAATTTACTGCATTTAACCAAAATTTTGAATCTATAGAATAAAATAAAAGGCGATCCCAGACACTTTTGGAAATTTTTATAATAAAACGCGAAATTGATGGTTACTCAGCCTCTTGTGATCCACAGGTCATATACCCAACATATACCCAACATGTTTACCGAGTTTTTCCAATATGTTTAAAAAGCAAAAGACATTGATAATTATAAAGATTCAACCTCTAGTGAATATAGTACATTCATATTTACTCCACACATCGAGCCAGAAGACATCCAGCAAGCATTGGTAGGATTCGGAGAAAGATGTGGTCCTGATGGTATTCCTTCTTCATTTTTAAAAAAATCTAAAAATTTGGCAATCCCTCTAAGCATTTTGTTCAATCAGTCATTAAAATTAGCAACTTTTCTACAAAAGTGGAAAATAACTAGTGTGCTTATTTTTAAAACTGGATCTAGAAATGATGTTTCTTGCTACAGAGATATTACATCTATATCTGCTATATCTAAATCATTTGAACTAGTAATATGCAACTCATTCAAAGCAGTGCTTCCGCGGTATTTATCCCAACATCAACATAGTTTTATGCCTAAAAGATCAGTATCTACAAATCTCATAGAATTTACTAGCTATTCTATTAAAGAAATTGAGAAGCACAAACAAATTGACGTAATATACACCGAATTTGCAAAAGCTTTCGACTCCATCAGCCATTGTAAAACTTTGGAACACATTTTCAAGTGCGGATTTTCCTGCCAGTTCGAAGCCAATATATTGAAATAGGACGTAAATCGTCGAATAGAATACAAGCAACCTCTGGTGTACCACAAGGCTCTCACCATGCCCATGGATTTTCACAATCTTCATAAATGGTATTACCGAAATGATAAAGCATTCTAATATTCTGATGTTCGCAGATGACCTCAAAATCTACAAAGCCATCGAATCCGTCGACGATGCTAATAAACTACAGGAAGATATTGACAACCTAGCGTTATGGTGCGAGTTTAATTCTCTGAGTCTCAATATTGGAAAATGAAAATCTCTAACATTTCACCGAAAAACCAACCCTGTTACACAAGGCTACAAGATAAATGGTATACTCCTTCAGGTAGTACTTGAGACTAAAAACCTAGAGGTTACTTTCGTTGAAAATATGAGCTTTACTAAGCACATTGAGCTGTGCATCGCTAGGGCGAACTCCATGCTCGGTTTTGTCAAACGTTGGACTGGTAACAATTTTGATGTGGAAACAATTAAGATCCTGTATTGTGCTTACGTTCGATCCCAGCTGGAGTATGCTGTAAATGTGTGGTTTATACGCTACTTGACCTGGAAAGACGGATGGGTTTATGACCATGACCTACCATACCACGTAAACATACAGCGACAACCACCTTATTTAGCCGGATGCAAGACATACAACTTGACAACTCTTGAAAAAAGACGCGAATTGCGAAACAGTACATTTATTGGTAATCTCCTACTAGGCCTAATCGACGTACCGGATGTGCTAAAGTCAATTAAAATAAAGGTTCCTGGTAGACAACTAAGAGATCATGACTTGTTGGATGGAAAGGGGACTATTAAATAGTTTTTGGAAGAAATTCTGGAATATGGTCACCTGGGACGGAACCCGATCAATTTTTAACCGAGATTAAATGATTTTTGAAGAAGTTCGGAAATATGGCGAACTGGAACGGAACTCGGCGATTTATTAACCAGCATTGATGGGATTGGGCATACTGGATGGAAATTGGATTGTTAAATGATTTTTGTAAGAAATTCTGGAATTTGACCACTTGCAAGGGAACTCAATCAGAAGAAACTCGCCTTATTCCAGAACTTTTTCATAAACCATTTAAGAATCCCATTTTCATCCAACATACAAAATCTCACAATTATTAGTGAAGAGATAGCCGAGCTTTGTTCCAGGTGGTATATTCCAGAACTTCTTTCAAAAATCATTTGAGAATCCCATTTCCTTCTACCATAAAAAAATCCATCATAATCGTTTAAGAATCAATCGAGTTCCGTCCCAGGTGGCCATATTCCAAAACTTTTTCCAAAGTTCATTGAAAAACCCCATTTTCATCCAGCATACAAAATCCCATCAATATCGGTTAAGAAATGGCCAAGACTAATGTTATCAAAATCGTTTAAGAAAAATCCGAGTTCCAACTTTTAAAAGTCCAATTTCCATCCAATATACAAAATCTCATCAATATTGGTTAATAAATGGCCGAGTTCCGTTCCAGTTGGCCATATTTCCGAACTTCTTCGAAAAATCATTTAAGAATTCCATTTCCATCCGACATACCCAATCCCATCATAATTTAAGAATTGGGAACACTGAATTTATTTTGCTAAAAGTTGCAAAAAAATTACGAACTTGAAATATTACAACTTCAATTTGTGTTAAAAATATTTGAATTTACTTTGCATTTAATTGAAGTTACTTTGAAAAAATACGAATTTGCTTCGCAAAAAATTGAGGTTGATTTAGAAAAAATTGACAATGAAGTATAAAAAATTGTAGTTGAATTGTAAAAAGTTGTGATTGAACTAAAAACAATTGAATATCATTTGCAAAATCGTGAATTTGAAGTGCAAAACCTATAATGTACAGCAACCCAGAGCGCTACGGAGTTTATAGATAAGATTTTATTACATATTTTAATTTTTTTGTGTTGCAAGTAATTTTCCTACCACAAATTCTACTTCTTTCATTTCTCGTTTATTTATTATCACATATAAAAGAAAAATGTTCGATCCTTATATTTCTAAATCGAATGGAAAATCACCATAACTTAACCTAACTTCGGATTTTACCCATACCATCATTATATCATTGTACCCAGGGTACCTTTTCATAAGACTTATTTACTCACGTCTGCTGCTCCACCGCGTCTATATACATTCGTCTACAGCGTTCTGATTATTTAGTCAATTTTACATTTTAGTTTACATACATACATACATTTATAAATACATAATACATTTCTTTTTTTTTTCATTACATTAAGAAATATATAAATACATACCACGTTATATACTAACCAAAAACAACAAAAAAACAGCTGGTTATGCTGAATCAAGACGATCAACACTACCACATTAATAATGAACAGCGTATATAATGAATGATCGTCGTCACGACGTTGAACATGTTTTAACGAGTTTCTCAAGAAAAATATAAATAAACATAATAAAGCGCAGCATAAAACCTCAACATATTACTCACACATTCTCAGAACTAAACGTATACCAAGGTTTCTTTGTTATGTTTGTAACTTTGTCTGTACGATTGCTTGAAGAAAACAAAACAAACCAAAAAAAAAAAAAAGATCATAAGAAAATCATAATACATAAAAACAAAAACAAAAACCATATGATACGATCGTTTCTTATTTATTATGATTATTATTGTATTTTGTTACCATTTTGAAACGATCATGAAGTAAATGATGATCATCAGCATGATCGTGTGATGGTTTCATTTTAGTTTTTTATGTAGAGCTATATAGAATTTTTTTAGTTTACACAAGAATTGTATGCGCGGAGGTTTTTATGTAGGTCCCACCAAAACTAGAATTTCACGTATTTTTATACACGTCTGCAATTTGTACGCGGTATTAAATCGCACTCGTTTATAGCTCGAACTTCGATATAAAACTATTGATAAGATTTGGTTTTTATAATTCTTCTAATTATTATGAATAGCTTTAATGTGTCTAATCTTTAATTACACATAAATTTTATACAAACCGCTTACAAAATGTGTCATGCGATTCAGTTGTGTTTCTTTATGTATTTAACCGATCGTACGATCGTGAGTTTTATTTATGTATATGCGGTGCCTAATTATTTATACATGTATGTATGCATTTAAAATTAATAATTTGGGTTAGATTATAAAAGAGGTTTCGATTTAAAGTAAAAACTGTTTTTCGAAAATATCGTCGCTACCCACACTTGGATTTTCAATTCAAAGTTTTGTTTGTGATGAATAACTGCTGTTATAGAGATTAATAAGAAGATTGTGATTGATCGTTTACTTTATAACAACTTAGAATGATCTTATTTTTTTTTTTAAAATACACCGTTTAAAGTATAACGTCTAATAGGCTTGTACGATGATCGAAGCCATGCTCATAATTTGGCACAACCAAGCTTACTGACAATTTAATAGTCACCCAAGTCAAACAAAAAAGAAATCATGTATTATATTTCATCATATAAAAAATGTCTTACATCACACACAAACTACTTTACGAGTTACGACCATTTATCAAACATGTAAAACTATCAACTTTTTTTAGTTTTGTAATAAAATACAGTTTTTAATCGTTTTTGTTATAAAAATGAGATCTGCTTTACGCAGTGTCGAGATCTATTTCAATTAACGGCAGCTGAATTAAAAACCGCACAGCAGCGATTCTAATTTTCATTTAGACTATTAAATGGAATGAACCTGTGACATTTTTTTGAAATAGCAAAATCGCCTTAAATCACATGGAAGTTGATACTACATATCACAAATTAAATCGAAGATAGAAAATTTCCAAAATGAAAAGAACATTTAACTGGCGGCTTAATACGTGACAAATGGTAATTTGGTATATATTTTGGCAACAAAATACGGAAATGGTAAACATAAACTATGAACAGCACTACAAAAATAGTATTAGTGAATGAAATTTTAGTATTTTTTATGTTACCGGTAGAATACAAGCACCGTCTCGACATCGTGGTCCAACCATTCCATGAATCCTTCTATAGATAAAGGGAAAATAAACGAAGATTGAGACTGATTTCATACGACATTCCGTCTGGAGGCACAGATTAAATATGAGATTCTTCAAAATTAGTTTGCGTTTTGGAAAACTTTGTTCAAGAATAGCCCTCACGCTTTAAGTTCACTATTTAGGCTAAAAACACAGAAAATCAAAACCTCGCGGCGAAAAAAATTTGATTCTGTTAAAAAATTGAAATAGAGAGAGTTAAGCCCAAACCAAAGAGAATAAGTTATAAAGAGAGAAATTGTATGAGTCGAAACTGTAAATGAAAAATAAAATTTATTTTTAATATCTAGAATTTTCCGCAAAATTGTATTATTTTGATGTCAGATATTTTGTATTGATAATTCGATTCGTTTTTTGAGCTGCAAATATTTGGTAAGGAAAATATTCTTCCGGATCTCTGCACTAAATGTTTTTCCAATTTTACAAGGTATAGAGAGCCAGCTCAACAGAGGTCATTACTTACCCACGGGAAGCGGCTTCCACTTTTAACGAAGAGGACATTTTATGGAGGGAGAAGAATATTTCAATTATCAAATTACGAAGGTGTTTAAGGGGTGTGCTGGTTATACAAACTCTTTGCGCTGCACCCTGGGTAACGCTAAAAGTATAACCCTGCGAGTACATGGCAAACTCTGAAGTGCCTGTTCTCCATGTTAGGGGCGGCTTCTTCCAGTGTCTGTTCTCCATGTTAGGGCCGGCTGTAAAAAAACCTGGCAATAAAATGCTAAGGGATGGAACCCAGATGTAAATATTCAATGGAGTCAACCAACCAAAACAAAGATACGGTGCAGGGAATCGGATGCCCAGTACCGGCGGCTCTCGGGAGTGAGCAAGCGGTCTTCCAGTCGTCGAGATCTAGCTACCGCAATGATGTAATGATTCAAAGCTTGGTTACTACACCATATACAGCTACAAGCAATATCACTGAAGTCGTCAGTCTGCTGGGTGGTTCATCCAGTATGGCTGACGGAAGTAAAAACGCCTTTACGGAATTGCGCAATCCTTTCTTAAAAAGAAGGATGGTGACAAGATCATCTATAAAACGATATATAAACTTTCAGAATATCACAGTAGCGACACAAGCATTAAAGAAACCACTAAACGCAATGTTCAATTGACACAAACTGGCATCGATCGCTATATTACAGTAAAACGGAAAAGGGATAGTCCAAAAACAGAAAACATACTGATAAGTAAGAAATCAAACGTCTAAAATTTCAAACTACTGCTAAACAACTGATTTGAAACGTTCATCGAAAATGATGCGGAAGAGAGCCAAACTATAAATGCAAATACGCAAGAACAGGCTATTCGAAAATACAAGCCACCTTAAATCTACTTACGCGAAATCGATACGCACAAGGTGGTGCAAGAACTCAAATCAAGCGTGCTAACAAATGGAAAAACATTTCACGTAACAAATTTACTTCGAGGCAAAATACACGAAGTAAATATTCAAACGCATGAGGTCAACGACTATAGAGAAGTCATTAGTTATTACGATGCTCACAACAGAGACTATTATACATATCGATTTAAATCTTCAAAGGATCTTTCTGTCGTTATTAAAGGCACCGGTGTCCATGTTGAGACAACCGAAACCGAGGCTGCGCTTGTTGAAAGTGGATTTAAGATACAGAATGTATATAGGATCATGAACCGCTTGACACAGACGCATAACTGTGGAAGAACCAAATAAAAGGTCCGGACCAATACAGTGTTTAAACTGTCAAGAATACGGTCACTCAAGGACATATTGCAAGTTGATATCAGTGTGCGTCGTATCTGGGGAGTTACACCAAACCAAAAGTTGCCCAAAACCAAAGAACTCTTCAACTGAAAGGAAATGCAGCAATTGCGGTGGAAACCACACCGCAAATTACCGAGGATGCCCAGGCTACATAAATATTAGTCAATTGTCATGTACCAGGCGAGGCAGTATAAAACTACAGCAGATGCGCAGAATAATATACCGTTCGCCCAGAACACTAACCAACAAACCAACATACGCAAGCGTTTTTCAAGGCGAATCCTCAAATGTTGAACCCACCCTGAATAACTGCATGCAACTGATGATGCAGTTAATGACAACAATGCAAAATATGCTACAAGCAATGCTACAAAATCAAACTACTATGATCCAGAAACTAGAATGTCTCCGATAAATTATCTGAAGATATGCCATTGGAACGCAAACGGTATAAGCCAACACAAACTCGAATTAGAACATTTCCCAGCTAAACACGAAATTGATCTTATGTTAGTTTCTGAAACCCACTTAACGGATAAACACAATTTCAGAATTAATGGTTACGAAGTTTATGATACAAAACATCCCTTGGGCAGAAGTCGAGGAGGTACTGCTATTATACAAGCAACCTTTGTATGTGTCGACCTCGATATAGAAAGCTTAGTCATCGCTTCAATATATTGCCCCCCACCGGACAAGTGGTGCAGTGGTTAAAGCTTCGGCACTTGGACCGGGAGGCACTGGGTTCGAATCCCACCAGAGGCTGGATGTAAAAGCGAATTTTCGTCATCGATTACGATCGGTGATGTTAATAAACACAACTAAGACCCTCTGTGGGGTGCAGAATTCAGCGCCGACCCACCGTTCATGTCAATGAACAGGTTGACATGGAGCTTGCAATGTGCAGGTGGTATACTGTAAAGGTGTGAATGGGTGGTGTGTGCGAGAGTGAAAAGGGGAGTATTAATTGACCTTCAAAGGACATTAAATCCACTGGACAATTAATACTTTCTTATAAAAAAAAAAAAAAATGATATCGTCCCGGAGATATCTACAAGAGATTTTTTGCAACCCTGGGTCAACGTTTAATGGTCGCCAAATATGGATTATATGCAAAATTATCTTAAAGAATTATCTACCCATTCGGACACAAACTATTCATTATGGAAGGCCACTAAACACCTTAAACGGCCTCAGCAACCAAATCCGCCAATTCGCCTTTCTAACGGTGAATGGGCTAGAAGTGACGAGGAAAAAGCTAAAGCCATTGCTGATCACCTTGAAAGTGTATTCACTCCAAATCTTGGATTATCGGTGGTTCAAACAGAAAATATAGCAATCAGACCTGTGAAGAAATTTAAGATAAAGAAACCACTGGTAAAGTTTATTATCGCACATCAAATTCAATTAAAGAAAGCCCCTGGGTATGATCGAATTACAGGTGAAATGCTTAAACAACTGCCTGAGTGTGCGTTTGGTCGACTGGCTCAAATATTTAATTCAATTTACGAATCAGGATATATCCCTGAGTGCTTGAAATTATCAACTATAAAAATGATCTCGAAGCTTGGCAAGGATCCTACCAAAGTCTATAGACCAATAAGCCTACTACCAATCGTCTCGAAAGTATTCCAAAAAACTATTATCGGAACTATGAAATATCATCTCTAGTCATCAGTATGGTTTCAGAGGCGAGCACGGAACCATTGAGCAAGTGCACCGAGTAGCTACAGAAATAAGGTCAGCATACGAAGGGAAAAAATACTATTTTTCTTGGTATTCTTGGATGTTGCCCAAGCATTCGATAAAGTTTGGCACGAGGGTCTGCTTCATAAAATTATTCTTAAATTGCCAGAAATATACCAACGTATTTGTCAAAATCTCAGATATTATGTCAAATACAACACCTCTAAATCGAACGAGAAAAACATTCTGGCTGGAGTACCACAAGTTAATGTGCTTGGCCCAACGTTATATTTAATTTTCACTTCAGATCTACCAACGTCTTCGCAAATTCTGACGTCTACTTTCGCAGATGATACGGCAATCGTATGTAGCCATAAAAATCCACAAACGGCGTCCGAAATTCTGCAACAACATATTTATGACATCGAAATATGGCTAAAGAAATGGAAGATAAAGGTCAATGAAGAGAAATCGACCCACGTAACATTCACTTTAAATAAGCTTAATTGCGTTCGGCTATCACAATGAACGGAATACAAATTCGTCAATCGGAGCAAAATATCAAAACTAGACCATATCAAATTAAAAATTGATAAAATGTACTGGTTGATGGGAAAATATTTAACTATTGACCTAGAATACAAAGTTCTCCTATATAATACAATGATTAAACCAACTTGGTCGTATGGGTGTCAATTATGGCAATCAAACTCAAATTCGAATATCGACATTGTCCAACTAACACAGTCAAAAATTCTCAGAATGATTACAGGAGCACGCTGGTTCGTAAAAAACAAAAATATACATAACTACCTTAGCATCCTAACTGTCACCGACGAATTACAAAAGATGCGGATCAGCTATGCAGGGAAACTGGGAATTCTGCTCCCGCAGATTTACAAAATTACCTAAGTTATTAAGATTTGGAAACTTATTGTTTATTTCATGTTTGAAAGATTAAAAAAAAAAACAAAAGGTGTTTAAGTTAATCCCAACAATCAAAGTTGGCCATGTTGTCGATTCAGTTCAGTTTTATTGCGAGAATGATAACCCGTTGATCGTTGGCCGCTCGTAGCAATTTCTGCTTACATTGCGAGTTCCCGCTTTGCCAATTTGAGTGGTCATTCTAAAGACTGAAACAGTCTGGTCGCCATGGAGACGCAGCTACGCAACGACATTATTTCCTATCAAAACGAAGTATATTAGTAAAACGATTTCCGAGAGAAAACTCGAGAGCTTATACCTTTATTCGATATCGCGTATCCAATAATGATAGAATCTTATTGACATTTATTTTTTATTTTAGCTCTTGGTCTAATGCGTCGATCAACTTTATCAATTCGAATATATTTTCATGTAATTTAACTTTTGCGGTTTTGCGTTACAGCGGCGACACTGTCTGTTTGGGCGGTAACAATATTTGTATAACGAAAGTTAGTCTGGGATGTGTAGGGAGCTATTCAAAATGCAGAATTAAGTTCCATTAGATTTGGAAATTCCGTCTTAGTGAATGAGGACGATGATAACAAAAGAGGTGCAACTGCGGACGAAAGTAAACATTGCAATTTGAAACCAACAATCCAATAGCAACTGTTACCACAGTAAAATCAAACTAACGTGACATTTCTTATAATACTCTGCATACTCTGTATGCTAATTAAAATAAAAAATAATTAAAATTTCTATTCAATTCTCTATAACAGATATTTTACATGTGAACCGAAGTGGATTTTATCTGTTCCAATTCTTTTATATTGTTATTGTTTCTGAGTGTAACAAATGCGACCGCTTCAAACAGAATGGCGCATACAAAATTACATAATAACTGGAATTGATTATTATGTGTACCTAGGTACCGTACAAAAAATAAAAAAAAATCCATCTGATTTCAAAAGTGTTTGCCAAATTTATTTATTTTCTGTTTTATGGTTAGTGTTTGAACCGTGAATGTTGTTTTTGTTTATATATCCGGCCGCATGTGAATTACATTAGCATAAAACATACACTCATTATCCCCTAAAGGTGAAACTATATTTTGTACATACTGTTAGTATTATAAAGCATACACACACACACACATACACATGTTTTTTAATTGTTTCATTTTGTTGTGAAAACGACAAAAAATTGTCCCTGAAACTTAATAATAAATTTTATGGAAAGGATGTGTAATTATCCTTTTCATTATATGTATTACATATCCATATATGGTTTGAAGTAGAAGCAGGGTTTTTGTTAGGTTTAGTGCGGATATGGGAAATAAACTTTAAATCAACACCCTCATAACACATTACGAAAAGTTTTTATTATTGGTTTCATGAGTGTACATTTTTGGTCTGGGCCTGTCTAATCTAAGTTTTATTACTTTCAATGAATCGATTTAAATATTTTTGGAACCAAATTAAAACGCTAAAATTACAAAACATAGACTGCGCCCCACAAATACTTAAGTTCCTAAAAACACTCTGTTGGAGTTAGTTCTACAAATATACAAATATCAAGCACGGCTTGGTTGCGTAATACACTTTTATGACTTCTCGACTAATTGTGGCGTGTCGTTAATCAAATGTTGTTTCGCATCATCAATAGTCATATCCCGGTTACGTTTTCGATAAACCTATCGAGCAACCATTTTTAAGAAGCAAGGATGATGACCAGATTCGCTAGAAGTATTCAAACATCCATTGAACTTGCTGTGATAACGATTTAAACGATTATTTACTATCAGTGTTCTTTCAGGTGTCTGTTGGCTTTCCGATCGCTGGGATGAGGACCATGAAGCTGTCTGAACCGTCCGACGATGAAAAGGCATATAATCGTCGTTAGCACCTCGAATGTGAACATTGTTTCGCTTTAATAATGCGACGTAAATAGTTTTTTGATAGTTTCAGGCTTTTCATCTTGCCTCGCCGCATCTCACTTTATGATTCTTCTAAACGACATAACTTCTAAGCTTTGTCGATGTACAGCAGCAGCCCTTGTGTAATTTATTCGAGGTTTAACCGACGCACGATACATTCGTGTAATTGTGAGCACACTAAGGTTTTAATACTCAGAATCTAAATGTGCTTTTGTAGATGAGTCAACATCCGGTAACACCTGTGTAGCGTTGTGTGATGTATGTTATACCTTCTTCTTCTGCATACGTTGCGACCATTGATGTTGGCTTGTATCTGTCACTGTTGTCGCAAGCCTCACGAATCGTTTGATGTGGATATTGACTGGATTGGCTTCGCACCCAAGCGGAGGTTGATATAGTTCAAATATTTGTAGGTTTAAAATTTGCGAATCCCTTTTGGTCACTAAGGTTTTCCCCTATTAGCAGAGCTTCGTAACCAACAAGGGACCATGTTAAGTTATTGAACGATGGTGTGCATAACCTTAGAGATGAATATGCACATCGCTCTAAACGTGGCAAGTTTGAATTGAATGCCAGAAAGATATCTTTGATGGACCCACCTTGGTAAACGTATGTGAAGTTGGCCCGAAAACCATCCCGAAAAACGCCTTTTTAGGTGTGTTTCTCCGCTAAAATCATTAAAAGACTCTTCAGCCCGAAAAATCAAAAAAATATATGGAGAAAATCAAATTCCATCCCGAAAAAATAAAAACAATCTCACGTACACAGAACAAAATTAAAGTTGAAAATCTATTACAAGAAGAGATTTACCACACTTTAAATTAAGAAATTTAAAAACCAATTCCCTCAAATAAAATAGATTAAAAATTTTTCAACGACCTTAAAGTTTCGGTTCACAGAGGTTGGCACATATAACGGTATATTCCCAGTTAATACAATGACCATCAGCATTAAGCACACAAATGCTCATTAAGTTACAGCGGGGAAGAGGGCCTCTCCAGCTGATTTAATATAAACCATCCCGAAGAAAACATTTTAATATAAATTTTGCATCTTGGCTTAATTAAAAAAGCCTTTCAGCCCGAAAAATAACACAATATAACAGAAAATTAGAATTCATCCCAATAAATATATATAAAGTTTTGCTCTGGATCCCTAAAGTTTAATCTTCTAATTTTTAAACTAAGTATGTAGTATGTGGATTAATAAAAATTCTATAATTGCTATAATAAAAACCAAACAAAAAACATCCTTCATAGTTCGACAAATGTATTTCAGTTTAAATGGCCTATACATACCACAAATGTGGCATATGTGTAATAAGACACACAATAAAACAGATTCACAAGGCCCTAACCATACCATGGGGAAAAGGTGCCATGTGATGTATTTCTGTTCACAGAGGTTTACGGATATAACGGAATATGTTAATGGCTTGATAAGGCCATCAGCAAAACGCATCCGCAAGGCCATTACCTATGGGGATAAGCATCATATACTATGGGGATATGCGTCATATACAAGCCAAAGATAATTCCCTCAATTAAAATTTATTGAAATTTGTTTAACGACATTAATATTTCGGTTCACAGAGCTTGGCAGATATAAATATATGTGGCCCTAAAATGTAATTATTAACAGTATGAAGGACACAGATACTCGTTATCTTACAATGGGGATAAGGGGCCACTCCAGCTGATTTAATGTTCGCTTCTCTTAGATTAGGCATCGGAATTATGCTCATACGTTACCATAAATTTAACCGTTCACAAAGTTTGGCAGATATAACTGTGTATATCCTTTAAATGTGTAAAAATATTAACTTTGTTTATATATTTCCTAATTCCTCTTTCCTTCCTATATACATGTTCTGATTTAGACTGACTTGGATAGCAAATGGCTTGTATATGACAATTTCCCCATGGTATGGTAATGGCCTTGCGGATATGTTTTGCTGATGGCCTTATCAAGCCATTAACATATTCCGTTATATCCGTTAACATCTGTGAACAGAGATACACATGTTCAAACATGGCCGTTTTCGTACATCGCACAGTCAAAATCTTTGAATAGCAAATGGCTTGTATATGACAATTTCCCCATGGTATGGTAATGGCCTTGCGGATATATTTTGCTGATGGCCTTATCAAGCAAATAACATATTCCGTTATATCCGTAAATTTCTGGGAACAGAGATACACATGTTCAAACATGGCCGTTTTCATTCATGGCGCAGTCAAAGTCTTTGGATAGCAAATTGCTTGTATATGACAATTTTCCCATGGTATGGTAATGGTCTTGCGGATGTGTTTTGCTGATGGCCTTATCAAGCAAATAACATATTCCGTTATATCCGTAAATTTCTGGGAACAGAGATACACATGTTCAAACATGGCCGTTTTCATTCATGGCGCAGTCAAAGTCTTTGGATAGCAAATTGCTTGTATATGACAATTTTCCCATGGTATGGTAATGGTCTTGCGGATGTGTTTTGCTGATGGCCTTATCAAGCCATTAACATATTCCGTTATATCCGTAAACCTCTGTGAACAGAAATACATCACATGGCACCTTTTCCCCATGGTATGGTTAGGGCCTTGTGAATCTGTTTTATTGTGTGTCTTATTAAACATATGCCACTTGTGTGGTATGTATAGGCCATTTAAACTGAAATACATTTGTCGAAATATGAAGGATGTTTTTTGTTTGGAATTTATTATAGCAATTATAGAATTTTTATTAATCCACATACTACATACTTAGTTTAAAAATTAGAAGATTAAACTTTAGGGGTCCAGAGCAAAACTTTATATATATTTATTGGGATGAATTCTAATTTTCTGTTATATTGTATTATTTTTCGGGCTGAAAGGCTTTTGTAATTAAGCCAAGATGCAAAATTTATATTAAAATGTTTTCTTCGGGATGGTTTATATTAAATCAGCTGGAGAGGCCCTCTTCCCCGCTGTAACTTAATGAGCATTTGTGTGCTTAATGCTGATGGTCATTGTATTAACTGGGAATATACCGTTATATGTGCCAACCTCTGTGAATCGAAACTTTAAGGTCGTTCAAAAATTTTTAATCTATTTTATTTGAGGGAATTGGTTTTAAATTTCTTAATTTAAAGTGTGGTAAATCTCTTCTTGTAATAGATTTTCAACTTTAATTTTGTTCTGTGTACGTGAGATCGTTTTTATTTTTTCGGGATGGAATTTGATTTTCTCCATATATTTTTTTGATTTTTCGGGCTGAAGAGTCTTTTAATGAATTTAGCGGAGAAACACACCTAAATTGTAAAGGCGTTTTTCGGGATGGTTTTCGGGCCAACTTCACATACGTCCTTGGTAACTACTACTATATATCACTACTTCGTGGGCCTTCGATCGCAACCATAAATGGGCCACCTTTGAACAATTGTGAGTTTCTTATTGCAGAACTGAATTGGCGCAGTTGGCATGCAACATGCATTTGAAGCATACAATTTTTTTGGGTACGAGATTTGACTTTTGTTCGAATGTGAGAGGCTTGAATTGAGCACAACGGAACCGTTCTGATTTCCAGCACAAACTTGGCTCGTAGATGTGTGACAGTCCAAAGTGGGAACGGGTGAACTAGCGATGATCATCTACATGATGTGTGACATCTCCATTGATTATAATGATATCCCAAATGGTGACTAGCAATCCTAAAACTTTGAAGTGAATGGTGTCGATTGAGATATCGAGTATTTTACGTTTGTGTTATTTAGGGTGCCCACCGACAGGTGATATATGTGAGGACTTTGTTAGATGTGAGGACAAAGAAAAAAAATTTTTAAAAAAAATTGTATCATACTTAATTAAATCTCTTCTCTAATATCTAAATTACCACGGATTTTCGATCATAAATTCTCAGAAGTGTCCGATTATGCGGAATCGTATGTTCGGGTTTCTAAAACTAAAAATAAAATCACTTCGTTTCTCTTTGTGCGATGCTTAAGAACTGAGTTAAAAAATTTCAAAATTTAAACAAATCTTGTTTTACACTCAGCATATTCTCTTCGAATAATAAATTTATGTATTCGGCAGGACCAAACCAAGTGAAAGAATTTCGATTTTTAAAAAATTCAATATTTTACTTAATTATATTCTCATGTGGATAACAAAATTCTCAGAGATTTCGTATCGTGTGGAATAGTAAGTTCGGTTTTCTTAATCGATTGCGATCCATAGTTGAAGAATTTCTATATTTAATAGCTTTGATATTATTCTCAATTAAATTCTCTCTCTAATAACGGAAAAGTTGATTGTCTTTCTGCAACCCTTACGAGACATGTTAAAGAATTTCAAAATTTTAAAAATTCTTTATCAATCAGTAGGAGCCACAACCAGGTTTATAGTGCGAACTGCTAAACAATACTTTTATTGCTAATACTAGGCCTAATCGACGCATTGAATTATGATTTTTCTTATTAAAAACTATTATTTTTATATTTTTAAATTTTAAATTCAAAGCGGATTTATTTTATTTTGTATTTTTACTTTAATAATTTTTCATAAATTAGTCATTTACCTAGTGTTCAGTCGGGTAACAATAATAAAATATATCACGATATTTTTTATCGCGTTTTACCATAAAACGCACTCATTTATCACAAAAAAAAAACAAGAAAATGTTTGACTCTGTCAAAATGTTCCTACGTTTGTTTAAATTTTTAATATCGGCGTGTTCAGTCCCACCAAAATGATAAAAAATTATCATGATATTTTTTGTGACCCTATGTTCTCCACTCCGTATAATTTTATGTCAAACCAGAATAAACGACCAAATCAAAAAATTATTATAAATTGATTTTGAACGTCAAAACATTGTTGACGCTATAATAATGAAATATTTATCCATAGTGTTCCAAAAAATAGCATGATATTTTTTATCAGCTATTGCCATAAAACGCACTCATTTATCACAAAACAACCAAGAATATTTTTGATTCTGGCTGTCAACATTTGCGTACATTTTATTTCAAATATTTTTACGTTATGATTTTTTATGGAGAAAGGCTCAATTATTTGCAAACCTCTGCCAACGTGAATTACGGTGTACTATAGCCGGGTTTGTTGTATTAGCTAAGAAAAGATGTGTGTTAAACTATTGTGGAAAACTGTTAGGAATTAGTACATACATATTTTTTGTTATGACAGCGTCAGTAATATTTTGACGTATAAAATCAATTTATAATTTTTTTTCGATTAGGTCGTTGACATAAAATTATACGGAGTGAAGTTATGGCGTAAATATACGAATAATTATGACCACTCAACGTCATCTAATCAATGCTTCAGATGAAATTAAATGGACATTGAACAAGATCACAGAAAAGAAACTAATAATAAAGTGTAATTTTATTAAATAAACACACACAAATCGTAAACAAGCAATTTTTTTTTGTTGATTTTATCCCAAACACAGTTTTGAAATACATTATGTAAAAATTTTGACAATTTCGTAATATATGTATATGATGATTATATGCGATGCATTAAAATATTAGCTTGCTTTTAATGTATGTTGTTTAAATTATAACGTTAAAGTTTAGCAAAATATTGTTGCAGTTCATGTAAACTCATAACGCAAAAACATTAGAAAAAAAATGTACTCAAACTTTTACAGCCAGAATTAAATATATTTTTGGTTTTTTGTGACAAATGAGTGCGTTTTATGACAAAAAATGATAAAAAATATCGAGATATTTTTTATCATTTTTGTCCGAGTGAACACGATCTTAGTCAACACACAATTGAAAATTGGCAAAAAACTTTTTTATTTTTCATACACATTTAGGAAATTTGTACAAGCATGCGTATAAATTTCCAAGCATATTGCTAATTCTGTTGCGGAATAAATGTAGCAGGTGGGACGCAATGTGTATTTTGACATTTTGGAATAAACTTATAATTCCGTTATTAGAACGGACATTATACATTAATTTTATGCTGAGAATTAGCATAGCTCGATTTAAATCCCTAAAATTAAGCGTAACAGTTAAAATTCATAAATATTAATATTTATATGGGAATTATTCCCCTATATACATACTTATCGACGTAACAGAACTCCTTCAACCGTAAACATCTAAAAACATTCCATCATGTTACCCAAAATAGACTTATACACATGTTATTTCCTTTCAAGAGTAATTTAATATGGTGTAAGGAAGCAATGAAGAAAATGAACAGGAATTTCTTTGTTTATTTTATTTTACAGGATTATACAGGTTTCTTGGTTGTTTCGTGATATTCGATATAGTTCTTAGAATTTGATTTAATTTGTATCCCGGTTTTTTGTTTTCTAATAAAAACACACAATTTGAGCATTGTCTAAAAACTAGTGGAACACCGAAAAAACCTCTAATCATCATTGGCAACTAAAATATCATTTTTAGAGGTTAACAGAAATAACAAAACGATTTAAAAATTTGACGAATACATGTTTTCGAGGTTGCCGTATTTACAATGAACTGAATAAATGAACCAACACCACCAGCATATGAAAAGACACAAGTCGACGTTTTTTTATGGTCTTTGTTTTAAGAACTTGAGACTGTGACTATACATACTCGTATAAGCATAACCTTAGAATTTTGATATGGCATTTTTGTATTTAATATTTTAATGATTATTCGTAAGTTTATTCGACGATGCTTAAATAAAGCGATGATTTATATCAAATTCAGGGGCAAGATTTTGACGTTATACGTACATCCAACATTATGACATAAAGTACACGAACACTAGTATATATCGAACATGCATCTATATAAATATAATTACACAACAACTTATGTATGTCTCTCAATTCAATTCAAATAAATTAAAACATGTTAGACATTTATTGTTTTCAGTTTTAATTTAATCAAAATAAATTAAATTCAATTCAATTAAAATCAATTGAAGATTTAAGAACTAATAAACATCTCTGTCTGCGTACGAGTAAACAGCGTATACATATACAGCATGACCTACCCGTATTGTCTGTATCTGTATATATAGCAACCACATGTGTGCGGGATGTATCACAAAAATACAACATGTCGTGAGAAATATTATGAAACAAACTCCCAAACGACTCATTAGTAATTGCCCCTCGACGAAAAAAATACACGCCAACCCTTAGTTATCGTATATGTTTCCGATCGAAATAATTACGCACTTCAAAAATAAAAATTTTAAGTCCCACTTTACATTTTCGTATGGGTGTTCAAAATACATATATCATTTAAAAACGTATAAAACATAATTCATGTTACTTAAACCACGACATAATGTTGTGCTTATATGCATATTGGTTTGAAAGAGCTCGTCTCTCCTATATAATTTTGGCCACTAAAAATATCCACGATATGGCACACATGATACTTCAACATCCGCTATCCATCATCTATCGTAGCCGATTACCTCACAGAGCCAAATTAAGTTGATTAGCAAGACATATAAAAAAAAGTTAAGCCTAAGATTTTGTTGCAGCATCGTGCTACATAAAAACAGAAAAACTATCGAAATGTTACCATAAAAAAATGGAAATGGAAGAACTTAAAACTTCAAAATGTTGATGAACGAATACGATAAATTAACTTGTTGCTGTTGTTGTATGTGCATTTCGAAGACTAACAGAACAACTTATACTTTGAACAATACTTTAATTATTATGCATTTTTATATCCAAAAGTCAGTGCCGGAACGAAGAAAATGTTGCAGTAAAATTTAGAATTTAATTGAATGTTAGAACGATTCGATCATTTTTCCAAGCAGCATCTTTGTCATCTTTGGTTTAAATATTTAGGATGCAATAACAAATGAATTGAAAACAACAGTTGACCGAGAAGCAGACATCAAAGAATCTTCATTTATGAATGTGCAAAAAAAATTCACGAATTAAAAAATTCACAAACATGAAGAATCAAAAATATTCGCGAAAATAAAGTTTTCTATTTTTTATGCACATGATTCTTCATTCGAAAAAAATATTCGTTCTCTTGTTTTGTATTGAGAATGCTAAGTAAAAATTACACAAATTAATAAAAACCCCCTACACACGAACTGATTAGGTCGGGCTCATTTAATCAGATCAGATGTAAAATCAGGTCGTTTGTAGGTTTGTCGTATGACAATTTTGCTGTCGGGTGATGTTAGATGGAAAATCCATCCAACCGTCATCCAACCATCCAACCGCCTGACCAAATCAGGTCGTGCGTAGTGTAAATTCTATGAATGTATGTGAGAAAAAAAAAACATTTAGGCGTTTTATATCAAAAAAAAAGTTCATTTTAAACTAACTGCAAAAATACCATAGTAAAAAAATTAATTTATTATCAAAACTAATAAAATATTGAAAGCATTTTTAACAAAATAGTAATTATTTGAAATTTAAAACTTTCCTAATCTAATATTTGTCCTGATCGTATCTACTCCTAATTATGTTCAATTACTCAAATTTAGCGTAATACTAAAGACATTTCCAGGTTTTGATAATCGGTTTCCTTGAAAGAAAAAATTAGGTAATATTGCTATCTGTTCACTCAAGCCGAACCATGAAGTTCTAATAAAATCTACACCCTTAAAGATGGTTTGGATCGCATCTACCCCCTAATAATAAGGAACTATAAAAAATCCTGAACAATAATTTAAAAAAAACTTAATTGTTATTTCAAATGTAATTTTATTTTTATTAAATTTGAAATTAAACGTGTAAGTCCTAAAATAGATTTCTTTAATAATTAAAAAAATAAATAGAAATTCGACAAAATTCGAGTAAATGAACAAAATTAGGGGTAGAAGCGATCAAGGCCCAATTTGAGGGTGAAGATTTTATTAGAACTTCGTCAAATTTGAGGTAGTTATATTTCCATTTTTTTAGAACTAATGAAACTGCTGACAAGCAAATCATAACGGGTGATTTTTTTGTGGTTAGGATTTTCATGCATTAGTATTTGACAGATCACGCGGGATTTCAGACAAGGTGTCAAAGAGAAAGATGCTCAGTATGCTTTGACATTTCATAATGAATAGACTTACTAACGAGCAACGCTTGCAAATAATTGAATTATATTACAAAAATCAGTGTTCGGTTCGAAAAGTGTTTCGCGATTTACGTCCGATTTATGGTCTACATAATCGACCAAGTGAGCAAACAATTAATGCGATTGTGACCAAGTTTCGCACTCAGTTTACTTTATTGGACATTAAACCAACCACACGAATGCGTACAGTGCGTACAGAAGAGAATATTGCGTCTGTTTCTGAGAGTGTTGCTGAAGACCGTGAAATGTCGATTCGTCGCCGTTCGCAGCAATTGGGTTTGTGTTATTCGACGACATGGAAGATTTTACGCAAAGATCTTGGTGTAAAACCGTATAAAATACAGCTCCTGCAAGAACTGAAGCCGAACGATCTGCCACAACGTCGAATTTTCAGTGAATGGGCCCTAGAAAAGTTGGCAGAAAATCCGCTTTTTTATCGACAAATTTTGTTCAGCGATGAGGCTCATTTCTGGTTGAATGGCTACGTAAATAAGCAAAATTGCCGCATTTGGCGTGAAGAGCAACCAGAAGCCGTTCAAGAACTGCCCATGCATCCCGAAAAATGCACTGTTTGGTGTGGTTTGTACGCTGGTGGAATCATTGGACCGTATTTTTTCAAAGATGCTGTTGGACGCAACGTTACGGTGAATGGCGATCGCTATCGTTCGATGCTAACAAACTTTTTGTTGCCAAAAATGGAAGAACTGAACTTAGTTGACATGTGGTTTCAACAAGATGGCGCTACATGCCACACAGCTCGCGATTCTATGGCCATTTTGAGGGAAAACTTCGGAGAACAATTCATCTCAAGAAATGGCCCGGTAAGTTGGCCACCAAGATCATGCGATTTGACGCCTTTAGACTATTTTTTGTGGGGCTACGTCAAGTCTAAAGTCTACAGAAATAAGCCAGCAACTATTCCAGTTTTGGAAGACAACATTTCCGAAGAAATTCGGGCTATTCCGGCCGAAATGCTCGAAAAAGTTGCCCAAAATTGGACTTTCCGAATGGACCACCTAAGACGCAGCCGCGGTCAACATTTAAATGAAATTATCTTCAAAAAGTAAATGTCATTAATGGGACTACAGCGTCTCTGCTGCGGCTACGGCCATATTCACCAATGCTTAATCCTATTGAGACTATTTGGTCAAAGGTGAAGGCTTACGCTAAAAATAATATTAGAATACCAAGCGTCTGTTGGTAGCTAAAGTGAAAGTTCGTTTATTACTTTAATTATTTATTTTATTTAAATTATATTTCTGTTGTTTGTATTAATGTTACCCTTGCTTGTTTATTATTTGTGCTTTGTAAAAAAATAAATTGTTAATTATAATTCAGAAAAATTCAATATTTATCAATATAATTGAGAAAGTAAATCCCCAAAATATTTTCAATTAAATCTTTCATTACGGAATAAATATCCTCCTCGCCGCAAAACACATACTGTCGTCTCATTTATTAATATGTACATATATATTTCAATGGTAAGTTGTGTTATCTTCCGCAATCTCTAAAAACCTATCAAGTGATTCTTACCTAAAATTCGCTAACTATGAAGTAAATTAACATATTCGTTCAATACATAAAATTCCTGTTGTGAAATTGCTACAATTCGACGAATGTCGAAATGTTCTGAACTACAATTGATACTTTCTGAATTACAATTGGAAAAGGTGTAGTAGAAAATTAGGATAAACTTCACATGCATAAACATATGATATCCCGAATAAATGACTCAATAATAAATGACTTAGGAACATGGCTTAATTTTTTACAATCTAACAACCCTTTTTTAGACCATGTTTTGCACTTTTAGTCACTATTATTTAAACACGCCACAAGCGCGATAGCAATTTTTCACGTCCAAAAATTAAAACATAAAAATCACAAACGTCAAGATTTTATCATTTGTACTTAACGCAAGCAAAAGTATAAATGAATATCAGGTAGTTTGTTGGATCGTGTGGATGCAAAACCTGTGGTTCTATTATGAAACTTATTCGATTTCGGAAAATTCGATTCGCAGCGTATTATGATTTTTTTTCTATCGTATAATTCGAAATCGATCAATTCGCAGATTATAAAACAAAAAAAAAAAAATACGAATCGAATTAAACGAAAGTGTGACGTCAAAATCCGACTGGTCTTTAGGTGGCGAATATCGTATTGCGTCAATGTTGTTTAATTTTTATATTTTTTAATTAAGGCAATTATATAATTATTGTTTTTAAATACTAATAAATGTATTTACCAAAATGCAAGTTGTAAAATAATTTACTACAATTAACGTATGTATTTTAATAATATATAAAATTGATTTGACAGGTCCACAACAAATGAAAGATTCGCTTTGTTTCATAATAGCAATATTCGAACCGTATCGAATTTTTCGAAAGCGAATAATGTTTCATAATAGACCTCCTGATTTGGTCGGACCGACCGTCGGGCCGACAAGTCAGATTGTTAAATGATAATATGTGACGAACCAACGTTCAGAGAAAAATAAAACAGTGAATGTGATGAAGATGTTTGATTCACGAAATTGACGATTTTGATTTTTGGAGAATGTTTTTATTATATTGATGGAAATATATTGTTAAAAAAATTATTTCGTATTTTTTGTTTGTTTCATTAAAACAAGATAGATACATTTTGTGCATACTCCGCTATGTATGTATTTTTTCTATTAGTGTAGTTAATTAAAGTTGTATTTTAATCAGAATCTACTTAAATATAAGTCCTGCTTACTCTTCTCATTGACAGATACCTATTTAAAAAAAACTAACAAAGAGTGTGTTGGTTACACTAACAATGCAACGTAAATTTGAATTTTTTTTATGTTCATTTTTTTTGTTTCTGCACCAACACACTTATACTTAGTTATTTTAAAAAAATTTACAATACATCTTTACTTAGTTATTGTTTATTTCATATGTGTGGAGTTAGCACGACTTATATTTAAGTAGATTTTGATTTTAATAAAAAAATACAGAGTGGTAAGGAAATGAAGTTTAAAGAATTAATATTTTTCGTTTTTATATTTTTTCAAATCTGATATATTCAACTCCATTATTTTATATAATGATTCAAGTTTTTATAAAATAAAATTTGATTTACTCCTTCGCTGTACATTTTTATAATCAATAAAACCCTAATTAAACATCTTTATAGTAACATAATACATGGATGATTCCATTTGGGATGCTAATTCCAACGCGATAATTCCTTGGTTGGCTCTGGGGAACAAGCCGCGTGAAAAGAGAAATGCATTTAAGATACGCTCCGAATACTGAGTGCGGATCAAATTAATGTTCAGAAAAAATAGGCACACAACTCCTAATGTATAACCCTCAAAACATTTAAAGGAACAAACGTGTTTCAATCCAACTGGTAACCGCTTATGCTTCATTTTACGTCCAAGTGGTTAAATTCAATTTTTTTTGAAAATGGCAAAAATGCTTTGTTTCTAACATACATTATTTCCAAACAATTACAGTAAAACTTCGATTTAACGGACTAATTGGGGAGACCGTTAATTGCGATTGTCCGTTAAATCCGAATAAAATGTAATCTGTAGGTTTTACACTTGTTTTGGAATATGGCCACCTAGGACAGAACTCGTTCATTTCTTTGTAGCGTTCATCACGTGATTTTTTGTGAGAGTATGTAGTTGGCCTGCCGCTTCACCCATAAATACCATGACTGGATCACGTACTGGTGATAGATGTTAAGGCATTCAGCCTTACCAAAAACATGTTAACATCATGAGCCGCTTGCACCATGAGCCGCTTGCTTTAGGAAAAATTTATCAATATAGCTGACGAAAATAACTGACGAAGAGAGAACTCTCGAAACTAGTACGAAATAAAAAATAAAAATAAATATAAAATAAAAAATTATCACATAAAGAATGAGATATTCTCAATTTTATTTAAATTTAAAATTAAATTTAGTGCTTAAAGTGCACAAAAATAATGGAAAATAATAGTTTCTATTGTTTACTAAAATACAAAAGAATCATAAAACGGTGAATAACTATAAAAAGAGAAATAGATATCATTCAACTTGATCTGTTTAGTAAAATAAATAAAAAATATATAGGCGGTGAATAACCCAAAAATGGAAAATAAAAAATTATCCGTCAAATCGAGGGTCCGTTAAATCGAGAGTTTACTATGTATTTTTATCAACAACGACCGCGAAAACTGTTCACTGCAACATGGAATATGGTGTCTTCTAAGACCTTGAGCAGAACCTTTCAAACCAAGCGGAAATTTACACTTTTGAAGTACTTGCAATACAAGAGCTTAAATGGTCTGGGAGCTAATTCCAAAAAAAAACAAATAATTACACTCTCAACTACAGCAATAATCAGAAAAAAGGAAAATTAAGAGTTGGTTTCTCATCCTCTGGCGAGTACAGCAGTTTATCATTTTATAATCCCATATTTATCCAACGTGCCGAATTTCATCATTATCGGTTAAGTAATAGTCGTGTTCTAGGTAGCCATTGCCATTAAACAAATCCAATTCCATCGTAATCGGTTAAAAACTGTCTGAGTTCCGTCCAAGGTGGCCTTATTCCAAAACATCTTTCATAAATCTTTAAGAACCCCATTTCCATCCAGGATTCCCAATCCCATTATAATCGGTAACCGAAAAATGGGGGAAAAATTGCCCGTTAAATCGAGGGTCCGCTAAATCGAGGTCCGTTAAATCCATTGTCCGTTTAATCGGGATCCGTTAAATCGAGGGTTTACTGAAATATAGTTTTTTTTATACATATCGTTTATGCAATATATGTAATTAAGATATTTTTTAGTATCAATATTGGAAGGATTTTTTTCATTATTTGTTTGTTGACTATGCAAAGCATCTTAGTTCTCCAAATAGAAAGAGATTCAAAATAAAGAGCAAAATTTTGTCAAAACTCTCTAAAAAATCACATGCTACTGTATCCAGTTTTGATACTCGTCGATATCAAAACTAAGTCTCTCTAACGGATTAGTAACGGATTAGCATCCCGTAACGTATTGACATACCAAACCCAACAATCCTGTAAACTAAATTCCTCCAGACATAGATATAAATTTATCATTGACGAATATTAAAATAACGAAATTTCCTATATCAAATTGTCCATCAAACATTTAGTTCTCTGATAAACCGTACCACTTCCCGAACCGTGCCGGGTCGCTTTTTTCTAAATTCTTATTTATTTGGCTCAAATTCACACCAGACAGATATGTGGCGCTGAAGTAAAAATATTTACGAAAAAGTAGTTTTCCCAGTATATAATTTTCATTTCAACAATATTAAATTTAAATGTAATCACAGACACAACCACAAATCCGTTAGGTGGCGTTGGTTGTCTTTAATGCATTTTGATGAATTTTTTTGTTTTTCAAATTTAATATATGATATATACAAACATATTCAGTATTTTCAAGGTTATAAGCATCTTACAATAACTAAAAACATGTTCTTGGTTTTAAAAAAAACAAAAGTGTTTAATAAATGTGTTTATTAAGTGTAAGTGTATTTCGCCAAGTACCTGCTCCAAATAATGTTAAAAGTAAAACTATAGATCACAGTAACCTTAATTATATTACAAAATGGTGTTTATTGAAAAAACAAAATCAAAATGGTTGTTCATTTGCCATTTCAACAGTATTAGATATTTCATTGTGCTGTACAATTGTTTAGAAATATGTTTGACGAAAATTTCAATCATTTGGAACTTCCAATTCAATTAACTTTCATCATAAACTTTCAATCAATTTTAAATAGGTGGAATTATGTTTCGAAATTTCAAATCAATATTGATTATCTACAATAAAAATACAAATATTTTTAAAGTGATCGTGAAGTGGTAAGTAAATTTTATAGTGATATTAATGTAATAACACAATTCGATTAAAGGCACAAATAACATAACCAACGAAAATTTTCCGTTTTAGCATACATAGACCCGAAATCATACATTTTAGCATACATAGATCCGATCCCTTAAATTGTAGTGAAATAATACCGCGAAAAATGCCTGGACGTCGACATTCAAACATTGGTCGTCGTAACCGACAAATTCCCAATAGGCACGAATAAGAACGAATTTAACACCACAACTTCTTGTTGCGACAAGAGTAGAGGACGATTGAGCACGATTGCTCATTTCAACCACCCGCGCATTAGAAAGTGATGCACACTGAATAAGACGTGTTGCACAAATGAGAATTACAACTCAAAGATCACGAAATCGTGTGAAGGATTCAAACAGAAGTGTGGTGCAATTGAATAATCGTGTACGCATGCAAGCAACAGAACACTAACACTGTTATCATTCAGTCGCATCGTATTTGAATATGATTCGAACATCGAATATTACACACATTCAAAAATTTCAATTGGTTACATGGATAGAGAATGCACTCATTGCCACGCTCTAAAATTTAAAAATGAAACCGCAGGAATGTGTTGTTTATCAGGCAAAGTGGTTTTACCTACATTGAACCCACCACCAGGGCTACTGAAAACGCTAATGGATGGCAACACCACAGAGTCCAAATTATTTTTGAAAAAAGTAAGGAAATTTAATAGTTGTTTTCAAATAACTTCCTTTGCTGCCAATATCATTACTAATACGGATGGACAAGGACGCACATTTAATTCAACATTCAGGTTACAGGGCCAGGTTTATCACAAAATTGGCTCTTTACATCCTCTACCCATGGAAACACCAAAGTTTCCCACAATTCCCAATTCGTCTGGCATATGCATAAACAATCAACAAATCTCAAGGCCACTCGATCCAAGTCTGCGGCTTGGATTTGAAACATTCATGCTTCGCTCATGGCCAATTATATGTAGCCTGCTCCAGAGTTGGTAAGCCCAACAATTTGTTTGTATACACCGAAAATGGAGAAACAAGAAATATTGTCCGTTGGCTTTACAATAAATTATTATTTACTAAGATCAGACGAACATTGTATTTAGGCAGAACAACGTTTGCCGGGTCAGCTAGTTATTAATAAAAATAAAAAAAAATATTGTAAAAATAAAAAAAGTGAAAACTTTTCCGGAAAAATTTAGCTTCCCCCTCCTAAAAACTGATAGTAAACAATCATGCATTCAAAAATTTAAAAAATTTATACTCCCTGATTTTCTCGATATATACGTAAAGTAAAATTGCGCCTAAAATAATATTTAACCCTTTCGCGGACGCACAATTATTTAAGGAGGTCCGAAAAAAAATACTATAACTATACTCACATTGTGTTGGTTGCACTTCAAATTAAGCGAAATTTTTATCAAAAACACAATTACATACTAAATTGATCCATTTTTTTTGGTTGAAAAAGGGATATACCGACGTGTCGTACTTTACCTACAGAGAATTGAAACATCGGTATATGCCGACGTGTCCGCGAAAGGGGTAATAACGAAATCATCGAAAGAGTAAAGCAATACAAATATTGTATATTTTAACGATCATTTGGATTATGTAGATCGCTAAAAATAAAAATAAAAAACTTGGGCTTCTCACTAGAATTTAAGACAAATTACTAGCTGCGTTTTTTTGAAAACAATAGAGAGTTCGCGATAGCTATTTTCAAATTTGTCCAATTTAAAATTAAAAATTTAATTTTTTTTAAACTAAATAATTTAAATTTAATAGAAATCTATTTATAACCAAAAAAATCCATCATAAAAGTTGTATTGTTTTCTTGTAATATCGTTGTTCTGTATAGTTCTGTATAATAACGGAGTAGTTCAGAACTATACAGAACAACGATATTACAAGAAAACAATACAACTTTTATGATGGATTTTTTTGGTTATAAATAGATTTCTATTAAATCTAATTACTTGTTTTAAAAAAAAATTTAATTTATAATTTTAAATTGGAAAAAATTTGAAAATAGCTATAGACAACTATAAGTGGATCTGACGGCAAAAAAAATAAGCTTGTTTCGGATATTTTTGTATGTTAATTTTTATTTTCATAAAGTATGCCGTGCTAAAATTTCATAGAAAAAAACCCGCAATGAGCTTATTTTTAATGCGCTAGATGTCACATTCCCAACTTTAACAGTCGTCTATTGTTTTCAAAAAAACGCAGCTACTAATGCAAACAAAAATATTTTTTTTTGAATCAGTTGTGGCTCCACATATTGATTATGGCTTATCTGTTGTTTATCACGACTCAAATGCAAATTACTCACCTTCAAAAAGTTCTTAATCGATTTATGCGAAGCGTTTGGAACGCGGAAAGTAAAAAATACATAAAAGACACGTTGGAAATACTAAACTGGAAGGCAATCAACCAGAGAATACAATTTAGAGCACTTTAATTAATATTTCGGCTAGAAAAGAGAAATCTGCCAAAATATTTAGATTAAAAGAAATTTTCGTTTGCACTTGTGATATTAGGGGTGGTATTCATGATAAAGGGTGCAGCTCAAAAATCAAACTACACATATTTCGTGAGCTCATAATTCATAAATCGATACATCATTTCCGACATTTAATAATTAATTTTTTCAATTTTAAAAGAAAATGTAATTCCTAAGTAAACAATATGCGAAGTTATCTTATTAAAAACTCATAAATAGCTCGTAATTCTACAGTAAAAGTTAATTCAAAACACTTTGTTTTTAGTGGTGGTGGGCTGAGTCAACGTTGGCTCCTGCAAACCTGAACGAGCTCAAAATTTTCGAGAGCCCATAAATGGTTCATAATTGTTTTTATGCACTAATCGTACTACTCTCTGCATTGTTCTTTCATCAATTTTTTAAGGTGAGGGCCAACTCAACAGAGTTTAAGTAATATTCTAGCGCAAAAACAATAAAATTATTGAACTCACTCGCTGAGGTAATAAATTTCAATGGATCACTTCAATGAATCCATCGATACCGTTTTTAACCCGATTACATACCTAAAAACTGTCGAGCGAAGATTAATTATATACGAGGTTATATTTTATTGCTTTTTGTTTATTTGACTACCTTGACGAAGGTTATCTTGCGGACTAGAATTCGATCAATCACCTCTCAGCTAGAAGATTGCGTAAGACAGTAAGACAGTTCGAACCTTGGTTGGAACAATCAATATTGATAAAAAAATTATAAACAATAACAAATTATTGTGTTAACTATAGTGGTATGTGTTAGTATGCATGGCTTTGGAGTTAATTAAAGTGTGATACAAAAACATTCAAAAACAATCCACGGTACAATTGCTTTTTAATCGGCTATGTTGCACTTCATGTAGCCGTACCCAAAAGTTGATCACTACATGCCTTAGCATTGGTTTTCCGCATTAAAACTTCCTGAATGCAGCCCCAAATAATCCATTTAAAGAGATTCCAAACTCTTCCAACCTATACCTAAGCGGTAGAGAAATTTTAGATTTAATTGTGTTTTGCCCAGGCTTGATTAGTAGGCGACACGATAAGTAGGCTAAACTATTAGAAGCAAGCAACAATAGGTGTGTTGCTTTCGCAAAGCCGAAAAACATTACAACAACAATGGCATTGTATAAAGTTGAATTGGCTTTAATGTGGACCAAAAAAAATTTTAGGTTTAGAGGAAACAAAACCATTTTATGGGTATGGTGTTTAAAGCAAGGCGGTTATTTTTTTTCTATTTTTTTCGAAGGGTTGTAATCTTATCGTAAAAACAGACATTTGACATTTGTTATTTGACACCAAAATACCGAATTTAACTTGTTCTATTTCATAAAATAAAAAAAAAACTAAAATAAATATTAATACAATGAAAAATTAAAATACTTTTAAAAAATTAAAGCCTAAAGTTGTTGCTTTCAGATTCAAAAGTTAAGGTAAGCGAAATTTACGAAAGTAACGAAGCTATTATAAAATTACTGGCTTAGTTTACTCAGCTCAAACGACGTTAATAAAAATTGTCGAGGGAGAGGGGAGGTCAAATTTGGGGTGCCAGAAAAATATTGCTAAACGTTCTGATTTCGCTTAAGATCACTTTTAATAATACCCGCTAGTCCATTTTTTAAGTTTTGAGTAGACAAATTTAGAAAAAATCGGTAAGGGCGTTGTGCCAAGAGTTAATTACGGTGACTCCTAATTTCGGGAAAATTTATTTATGCGCGTTTCGGTAAACATTTATTACATATTTTACCGGGGCCCATGTACAATTTTGATGATAATAATTGATGAGCCGATGATAATAATTGGAATTTTCATATGAGGTTCTATTTTTAAACTTTAATAAAAATTGATGATATTGAAAAGGTAGGGTCTTTTTAAACTTATTTCGGCTCGAACCAATTTGATAAAAATTGGTAAGGCGGTCCGTCATGTAACGACATCGTGCACCATGGTATATGTTGAACCAAGTTGTGTGATTCTGCAAGACATTACATCATGTTGCATGTTGGGTCACGTTTCATCCAGTTACGTTACGTAGCGATTCTATGAAATTTTGAATTTGTTGAAAAACGCCATAAAATTGAGTATTTCTGTGAGCTATTTTAAACCCGATTGGGGATGAAACTTGGCTTGCATAATGAAACTGAAATTCCATCACTAATTACGAAAATTCATGAATGGCACTATGTTGATTTTTAGTCTTCTACAGTTTTAATGTTTTCTTGAATTGTTTAATTTATGTTGAAAATTCTTTTATAGAGTCCTCTAGTAGAACGGGCACAGGTTCCATAATTGTTTCTCTCAGCTGAAGCGATTGTGATGAAAATTCTCAGGACAAGGAGCGTCGATTGCTAGGAATAAATAGCGATGAGCCCAGTTTCATGAAAATTCGATTAGAAGGTATGGGCTAGCCTACTCTAGTGAGGGCTACTTCTTCAAAAATTTTGGAAAGATTTTGACAAAAAAGTATAACGGGTTTTGATTGATTTTCGAAAAAAACTTTTAACGACTTCTCGGGTGCGGGGTTCCTTTTCTTCAAATAATTGTACCAATACCAATTATAAAAATATTTGTTAGCACATTCAACCAACTTTAGCTGATAAAGGCGCATAAATATATCGATAAAAAAAAATTATACTGAAAAAATTATTCTTCATAAATTATTATCGTACAACCATAGATTGCTAGGGAGTCCTAATGCATTAAGCGTTGCACTTCCTAGCATAAATGGACGGCACTAAAGTTCAAACTTGGCCTTTAATAAAAATCACAAAACGGATTCTATTACGATAAAAAAAATTATTCATGCCCGACAAATCGATGAAACCTATATCATCCAGATGGTGGGTGGCAAAGATAATTTGAACTCACAAAGTATTCAGGCAATATACATCTGCTAAGGAAGATTTTCAAGCAGCAAAATACATTTGCATATTGGCCTCTAAAACCCGTTTTACACTATGCGATTTGTATGCAAGATCAAAGATAATCGACCCGATTATTTCGCTATTCTTTCTTTATTTTAAAAACACTTTGGAAGAAGATTTCAAATATTAAAAAATAATTTTCTTGGAAAACCTCGAGTCCGATTAGGCTAATTAGAAAAAAAAATATACAGGAAATATTTCAGGCAAATCAACAATTTTTTGTATCATTTTAATCAGCTGTGAAATAATTTTTTGTTGGAAACCAAAGTTTGGATTACCAGGCACACGACATATTGGCCTACAAATATAAAGAAAATTCCTGACTTGATGGATTTATATTTAATTATTCGTCGAATTTTTACGATTGGTTGTCCGACCATTCCCAAGGCCATTCAAAAGTATGTTTTTAAAAACGCTATAAAATGAGTATACATCTTTATTTTCTGGAAGCTGTTTTTTATTGTGTAGGTTGGAGTCTCCGATTTAAGAATGAACTAATGATTATAGAAAAATTCTAAAAATTTCGGATGAGCCTGAAAACTACTAATGGTTTTAGTTTGACTCTAAAGCACACTTTATTCACTGGTTATAAAAATTAGGCTATGAACGTTACAACGTCAAACAATTTACTTTACTTCCGACAACTTTGCGACGAGTACGAGAAAAAAATACCAAACCTTCCCAGCTTGATCAATATTGTTACGGGCCAGATCCCTTAGAATTTAGAAATTAATAGTTCTTTATTTATTGTTGGACATTTACCTGGTTGTATAAGGTAGGCCGCGTGCGCCCTAAATATTCATCGTTAGTCACTATTTATCGATTTTTTATGTTTGATCGAGGCAGTACCTTCTATATACAGCGAAAGCTGGTAGATTGTTTGGTTTTGTTTATGTTCACTAACCAAAACAATACACACTATAATTTCGTTTTTTCTCATAACCTTCACGAAATAATTAAAATTAAAAACTTTTAAAACCACACACATATACATAATCGATTCGATGATTCATTTCAAGCGTATAGTGAGTTGAATAATAAATAATCTGTAGTCCGTACCAAAGAAAAAAAATTAAGAATTTATGATTTGTCATCCAAAACCTAAAAGTAATGAAATAAAGCTGACGGAAGAATAATTTCTGGAATTAATTTTTCGGGAATCACATTTCAATGCTTTTGGTTTTTCTTACCCAGCTATCCATCCCACTATAAAAAAAAAATAGTATGGTTCATTATGAACTTCCGGATTATGGTATAATGCAGAAAATTTTTAAATTTGATATTTTGGATGTGTATTGTACAACATAAAATGATGTAATTTTTTGTAAAGATTTAAAATCTAAAACAGCGCCTAACCACTATAAAACTATATTATATTTTTTAAATACTACACAAATAACATTTTTAATTCGTGACTAATAACACGTTTCTAGGCGAAAAAGAAAGCACTACGGTATAATGTCAAACTGTCACGTATGGTGGCAAAATGATACAAAAACAATTGCAGCTCAATTTAAAAGCGTCTCTAAATCTTTTAACCATATATTCATAGTTATAAAAATGTGACATGCGGTTAGGGCGTTTACCCACAAACATACGATTATGCTTTGGATGTTCTAAAAAAAATTGCAATCACACCGAAAACCGACCTTAATATATTTTTATCAAAGTGTATAAAAATCCGGAAAACCTAAAAATCCTGCTACAAGTAGGTACGGGTATTCGTATCTCGAGAACCACAAATATTTTATTGTGTTATGTGCTAAATAGAAATGTTTCGGCCACATTTTGATAATACGGCCAAAAATATGTGTATGAATAATAAACATGTATTAGAATTTATTTTTTGTATCGCGGAAGTATATTTGGTTATTCCGAACGGTCACGTAAATTATTAATCACCTATATTTGTGTTAAAAAAAAGTGAAGCAGCTGACATTGTGATAGTGAGAGGGCAATAAACTTGTAAAAAATCAATTCATCACGTAATTGAAATGCGTGCTACCTACGAGTATTCAAAAGATTAATTTTTTGGGTTGGTCACCCAAAATAAAGATTTTTTAATTACACAAAATATAAATCGACTTCCGATAACCTGGAAATTACATGCACAAGCTAATTTTGATTTTTATATACATGAGAAACTTTGGTTTATATAAAACCATTACGTTATTGTGTTCGAGAGGAAATGACCATTACCATATTATGTTCTATGTGTAATGTATCATGAGCTGAACCCTTTTGTGTTAAATCACCCAAATCATATTCCATCCGACTAATTAATTTAATATCATCTTATTTTTTATGTACGTTGCCTGGTATTACAAAAAAACGATTTCCTCAACATAAATCTCCTTCTTATAAAAAAATTTAAATACAAAACATTTTCTTTCTGTAACACAGTTTCATATTTTGTATTTCAAAGCGTATGTACGAAAGCAACACAAAGAAATCATTATGCAGAGAATAAAAAAAAAACTTACCTACTAAAAGAAACCTACATTTTTTGCCCCTGTCTTTAGAACAGCAACAATTATTACATTGTACATTCAATACGAGAAATGCTTAAGAAAATCATAACAGAACGAAATATACTTAGATGTGTAATATTCCCGTCTTGCAAGTTGCAATCCAAGCATAAAAATCCAGTTTTTCTTTTTGTTTTCCATGTATGTAAAATTCATGTTCTTTGGGTTTCAACATATATGGGTTCGTTCATAGACCATAACTCGTGGTTCATGAAAAGTAAAATTTCACGGTCTTAAGTATTAATTCTGTCGGGACTCGCTCAACCGAGAACATGTCGTAATGAAGGGCAAATGTGTAATTTTGAAACGAAAGTTTAAATTAAACTAAACGCATTATACAGAGTGGGTTAGTAGTAGTTTTGAGATATAAATGATAAATCTGTACTCAATGTCATAAATAGGTCTCAAGACGAGGCCCGGGCAAAACAAAATCCGCGTAAACACTCAATCATGATTTTTTTGTCGGGAACTGGGAATAGAGCCCGAGACAATTAAGCATGAGGTGCGACTGTGCATACATTACTTTCTCCATAATGGTAGTCCCCGATAAAGTACGAAGTCACATTTCAAATTATAACTTAACTTTTAGCTGAGCTTTAAATTAATTTCAATTTTATAACTGAGTAGACAGCCAAAGATTCGTACTTTGCTGACCACTAAATGGAGACATACCTTTCTAATAAAAATTAATTGAATAAAGTGGTCGTATTTTTTTATAATATGTCGAGCGATCTTCTTCACAATTTTTCTTTGTCTCGGCATAAGTATCCACTTAGAAGAGCCAAAGAAAATGTACCCGCTATTAAAACACAATGTCTGAAATGTGTATTTTAAAACTTAGTGTGTTTGTGTTCCTGTCTGGCTGTGTGCGTGGTGCGATGCAGACTAACACCCCTATTCCCTTAGTCGCATCACTGCATGCGATGTGACTACTCATCTTCATGGTTACTACATTATTAAATCGAAACTTACAAAATAATTTTTTACAAAACTCGTTGTGTTGTGGCTTTATAGATATTTACATGCGACTGCTATCACTTCAAACGACAATGGGCGCTTTCAGGGCACCCAACAGTTGGGAGCATGTTGAGTAAAATCGAAGCGAATGTTATCAAAATGCTTAGCACTATGATCAAATCAAATCGGCGATGATTTCACTAATCATGATAGGAAACTTGAAGGTGCCCAATTTCTATCACTTGAAATTTTGACGTGACATAATTAAAAAAAATTGTAAACTAAGGCAGCCAACTAAGATCTAAAAATCATTCACTGTGAGTTTTGACAAAATAACAAGTGACAAAATTATTTAGAGTAGGTTTCCACCAAGGTTGTCGTTGTTATTTAAACAAAGCGATTCACACGAATAGTATGTAAGCATACATAAAAATTCGTGTCTCAACACAAATTTTTTTATACACATACATATAAAAAAACATTGAAAATAGCAACCAAAAAGTACTAGTGTCTAAATGTTTTTCGATTGTACTTTTACATATTAGTACTAAAATACGAAATTTCCTGAAAGAAATTTGGACCTACATGATGACATTTGAATTATTTGTTTATATTTGGTCTTGGTGTACAGATATTAAGTATTTTAAAAAAATCAACAAAAAATTGTATTATTAAATAATAATTTTAGTTAAAAAACTAAAAACATATACATTTAAATATATATAATTTATTTAATATATATCCTAAACTATTATTATATGAACATTAAAGTCAGCGCCAGTCTGGTGGAAGGATTAATGCATGTTCGATAATTGATATTTTGTCTTGAAATTACAGGACCAATTAATTTTAACAGCTTGTCAAATGACGCTGGAGACATTCTGGTATAATTTCCAGAACATGTCATCAAGCAAATTATGATCCCTTCAATAATTTCTGGCTGCTTCACTGAATATAGGTCGAACCCACCATCTGGGGCTGTTTCTCTTCTGCTTCTCCACCAACTCGCTTGCTTCACAACAGACGATAAATGCAATTGCGGCCGTTCAAACATCTGTTCCATCATCTGAATTCATTTTTTTATATTATTAAATTTTTATTATATAAAAGCGAAATACAGGTAACCCTCCAAGAACACGGTATTTGAAGAACACGATTTCGAAGAACACGGATCCCATTTTCTCAAATTACGCGGTTTCAAACAACAAGATTTCCGTTATTCTCTTTTATTTTTTTCTTGTATATCATAACAAAAAATAAAAAATGAAACGTAACGTTTTTTTCATTTTATTTTTTGTAGTATCGAACAACACGGTTTTAAAGAACACTGAACGAATTAATCGTGTTCTTAGAGGATTTTCTGTAATGTGTAATGTATTTTATATTAATAATTTTATGGATATGAGGAAATATTGGCTGTATAACTTAGTGTTTTGGACTTTCTAAGAGATGGCGTAACTTTAGTACTAAACATTCTTTTACAATAGCTGTATATTATTGGTAAAAGTGGATTAGGATTTAGTTTTGGATTTATAATTTTCCAAATCAACATATATTTTAGTTTTATTTTAAAAACTTAATAATAATTATGTCGATTTTGTAGTTAGAAATAACAGTTTTAATATTTTAGTACAAGCCTTTAGTACTAAAAATTGGATTGGATTTACGAAAATCCAAAATAGTTTTGGATTTAGATGAATCAATCCATTTTGTTTAATTTTAATGCGATTGTTGTTGTAAATAACCAATGCAATACGCTAAATGCCACCTACGGCGTTTTAAAGTGTTGACATTCTACATTAAAATTTAGTTTGTCATTATTCGTGAAAGCGTAAGCATTTTTCGACGGTTTTCGTACCAACAAAACAGCATTTCCGGGAAGCATTACTTTTTTACTTTAATCAAAAGAAAAAAAGCTGTTCAAAGTTTTCGTTTGCTTCAAGAAACTTTTGGTGAACATGCACCAATTCAACAAACTTGCGCAAACTGGTTTAAACGATTCAAAAGTGGTGATTTTGATGTCAGTGACAAAGAACTTTCTGGTTAACCAAAAAATTCGAAGACGAAGAATTGGAAGCATTATTGAAGGAAAACTCAGCTCAAACAGAAAAAGAACTGCAGAATAGTTAAATGTCACTCAAGCGCCATAAGCAAACGTTTATATGCCATGAAAAAGTTTCAGAAAGAAGGAAAAAGAGTACCACATTGACTGAAGTCAACATTGAAAATCTTTTAATGGTTTGCAATTCTTTGCTTACAAGACACCGAAGTTGGCATTTTTTGTCTCAAATTGTGGCTGGCGATGAAAAATGGATATACTACAACAACCCTAAACGCAAAAAACCATGGGTTCATTCAGGCGAACCATCCACATCAACAGCGAAAACAACGAAACATTCATGGAAGTAAGGTTATGTTGTGCATTTCGTGAGATCAGAAAGAAGTGGTGTACTATGAGCTGCTAAAACCGAACGAAACTATTACTGGTGAACGTTACCAACAACAATTGATAGATTTGAACCATGCATTGAACGAAAATCGTCCAATTCCAGCCAACAAACTGCGTAAAGTGATTTTGCTGCACGAAAATGCTCGACCACATGTCGCAAAGCAGGTAAAAAATGCACTGGAAGTACTTGAATGGGAAATTCTACCGCATACTCCTTCAGAACACCCGAGGAAATCAAAAAATGGTTCGACGAATGGATCGCATCAAAAGACAAACATTTTTTTTTCGGTAGAATCCATAAATTGCCAGAAAGATAGTCGAAAGTTATAGATAACGATGGAAAATATTTTGATTAAAACAAAATTTACCATTTCTTAGAAATAAACGTGTTTTTTCTGCAAAAAAATTCAAAAAACTAAGTTATGCTCCCAATAACTTTGACATGCAACGTCAAAATTTTGGGTGTATTACAAAATCCCGGTTCTCGTAATGCGAGATTTTGTAATTGCAATATTTTGTAATTACAACATTCTGTAGTTGCAAAATTAATAAAAAAGCAATATTTTGTTAATGCAACATTTTAAAATGCAATAATTGTAGAGCCTGACGGCTTCGATAACTCTCACGAACACTTAGCCCTCTATCCAAATTCCATCCCAATTTCTAAAACTTTATCGCAAACTCTTAATTGAATTTTGCCAAAAAATCATTTAATAGTCCCATTTTATAAATTATATTCTGTATTTTATAAATTTTATAAATTCAAGCCGGGATTTCCTAAAAATCGGGTTTTTTTTATACAATACCGGAATTTTGAAAACCGGGATTTTGAAACCCATAGTCACGTCGCATGAAGTAATACGACTAAGCGAATCGAGGCCTAAATGTGTGCATGTTTTTTTTTGTTTCCTTGCAGTGCTACTGTTTTTTTGGCGGAGAGTCTTCTATCACACTGACTCTACGGTTAGAAAGCCAACGATACGCGAAAACAATTCGAATATCATTCTGGATGAAACTAAATTTGACGTCTTTATGCTTTCGATCTTCATCGTAAAGTATTAGCTTCTGTTCAAGCGGGTAACTTTATTCCGCAATTACTGAGATGTCTGACAGTATCATTATTTGTAAATGTGTCAACGACGACTCATACAAATGGTTCTGTGAGGTTGTCTCTAATACCACAGATATCTGGAGCGGTTGTCAACTGTCTGTCAGGTGGATCACCACCTAAAGCTCTGCTAGTATACACTTGGGTTTCCGGTCCTCCGGAGGATCTTTAAGTTGTATTAACCAATATTGGATTGATGGACCCGACTTGTCGACTAATGTATGGAAGGTCGTCCGATACAAGCGCGAAGCTAAACATCAAGCAATTGTATTCCGGGTTAAACATATGGAGACCATCACAGGTTCCAGATATTCTTTGTAGCAAGTACTGTACACGGTTATATTTAAGATCAACCCTGGCGCATAGATTATCCACTTCTGTTAGATTTATTTTGTCGTCTGTTGATTTCTATTACGCTACACTTACTTAATATAAAACCGATTAAACTGCATTACTGTAATTTGAGCTATGGATGTTGCTTCCAGTGTCACAAACAGATATTTGCCTGATTCAGGAACCGTACCTTCTTGATTGTGTTCTTTCTGGATTGGTTATTTTTAATTTCTCAGCTTAAAACAACAAAAAGCAGTATTTATGCAACTAGAAAATTTATTTTGAGAACTCCCCCCCTGCTCCATCAATTTTTTGGGATCGAACGGATTTTTTTAAATCCGTAAAAAAGCGAAAAAAATTAAAAATCGCACTGGTCAAGCCTATAATTGTTCTTTAATTTTCGTTGGTCACTAGCCTTGTTATTTTTGTTTTTAATTCAACGTCTCAACGTCTAAAGGGTACAAAACTCAACACATATAAAACTAAAAAAAATTCACTTTATTGGAACAAAATGTCTCTTCCTGAATATGTATAGATGAGTTTTGCTTACACATAGATAGTGTCTTAATAAAAAATTACAAAAACTGGGTCTGACTAAGAGAAGTTAAATTTGCCAAGGCCCTGTTATCTGTATCAAAACCGATGGTTTTTAAATGAGTATATAACCTTTGAACTTAACCAATATTGGGCAAAAATCAAAACTTTTAAAACAAATCATTCAATAGAACCCCAACCCATACGGAATACGCGAAAAAAACTTTTTAAGAAATAGGGTTCCGTTTAAAAGGTACCATATTGGCCGTATTGTACAAATTAACAAAACAATCTGAAATCCCAATACTAAAATCAAATCCAAATTTTATCTAAATCGGTTAAGAAATGCGTAAGTGCGTGTTCTATTTATTTAGCATAGCCTCTGTTGATCATATTCCACACTTTACAAAAATATCAGTTCCGAATTCCATTTTCATCATAAAATCCGAATTTTATTATAATCCGTTCAAAAACTGTCAAAAACGTTACCCAAGTAATTCAAAAGTCAAATATTCGTCAATAGAAGATTTGTATATCGATTTTGACACAAAATGTGTGAAACGAAATGAGTGTAACCGGAAAGATAGTAGTGCATATTTGTTTTTGTGTTGTTAGTGACGCGCGTATATTTGTTTTACAATACTACACATGGATTTCACGTGGCATTGTTTTTGTTTATTCTATTATCCATTGTAAATGCCATATTTTTGTGCTGTTTACAAGGCAGTGTTACTTTTTAAATAATTTATGTTGATTTATTTTAAATCGATTTTTTTATATTTAGTAAATTAATATTTTCTTTTTAAAATTTATGAAATCTAAAATAAATTTACTTATACAATTTTATTACATATAAAATTAAATTATGATAAAAAAATATTAATTATAAAATATATGAGCATGTTAAACAATGACACTCCACAGTTCGAGAGCAGACGTAATGTGTTGAGAAAAGGAAATAAGCACCATAACAATTAAACCGGTTCGTTCGGATCGCATAATTTTGGTACTGTTCATCATAAAAATGACACAAATACGATAAAGAAAATACGATAAAGATAAAGAAAAACAGAACAAAGTGAAACGCAGTACCAATATACAACAAACTACAGAAGATTGTGTTGGTTACACTAACAATCCCATGCTAATTTTTTTCTTTCGCACCACTACTTATTAAACAAGTGCGCACATACAATGTACACATATGTTCTAGTACGACTATTTATAGTGTAGTTTTTCTGTATTTGTTGCATTAGCATGGCTTTATATTGTTGTTGGTTTTGACTGCGTACGTACATATTCGATTATTTTTTGTTCTCTCGTTTTAAATGAGTAACTCACGGGACAAAATCGATATACTGATCTTGAGAAATTAAAATTTGGTAGATAACGTGCATGCCGCCCCGGTGGCAAAGTGGTCAGTATTTTTGCTCCAGCGGCCGGAGGTCCCGGGTTCGATTCCGGTGGTGAAGGAAAAAATTTCACGGCTGGTTTAGGATCAATGAGAATTAATCACTCATTATCCGAAACGAAAATATGATTATGAAACCTCATTTGAGGCGGCCAAATCCCTTGATGGGATATAATGCCAGAGAGAGAGAGAGAGAGAGAGTGCATAAACAAATATGGCGGAAAAGTACGTTATATTGATTTCCTTTTACTTTTATGTTTTTTTCAGAAGTATATTTCTTTGCCATACAAATCAAGCATATAAAAAAACAGTCGAAATTCTGTGGCAAAAAAACGGTCGAAATTCTGTTTGTATTCTGTGGTTCCAATGGCACCGAAATGTTTTTCTTCAATTTTTAATATTTTTTTATAGAATCGTAATTATTATCATTATTCAAGTTGTTCAAAATGAAAATTAATAAAATTTTATTAAATTTGGTATTTCTATTTTTATTAATTCCAGGAAACAGTAATTAGTCATTCGTTCATTTTTTCTGAATGTTTGCCAATTATGTGAATTTCAGCAAATTAATTCATTTAAACATTGCGTATATATACGATGCCAAGTTGAAGGCAAATAAAAAATACGATTTGCATGTATGCAGTTCTAAAAAAAGTAAATACAAGAAAAACTCTAATAAAAATGCTATGGAAGTTCATTTTTGTTAAGTTTTTTTTTACTTAATTTACTCATATCTCGTAAATATGGTAGAAAAAAACATTTTCATTCTCCTGAGCATGAACTTTGTTTATTTATCTTTAATTTTGATAAATTATTTTTAGTAGGGTAGTTTTCATTCAGAATTTCTCATTTTCCACTATATAGAGCAAATTTGATGGGTATTGATGAGGAATAGCGATATAGAGAAGAAAACGCGAAAATAATAACTACTCTTCCTGCATACACTCCTCTATATATACAATATTTCATGATGATCATTAACTTAAAGACATCATAGCGAAAATGATAAAATTCTAAATGAAAATTACCTTAAAAATGAAAAACAATGTATGAAAATATAAGATATGTGGAAAAATTGGACAGGTGTTGTTTTTTGAAATAAGAGTAAAAGAGCTTTCTCTTATAGAGAGAGACAGAGCTTATACAGTGTGAAATTTTTAATAAACGCGGGGCTTTACTTTGGAGACACGGCGCACGTTTAGTGGTTATTTTGAATGACCTTGAAAATTTATTTTGAATGATTTGAAATTATTCGTAGAGTATCAGGTTTCACAGATATGTGCAAAAATATTTGCATTAAAACAAAACATTTTTGTCTTAGTTCTAAGAAAAATATTTTGTTTAATGCAGATATTTTTGCTCATATCTCTGAAGCCATCTTTACGAAAATTTTTGTATATGTACATAAGGAATTTATTTATTTATTTTTAATTGTTTAATCAAAAAGCACACTCAAAAGTATAGGTTATAATTTAAAAAAAACTAATTTTCACCAATATCTGCAAAATTAATTAATTTCAAGGTCCGTTCAAGACGCTCCCCTCACGACACTAAACAATTTTCATTATTAGAAATTTTCTCCTATCTTTCACCGCTTCTGAAATAAAAGCATTACACTTATTAACCTCACCTTGTAAACAAGTAACGCTTCTGAAAGTATACTCTTACTTGAGGGGTAGCGTGTTTTCCATATAAAAATACTTTCTTCGTCACTGGTGACCCCAGCTCAACGTAGTACGATGCGCATACCTATATTATCTTAATGCCAAAATTTTCGTCGTTTTGAATGATTTTTAAATGCGATTTTTTGAAATACGGGTTTTCAACATTATGTAAACTAATTATTACTCCTCGAAGAGGAAAGTCTTGTACATCGCTTGCATTCATTTTTATTAGGTTTGATATATTGGTTCCACCGTTCTTCTTCTTTGAAAGGTATTGATTAATCTGAGATTTTATTTTGCTATTACATATATTATACATACATTTTCTCCTTTCAGTATTTCACTACACAGATTTTCTGTAGGCCCTGCATCTGGTGTCGTGAATCTCAAAAGATAGTTGAAGAGCACAACAAACTACCATTATAATTTAAAACACCAACTATTTTTTTTTAAATATTTTCTACTTTTTTTGTTTTATTAATTAATTTTTGTCATAATTTTTCTTTTTTAAATTAATTTTTCTTCTTTTTAAAATTTATATTTTTTTCTGTACAAATTATAATGTATTTTATTCACACTCAGTGACAAAAGTCTGCATACACCTGTACAGTGTCTTTTTGTATGGCACGGATATAATTAGAATTTTGCCACTGAATGTATACATTTTATATAATATATATTTTATAAATTTTATATATTTTTTTACGTTATTTATAAACAAGAGATTAATAGTATTTTTCATATAATTATTTTATTATTATTATTATTTATTAATTTTAATTTAAGAGTAATAAAAACAAAACTTAAAAAAAATTTTAAGAAAAAATGAATATTTATATATTACTTAACTAAAATTATTAAAAATTATAAAATATTTACAATTTATATTCTTTTTTTTATATAGATTTAAGTGAAATTATATAATTAAACCTAAATTTTCATTTTAAAAAAATATCTTATATTTATTTATATATTTTGTACGGAAATTCTAATATATATTTATATAATATTTTGTTTTCATTTTTAATAGGAATTACTAATTTTTAAAAACATTTACGCTTATTAAAATTTTGCCAAAGATAATTTTAAATAAAATTATAAAAAAAAACAAAATAAATAGAGTAATGCAGGAAAAATATTTGTCGACTAGTTAGTAGTAAGTATGATTGAAAAAAAAAATATATATATAAAAATAAAAAAAAATATTATATTTGAAATTTCTATAAAAAATTTACATAAAACAAATTTTTATGAAATTTCAAATTTACTGTGTGTGTGTGTGTACGAACACCATTTTGTTCAGGTGACATCATTTCGTATTAATATAAAAAAAACAATAAAACAACACAAACCTACGCTAAGTCTGGTTGCTTATGCATATATTTACAGAGGTAGAAAGAGATAAAACATTAAGGGCGCGTGCGCATCTTTCGTTTAAACCATTTTCATTTATTTTTTGATGTCATATTTAAAACAACTTTTCTTATATAAATTATTTAAAACTTCTTTTTTTATTTATTATTTACAAAAATCCAATTTTTCAGTTCTTTTTAAATACTGTATTTATTTTAATAATTATAAATTAATCACAAATTAATATTTCATTTTTTAAGAAACAAAATTAATTAAAACATATATTGTAATAAAATCACAGTAAAACATAATATAAATATATATTTTTTTATTTTAATGTAAATAATTTTTTTTAATTATATTTTTTGTATTGTATATTTATTTATTTAATTATTTTTTTCATTTTTTGTACATTATTTAATTGATTTATTATCAAAATTTTCGGTCAATTTAAAGTTTATACACAATATTTAAAATAAAATGGTCACCTTATATTTTATCATACAATTTTTTGTTTATATTATATTATTATATCGATATGAATGTGATTTTAATTATATTTTATTTAAATTAATACAAAAATTAACTTACTATTTACAACAATTCTTTTATAGGAAACTTGTTTTTTATGTTTATTTATTAAAAAAATTATAAAAATATAAAATTAATTTTAAAAAAAATTGGGTAAAGCTTTATATTTTATTTTTATAGATCCAATTATTTTTTAAGTTAAGCGTCTTTCCTAATATAATTTGTAAGGTTTTCTATCACATTCGAAATAATTTTTTGTTTTGAAGAGTATAACAGTATTTTGATCAAATACACTTAGTGTGCACTCTTGCATAATATATTTAAACCATCTATTATTGAAGACTATATAAAAATATTGTCGTGTTACCATAAGATCATCATTGTTAAAAAAAATATTTTTTGTAAGCTAAATTAGAAAGTCCAAATTAAAGTGAAACCAACGATATTAACACACAAAAAAAAAAGAAATCATATTTCGCGACATTGTAGGTGAAATTAATATAATGGCGCTAAGATCAAATTTTGCTTGGAGGCTTCGGTCGTGACAATACTTTCACCCAATAATAGACGGTGGTGGTAAGTTTTTTATTATTATTACAAAAAAAAAATTGTAATTTCTTAAAATGTTATAAATTGACCGACCTGAGGGACTAACATTACAATAATAATTATTATTAATTAGTTTGATTCTAATTAACAGTCTTCTAAATTTCCATCTTAAATATTTATATAAGTAAAATGTTTTAACATTATAAAAAAATAAAATCTATATTAGTGATATTTCAAATCAGTTCGAGATCATTCATGGCAACGTGAACATAAAGAAAATTATATTGTAATAATTCAAATTTATTTAAATCCAATATAAAAAAAAACATTACGGGAAATGATCTAGTTGATCAACCAAATGAAAATGAGTTAGGCAAGAAAAAATGGTTATAATTAAAAATTTATGAATGAGGAATTTTGTACGTACTTACATAGAAGCGTCCAGCGCCGGGAGCCAATTTACATGCTTTGAAATACCACTAACGTAAACATAAAAAATTAGTACGAATTAATTCGTAAATAGTTACTCGCTCCCCGTTATTTCATATACATTCCTGATCACAAAATTGATCATTTAGAAAAAAAAAAATATATAAATTGAAATTATAAAATAAATTTAACTTAGTCGATGGACGGTGGGTCATCTTATTTACTCGTTTTATCTGTTCTCATTTTTCTCCTCCGCTCAAGTCTCGCTTAACAAGAAAAGATCGTTCTGTAAATAAAATAAATAAACAAAAACAACGTAAGATTAGATTAATTTTATTTTAAACAAACATGATAATTTTTAGAAAATTTAGAAAGTGATAGTTAAAAGAGATAAGTACTGGTTTGATAAACTTCCATTATATTCTGGTTTTTAATTATTACTGTTATCGTTGCCTGTTGCCTTGCAGCTATCTAATCTATATGTCCGATTCGTGTACACGGAAATTGATAAATGTTATACCTATGTACAAAATCTTAAATTAATATTCGCTTTATAAAATCTATCGTACTTGTAAATAATTTACATTGGATACCAAAAACTGGTAATGGATATCAACGCAAAATTTTAAGAAAAATACGACTCAAGCTGTATGTTACGACGAATTCAATAAAGGCATTAGGTTACATTTTTATTTTTATAATATTGCGTCAATTTTAAAAAAAAAACCAACATGTGTCTAATTACACAGAGATTGCAATCTTTTATCAATAATAATTAATATTAATAAGTGCATGCACAATCTATGCCAATGAAATAAGTAAATACAATGTGTTTCTAGTCTGGCACATGCGAATTAGTAGAATAATAAACAGGACTTTTTATTGCAATTATTTTATTTTGCAATTACGGCGCATAGTGTTTACTACTAGGAAGACCCTAAAACCCTATTAATAAATAAGGCCGATGAAGAATTACATCCTGCATCCTGCAAAGACCCTCATTTTCAAAACGGGTAGGAATCAGGGTACCCACAGCACTGTTTCTAGTCATTCTTCATTGATCAACGGAAAAAATGGTTTAGGCTTAAAAAAGTAAATAAAAATTAACATAAAGTCCCATTTCTACTAGATAAGTGTATCTCCTATAATTATATGCATTTCCGAACGCAATAATCTCGTCACTCTAAACACTAAATTCCATTAAAATTTAGCAATTTTTTTAACGTGGTTTTAAAATCGCATGCTTTTTCCACACATAAGCATACAGAGGTGTTTTATGAGGAATCAATTTCTGTCAAAAAGGGTTTTTATAAACACATAACTTTTAAATAAACACATAATTTTTAATTAACCGGGACACAGGGAATTCAGAATTCCAGAGAGAAGAATTACAGAAATTTTTATTTATGTACCAGCATTCGTTTAGCGCAAATTTATCCGTGGCCTGTGAAATTAATTTTATTTTCCCATCATACATTATTTCACAGTCAAGGGTAAACTACGAATATAAAAATACTGTCAGTTTTGAGGGCACTAAATTAAGGCTTTTAAACAAAAGTTGGGTAAGCTAAACCGTCTTGTGATTTCATTTTAAATTTTCTAGAAATTTATATTCAAATTTCGTAATCTGTATCAGGAAGGGCCAACTGGCATCCCTGCAATTTTTTTTGCAACCCACAAATTATTCTTCAACGGATTTGTTGCAGAAATGGAAAGGTTTTATGAATAGCAGATTTTTCATAAATTTTACGTTTTGCTCTTTCTGTAAATTTCATGCAAATTTCTTGTGCCGATTGGTGGAATACGTTGGGTTGTTGGGTTCTTACAGTTGGAACTTGGAACGCTACGGTTCCTAAAATTAGCAAAATTGAAATAATCTTTACCTAAAAGCCTTTGGTTGGGGGTGTATAGAGAAATCTTGATTAGCTGTTGTAAAAAAATTGGTGTAATGGGAAGGGCAGAGGTAAGGACAAAAAGAAAAGTTGTTGTTGTGGTTTGTGAAGTGGTTTGGGAGTATAAAGTGCTTAAAAAGTTAAAATTTAAATCCACTTAAGTTCCCGGTTGTAACCAGACGGAAGTCAAATGTGTGTGTTAAAAAATTTAATCAAATTTTAGAGAAAATCTAAATAACTGCTTTTTCTCTAAAATGAATTTAATCTTTTTAAACATTTTGTGTTTGAAACTATGTATGCGTCTTCGCTTTTCAGTTTATTCTTAGATCAATAAATTCTGAGAAGGAAGAGGAAGCTACAGTGATTTGAATTTTATTATATGAAGTCGTAATTGAGAATGGTTTTAGTCGGGCTAAAAGTGACAGCGGAACTTCCAAATGAATGTTTTAGCTAAACATGTGATACTGGATCTCTTAAGTAGTGTTTCTTGTTGTTTGATTTTTTGTTCGTTAGATGACCTGTATGCAAAATGTAGGGTCAAGATACAGTACAGGACTTTCTAGAAAGTTTATATTTAGAGCTATTTTACTCTACAGTTTGCAGATAAGCGATTATTGTTATTTGATTATGAGGTTAGATAATTCCCAAGCCCGATCCCCAATTTATAAAATTTTTCATGGAACTTTCTTTCTCACTCAAATAAAACATTTTTTTTTATACAAAAACAGTGTTTGTGATTTAAAGTGTCTGAACCCCGTTTAAGATATGTTACTAGAAGATAAAAGGCTCCTGTTCATTGTGTTAGCTGACACATTAACCTTTATCAAAGCATGAATATAAGCAGATATTTTAACCAAATATTTTTCGAATTCTAAGTCTACATCACATAAGGTTGTTTAAACTATCGAGCGTGCTAGTCTGTGAAACGTTGGACTTTGTCACAACTACAGGAATTTTCCCTAATTTTCCCTAGACCTACGTTATAAATGAACCAGAAAAACTACTTAAAAATAAGAAGTTGGTATCAAAAACCACAAATTTTAGAGTCAAAAACCTAAATGCCATCGCAAAATTAAATTTTAAATCATAAAAATCTCGAAAATAATTCTTCGCAAAAAATGGTAACGGGTAAGCCAAAAACCGCAAAAGCTGCGCTTGAATCATCAACTTAATTATGTCAAAAAAGAAGGCCTACAGAATGGCAATTTGTCACACGACAAAACAATCCAGTTTTTACAAGGGGGAGCAATGGCAACACAATTTGGACAATCGTGTGATCTCGCATCTGATGTGGTAACTTTAGATTTGGTGTCTTTTGTTAAGCCGTAGTATAATTTGAGAAATTGATCGAAATTGTCGATCAAAAAGTTCACCAAAAGAGCAAGAGAGTACAATGTGGTGGCATTTTTCTTAAACTTTAAAATAATTCCGAAAAACTAAAGTAATTTATTTAAGTATAAATGTCGCGTTATTCTTGGACCATAGCTCTGATGAGGACGAAATGGACCACTGTGACCTCGCTTCTAAGGGTGGTAAAAACAGAGATATTACTTTATTTAGTGTTTTACTATATGAAACTTTTCTAATAAGATTGGTTCTCCATAAATATTAAGGACAAAGCCGTAACTATTATGGCTGTAAATTTGAAAATCTGAAAATTGACGAGCACATACGAATAACATATGACACTTTAAAACCACCCAGTCGAAACTTTTTTTACTAGTCACCACCAGGAATCGAACCCGGGACCCCCGAATAACAGAGCAAGCACTCTACTTACTAAGCTAAAGCGGACGACAAAAAAGGGAAAAAAGGTTCAAAGAGGAAAATAGCAGAGTACAAAGAAGTGCCGACCATCATGTAATTTTAACACGGTCTTTGAATCCCAAATCTATTTAAAAAAAAACTGACACTTAACAACATACCAACTCCATATATTCAATTAAGGTCGGACTAGCCTATAATATTTAAAAATCTGTCTTTCAAATCAGAAGACGGTATGTATTCATCTGTTTGAAGCGGGTCCGATTTTTTGCACCAATGTAACTATAAACGCTTTTGAGCCCTTAACACATTTGTACCAAAGCACCGATCCAAAGCCCAATAAAAAGCAACCGAATACGTTTTAAAGACGTGACGGTCACGAATCAGTAATCCGAAAATGCTGTTAGACGACGAATCAAAATAGGAGGGTTTTTTCGAATTTTGTAGATAACTTATTACAAACACACTATTTAAACAAAAATGGATAATAATATTTCTGACAGAAAAGTTATACAACTAAAATGTTCCTAAGACACTAGCATTGTAGTAGTGGATGTGGAAAACCGATCATGACCACAAAAATGGTATTTCGACGTGATAAGATTGGCGTAAACGACAAAATCAAATTCAAACCAATAAATCTTTACTCCCAAGTAAATATAGAACTAATTAAAAAGAAGTATTGAAAATCATGTTAACCCTAAAAGCAAACAAGAAAAATGAAATATTTGTTTGTTTTTTCTTTTGGTTCTACGCTTATTATATGCGGCCAAAAGGCCATATCACTTAAACAACCGAATTAGACAGTATTGATGATGATTTTTATTGATGATCCAAATGTTAGATTAAATTCAAATAGGAATTTTCAAAGGACTGATACGGCTTTTTGAGCTGTTGGTAAGATTTGCCGCATTCAAAGATCCGGAGAATACCGAATCGGCTTAAAAAAATTTAGAAAATAGACAAATTATTAAAATTTTGTCGAATTTTTAGCCGTAAACTAGAATTTGTGAACTGATTACAACACAATGCTAAGCAAATTTTCAGTACCGATTCCGAAGAAATTCCGATTCGAAGTGATGGTACAACATACCTTCCCTGAGCCTGTATTTAGAAATCTACTTTTCCATTATTTTACATTTTAAACAAGACCTTAGTTTTGTAGTACAAACAGTTAAACATTGAAGTATAAAAATTCCAAGCGTTATCTGTTTTATGAACTGATAACAACTTTATTAGAAACTTACATTGACATAAATAGCTCTTTTATCAGAAATCGAAAAACCCGAAATAAACTAAGTAATCATAATTTAAAATATAATTTAAAATTAATTTACTTCGGTAATTGCCATTTTACATTCTACTCTCCTTTGGAAATAAGTCCGTTCTGCACTCCTACCTGCATAACGTAACTTGTAGACACAAATTTAGACTTTTTGTATGGCATGAAATACTTATGTAAAGGTAAATTTAATGATAATTAAGCTTAATGACACGTTTCTTGTGTCATGTGAAAGCTTACTAACTATACAGCCCGATCATGCTAGTCGAGTCGATTGTCGTTTCAAGTGACAATAAAAATTTGTTATTTGTATTAGCCAGTTGCTCCGTCAATAAGTAACTTGAGACGAACAAAACAAAAAACTGTCATTTCAAGTCGTGTGAAATTTTGACGTGACTAGAAAAAACATAAAATACGCCGATTGTCGTTTGAAGTGACTATTATAATAAACATATTAGATATGTTGGCAAGGCAGGCGACTATGGTTTCATATTAAAAGAGTCACTTGAAACGACAATCGACTCGACTAGCGTAATCGGGGTGATAGTTTTACTGAATAAACGTGTGGTTCCTTGGGACAGCTAAATATTATAATGTTCGCAATGAGTCTCTCCTAAGACAATAAAATTTGAAAAATGAAATCCTTAAGATGCCATTTTGCAACCAAATTAGATATCGAAATTTTAAGAAATTCCTTCTTCGGTGCGAATAAAAACAAAAATTTCGATTATTCTTAGTGAAGATAGGTAGGCAAATTGCACTCACTTTCTAAAAGATTTCTATCCTAATAATTTTGAACTGGGCTCTCCACTTTGCGGATAAAAAAAATGTTGTTTCACCAACAACAAAACACGCAAATAAATAAATACAACAAAATTTACAACAACTAAATAAATAAATAGACGGCTTAAATTACAAATCCATCGGTATTTACTAGTCTATGATAATATTCCTTAAGGCGGGTTCACGTATGCGATCAAAAAATGATTCGCGAATCAAAAGCCAATCAAATTTCCCCGCCCGAGATGAAATAATTTGAGCAATAATGACACTCATTGATGAACGTGAACCTGCCTTTAGTCGTATCACTTCATTCGACGTGACTAATGATCTTCTTGGTTACTAGATTATAAAATCAAAATTTACTAAATAATTTTGTATAAAACACGCAGTGAACGTTTTTTAAATCTTAGTTGCCTGCGTTAGTTTGAAAAAACGTTAACTTATTTGTTGCGTCAAAACTTCAAGTGATGAAAATAGTCGTTTGTCGCAAGGAAATATTTATAAAGCATATTAAGATTTAAAACAAAGGCGCAACGAGTTTTCTTACCTTCGTGATATCCCTTTGTCTACGAAAAAAAATTGGCTAAATTTAAGCCCAAACCACACAAATGTGTGAGTAAAAAACTTAGTATGTAATGTCGTTTTAGATAAAAAAAAATCGCTTGATAGGAAGTACAACCAACACAATTGTGTGTATAGTTATAGTGTTTTTTTCGGACGAAAATAAGTTTGGAAGGAATGCACAAATGTGTAAGTTGGTTCAAAACACATACACAAAATAATTTTTGAAATGATACTTTTGCCTTACCCACACAATTGTGTGGGCAGGTAGGAAAAAGTATATACTCGACGTGCGAAGGAATCCAACGATACCATTCGTGTCAGCTACTTTAGGGACACCCTGTATAACTCGAAATTATCGAAGTACTTTTCATTCGGCCAATGGGAAAAGTATTGTAGTATCAACAATAATATCGCTACTGTGAGTTCAGATGAACAATTTAGATAAAAACGGTGTTGAGGTCGAAAGTGAACGAATGAAATGAGAAATATACTTTCTTCACATTTTTTACACTAAAACTCCTTAGTAGTTTAAGGAACATAAAATGGTTGAATTTAAATTATTTTAAAGAAATCATTTTATCGGCAAAACTAGGCTGCTTAGTACTTAATTTGTAATGTAACGAATGCACTAAATTACTAATTAGGATGGCGAAAAGCTCGAAAGAAATTATAAAATTGCTTTATTATCATTAGTTACAAACTTGATACAAATTTTGTGGTATGATTAAGAAAATATCAAGGCAAATTGACAAGAACATCGTTTATAAAATAAACTAAAACCGCCATCGCTGAAGACCTATAGAAGTATCGACAATAGATTTGTTTAATACGATTTTGTTTGCATAATGCATATGCGTGTTGTGCTGCTAGTCGAACAGATAATTGAATTATCCATAATTTATCGACAAACTGAGGATGCGGGATTATGGGATGGATACAAATGATTCGATTTGCTGTAGAAATATTTGTTTGCTTACTAGACAACCGTGAATTTGTCCCGTCTTCTACCTAGCTACAGAGTAACCGGAAATATATGCGTTACTTTATTTTATAAATAACAGTAGTGTTTGCTCTAAGGCTCGACATAAACAACTTTTTGGCTAGATACTTTATTACTTTTAAAGCAGCAAAATTTTCCATGGCATTAAAAATGTTTAACCTCTTGGAACTAACTCAATGTGGTAATAAAATTTCGAACAAGAACTTGTTTATAAAGCGCCCTTTTTAACTATCTACCTGAATCTAAATTAAATATTTTAGAATATTTTGCGGCGTTCGCTATTCACTTTTGTAATATTCAGGATCGAGCATTTCAGATATTCATTCTACATTAACTGTTGTATTCCTTAATCTCTACAACTAGTAGAAGTGATTGCAGAGTTATACGATGAGTGGAATCATTATTATTGACCATTCATATGTCGAAGAAATCCACATTTAAATCAGGAAAAGAGAGTAGATTTTGCATGATTTCCCAATAAAAATTCTATAAATTATAAAATTTTCAAAATTTAACAATATTTGGTGCATAGAATTCATTTAAAAAAGCCCAGGTGTACAAACTTTAATTTTGTTTGACTTTCCTATTACCTACAGCGCTAAAAAAATATGGTTCGTTCGGGTTTTCAGTACAAATCAATAAACAAAGCCCAGGGGAAACAACATAATATGAATTCTTATCGTACCAAAAGCGTAACAACATGGAGTCCTACTAATTCAATTTATATTCTCCAACCCAGCAAATCGGTCATGTGAGTAAATTTAGAACAGGAAATATATCTAGATTTCTACCAATAATAAAATGTCAATACTTAGTCCAAAAAATATTATTAATTAATATGCCGAATCCCGCATTAAGATTTCGAATAAAAGAAGGACAAACATGAGCATAATAAAATAATTTCCACTTAAAATATTAACAGAAAAACGAACAGCTGCATACTTTAAAAAATATTATCGGGGCTTCAAAAATATAAAATATATGTGGTTGATTGTAAACAAAGGGCGATGGTACTGTATATGTAGGTACGTTCGGAAAATAACTATTCCAGAATGTTATGTAGTTTATCAAAAGTACAGATAAGAAATAAAAATGTTAATACTTTCTAAAAATTAAAATATGTATATATAAATTTTGGTACATACCTATTGTAATAATTTACAAAGAATATAATCCCTCTTTTCTTAGAAAAGCTAATAGACTTGATGTTCTTGCTCGATGTGATATCAAATCATTTTTCAAAAAAAAATTAAACACCTCGATTTTATTGTCTTTTTCTCAATAAATAATATTTGGAAATCACTAATTTTAAGAAAAATAAGATATTCGCAACCAACGTTGTGTTGTTTCACATAATTTTAAAATCACTTTTTGTCACAAAATTTTGCTGCCACCAAACAAAAAAAAGTATTCAGTAAAAACACACTGTCTTAGATAGATTTTGGTACACAATATATAGTTTTTTGTTTTCATTTTTGTTTTATTAATAGTAAATAGTATTTTTAAATTAAATATAAAGATTAAATTTATTTTATTTTATACAAAAAAATTATATATAATATATTATTATATTAAAATTAAATTATAAAAGAAATTATATTCATTTTTTCTTAATATTTTTTTACAAAAGGGTCGTTAGGTCTCGTCGATTTTTTATTATGTATATAGAGTCGGGGTCGTCATCGTCTGAGGGGGGTGGTATGGATTTATTTTTATTTAGCATTGGGAACGTACTTTAGTGTTGTAATTATTGAAATTATTGAAACCACTATCCCAATGGTACATTGAGTTATCCAAATGATTCTGGTGATGCTGTTGATGAGTATGATGATTATTATTAAGATGATTATTTGATTGATGATGATTATTATTATGGTAATGATATTGATTATAATTATAGTGATTCCGTTGATTATAATGCCTATTATTATGATTATTATAGTTTGAATATGGGCTTAACGGAGGTGGCGTCGATGAATTCGATGAAGTTTTTGAATTTGTTGCATCAACTAAATAATCAATCATTGATATATCACTTATATCTAAGCGTTCCACCCGTTCCATAAGTAACTCCTCGCTACCGGTTGAATCTAGATCACTAGATGGACTCGAACGGCTTTGCACAGCATCCAACAGCACACAAATCGAACCATTTTCACCAATGCGATATGCCACCTCAGCTGGATCAATCCACATTGTTAATTCTTGTGGCAACATTTTACGTAACTGACGTGGTTGGAGACCGACCGCAACACCAGCCTGCTCAATCATTGGATCCATTTTACCGTTAATCCTAATGCACCGATATCCCGACCCTTTTGTTGGTAAGTCCGGATACCAATGTGATTTATAACGCACTAACATTAAATCCGATAACGATCCTTTAAATTTTTCCAACTGCACATCTGTTAGTCCTTTGCCATGTTTAACACGTAGCAAACTCATTACAAAATCAGCCGCGGATTGTACTTCGACACGCATTTTTAACTCACGGTTTTCTTTTTTTTTTTTTTTAATTTGTACTTTTCAATAATTTTCACTTATATATTTTTCTTTTGTACGTTATTAACAAAAAAAAAAATTACATATCACATAAATGCTGTACTTTTATTTCGATTTTTTTAAGAGTCTGTAGATCGTACGATATTATGCTTCCAACTGTATTTTTTACTCATTCATATTTTTATTCCCCGAATAGAAAAACAAAATTTCACTGCTACTAACACTATCTTTGTTGTTTTTTTTTCGAGATATTTTTTTAAATTAATTTTACAATTTTTTTTTTATTTTTTTTAATTTTTTTTTTAATATTACTTCTTTAGATCACAACTTATTATATTTCATTAAAAAACTTAAAGAAATAATTTAAATTAAAATAAAAAAAAAACTTATATTATTTACTTAAAAAAAAGCTAATGGCTGCTTGCTAACAGTTCCGTCGACTCATCACTAATGAACTGGAGTGGGGCACACACTCTTTTACGTCGAATCATTTTGAACCAATACTAATTTAGAGGTGTTACCAGATGCAGCAAAATTTCCCTACATTATACGCTTTTCAATATAAAAATGAATGAGTCACTTCATTTTGATTCATACATACAAACATGCTTACAAATTGATTGATTACGTGCGTCATCTTTTTATGGTCGACGTCATTACATGTTTTTTATTGTATTTGCCGTACAGTAGATCATACGTAACAGATGTTTTTTCGAATAACGGTTGATGTTGTATTAAAAGAGCGATGAGAATAAGAGTTCATATTCAAAACAGGTAGATTTTGATAATTATGTAAAATAAATTTAGAGATAATAAGCGATGACGATACAGCCGCTCCATGTGTATTGTTATAATTACTAATTATTCAAATTGTATACCGATGCTGCTCAACCGCACTATACTCGTAAAATTGTAATCTGTTTTTACAATAATACAAATATAGCTTATTTAATAAACTGCAGTTTTTTTTCAATTAATTAAGTCAAAACCACTCCCCTCCTTACACGGTGGGTCGGTGGCCTTGGCACAAAGCATAGTACACTCTGGTACCTGTAGGGATATACCACGTCGTATAGGGCACATATCTTGAAAAAATGCATTTCGAAATAAAGACAACACATTTAAAATGTCGACTGCTGTATTTAATAAAACCAAACCATTTCTACATAAAAACGTTTTATTGGAAATAAAAAACCCAAAACGTCTAGATCAAAAAACTCGTTTTTAAATTTTTTGCGAACTCATGAATGAAATAAAAACAAAAATAAAAATTTATTCTACATTCTCTTTTTAGCAGTGACAACACTAAAAACGAAAAAAATATTTTACTCACTTTTAAACATGTCAACCTAAATTTTATTAAAAGCACTACAAAACTATTCACTTGCAATTTATAATATTGAGCACGTATAACAAAATTTCTTAAACTAATAAATAATTAAATTAAATTAAAAACTTTTTTTTACAGAATTAAACGAATATGTTACAATGAAAATATAAAATACATAATAAAAATATACACAACACATTGATGCTATGCGAGTTTTTTTTATTTGACATCGGTTTTGTATGCATGCAACGAGGAGAAATTTTTACGCACACATCTTTGTTGTAAAATTCTCTTTATTTTGCTATTTATTTCTTTTTGTATGACAAGGCAGATAATTCGAAAGAATGAAATAAATGAGATGGAATGATCGATGACGACATGAATGAGAGACAAAAATAATATACTAATCATATGTTTTGTGTTAGAAAGAGAATGAAGTGTTTTGTTGTTTAGAATGATACATATGAAATAGGGTGATTCAAATTTAAATTATTTTATGAAATACGTGGTCAAATCGAATTGTTCAATACGATTTTATTTTGCATTTAGTTTCCCATGATGATTTATTTTAGGGATAGAATTTTATATTGATTTTTATTAGACTATTGATGCGCTTGAACCACTAAAAATGACTATTAATCGAAAATAATCAACAGAAAGGGATATTCGACAAAAACAAGGGCGTTTAAAGTTTGAAGGGGATGAATACAGCAAGGGTAGATTAATAAGGGTTCTGTTTGTCTAAAAATAAAGTTAGAATATTTTTTGTTGAAATATCACGTTGGCTTTCGTTTGTCGGAGGATTTTGGTTGATTTGAAGGGAGAAGTATATCTCACGTGCTACGTAACAACAGAGATAGTGATGGTTAACACTGAACCACTTCTCCTGGATATTTGTTAGAAGTTCTCGGTCTAAAATGCAGCGGCCTAGATGAAGAGGAACAGCTGGTAACTTTATGATAGGTTAGAGTAATTTTCCAAAGAAATGGAATATAAACATACTGACCCGCAACAATACTAACATAATTGCTGCTCGCTTCCTATTCATAAAAAGCATCATGAACAGTTTCTTCTTTATATTCATCTGCGTAGTTAGGATGATAATTAAGTGAGGAATGCTACGCAGTCTAGACTACTGCAAGTCCACTAGAGTACTAGACCAACCTTCCTCTTGACTGCATTTTGACGGCTCATCTGCCTTTATATTTCCCGTAGTATTTTAGAACACCGACATGCACATAAAGTGGACTTCAAACTGATTTGCCATCTCATTAATAGGTGAGAGACAATTCTGTACAAATTTAGTGGGCATTTTGAAGGAGACAAGTTTTGTTCGCTCAAAATAACTAGATTTCCAATTTTAATTTGGATGTATCAGTTACTAATTTTGTTGAAGCATATCAAGTGCTCCAAGGTCCAACGTTCTCAAAAGATGTCGACGTTTAATGGCTCGACTTGAGCATAATTAAACCACTAGTGATCGTAGGCGTACAGGGAGAAAGTGATGAAGTCGGTCATTGGAAAATATTGAACGTATTAGGGAAAGTGTGGAAGATCATCAAACATCTAATGGAATTCCAATAACAGCCATGCACAGAATAATGCATTCCGAATTAAACCTGTTTCTAGCTAGTTATTACATCGTACAACCGAAACCAGTTGCCTCACTATTCCGTTGCCGGAGCGATTTCACTAATAAAATTACCTTCGGTATCCGAAGATAGATCACAGATAGAACATCAGCCACATTTGTCGATGGATATTTCCGCCTACGGATTGTAATTTGCTTTAAAATTCTCTATTATTCGAATTTTGTGCCGGCTACTTTAATCGTTTTTTCAAATTTGGTTGCAAGTCTTCTATTATTTATTTTACTACTAAACAATAATCGGTGGAAATTTCCGACTGGGTAAATCAATGCGAATTTATTCCCCCAAATAATAGAAAACTTGCAAGCAAATTTAAAAAAAAACGATTAAAGTAGCCGGCGAAAAATTCGAATAAAATAAAAAATTTTAAAGCACATTACAATCCGTAGGCGGAAATATCCACCGATTTCAAGAATTCCCCACAATTTGATGGTCCTTCCTTCTTTATCTGCGAGGTTTGTCTCGTCCGATTTGTACTTCTTGAACCATTTTACAACTTGGCTTTTGCTGATTACTCCTTCACCAAAAAGTTAGTAGACCACAAAATATCTGTGCTGCATTCCAACCTTTCTCGAAGGGGTAGCGAATATGGGATTTTCAATACACATCTTCACTAACTGAAGATAAGAGGATTATTTTTATTAAAAAAATTGATAAATACGTTATATAGTCGCGGAAAAAATGCGTAATCGATTTCCGTAAATTCAACCACGTTGCTTTATAAATTCTTTCGTAAGGAAACATACTTGCGACGAATAAATTTAACATCATAACTAATTGTATGGTTCAACAGCCATTAGCGGCTACCGATTTGATGTAGGCTTTTAGGACCGATCGTTTGCTCGTTTCGACAATTTACGACCGCCTTGACGCTTTGAATTAATATACAAGATATTGTTATATCATAAAAATTAATTTCATAATAATTTCTCTTTTATTTTTTGTTTTTTGTTAAAAATTACTAATACAATATAATATTATGAGCAAAAAGGAAAGGGCGGGCGTAGATAGGATAGCAATTTAAGAAAATCGAAAAAAATATACATAATAGTTTTTAATTATAGAATCTCGTCGTTTTGATGCGTGCCTTTAAAAAATTATCTATAATTAGTATGGATACAAAATGTCGTAATGGCCTGGTCGATACAACAAATAAACGTTAATATTTCCACCCTCTGGAAAATCGTGTGCCTTTATTGAGCATCCATCACCTCGATCCATATACTCGACTCGGACACCAGCACTAACTGCATTCGATAATGCAATTATGTGAATGTGATCAGACTCTTTGTACATTGGTTCCACTTCTTGTTTACGGAATTCGGCTACGGTTCGATCACCGTCAATGAAATTTTGATAAAATTCACAATTTTTTTGAATTTCTCCCGAGGTGATCAAACGTAGATAGACAACTATGTAATCGGAATAACCTTGATCGTTTAGCAATCCTTGTAACACCTTGTCCGCTATATCTATTGGATTTTCAATTGGGCTGATACGTTTTAATACTTCGACGAACTGCAATTAAAAATATATTGGTTTTTAATTAAAATTGGTACATATTTACTTAAAGAGTTTTTTCAAAAGTTAAAACAAGAACCAGCTGAAGGAAGGATAGAATGATATTTTTCATTAAATATCGTTAATATTCGTTTTAACTGTTTCCTAGAGGCTAATGGGAAATTAGATTCTACTCTGGACGCTTTAGCAAAACGGATTTAGTAGGTTTTCGAGATTAGTCATAATGAATCATCCTCGATTTTACTAAACTAGTTTTCATTAAACGATATGATAAGACCTATTAATTATAATTAAGGATTGTTTTCATTACAATAATCGCCATTATTTTCCATAATTCTAGATCAATGTGGTTGCAAGACGTAATAAAATAATTCCTCTTTAATCCTCGCCACATCCCAGAATCGGTTATCATACATAAACCATTTCTCATCACAGGCAAGAATTTGATTAAAAACTCCACGGTTGAATTTGTGCAGATACCAGTTGTGTTCGGAAATTCGTCGATTTTTTTCCCAATTCATTTAACTCTGCTGTCGTCTGCTCCGCTTCTCGGGTTTGTTCGCTTCAATGGTGTCGTTTTGTTTGGGTCCACCAGTGCCTCACCATAACGACTAATATTGCCAGCATGAAACTTCGCAAGCCAACGAACTCCTAAAAATGATTTCACTAATCTATAGTTATCCCATAGTACATATACTATACACTACACTACTGTAAATACAAAATATTAACCAACCACATGCAATAAAAGGGCTAATTACGTGAAATAAATGGGTTGCGCGTAATAATCACTACTCTGTAAAACAGCACAATAACTAACAAAAAATAAAATTGAAAAATGAAAGGAAAAAACGAAATTATCTCCCCTGGCATTGATTCAATGAACTTATCAAACAATAATCTGAAAACAAATTTTATCATGTAACCCCTCATACATGGGATGGTCAAATCCCAAACAAATAATTTTTTGCAAATTTAATTTAGAATTTTTATGTTCTTAAACGATTTGCTCGTAAATGCTTAGCTTTTGGTATATGCAAAAATCGAAAAGGCCTTCGGAAACTGCTACTTCCGGTAAATCAATTTATGGAAAGAGCTTTTTCCATTTTCGAAAATTCCAATTTTCAACTTCTTAGCCTTTCCCTAGCGATAATTTTTTATATGAATGTATATGACATAATATACAATCATAAATTTAACTCAGGCATGTTATTTACCTTCATCTAAGATATGTCAAGTATAATTTGTCTCGGACATGTCACGTTAGACTATCGTTTATGATTTCTCCCATACTATTCATGTCAGGCGGCAAAAGATTCATTTCAGTCATAAACGAAAATTAGTCCCATTTGCTGATAAATTTCTATATACGTGTCATGCTTGACTGTCGCTGATGAGCCATTAGTGTGTCGTCAATAACTTTCCTTTCCATTATCACCATTTAGTAGTAGTAGTTACTTTTTGGAGTAAGCTAGTTTATGCAAAAAACGAAAAAGCTCCCATCGAAGCCACCACTTCTGGTGGGCCGATTTTTATTTCTTTGATTTTGAAAAGAAATTATTGGAAAGAGCATAATACAAAATTTATCAGTGAAAAAAAACTGCCCGCAAATATATTAGTAGGTATGAGGATATCACTTGTAGCTTCAGTCTACCAAAACACCAGGAATGTTATTGCCTCAGCGGATGTCACTGTTTTGATGAAAATCGTGACCAGTCAAAAATTCGATCTCGGCTTTCCTTGAAAACGATAGGGTAAAATGAATTAGAAGAAAAGATAAAACAGTTTGAAGATTCAACAGCACTAGAATTATGAAGCAATTTACATACTAACATTGTAAGACAGCGATTCAGTGTGTTGAAACCTTCCTCTATGATCCATCTATGATCTCTAACGAGCGTATCGAGTACCTGAAAAGTATTTATGTAGCATAAAATACTAAATAGTACCTACCGTATCATAAAAATCCTCTATAGTAAACGACGGGAATCCCAATTGAACTAGATCATTTTTTGAATTAATTATATAATCTGAAAATTTGCTAAACTCATCCTTGTGATTTATTAAATATTCCAAATACGAGTATGCGAAGCCACGAAAAAAGCAATTACCATCCGGTCGCGTACGCCGTATTGATTTATATTTTGTTGCTAGATGCTTTACTTTTGAACTGTAAACCGTATCATCATTGTATTCGTCGATTAACTTAGATAATGGTCCTAGATCGCTTACAAATGGATTTTTATTTTGAATCTAGAAATAGTAATTAAAATTAAAATGAGATATGACGACATCCTAACCTCACAAAACATCCTTTGCTCATCATTCGGTAAAATCATCCTCTTTGGCATTTTACCTACCTCCAATTCAATTTCACGTTGCTGTTTCAATATTAAATCATCTTGATTTGTGTTTGGTACTGGTACTAGAGTTTCATCTTTATTTTCGTCCATACTGTAAACTTCTTAATTTTTAATTTGGATAATTTAGTTGATTTTAATTCACAATTCTGGATTTTTTTTTTATTTTTTGATTACTTTAGAGAAACAAAACAATACGTTTTGACTTTATTTTTTTCTGCTATAAAAAATATTGATTGGGTGTGAAGTGTGTCATGATTGAATTGAGCTATAATTTCTTGTTGTGTGGTTAATTTCTACATACACCGTCTGAAATGTTACAAATTTTGATGCAACCGTTAAAAATATGGGATAATTTATTTAATTTAATCAATTTACTTCCAAAAGAGAATAACTATTAATGTTGTTTTATTATATGTATATTTCTATAAATTTATTGGTGCTTTTAAATTAAAAATTAGGTATATATTTTCCCATTTACCAAAATACAAATCGCATTGTTGTACAATTCTATTTTATAAGATGACATAAATGCGTTGCTCGAGTTTATATAAATAGAATTTCTTAAAATAAAACAATTTCGTTTGTTCAAATTAAATTATAAGATAAATGTGGTGTTTAAGTTCAAGGCTAATCGATTTCCGTGCAGCGGTGGCATCAACAGATCGCAGATGACAAAATAAAATTGATTTAATTCTTGTTCTCTAATTTAATTAATTATCAAATGCAACGTTATTAAAACTAATGAACAAATTATAATTTACTGGAGCTAGATAGTCAATCTTGATTACAAACAGCCATCGCTTCATCCTTCTCCTCTAGTAACTCTTGAGCAGTGGTGTTGAATTTAGCCCGAGCAAAATCGTTTATATCGAGTCCTTGAACAATTTTCCATTGTTTATTCACAATTTCAACGGGAAATGAGAATACAATATCCTTTGGTACGCCGTAGCTTCCGTCCGATACAACTCCCATTGAAACAAATTCATTTGGTTTGGTGCCAATCCACCAGTTACGAACATGATCACTAGCTGCCTTTGCGGCTGACATAGCTGAAGACATTTTTCGGGCAGCAATAACAGCGGCACCACGTTTTTGAATTATTGAAACGAAATCATTTTGAAGGTAGGCATCATCATTGACGGCTTCGTAAATTGGTTTCCATGAACCGTTTACATTTACTTGGCCATGGCTTACATCTGGGAATTGAGTTGAAGAGTGATTACCCCAAATAATAACATTCCTGACGGCATCGATTCCGACACTTAAACGAGCTGCAATTTGAGCGGCGGCCCGATTATTATCCAACCGTGTCATAGCGGTAAAATTTTCGCGGGGAATTGATGGTGCATAATGTGAACATACTAGAGCATTTGTATTCGCTGGATTACCAACCACAAGTACCTTTACATCTTTTTTAGCGTATTTATCGAGCGCTTCTCCTTGCACTTTGAAAATCTTTACGTTGGCTGAGAGTAAATCTTTGCGTTCCATACCCTCTTTACGGGGCATGGCACCAACAAGGAATGCAACCGAAACATCTTTAAATGCAACAGCGGGGTCGGCCGTTGGTACAACTTCGACCAATAATGGCAAAGCTGAATCTGCTAATTCCATAACAACACCTTCCAAAACACCCATCATTGGTGGAATATCCAATAAGTGGAGTGCCAACTTTTGATCTCGTCCAAATACATCACCGTTAGCGATCATGTACAGAAGTGAGTATGCAATTTGACCAGCGGCTCCAGTAACAACAACGCGGATTGGTTCAGACTGCAACGAAAAAATAAATGAAAATACAAAGCAAAAATTAGTAAAGTGTAAATTTATTTTCGTAAGGTAGATTTAGAATAAATTAGCAAATTAGTGTGAAAGTGCGACAAGACCCAATAAATTACGATAGAATATTTTGTTACGTACTAGTCATACGGGAAATAACTAGTTTCTTAACCATTTATGTAAAAAAAAAATAAGTTAGAGAAACGCATAAAATAGTTTCCCAAATTAATTAAACTGGTCCATCTATCAAAAGCGTGAATTTTTAATTGTAAGATCTCAATCAATTAAAAAACGATTATAAATTTATTTCATCGTCCGTCATCAAAATTTCAAAATATTCTAAGCGTACACATTTTATAGAACCTATTAAATAACAGTTTATGAGGAAGGCTAAACAGAAGGGCAAAGCTGAACAGCTTGAAACAGTTTGTTAGCAACCAAATAAGTTTGGGGATAGACATCCTGACCTTCTAATCAACGAATTTTGTTTACAATATATTTGGTCACTTATCAAGTCAGATAACTAACATACAAGATTTATGAGTGAATAAACTGATTAGGAACGGCTACTAATGAAAAACTTACAAAATCAGAGGGTGTGTGTATAGTGCTGACGTTGCTTGTACATACCATGTTGAGCAACAGACCGTTCCAATCAGAAAATATCGATGACTCAAACCTTTAATCTAGATCTACAGATATCTAACGAACGATTGCACAGCTACAACAGCCTCTAGCAATTTAGTGTGATTAGTTCACAATTATCTAGAATCTAGATTATACAAAAACTGTTTCCAGAACACGTAAACGAGCATACAAATAACGATTATGACATTATCAATCATAAAATTTGACAAAATTGTGAAAACCAATCATATTTAATATAAATTCTGATTCGTAGAGAAGAGAGGTCAAATGAATGTTATTGCAGTGGCTAAAATACTGCCAGTGCAATAAATATTTGTTTATACTGGAATTAAAACAATTATAATTAGACGGAAAAATGTCAATAGGAAAAGAATACTGACAACTCACGACCACAAATATCCTTCGTCGAAAGAATATGTTACGTAACCAGAATATTTTTATGAATATGTAGTATGTATACATCAATTTTATCGACATTCACAACTTTCTATTTTTAAATATAAGTATTTACTTACCATTTTATGTATTTAATTAAATGCAGTTATTAAAAATATATATTTCTAAACAAGAACAGGATTCAGAAAATGTGTTAGGGAACGTTCGATGACGGGACTCGGACTTCAACTAATCACTTCAATTTTAAAAATGAAATCCACCACTCATAAATAATTTTTCTACCACTTAAATAATCAAAATCTACACACATACGTAGTATATTTTTGTTTTTATATATTTACGGAATTGTATTACGTAAATTAAACAGTTTTATCAATGTATATTTTGTTTTGTTTTTCGAATTGCGAAAATATTACAAACGTCATGAAATTTTTGGAAATGGTATAATTATTTGGTCGAAATTCTGGAGAATGACATTAGCTTCGATTTGTTTGTATTGCACCCCTATGCGTTAAAATATGCAGCGTGAGTAAAGTCTACAATATTCTTTTGGTAAATTTACAAATTCGTGTGCTAGATCCCAGCTGGGTCCGTATTCGTGAATTCCACATCCATGGTGAAACCCAAGCGGATATCTGTCAAAATTTATAAAAAACCTTCGGAAAGTGTACTTCATGTATTCTTGAATTTCCTGCTAATGGAAATATTCCTTACTATAACCCTTTTCCTGCCAGAAAAAAATAATGAAAATAAATAAAAACAAGCATGTGAATAACTTTTTACGAAAGTCATACGTTTCAAAGAACAATAATAGATTTTTTTGGAGTGTTGACTAGATGAATAATTTATGAGAAGTCACATTATAGTTTCTCAAATGACTTGTCCAATAACTGTCAACGTTAGACGACAAGTGTGAGACATGTTAGGGAACAAAACACATACAAAAATAAATTTTTGACATGATTCTTTTGCCTTACCCACACAATTGTGTGGGCAGGCAGGAATAGGGATATCTCGTAAATGTGGCAGAAAAATCAATTTTCATTCTCTGAGCGTGAGCCATGTTTATTTGACTTTAATTTTGATAAATTGTTATTCATTTCTAGCAAACCCAACCATATTCTATATATTTTATATGACGATCATCAAATTAAAGACACCATAGCGGAAAATGGTAAAACTCTGAATGAAAACTACCTTAAAAATGAAAAACAATTTATTACAATTCAAGCTAAATTAACAAAATTCACGCTCAGTATAATGAAAATTTATTTTGTTGCCACGTTTACGTGATATAAATAAATAAAATTAAAAAAACTTAACAAAACAGAATTCTCAAAGCATTTGTAAGACGGTTTTCTTTCGGGTTTCCATTTTTTTAGGCACGCAAATATACAACAGAGCCAGCAGAGGTGTACACAAAAGTTTTGACAATACCCCAAAATCAAAATTTTCTACTATTTTCAATGTGTTGCTACTATTTTCAATGTAAGTTTTTTGGTTTGATTTTTACTGGATAATAACTAATTCGAATGCGAATTTGATTGACTTCCACTCGAACCCAAGGGTGATAACGTTGGATGCGTGGTTCTACGTCTGGCGTATCCCACACTGTACGTCTTCGAGGCCCTTCTGGTGAATCCCACGGATTTGAATTCATAAAAAAACTAATTATAAGGAAATTTAATAACAATAACGCAGACAATGAAGCTACCAACACACCCAGGTAAGAAGGCAAAGTGGCAACAGAAAAATACAAATAAGATAATAAAAACGGAAGGAATGGATACCTTGTAGTGGTTTGTGGGGCCCATATCCCCACGATTGTTTACCTACGGATAGGACGAGATACCCTCGAAAGTGGCGCTTTTCAATGAGAACATAATTTCCGAGGGGCTCGTTGAAAATGAAAAAACGATACAAAAACCCAAAAAAAATAAAAAATCCAAAAGTACCAAGACACCCAGTGGTATATAGGCAGAATAATAAATTCCAAAGGAAAAACGATAGGAAAAAAGGAGAAAATGAAGTACTAATTGTACCCGCGGGTTCCAATACAACCCATAGATCGTCAAAAATCAAAAAAATAAAAAAAAAATATCAAAATATCAAAACAAATCATAAATATCCAAATCAAATAAATCTGAAAATAAAATTTTCCCAAAACAAAGGTATGATGAGGGAGAGGGAGATCCCACTCCGCGTCGGCTAAATAATAAAAATAAATAATAATAATAATAATAATAATAATAATAATAATAATAATAATAATAATAATAATAATAATAATAATAATAATAATAATAATAATAATAATAATAATAATAATAATAATAATAATAATAATAATAATAATAATATAATATTAAAGTGGTCTTTTCTGTTCCTCAAATTTCGGTCGAGAAATTTTGGGGAAAAGAAGAAATGAAGCTAAAACTAAACCCCAGACAAATGACATCCGAGCTCCACCACAATCAGACACAACATAGTGGAAATGGGAAGGAGCTCGGAAATCGGATGTCTGAAGAATAGGGGTATGACACCCCCATCTACGTGCAATCAAACAGCCAGTGCTGGTTGCGATCACAGATGGGGAATGCCAACCGGGAGACTGGCTTTGGTGTGCGCGTCCATGCGAATTCAAACAGTGCGAAACACTGGTTTCGGCACTGGACGCGCACGCCAAAAGGAGTGAAGCTACAAATCATAAAAAAAATCAAAAATTTAAAATTCGCGGTAATTGTATGGACGCCACTGTTACAGGCTGGCTACTGTCAACCTGCAGATATCACTAAGCGCACGCAGAGGCCTCCACGGTGATTTTTGCCGGCTACATTCACAGGGAGAAGTGCGAAGGGTCATGGGGATTGAGGCGTGCGTGGCTCCTGGCTTACACCGTGATTACAGATAGTTTGGAAAAAAAAGAAAAAAAACGTAAATAATAAATTAAAAGACCGGATGTTCCGCCAAAATTTGTCGGCCGGAACCTGAGGAACGAACCAGTAATTAAATAAATAAAAAAATTATAACGGTAGAGGTGCCTTGGTGCGCGCATCCGCCCGAACTCGCACGGTGGTAAACACCGGTTTCGAATCCGGATGCGGGCACTAAGGGACCGCCAACCCTACGCCTACACAGGATGGGAATTCCCCCATCATACCCAACCCGACAATTTAATAATTCATTTTTTTATTTATTTAATTTAAACACAAAAAAAATTTAACCCAATTTCTAACAAGAAGAAAAAGAAAAGGATAAAGAGCGAGAGAGAGAGCAATGCGCACCGAGCGCGCGACCGCTATCCGGCGCTCGATTACAATAAAGATTTAAAATTTGACCAAAAAAAAAAAAATTTGAAATATATATAAAAGTAAACAAAAATTTAAATAAAATTAACAAAAAAAAAAAAATTACCTCGATAAATAAAATAAACTGTTGCGGCCTTGGTGCCGTTACCATGGCGGGGCCTCTCCCCGATACCAAAAACACAAATAGCCGGTTGGCTACCCGTCGTCGTTGCGGGGCCTCTCCCCGATACCAATAAGACAAATAGCCGGTTGGCTACCCGTCGTCGTTGCGGGGCCTTTCCCCGATACCAATAAAACAATCACGGCTGGCATTTTCGTTACATTTTCGCTCAGCCAAGAAATTTTGTTAAAGTATACGTATATAATTTTCTGGTATCTCAAACTAGTTTTTTATTCTAGAACAATTAGAAAGATTATAGCACCTTCACATATATAGCGTGGTTTCGTTGGGAAAAAAAACGTCGTCAGACACGAAAACCCAAAAATTTATAAAAACAAAACATTTCTCTTTTGTTTGCGGTATAACCGTTTTTTTTTTATTTTTGTTATTTTTAAACTTTTCACTTATTTAGTAATTAATTTTTTTTCCTTTAATTGCATTCACAAAAATAACAATCGGATTCATTATCCAAAAAAAAACAATTTAATATAAACTCTACACAACTTTACGAACACTACTGTGTTTTATCAAATTTAGAACATCACTCTTTCTATTTTGATATTCCACACCAGACTGAATTAATCAAAAAAATTCTCCCACCGAATACCGACGAGCAAAACATTCCAGAAGAATTGTCTTTCTTCTCTGTCTTTCTTCTTCGCATTGATGTAAACGAGACGCATATAAGAAAAACATTCTTATGGAATGTTTTGCTTTGCACACACTCGATGTGCATTGGTCTCGCTCTCTCGTCATTCTTCTTACCCGTGCGCCACCACACGATGAGATACAAACAAAACGTCGCGAGTGCGTTCAGCGCACAATAAACAAACAACTCCGAAAGCGAAGACACATCCGAGGGGAATATAAAATACAAATATTGAGCAATCAATGGAAAGTAAAGACACCAGCCGGGGGGAATATAAAATACAAATATTGTGGTTGCGACCGCACAGTCGTAACAAACTGCAGGGCAGACGAACTAGTTAGGTACGGTACGACTCTCCAGATTCAGCCGGAAAGAGCAGGTCTGAGGAGGCCTATAGCAGCGCTCAAATCGGCGCTCGGTATGAAGGCAATCTCCTTGACAAACGAGAGGTGAGCCAACACCCTCACGTGTCGGGTAGAAAAACAGGTTTGGTCAAAACAGGACTTGCGGCGCTCCAAAGCACTAGTATCCCTGGGAAAACGAGAGGTAGTATTGGTCGTAGGGATACTGACAGGACGCTGCCTTTTTGGGGAACATGCAAGAAGGCTGGGTCTACAGACGAATGACTTTTGCAGAAGTTGTTTGGACGAAGAGGTGGAAGAGACACTAGATCACTTTCTTTGCTCGTGTCCGGCACTATCACACAGAAGGCAAAAGTATTTAGGTGTGTACGGTATGGACAGCCTTTCGGAACTCGCGGGCTGTGGAGTGCGAGATATTTTACGCTACATAAGTAGCTCTGGATGGTTTCAACGGGAGTAAAGGGGAGATAGGATCCTGTGGTATCACAATGGGCCACTATTAGCCTAAGTGTGCAATAGCAGCCACTCTAACCTAACCTAACCTAACCTATGTGACCTCCCCTTGATTGAACAATCGCAACGCAAAGTCGAGGCATTCTTGCAATAAGTTTTGCCAGAGTTTCTGGCGTTATTGAATTCCAGATTGATTGAAGTTTGTTCCACACAACAGTAGCTACGGTTGTAGCTGATTACTGTATTTCCCGGTTCACTTCTTCTCAGAGTAACTCAATAGAGTTGAAGTAAGGGCTCTGGGGAGGCTTTTCCATAATTTGATTAGTTCCTTCATCCTCTAAATGGCGAAGATAGCCTTCACATAATTTACATGAATGTTTTGGATCATTATATCTTGGTGAAAGATAAAATTTTGAGCCAAAAGTCATGAAGTTCATGAAGGTATTGCGTGGTTCTGCAAAAGTTGTCGGTATCCTCCTTTTCTTAGTATTCCGTCAATTTCACCGGTAGCTGCAATATACACTCTTTACTGGCACGTTCACCCATAGATCTTCTCACGAATATTCGGTTCAGATACCGAAAATTCAAATTTAGACTCATCCGTTCATAAAACCTTGTTGCAATCTTCTATCGTCCAATGTTGGTGTTCACAGGCCCATATATGTCTCTTTTTGCGTATTTTGTTTACGTAGTAATGGTATTTTAATAGCAACATGGCCATGAAGTCCGCTTCCTGTAGACGACATTTAACCGTAGAAACACTAACTAGTTTTGGGTGACCAACATTTAATTATACGGTTATTTCCCGAAGCTGTTTTGCGTCTCTTCATCTAGCTAGTAATCACTATTCTATGATCATCTACAGATGTTGTCGCTTTTGGTCTTCTACTACGTCTTTTATTATAAAAACTGCCACTTTCCCGATATTTTTTAGCATTATAATCTACAGTAGCTTGGTTTAATTTCATTTTTTTTGCAATCTATCAATTACTTATGCCAGCTGTATGGCAAGCTATTATAAGCGCACGTGTTTCAGTACTTGGTTCAAAAAATTATCACCCGATATTTCGCTTACGATGTTAACAGTGTAAATATCAGTCTGCAACTGATCGTATTTGACTCATTTCACTGAAATCTTTTCAAAAAAATAATCTAAACATCATTACCTGGAATATACCAGACTGATAAATTTTTCTTGAAATTTCTACAATTATTGTAATTGTACCGTAATAAATAGTTTACGATAATCCGACCAAGCGCAGGTAAAGGGTACTAAAATTAACCCTATATCATAGATGGTTATATAATGAAACTGCGCTTCAGATAAGTATTTCATTGTATTCAAATGTTGTTTCATAAACATAACACTGTATCAATAATATATGAAAAAAGGGGTGGCTAAACACTTATGAGCGGTAGTGTACATCTAAGTGCTAGTCGACCTAAGCAAATGAAATTAAAAAAAAGTATACTCGTTCTAAAAAAGTTGGTCCAGAACCGGTACAGAATCCGCATGAATCACGGTATACCGGGGGGCTATTTTGAAATCGATATCGAAAAATCCGATCCGTCGCGAATTTCCCTATTATGAAATTGTTTGGTCGAATTTGTCAAATATGTATAAGCATGAAGTTAGCAATAATACTACTATTGTTGTTGTAGTCCTAATTAATTCAAAATAAAACTAATATCATTGATAATTATCATTTAACCCTTTGCACTCGTACGTCACACTGAATTTACTCGTACATCAGTCTGTGGACCAAAAAAAGTTCTACGCTGTAAAAGATTAAATAAATACTTATTTAATATCAGTAATTTTTTTAAATTTATTTACCTAAAAATAATACAAGTACCCAACAACCTTGAAAATAATTCGAGTGCAAACACATTCGATAACACAAAATAAAATTCTACTAAATAGCAGTCGGATTTTAACATTCGATTTTCGGAAAATCCGATTTCGTTTTGTCTTTTTAGTTTCAAAATAGCGGATTTTTCGATATCGGATTTTCATAATCGCAAACTCCGCTTTCGGATCCGATATCGAATTTTTCATAATAGCCCCCCCCCCCCCCCTCACCGGGCGGTATAAGTGAACTTTTCGGAGGTTGCGAGGAAATCGGTTCCATAAAAGTCAACCTAATCACATGACTAAGCCACGTTCAAAGTGCACCGTTCTCCACTTTGAGGAGATTGAAAATTACGATAGACTAGCATCGCAAGTGCTTAATTATTATCTCATCTTGCATATATCTTTCGGTCGTCATGTTTGAAAGTTACATTAGGTTTGGCCTTACTCTCTGGTCCTATATAGTTACAAATTTGGTCATCCGCCCGAAACTTCACCAGCGAGCGCACACAGTTTGATTATTTTAAAAACAAAAGTAATTGCCAATTTTTGATTTTATTTAGTTAATTTAATTTAGATAAAATATTTCTTTTTAAAAGGTAATATATATGTTATAAGTAAATATTCTTCTTATCTAGCAAAAATTAAAGTGATTAATGTGTTCCATCCACAAATATTACATAATTTATGAATTTATGCAGATGCATTTTTATATACATAAAAAAATTAAACGATTAATTATATTTTTGAATTATTTCATTTTTATTTATTTTAATTTTAAAAACTATATATATGTATTTATAACTAAAACGTTGATTTTTATGTAATCTTTGTTTGTTTAAACGCCATTATAATTAGTTTCTGGAGAGGGTAAATTAAAATGATTTGTTATTCCATTTATTAATCTTAATTTATAATTAATTAATCATAATATGCAAAACACGATTCAAAAGAATAACAATATAATAATTAATTGTATGTAAAGAAAAGGTGTAAGTAAATGGTTTGTCAAAAAACAAAAAAAAAAAATGAACAAAAAACACCCTCAACAGTATTAATTGTAATAAAATATAATAAATGATATAATTATATGTAATTGTATTTTTAATAATAATAATGATAGCAGTAATAATAATAGTTATATATTTACACACACTTTCTGAGATAATTTAATTTTATATATGTTTCAAAAAAATAAAAACAAAAATTTCAAATTAATTCAAATGGAATCCTTTTTCCCGCGTTGCTGTTAGTAAGCGATCCTTTAATATTTCCTCGGTTGGATAATCGGGCAATTTTAAATAGTGTACACACGTATTTACAGACGGATAACTACCTTCGCCCGCATCTACCTTTCGTACAATGGTTAATCTCGGGTGTAAATTTGATAGGCCGCCCGGTGGGAGGCTGCTGCATCCTGTTGTAAATTGTAAAAATGCTTTCCGTTCGGGACCCGTGAGGCTCAATAAAACGTTGACAAAACGTAAAAATCCAGGGCTGAAAAAAAACGAACCGATTAATTATTAAACCGATATTACCCGAAATAAATTCTTTTCTTACCTATCTTTACTGTAACCCAATTTCGGTTCGGTATAATTTAATAAATCTTCTTTCGTCCAGTCCGGATGTTGTTCACCACAAATCATTAGCCTGGCCTCATCAGGCGTGAAAGCCGCCAATTTATTTAGTGGAAATACTTCACAGAAACCTTTATGGAACGCTTGTAGTTGTTTTGCAATTCCATCTTGTAAACAAAAGTTCAGTGTCAAATCGCAGTATTCTTCTAAATTATTTATATTCACGTCGATTTGCGATCCATTCGGTATCAAATCAATTGCATCAAATCCGTACACTTTAGAGCTTGGCAAAAATGTAAATGACAATGCTAAATCGTCAAGCGAAACTTCATTTCCTTTTATCTTTAATTTTAAATCATTAATCATTCTGTTTCGTTCATCCATCGAGAGTTGCTCATTTAATTCGATATTTTGTTTCTGTTGGACCAATTCCTGCAAATCTTTTAAAAATTCTGCTCGAATTGGATCAATATCGACCAAATGCTCTTGCGACAAAACTCCTTCGTACCAATTTGTCTCGGGAAATTCAGTTATTAATAGTTTCGAATATGACTCAAGTAGATCACTCTCTTCGGACATAATACTCGAGATCATTATATCATCTGACATTTTATTTGCTAACGCTGATATATTTTTGGATTTGGATAACATTTTGTTGTGACATAATAATTCTAGGAAACTATTTGATAGTGGCAAATCAACAAGACGGCCATCCTGTAATACTTTAGCAATAAAAACGCCAAGGAACCAAAATAGTTTTGAGACTTTTTCGCACATATCAGAATTCTGGAAATAAATAAAAATCATCAATTAACATTTGTAATGATTTAACATTATAAAAGCATTTTACCTGCGGCAACGGTGCTGGAAATAGGCCATTAATACGATTCACATAAAAACCAACTGGCTTAATACCATCACCTAAATCTATTTTACTGTCCTTAACTTCATCATCTTTCTGACTGCTTGATAAATCATTAGCATGTTCATCATCACACAGCCACATTCCCAACGACGATTTTTGTAGTTCGGCTGCAACGAGTGCATAAAATTCTAATGTTGGTCCTAATCCGGTACCCTCTTCACCGATAAATTCGACTTCTAGTACAGATTTGCGATTGCAATGAATTTTCATTACTTGAATGGCCCACTCGAGTAAACTTTCGTTGCGTGGCACCTTGACACGTTCGTGTTTCAAGCGACCAACACGGAATTCATGTTGATCATCGCGTCGTGGACTTAAACCGGGCGTTCGTTGTCTTTCAAGTGTAACGTCACGCTGTGATTGTAACCAAACGATGCTTCGTGACGCCCCAAATGCGGTACAGCTAAAGTACAATTGACGCGTTTCGAATGGGAATAAAAATGGACATGATTGATTTAGATCTTCGCACCATATCGGTAAACTATTACTCGAAAGGACTAGCGGATCTTGAATTTGCTGTAATAATTTGTTTGTCAATTTTTTACTCATAAAGAGATCAGTCGTGGGAGCGTTTTCATCTTGGATCAACTCTTTATCCCTTGGATTTGTTTTCAGACTTATCGTGTTCAGTTGTGAGAGCAGCTGGAGAACATCATCCATCGTGCAACAATGACTGTTAATTGTAGATGTAATTACTGAAATATATAAGATTAATAAGTTTATGTTTCGAATTGGTATGATAAAAATTGAATTACCTTTAGTTCCCTGAACCGGGGAATTTGGTGACAACGTTGACGTAACACTTCGCCCACCCGAAGGAACTGGGGTTGCACGACCATCTTCGCCACTGCCTTGATCATCTTTGTTATGAGCCTCTTTATAAATGATCGTATATGTTGGTTCCCATATCTTACGCATCTTATCGGGCCGCGACATATTCGATTGTTGAATTAATTCTTGTACTGCACGGAATATAGTCCAATCAGGATTATTCAATGAGACTTCAATGTCTTGGACGCCAGATAAATTCGGCCCTTTAATTGATAAATGCAGCTGAGGTTGTGGCATTGTAAATGTATCCGTATTTGGGTCTTGATTCTCATTTCCTGGGGCCGGTATATCCAAATCTGATGTTTGATTAACGTTTGTGCGACCTGGACGCGGATCGAATGCCGGTATAAGCGCAGAAAATTGCCGTTTTAATACAAACTCATCGTCCCACGATTTACGTTTGCCTGACGTGGCTAAACGATTCTCTAGAGCCTCTTCATCCATAAATGAGAGTAAATTGCGTGAAACCATTACCTGGAGTAAAGTATTTCCAACTTCCTCGTATTCATCTTCATTTTCCTCATCATCATTATCATCTTCAATATCTTCGTCGTCATCTAATTCACCAAGGAGTGTTGGGGCGCGACAGCTTTCGAGAAAATCTTCCAATGAAACTTGTTCACTGTCTGAAGATGTTGATGTTAAACTCATGGTTAGCGCTGGGTTTAAAACTTGATTAGGATTAGTTGAAATGGGCACAACAGCGGTTGATGAGTTGCTAGTGGCATTATTTAAAGGACTGGTTAAGCTGGGATAACTTTGTGCTGTGCTTAGGAGGCCAGTATGAAAATTACTGGACAATGCTAATTTTACCAGGCTTGTGACTGAATTTGGTCCGCGCGGGAAAAAACTCGAGTTTTGATTGTTTGCATTATTAATAACTTGATTATTTGACTGAAAATTACTTCCTTGAGATGTACGTCTACGTGCCATTGCTGCAAACGTTTCTAGTAGGCCTGGTGGCGTTGCTGCTTCTATTTGATTTACATTTTCATTGTTCGATGTCGTCAAATTTGGTACACTCACGCTCATTTGATTTGAAACTACATTACTTTGACTCCCACCTGAGGTTTGATTATTTGATTGGTTTGCTTGATTATTCTTTAAATTATTTGTATTATCACGATCTTTGTTATTAACATTGTTATTACTAATAGTGTTATTATTGGACGGAGGTGGTAATAGTGGTGGTGGATGGCAACCAGTCTCATCGATTGATTGTTGCTGAATTTGTAAATGCTTTTCAACCCGGAGTACCTGTTTCTTATTGTTTTCACTTTCATTCTGGCTGTTCTTATTCGAAATGGATATTTTAACCGCTGGTGCAAGTAAATTAGAAATTTCGGCCGACAAAATATTATTCGTATTATTTCTCAGCATATCAACTCCTTCACGCATTTTATCAATCACTTCCAAAGTTGATATATCACTAGCAGTCAAATGTGATTGACGTGATCCACCTGAATTAGACCGTAAGCTGCTTAAAATTGTTTTACTTATCGATGATGCGTTAGTTGAATTTAATTTGTTATGTTGACTCTCATTAATATTATTCAAATTGGAACTTGTGCCCGCTGCCATCAAGTTATTTTTATTAAATGTTGTCTCGTTTAATGTTAAATTTTCAGTGATTGTTGCCAAATCTGATGAATTATTGATGGCCGATAGATCAGCATGATTATCACGATTTTCGCGCAGTGAATGTACAACAACACTTACTTCTTGATTATTACCCGATGATACTATGTCAGATTTAGCAGAGGAGAGGACATTTTCGGTGATTGCATCAACAGTTTGCTTCCATGATAAATTATCAGCAGACGCAGCTTGATCCGATGATGCAACCGAATTTTTATCATCAATCGTTGCTTCAGGTAAACTTGGTGTTGAGCTAGACTTACGATTCGTTATTAATTTATCACATTTGTTATTAACATTATTATTATTATTTAAAGTAACACTATTATTATTATTATTATTCTTACTATTCGAGGTGGATGATGTGGTCGTAATTGTTGTAACAGGAACTACAATTGAATTTGATGATGATGTTTGTTCAACTAAAGATAAATTATCACAATTTGCTAATTTTAAATCATATTTTCCTTCAGCACCCATACGATAGGAATTTCGGATACCATGATCCCATTTTACATCGATCCATCCGTTATAAATTTCACCTGTTACTGTACCTTCACAAGAAGCACTCCCATCTTGGTCATCCCACCTCCAATCGACACCTCGAACAACTCTTGCACCCGTAACGATGTTCTTTAATTGAGAGCGAATTAATCGACGTTCTCGACGATGTTTTGCCTCAAGTTCTTTGCCAGAATTTTTACCAATATCTTCACAAACCGAAGTCACTTGTCCATAAATTTCAAAACCACTGAGACTTAAATAATGTGTTTGGCCTGATGCATTTCGGCCATTTTGCTGGATCCGAACATGTCGATAACCTTGTGTTTCATCAGCTGATGAATCAATATTCCATGTGCATGTACTTCCAGGTTCCGCTAAACTTTTATCGTCGGTATGGATGAGTAGAGTGGTCCAATTGATTCCGTCTTTAGACATTTGGAACATCCAATTGCGTAATGCGCTTCGTCCGTATCCACGTGCATGGCGCAATGTATAACCGGTTGGAATTATATATAATCCCATATCTATAGCAAACCAAGCCTTTTTGTTATCCTTTGTATGACAATTGATACTGACACTATCACGTGATAATATATCTTCGAGCTTCCCGTACGGCAATTGTTTACCCTCACTACTCGTTACTGTAACTAACTGATATTGAGCGGGATTAACCCATTCAGTTGTTTTACCGTTCGTGCCAATATAATAAATTAGTCCATTTTCATCAAAATCAAATTGGTGTTTGAATACCGGATTTTTTTCTTTCAATTTTTTTAGGAAATAAAACGTTGATCGCTCCATATCGTACCACTGCTTCGCAACCATTTTTAATAAATATTTCGACAGTTGGCAAACGGTTGCTAATGGTTCCATTTTTAGAGTGCGGCCAGTTCGATCGAAGAGCGTAGTTTCACATGGATCACGTTCTAATCTAAATCTTAGTCGTTTTGTTAAAATATGAAGTCCATAACTAGCTCCAGGTGCATCGTAAATGTAGACCGGTAATTTCTCAATACTCTCGAGTACGGCTACTAGTTTTTGAATTAGAACATTTCCGGTGGTTTTATTATTTTGGATACATTTTTTGAATATAGCGATACGTTGTTTTTGGTATTTGTTAGCCCGATTTTTGGAAATTCCACACTCCCAATAATTTTTCGAAAGTACCGATACCAGGGCTTGCACTAATCCGGAACTATGCATTTCATAGGCGCTAACAACACCATCCTCATTTAATAATTGTGATAAATCATTTAGTGCTGTTTCTAATGTGTTTTGCCAACTTGCAAAACTATTTGGATTTAAGTTTTCCTTATGTGGTAAGCATTGTTCTTCCAGAGCGATTTCGATTTGTTTTACAATTGTTGAAAGTTTAACCACTGCACCTCGTTGCACTTCTTGTGCCTGTTTAAAGTATTTATTATACAAATCACGTGCCAAATTCTTAACTTGACTTCGCTGTGCTTCTGCTTTATTGCGTATTTTCTTCTTACGGGAATTTGGCCAACCAGACGCGAAATCTGGGCCTAATGTTGTTTCGGCTGTAAATGTGTGTTTTGTTCCGCGGTTACTTTCGAATATAAAACCAGGCAAATCATCTTGCAGAATGGTTACTTGATGTCCTTCTGAATTATGAATATGCAGTTGGTTGTCTTTTTGACTCTGCAAAACCCAATTACCAACTACTAAACGTAAAACACTTGGGGATGTTAAAACAGGTTGTGATAATGAACCAGGACGGACAGCAGATCGAGCTCTTTGCAATTTTTCCAAAAATTCTCCACGATTTTCTATTAAATAAAATTAATATTAAAAATAATTTAAAAAATGCGAATTTCTCTGCTGATAATTTGTTGTTTAATTAAAAAATAAATTTAGCATGCAATGCCAATGAAAGATTGTTATTAATTATATAAATAGAAAACTGCCTATCTACAAAACCATACCTTCACTATAAATATTATCCGTATTTCGTCCCTTTCCTATAATCAAGATAAAATCACATTTTTACAGATTTATTTTTACAAAAAAGTTTTAGTATGAAACAAATAAAAATTTTCCATGCTTTTACCACAAGAATAGCAGAGAAAATCAATCACATAGAATAGCACACAAATTCAGGGGAAAAAAACTCACCAGAACTGTCGTTTCCATTTTCCGGGCTGCCGCTCGAATACATTGTAGCTAATTTGCCATCCAAAATGAATCTAAACCAACCATTCGACCCATTTGATAATTCTAGAGCAGCCGAATCAGACCATACGTATAAACAATCTCGACCTCTACAAATACTCCAATCACGCCAGTGGTACGCCTTTCCTTGAAGTATTTCTTTTGCATCTTCTGCACCATCGTCTTTAACTTTTTCTTCGAATTTGGTTACCGTCAGTGCATCAAACGATTCTACTTCGATACTGCCGCCCATTAACGTTTGTACTTTGGAGAATACTCCCAATCGAGCAAAATGATCTAAGAATACATCTTGGGTTTTCGACATTAGTTCTTCGATTATAGTCAATACGACTAAATGACCATCTTCATCATCCTGAAATTAAAATAAATATACAAATAAAGCGTTCATTTGAATTAAAGGTAAAGATTTTTACAGTTATTAAGATTAAAAGAAAATCAAACCCATACAAAAATTAGTAAAGTAATGGAAATTTGAACTACTACATTTTAACTTTGTAGTTGATAGAAATGGGTAGTTTCGGTTTTGAATTGAGTTCGGGAAAAGATTATTTTTAGCATATTTCAATATGATTATGTCAGTACGTCTTTTTGAAACTTGGAATGAAATGAATTCTTGTTTAAGAGTTTTGTTAATTCTACGATAAACGTATTACAATAAAGCATTACCAAAATTACATATATTAGCTTCTAATGAGACATGTGGGTTAAATTTATAGCAAAACAACTCTCTAATATTAAAACAGAACAACATAATTCTAATATTAAAAGGAGGGTCCTAATCTCAGTTGGAATTCTATAAAAGATGGGATCTTCGGGAACCTTGGTCGAGAGCCATTAAACTCAGACAAGATTGCCATAGTCTCTGGAGGATATCACATGGCATCTACCTAACCCGGTGACCTAAACACTTTTACTTTATTAGAACCTCATAATACGATTTGAGGCAAGTCAAGGTTAAAACACACAAAGGATCTTCCGCCTGTACTATGGTCCTCTATTCGCCTCGATCCATCGCTCTCGTCCTCCAGTTTCGACATCCTAATGACGTCGTCACGCCAGCGCAGTCGGGGTCTTCTAGCGAGTTCCACTTGGTGGTATTTTTTCAATTAGTTCTGCTATGCATAAATCCGTAGAACACACAGACTTCTGCAGAGTTGTATAAGTTCGAGGTTTTAAACATAAACTTCTATAAAATGTCGAAAAGAGTGAAGTTAGAAGATCGCGACCATTCGTATTTTTTCCGTTGGATTTTGAACAAACATTTTTTGTTAAATTTTCATGGAAATAAAACACATATGTTTTAAATCCTCTCATAAGAAGTTTTGGACTCGGCGGAGTTGCAAAATCGACGTAAATATATTTTTACAGGGAATTTTGTTGTAGAAGAGCAGAATTCTTTAAATTATCGTGACTTGAAAATATTAAAGAACCATTTCTCAAATAAATATTTTTGAAACTTACTTTCTCAAAAATACGCCTAATAGTTTTTTCGAAGAATTATTATGAATAGTCCAGCACCCAAATTTTGGTCGTTTTTTTGAGATCAAGCGAGTAGGTAACTCGCAAGTTACCGATTGCTTTAAACGCGTATACGCATGTTGATATATATTTCTTATGTTAAATTATTTACTCCCATAGTATCAACTAGGGACCAAAATTTGCGATCTGTACAGATTTTGTTCGAAAACTGAGGACTTGAGAGTTGGGAGTTTTGCTGCTGTTCCACTAACCTACTAAATGCACAAAATTAGTATAATTGTTGATTGATGTAAATAATAATCAAATTTTATATTTACAAATAACATAAAAACAACAAAAAAAGCTGATGAAACAACATAACTCCCAACTCTCAAGTTGCGGGTTTCGAACAAAATTCGTATGCAAAAAAATTCGTATATAATTTTAAATAAGCAAGATATGGTTTATATTTATAACAAAATTAAATAAAAGATCTAATAGTCGATTTAAGTGTTAGATGCTGCACTAGCCATGCCAAACTTTAGAGAGCTTATACTTAACATTTAAAAAACGTTTGTGGGACTGAAACGATAAATTAAAACCCTTTGAATAGAGAAATATGTATTTGTTCCCGTTTATGCTTTGTTCATAACATCGGGAAAAATTACCATGGTATTGATAACCATGCTCTACACCAATGAAATCGCTTCAAAATATAAAAACTCCGCCTACTTTTTTCATACTCGAGTTGAAATATTTCTTACTTCAATACCATGGTTCAAATACCATGCTATTTTCTCGATGTTATGAACAAAGCATTAGGAAAATCTTAGAAACAAAAATTAAATATATTAAGCATGTTAAGGAAAAAACGCGTTAACTGACCCAGCTTATTTGATGAATACTGATTCAAATTAATATCTTAGTTAGATCTGAATATGTACATCAGCTGGAAAGTTCAATGATATATTTCATTTAACCATCAAATTTACAGAAATGCCGACCACTTAATACAACTTATGCTGTGAGCCCTAATCGACTAAACTAAAACAAAACATGAAGCACAGGAAATATTATAAAATTAGATGTCACTTAAATTAAATTTTTATCCTGTGCCTTTTATTAAATAATGTCTATCTATACAAATAATGTCATTCGAAGTTGTGAGTAAGCTCGTAAATTGACTTTTCATAGCCCTCGTAATGAAGAATAGCAGAAGCTTCAAAACATAATCTGAATCACACTATAGCGGAAAATCTTCTAGCTACGAGTATAACTACAATCAGAAAACAAAATAAATTATTCATCAATTCCTTAAATAGCACATTTAAAACGATCGTCAATCATCCCATTTTTTGACATCTCCCGCCAGAAACTAATTTATTTACTTATCATTCACCCGACTCGGTTTAACTCATATCTTAGACCCATTAATATTGGAAACAATCTGTGCATAAAGTAATACGACCAAGGTTTCTATTAATTTGCGACCCTCACGTGTGACAAGAGCTTTTTTCCAAACATTTTTATACTGATGTAAATGTATACTAAAAAATAAAAATACTAACAAAGATTATGTACTTTTAATGGGCAAATTGCAGTGACCATGGTCCCTACTATGTAGGTTGCTCAACTCTCTGCAGTTCGCATGATTTGAATTCAATGAACAACACAAAAACTATGTATTTTGTAATGTTATGAAATGTAATAAATTGGTATTTCATTTTTAAAATACAAATTTACTTCTAGTAATTAGATGTTTAAACAAAAACAATGCAATATTATTGTATTATTAATAATTAATAAAAAATAAAAATATTAAACCTATAAATAAAACAATAAAAAACTATAAAACCAACAAAAAATAAAGATTTTTTTCTCTTTTTATTACCGAAATTCTCACATGATTGCAAGATGATAAAATATAGCGTTGCGCGGAATTTATATTACGCTGTTTTATATTTTGAATGAGAGCACCAACCTTGGAATTGGTTTTGATACCAATTATAGTGGCTGATATGGTCGACGGTGATGTCGGGTTAGCAGTAGCACTAGTTACAGTAGTAGTGGTAGTAGTAGTAGTAATAATAGAAGTAGTAGAGATAGCAGTACTAGCGGTAGTAGTAGCAGTCGAAGTAGCAGAGGTAACCGAAGTAACCTCGTTACAGTTACTTGGGTTACTAACATTATTATTTATATTCATTTTTATTGGGATTATTGGCGGTGGTGCTTGTGGTGATGATGGCAGTTCATTTATTTCAAATGTTGGCCAACTATAACTTATCTAATTTATTTTATTCATTTACCACCAGTGTATTTTATTTAAAAGTTTAAAATTTTTAAAATTAAAAATTAGAATTGAAATAAAAATTTAAACAAAATCAAATCAAAAAAATATAAGTTTTATTTATTATATTTACCTCGTTATCTAAAACACTTGCCACAACCTCGACGAGAAGCGTTCCTAAATTGTGTTCTATCTGTTCGCATAAACTCTTTAGTAAATCAGATTTTGTGTACTGGATCATTTTTTTTATTAAACCTGCGGGCAAATGGAAGTTAATAAAAAAAAACGGTACTATATCTAATTAATACATTACCTAAGCTAGCTTTCCGAATACTAGGCAGCATGGTACCTTGAAATGTTTTACAAAATACAGGTAAAAAAAATTTCAAATATACGGGTGCCATTTCGGGATCTCCGCGAGGTTCCTCATCACCTTCAACTTTTATACTATTTTGGCCAGCTGCCATCCATTCACCAGGAGACTGGAGAATAGATGCAACTTCACGATGGCCTTCATCAATTCGTTCGCGTGCCTTATCTAATGGAGTTTTACCATCTTCATCACGTAAATCTGGATTTGCACCGTGTTTTAACAAAACTTTGGCGATACCTGGACGCCCAAAACATGCGGCATAATGTAAAGACGAACTTCTCTGCCCCTTATTCACATCAGCACCTTTATCACATAAATATTCCACCATTTCAAGAGTACCAAAAGCTGACGCCCAATTTAATAATGTTTGGCCGACGTCATCCATACAATTTACATCGATGCCGCCAGACTCAACAGCCTCAATAAGCGCTTCCGTGTCCTTACTTCTTATACAATCTATTAATTGACGATGCGTTCGTTCTGCTGTTGAATCAGCGCGTCGTACACGTTGTACTAACTGCCCTTGTGCACCACCAACGCGACCCAAGGCCTGTCTACCTTCAAATAACAGGAGCAGTAATAAATCAGCTAATCGCATACAATCGAGAACACATCGTTCATCGCCTTTAAGAGCTCTTTCCATCGCATCAGGTAATTTTGATCTCAATAAATCATGTGTTATTGAAGGACTTCCACGACATAGTGTCGATAGAAGTGAAATTGTTGTTGATATCGATTGACTTGATCGATTTGCTTCAGCAGCTTGTGATTTTGGATGGGAACTTGTTGTATCCTGCACAGGCTGTGTTGATGTTGAGGTACCAGCCACAGGGCCAGCAGCATTACTTAATCTATTTAATAATTCTGTAACTAAGCCATATTCTGCTAGAGGTGCGGGATCCACACCTTTACGTGTAAACCGATCGGCCACAGAAGCAAAACATTTAAGTGCACCATCTGATACTAGAGAATCTTCGTGTTGTAATAATGTGCTTAGGCTTTCAACACAGGTTTGTATGCTTGCGCTCTGTGGTTCCACTTTTGTGCATAAACGAGAAACGACAGACATCGCTGAGTGTAAAGTATCCTTGTGTACTTGTGATCCACAATCACGGATAAATGACAAAACGCAATTTAAGCCGCCACCTTCAAATACAGCGCCCGCTTCGCGGGCACACATTAATTCTAAAACTTTAATGCATTGTTCCGCGAGATCTCGGCTTGTACGGCTTGCCAAATCGGCTACAACAAGGCGATTGCAAATGGCTTTAATGGCACCATCGATATTTGAAATACGACGTGTGCATTCGGCTGATACATCTAGATAGTAGGTAATGGCACGAGCTGTTACTTCTAAAACATTTTCTGGAGCTAATTCATCTAGAAATATTTTACATAATGCTGGTAGAAATGTGCGCGGAGGGCAACTAAATAAAAATTTTCATTTATTAGAGTGATATAAGTATTGTTATAAAATGTAGACTTACTTTTCAAAACATCTATCGACATTATCTGACATCAAGAGCAGCATACATAATTGCTCGAGAGCAATCAGTTGCATATCTCTTTCATCGCCTTGGCCCATGGACAACCACTCCAGTAATGTTTCAGGATCTACGTCTCCCATCTGCAATGATAGAAATAACTCAATAAGTATAAAACTAATTACAAGTCGTATTTTTACAAGTTATATAAGAAAATTACTCAATAGGCTGTAGTAACATGTGGTGAGATGATATTACTTTGAAAAGGACAGTTTTGATAAATCGGAGTGTTCTTTGCTTAGAAAGAGATACAAGATACTCTACAATATTAACCTTAATTTTTAATCATATTGTATGTTAGAAAATTCTCTGACGACACCAGTAAATGTAGTTCGACCCAATTTATAATGAAAACTTTTTATGTGTTGAAAAGTGCCTCTATGATTGAAGATAATGTCAAGGTTGAACCAAGATAAGCATTTTGTAACATTTTAATAAGGTTTATTAAATTATGAATAAGCCATAAGACAAATGATAAAATTAGGCGACGACCACCACGTCAAATGAATAACCAGAAAATGAGTTTATCTTTTAATACGAGTCGGCAGTTAGTGTCAAAAAATACTCTGTTTTTTTTTATTCAACCTAAGCAATTTTACTACGCTGCGTATTTATTTGTAATCTGAGCTTAACACCGTGTATACTCAGTTCTTCAAATTTTACTCTAATGCTGCGTACATGACATCGGAAATAAAAAGCATCATACTCGCTCCCGTCCTCAAAACCCATCAAATTTCGTGACATGTTTTATGCCCCGTCTAGTAGTTCCATACACTTGTGAGAGCTGAGATATTTTTAACTTTATTGATGTTTTAATACATTTTGTGATACCATGGTATTTTTCCGAACTAGGTCTCGATGTCATGTACGCAGTCTATATTTATCTACAAATTGCTGAGGTGTTATCAAAAGAAAACACCAACTGTCAATACAGGCCTGGAACCAAATAATCAAATCTACTCGGTTCTACTGTGGGGTATCAGAAATCTTTACAAGGTCGTTTAAAATCTGGTAAATTACTGTACATTTCATTAATCTTATATTTCAATAAGAGACTTACGATATAAAATGTCGAATTGTTGTATTAAATGAACGGTAATGTATTTCCGGATTCTGTAGCCAAAGGTGGCCACCGTCCAGTTAGTCCGGATTAGTGGGCTTTATCTGCCAAACCATAATTACGATGAAATCAAAGAGTAAAGTCTGCTGCAGTTACAAATTTAAATTTGTTTTAAAAATTATAATAATAATCGAAGAACTTTAACATCTAATGAAATTATCAATGTTGCACACAATGTTATTGTTTTTATTGATAGTAAAATCGAGTTTGTGAAATGTAAACATTCAGAAGTTCAAATATTACAAAATCGAGCTTGAAATTGAGATTCAACGAAAATCTCCGACGATATTGCCATTGCATAAGATTAGCAAACTATTCTTATCCGCGTATTTTACATCATTTGTGAAATTTATAATACTCGTACTTATGTTGCCAAATACCTTTTAACAAATAGTTTTATTTTTTTAATCGTATGGATGCGGGGTATATAATAGGAATTTGAATATAGTAAATTTAATTTATAACTATATTTTAAATTTTTTTCAGGAGTATAGTTATTTATTAATGTGGTCTATTCAATGGTTTAACTGATCTACTCTAATAATTCGAGCAGCCAATAATGCATACACTTAAAATATTATTTAAAACAGACGTACGTATTTTCTTTCTCGATTAGAAGTAAATTATCCAGACAGCTACATTAAAGTAAAAAATCTCAATTAATGTGCTTCTTATCAATTAAAACATGAAATGTAATACCGCTACTTTAGATAAGATTAAGTTGAAGTGAAAGATGGATTTAGAGAATATTATACTAAATAAGAAACAAAGCGTACTCGTATTAGTAATAGTAGTCGTTATTACGAAAATTATTATTTTAATATTGAAAATCATCCAACGTAGGGCCCGACAAATAAATTAAAAGAATAAAAAAAACCTTGTTGCACCTAGGAACATTGTTTACAACTAAAATGCAGGAAGAACTCTTGAACACCAATATATTAATTTTATTTCTTAACATTTGTGTTTACATATACGTACAATTTTATCAAAAGTAAAGTCTATTAAAACATCATACACCAGCTGAGTTTAATACTATTGTCTAAGGTAGTGGTTGTAACTAAGAAGGAATCGTTTCTATGGTGATTTTTGAAAGTTGAATAATCGATTTAACAATTAGAGTTGCAATTGTAGTTAGATTTGTAGTGGGGAATAATCGCCAATTAAAGACACGTCCTTCAAACGCGTAGAAAACCACATTTTTGAGTAATTGGTTTTGTTATTGCCCAGTATACCAAATACGGAATAATTTTTTTTTATAAAAGTTATTGTTATTTTACTCTAATATTCCTTAATTTTTACTCTTAGGATACATCCCAATTTTTTTTGCTAAATTTGTCGAACAATCACAATTGAAAAGCAATTTTGATTTTGGCATCACTAAATTATTAATCGTTGTAGAACGTGATGCATACCTTGTTTGCAATGCGACAGGCCAGAGTTCGATTCCCGCCGCCGATCAAAAAATGTTAATACTATTTCTAATTTCGAATTGTAGATACTGTAGAATTGTATTGTAGAATAATATTCGATAAATATCGAAAAAAGTGATGTTACAACATCCCACCCCTTCACTTTACGGAAACGTAAACTTTGCGAACGGTCTTTTTCATCGAATACCAACACACTGGCAATATTTTCTATTTATTTTACTTGATTTCTTTAGCTATATTCGTAGTTGTACGTTATACGCCATTTTGTAATTATTTGACAAAATTAATTTTATTAGTGAAATAGTATTCTTTTAAATATTTTTATTAAAATTAGTGTAAACAGGAAACAAAAAATATTTATATGTATTACAAAAAATATATACCTATATGTATCTGAATTATATCTGTGAAAAAACGCATTTCTCTGTCTTTTAATTTAAACCAAAAATAAATTTGTTTACCTAGAAAAGTGAAACTGTTCGCAAAATTTACCTAGAACCGAAAAGAACTCAGTGTGAAAATGTATACAAATTCAATTCGCACTAACCGTTTGTTAACATCACTCCAAATCGAGGAAAATGCGAAGACATATTTATGTTACTAATACATACATAAGTCTTCACCAAATTGTTTCACTTTTCTTTGGACAAACCGTTTACTCTTAAAACTTTTTCAGTTCGCAAATGCGGTGCGCTTGAGAAGACTTTAATATAGTGAAGTCCTCGTAAACCGTACGTTTACCTTGCGCTATGTTTGAAGGGACCCCAGTGCTTACACAGTGCATACTCGGTTCTTTAAATTTTACTCTGAAATTAATATCAGTGTACGAAGAGTGTGCAAAATAAAAAACAATTTATTACTCTATGCACACCGGATAATTTTGCCCAGTACAACCTTTGCTCGATGTACACTACCCGGGGTAAGCCTGCTTGCTCGGGGTGAATTGAAAAATGGACCCTATGTAGAACTTATACCGAAGAAATCAGTGTAAAAGCAAGAAACGACATACCCTTTTTCCTGTCAGACAAACATTTTTTTTTCATTAAGTCAAACCAACACAAATGTGTGTATAAAAAATGACAGGTTATGATGTCTTCCAGATTTTAACGGATCTTAGATAAATCGAAATTATTTTTGAAAAAAAACATTATAATTTGATAAAAAATATACATTATATAATATAATTATTTTATTTATATTTTAAATTATTTAAACATTTTGAACAAGTTTTTGTAACAGAAGTAACATCCAGATTCGATCTGATACGATCATGAAAATATTCAATCATCTGTTCATAATCAGGCCATGGCGACTGAATATTACTACGTAATGATTACATTTTGTGTTCCATATATGTATAGCAACCATGTAATCGTAACTCTAGTGAATTATATGACAACTCAGTAAATCTATTCTTACAAACTTTTCACCTCATTCACACTGGTTTCAACTCAAGTGCAAGTAATTTTTTAATAATTTTCACTGAATTAATTAAGTAATTCATAGTGATATCGAGCATATCGGCAGCACCCAAACAATTTTTCTATGTACTCAAGGTCTTGTTTTGCATAGTTTTTTTTGCACGGTTTTGCTTTTTTTACTTTGGTATTTTTACATGATTGGAACGTATCGGTTTGGGTGTGAATAACTTGCGTGTAAAGCTTTCGCTGCAAGTTTTACATTGTGCTACAGTTCGGGGTGCTACTTGAGTCATTGTGCTGCTTGTTACATTGTGCTACTTGTTATACAATGTACTATTTTATTAATTCTTTCACGCTCAAAGTAAACTGTCTTACGCGGCTTCTCCACCTGACATGTATACCGGTTCCGGTGCACTTTCTCTTTCTATCAAAATTGTCCATGTTGAAGTCTGGTGTGGTTAAACTTGGCATAATTTGACATTGGGATATCTAGAATATCACTTGAACAATCATTTCTTTTAAATGATTATGAGAAAAGAAAATGTGCAAAAATCAAAAATCTCGTTATGCGGACATTGCATGTATGATATACGGATAATGAATATATAGTATTCCGAGTCACCATTTGCAATTTGGTTGAAAATTAATAGTATAAATAGATGGTAATTGCAAGTGGAGGGTCCATGCTACTGAAAACCATTTTTTGTGTTTATACTATACGTCCGTATTCTGGTATGTGGTATAAGCAAATACAATTATAAATGTTACCAACTTAAATTAAAATAGCTGGAAATCTCGATTAGGATTTTTTAAAATGTTGGCATTGCAACGTATACGTTAAATATTAACTTATGTTAAAAGTAAACTACGAGTAGTTTTATGCTTTCCTCGTTTCACGATTAAATTTGAAAATGAATATGATATAATGATTGAATTGCGATGATCGAGTTGTTATTCACATAACATTTTCAATAAGAAACATTAAATTTGTTTTCTTCTAGACCTACAGACTACACGTTGTTGACTTTGTACACTTAAATACAAAAATTTAACATTAATTTATATTTTTTACAGATCTCGATATAGTAATTGCAAACGTAAACACAAATACCGGTTGTTGTTGTGTTTAGAGTTGTTTATAGTTTGTGCATCACTTTCTTTAGTTTTTTTTGTGTTGAAAGGCCTTCAAATTTTTTACCTCACCATTTTTAAAACCAGTGATATTGACAAAATAATAATGTTATTGAACCGTAAAACAAAAGTTTATGCCACGCCATGCTAAAACATTGAAAATTGGTTGTTAAAAATTAATTGGTTTATAGCAGGGTGGACTAAAACATTGTCGATTTACACCGAAACTATTATGAAAAATGATACAAAATATATATTAAATAAAATCTCGGTAGCCAACCAGCCTAACGCACTGTTTTTAACGTAATGGAGGGTAACCAAAAATAAATGGTTAACATGAATCGCCCTGTAACACATATAATTGGGTGAGCCGTTGTACCCACTCGACCGTTGCATATCAGTTCCACCGCAACACATTTTACAATCTCTATTTTACACAATTGGTGGAATGGAATAACACACGAAAAATTGTATTTAATTTTATTTTATGTAATGATCGTACTGTAATTAATTTATTTTCGTTATATTAATCACGAAACATTTATTCCAAGGCTTTCATAGAATATTAAACCCATGGATACCTAGTAAAAACTTAAAACTTCCACGTTTGGACTTAGGACTTAACTTATTGCAATTTGCTGAAGTTAGTGTCATCTGGAAATATAATGGTTACTTATAGATTTTTCGTCAGTGAATATTGAAACTAGCGCTTTTATGAATAGAACGAATTATGTTCCCGACGCCAAATTAAATTCGGAATCCGGTCTTACTGCAGCAATATAATTTCTACTCACGGAACTAACGGGATAAGTTAGTGTACTTACTATTTTAAAAATTTCTATTTCCAAATTTTCAAAAAATATCATTATACTCAAAAAGCGACCTATAAATCACCTCATGTTTGACTCCAATGCTTTAATCAAATTCTTAAAAATTTTGTTACCTCTTGTGTACGTATAATTTATTTTATGTGTTATTGCATACAGCTGTTATTTAGGGAGCCTTTATTATTACCTTACCACCCACCAAAAGTAAACATAAACCAGTTGAAATAAGGTAAGAGCACAATTCGTTTCGATTTGTTATAAATCTACCTCTATTTCCTGGTGTAGTAATATCGATTCAAGAAAGAAGCTGTTGTTTAGTGTCTCTTTTTATAATTGAATGACTTAGGTAATAGTTGATTAAAAAGTGAAATTGAATAAATATTTCAATAAACGCTGTATTTTTTATATAGATTAATAATGAAGTCAATCGATTGAATTGAATGAATTGCGGTGTAGTTGTATACTAGCAACACTGAATATACGGATGATGAGCTATCGTTGTTGCAAATTGGTAAGAAACCAAACGAAAATTATTATTAGTTGTATGTAAACTTTATGTTTTTATTATGAAAGCAGTAAACCATAATACAATTATATTACGGAAATTAAGAAACACTAAAATGGTTTTATAAAATATAAAAATTTCTCTTTATTGTGTTTCTTTATTTAAACAATTTTCACAAACAGAGCTGCTGCTGGCAGTAAAAGTGTGTTTCTGTGATTTCATGATGTATATAGCAACTATCGCAATGTTCAAGTGCGTAACTTATCAATTTATTAAACATCAATTAAATACGACGCTTGTCGTTAACAATTATTCACTTAATTTAATATCGGACTAGGGAAAAAGTTTTTCGTATTCTCCCTTCGTATATGATGTGGAGGCAAAACTTAATTTTCCATCACGATAAAGCAGACCTCACAAGACTTTGGTATATTGTGAATCGCTGAGAGCTAAAGCTAATAAGTTTTGACTCGGCCTTTCGAATAACTTTGCAAAACTAATTTGATATCTGTAAAAATCAATCGTCTCTATCATCGAGAAAGACGTTTGACAGTAACTGATTTAAGCAATTGCTGATTCAAAGTTTATTAAAATGTGACGAAACGGTCAAATACGAAATAAGCGTTTTCTCCGACTAAATTTTATTAAATTCAACTTTAAGGGCACCTTTATAGTGGTGTTCGTTCGTTCATTCAAACAATTTTTTTCAACCAATCATATTGTGCGAAAATGACGATTTTCTTCTTCTGTACATATTTTTTCACAAGAGATGAAAAGGTCGAAAAAATTTGTTTGAACGAACGAACGCAACCATTAAGGAGCCTTAATATATCTATACTTACACAAATGATAGTAGACCTAGACATGCCTTATCTTTAGGTATATTCACAATGAACAAAAACACGAAATATTTGATTTTTTTTTAATTAGATTAAATAAAAAAGCTTACATTATCGTCGAGACTGTATTGAGTAGAAATGTAAATATTTCGTTAAATTTCCTCTAAATGACGTTTTTGAATTGAATATCAGTAAGCTAACCTAACTTTAATGAAACAGCTTTTAGATAATCAATTAATTTAGATCAAATTGGGTTCAACTTCAACCAGGTTACGATAAAAATGTATCACAATAAAATATTGCCAACATATTAAGTATGTTTATACTATAAATTACAACAAGCAATTATTTATTCGGTTTTATTAATAAAAGCATGATATTTACATTTTTAATGAAATTATGAAAATTAAAGCGTGCAAATAAAATTTTAAATTTCATACGTTTCACTTGAATCTATTTGTATTTATGTTAAGGTCGATTAATATAGGACTGCACTGAATATTATTCACAAACACGATTATTTGCAATTCGTTCGCTGCGCTGCATTATTTTTATTAGCCTGGAAAAAATCCATCATTTTAATTTATACCTTACAAGTTACGATTTTAACAAAGTTAAACAACGGATAGTGTAAAAAACATCAATTTTTCAATTCTCTTGATTGATTGGTGGAAGAATCTACACGGTTGTTCACCATTATGTCAATATTTGGGAGTATTTTACACAATAATTATTTACGGCAGTATATTACAAGAATGGAAATGCACACTTTTGCAGACAAACAAACAACTATTGCTATGGCCCAAATATTGCTTAGTGGCTAGTCTCAATTAAATTATATTTATTTTATTTATATTATTATGTCATGTTAATATATTATATTAACATTACATTGTTTTTCAACCATTGTAAAGGATGTTCTATCTGTTGGGTTTTTAAAGCTAAATACAATTTTATCGTGTGGTGGCAACCCGTAAATTTTTTGACGAATGAAAAATCAAAACAACTCGTTTTGGTTACCCAAACGTCAACATGGACGTCCTACAGACCCTGAAATTCGCAAAATTGTTGAACGTTTCGAAAAAACTCTCTCTCTAGGGTCTACTATGGCTTTCGATCGTTTTCGTTGGTTACGCGCTACCAATTTGTTCGAATTACCTATGACTTTCGCATACTGTGAACGTTAACAATATGACGCTTAAATCTATTCCGAACATAAATTTTAGTGCAGTATGGACAGACTGCAATTACATTGCTCGTACTTTGTTGTGAGTCCCCATGTATACCCCGAATATACTCTGACAACAGTTAAATAATTTTGGCACTAAAATTATTTTGCTAATCGTAAGCAGTAGTACCGAAACTAACGAAATACGATAGCAAATATTTGGACGAAATATTTTTATTGTATTGTATTGTTTTTATTGTATCATTGTAACTAAGATAACAATAATGGCAAGCTCCATGTCGTTCAGCAAATCAGAACAAAATAAGCTCAACGACATGAGATCTATTGGAGCTTGGAGTGATTGTTATTTTGGTTACAATGATACAATAAAAACAATACAATACAATAAAAATAGTTCGTGACGTACGATTTTTTGCGGTTACCACGACGAAATTTAATTTAGTAAAGAACTCTGTTAAGGGAAATTACAGCGATAGCGCCGGTTTATACAGTCCGGCAACACGATGCGTTTTCCTTCCTCTCACCTCTTCACGTACAAACAAGATTAGAAAGTGGGGTCTTTTTGCAGTACGTTTGCAGCAAAAATTTTATGTGCGGCTCGTGTTGTATACTCACTAGCACAAACGAAAAAAAAATGTAGGGTCAGAATTGTTTCTTGTTTTTACGTGATTAGTATGAAATTGAATAGTGGAAACCGTCCAAGAACACGATTAATTGATTCCGTGTTCTTTGAAACCGTGTTCTTTCGAGACTACAAAAAACGAATGTGAAAATAAAAAAAAGCGTCACGATTTTTTTGTTATGGTATAAAAAAAGCAAAATAAAAGAGAATCAACGAAAATCGTGTAGTTTGAAACCGTGTAATTCAAGGGAAGGTATCCGTGTTCTTTGAATACCGTGTTCTTGGAGGGTTACCTGTATTGACAAAAGATAAACGCCTTAGCAAATGTTGGGAGTTTTACATTGTGCTTCAATGACTACTAGGTTTTTTAAATTCTATTTTTTATTTTTCGGTCCTATCCGTTTTGTTCAAGCATCCAATATAGAATAAAAATAATTTTACACATACATAGACACGTTTTACACTTGAGTTTTGCGTAGAGGAAAGTGTTGAGTTTTGTTTGAAAATGCGGTGAATGACTCGGCCAATTAACTTGCATATTTTGAATTAAAATACTTATTATTTTGTTAATTTTATTATTGTCGTTTAACTGACTGATGTATGTTTACCGTTATTTATGTTTTAATTCATTTCTGTGTATCGGTTGTATAAAGTACGTCAGATCACTGAAGCAATAAACATAACAACATAAATTGAAACGCGAAAATAAGAGCGAAATCCAAATTTTTTACTTTCATAATGCTACTTAGAGTAAGTAGGTAGGTACTGTAAGACATTTTAAAGTCAAGATTTTAATTTATAAAATTGAAATAATAATGATCAATATGGCAAAAACGACGAAAGTGTGGTTTGTTATACAGAGAGAAAATCTAAGATATGCTCTAATATGCTTTAAGTCATTAACATTGTGTTAACTTTACTTAAAATTTTAAATTATATGATCATCTTTACATTTTATTTTTACAATTTGGGAGACAAAATATTCACTACTATAAAAACGGAACAATTTACTAATTCTATGAGAAAGCGAGGATAGAATTTTAATGAAAAGGCGTTTCAAATATACGAGCGTTTCATACAAAATCCCTATATATATAGGCGTATACGAATCTTAAAAAACACCCCAAATTAATATTTTGTCGTTTCCTTCCCTCATGTGACGTCTTATTAATTCTGTATCCAGTTCAGTAAAAGATCCAGTAAAAACAACATCAAGTGAATATTACGCTAAAAGTCAAGGAATATTTTTTTAATTCCAGAAGATTGCTTCGTTTTAATACTGAGAGAATCTATCATAATATGTCACGAAAATTAATTACCAAAGGATATCGGCGGCTAAATGCACTTAATGTTACATTTACATGAATGTTTTCGTCGTTGTTTGCGATGTTTTGGACTTATCGTGATCCAACCACAAAATATTAAATTTTATTTTTTAATTTTGTAAACTGATCGGTTTTATTTCTTTGGCATTTGATTGGTTGCTTGTTAATTAACAATAAATCCTTGATGTAATATTCCTCGGCCTTTTAATGTTGATTATTTTTTAGATTTCTTACTAATTTTACTATTTTCTATAAAAGAATTTACCTGGCTCAACAATATTTCTCGAAACACGTTTGCAATTGCACAGTAACGCCAGACACGAATATCGGTTGATTTGAGTTGTAAATCTTATTCAACGACTTGCTCAAGCACCAATTATGTAAGAACCCTCCCGTGTGGTCCTATCAAACGTTTGTGCCCCTTGTAAACCTTGATCTTTTGTGATTGATTCGAGATGTGCGGAATTGTCTCAGTAATCTGTTTCTAGACGGTATACTGCGGAAGATGCATACAATAATTTTTGGGTACGAATTGGGTGAATTGGAATTCTAGCAAATTTCAGTTTTGGGGAAGCTGAATTTGACTGAGTCATCTCTTAGCGAGTTATGGCCAAGTTTGATTCTACTATGGTGAATGTAGGAACTGGATAATTATTTGGCTGATTATTTTCTAGAAAAATCTAGAACTTCGTCCAGGATTTATGGTGGTATCTCGATTCAGCTCAACATGCCAGATTCGAACATAATTAGTTAAAAAAATACCTAGCACGGCTGAATTCCAGAACTTCTCTAAAATCCGTTTTTAAATCCCCACCCAATACCTGATTTGAAAATAATTATTTGGGATATGGTCAAGTTTCATTCAGAATGGTCGAATTGTTTGACCACCAAAAAGACACGTTAAAATCCCAATACAAGTTGACCTTAGTTTATTAGAATCCTAGCCCAGCTCTCTCCTCTTTCTCAAATGGAAAGTTATAGGTTAGGAAACGGCTTGGTTTCATTCATTATATACAAATTACAAAATTTCGTCAAATTCAGCTTTGCGCACCGAATTTGACCATCTTTTGTTGAAAGATGGCCTAGTTAAATTGAGCAGAATGTTAGAGTACCAATCCAGTTCTGCATACAATATTTGACAGTAATTGGTTGAGGAATGGGAATGCTCCATTGAGCATGGCATAATATGGCCTCTAATTACACTTGGTAACGAATATTTTTTTGTGACCATTAATAAAACATTTGAAATTTTTGCGAAACAAACTAAATTTATTTGAAATATCCAATACGGTAGTTAATTTGGCATTGAATAACATTTTCCGACAAAAACATTCATGTAAATGTAACATAAGGCATGCAGCATAAATTGTTCAGATTGCTTTCATGCCTTCATCATACTACGTTTGGGCTATGTAGAAGCCCTACGTTTATTATTGACAGACAGAAAGTTATTGTTCACAATTCGAAAAGTTGGGTTCATAAGTATATTTTATGATTCTTTTCTGTATTTTGTCGAATTTGACCATCACAAACTGTAAGTCTGATATGATATATTACCAGAATTAAAGAAGAATGGAAAGGTATCTAAGTAAATGGACATCCCCTCCCTATATCGGTAATACATTTTGACTCATTACAGCTAGTAATGATTCTAATACGGCGAACGCCATAATTCTGGTAGAATTTGTCTTGTCGAATAACGATACAATAACTTGTGCCTATGGAGGTTGCATTGCATAATGTGGGCTCAACGACTCCATAAACGATAGGCGAGAATTCTCTAAAGCTTCTAGTTACAGTTGTCAAATAACATATTAGTACAGGTTGGTATCGCTCGTTTGCTTACCTAAGAACAACATTTTTTCTGTTTTTCTGTGTATATCCCTTTTCCGGCCATAAAAAGTTTTTTTTGCTCCTGGAGTTCTATCCAACAAAAAGATTTGATTTAAATAAAAAGATTTGATCTAAATTAATTTTTTGCTTTCTGTGCAACACAAAAATGACAGATAGATTTGATCTAAATCAAAACTATATTTTTTTAGAGATTTGATCTTTTTTCGATTTGATTGATCTACACTACTACCACCAAACATTTTTAACAAGTAACAAGACACGAAAGTGCGCCATTTTTATAATTTGTTATTTATGTTTTTTGCTGTGTTCAAATGTGTTTTGTGTAAATTAATATATTAAACAAAATAATAACCATATTTAGTATTATTTATTATTATATAAACTTGTTTATACCATATTTTTTTCAAAAAACAAGTTGTTGCTGTGTTGCACAAATACATATAAACAAAATATATTTCTTCACGTGCTTTGAGAATTGTTAAAACTTGATCTATGCATAAAAAACAAAAAAATAATACATGGTCGCTTACGCACTATTACCTACACACTGACAAATAAACCAACAAAAAATTGTTTACGTTCTTTGGAACTTGCAAAATTTGATTTATTTTTTGGTTCGATAGAACTCGCCATAAATAACCATAGTTTGTGCGTTTTGTTTTTCATGATTCTCTTTCGTACACGATTTTTAGATACATAAATAAACAAATACATTTTATTTAAAGCTCAAAAACTACAATTCTCATTAGCTTCAACTTTTGTTGGTATAAAGATGCTATTGGTAACAACATACATATGCAAAAACCGTTTCAGAAAAAGACCATTTTTTCGAATAATTCGCTATTGTAATCGTTATATGTAACTTTATGTCATTAAAATTGGTGCTACAAATTTGCAGAACAAAACTTCCTTTTATAGAGCCGAGTTACAAATTTTACAGATATAGAGCTTACATACAGTTTGTGAATTAGGCCCTTAGTCTACTTCACTGCAGTCGAGAACCTATAGCATAAATCATGTAAAATTAAGGATTATGTTAGAAAAATAAGAATTAATGCATGTATTAAAATTTAATGAACTACATACATTAAAAAACCTAGTCACAACCTCAAAAAATTTTAAAACCACATGTACTCGTAATTTTCGAACAATTCAATACAGTAAAGATATTAGGTAATTAATTTTACTTTGATGAATGGGGCGTACTTATACATACTAATTTTAAGTTTTTCCATTTGTACAGATGGTCGCATTAATTTAAATGAATATGAGTGGCATATTGCTGGTAAGCAAAAATTTTATAATGCCCTGCTATTTTTTTAGTAGCTGTGACCAACAAAACTTTTATATTAATTATCTAATGGTTCCGGTATCTAATCCAGTTTCAACTTAAACTGACTTTTTAACTTCTACTTTTAAATGTGTTTTCACGTTTCACACTACCTGCAGCACAGCTTAACCAATTTCATTTGATAGCTTTAGTATTGTTCAAAATAGCAGATTCATATTTAATGGCGATAAATAAGTTTTATAATTATAATAATGTGTATTTTTAATTTCGTTGCGAACAGCTGAGTTTGATACTGTATACTTGAAGTTCATTTGAAACACATACACACTTATTCTTTTATTGTTTATATATAGATTTGGCACAAAAATTGCCAATTACAAAAAAACTCGAACATAAAATTATTAACAAGAATAATTATAAAGAAATCTACTTGTTTTGAATAGGAAATCAACGTACTCGTATTTGTATACATGGCAAAAAAATGCGTCTTTTGAACTAAGAAATCTGTTATTAAAAATTGGTTTTACTTTTAAACAGAAATGCTAATATTACATGAAATTTTGTCATAAAAATATTATTTTTGTTATACTATTTCAGTGCATGGTACTCAGGTTTGGCAATGAATAATATATTTTATAGATGTAGTACACAATACCTGCCAATGCCATATTGGTATTTATTTCTTAAAAGTTGATGATTATTATGTACATACATACTAGAAATTTCTTCGTACGACCTTTCTATGATTGCGCAATATTGCGTCATATATTATCATAAACACAATGAAACGTTATCAATTTGTCGAGATAAAATACATACTAGAAATAACGAAATTACTGTTGTGTCTCATCAGGTTGGTATGTTGATTTGAGATTTACTGGGTCGAGCGAGAATGCTATAAAAATTATAAAGAAATCTAATACAAAATATAATTGAGAAATCTAAAATTAACGAGTGTTGATAAAACAACCGACCGCCCACTCCCCACCAAGATATTTCATATGCATATCCAAGGCCATTTTTGTTTTCTCTGAATCGCGAATCATTCATGTTCACCAATTCGTCTTAAAAACTAAACGTAGACATTATTAAAAAATAATAAAATTATGTATAACTGTTTCAAATTTCTGTCGAAATTGTAACCTCTCTGTTTGAAGGTGTTATACTGATATACATCATACGACCGCATTAAAACATTCTTAAAAACGGTGAGAAATCTTTATATTCTTTGTTTTGAGGCAAAGTACACAATACATACAATAATTTACACAAACTTAATTTATGTTTTGTTTTACGCCTGTGTCCAAATTTGAACAAGAGCAAATTATAAAAACTGGAACAGACTCCAGTAGGTGAAATGAATTTATTTTTTAATTTACCATTAACACAACAAAACCGAATATAACAAAAAAAAAAAACTTCCGCCTCAATAAAGTCCACACGTCCACAGCGCAGGGTACATTAGTCATAAATAAACTCGTGAATATTTAATTAAATTGTTTATTTATAAAAACAACAATAGCCTTACCTTGATTTTAGTGTTGCTTTAATCGGTATGTTAGCTGCTTTGAAGCACAAAATTGCAGCACCGTTAAATTTTTCCAATACTGAAATAAAAAAAATAACAAAAATTAATCTTAAGAAACAGTGATCTCTCTAAGTATAGTATGAAGATGTTAAATTCTCTGTTTATGTGTTAGTTTTTACACTACAAATTACAAAAATGGAACACGTTTGAGCAAAGAAATACAATTTACAATTTTACGTGTACAATAAATGCAAAAATAAAAATTTAATCGATTTTTTTGGTTTCATTATGTATTTTATAGGAATTGTGATTCACCAATATTGTAGTCGTTACAAATTAGTATATCCCTTTTCCTACCAAACAAAACATTTTTTTTTTCTTCAATTTAAGTCCAACCCAAACAAATGTGTGTGTAAAAACTGACAGGTTCTAATGTCTTCCGGATTTTACCGGATCTTAGTAAAATCGGAATTATTTTTGAAAAAACATTATAATTTGATAACATATTAATTATTTTACTATTAATCAGTGTTGTTTTTCGGACGAAAACGATTTAAGTGGAATGCACAAATGTGTATGTTGGTCATGCTCATGATTATTTTGCGTTACCCACACAATTATGTGGACAGACAGAAAAAGGGATATACGAGTACATTTATGTATTTTTAATAAATACAATATGTAATATCAATATTCTGCAGCTTTTCATTATTTGAGGATAAAGGTATTGGTGTGTGGAACGATTTTAGTTTATTTATATCTATAACAAACATAGTTAATTTAAAACTTGTTAATCATAAAAGTGAAATTATCTTCCGTGGTTTTCGCATCATACATTGCACTTTTTATGATGTAAAATAAATCATATACATATATGATCTTCCTCTAGAAAGTAGATAGAATTTTACAATCGGAGGCGGCAAAAGTTAAATTTCCAGATTAAAATCACGATACATACGTTGAATACATGGCTTTTTTAGCATTGAGCCTAGCAAGTTATTTTGGCGTCATGATGTTGTGTCCGCTAACTGGATATAAAAGAGAACCTCTGGCTTGTCTGGAGGATGCATGAATATTAATGATTGACATGTATACTAAAATAAATGATTAGGCAAAAGGTAATAATATGCTGCTTACAAGCTGATAAATTAAACATTTCACGCCAAGTTCAGTGCTAAGGCAAAATCTAAATTTTAAAATTTAAACAGGCAGTGCTAATTTAGTTACAGCATAAAATATATATTGGATTTGTTAAAATCAGCATTTCTACAACACTGGTCTCAACGTTTGCGAGAGACTTATCTAACTTTAATTATAAAATATTCGGTATCCTAACTACAGAGGTAGATTATTTATACAACTGATTTGGTTCGTTAAAAGATCTCGTTTTTTTGGAATCAAATATGGATACTAATTAAATTAGTTGAAGGAGCAGAATTCTTAAGTTACCCTAACTTACTAATATTAAACATCAAATCAGTTGCAGTTCACTTTTAACTAACTTAGGGTGCACAGCAACGCAAATCGAGACTAATAGTAACCGAATAAGAGCTGCAATATGAAGATGGTGTTACTAGTCTACAAGAAAAAACGAGACAATCTTGAAAATTCTAAGCCTATACTTATATTAAAAATGCTCTAAGCTTTTTCGATTTATTGGGCATGCCAGAAAATTCGTTACGGACTAGACAATTATATCTAAAGCACTTTCAATTTATTAGATTCAACCTAATAAAATAATTCGGAAGTTGCATCATCAAAATGTATATTGGAAATCTGGGTCAAATAAGGTCGGATCGACGGGCTCTTAAACTATTTAACAATGATCTAACATACAAATAAATTGCAATTGTTCTTAAGCAACTCATAACAAAGAAGTATTGATATGAGGCCATTAGAATGAATTACTAGTGAGGATTAAAATGAGACATGCGGAAGATATTGTTCTAAAGGAAATTATAGAACACATATTTAGACAAGAGATGAACACCCTAACAAAGCTAAACAACAAATTTTAACAGACACAGGGCCCGAAACTAATATCATCACCTACGGAATTAATATCCTCGTATAAAAATGGGCATAGTTGTAGAAACGAGCGACGACAATGAAGAGATTGGTGGTAATGAGTACCACAAACCATTTTTACGTGTTTCTTTGCTAGCTTGTGAGCCCTGCGAACGAGAGCGCTGCGAATTTCACGGGGACATTAAATGATTTATTATGAAATTAATTTTAGTTTTATGACAATTTAATACAAAAACACTGAATTTGGTGTATATGATAACGCAATTTTCGGTAAGTAAATAAATTGTCCTTATGTTTGTAAAATTTTGAACATAGTACTTCGGTTTTGCTATTTGTTTTATTTGTGTAGAGTTAAACATGAATATTTATTTATTTTAAAAACACTTTTGTTTATAATTCGATTTTTTGACAACAAAAATTGATCCAATTTGGCAGAAATTTTAGGTCTTAAGGAAAACTTAAACACTTGTTTTTTTATTTCGCAAAAAATTAAATTTTTGAATATTTTAATTAAAAAAATTGTCCAAAAAGTTTAAAAAATCACTCGCTCGATTTCGACATTTTAGGCCATTATCAAGAGTATCTACTTGACGAGTACACTCGAGTACCCGACCAAAGTAATGAGGAACAGAAACTGCAGTTTGTATGAAATATGTGATATTTTGTTAAAAATTTAAACATATGTATATACATATGTAAATATTTTTAATAATATTTAACTATTTTTTATTATTTATTTGTATTGTCTGAGTTTATTTAGAGGTTTGTGAGTGTTTGATAAAATTATAAAATCATATATGAGCTGTTTATTTTGAAAGTGGTTTTAGTCTATTTTACATAAAATTAGTTAGTGGTAAGAATAATCACAATTCTTATAATTATTTTTATTTATAAACAGTTTTAGTGTAGTATCATCAAAATCGCAATGATTTTGTCATTTGAAGATTAGCTAGTTATATTTTTAAATCAATTGAAAGACAAACCCTTAAAAATCTCAATATAAAAATAAATGGACTTAAACCATGAAAATATTTTATGGGAAATCAGTATATACCTTGTTTAGATATTTATATTTTGACAATTCATTTAAGGAATTAGCTAATAAGGGATTCTAACACGTTACCATTCAGTAGCGAATGGTAAATGGTCAGATTATGTCTATAGTCAACAGTTTCCGATAAAGCGCGATGGAATGTTCGAATCCGCTTCTTATGACTATGATAGCAGTATTTCTGTCCTAAATAAATTCTAAAATTTGTAACAAGAATTCAAAAAGTAGTTTTAATAAAATAAACTAAAACGGTGTTGAATTCGTTTCGACCAAAATATGCTTTTAGGTTTTGTTTGTTTTCCTTAACACTAAAAAATCGTCAAGTTAGGTACGGAATTTATTTATTGAATATTATAACGCACATCAATAAACACAAAACATTTACTTAGAAATAGCCATTTAGCGCATTATGTCAAAATTTGCTATTGCAAAATTTTGGGGCCTCTGTTATGATACAAATTCAGATAAAATCGTTAACTCATTCGAGCCAGATCCATTAAAATGTCTATGGCGAAGTACTAGAAGATTATGCACCAAAGGAGTAAAATAGGATTATAATGCTCGAGTGAAGAAATTCCCTGTAGAAGCCGAAAGAACGGGAGTAATAAGCGAGTTTTACTTCCCGGTTCTATCGGGTTTTTATTGAAAATTCATTTTTGCTAAGCAAAAAGCAGTTTGCATTTGATTTTTCATTTTGGGTTTATTAAATTTGGAAAATTGAAAAGGAAAGTGATAATAACCCACAATAAGAGAACAGCTATCCCCTAGCTCCGGTGGCATACCAGTATGCCTTGTCCAGCAGTCTAAGACCTGGCTAGATTCAATGAACTCAATAAATCAGATAATAATACTTGATTTCTGTAAACTTAATAAGCCGCCCAAACCCCTCCAAGAGATGTATCGAAACATTCCGAAGTTTAAACTTACCATGCAACAAACCAATCTGGAAAGCCACTGGCTTGACGCATCACCGACAATTCCATTCAGAAAGTGAATTCGACAAACAAAGAGTTCAATTAAATAAAATGGGTACTTGTTTATTTGAAAAAGATATTAAAATATATCCCATTAAATACTTAATGCCACAAAATTAAAAAAAATCATATGGTATCATTGCCAAATTACGACCATGGTAATATTATTTATATTTATATCGGTCTCAAACGAAATTTGTAGTTCTTCAACCTCTCGTTTTTGCAAATCAACAAGTGTAAATAAAACCATTAAAGTAAATGCATCGTAATATGCCCCCAATTGTATATCTATATTAAATTATTTATTAAACTAACACCAGCTACTCGAATTAATCGTGTTCACTCCATTTTATCGTCAGCCAGAATCTGGTAATCAATCGATAGGTCTATAATACGATTGTGGATATTGTTTAATTGGAGACAGTACTTAAACTCAATAATTTGTTTCCTTACATTATTTATTCGTTACGCTTACATATTTTGACAAAAAAAGGAAAAACTGGTACAAGAAATTTGTTGTCCCTAATTCCAAATTCCTATTGCAATTTCAAGGGAAATCTAGAATAGAACTACGAAATAAGTACATAATAATACATAACAAATTACTTAGTCGATTATATATTATTTTTTATTCGCGAAATAAGACAAAAAATTTAAACAATTTTTATTGATGTAATCTCTTAATCAGTAAATATATGACTTCTTTGAAAAAATTTTGCTAAACCATAAAAAGTAATTCTTATCCCTCAAATTTTCGTTTAAACCCCAGCTCGATGAGAGCCTTAACGCCTGCAAAATGTTTCCTAAAAAGCTTTTCCCAAATTTGTGAATAGCTAGTAGTCACTGGGAGCCGCATCCTGGTTGAATAATGGTCTTCTATTTCTTGAAATTCGTAGTGCTCTGTGTTCTGATCGGTCATTAGAATTGCTTTCGAGCCTCAAAAGTCTGTTACCATCATTTTCCCAGCAGAAGCCAAGACTTTAAATTTTAAGGGGCTGAATCATCGAACGCCACAACATGGACTTCAGTTTCCATTGTGGATAATGATGATCCCAAGAAGCCTCTGTCAATAATATGGCCAACTTTAATAGACATTTCATATGTTCTGCTTATTACTTCCTACCGCCTTTAAATACCAATTTCCTATTCTAATATTTTTTCTCAAATTTTGTACTGAATTAAGTAATTCAAAGCGATGTCGAACATATCGGCCCTATGGCCATTTAGTTGTGTTAATGCCTACTTGAAAGCAAACCCCCTCCCTTATTTTGATTTTTTGATCTAAGTTATTTGAAGTTAAATTTCCGATGAAGTTTTGTAACAGAAGTAATATCCATCGATCTGATAAGAGCATGAAAAAATTTCAATCATGGCATGAGATGATCGAATAACCAATGCCACTTGCAAATCATGATTTTTAGATATTTTGACAATATTTTACTTGGTTAGAAAGATATTTAATAACTACCCGCAATGCCAAATTCACAATTTTTGATAATTGGTTTGACTAGTATTGGTTGTTTGAATGGGTGTCATTAAATACAACAAATGTTGGGACAAGAAACAGAATAAACTATCGAAAATAGCAACACGCCTTAAGCTACTATTCAAATTTGAATATCTGTTGAACACCGACAATCTGAAATTGTATAAACACATTTGATGTTCAAGAGTACGAAATATGACTGTTTTTGAAATTTTACAGAAAAATATTTATGTGATATGATTTGCAAAATGGGTCATGTCATATCGATGTGAATGTACCATGCAGTTCGTTTACCGTAAAATAGTAGCTTTACCTAAATTTTCACAACTTCCACGCTAAAGGTTCAAAATCAGCCACTGGCTAAACCTTTTGGAGGATGAACTTTGGATGAAATACGCAGAGTAATAAGAAAGCGAACAGAAAATATAAATATATGTCAGAACTTTTCACTTCACCTCCCAATGTTGGCAGTGTGCGGCCACACATTGTTCTGAATTCCTGATGATTAAAAAGTATCTCTCATAATGAATGTCTCTTATAATCTCACCAGATAAATACAATTCACGGCTACATTCGGTCCAACCATTGCAGTTTGTTGACTGCATTATGGTTGAATAACCACCTCAAATAGCAGGTGCTAATTTTTAAATGGATCGTTTTCGTGGCGTGACCAATGAAGTGCAAATCGTTTTACGAATTATAGATTGATATCGAATAATCCATGTTGTATTCGTATTTTTGATGCTTGTCCTTTTCCTGTGCTTGGATATGAAATTTTTAACATATTGGTAAATTTAAAGAACCCAAACACTATTTTGTTGTAGTTATGTAAAAAAACATATGAAAAAATAAAATTGATTTATAATCACGCGGTATTATGTAAAAGACTCCACCTTTGTAATTTTGTCACCTGTTGATCGGTTTAATGGGTGTCATGAAGAGTAGACTGGATCTGGATACCTCAAGTGGAATGACTACAATCTCCATTGGAAAACTTCATGATAATAGATCTGCAGAAAGACCTTTTGATTATACCATAACCCGTACATTACACACGATTGCATAGCAAATTAAATTAGGTGTGTATGCTTAATGAGTTAATAGCATTCCATATACATATTGTAAAGATATGACGCTACTGACGTTGACGTTTTGGCCTAATAATTTCATGATGTACATAGTTATGCCATACAACACATGCCATATTTTTGTACCTAATTAATGTTTCAGGTCAAATTGAAAATAAAATTTTAAATCAACATGTACATAACTACAGACTAACAACTACATACATACATACATACATACATACAAAAGATAAATAAAAAATTTATTGTGAAAATTGCTTTTGAGTTAAAAATAAATATGTAATTTGTTTGCTTTTTTCAACATAATTTTCTAAATAGTGGCGTGCGTTGTTTGTATCAATTTTTTCGATCTTAGACGTAACAGATTTCGTTGAGACTCGAAAGTTAAGGAGTTTTAAGCCAGTGGTATTTTTTTTTAAACATAATTTTTATTGGCAATATTTCAATAATCACTTTATATTTACGTATATATAACCCATATGGAGGCATCCGCTAATTAATTTATAACGAGACACGCGCAACAATCTGTCGTGATAAGAGTGATATTTACAAGATTTTTTTGAATATCAAAATTCTTTCTAGGAAAATGTTGTTGGAAAATGCTGTTTAATTGTTAGTAAGCAGAAATAAAGAAATTTAATTGATAAAAATATTTCGTTGTTCAAATTTATTATTCAGAACTCAGCCATAGGTTATTTATAATTTTGATATATAGCAGTTTTTGTGTTGGTTGACAAAATTCGTATAATAATGCGCGTCTACATTTAATTGTAGGTTAGTGGAAAATTTCTGAACATATGATATGAGAATTAAAATAATAAAAATTTATTTTCGTATACAAAGTATCATCATTTATTATTACAACGTATTTATGAAAAGTCGTATTCAACTTTACTAATCGTACCAATATCTTAATTTGCTTTGGAAGTTAGCAATTATGAAAAACTGAAATTTTTGTATTAGTAAAACTACTATACTACACTTTCAATGTTTCAATATTAAAAATGTTATAAAATCTCAATAATTCGTGTCATTTCGTATACATAATTTAATATGGGAAGTAAAAAAACACATAATTTTTGTGACGAATTTTTACATTTTCAGCAATTATTGTATCATCGTCCAAACACAAACGGCACGAAGTGGTAAATCAAAGTTAATTGAATACATATTAGTAGAAAATTCCGTTTTGATACTCTTCTTTACAGAGTTGGAGACTTTAAATAATCTATGTTTCTTTGTAGGTTGTATATATCAAAATGAAACTTTATTTTCTAATTTATATTAACTTTCATGTGATGTTACGTAAACGGAACACTTGAATTTTTTATGTTGCGTTTGTTTTCATGTTTATGTACACAGACATTACTTAAACTCGTGCACCGGGTGTTAAGAAAAACAAATGTGTTATATAAGTAATATAACAATAATTACACAATAACTTCGAACATACAAATTTTGTTAATTCATTATTTACTTATGCCCGTTCAAAGTCAAATCACTTCTTACTTTAGCAGCAAAACATTTTTGTCTCAAATCATATAACACCCTGTATTTTTTAATATTGGAATTAAGATGTATAGTATTACTTACTACTAGATTATCATAAACCTTTTGCTGACGATTTAAAATTTTACTTTAAAAGTAGGCGTGCAACAGTATGATTTCAAAATCCATGCTGATTTTAAACATTGAAAGAGTTATTTGCTGTTAACATATTACGATGCATTTATTTTAATGGTTTCATTTACACTCTTGTTGATTATTTTGCAAAAATGAGAGGTTGAAGTACTACAAATTGCCTTTGTGGTCGATATAAATAAAATCATCGTGGTCATAATACTTGGCAGTGAAACCATTTTAAGTATTTGTTTTTTACCTTTATTGTATTAGTATTTAATGGGCCCAATTTAACGCCCGATGTATGGATATATCATACGCAAATCCCTGCTTTCTTAACTTCTTCTCTCTTGAATACTACTATACATACATTTTTCTTTGTTTTTTATCTTAAGTGGTTGAGGATGGTGTGTACTAGTAAAATAATTTAAAACCTAACGGATAAAAAAGGTTTAGTTGCATTTTGATCGATGTGCATAAAGGACAAAATGGATCGTCGTTGGAAAGTAGAGACTTTATAAAAAACTAATTGTGTCATTAACTTTTATTGTGTGTTATGTATTTTTTTTACAAAAAGGATATACTAATTAATTTAATTTTAAAGAATATGAAAATTATAACTAGCAATTAAAGGAATTATAGTGATATATTTTCGATGGTATGGTATATCATATGTACAACGGGCTATGACGTTCACGTTCTGTTATTATACTAACTAGGTGGTATTACTAACAAATGTATTGTATTTAAAGAAGCAGTTTCTTAATTTTTGAGATTAATAGAAAGCCTAGTGGATATATTCTTTAGATATCTCCCATGTACTTTCCAATTCATCCTAGATAACAAGAATACCAAAAGGATAAATCTGTTGATAATGTTTCATGAAGTAGTTAATAGGTTTGAATTAAAAAATCTCTGGACAACAAACAATTGACCTGGTCTGGTATCATTTTTGAATATTGGAGGTGTGTTTGACAATGCATCCTTAAATAGTATGATTTCTCAGCAGAATTATGCCATGATGGCTTAGAACCCACTATTGCAAGGTGTAGTAATAATAAACGCAATGCCGTTTGCTTAAGTTCAGGAATAATAAACGCTAAGTGAAGTAGCGAATGTCTGCAGGGAGGAGTTCCTCTTATCCTCTGTGCTCCTCGCCAACTCGTTGTCCGTCCAGTTAAATCACTAACGAGGATACTGTTAAAGAAATGCCAATAACATCGCCATTTATTTTGTAATACACATATACACGCACCATATAGGCAGTCATTCTTTGGTAAATAGTAGTATTAGACACCACCAACTTTGTATTAATTCTTAAAACGTAAAAATCATCATAACAAAGTAATTTTCAAGGTGGATTTTCGATTTGGTGCTTGCTTTTTGCAAAGAAGATTAAAAATGAACGAACAAATATTATACTCTCACAAATTTCTCTGTGTGAAAAGAAGGGTTGGCATTGTTGGCAATCTAAATTTTTCCTATTATTGAGAGAAACAAATGTTTGCTCATTCAGTCCTGACTTTCTAAACCAGTCCGAATGTACTTTTTGATCTCTCAACCTCAATTTTGAAATTTTGGTGATAGTCAAACTTATTAAGTATTTCTATATGTGCGAAATTTACAAAGCCGATAAATGATGCAATAATACTATCAAACGATAATAATTCACGATACTACGACTTTAAAATTGATCTACAAAGCTCTTAACAAAATGAATGATCAATTCGAATTCTTTTATAATAGATAAAAAAAGTACACAGAATCGTTTTGAAAGACCGTAAAGTAAAGTTGCTTAAGATAGGTAACACCTTAAAAATAGCAAAACGCACTGTATACAATATTTTGCGTGAACATTTGTCCATGAGAAAGCTCCGTTCAAAGTAGTTGAGGCGCTTGCTTACACCGAATCAAAAACAGCAACGATTCGATGATTCAGAGCACTTTTGGAGCTATTAAACCGTAATAAACAGGGTTTTTTGTGTTGGTATGTGACAATGGGTGAAACATGGATCCACCCACCACTATACTTTGGTGAAAGGGCGTTCGAAACGACCAAAAATACAAATGGCGGCCGGTAAGGTTAAGGCCTCCGTATTTTGGAAAGCGCAAGGTATTTTATTCGTGGACTACCTTGAGGAAGAAAAGACTTTCAACAGCGAATATTATACTGATGGCGTTATTGGTGCGTTGGAAGGAAGAAATTATGAAAAACGGCACCAAATTCAAAAGAAAAAAAATGCTCAGAGCACCAAGACCATACACCGTGTCAGAAGTCGTTGGCAGTGGGCTGCCAGCGACTACTTCCTATTCGCAGACCTCGTAAAAATGGTACAGGAAAAGAGAATGTGCCAAACAAACAAATATTTTGAGACCAAAGATAACTCATTCTACAAAAGGGACATCGGAATGTTAGAGAAGCGTTCAAACGTACATTCGTTCACAACAGAAAATCATAGATTTTGTTTGAAAAGTCCAATGTCATCCTGTGATTCTTCGTTAAACTGCTTATGCGTATACGCAAAAAAACAAAATATTGTTGATGATGGTCGACTATTTAGGGAAAATAAACAAGCAGTTTAAATGTTTTCGTTTACAAACGTATGAATTCTCTTTTATGTTATCTCTGGAATTACTCTTGAAAGAAACTATGTTGATAAATAATTTTGCAAAAAAATGTTTTGATACACATGATCTTTATGATCTACGATCTCTGCTTTCTAAGCTGGTGGGTGACCTGATACAGTCAAGATTGTGCGACCCACATTTTTCAATCCCTTCAGCAGTCGCTTGAAAGATCGTAAAGTTCAGAATGAAAGGCAATGATAATTTCTCGATCAGTAAACATGATGATGATCATCATACTCATCGTCATTTATTTGATTTGTTTAATAACCAGCTATTGCAAAGTAAGCGAAGGACCGTCAATCTATCTTCAAGAATCTTCTTGTCTACCAAAAAATGTCTTTACAAGAATGGTTGTTGAAAAAGCGGGAATTCTTTTGTCTACAGATTAAAGGTTCATACCTCTATGATAATTTGATGACCTCGTGAATACAAATGGTAGCATTGTATTGTAAGTCGAAAGTTCTAAATAACTAAATGATCACACATGAATCACAGAGGATAATTTAGGCATTATCTTCATTTTAGTTTTGTATACAAAATGGAATAGCAAGAGCTAATGATAGAGGTCGTTCGTTTCATTTAAAGATTCATACGAGTTTTTGCAAAATTTGCAGATAAGGAATATTCACAACTACACATTCTTATATGTATATCTATATTTTATAAGGATACCTATAACGTGATATTTTACATAAATTCTTTTTGCCTGACACGGTATAATCCGAAAAAAGAAAATTGACTATAACTACATTATATGATAAACTATGTTTCTAAGGTGAAGGTTTTCCACCAACATCAACATAAAACATATCAGAAACATTGAAGGTGAAAGGGATAAAATGGGTAAAATTTATTTACATTGTTCGGTTTAGTGCTTTTTGGTTGGCGATAAATAAGTATATTTTCACAGCAAAAAGAAAACCCAAAATTTTATTACTTTCCTACACGAATGGTTCAAGACCTCGAAATTGTAGAAATGTTTGCAATTCGTATAAAGCAATGCTAAAATAAATATTTCAAGGGTAGATCGTGTATATGTGTGTGTATACCTCCAAATAGAACCAAATAAAAAAAAATAAAAAATAAATTATTGAATCATAGCGAAAATTAATTTAAAATTTTTAACTTTCCCTTCCTATTTAATAAATTAATATTTTTATTTATTAAAAATCGTTGAATGAAAATTTCAGTCTGTGTCTGTTTAGTGTGACGGTTTAATTTAAGTAGTTGCACTATTGTAACTTGATTTGTGATCCAATTTTCATGGGGATACATTAAAATTTCTATTTTTATGTGTAATTCTCTTTTGAAAAAAAAACTAGAATTTTATGAAAAATAAGAAAAACTTTCTCTAAACGACAAAAAAATATGGAAGAGACGTTTAATATTCAAATCACATAAATTACTACTACATTCGATATTTGCTTTTGTCTAAGAAACTAATGTAGATTAATTTCAGATTACTTATGTATATAAATGTGCAATTAAATGTATATAGCCGACTGCCATGTATACAGTGTTGAAATACTGTTGCAGCAAAATAAATGAAAATGCTTTCGTTACATTGTTGTTATGTTTTGAAAATGTGAGCGGACTAACACTATGAGATTTGTTGTAATTTCAAATGTATTTTTTAAAATGTTTTTCAAATTATTTATTTGCCAGTACGATTAAACCGATTTTCAATCCGATTCAACTGCCGTTAGAGTCAATTTTTTAGCAGACGAAATATTATTTTTTTATTTGTTCTATTCCGCTCTTTGTAAATGAGAATGTTTTGTTTCATCTTTTACCTAAAATATAGATCAAGATTTAATATACCAAACCTATATTTGCATCTGCAAATAATATAATAATAATATCTTTAAATGTGGTGCGCTACTGCTAATTCATAATAGAAGAACGGATTTTGCTCGAAGAACAAAATATTGAGTTTTATTAGTTAGCAATATGAACACCTTCTAAATTATAGATATCGAGATTAATTTACTTTTATAGTTCCCTTTAAACTATCCATGAGGTAGTACACCCACAAAAAATAAGGGTTATTAACCAGTGATCAGAGGGAACAATTAAAAACTAAATCTTAGGTCTAGAACGAGTCATCGATAGCACTAAACTACTGCCACAACCGAAATTTCTTACTAACTTTTCTAGGTACGTATATGAACATAAATTACTTATGGGATTACTTACGTTAAGTAACTCCTGTGGAAAATTGAATGTTCAAACTTGCACCGAAAATAAAACCGTCCCAACAACCAACTAGATGTTACTGAACATCATATTAATAATTTTACTCGGGTTGCGGTTCACTTATTTCACAATTCACCCTTAATTTTTTAAAATAAAGTCATACCTTCAAAGATAAAGCCAAGTTATACCTAAAACAGCGAATGAAAACCTTATAGACATTCGCGCACATTCCACGTCATCAATTCCCCTACGCTGATGATTACCGTCGTTGTTATCTCCAGTATTTTCCATTATAATCATTGCTTCCGTTTACAATTGCTTTCGTTATTGCAGTATTCCTCTTCACAGGGAATGTCATTCTAAAATCCGATTCCCAATCAGTATTGGAGGAATACTTAATCGGTGATATCGCACCGATGTATGTTAATAATAATCGCTCAATAAAATTATCAACTACGACTGGACTCAAATACGCGACTGTTGGGATAAAAACACTTGCTGATGTACGAATACAACTAAACTACTGCGCCACCAAGTTGTAACTCTGTCATTTTTGTGTAGAGTAGAATTCGTAACACTACAATCCCACCTTAAATCTGTCCGTCCCGAACAGACACATCCTGAGTTGTATTGCGTCAACCTATCGCTCTGCACTACTTTTCGTCCACCTCCCAGGTTTTCTTTTAATAGATAGACATCGTCGCCCTCCTCTTAGCAATTTTCTTTGGACCTTTCCAATCTCGTTATGCACGTTGAGATCAGATTTTCCGCTTCCTGAAATTCTACAGCCACACTAAATAACTTCGTCGAAAATGGTTTTATCTCTCACACTGGTCGGTTGCGTCTCTGATTTATCTTTGGCGCTCGTAATGTTGCTTTCTTCTACTCTCTTGAGCGATTGACCACTCCGCCGGATTCACCCTTATCAAACGTACCGGAATCTTGGGCTGGGTCTCCCAAAAATTTTTCCTCCACTCGGTAAGCCAATTCGTCCTTCGAGTCCGCTTGCCGTGCACTCTCTTCTCGTGGTCTCTTGTTGATATTGGGCTTAGCATCATCCTCTGGTCCTGTCGTTTGTTGAACACTTCGTGTTTGTTGTTCTCCCGAACTTTGCTCTTTTCGCTATTTGTATTGCTGCGATTCCCGAGAATCAGGCTGCCTCATAAAACGGTCATTTCATTACTGCCAACAGTTTCGGACGTAGTCCTAACTTCCAGCACAAGCACAGAATTACTGCAGAAACGTATGAAAAATAAACATTGATTGCACGTTACGGTACGCCGCTTCGAATAACATCTGATCTAGGCAGACAATTTGAATTTATGAGTCTTATTTTTTTGGTTTTATTTAAAGCCAACTCTTCTTTAATTACTACTGATGAATACGCCAACTATGATAAACCATTATTTTCCGATACTGGAAATTCACCAGCAAATATTGCTCAAACCAAAATTGGCCACTAATAATAGATTATTTAAAGCTAAGCGGACTTTGTCAAAGCAAAACAGCTTATGTTTCAAGAACTATCTTGCCTATTTTTTTTCGTTTTTTTATTTTGAAAAGTATAATTGTTCAGTGGATTTAATGTGCTTTGAAGGGCAATTAACACGTTCTTTTTATTCACGCACATACCACCCATTCACACAATTACAGCATACCACCTGCATATTGTCATATCAACCTGTACACCGACATGGACGGTGGATCAGCGCTGAATTCTGCACTACAACAGAGGGTCTCAGTTGTGTTTATTAACAGCACAGGTCGTAATCAATGACGAAAATTTGCCGACGAGCTACCACCCGCAAGCCAACGTATATTTGAAAGATGGCATCGCATCTTAAACGATCAATAATGTGCCAAAAATCACCAAAATCATCAGAATTATTGTCATCTATTTACTAGGCCTACGACCAATTTACAAAGAAGATATTGAATGAACACCAGCAGAATTGGTATATGGTTCAACATTGAGATTACTAGGTGAATTATTTGTATCAAGCAAAACATTTTGCAATCCAAGGGAGGTATGTTGTACCATCACTTTGAATCGAAAAAAGTCGAATCGAACAAGTGAAAGTTGTATCATTTTTGCTTTTCGAAAATGATACAACATACCGCCATTCGATTTTTTTCGAATTTCGATTCGAAGTGATGGTACAACATACCGCCCCAAATTATTTACCCACAAAGACATGAGGATAGTATGGGTGTTTTTTTACGAGCAGTGTAAGACTGTCACGAGGCGGTTTTCACCTCCATCTGGCCTTGGTTTGCAACATATATGATACTCAATTAGCTTGTGAAATATGTTCAATATTACTTGCTTTTGGGACTGGGCCAAGCAACCTGTTCGTTATACCTAATTATTGGTAAGCTTTTCTTGATAGATTTGATAGATAAGAACCGATTAACTTAACATATATCCATTTTCAACCAAAAAAATAAAAAAATGGCTTAATTAAAGTTCAAACCACACAAATGTGTGAGTAAAAAATCATAGTATGTAATGGTGTTTTTGATAAAAAATTTCGCTTTATTTGAAGTACAACCAACACAATTGTATGTTATAGTGTTTTTTTCGGATGAAATAAGTTTGAAAGTAATGCACAAATGTGTAAGTTGGTTCAAAACACATACAAAAATATATTTTTCACATGGTACTTTTGCCGTACTCGCACGTGTTAGTAAAACACAAAAGGGATATACATGCTGTGTGACATTCAAAACGAAAATGATAAGCTTTATTATCTAAATTTCGACATAACTCATCCTCTAAATTTAAAATCGCACTAAGATAGAAGAATGATATGCTGATGGATATATTCACAACAGGTTATTGATATTCAAATAATTCATAATTTGCCTTTTAGCTACATACATAAGAATATTTTTATTTTTTCAAAATGTACGGCGTATTTTGTTGAGCAATAATTCTTTCTTGCTTCAGTTTTATTTTCAAGAAAATACGCCAATTGATAAAATGATTTGTGCCTAAATTTAGTGATTTGTGGCTAAATTTAACGAGACAAAAGCAACGGAGGCACTAAATTTACCATTACCAAAATAGAACAAGGAAGCGTGATAAAGCAAATCAAAGATTCAAAAGATCTTCACTGAAACCACCCAACTCTTACTACCCCGCATGAAATTGAATCTAGTTACGTGTTTGAAATGCACAAAAATAAATTGTGAATCATATTCATAACAAAAATGAATCATTTTTATTGTTATGGGCAAGGTTAGCACGTTGGCGACACAATAATCAAACAACAGCTATTTATTTTGTTTGCCTACCAAATTTACCTCATAAGAACATGCAAATCACCACATAATATCCCTTTTTCAATTAAAAAAAAATGGCTTGATTTAAGTCCAAACCGCACAAATGTACGAGTAAAAAATCATAGTATGTAATGGCGTAGTTGATAAAAAATTTCGCTTGATTTGAAGTACAATCAACACAATTGTGTGTACAGTTATTTATTTATTTATTTATCATATACAAATTGGGGTACTGTGACATCTAGGTCACGCAAACTACCCCATAAGTAATCACATACAATTTCTCAATACAATATTAATTGTTAACTAGAACTAAAACTAGTATTATACATAAATACTTAACACTACATAATAATTACTAGAGTTCAATATAAAAATCATAACAAAATTAAACAATAAAAATAAAATAAAATAATAGTTATAGTGTTTTTTTCGGATGAAAACAAGTTTAAAAGGAATGCACAAATGTGTAAGTTGGGTCAAAACACATACAAAAACCAATTTTTGACATGGTAGTTTTGTCGTACCAACACAATTGTGTTACCGGGCAGCAAAAGGGATATAAAAATTCTTAAAAGTAGGGCCACAATCCTAAACATTTTTTGCATTAAGTCTACTCCTTTCAGTGTGCAGTAAAGGCACTAAAAATATAAGTTTAATCGTTTGCGTTGTACTGTAGGGTGGCTCGAACACATCAATTCAATATGGATGAATATTATTGAGGTCACAAATAATATCAATTTTTTCTAATCAATTCAATTTAATTTTCTAGTTTATTAATTAATTAATATAATAAATTACTAAATGCGATTTTATTAAAATACTGAAGAAAAACTGCAAAATACATAAATAATAAAATACACGAGACAAAAAACTCCGATTTGTATTTTTCGACTGTGGCTGCCATTTTTTTTTTGCTTCCATATTATTTTTTGGCACAACACGAAAGAAAATTTTATGTGAAAATTTAGTACGCAAATAATCACATGTAATAAGAAAATTTGTCATACCTATATTTTAATTTACATATCCAAAAATCCAGCACAATTTTCTTTTATATATTTATATTAATTTTGGTTATTTTCACACAAAATCACAACTAGAATTCACTTGAATTTTCTCTATATTCTTTCCAAAAAAATTTCCTTTTTTTTGCTTTCTTTTATTTAACTTAACACAATAAATTTAAATCTAATTATGATTAACACTAATTTTTCACTATTTCCTTTTTTGCTACGAAAACATTAAATTTAATATTAATTGGAAAAAATTAAAAAAAAACAAAAATAATTAAGAAACTTTTTTATCTGATTTCTTTATTTTGCGACGGAAAAACACACACTTTCAACGCGATCAACTAAATTTTACAGACTGAAAATTTTATTCGTGTGAAAAATGAAAAATGACGAATGTCGGTTTTTAATTCGTGCACTGAACTGGATTTATAAATGTCATATGTAAAAATGAGTGCGTTTTGTAATACAACGTAGGCAGCAAGCGGTAATGATTGGTTGGTCAGTAAAAAATATTTTAAATGAAGAATTATTACATAATTTTATTTTATTTAAAATATCATAAATAATATATCAAGATTCTTTTTCCCGTCGCCGAAGTATAAGAAGCCGTGAAGCGGTGTATTTAATTTGTGCATGAATATCATTCCAGGCCAAATTAAAGAATAGAGCAAGCTAACCTGGTGCTTCGAATTTACTGATATTGAAAAGCTTTTATGCTCTGGCAGTTCACTGTCGAGCGTATCAAAGTTATCAATTGGGTAATTGTAGTTGTGTCGTTTCAATAAATTTTCATTCCATTTGCACTGAGGATCTCGATAGAGTTGGTAGCTCATAAATTGTTTTGCTTCACGATAGTTCAGTCCTTTAAATATTTTACTGTAAACCGTTTTCCTATCAACACGTTTGTAAAGTGCTCCTCTTGGTATTATTGCGGATTCTTCAGTGATAATAGCTAAAGTGCATGCTAGCCGGTCTTCTTCCTTCAATTGCATTACATCCTGTTTAAAAGGTCGAGGAACTGCGTAATCGTCTGTCTTGAATTCCTGATCCATTAGCACATCAAGCACAATACTCGGATCACCAAAGAATTTAGTTGGTGATAGCAAACACCTCTCGTACAGGTCACGATTTGGTGGCGGTAAAAATAACCATTCAAAACAGTTAAAACTATAGAAAAATTTTCGTCCCCGTAGACAATCATGCATGTAACCAAAGGCGATGTAATAATCCTTCTCAACGCCGTTGATTCGTCCCCAAAAGAAAATATCTCGAAACTTATTCTCATTTTGGAGTAACAGGAGCGAGCTTTCAATAAGGGCAGCCTGTTGTGGGGTTAATCGAAACCCGGTGTGAGCGATAGCCTCGAGACCTTCTCGGAAATTTGAGACGTTCATTTTGCTGATAGGAAAATAATTTTTTAATATGAAACCCCTTGTGATGATTTTGTCCTTTGTTTATAACTGAATGCCAGCCAACTAAATATAGGAAATTAAATGCAACTGATTCAAAGTGGAATGAATATTTATTTTAAAACAAAAAAAAAACAAACAGAAAATACAATTCAAATTACATTACGCAGCATTTTGTGAACCAAGAATTTTACGCCACTAACGACAAAAATTTTGTGGTGGAACTGAAGCAGGTTCATTTTTAATTTCACTAAAGAATTGCTCGATGTCTTCCTTCGTGACAACTCGTTGGTCCCGAGCAAATTTAGATAAATAATCAGATAATTTTTCTTGCATACTTTTAAACCCAGTTAAAAGATGAACTTGTTTTGTGCGGTCTAAAGATGTAAGCGCTCGCATACCTCTTTCATAGAGAGTACTATCTGTGGCCAAGCGGTTGGTACCCTTTTCTTCATAAATCTTGACTGGATCCTCTTGATCAACTATGTATTCAACTTTTAAACTTTTATATAAACCCATACATCGAGGACACTGGCATAACATATTACGCCAACCATCTTTCCAGTATGTTGCACCACTTGCGTAAGTAGAATTTTCGATAGTTGGCTTTTGGCAAACCGTGCTATCAAGCTTCGGTTTTTTATCAGTTGGCTCATCAGAAACACTTTCAACGTCTAACTTGGGGTTGCCTAACGATTGTTCAGTATTCTCATTATCCTTGTCTACCATGAGCTCAAAATATGATTTTAGGAAATCATAGGTTACCATGCAATCATTACAAACGACTTCGTCGTAATTAGCTGGTAGAGCTGATCCTAGATGGCTCTCATGGAACCAATCTTCACAAAGACAGCACTGAATCATAGCATCTTCAATCGTGTCTTCTGGGTCCGGATAAGGCCGATGGCAGGTACAGTATAGCCCAGAAAAATTCTGATTATATTCATTCAGCGGATTTACCGCCTCCCTTTCTTCCAGTTTTAGGTTACAGGTTTTCTGAGTAGAATTCATAAATTTCGAATTTCCACAATCACATCGAAAATTCCGTTTTGTATACAGTTCAACAACTTCATGGCCTTCATGACAATTGTAGTAACACGCAAGACACACTCCAGCACGCTTTGTTGGATCATTTCGAGATTCTGGTATGCACGTTAAACATGAGTAAAGCGCCTGCCGCTTTAAGTAGCCCTAAAGAATTATACACAAATTATATAAATGGATCAAGCAATATATTCAATTGTTTCTCACCTTAGGATAGGTACAGCATTTAGAATCACCTGCCCCAAGCACGGCATAGTACTCTTTCTCATTTTCCTCCTCCTGGTGCAATACATCCACCATAGTTACCACATCATCCATATTCTCACAATCTAGGGTATTGGACATACCGGCTATTCTGTAATACGATTACAATTTTATCAAAATGTTACGATGAAAAATTAAAATGTTACGATGAAAAATTAAATCTTATAAAAGACGATTAAATTTAATAACACTGTCTCCAAAAGTTTAAAACAAAATACAATGCGATTCACATTCGCGTCGCGAATGCCAAAAAACGCGCGGTCGTAGATTGTAGATTCGGAATAACGGGAAAAACGCATTCTAGTGGTGGTTGTACGAAATAGTATTTCGAAAATTCGGTAAGCCAATACCAATATAATAAAAAGCCACGTTATAACTGAGATAGTGTAGTAAAGCATTAACCAGCGATATTTAAGAAATTTAAGTAACAAAGCGACATCTGTAAAATGCATGTTTATGACATTACTGACCAGCGAAACTTAAAGTACTTTTCATTCGGTTTCGTTAAATTTTAAGTGTCACTTAGCAATCTGTAACAAGAGCAAAAATTATAAGCAGAATCTACTTAAATATAAGTCCTGCTAACTCCATACATATGAAATAACCAATTACTAAGTAAAGATGTATTGGTTTTTTTTTAAATAACTAAGCATAAGTGTAGGTGTAAAAACAAAAAAAATGAAAAAAAATTAAAAACTACGTTGTTTACATACTCAACATACTCTTTGTTAGTTTTTTTTTTAAATAGGTATCTGTCAATGAGAAGAGTAAGCAGGACTTTTATTTAAGTAGATTCTACCCAAACTGACGAAAACGTCAAAATTGTGTATTTGGAATGGCGGAATGTGGGTATGTGTTACATTTTTATAATTTATGTATACAAATATTTATTTATATTTTAATAATTTATATAATATTTTATGTACATTTTGATAAAATAAATATTTACTAAATTTTGTAGAATGATATTTAAAAATTCAATGTCAATAATCGTGTTACAGATTCGCTGGTCAAACTGTCAAATATTCTGTAATAAAACATTTTCAATAAATTCTGTAAGGTTTCGTAACAGACTCTTACAGACTCGCTGGTCATAGCTTAAGCCTCAGCTACAATGCATCCGCTCCGTTCCGTTCCGTTTCCCTAAAACAGTTTCCGTCCCGTCATTTCCGTTCGCTAGTTACAATGTATCCGTTCCGCTTGTCAAAATCACATTTAAATGAAAGTAATTAAAACGTCATGGAGGATTATGAAATTTTAAAGTTGCTGTGCGATTTGTATATTTTATACATAAAATATTGAAAAACATTTAAAACAAGGCGATGGTGGGTACGTCTCTTAAATTTAGACAGAAAAAGCGCTGGATATTACAACACAACATTTTTACGAATGAACGAAATAGTTGTTGAGGTTATAATTTCCGCTCTTCCGTAAAATTTTAATTTAAAAAAAAAAAAACGGTCCGTCTTCTCCGCTCCATTGTAATCAACCTTTCCGTTTTCATGTTGAATTATATGCAAGATGTCAAATTTTAATTTTTACGGAAAAGCGAAACGGAGCGGAGCGGATGCATTGTAGCTGAGGCTTTAATCTAATAACAATTTTAGCGAAAGAATTGTATGGGATATTTTTTTTTATTTGTAATAATCTTTAAATTTCTTTTTTTTACTGTCTTGTAAATTTGTAATAATCGGAGGAAATGTAGGTTATCTCGAAGTTTACCGTAAATAATGATATTTTGTAAATATAGTTTTTAAAGGTTTTTGTTTTTTCCATGATTCTCTTTCGTAACGTACCCAATTGTGATCGCAGGCCAGAAAAGAGATATATTATTAAGTTTTTTATAATTATAAAATTTATTTTAGGCCGGCACTTTATCGTTGTAATAATCTGTCTGATTGTTTTGTTGGTTGTTAGCTGCCACTTTTTCATGTTAAGAAAATTTGCCCTATACCAAAATTGAGAGTTGTTCAATATTAAATTTTTGCCTAAGCGATTCAAGATGGCCGACTTTTAACCAATCAGGGGCGGTATGTTGTACCATCACTTCGAATCGAAATCGAAAAAAGTCGAATCGAAAAAGTGAAAGTTGTATCATTTTTGCTTTTCGAAAATGATACAACATACCACCATTCGACTTTTTTCGAATTTCGATTCGAAGTGATGGTACAACATACCGCACCAGAGCACAGAATTGTTATGCCTTAAAGGCAAAATCTGTACATGCCTTTAATGTAAATTTATACTGATTTTAGAAGGTGGGAAAATACAAAAATTCACAATTTCTGAATAACAGTTTCAATGTAGTTTGAAAGCAGACAAATTTTATATGTCACCAGTAGTTAAATTTTATACAATTTTATCTTGAATTTTTGAGACTTCCAAACTCATACATTTGTACAATTTAGAGATTCTTGTATTACATATTTTGCAAATTTTTACATATTTTTCACGTGTATATTTTGTTTTAAGATAAACACAACGTTTATTGTTTTTTAATTAAAAAAAACTGCTTTGCATGAAGATTTTGATTGAGGCATCCTTGGGCATTAGTGGGACTAGCATAAATTCAATATTGCACGAACATTTGGTAGTCAAAACAGTTTGCTGAGACTTTTGTCAATTGGTCGATCGAAATGCTCAAAAATATACACGTGGGGTTTCAAAACATTATATGTTAGATATTATATCGTGAAAGATGACGAATCTTAGTTCTATCCGTATGAACCCGAATCCCAACAGCAGTCGACGATATGAGTGTTTCAGTATGAGCCAAATCCAACAAAAGCCCACGAAGCATTTTAAAGCAAATGGTCGCCTGTTTTTTTCGTAAAAACAGAATATGTCACAACCACACCATTGGTGCAACGTAGAACGGTCAATTGTGAATGGTGTGCAACCATTTGTTTAATGGAAGTCTTCGGTGAAATAAGGAAAACCAACCGTCGATGACGGATCATTCTTCACCACGGCAATGCGAGCTGTCGCACATCGGTACAAACAGTATAGTTCTGATTTGGCATCCAATGACTTTGTTTTTCTTTGTTTTTAATAAAATATAATTTGCTAGGTCAACGTTATCCGACTCCTGAAGAAGCGGTTGATGCGTTCAAAATGCTTGTTTTGAAGATACCTCGATCGGGATGGAAATGGGCGTCGAAAATTGGTTCAAACGCTTGCAAAAGTGTATTGATCTTCATGGAGACCGAAATATAAAAGGCAACTCCAAACCCACCCGCCATATTCAATTTACAGTAGTACAATGATTGCAAATAAAGCCAGACATCTGATTATTCTAACTGGTTATTTTCCGGAAACTTGAAAATTTTGCAGATCGTAATGAAACATAAACCTGGTAAATATGAAACAAAAGTGAACTCGCATCATCCAATCAGTTTACTGCCGACTCTATCAAAACTCTTTGAAAAAAAGTTTTTTCGATAAAGTATGGCATGAAGGGCTTATATACATAAAGTGAAGGCACAGCTACCAACAAAAACTATCATGCGACCATTAAAAGTTATCTGTTCAACCGGAAATTCTTGGTAAAGATAATAATAGAGCATCATCAATATGGAGGGGTTGTACAAAGCAGTCTACTAGGTGCAATGTTATATTTAATTCATACAGCCGACCTCCCTACTTCAAATTATGTAACAGTTTCAATATTTGCACGTGATACCGTATTATTAGCTTTCCGTACACAAGCTTGCCTTTCGGTGAAGCTATATAAGATCAATCTACCCCAATGCGAAAACAGTTAATATCTAGCAGATTGACATGGAAGAAGCATACCGAAACACATCGATAACAAATGAACTGGTAACAGGAAGACATTCTAAATTAACTATTGACTGAAAAGTATTGTTTTAACAACAACATCCCATACAACAACGTGCAACATAAATCAATATGAGGGTTCCATCGGAGGACTTCTAATCAAATTGTACGGAAATTAGTACTCTTTGCAATCGCTTCCTGAAAGTATTAAAACCCACTTCACCAATTTTTATCAATATTTTTCTAACAGAAAAAAGTAATCGCCTCACACCGAGTGTCAATCGATTTCTGATACTAGAGAAATCTCTCATCAATTCGATTGTACCAAATTGTTTGATCAGCAAAAAGTTTTAGAAAAGGAACCCCGTCCTGAAATTAGGATGAAATTTTGATTCTTGGGGGTCAAGTCGCGTTCCGTGAAATAATGATAATGAAAAGGTTTTTTGATTAATAATCTAGTAGTTTGAATTATTCGCATGTAATTTTAAATTGCACTATGTGGGACCAAAATTTGTTATGGTCAATCCAAACCTATTCGATTGCCAATGCATTTTTTTTTCTTTTCCCTATTTTCACGGAACGCGAAGAATTCCCTGGTACCCAAAAACTCTTCATTTAATTATATGATTATTGCTCATTCTCGTATTAATAGTTAATACATATATCAGATTATTCAAACCAGTTAATTTAACCACCCCTCGCGATGTTTTTAATATTAATCCACGTAAATGTTTCAAAACGTTTTCCCTGCATTTTGTGTTTTGTTTATATCGAGAATTATTTATCTTTTTATATTAAATCATGGACATATCTGCTACAAGTAATTTGCTCATCATCAACAAAAACTATATGATTATGTATATAAAATGTTGATGATATTTTATATGCAAGATTTGTTTTATATGTACATTTCATTCATCACTGGGTTTTTCCCAAACGTAAGGGCAAAGACAACCACATACATAGATTTACCATATGATCAAAAAATGTGAATACAATTAAAAATTTATGATTTATGATTTTAGGTCTAAAGCTATGTTTAGGTATATAAGTATTCACAAAAAAGTATGTACATCGACATAAATGCATTTTTAGGGCAAATATTTTAATTTGACAAAGAATGCGAAATCTATTGTTGTTAATCTCTGATAAAAATTAACAAGTTTCTATATATTTACGTATTTGTTAAACCGTAGAACTTTGCGCATTTATTTGTTTTCTTCTTGTTTTTCGGTGGTTTTTGACTGGATGAATAATTTATTTTTGTATTATAAAATAATTATTTTATTATTGGCCGATTATCACTAAAAAATAAAGCGTTAAGAGTACAGATTGCAATATTATTAGAAGTTTCGGTTATAATGAGTAAAACCTATAGTATTAAGTTTATTAATTTTACGCTTTAACACTCTCGGCGACCCCCTCACAACTACTTAACACTATGCTCAAATCATACTTACTAACATTATTGTTATAGGTATATGACGTTATCACCTTTGGCATGCAACTAATACAATCACAAATATTATGGGTCAATGATTGTTGATCGATTTACCTTCATTTCGTACTTCATTCACTCGTACATATTTTAATTGTTCAATTTGACGGTCGGACAATTTACGCGCATCCCCAATAGAAAAGCTTATGACTTTTTCCTTTCAGAAAAGTATGAAAAGAAATTTGAGATTTTTTTTCCAATTTTTTTTTCATACTTTTCTTGAAGGAAAAGGTCATAAGTTTTTCTATTGGGGATGCACGCGCGTTATTTTGTGGTAAGACTGTAGGGTCGAGAAATTTGCCAGTAACAATTTGTGATTACGATAATGTGTAAATGAGAAATAAATTAAAATAAATATTGATACATATTGAAATATACATATGTAATGTACGTACGACTCGAATGTGTATGTAGCGGTTTTTAGTTTAGATCTATTTATAATAATTATCAAACATTCAAAGAACATATGAGTAGTTAAAATAATCAACAACAATACACACTCGCGTACTTGTACAAAGCACTGAAAAAGTAATCGCTTAGATTTTTTTATTTTTATTTAAGACGATTTCTGTATTTCCTGAAACATAATTTGAAACTTTCTGTTTGATTTGAGTTCGAAAAATATTTGATTATTAAAAAACTGTAACACGATTGTATTTTAAAGATCCTTATTGAAATTTGGAATGTATGATTAACAAGTTTTAATTGAAAACGGTTTGTGAGTTAATAGTTCGGTACGAAAGTTTAAGGAACATTCGTTGATGACTGAGTTTAGAAGTATTTTGTCTATTGGATTATGTTCATTGTCAATTCATTTTGGAAGACAGTTCTTGTTTATTGCTGATATGTTGTTACTTCACTTTTTTGATATTTCGTCCTATAGTTTATGTCTCATTTCTATTCGCTCATTAAAATATGGTCCTTAAGCATAAAACTGAACCAAGTGCGATTAACTTAACTTTCTTCTATCGTAACTTAAATGTTGCTAATTTTAAATACTTTCCTTTGTATTGTTTAGAATATCTGGCGTTCGATGCGGATTCGTACTGGATTTTGCAAATAAAACAACCATCATTTAAGTTGCAAATTTTATTTACGTCGAAAGTTGCTATATATATCTCACGTTTCTTCTACGGATCGATCTTTGTGCATTCTCCGCCATAGTTTGGACGTTCTCCACTACTGGCTCATCCTGTTTCTGATCCTTTCTCCGTCACATTCACTTCCCCATCTCAACGCAAACGCGCACCGCCTTAGCACATCTCTCCATCGCGGCCTTCTCAATCGCTCTCTCGTTAGGGATCGACTGCTCCGGCGGACTCACCCTTATCGAACGTAATGCAGTCTCTGACTTATTGATGTTGGACTGAGCATTCTCTTATGGTCTTGGCCGTTTTTTAAAACACTTTATGGTTTTCTGTATTCCCGTTCTCTGCTCTTCTCACCAGTTTTCTTGTTACGCTCCTTGAGAACGTTCCTCGACCGTGGTCCGTAGTGATCTAACTTGCCGTACCTGAAGTATCTCCCTAAAAAGCTAATAGCCAACGCCAATACTTTATTCATGGTTTTACATCTAGAATTGGTTTTCAAATGAAGTTTCAAATCGTTGCCATTTACAGCACCGATAAACGCGTTCACTGTTAGGTCGTTCAACACATCTGCAACTCCATTATCGCAAGCTTGACGAATGACTGAAAATATCTTAGCTTCAACTCAGTGATAGCCCACGCATCACTCTGTTCCGTTGCGGATACAGATTGCAAGATATCTGCAGTTTTTCCTTGGAGAGTCAAAATGAGTGCGTTGAGCTACTTTTCTGCGCCCCAACAATTGTGCTTTACTGTCGTTTGGAACTGCACTTCAAAATTTTCAAATTTAGCTTCTGGCAACTGGTTCGTTTGAAAACGTTTCATAACGCTATGATCATCTCAAATATTTTGCAAAGTACTTGTTTCAACACGGGCTTCCGTTTGCTCTAAACGACCTTCCACTTCTTCCTCAAGATTCTTTATCTCTATAAGCTCTTGCATTTGAACGTCTTGGGTAGCTGAATTTGGCCGAGTGACTGACCACCTTGTTCAGCTCTCAGTTCTGCCAATTGAGCTTTTTTGCGCTTTAATGACGAAACTCTTCGGTCTCGGCTACTTGAATTCTTTTATTTGAACGCGCCTTCATCATATCTCCCAAGTCCAAGGATGGTTAGCGTTGTTCAGGTGTAGGCGACCGTACTGATATAATGGTTTCTGTTTGATCCATCGCTGCGGTTCTCTCATCTTTTACTTCTTCTTTGCAAGACTGCACTTTCTGCTTGTCATTTAGGGTAACTGGCGTCATACCTGATGGTCCTTGTGTCGGTGTTATGCATGGATCTCCTCCCTTCATAGGGTTTTAGTATGAAATTTCATTCCGAATAGTGAACCCGTCTGGACTAAAAAAAAAAAAAATAAAAACAATTATCTGATCAAATTATGCTTGAAACTTAATCTACAATTGTATTTGTTTGTTTTAATCGTTTTCTCGTAAGGGGACCGATTTCGGTATACGTGATCTTTATTATATCGTTTTTAAAAACCATAGAATCAAAGATGGAACTGTCGGTTTCTCTACTTTTGTATTTTAAACTAATGAAAGTTCGTGCGTCTAAACTAAAATATTGGGATACAAATAAGTTTTGAGGCTTGTTTTTTATAACTTCGAAGCTTTATTCAGAGAAATTGGTACAATGTATTTTATTCAAAGTATTGCCCATCGTTAGCCACTCCCTTCCTGTTTTTCAGGCAGCAATCGACCCAATTTATGATTTTTTGGTAAGCAGTGAAGTGCTGCTTGGGCAGACCAGGCCATGAATCATCGACCGGAATAAGTGGTCGTCGGAAGGAGCAATGCCTGGTGAATACGGCGAGTGAGGTAGGATATCCCCTTGACGATTCTTGCAACATGTGGCCGATCGTTATCGCGCTGAAAGATCTCTTTGGCTTCTGGCACATTGGGGGGAGGTTGGGAGTTGTCCTTTAATGCTCGGCTTAACTGCATCAGTTGTTGTTGATAACGTTCTCCATTCCGAACTGATCCCACCAGTTGCACAGTTTGGCATGAATTTTGGTCCAATAACGCCTCCAACTCTTTAAACTTTACTTGTATTTATTACAATTGTTTATAAAACGCGTTGCAACTGTTTTTTAGATTTTAGTATGCTGCTTTATAAATATTTCCTTGCGACTATTCTCACAGGTTCACGTATGCGTGAAAAGCCAATCAAATCATTAGAAACATATACAAATTTCCCCGCCCGAGATGAAATAATTTTAATTTTTGATCACAAGCATCCGACATGATAAAAAAGACAAAGTATGAGCAATAATGATGCTCATTGATTGGCTTGATTCGCGAATCATTTTTTGAACGCATACGTGAACCTGCCTTAAACGATAATTTGTGTCATTTGAAATTTTGACGTGATGAATAAATAAAGGCGATGACACACGTACAATTTTTGCCTTTAAGGCATAATAACTCTGCGTTCTGATTGGTTAATTTACAGTGTCTTATGAGGCAAAAAGCATAATACTTTTATAGAGAATTCAAGTAATATTTTGCCGTAAGGCACCATTTGTACCGTACACATTTTTTACGGGTTTGTAAAAATTTATAATAGATAAAATACAGTTGAATTTGTTAGATATATTATTAAGTTTATTTCAATTATAAAATTTATTTCAAGCCGGCACTTTATCGTTGTAATAATCTGTCTGATTGTTTTGTTTGTTATTAGTTTTCACTTTTATGATGGTAAGAAAACTTGCCTTATACGAAATTGAGGATTGTTCAATTTAAAATTTTTGCCTTTAAGGCGATTCATGATGGCCGATTTTTAACCAATCAGCGCGCAGATCTTCTACCTTAAAGGCAAAATCTGTACATGTAGGTATCATCGCCTTAAATAGAATTTTTCTCATACAAGGCTGTCAATTAAGATTTAAAAAATACTAACCGAGTGTTTTGTACAAAATTATTTAGTAAATTTTGATTTTATAAAGTCATTTGGCTTGAAGTGCTAAGGGAATATGGGTGTTTATTTCAACGACTTACGTGTTCTTTTTGAAAAGATCTCACATAAGTGAAATAGGGTGAACATAAAGGTTGTACTTACATCTATAAATTCTCCTATACTAGCTTGACAAAACCAAACATGGAATTCGCTTTATCAATACAGTGATCGATATGTCTGTTACAACTAACATTTTGCAACAACGTAACTCCAAAAATGGAGGCCTACTTGATGACGTCTTCCAATATCGTGTAATACTTTGTAGGTGAATTTAACAAAGTTAGAAGATGTAGAGCGACCAGGCATACATCCATATTGATTGACAGATGTATGACTTATTAATGTGAATTTAAAACTATTGTACACAACTATAGTGCAAATAATTTTAGATTGATGTTGTTGTTGATATTCCTCTAAAACATGTGACACAATCCCGATTACCCGAATTAAACATTTGTGTTATATTTTAAATTTTCCATATTTGTCAGGAAACACAGCAAAGTTTAACGAAGTACAGCGCACCTAATGGATTTACCAAAATACTCGCAAACTCACAAGATTCACAAGACTTATTAAAATTTCTTATTACTCGTAAATGTTCGTGTTACTCTCAGAATTAGTGAATATGTCTATTCATAGATGATATCGAATATTTACTAGATAGAACATCAGGACAGTTTATATAACTTATTTTTTTCAAGTGATTTTGGATTTTAAGGTATTGCTGGTATTTTTTTCAAGTGATTTTGGATTTAAGGATTTTTATTTTATTCACCTCCTGCGACTTAGTTGAAAGTTCTGAGGGTGTTTTTAAATATTTTGAACATTTTGAAGCTGATGTTGATCTAGTAGGAGTCATCAATGCTGATTGAAGTTTTACAACATTATCTCTTTGTAGTGTGACAAGTGGAGACGTCACCATTTATATTACGTACCTATGAAATATTTTGACAGCAAATTCCAAATGTTCAATCAAAATTTTCTGAATGCCTTCCTTCGATAGAAGCATTTTATCTTACTCTTAGTGATAACCATAAATTACAAGGTTACGCTAAACGAAAAACAAATTATTATATGAAAAAAATATTTTTTATTTTATTTTGCTTCTATACTTAATTATTCTAAGATGAATATTACTATACATAAAAATACAATAATATGTTTTGTAAGTATACGGACTTGTTTTAGGTTTTTGTATACAATCATAACAATTAAGAATTTCCCACTCTGAGATAACACTTCTCATTCCAACGTGTTAATATTGTGTGATATTGGTGGGTGATATGAAGTTTAAGCGGCGGTAGCACAAAATATAATTTTTGTGATATTGTGTTTCAAAGCTGTTGCTGATAAAAATAAAACATGGACTGACCTCTCTCGGAGAGGAGAGAATCTTTGAGGTTCTTGAATTTTTTATTCGTATGTGCAAATTATATTCCAGTGAAAAACAACATTGCTAATTATTTCAAAATCAGTTTTAATAAAATCGTTGGTGAGAGTGGATTGTTTAGTGATCATTCTAAGTTTATTAAAATAGTTTATGTGCGTGATAATAAATTTTTTGCAAATATAATAATAATTTTTACATGAGTGTTCTAATTCTTTATATGAGAGTTGTTGTCTCTCTCTCATTCTAACCAATTTACAGAAAAACTGATTATTTTCATTTAGAAGTAACAAAAATATTTATTAATTTGGAATGCAGCAGGATGATAGTAGTGACAAAATTAGTATAAGTGATATCAGTAAGTTTGCGTGCCAATCGAGAAAAAATCACATCAAAAATTGATAAGTTTATTGTTTGACATTTTATTAATCACAAATGTTAACTCGACCAACTAAACCTATTGCTTGTAATGACGTGAATGGAAATAAACGCAAATGAGCTAATTTTTTATAATTTTTGTGTATATTTGATAATAATTTTCATATCTAAAAAATGATAAATCTATTTTTAAAACTATTGAGGTAAATTTGTTGAAATATAACTGCCATTATTAAGAATTGAACCAATGCTTGGGCGATTATTTGATTATTCCATAGAGATGGAAATACGTTACTAACGATCACTGTCGTTACGCGTTTATAATTAAACATTTAGTGGAATAGTAAATTACGATAGCATTTTAATGGTATTCATTAATTATCAAGATTGGGAATATTCGCATGACCAACTACCCGATGGTTTCTTTTCTGAACTGTAGAAGGGAGTTATATTCGTTAAAAGTAATTAAAACGTACAATGAGAAAAATTTTACAAACAAAAATAGTTAGAACTCTTGGGAGAATAGTGCCTTTATTTAAAACTCTGTTAAGTCGTTTTAATGAGAGGCCTTAACCAAAATAAAAGTTTGAATTTTTAATTCATAGGTGGAAAATTTGTAAGAATCATAACAATCAGTTTCAAACGGATGATATTATTGATTTGAAAAATCAGTCTTCTCGTCAGGTTGCGACGACTGATGTTGTATATTTTACATTGGAATGTTGTATATAGAAAAATACCATATAGGTATGTAGTTGTAGTACTAGCGAATTAATTAGCCCACGAAATTCAATTCATTCTAGTTTTTCATCTATATTCATTCTACAATTAACTTTTCGTGTTTACGAATTTTTATATTTTTACTTTGTCATTTATTTTTAATTCGAGAGTACTGAAAATTTACCAAAATACGGAACAATCACAATAAAACCATTATAATAAAATAACAAAGTCAAAATATTAAGGTTTAATTTTCATTAGAGAAAATAAAAATAATATTTATAATACTCGTGTAAAGTACAACTCGTATAAATCAAAATTAAATTTAATAAATCATAAAATAGAATAAATTTAAAAAAGTTGAATAATTCTAGAAACCATATTTGACATAATAAATCCAACATTCATTCATTCATAAAACGAAATTGTCGTTTTTGTATTTGAGAATGATCTTCGTCCAACATTACTTGCAATTCCACAACTTCTTATTTTGTTGGAGGATTTCCACCTTCATTGTGTGCAACATCAAAGTCACCACTTATGAAACGCCGAAACCATCGTTCACAGGTATGGAGCATGTTCACCATAAGCCTCTCGAAGTAATCGGTATGATTCAGCAGCACTTCAAATGAAAACAAAATATTAATTCTGTCCGCGAAAGCCCTTTGTTCGGTATAAATTTCGACATATGGAATATAACAATACAACACTATGCACACACTTTTCCAATTTATCACTCGTGCGTGTCTGACACTTGTTGATGACACAACAAAATGGTGCAATGTCAAATTTTATAGCACGAACTGCATGATGCCACATCTGTTGTCTGAAATCAGCATTTCATACTTGTACACCTAGTAAAATGACAAAACATAACCTTAAAAGTGTACTTTAATTCGACATTTCTTACATTACTTACACACACAGTCATAAATTTAATCTCACGAGAGAAAATCTCAGCAATTTTGCATAGTGTAGTGTAGACCCCGTGTAAGACTTACGTTGATCGTGTGCTTATCAATCCCCGTGTAAGACTTACGTGTTATATTTTCCTAAGTGCATATTGAAATATTGAATGTACAATTTAATAATTATATAATTAATTAATACTTAACGATGCTGTGTAACATATTATAATTTTAATATAATATTTTTTGGTTTTAAGAGCTTCCTTCTTTGCGATTAACGTTTCACAAAAACAAAAACATATTTGTCTTTAACCCATCTTTAGTCAAAGATCGGAAGCATCGACAGAAAATTACGTCATACAGCAAAACTTTTAATGCCGTAAGGTTGGAACTATACTAGGTGTACCATTATAGTAAACAATCAACAGTTTGTAGAAAATCAAAAAATTCGGATTTTGTTAATAATGGTTGTTAACAGAGTGCTTGATTTGCGAATTTCCCCTACGAATGCCATCTAGTGATCAACCCTGGTTGCTTTTGCAGAGGCATCAAACATTACTCTTAAGTTCGTTATTGATGCCTGGCAGTTTAACGGCATCATGATGTGACCTATAGTTTGTGATTTCAGCCATGGAAGCGTCAGTGACCTTGTGTATATTTCCGAGTTCTTCTTATTCTTTCACGAATATGTGTATTGGGCTGCTAAGTCGTCGTTCGATTTCCCAAAATTTTCGATTTCCGCTAACGAGTTTTTTTCGGCAGAACTCGCGGTTGTGCTTACCAATTGTTTATTTGGCTTGCTTGTCTTATATTTACATTTTCCCAGTTATCCATTCTAGTACTGGATAAACTGCTCCTACAACTAAATCTATCTGCTAGTGTATGATAATTATGATCAGCCAATTGTAAGTTGTATAGACATTCCCGTGGTTGAGTGACTATTGGTTTCGGTGGATGATGAAAATAGCTGACATTTTGTTTACTACGAAACGATTCTGGTAATATTCATTTCGGCTTTGTTTGTTTTTATATTCAAGCTACTGGCAGCACTCAAAGAGAACTTTCCATATTTACAAATTTTTCAAACTCTCGAATAAAACACATATGAGTTATTTACGGTGTGCGACTGTAGATTCAGAGCGTGTTCTGATCTACCATTTTCGATCATTTTTTGTGTGGCTGTCTTTCCACAGGTTCTGGGTTTTGATACCTAGTCTTTTATACCAGTTCATCAATTTGCATTTAGAGAAGATCATGGAACCTCAGACCAACATTATTTTTTATTGTGAGATTAGGTTACCAAATATTAAAAGAGTTGCCGATCTATTATTTTTGAATTCACAAATGAGGTGTCACAAGATTATGTAATAGTAATTTGTGTTGAAAAAATTTACGCACTTACTTTGGGTGTTCGAGAACATCATAACACACAAATCGAAACAAACTTTGAATAAGTTAATATTTTATTTATTTTTTTTTCTTAAATAGTTGCCGTTATTGAAGAAAATGATCCCGATGTAAAAGACATGTTCAACCCAACTACAAGTAACTGTGGCGGTATACTTCAACCACAAAATGTAGGTGGCCATCAAATTCAACAACAACCACCACCAAACAATAATAATCTCACAAATGCATATGTTGAAATAATAGAACAACCAACTAAATTACGATTTCGATATAAAAGTGAAGGACGATTGGCTGGGTCAATTGTAGGTGAATCTAGTACACCTGCAAATAAAACATATCCAGCGATTAGAATTAGAAATTATACAGGATGGGCAGAGGTTGTTGTATCATGTGTTACGAAAGATCATCCCTATTGGTAAGTTTTATAATATTACATACATAGTTTGTCCTGTTATACTTTTTTTTTAAATCTAGGCCCCATCCACATGAGCTTGTTGGCAAAGAAGGATGTAAGAACGATGGCGTCTGTACAATGAAAATAAATAATGAGGCAATGATCTTAACCTTTAGAAATTTAGGAATCCAGTGTGCTAAAAAGAACGACATTGTAAAAAATTTACTATTAAGAGAAGCAAAGGGTGTTGATCCATTTCGAAGTGAGTTCCTGTTTTGTTCATTTCATCATATTCTGCTTTATTAGACTGCGGTCCGATTCGCGACTTATTTTGTGGAGACTGACTTATTTGAAAGTCTACAAATCGATTAAGTAAAAATAAAATTATAAAAGGGTCCTGGGCATCACAAAGAAAATCGGTTCAGGGCCCGTGTTGCTTTTTAATTTTTTTTTTCGGATCACATAATTTTTATAAAAACTGCTAGAGAAGCGTTTTGAGTTCCAAAAATCTATTATAGTGGGTGTTGATTTCGAGAAAATTCATCGAGGGTTCATTCGGTGTAGGTCGGGTTTCATTTTGATTTTTCAAAATTCGTTTAAGGGGCCTTTTGCGAGGACCGGCACAATATATTAATTTTTGTTCGGCTCGATCGATCTTCGTAACAATTGCGGTGATAAGGGTTTTCTAATAGGAATGGATTGTGATGAGTCCTAATTTTGGGAAAGTTCGTTTAGGAGGTTCTTTGGTGAGGACCGGGTCCTATTTTAAATAAAACAGCTGGCTCAAACTATTTTGATAAAAATTAGTGAGGTGAGTTTTCGTGGTAACTGACGCCTGTGGCACTATTCTGGCTTTTCCTGCGGGTATAGTTAAATATATTTTCATAAATTGAATACAGATAACTCTCCAAAAACTCGATATTCGATGAACATGGTTTCGAAGAACACGGATACCCATTCCCTCAAATTACACGGTTTCAAACAACACGATTTTCGTTATTCTCTTTTGTTTTTCTTATCTTTTTTGAAAGAACAAGGAACTAATTAATCGTGTTCTTGACGGGTGTCCTGTAATAGACTTGCTATAGAACCGTTTGAAATTGTTCAGCAAAAACAAAGCCAATCGGCTTTTAAAAGCCTTATTGTGATATAACGCACCAACATTCATGTAAATTAATCGATTATCGTGATTTTTTAACCCTTTGAGTGCCAACATGATTTTTAGGGAATTTTCGAAGCATTTTATTTACGAAAAGTATTCCAAAAACAATTTTATTTTATTTTTCGAGTGTGTAGTAATAAAAATATCAAACATATTTTTGTGTGATATGACAAGTATGAAATAGAAATCGTATTAGTGGCACTCAAAGGGTTTAGGACGACAACTGCTCATAGTTGCTTGATTCAATTTGTACTACACGTAGGTGCTCGCTCTGCATGGTTAGGGATCATGCTCATATTTTATTTCATCAGGGTTTAATAATGTTAAATACGTTCAACACAAGACTATGACGAACATTTTTCTCCTTCCTAATAAATATAATTAAGCCTAGCTTATAATAATTTTTTTTAAATATGGTTTAAGCTGGATTTTCACATCGTAATCAACCAGCAAATATAGATCAAACTGCCGTCAGATTATGTTTTCAAGCGTTTATTCGCGGACCTCAATCAAGGGTTAGAATATCATTACCTCCAGTAGTATCAAAACCTATTTATGATACAAAAGGTGCCACTGAATTGGTCATATGTAAAATGGGCGAGTGCTCAGCAGACGTTCGGGGAGGTCGAGAAATCACGTTACTGTGTGGAAAAGTTGCCAAAGAGAATATCAAAATTAGATTTTATGAAGTTGATTGTAATAATCAAGTTACATGGGAGGCATTTGGTGATTTTAATCCGACAAATGTTCATAGGCAGGTTGCTATAACATTTAAAGTACCAGCTTATCACGATTTAAATATAGATAAATCAGCTTTTGTAAGTTAAAATAATATTAGAGCGGTGCAAGTATTTTCATAAATAACTATTTCGATTTTTGCAGGTCTTCGTTCAACTAAAACGACCATCAGATGACGCATGCAGTGAACCACTTCAATTTGAATATATACCGCAGGGTCCAGGTAAGCGTATACATTTTTATCTATGTGACGAGCTTTAGATATAAATATTCATTATTTTATTTTATTATAATATTCTGTTTTTTATTTATAGATAGTCGTCTTAAAAAATCATCTAAAAGATTTCTAAATCATGAATCCATAAAAGAACTACAAGAAGCTAAACAGGTCAAACAAGAAAATAGTAAGTGCTTTCCTACACATGTTTTACCATCCCATTTATCATTCCAATTTGTTTTGTGTTTCCTTACTAAGACTGTGGTCCGATTCATGACTTATTGTGTGGAGACAGACTTATTTAAATAATTACTGCAGGAGGATTCGGAAGAAAAAATTGTATAGGCACATCTGTAGGGCCTATTGCCAATATTCTAAAAATGCAATCATGCAATAACGCGATAAGTAGTACTTATCGTTTTATTGCACGCATGGTGCGATATATATATATATATATATATATATATATATATATATATATATATATATATATATATATATATATATATATATATATATATATATATATATTTTGTTCATCCGTAGCTTTACCATTTTATTTTATTAATTTTATAATTGAATTATTAATATATTTTACAGCATTTCGTACGTCATCAATAATACCATTACCGCACACTGGTGCTGGTTTTTTGAATGATACGTCAATCTTACATGAGCCCGGAGGTAGATTACCTTATCAATCGACAACGTATCGCGTGCCACAAGAAAGTCCATCATCTCAACCATCACCGATTACTCCGTTAACACCGCCATTCTGTAATTTTGGCTTATCCACATACATACCAATACGAAATCCTCCGTCGAACACACAAATCCAGCCACAAATAAATGCATCAAATACTCGTAATATCTATAATTATCCTGAACTAAATGAAAATGGTGAATTACCGCCAATGGCCAAGTCAACAGGAAACTGGAATATACCAACAGTACCATATAATTTTGATCAAAATCAAAATATTTTAAATACAAAAAATTATGCTGGAAGCGTGAGTACACAATTGCGAAACGCTAATGAACTCAGTGACAGTATGAATATAAGCGATAGTTTTCCAAGTAGTCATTTACTATTAAGCACATTTCAAACATTACCAAATTTTAATTCAATACAAAAGCGTTTCCCTAGAAATGCAGAATACGATGGTGAAACTTTTTTGATGAATGACCAAGCGCGCATGGAACAGGATTATGAAAATATGAGCGACAATTTTATTAGCCAGCTAACGACAGAAACCATTCAAGGAATAGGATATTTAAATCAATACACTACGAGGAAATAAAATGATGCGGGGGTGGTTCAAAATTAATCGGAGTAATTATATTCATAGAGCGTTAAATGTGTAATGGTCGAAAATGTTTTAACGTTAATAATCGTTGAGGATTGTAAAAGTATAACAAGTGCTACAATATTTTTATTAGTTTCACAAAAGTTCACAAATTAAAAATAAATTATTTATAAAATAAAATTTTGTTTCGAAATCGGTATATGTCCGAATAAAAATAGCAAAAACTGTTTTATTGCTCCGAGATCTATGAAATGAGAGTCCTATATTCCTGAAATGATTCACCTTTCATCCCACGGACTACTTTCTGTGGAATTAATGCAAAGTCATTTGAAATAGTAGCGGCTAATTGTGCCCCTTATTTCGCTTAACACTCTGATGGGGTATAAATGAAACTATAGGGATGTTTCAGCGTTGCTATACTGACACGTCAATGTTGGATGAAGCGTCTTTAGAAAGCCGCGACACGAAATAATTTTCCAAGCGGGTAAGGATTACAAGTCGTTGTGAGACGTCACGGTTTCTGCATGCGTTGCGACAAATTACTTTATTGTTCGTTCGTCGTAGACCCCGCTAGGCCTTTATGGTATCTGGAATCTTCTAGTAGCCAATCAGGACCTGATCACAAGCGGATGACTGCGTAGTAATAAGGGTTCAACACCACGAGACTCGCGATCAGCGGAGTTTTGCTTAGGGTCGTCATAATCGGAGTTTTGCTTAGGATCGTCGTTGGTGGACTGAAGAAAATCGAGAATTTGCGAAAACCGATTGATGGTTCCATATTGGATATCAAAGAAACGAATTTTTTTCGTTTCTTTCTTTACCTATGATACAGGTTTTAATTGCGACTTAAATTAATTTTCGGCGAAATCACACTAACACAAACATAAATGAAATAAAAAATATTTCAAGGCCATTTTTGACTCATTTTAGTTTAAATTTAATTTTCGAGAGAGCAGAACAAAACAAAATAAAACACACGACACACAGTTGGCCTTGAAAAAATAATCAAATAACCAGAAATCTCGTGTGGAATGGGGCGATTAGCTATAAAAACTTTCCTGCAATTAGGCGCGTTGTGAGTTTAGCGAGTAGTGCGCACTTGCATAAAGCTCTAGATGTGGCAGACTGACCGCGTGGTGCGACCTTGGTCTTGGATGCCAATGTTGTGATTCCGCCAGATCCATCTGTCAACGTTCTACGAGGATACACTATCGCTGCGTATAGGCTTTAGGAGTCGCTGAACACTTTAGTTTGAAGATTACTATGCGATTTGTCAAATGAATTATTTAGCAATAGATTCTGGTAGTCTCCAAGGATCTCAAACTATTTTGATAAGTGAGCCATCTGTTAATTTTTGATTTCGGGACCGCTTCATCCCACGATGTGCCGAGTACCCACAATTATTTTAGTATGATTTTGGCGACAATTGTAAAAGGAGGTATCCAGCCGAGCGTATCAAATATCATGGATGCTTTCGACAATATTGTTGGTACACAAACATCCGATGATGAGCTGATGTTGAATCAGAAACAATCGGCCAAAGGGAGCAATGTAGTCCAAATGTTTTAAATGAATCGTCCCAATGCAGCTCATTGAGCAAAGCTGTTGGCTGTTCAAGGACCACTTCCGCAGTTCAAAGCCTACACATCGGAGTAGTTCCACTATTTTGCCTTTGGATTAAATTTACGATGATTGCTGCACGTTGCCGAAGAGGATGTAACCAAATTTGATGATAAGATGAACCGCTAACAACGCTGATATAACCATCCTTTTGAAGCATCCGGAGTTTGAGATGATGATTCGACGCATGATGATTTGTTATTCGGGTTCAAATTGTGTAGTAGCGTGTGATCTGTTTTGTTGTAAGCCCAGTACAAGCTGCATTTGCAAGCCGAACTGGTGTAACCTTTGGGTAGGCAATTGAAGCACAGCCTCATGACCGTTCCTCGAATGTAAGAGGCTTGAATTGATCGCACTGGAATATGTTGAAATTTCCGAAACGAAGGAATACGATGATGGTGGGAGCTTCTTTTTGTGGCTGTGATGAATTCGATGTTGTTCTGGTCATAGAAATCATTTCCAGTGATTGCCATCGAGTGTTCAGGAAATCGAAATGATTCTGGTATGTATGCCAATTGTCGATGAGTCAAATTTTGCAAAACGGATGGAGAATACTACTTCCGGAGGACCGATTTCCGCCAAAAAGCATTTGAATCTAATAATTTATGAGAAAAGCTTAAGCATGAAGTTTCATCCCGATCGATCCGTCTGGGTTGTAGATAAACTACACACATTTAGCCGGCGCGGAATCACACACGCACATAGAGCAATTTTTAAACCTCACTTTTTGGCATCGACAATATAGCGAATAGTAAATCAGCGGAAATCTCGCGGTAATCATTTTTCATGATTATTGCATTTTATTTTACTACCTAAAAGACAGTAATGATAAAAACGACTTGTAGACTTTTTCTCGTATAAACCAATACCACTTTTTTATAACATAGGAAGTGGTGCTAACTAGGCAACGATTAAAAAATAAAAATAAACGTTTTATCAATTTATTGCAATAAGTGGCATCTAGATTTAAGAAGTTTTAGTAGGTTTTAGTATACAAAATAGTAAACATTTAGGGTAATATTTTATACGAATCTCAAAAATTTTAACAAAAATAGTGGTGTATATAAACAACAGCACGATGGGCGCTAGTATCGGTTAATCGCCTTCTAATTCATGATGAAATTCTTAAAAAATCTAGTTTTTGTGTTATATAAACGACATATTCGACTACAATTCGACTGCATATTGTGTAAAATGTTAAATTGGTTTACAATTAATGTAACAAATAATGAAAATACCAAAATGACATGAGACTTTTATTCATAAACACAAACATCACCTTTAGTTTGCAAAGTACAGTGCTGGAAAAAAAAATTGGGCAAACATATTTTATTGCGAATTGGAGTCTTTTTTCCTAAAATTACAAAACTTTTGAAAGCGATTGGCTTGTTGTTTCATTTTAAATACATGTATGACGAAATTAAAAAAAAAAAAAGTTACCTGTAATTTAGGGGCAAAACCTCGAAAAATGGCAAAATATTCAAAATACGTTGATTGGAGTTAAAGTAATGGGATAAATTAAACACTTATTTTTTATTTTTTTTTTGTTTTTTATTGATTTATAGAAGTTCTATCTTTAATATTAATATTTTGTTGGACCACCTTTTGGTTTTATTACACCGGTACAAGCCCGCAACTGATTTGCAAAAAAAATGGTCAAAAACAAGCTCAACTAGCCAGCTTAGTAAGAAAAAGACCTGTTAAAGCTGGTTTAAGAGCACTTAAACCAGTCCAATAGCCTGAGTTCACATTAGCAGTTGTAAAAAAAACGTTTGCTATGGGCCCAGGAGCATGTTTCTTGGACTCCAGAGATGAGGTAAGATGTGATTTTCTCCGATGAATCAAAATTCAAGCTGCATGTTTGAGATGGAAGAATTCTCGTAAGAAGAAAACTGGGCGAGAGGTTTAGCAACGAATGTCTTTTAAGATTTCCACCGAAAAATGAAGGAGTGATGGTCTGAGGATGCGTTTCTGGAAATGAAACCAGTCGATTGTGCTTTCTTAGTTCCAGCATAACAGCAGCTGTTTATCTGCAGGTCCTACACAACGAATTTGAGCCTTCTGTGTTAAAGCTTTGCGAGACTTGCAAATTTATTTTTCAACAGGACAACGCTCCGTGCCACACCGCCAAAGTTGTGAATTATTAATTTTGAATTGTAGATAGAAAAATTGGCTTTCATATAAACATAAATAATTTGTTAAAAACTTGTTTTATTTCTTATCTCTTCATTTAAAGTTAAAAAACTACTTCGAAGAAACAAATATCGATGTGTTGAGCTGCGCTCCAGTATAGTCCAGACTTAAATCGCATTGAAAATATTTGGTCTATATGAAGCAGCAAGAAAGCGCCCAGATTCGATTCAAGCTTTAAAAAGTTTGTTGATGACGATTTGGGAATCCATACCTCCTACACCTTGTTAAAGTTAGCCGAAAGTTGCCAGCCGAAAGATAATGCAGATAGTGTCTTGACTTTTTTAAAACTCTCTTTATACTCTCGCTCCTATCGATTTTCAAATTCCTATAAACTGAAATAATTTCTCCTTCACCCAAATGATATAATCCGATCCTAAATTATCCTAAATTCGAGTTCATGACTGATTTTTGCTGTATTCAAGACACTATCTGCATTATCTTTCGGCTGGAAACTTTCGGCTAACTTTAACAGTATACCCCCTACGACCTTGAAAAATTTATTAAATTCAATGATTCGGAGGTGTATCGCGGTAATAAAAGCAATTTGCGGTCCAAAAAAATATTAATATAAAAGATAGAACTTCTATAAATCAATAAAAAACAAAAAAAAATAAAAAATAAGTGTTTAATTTATCCCGTTACTTTAACTCCAATCAACGTATTTCGAATATTTTGCCATTTTTCGAGGTTTTGCCCCTAAATTGAAGGTAATTTTTTTTTCAAAAAATTAGGTCATACATGTACGGTCATACGGTCACAAATGAAACAATAAGCCAATTGCTTTCAAAAGTTTTGTAATTTTAGGAAAAAAAGACTCCAATTTGCAATAAAATATGTTTGCCCAATTTTTTTTCCTAGCACTGTATATTCGGTAGTCAATCGTTTTAAAGTGAAAATGACAGGCTTTAATTGTGTGTAAGAAACTTTTTGAGATCGGATTTTTCTGATAACCATACAAATCGGCCTGTTAGATATAAAAAATATAAAAAATGAAAAAATTTGAAAAATTTCATAAAATGCCGGTATATGCGACGTGGAAACGAATAAGAAAAGAACGGTGAGTGAAATAAATAAAATAGTAGTATCGATTTGTAGTTAAACCGATTGTGTTATTATGACAATTCAGTGATACGAACCTTATTGTTTGTCAGTTTATATTTTACAGGAGATTTAAGCGGAGGTAGATCGTTATGTATCGGTAATCACCCCCACTTTAACTAATCTTCTAGTTTGTGTTTCGAAATGAAATAATTATTTGAATAAATTTAATATTTTCTTATCAATATAATTTTATTGAAAATTTCATTCACTTACAATTAAACAACATTTTATTTTTATATACAGTTTTTTGTGTTGATTTGCCTAAATTTACTTAATTTGTCGAATTTTTTGTGAATTTATAAAAATATCTATTATATTTATAAAACTATGATATTATATTAGTTTTTAAATTTAAGAACTAGATTTATTATATTAAAATATATCAATTATTTTAGTTAAACATTATATTTTATTAATCTACGTAACATTATTATTAATATTATATATTTTATTTTCTTGTTGTATATTGATTTAAATCTCCTATGCCTCGGATTGTTTCTGTCGTTAGCCGGTTAAAACTATCGGTCATATTTTCTTGTTCCTGTTCCATGCGCGCTTGATCATTCATCAAAGGGTTTTGAGCATCATATTCTGTATTTGTTAGGATACCATTTAGTTCGGTTGAATTAAAATTTGGTAAAGTTTGAAGTGTACTTAACAGTAATTGACTACTTGAAAAACTATCACTTATATTCATATTGTCGCTGGGCTCATTAGCGTGTCGCAATTGTGTGTTCACGCTTCCAGTATGATTTATTGTATTTAAAATATTTTGATTTTGATCAAAATTATATGGTACTGTTGGTATTGTTGGTATATTCCAGTTTCCTGTCGGCTGGGCCATTGGTGGCAATTCACCGTTTTCATTTAGTTCATCATAATTGTAGGTACGGTATGATGTATTTGTTTGTTGCTGGATTTGTATGTTTAACGGAGGATTTCGTAACGGGGTGTATGTAGGTGATCCAAAATTACAGTATGACGGTGTTAACGGCGTAGCTGGTGATGGTTGTGGTGATGGACTTTCTTGTGGCACGCGATACGGTGTCAACTGATACGGTGATCTATCCCTGGGTTCCTGTTTGATAGATGGATCATTTAAAAAACCTCCACTAGTTTTCGGTAATGGTATTATTGAGGACATACCGGACACTGTAAAATATATATGAAAAATTTAATTAGTAAATTCAGTTAAATAAATTTAAAATATTAGTTAATAAAATAAATGCAGTGCGTTTTAGTAATTAAGAATAATATATACAATTAAAGTAATATAAATGTAAAAATAACACAGTAATAACGGTAAAACTAGCCAAACAAAATCAAACGTGCTCTAAATTCTAACGAACTAAAAAAACACACAACAGCGATTTATACCGCACCTTTCCAGCTCTGCTTACGAACGCCTCATTTAACGTCGAATAAGATTTTTAAAACAAAATTAAAATAATTGAAAGGTGTTTGTATATTTTTAAAATTTTTTTAATTACTTAATATTATCATTTTCATTTTGTAAAATTAATTTTTTGAACATTCAACATTTAATACATTCTCAGTTAATTTTAAAAAATATAAATTTTCTTTTTCTCAAATTTAATAAAATAATTATTAATTATAACAAAACCAGGAAAAAAAAAATAATATTGAAGGCCATTTTGTTCAGTTAAAATTAAACACGCCATTTTATATTTTGTTGTGTGAAAATAACGGAAGTGATGTATATATTTTTTTATGCTTTTTAATTTTTATAAAACAATAAATATAATTTAACAACGATTTGTTTCACGTCAATTCGTTTAAAAATTTTCTGAAAACTTTAGTTTTTTTTTGTATTTTTCAGTCAAAAATATTTTCGTTTATCCAATTGTTTTGTGTAACAAAATTTTTGTCGATACACAATGATCGACATATTCAATAAAAAAGATTTTTTTTTTGGTCAAAAACGTATATTTTTTGCCAATTCCAAAATAGAAATTATACATTTATAAAAATGTGTTAAAAATCCATTAAAAAATTAATGTAAATTGTAAAAATATTTTAGGTATTTGTTTTTGGAATCCATGGTATTATACGAAACATGACTTTATTTAAAAATTTCGCTAAACTGAATGATCTTGTCAAAATTATTGACTGAACACAAGTGCGTGACATCTTTTGGTCCATGCTTTCAATAATACGGAGGATCAAAATTATCAAATTCGTTTACATTATGTATACCTTTTCATTCTCAAAATAAGAATTAAAAAGTTCAAAATGAACATTAAAAAATCTTAATTTAATCATCTATTTCTCATTTTGAACATATTAATAATTGAAAAGGTACAAATCTAGAATACTTTAAGTTTTCTCAATAAAATTTGCCAATTTAAAAAATTTACTCAAATTTTCGAAGACAAAATTCTATTACTACAAGTACTATTATTTTTTATAATTTTTACAAAAATAGTATCAAATTGCTTATTATAAAGTTTCTGTTATTTTATAAAATATATTTATTTTTACAAATTTAAAAACTATATAAAATATTTCATTTAATTTATCTAATAATGTAAATTCTAATTATTTATATTTAATTATACAATTAATATATATGTATATGTATCTCCCTTTTCTCGAAACGAGAAAAAACGAGACTAACTGCACGTCGTCCAGAAAAGGAAAGAAATGCTTTACTCTCCAAGAGTATTATTTCAATTCGCGGTCGTTTTTAAATTTAGTAGTATTAACAATTTAAAAAAAGAAAAATGGTCTGATATACTCGGACAAAACCAACAAATTCTCGAATTAAATTCGAGATAATATATTTCGAGTACATTATATTTAAAATGGAATCAGAAAGTGAAATCACTTTTACCAAAACAAAATTGCTTTTCACAAATAGTGAAATAGTGATTTTGTTCACAAAAAAAAAAAAATAAAAAAATTATTATGAATGAATAAAAATGTAGTATTTGTGATAAAAGAGCCCAGCCACCAGTGATCAAAAATATTGTTTAAATAGTAAAAAATATGGATGAGGACACTTACTATTCTCTTGTTTTGGCTGTTTAGCTTTTTGTTGTTCTCTAATGGATTCGTGGTCTGAGAATCTTTTAAATGATTTTTGAGGACGATTATCTATAAAATTTTGGTATATAAAAAAATATATGATATAATTAAATAAATAAATAAAAATTATTTATAAGTTAATGCATAATGCTTTTGTAATTTAAATAAAAGGGTTAAAATATCTGAGCAAAAAAAAAAAAAACTATAATTTGACTAAAATTAATAAAGTTTTCTCGTTCGATTAAATATTATTTGTGAGCCTTTTAGCAACTTCGGCCGGTGTTAAAATTTCACCCGCCTCAACAGGTGCATAATAACACGATGTCTCGTCAAATTCGCTTACAGTAGCACGAGGCGGTACCGCTGTATATAGAGCATAATGTTCTGCCTCCGTTAAATCAACCGACGGATCTAATTGCACCCCATATTGACCTTCACATAAATTTTTTAAACTTTGTGCATCCGCAATCGCAATTAATTCCATATTACCCTCTTGCAGTGGTAGATCTGCTAGTTGTAGGGCACTTACAGTTCGGCGATCGTTTGGATGTAATAATCGGGATCCCGAATTATTTTCGTGTAATGATAAATGAGTTCCACTTTCACTACGCTCTGGTATTGAATTTGTGCTGTCACCCTTGAGAGGAATGTGGATTATATCGGGTGTTAAATGTGGTCGCTTTCCGGAAACACTACTTACACTACGGCCAACGGGCTTGCTTCTTGTTTTTCCACTATTTTCTTTGGTATTGCTATTATCATTACTACTATTATCTTTATTGCTATTTGGAAATGTTTTTAGTGATGAGAAAGAGCCACGTGAAACATTTGAATTTGTATTGAAATTAGCTAGGGATGGTTCACGTGATCCTAACGGGGTTGTTTTATTGCTTGGATTGGTACTATTCGCACCACTTAAATCGCTTTTACTTTTTTTCCTTGAAAACAGTTTTGAAAAGAATCCGGGTTTCTTTTGTTTTGGTAAAGTATTACTGTTGCTGTTTGGTTTTGGTGGCAATTTTTTATTTGGAGAGTCTGGTGTTCTCATTATTATGATGGGTTGGGACACCGGACGTATTCTATCACTTTTGGTTGAGCTTCTACGTGATAATTCTGTAGTAATGTTTGTTTCTAAAATAATATTGTTATCGCCTAAAACTGGCGTTTGCTTTTTGATACGTTTAGGTGGCAGTGGCGGTAATTTCTCATCACTTTCATTTTCATCATTGTTTTTCTCTCGCTTCAATGAAGCAATGTCTATTATTGGCCCCATCGGATTTAAAATAATTTGATTATCAACAATATCGTATGCCGTATTATAATTATTATTTTCATTAATCATTAATGGATTCATATCATCCGGTATAATTTGCGAATGTCGTTGCATAGAATCATCAATCATTGATATCGGATTTTTAAATGCCCTCTGTAAACTTGTGTAAGTAGCTGTATCATCGAAATGCTCATCTACATCCATTTTAATTGGTTGATTTGAACTTATTGTCGCATCAATATTATTCATCTCATTTAAATCTTGACGCAATATTTGATGCTCAGTATAAATTTCATCTAATTCCGCGACTTGTTCCAACAGTTCCGTTAGAGTTTTATCCTCGTCTGGAGTTGTACTTGGTTCATACGAATCAGTAACATCACTGATTGTATTACTGAATTGGGTTGAATTTAACCATTCGTTAGTTTTGTCTATAGCCGATTCATTCGTTGGTTGTGAATTTGGGAATGCAATTTCTTCGGCCGTGGAGGTGACATTATGCTCTTGCTCGGGGATAATTGCTTTTTCATTATCTGTAGGCGTATCAAGAATGATCACTTCGTTGTTTTGATTATTTTCTTTTGCATTTGTATTGCCAAATATTAAAGCATCCTCAGATAATATATTACGGAACAAGTTACCCTTTTCCTCTAGAGTTCGACGCATAGATAAAAATGTACGCCTACCTGGACACGGGATATATTCGAATTGAAGCGGTTCACTGCATACATCATCTGACGGCCGTTTTAATTGAACGTAGACCTTAAAAATAAATTATTGGTTATATTAAGGATTATTATGCTTAAAACGAGGTTAATATTATTTAAACTTACAAAAGCTGATTTATCTATATTTAAATTGTGATAAGCTGGTACTTTGAATGAAATAGCAACCTGTTTATGAACATTTGTATGATTAAAATCACCGTACGCCTCCCATGTAACCTGTTCATTGTAATCGACCTCATAAAATCTAACTTTAATATCTTCTTTGGCGACTTTTTCACACAATAAAATGATTTCACGACCTCCCCGAACGTCTGCCGAACAATCGCTCATTTTACATATAACTAATTCACTAGTACCCTTTTTATCATAAATTGGATTTGATACTACTGGTGTTAAAGGTACACTAAAACGTGGTTGATGTTCTCCACCAATAAACACTTGAAAACATAATCTGACGGCATTTAGATCTATACTTGCTGGTTGATTACGATGTGAAAATCCAGCTAAAAATATACAAAAAAAAAAAAAAATTAAGTATTAGAAGAGATTGGTCATTATTATAAAATGAGTAAACGTGTAAGTTTAAAAACCACCGAGTAAGAAAATTTATTAAGATAAATAAAAATATATAAATGACTCACTTCGAAATGGATCAACACGTATTTCTTCTCTTAATCGTAAAGCTTCTTCAATATCGCGTTTTTTAACACACTGTATTCCTAAATTACTAAACGTTAAACTCATTGTTTCATTATTAATTTCCATTGTACAGACACCTTTCTTACATCCTTCTTTACCAACAAGGCGATGTGGATGAGGCCTAGATTTTTTGTTTTAATATAAACGAAAAGAAAAACAGTTAAGTTTACATCTGGAAAATTATTAGCTGATTAATTTAAAACAAAAAGGAAAAGCAAAAATTGATTTACAAAAAAAAAAAAAAAGAAAATTAATTTTTGGCCAAAATTCAATTTTTTTTAAAAATAAATAAAATTTCATAAAATATGTTTTATATATAAATATTGCAAAACTTACCGATATGGATGATCTTTTGTAACACATGATACAACAACCACAGCCCGTCCTGTATAATTTCTAATTCTAATCGCTGGATATGTTTTATTTTCAGGTGTACTAATTTCACCTGGTATTGAACCAGCCGATCGTCCTTCACATTCATAACGAAAACGTATTGCTTTTGGTGCTGGTTGCTCTATTATTTCAACATATGCATTTGTGGGATTATTATTATTTGGTGGTGGTTGTTGTTGTTGTGTCTGACGGCCACCTCCATTTTGTGGTTGAAGTATTCCACCACCGGTAGTTGGATTTGGATTAAACATGCCTCGTACTTCGGGATCAGTTTGTTCAATAACGGCAACTATTTAAGAAACACAGAAAAAAATATTCTTTTTGTAGAAATTAATTAATTAAAATAATTTTTTTTTGTTGGTTTCTCAAAAGGTTCTTTATTCGTTCACAGATAAAATTAACTGAAATTTTCTTTACGATTTCTTATGTGTATTTTTGGCTCACAGAACACCAAATCTAATATTCGTTAAATTAAAAGAAAATTTTATAAATAGTACAAAAATAAAATAAAAAATATAATAGAAAAGGCAGTGGCGCCGTATTCACATATATTTATTAGGCAATGTAAATGGGGATTGCGACCTACTGAGTAACAATTTATTTACTCCACCAATGGACGATTTCGATATACAAATAACAAAACTTTTTTGTGTGCTAATTTCATTTGTATGTAGTTTTGTTTAAGGAAAATTAGATTCTTATGTGATGCATTACGCAAAATCGAGATGCCCAATTTCTAAATAAATTCTTAGAAATTTATGCACAAAATTGTTGGCAGTTCCACTAGATGAATATGAATTTATGAGGTTATTATTTTTTCTTACGTTTTTCTTTGAACTGAAAACAATAATAAAAACCACTTGCCAAAAAATTCCCCGTTTACAGAATAGCGATTTTTATCTGGAATGAGTTCTATCAAAATTCTGTCGAAAGATATCTATATGCTATTGTAAACCCCACCCCACTTTCATATACAAACTAATTTTATTATTTCTAATTAGCTTATTGATTTAATTTTGATTTATATATTTTATTTTACTACAAGTTGGTATAATTACATAAACCGTGTAAAATAAAAGTTTATAAACAAAGTTAAATTTTATTTAGATTTTAGAAACTATAGGAACTTTACAAACAAACGTAGAACCAGTGGCGTGCTGATCTGCTAAATCAAATCCGAAAACCTTAAATTTGTAGATATACAGCGCTGCTCAACGTAAATGACAAGACGAATCTATTACAAACACTGTTTAGTATTCCATTGTTGTAGTCAAAAGATGGAATTTGAATCAGCTGAGCATGCATAACACTAAGAGTGTCTTGTAATAAACGAATCGAAAAAAATTCGAAAAAAATGTCGGTAGTAATCGGTAAATGTATTAATTTAATCCCATGTCTTAGATGGATTTGCGATTTATTTAAATTTAAAACAAAAGACAAAATAAAATAGTTTTATTTGTATTTACCAATGAAAAGATGCCAGCATATCATAAAGTAGCTCATTATAGTCTATCTATAGTGACTAGTGAAAAATAAAGTGAAATCCTCTAAAATCAAATGCACAGTGTGTTTTTTATTTTATTTTTCGTTTGGCTAAAACAAAAATTCACGCAAATGTCAAAAATAAGAACAAGCTGCTCATTAGAAATAATTAAGCGAGCAAACTACCATCTCAGTTAATTCAGTTGCTCAATTTTTTGCTTGGAAATTCGGTGATTTGAAAGGAATGGAAGAAATCTTTATAACCAGTAGTGAAATATGTATGGGAAATGTCAAATCTACAAAACTGGCATTGAGCTATGCAATGCGCAGATGGTAATGTAAATCGGACCTATACCCGTACGTCCTCGATTTGGCAGGCAACTGCGTAAGATAGAACGGGAAAAACGAACCGCGCAAAATTCAAGTGCTTCGGCGCCAGAGCAGATCGGAGGGATTAAATCATAAAAATAGAATAAATACATTAAAATAAATTATTTTTTCAAATTTTGTTTAAAAACTTTTTAATAATACACTTTCGTAAAATCCGATATCGTTTTATGTTATATTGTAATTTCATAATGAAGCGGATTTTACGATCTCGTATTTTACGAAAACAAATTTAAGTTCATGATAGGAATATCACCGGATCGTATATCGTATGAAATCGAAAACTTTTCATAATATGCTCTCAGTCTTACGTTGGCCGAATGCAAGGTCCACGGAAAAAATAATTTTTGGAATCTAAGGCGGATCCGAGCAAATGTTTCCAACATTTTATACAAAAAATCTAATGTGGTTCAAGGCCCGTATTCTTTAATTCTATTTCAAATCCCCGTATGTGGAAATTTGTTAAAACTGTCTTAAATATCTCGTTTTTATTTCCACACTAAATTTACATAATATCCAACGAAATACCCTCTTAAAATGTGATTTTTTCACCAGTTGTACATTTTTATTCACCACCTTTAAATAATCTTGTACAGTGAAATTGCTCTAAACCGGAAACCAAATATCTCTATGGCGGAAAATGTAACAAATAATTCTTTTTTTCAATTTACATGCCATTTTGACCCTTTATGAGCGAAATCCTGAGACACGGATGGAAATTTAATTTCTAGCACAAACCCCTCACTAACCCACAATTCCAGCCAATGCAATGTATACGAATAACAAAGATCTAAATTAATTTCGTATACTTATCATATAAATCCAAAATAAAATAAATGGCATGCACCAACATTTCGCTAAACCCGGAAAAAGTCTTTCCGAAACATAATTGCGGTTCCATCGATTTCCGGCTTAGGGAAGTTTCCCTGTATTACGATTTTCAAAGAGTTGAAAAAATTATAAATATTTGTTTGTTTGTAAATATATATAATTGAAGAATTTAATAATTTAAATAACGTTTATAGTTTTTAAATCATTTAATTCTGATTTTCGTGTCAGCAACATTCTTGTTTGTTAAACGTTTTCATAATTTCGTATATTTTTGATATTTTATTGAATAATTTTTGATTAAAAAAAGCTGTATGGAACGACGAGAATGATTAGGCATGTGGTTTTGGCGTCAGTGATCGTGAATATCGTTCACTGCGACCAAGACTTATTTTCTTGGAGCAGTCAGATTTTTTTAGAATAAATCACGTGGATAATGCTAGCTCTGATAAAAGTACACACAAGTAAATGAATAAGGAAATAATTAACAAGAAAATTTGATGAAAGGGGTTTATGTTATACCTACTAAGTAGGTATGTAATTTAGTGTATTTTTTATTATATGCTTTGTTCAATAATATCTACAAAATTTTTTGCATTATCCGAACGTAAAAAACTTATAAAAAAACTTTACTTTTGTCACTCTGAAAAGGTAAACAACAAAAAAGGCATAAGGCTTTTTTTAAATCTTTTTTTGCTTATTTCGTTGCTTGAATGTAATAAAAAAAATAAAAGAATGAAATAAATGTATTTTGTTAAAGTTTGTTGTCGGGAAATATTTGTATATTTTGCAGCGAGCTCTCTGTTCGATCAGACAAGCCGTTATCCGGCAAGAAATGCGTCGCTATGTAATTGAAAAAAATTCAGAAAACAAAATTGCGATACCCGACTGTGCCTAACAATAAAAAACAGGAAAATATTTTATGCCGCTGATCTAATAAAAATTCAAAAAACTTCTTTAATTAAATCTTTCGGCTCCCTTCAGTATAATAAAGAAAACGCCCAATTATAGTTTACTCCTGTATTTTTGGTGTTCTGGAATCAACCAGTTTTGCCATCTTACATGAGTATTGAATGCATTATAATTTAATACCAAATCTTTACAAAAATATTTCATGGGCAGGCTGGAAATCGTGTAACCGTAGCATGCAATGAATCACCTAAGTGTTTTAAGGAGGAAGAACACAAACCTAACTGAACACATTTTTACTTGTATTTTTTCACAACCGAGGGAGAGAAGTCTAAGGGTTGGTATCTTTAATCGTTTAAGAAAAATACCTACCTAGTTACTTTAATAGAAGTGACTTAAGACAAATGGACTGAAATTGTGCCAAGATAATTGAATGTGCTTTATCGAAAAATCAATCTCATTGAATGAAATCTAGAATACTTCTTAAGAAGACTTTGAAACAAAAACAATTAAAAAGTGCCCCGCCAATCAGAAAAATGTAATAAAACGATTGTAACTTACAAACCATTTTAGGGGTCTGGGATAGACGATTGTATACGAATTAGTGTTTCAAAAAGCTATAGGCAAAACGATTAACAAATTTAATGAACAGAAACACTCTTAAGTTTGAAGATGATGGGTAGTAACAACTATGAGACCCTCCTAAAATGTCTTAGAACTGCTAAAATTATTTTGCGAATTCGTTGCGAATTTCAGGCTGTTTTCAGAATGGACTTGTCACGGATTCCCTCCAGAGAACAAAATGCGAATAATGTTTAGAAAAAGGAGAAATATAGTAATTCGGTTAAACATAAGTGAACGCCATGATATCGTATTCTAAAGAAAATATATCAGTAATAACGACTTCTAAAATCATCAGTTCTATATAGATAAACCAAAAGTCAGGCTATGCTATGTATATTACGAATTAATTATTATTCTAATATTAAAATATTTTCTATTATTTAGATTTTCTTGTTTGCTAGTTTGAAAATTGTAAATACTTCTTAAAAATGGCAACATTTAATGAGGTTACGAAAATGTCCTCCTTTAACAGAAATTTATTATTACAAGCGGCCACAATCAGGCAACAGGAAACAGGAACTTCTGTCAAACATTTGGTAATGCCACTCATTTGCACAAACTTCTAAATTTTTAGATTGTTTTGTTTAAAAATTACAATCCTCTAAATATTGCTTTTATATCTTTCTTAGAAGCATATGCTAAATTTTATTTTGCGGTACGCAGTTTAGCTACTGAAATTAGTATGTCTCGTATTAAAATATAGGTGTCTCTGTTTAACTCTACATATTTTTCACTGTATTTTATCTGCAGATACGATAAAAGTAATTCAATTTAGTGACGTTTCATAATTATTTATATTTGTTGTTGCGCTGAATGTGCGCTCGAATTTAGAATGTGCGTTAAAATTTTACGGAATTCTACAAAATAATTTTTCATGGAATATTTACCTGCTTAATTTTGAAGACTATAGCGAACATTTCATTTCACGTCAGCTGCATACTAGCCCTTAACCTTCAGGAGTTATGGTAAAATAAGGAAATTAAAAATGAAAATTAACTTTTACCTAATATAGACACAGCCGAGTGAATAATTTCCAAACTATTAAATAAACTGAGCTCGCTATCTCCTATTAAATGAAAATCATACACACGAGTATCATATCATCTATTCTAATCATGCTGTACAGTCTTTCAATAAACAAACATTTTTTTAACTCAAAATAAACAAAGAAAATCTTAAATTTTCTTTCAGTTCAGGAAACATTGAAATCGTCTAAAATAAAATTCTAAACGATTAATTTGTGTATACGAGTACGAGCATGCACAGTTGTTGATTATATTAACGATGATGTTTGAATGTTTGGTGATTATGATGACAAAATTATTAAAAATAGATTCAAGCCAAAATCCGATATATTATTTGTACTCGTACGTCTCTACAAACATTTATAATACACGTAAAATGTGTATGGGAGCAAGAAAATTCTTAAATATCTTTACCCCGGAATTATACCGGTAGAACTGGCAGAAGCTTAGGACTGTGTAATTCTGGGGTGGCGATATGCGAATAAAGTGTAAGAATGTGTATTACGCCAACGTGAAAATTACACGTAATGATAAATTGATCAACCATCATTATTATTTTCAATTGTATATCATTTTCATGTTTTTCAGTTTATTATTTATTTTTGTTTTGTACACTTCAGCTTCCCAGACTATTGGTGTAATAGTTTAAAAATTGACTATGACGATGAAATGTTATTTTTTCCGTCTGATGACGTCTTTGCGAAAATAAAAACGTTTGCATTTTGATTTTCATTGTAGTCTTGGATATTTTTGTTTCGTTTTAATTGCACGATTGTATATAAATGTTTTGTCGAGATAAATTATTTGCCAAGATTTTATAAATCACACTCTATTCTTAATGCAGACATACATCCATTATTTTTAGTGATCAGCCAATAATTCTTATTACATAAATTAATGGCCAAAAACAACTTTCTTATTATTTTAGAACCATGAAACTACCAAAAAGAAACAAAACAAAATAAAAAATGCATAGTTCTACAGTTTAACAAAAAGTAGGTATCCAAAACTTGATTACTCTTACGTCTGGGGAAAACCCAGAAATATAACAAATGGTGTTTAATCAAATGATTAAAACAAATCGTGCTTATAAAAAAAATTGTCAACATTTTATAATTACCCAGAATTTTTAAAAGAAAACTATACAATTACGATTCAGAACTACACATGACGAGCAAATATTATATGGATACACTTGTTATGATTTAATATACACATTTCACTCACTAAGTTATTTATAAAAATAAAATGGAGATGGATTCCCATTTTAATGAAAACATAGAAAATATAAGAAAAACTTTTGAGAAAATTTCTACGGTTTATGTCTTACATAAATTAAATATTATGTATGTATATCACGAATGGTGAATAAATGGTTTGAAGATTCACTTAAATTTCAAAAATTTTTACTTACTGACATCACTTATATTAATTTGGGCACTATCATCCTGTTGCATACCATTTTGTGGGGTCAGTGGTATATCACCTGCAAATAAAACAAAATTATTGCACTAAATATTATACACTTGTGGTTTATTTCAAAATCAATAATAAAAAATATATATTAAATATTTATTCGGAAATAGAAAAATATATTGTAATGCAACGACTAAAGAAAACAAATGATGATTACACCACTCGTGTAATAATCACTCTCATTTTCAAACTATGTAGTTGCGAAAATAGTTATACACACGCACGTGAAATATGTAATGAATTTAGAATATTCGAAAAATTAACCACTTTTGTCATAACTAAGCACTCCATAATAGCAATGCTAAACAATCCGTTCGCCTCAATGATTTTATAAAAACTGATATTAAAATCAACAATATTGTTTTTAGCGGAATATACATACTTTGCAAATACAAATACAAAATTGTGCTGTATTCTGTATATAAAAAATACAACCATATATGTATACGTATATTCATCTAAGAAAATATTTTTTTTTCGTATATTATAATTTGTTTCGTGTAACCTTTCATGTACGGTTAATGGTTATTAGTATTAAAAATAATAACACAAACAATATTCCTATCGAGGAGGAAGCTAATTATTTTGTGCGGAGTCCAAAAAGTTTAACGATTGGGAATTTTAAAAATATTTCAAAAAAATAAACCGAAATGTGTTTGTGCTATTTAGATTCTAGGCGTTTTTGAGACCGAGTTGCATCATTGGAATTATTAAGCAAATTAATTGTGTGATAATGTTTTGTCTTGAGGAGTAAACAAAACAAATATTATTGTTTGAAGTAAGGTCAAGGTGACATCATCTCACCTCGGCCGCACTTCTTACACGTGCTGATTTAATAAAATCGCGATATTTCTCTTGTTTACAAGTTTTTTTTGCGCCTTCCATTCGCAATTGTTATTGGAATTATAATTTTTGAGAATTAATTCAATCGATACAGCCAAGAGCGTAACGATAAGATTTTTAATCGTATGTTGGGTATTTGGACGAGTATTTAATACTAGGAATATGTGGTGAAGATACCTAAATGAAGTTAAATTTAGCAAGGTTAAATTAAAATTCTTGTAAATTTATATTTTATGTTTTATTCTTTATGTCATTAATCAATCTATTGTGATATGTAAATTTTTGGAGAAGTCGATGTACGCCAATATACAATGGTATATCTAATTTTAAGGCGTGCGCGTGGAAAATTTATTTGGCGAGCAGCCTTTTAAGTTTTTAGTCGTCCAAAAATATTATTTCTGATTTCAACTCCCTTTCACGTCCCTTTCAACTTAAAACCGTTGAAAAATTAATGGTTTTTAAAATATTTCATTATAAAATTTTATGCGATAACTATTTCATTACTGGGAAATTGTACCTCACATCCACTAACTCCATAGCTTTAAACATTTTATTCGAGTAAGTTTGAGAATATTTTCAATCCCATTAAATTTTTCAATCATATTTTACTATCCCGCTTCGAGCACAAGGGAAAAAGGTATTTCAATCAGTGCCCTTCAAGCTTTTTGTTTTCGATCGTTTGTAGTACATAGTATAGCGTAAAGTGCACATTGCCTCCTTTTTAATATTTATGCTGTTGAATTAGCCTTTCTCTACACTGGGTTTTGCAACAAAACTCACTCGAATAGCACTTGCTGTTCCACGCAAAATCAAGTGAGGCACGTGTCTATGTGTCTCATTTTTAGCACATGACGTCAATTTATGTCTAAACCAGGAGAGCGCCATAATAATGTTAAGATATTTACACTAACAAAACAACTGGAGAAAGCAACAAAAACGTCGCCATAGCGTGTCGTCATCATTTGGTGTAAGCGGCCTGTAGTTTAGGAGGCATTGCTTCAACGCAACGGATAGAAACAAAACTAAAATTTAAAAAATCTAGTAGGTATTGAAACAAAATGTAAAATTCTTTACATTTCCTCAGGCGTTGATTTTTTACCAAAATTTATTTGTATACTAATCGCGTAAGGCTGCGAACTGCACTTACGTTGGATGCGAATTCGTAAGAAATTTTAGCTGCGTTGCTTTCGCAAATCCCGCTTAGCTTTAATATTAGAGGCCAATTTTGGTTTCAGCAATATTTGTTTATGAATTTCCAGTAACGAAAATAATTGTTAATCATAGTTGGCGTGTTTATAATCAGTATGTAGTAATTAAAGTCTTGGCTTTAAATAAAAAATATAAAAAAAACGATTTTCATAAAACCGATTCAGATTACAAATAGTACTGACATAAAAGCCAACTATGATGAACAATTATTTTCCGTTACTGGAAATTCACAAACAAATATTGCTGAAACCAAAATTGGCCTCTATTTCAATTGAATATTAATTTTTGACAATTTATGGTTGCTAATCCTGTGATTGCATAGGAAAATTTTTAAAATACATTTTTAATTACGGTCTGTTTGTGTAAAACGGACTTCTGTTTGCAACCAATATTTCCCTTTCTCATTGTTTCTCAAATAAAATTTTTATATGAAATAAGGCAGAAAAAAGTTTGACTTTCTCGTTCACTTTATTTTTAACTTTTTAATTTTTAAACCAGTTTTTAGTGTATTAAAACACCTAACGGCGTTTGCAATTTAAACGTTAAAAATTTTAACTGTGGTAAATGAGATATTTTTTTAAACGTTTTGCTGTGCGAAATTATTAAATATAAAAATCAAGCAGATTGAAAAATATTATGGCTAAAAATAATGTTAACAACTAATTAACACAACTGTTTTGTTTGTGTTTATTTAGGAACTCGGTTAATTACCGTTCTGCGACATTCATGTCAACTTGCCGTTTTCGTTTATTTGTTTTGTTTATTTGGAAAAATTTGTTCATATAATTTTGTTTAAAAAAATAAAAGTAAAAGTAAATATTAAAAAAAATTTAAAAATCGACTCCTCGTGGCGAGCACTTTAACTAAAAATTCAATTTAATTTTACTAAATTTTTTGAATTTATTGAATGCAATTGTTGTTGTAAATTAAAAAAATACCAAAGCAAATCACCTAATCAGTTATAAAAATTGTGTGGTGAATAAAACATAAAATTTTTAATTTTTTTTTAATGCAACAATTGCATTACAACAACAATTTGCATTATATATCACATATTTTTTACTTTGTTGGCTCAGCCAAATGAGCAAATGAGAGTCGAGCAAATTTCATGCGGCTGCCTTAAGACGAAAACCAATTTAAAGTTGAAAGAAAGTAGATGAAGTTAAGAAAAAATAAAATTGGCAAATATATTACAAACTACTTAGTCAGCGGTATCGACAGTTTTATAAAGGAACTTTATAAAATGACTATTGGCCACACAACTTGACTTAACTGGACCTAATAAATTTGATTTATTTTAGATAAATCGTGCAAAGGTATAGAACAACAGAAAAACTAAAACCAATGATTACTGATAAGTCAGTGCACCAAGCCACCACTTTTAAAATTTGCAATCGCTCACTTGTAAATATCACGCAAACCAATGAATTTAGTATGGAAAACGCACATTTTGTTTTTTATGAGTGATCTTTATAATCAGAGCGATCTATAAGAGAATAGTTAAAGTAATTTATTTTTGATTTAGTATGTTACAAATCTTTTTTATTATTAAGTTGCCGAGTCGCCGGGTCAGTGGTGTAAAAGAATAAATTCAAAAATATTCTCAAAAGTAAAAAATTGTTCATTTAATTAAATTCAAAAATAATTAATATATTGTATATATATTTTGATAAACTATGAAGTAACTTAGATAACTCAGGACCCGTCACTTCTGAGGATAGCAATGAAAGTGTAGGGCAAAGAAAATGGTTTATAGCTTCTTTTTCGATGTAAATAAATAAATCAAGGCTGAACGAATACGATAAGAGCACAAAATTCTCAAATTATTCATCTTCCATAATTCCGCGAAACCGTTTTAGCGTAACTAAAATAATTTTTTATAGAATGACACCCACAAAGTTTTTTCACATTTTCGATTTCAACCACTATTTGATTATTTTATACCGGTCTATTTGAAAGAACAAAACAAAATCAATTATCAACTTAAACTAATTACACAACAAAATACGGTACATACAATAATTAAAAGAATTCAGGTACCACGACATAATTTTAAATTTTCATTTATGTATAATACATATAAATTAATAATTTTTCACAATTATCACTTATTCAAAAAAAATAAAAAAAAAAATATTTATAAAAAAATGTAAGTTTATTAGCGATTTAAAAGAAAACCGCCATTCAATTGAAAATTCACGTAAAAACTAAAATCACAAACAAAAATAATGAAATCGACAATCGCTCGAGTCCCCAAAATACACGAAAAATAAATAAATACAAATTTATTTGATTGTAGGCAAAACACTGTATTCATCGATGAGAATTTTCAAAATAAAAACAAAAATCAAAACTAAATGAAAATTCTTTTTATTTTGTGTTTTCCAACCCGACCGAGCACACAACAAACTACATACATACAATACAAAAAAAAAGTTAATAAGAAGAAACATGTTTATTATACATCGGAATGTTACATAAAAAAAAAATAAATTATTCTCGTTATAATTTTCGTGGCAGGTGGAATGTGGAAAAGCATCTACAAACACCCACTTACATTTTTGTTTTAAAAATGAAAATATTTTTTTTTTGTTTATATGGTCAGTAGAAAATTTTATTGGTGTTTGTATTGTCACATTAGTTAATTTCTGGGAAAAACAGTTTTTGTTAAAGGAATTTTTTCAATTGGCCTCACAAGGAATCGACAAATTGATTGAAATTCGTGCGAATACGTACACATATAAACTACTGGTGAGTAGTTTTTCAATGGAATAATAATAATGATTAATGAGTTTCCTTTTAAGTGAAAACTATTATATATATATGTATATGAAAATTAGGGTTAATTGAGTATATGCAGTAAAATTGTGTGTTTGGTAGAGACCTTGACATTTGCCTTTTCAAATTTTATGTCTGAATGTGATTGTATGTGTAATAATTGCTCACGATTTGCAAAGTTAGGAATGACATAATCAGAGAGTATTGAACCTATGGCGAAAACTATACACAACACACGATATACTATAAAGGATTGTAAATGTCAAGGTTAATGATTGTCCTTAAACCTATAATCAATGTACATGTAATTTGTTTTGCATTCCACACATTCCATTCTAGACTACCCCATTTTCGAATTTTCCACTTAGTACAAGGTGTACGAAAAAAATCAATTTTTTGCTTTAGTCTAGTCTTAGTAAAATTATTATGCATTTTAAAAATACATATTTAAAATATATTAAAGCGGTTTCGAGATTTCGTTAGATTCAGGAATTTAGTATGACGTATTTTCATGCCTAATTACAACTATTGTGGTGATCCGTTTCAGGATTGTGTTAAATAAAAAATTTTCGTGGAAAGCTCACATTAAAGATGTAATAATAAATTTTTGGAAATCACAATAAAAAAATGAAATTTATGACTGCGTTTGCCAAGTTCTAAATTTGTTTCGAGATATTTGCGAATCAGTTCAAACCATTTTCATATATGGTTTTGAACTTTAATCATTCACTAAACTTTTAAGGTTGAGCTTTTACTGCACGTGCAAATTACAAAAAATCAATTTAGGTAATCTCTCCCTGCAATAATTAATTACAAAACCACTGTAAGGATAATACAAATATTTTGTGGTAACAGTAATATCTCTCTCTTTCTGTATACCGTTTACTAAAAAATGAACTTGTCTTAAATTTTCCTGGGAAAATTTATATCGTTATGTTCACAAATAAATAAAATAATTTACAACAACAAAAATTGTATTATACCTACATAATATTATTTAATTCTGAGAAAATTTTGGAAAAAAATAGTTGGAAAAATAAAAGAAAAACATAATTGTTATTTTTTCCGAAAAAACTGAAATATTTATTGATTTATTTCATTAATAATGCAGATCATAAAACATAAATTGTCAATATACAGACGATTTTGTATGTAATTTGATGTTCAAATAAAATAAACGAGTTCGCGGAATTCGTGCATGTATTATAATATGCATGAGTATGAGTGAACCAGAAATTTAGAAGGCACACATGCGGCAAGGTCATGATTGATTTTCTAGGTTAATATGCAAATCAACTATATATACGTGGAAATGCTGTGAAATTGTTCTGAAAATTTCCCAATCCTTTTATGTAGCCTTAACGGGCACGTTCAGTATAGTGATGAAATTGCTTTAACTGAGGAATCAAAGAATGAACCTTCTTGAACGACATAAGTAGAAACAAAATTAAGTGTCCAGGAAATTTTGAAATCACAACGCATCACCAATAGAATTCCTTTTTTTCTCTTTATACTTTTCTGTAAGGAAAAAGTCATAAGGAATTCTATTGGGGATGCGTTGTTACGCTCTGGATTCCATATAATTTTGGATGCCAATAAAATTTCATATATTCAAAATTTCCGTATTCATTTCTTCGCCGATATAGGCTAAGGATTTAAGTCTATTTCTATGTTTACCTAACAAATGTGTAATGTAAATAATGCTGATGACAACGAGGGTTAACAGCAGAATATTCACTTTAGAGCAGGTTTAAGGTTGCGTTCGTTCGGTCATTTTTTCGACCAATCATCTCTTGTAGAAAAATCCAGAAGAAATCGTGAATTTTTGAGCAATATGATTGGTCGAAAAAAATGTCAGAACGAACGAACACCAACCATAAATTCGGCCTTTACGAAGAAGGGAAATGAAAACAGATTTTAATTTAAGTAAGAATTGGAGCATAAAAATGACGATTGAATTTACTTACAATAGTTGTATTGATTGTATATAATCTAGATTAAATTAATTTTTGAATACAAAGTATTAAAATCCGCCATGGTGGAAAAGAATAGAAATTATAGTGTGTGACTTTAAGAAGTGAGGTTATATTAACATTATAAATATAAATTGTGATATTTAGTTCGAGAAAATGATCGACATAAAAATTAAAACAACATCTATAAAGTTCTAAAAATTCCATTTACTTGTAATAATTCTAATATGAATTTTCCGATTCTATATTTTCAGAACCGTATAAATGGCAATTTTTAAAAACCAAGAAATAGTTGTCTTAAATTTGAGGTATATTCCGTATAGGGATGTATTGGCAAGAAATCAAAAGTATTAAATTTTTGAGGAACAGAGTACTGAATTCAGCTTGAAAGTGCTTTCTGCACCATTACCGACTCCGCCAATATTTCAGCAGCTTTACAAGCACATTTCAATGGAAATTGTATTAAGTTTGATGGGGCTCACACTCAAAAAACGTCTTGCATAATATTTTGGAGCCAAGTCGCAATTTTAATTAATACACTTTTGTACAGCAGAGACTAGGCAAAAGTAAGTTAACTCAAAATTAGTAGTTTCGACCATGTCCATGTTAAAATTTGCATTATACTAGTTTATTTCAACGTAAACAACAACCTAATTCTAAATGGCAAGCAGTTTAATTTTAACCGTTGAGTGGCCGTGGTACTGTTACTGAAACATTTTCAAGAAAAGCATTAAGACGCCAATTTGACCATTATTTAAACTTTTTTCTTTGTTCAAAGAAATATTTTGAAACAATTGATTTTCCTGGCGGTTTTCATGATTTGGCCCTGCACTGCTTCTTTGGTGATTATACCGTCGTATTGCTTAAATGCTTTACGATAAAGATCTTACCGTAATCACCGCAAATATTCTTAATAATCCTGGTACGTGAGACAGGAACGTCTGTTAACCTTCTCTCTGCGAATTGGGAACTTGAAAAAATACGTTTTTTGCTATTTATATGGCCCATCCCGTATATGATATTCTCAACTAATATATAAATAATGTATAAAAATAAAAAATATAAATATAAATAATGTATTTAATATGAAACTAAACAATTTTTATTTACATTTCCTTTAAAATTACATTAAGATGTTTGTGGGGTCAGATTACCACCCTATATACACAGACAACGTAATATACGCTATACACAGAGTGAAGGTTAAATAAGTCTTAAGTAATTATTGGATCGCTTTGAACAATCAATTCTACTGTAAATTTTTACGAATATGGTAGTGTCAAAATAAGGGGAGGCGGAGGCGGTGGAATGATCAGCTGAATGCGTACTAACTAATCATATCTCGTTCAATTGGCGGGTTCTAATTCTAGTAAAGCTATTTTTTGTATCAGCAAATAATCTTTAAAGCTTTATCTGAAATTTATGTTTGAGATAAAATTCTTGTTAACCCGTCCTTGTTTACCATCAGTAAACCTGATTGACGACATCATTCATAATTCCAATTCAGCTCTACAAAATCATATTTAACCAAATTAAGAAACAAGACCAATATCAGTTGGGAAATGGGAAAGTTCTATTGAACACGACAAAGTTTGTGTAGTCATCTAAAACTGATGTTACAATTACAATCACTGAGCAATGATGTATATCCTTACACTAAAATGTAGAAGGGAATTGGCTACTTCTATTCTCCATTCAGCTTGATCAAATTCTCGAAATTCCTTCAAAACTCATGCACTGAAAGTCGCACCCTTTAATCGAAATTTAACCAAGTTCAAGAACTCCGTAAAAAAATTAATTCTGCTGCTCAAATTTAAGAATTTCTTCTAAATTCAAGGTTAAAATCGCAATTCCGTCTTATAAATTGAATTTAACAGTTTGTCTGAAATAGTTGAGTTTCACTCAGCATGACCAAGTTCTAAAAACACATCCAAAATTAGAATTGAAATCTAAATTCTAGCGTACAAATGTACCTTAGGCTATCATAGGTTAAGAAATGGTCAAGTTTCATATCTTGTGCCTTGGAGGATAATTCGAGAAAGAGGCAGGGTAGGATAAAAACTGACAGACACAGCCTCAAATACCAATTTTTCGGGTTTAGGCGATAAAGTGACTAGCAAATCTGAAAAAATGTTGTTGCTCTTTCTAAACGAAAATAATCAGAATAATTACGGACGCCTATTAAAATATTGAGAAACAAAGAATAAGGATCCAAAACTAAATACTTTTGCAACAAGAAAAATAAGGACTCAGAACCAAATACTATTACAACAACTGAAGCCGACTTGCCACTGCGTCGAAGATTTGGTGAGTGGGCCCTAGAACATCTTGAGGAAAATCTGTTCTTTGACCGAAAAATTATGTTCTTCAACGAAGCTCATTTGTAGTTAAATGGGTAAGTTAATAAGCATAATTGCCGAATTTATGTGATGAGCAGCCAAAGGTAATGCAAGATCTGGCAATGCACCTACAAAGAGCAACTGTTTGGAGTGGTTTATGAGCCGGTGGAGTCACCGGTTCGTATTTGGAAAGTTGATGATTGCCGCAACGTTACCATCAATGGTTCAATGATTTCGGACCTTTTTTGCCCAAAATGAAAGATCTGAATCTGGTCGATATGTGGTTTCAGCAAGACGGCGATGCATGCCACACAGAACAGAAATGAGTTCAGTGTGTAATTTATCTCACGTTTCGTTCCAGTGAATTTCGTTGTCGGTGTCATTAGCTAGACCTGCGGAAATGCTCGAAAAAGTGGTGCAAAATTGGACATCTCGCATGGACCACTTAAAACGTAGCCTTGGCTAGCATTTACAAGAAATAATATTTAAAAAGTAAATGGCAAACATTGATTTATCGAATCAAATAAAAATTTCAAACATTTTAGCAATTTGACTGTTTGTTTTTTGAAAATTATAAACCAAACGCTTAAAAATCACCCATTATTTTTCGGTGACCTTCACTCTGGACGTTTTCGTAATATGTACAGTGCATAAGTATATTGACATTACCCAATTAACACTTAATTTGTATAACAAAGGTTTTACTCGTATATGTATTTGTTTATATTTACTATATACAGGAAGCAATTTTATGGTTGAAGTAATCGAGAATGCTGTACTCATGCATTGCAAATATGGATCAAGGTCATTATAAACCATATAATCCCATGGGCTTTCATTCAGAAATTACATGTTGTTTAACTGATAATGTTAATGCTTTTCAAATGTAGTTAAATCAGTGCTGCAATTAAAATATAGGAATATACGATGTATTGAGAGATTAAAATATTAGTTTTAGTCACGCTATGTAACCGTGGCTTTAGTGGCGAGTTAAATAAATTGAATTCGGAATTTTTGCCTCAAACCAAATAAATTTTAAACTCTATACCATCAATCACATAAAATTTAAAGGGGGCCTACATAAAAATTCCTTTATACCAGCAACCATAAAATTTTTAACATGTTTTTAAAATATGTTTTGGGAAATTTTTATTTTCGTTCACCCACACCATTCGCATTTCAATTTTCATTCACGAAAATTTACCAAGAGAGCGCAATAAAATAAGCTCATCCAAAGAGAAAATCGATGCCAAAATATTTCAACAGCAACAACATTTTAATACTTTTCATTTCTAGGAATCAATGAAAAAAAAAATAAAAAATAAATTTGTTTGCCAAAATAAAAATAAAATTTGTATTATCAGAATATATTATAAATTTTTCGTTACTTGAACCTGTAACCGAATGTGTGGTTGTATAGGTAAATTGTTTTTCTTTTATATGAGCTGAATGGGAGATGAGTTGTTATTTTGATAGCGAGGTGAGTCACCTCTGGTTATATACAGGAAAATTATGTGGCGATTTAAAAAGTAAAACTGAAATGAGGAATGCGGTGCACGTTGAGATCACGTCGTTTAGTGGTGATTCATACACTCATTAATCTTAAAGGTGTATAATCGCATCGCAATCGTTTCGTATTTGGCTCTTTTCAAACGGAATGTATTGGCTCGTGCCAGTGGTAATTTATTTAGAAAATTTGAAATGAATTTCGAACTCTGTATAAATGTTTATATTTGGATACAGCAAGGCGATAAGAAATATTGATGTGTTTTTATCAAGTTGAAGATGATGATGATACATAGAACTTTTCTGCGAAATAATCAAAACCAAAATTAAATAACAAATTTGACCTCGTGAAAATCATGAAATTCCTTTTCATGAAAAATTGCGAAAATTAATTTGAATTTCTGTTTACTATTTTTAATTGTATACAGATACTATATACTATATATTATACAGGTCCATCAGTAGTTAATTAGTTTTTAAATTATAATATTCAGTAATTCGGAATTTTATTCTAAATATTATTGAAAATTTATTTTAATTTGATGGGCATATGTAGTTCTATTTATTTATTTGGTGTATATGTACATAGGCGTAATAGGATGTGAAACGTGGTGAGTTATGAAAATTAAAATTTTAAATATTTCATTTAGGATGTGGTAATAAATGTTTTCTGTATCACGTGAGTCTAATTAATTTATTTAATAAACAAAATGACTCAAAAGTTAGTCTTAAAATTGTATCTATATATCTATTCGTATTATGCTTAGGTATCGAATTTTAGGTAAACGGTTAATCAATTAACCGGAAGTATTGCCTAAGCTAATTTACCAAATATTAATAGTTGCAGGCAATACGGTAAATATTTTGAAATAATATACCAACATGAAAATAAATAAAATTCACCCTAATAGCGTAGACACACACAAAATTTATCGCGATTTTCATTTATCTAGATTGAAAATTAAATTATAATAATCGTAATAAACAAATTGTGGTGACAGACAGAAATCCGATTTTTGCGAGTGTGCCTAATTTTTCGGGATAGATTGCGTTTATCTAGTTATGAAAACGGAATAATTCTGTTTTGAAAAAAATCCTGCACAGACAGACATGCAGAAATCATTAATAATCTAAATAACGAGATTATCTAGTTTGTGTCTGTCTACGGTAAATGCATTTGGGGCCCGATTATGTATAACTATTATGAGGTTCGAGATAAATTACTTTTGACAAATTTGCTATAAAAAATTATTTTGTATATCGATGTTTACGAATAAAACAAAAACAATTATTTAGAACTAAATCAACTCAAAATGTCTAAAATAAAAAGCCATTTGACGTCATTTGCTGAAATTCGAAACTCGAAATGCTTACATAATTGACTCTATGTTTTAATTTTGTAAATGGGGACTCACGTTAGCTATTGTATTTTTCGGAAATAACTATATATTTCAGTTTTCAATAACTATATATTTAAATATATGGACATCAATTATGTATCATCCATATATGTCTATAAATGGCGTGTGTGTTTGTAACATTAAAATTCAAGAACTGCTGTACCTATAGATGGGTCATGAGAATGGGTTTAGCTGAAAATGGTCCACAGGAAGTTGCAGCTTCCATAGGAGCATTTTCGATCGATAAACTCAAAAACTACTGCACCGTTTCAATAAAATTGTTTATGTATGTTCTATGGGTCGTAGCTGCGTAGTAGCTTCCATGGGAGCTTTTTCGATTTTTGCAATTGTATCGAAATGATATATCATTTACAAGAGAAACTACTATAAGAACCAAAAGATTCAAAATTAATTTTGCAACGATACCGGTCCAGATCGATTTTTCAAAATTTAAGCGGAAATGACGATTTTGGACAAGCAACTGTTTTCAACAAAAATTCGGTCCATGATTTTCATTTTCTCCAATGATTGTCCCGTACCGATTTTAATAAAAATTAGTGCATATGTTCTATCGGTCATGATAATGGTTTTTAGCTGAAAATCATTTTCGGGATACTAATTACGTTACTGACTTTTGTTTTTCGTAAGTTGAGATGCTGGATTTTGGTACCTACCTAGTAATATAAATATAACGCCGATATGGACGTCATTTACAGTACAATGTTATTATCAGGGGATTTTAAACAGACAATGTTATTATCAGGGGATTTTAGAATTGCAAAACGATGAAACAGCTGTAACATTTTCAAAACAATTATTAAGGCAGATGTAGTGTTGTGTTCTTTCGTTCCTTGCTTCCTTCTGAAATTTTTTTAAACCAATTTCATTGGGTAAAAATGAAGTTTTTTCCATGTGAATTTTTTTCAGCAAGTTTGATTGATTTAAAAATAAATTCAGAAAGAAGGAAGGAACGAACGCAACGCAACACTGAATCCGGCTTAAGACATTGAAAATGGAAAAGTTCAAATTGAGATTGCAACTAGTTTAATTACATTTCTACAAAATTTTTGTATATTATTTTAAAAGAATTACAACAACAATTCAAAAGTAGGTTAAGTGAACGAGCAATATAAGCAGCAAAAAACAATGACGTTAATGAAAAAAATAGTGTCATTCAAAATAAAAGTTTTGGTGAAACATTTGAATACAAATCAAATGATAGTGTGCCAATTTTTTAATTCAACCTGAGCAAGCAGTGCGCTGTCAAAAATACTCCGTGTTGTTTTATTCAACCTGAGTAATTTTACTCTGCACACTGTGTTTTTATTTGTGAACTGTGGTTACACCGAGCATACTCGGTTCTTTAAATTTTACTCTGAACAGAATGCCAGTGTACGAAAAGTATGCAAAGTAAAAACTAAAATATTACTCTATGCACACTGGATTATTTGGCACTGCACAACCTGTGCTCGGTGTACAATACCCAGGACAAGCCTGCTAGCTCGGGTTGAATTAAAAAATAGACCCTGTGTTATAGACCAAGACAAAATGGTAAATTTTCGTACAGAAATTTTAAATCCATTAGATTTGCATGGAGTACCACCATATATTCTTCAATTAAAAATTGTTGTACCAATCATTTTAATACGAAATATTAACCAACCAAAACTTTGTAAAGGTACACGACTTGATGCAACCATATTTACTGGCAAATACGAAGGTGATGAAGTTTTAATCCGTCTAGCTTTTGAAATGACCACCAACAAATCACAAGGTGGTTTAAATTAAGAATATCTATGCTTCTCACACGGTCATTTATATGTTGGATCGTCACGTGTAGGAAAATCATCGTCATCAATGTGTTCGCACCTGAAGGAACAACAAAAAATGTATACCAAAGAGCATTGGAATATTTTTAATTTCATTATTCATTTTAATGTTAATTTCATAAAATCCAAAAAAAAAACTTTTAAAATCACACGGCTGGCAAAGCGGACAGGATACAGCTAGTTTTGTATAAAATTACAATATTTTGTGTTCTGCTCAATTTATCTGTTCTGTTCTTGAAGAAAGAAGGCGGAGGAAATTTTTAGAATTAGAGTATGGCTGTTTTGACTGAAAGATTCTGCTGCCGTGGAAATTTGTACGAAAATCTAGAGGCCGAATTTTTGTTGAAAAATAGCTCAAAAATCGTGATTTCCGCTTAGATTTTGGAACCAATATTATTGCAAATTTAGTTTAGAGTCTTTTAGTTAATAGTATTTTTTCTCAGAATTGTTATACTTTTCAAAATATTTGCAATATAAAAAAACACTCCTATGGAAGGTGCCACTTCCGGCGGGACAATCCGAAATGGCGACATCGGAGTGAAGTTTATGCCAAAATATCAAAATATACACTGTGTCCTATAAGTACTAGAATTGAAAAAACACTCAAATATTGAACTTTCAAAACAATATTTGAATTTTTTTAATAAACACAAATATTTTTACACTATAAGCTGCAAGCATTTAGTTTTTGTGAAAAGTTTTGAGTGAATTTCAAAAAATGAAATTTTTTACAACAAAACACATTATGAATTGCACAGAGATGATCGTAGTGGTTAGTAATTGATGTAAGAAACAAATCTTATTTATCCATATGATCAGGTGAGAGATTTCCGAGCATATGGATTAATAAGATTGGTTTCTTATATTAAGAACTAGTTCAGAACCACTTCGATCATCTCTGAGGAATCCGTAGGGGCCGAGATAAATGATTTCAAATGTTTAAGAATTTTCATACTACACCCAATGATGTTCTCTCTCAAAAAGCGAAAATTTCAGAGATTTTCGAGCATGTGGATAAATAAGATTTGTTTCTTACATCAATTACTAGTTCAAAACCACTTTGATCATCTCTGTGCGAACCGTAAGGGCCGAGATAAATAATTTCAAATGTTTAAGAATTTTCATATTACACTCAATGATGTTCTCTCTCAAATAGCGAAAATCTCAGAGATTTCCGAGCATGTGGATAAATAAGATTGGTTTCTTACATCAATTACTAGTTCAAAACCACTTCGATCATCTCTGTGCGATCCGTAAGGGCCGAGATAAATAATTTCAAATATTTAAGAATTTTCATATTACACTCAATGATGTTCTCTCTCAAATAGCGAAAACCTCAGAGATTTCCGAGAATGTGGATAAATAAGATTTGTTTCTTACATTAATTACTAGTTCAGAACCACTTTGACCATCTCTGTGCAATTCGTAGTGCGTTTTGTTGTAAAACATTTCACTTTTTGGAATTCACTCAAAACTTTTCACAAAAATTAAACGTTTGCTACTTATAATGTAAAAATATTTGTTTTTATTAAAAAATTTCAAATTATATTATGAAAGTTCAATATTTGACTGTTTTTTCAATTCTAAGTACTTACTACATTTTTTTGTTAAGGCGAAATCGTGCTAGTAATTCATAACATGTGCCACCAGAATAATGGCCACTAGTCAAGGTTATAAAATTGCATCCAGGGCAGAATTCATTGGTCCGAGTTGTTTTAATAAAAAACAGGACGAGAATTTAAAAGAAACATAATCAAATTTGGTGGTATTACAATTAATATTTGGATTTTCTAATTTCATCAAATTATTTTAATTATTCATTTAAGGTAAAACGTCTCCACTAAATGAGTACGGGTAATTAATAAGCCAACAAGCTTGAGTTAATCATCATGAGTCTTTTTGAACCAATACTCAAGCTGGGGTAATAGACAAACTTCACCATTTTTATGCCACTGCAGTTTTATACCACTGCAGAATTTATCTTATTAAAAAAATAAAAACTTCTAACAAACAAAGCTGTATCCAAACAACAACAACAACAATCATTCTACGTTTTCTATCAACGTTCTCCACACCATACATTTTATCAGTCGCTTTGACCGAACTCATTTAGTATTTACTAACTTTCACTGATTACCTCAAGAAATAAGTTTTTTGACTTTAAATTCGAATATACTGTCTCTCAGGATGGATCTCTTGAAGATTTAAATACCATAAAGAAATGTATGGATATTTGCAAAAAACAAGTACATAATTTATGATCACCAATATTAACCACGAACACAATTCCAACAGAAAAACTACATAAGTAGGCCATACCATTCAGATCACTTTCTTTCCATTCGTCACCACGTATCCGAACACAAAATAGCCACATATCAACATAATACAGAGATTGATCAGCATCCAGGCAAGTGCTATAAAACTAACAGAACAATTATTACTTTGATGCCGAGCAGTGACACCACACTATCTTTAGTTTGAATTGAACCTCGCTCAACATAATAACTGTTTTATATAGAGAGAGGTCTTTAGCATTACCATCAACCTTGGCGGTTTAAAGAAACAAAATTTATTTCCATAAAGATTTTCCGCAAACATAAAGTTAATTGTTAAATTATGATTATTCCTTAATTCAAAAGTAATATTACTCGACATGTCAACGCAAGGAATAATTTACGATGATGAGTTTTTGTAAAATGACAGATTTCTAATTACAAAGAATAAAACAACAAAAAAAATTATTTATACGGAAAATTTTGACTAAAAATAGCGATAAGTACGTGCACTGTGCGCGTCTTTAGTATATAAAAGAGGAATACATTTTATGTTTTCCCAAAGTCATAATCGTACCGAAAATTCTATTTCTATTTTCATTTTCCCATCTGCTTTTATTATTTGGACTTTGATATTCGCGCTTCTTATGTATTGTACATTTTTATTTTAATATTTTCGTTTGATGGAATTAAAGCAAGTAATAAGATCGTCGTCGTTATTTTTAATTCTTTTCAAAAGACACAAGTTGTATATTCTGCGCGAATATAAAACAAGTCAAAATATAAGCAAACGTTAGAAAACTAATGCCGCGAAAAAAAATCACGATTTAATTGTTTATGTTTATTTGGTTTAATAAGACCTCGGTGTGGTAACACATATGGTATAAGACAATAGAGTAGTAATAATCGAAAATTTTGTGAAGGTTGTGGTTTAAAAAATTAATAGTTTTCTCTCAAGCGTGTATATATGATCCGAGGATGAAATGAAGGTTGACGCAGTTAACTTAATCTATGATGTAAAATAGTTTAAAAATACAATGGCGCCTGCCAGCTGGGCAACTCACAACAAATATGTAAATTATAAATTGTTACATAAAATCAAACGTGTGCCAAAATCGTAATAATTTAATTATTTTGAACTACTCTGTACGAGAGTACGCGTAGCTCGCCATCACAACACGAGATGAGAAGGGATTTTCTAAAATTTATATTTAATTTTTCAACTAAACAGTATAAAACTTAAGTTCAGGTATTTCAATATAATTAATTTATGTTAACATTGACATGTAAAAAAGAAAAACTAAAAAAAAAAAATTTCTTTCTTAAATGTAAATCTTTAAAATGAATAAAATTTTTATTTTTGAACGCGTGCCAAGGAATCATGCAAAACACACATGTTTGCAATCAATTTAGAAAATATTTTACTACATTTTTTTTATTGTGTATGATTTAGGTTCTGTTTTATTTTTTATTTGATTTGAAAATGGAAAATTAACCGAAGCGATATGCATTGTTTAAGAAAATGTCAGTATAGATGCTCGATTAAAGCAAAGGTATTAATAAATATAGTTTATAGGGGTCATGAAGGGTGCCATTTTCATTTTATGTAGAATTCGTTAATTTAATGCGATTTATTAAGAATTGTGTAATGACGCAAAGAATAGTGTTTCTGGTAGTTATAGTGAAGTAATTCGAGGTCTTTTTTTATTATAAGCCGGATATATTTAACAATATCCTCAATTAAAAATATAATAATATTTACATTGAAGAAAGGCTCCAATCTGATAGACAGATGCATTATCTTAAGTGAAAATAATCAACGTTTCCTAAATCGCGCTCCTCATTGGTAGTTAAGTTATGTAAAATATAAAAGGCTGCAAGAAGCTACATAAATTATAGACAGCATATTTTGTTGAATGACGTCTTAGAAAAATCCCCGTGTTCATATATACGTACATACGTATTATGGGTATGTCATGTCGTGTGTATAAAACTATCATTTTTATATTTTATGACGTTTAAAGATTGGTCGTTGATTCATCCTTCATACAAGAGTGAATGAAGGTCATAATATGTATCCATTGAATATATTTTAACGAACGGCATGTTGTTTTACATATACGAGTTAATTAAAATTTCGTTACAGTAAATGGGAATTATTTGTGCGTACTACGACTTTACTGCCAAAATCCGAAATTTATTCATAAAGTAATTTTTGAGACATCATCTATAAGGTAAATTGATGAAAATCATTGTGACGAGATTATTAGAAATGATAGATGGCAGTAAAAGCAATTAATAAAATGTTCACATTTATTGAACGATATTTTTTAACGAAACAAAATGGTAAAAAAACATTCAATCAAAAATGACAGGTTCATCAAAACAATTGAATATTTATTATTAAAACATCAACCTGCAGAAATAATAATAGCAGATGTACTGAACAATTGAATTTGCATATTATATAATCGATGCATGACTTGATTGGTTTTGATATAAATATAAAGATGTAAGTCAACCTTCTCCATTCCACTGCCTCAGTTCAATTGATTTAAAATGAAATTTTGCGGTTTTACTTAATAAACACATTTTTATTAATCACTTGTTTTTGTTTCGCAGAATATTTTTCAAAAAGTTTAAAAAATCACTCGATCGATTTCGACTTGTTAGGTCATCATCAGGAGTATCTACTCAACAAAAAGCTAAACTGGATGTGTTGCGAGATAAGGCTTATCCATTTAACCGTAGAGGTAATAGTGGTTCGTCTGATTTCCAATTTCATCCACGTTTTAAGAACTTGTCCTCAGTCGTTTTCCGTGATACAGAGGTGCAAATGCTTAGCAACGGAGTGAATTTTGCCCCTACGCCAAACGAAATCGACCTTCGATCATTCGAAAATCTGGCTGTAGATGCCGAAACAGCCTTATCTGGCCAGATAACCCAAATAAAATCAGTGTGTGCGTTACAAATAAAGAAAGGTATTGATAACTCTTCTACTCCACCATTCTCTTCTTCTGCTGTTTCTAATAATACTAACTTCAAAGTGATTGGTGCGATAAAGAAAAAACTACGTGACCATGACCTTATAGCGTGTAAAGCGGATAAAGGCAATACAATTACCGTGCTCACAAAAGTCGATTACTGCAATAAAAGAGTAGATACTCCTGATGATGACCTAACAAGTCGAAATCGATCGAGTGATTTTTTAAACTTTTTGAAAAATATTCTGCGAAACAAAAACAAGTGATTAATAAAAATGTGTTTATTAAGTATAAGTGTGTTTCGCCAAGTGCCTACGGCAAATAGCGTAAAAAGAAATTTTGCGGTTTTGATTGTTTGTGCCAAAGCACACGTTATGTATCGATGTCCAAAATATATGTGAGGAAATATCGTATCCAAATTACATCAGGTCAAAAATTGTCGAGTGCTCTTTGTCGTGTCCAATTGAAATGCAGGGGTCAAATTTTTACGTTGCTGTGTCTTTCAAAGCCAAGCGGTACCTAATAGTCAATAAAGTTCCGGTATAATTCACAAAAAATAAGACTGTTTTAATTTGATAAAATGTTAGCTTTTTACAATGTAAAAAATACCTGAAAATTTACTGAAGTTTGGTGGCAATGCTACTTATCTTAATTACAAAAATTTAGAATCAACTTTAGCCAAAGAGGAACTACACTATCAATAAAAATAAAATGTCGAAAGTAATTTTTACAATTATCTTTTATTTCATGAACCTGTTTTATTTAAAAATATGTTTTATTTAATTTCTTTATTCCATTCAGCATCAGTCATCTATTTTTTCATATCTCCCACGGTTACGTTACTTATTGATAGGTCAGTTCTGCCGACCCTTATAATAGTTGGCTGAACTCTACAAGTCAAAAATGCCATTCTGTAGATTAAGTCGAACAAATTTCTGGATAGGCCGGTAATTGAATCGCCCCCACTTCGGACACTACGCAGTTAAGATTCCGGTAAATCATATCGATTACTTACTTGTATACAGTTTATAAAATTTCAGCACACAAAATAATTTCTGTGTGACAAAAAAATAAATTTGACAAAAAATTGCGTGATTTTTTGAAGAAAATTGCTGCTTAATTTAATTTCAGTGACATTGATAATGCCACTTTTGAGTTACGTATCCTTTGTCCTGCTGTAAACTGCTATAAATGTCACAACTCATTTAATCGTAAATTTGTTGTGACAATTTTTTATTCTAATATAAAATGTCACGAACAATTGGTATTTTGTCGGAATCTAGACCAAGAGCAGTTTATATAATATACAAGAGTTTCAGCCTGGGGATAGACTAATAAAATAAAATTTTTCATGACTTTTTTTTAGAACCAAATTTTTATTTTGATAACAAAACATTAATTTTTGCTCCGATTGTAATGAAAAGACTTAGGACATTTACAGCAGTTTGTAGCAATTACTCTTGCATTGCTAATTTGTATTCAACTTCAAACTTATTTTTCGAAACTATTACTTGAAAATCGTAATAAACTGCAAATTCACAATAATCCATAATGAAATGTTTTTTAATTTTTTATTTAAGTGAGCTTGAATTTCATAATTTAGATTTAATTCAAAACGAAAATTGTTGTGTATTCACGCTAATTTTATACGAAAATTTAAGTTGACCGAATATTAAATCAGTGACGACATTCTTCTACTACTTGTTAGAAATTTTTTTGTGACATTTTGAAAAATGCTTTTCATTCTCAGTAACACCGCTTTTTAAAACTGTTAGTTGTCAGTTTTGTCATTTTCTAACAGTTAAAATTTTAGTACAAACTCACCAAAAAGTGTCATAATTTCTCGCTCGATCAGAATCTAAATCCTGGGGCAGGATTTTGTAACATCACAATTTTCAATAATTTATCGAAGTTTATGTCTCGCTTCTCTAGAATAAAATGGAATACTATTTCATATTTTATATCATTTTCAAGCCTGCTAGATTAAAAAAATTGTGATATATCTACGCGATTTCTATCACCAAATAATTTGTTTACGATACTTCAACGAAATTAGCGAAAAAGATAATTGTCACATTCATTCTAGTAGGTTGTGATAGCAACAGAAAAGAAGTAATTTATAAACCAAACAGACGCCAATTTCAGTTTATGAAAAAGAGATTTAAATTTCGATAAAGTATCGAAAATGTGATGTCTGACATATATTGACATATATTGACAAACCAGATTGAAGTAAGCAAGGGGTAATTTATCATTTTCGATGGTGTCTGCGATCACTCGAAGCAGCATGTAAAGCAGTGGGACGATTTAATTGTTTTTTTAATTAATGCAAAAGTCGAAGCATATATAGGCTAAAAATAAATAGTATATTTCCGCTTCGTCAACTCACCAAACAACGATGTATGATTTATGTAATTTTCACATCGCTGACATAACGAACCAAAACTTAGCCTCTATCTCGCTTACTGTTATCAAATTTTCAAAATTTTATTGTGTGATGTACCATACACATGTCATGCACAGGTAAATGCATGTTCAGTAAACCTTCGCAGACAAAATTGCACATTCACCAATGAAACCTGAACCTTTGTCTACAAAACCGAACCAATAATGATGCAGTATAGTTGCATTATGGCTATCTTAAACGAAACCTAAGCTAAAATCAGGATCGTTTGTCCATATACTTACTGCATTGGTCAAATTTATTAACTAACATGAATAACCGCAGTCAGTTTGCCATGATTTAAATGCAATTAGCTCACCAATGGCCATTGCTGCATAGAACAGTACATAGGCTAGATAGATTCTGATAAAACATTGAATTCCATAAAACAAAACATTTCAGAAATTTAGATTCAACAATGTTGTTAGTTTTGAGCGAACCATTGATTGATTGACTATTAGCGTCTTACTTTGGAAATTTTACAAAAACAATGCCATACGTTTCATTCCAATTAGAATAGTTTTATTCCAAATTTTTGTTGGAATAGGAATAAAATTATTCTACGCTAAGTTATCCTATTGACCACTAGAGTAACTTTTTCGAAAATTATCATTTTATGGATTGGCGTCTTGATAAAAAATGTCAATGTAAAATTTGTCAACAATAAGATAAATTAGATTTTTTATTTTTATCACATAAAGAACCAAATGACATAAATGGACGTCAAAAAATGAACTCCGATGCTAAATTAATCTGAAAAATAAGCCATATGTACATAAAAGTAAATCGCATGCTTCATTTGATTTTTTTAAATTTTTGTACCAACCGATAAAAGTATAAAAATAATCGCTTGGCTGTTACTTTAGGCACAAATTTCATTCCTATTCGAATAGGAATAATATTTCCCAAAGTAAGACATCATTAAATTTACTACACTACACGGCAAAATTTCATTTTCATCGTGTCGCTGTAAAGATCAGTCTGCTGAATTACTACTTCCTACATCATTAAGTAACCAAACCGAAAAGTTCGAAAACATCGAAAACTACGAGTCGTGTAGACAATACTGTCATCAGGGAAATTTCTCAATTCGATAATAATGGTATGTCCAGTGGAGCAGAATGATCTATGTTAGTTCGGCTTCGGTCACATGCATATGCGTTATAGGACGAGTTGTCAAAATTCTAATAAACAATTTAATTTAATTTTAGAGACGGCCGTCACTTATTTACTTCAAATAAACCAGAAATCATCCAAATACATAACTGGATTTGCTACAAACGTCAACCGATGGCTTGGTGTCCGTCAAACACTTTACTCGCAGTCACGCGTAGCTTGTGAAAGACAATACGTGGCTGGAATTGTGTGCGGCGGCGCTCCTTACTAAGCTGAGGCGGTTTTTGCCCGATTCAACAATCACTTTGCATTGAATAACATGTTGTTCGTCTGAATGGAAAACATTTATTACAAATCGCGTGACTATTATTGAAGAAGAATTGGAATGATAAAATTGGCTGCAAGTCGTAAGCGCTTTATAATTTTCGATATATGTGCTAAAATGGTATTCACAAAATATAACTCGACTGGGCAATGGGTATAATATAAATCAAAATATTTAACAAAAATTATCCAAAATTTTCATCAAACATTTATTTGCTAGAAAAGAATTTAAATTATTCACAATGACACTAAATAATCAGAAATGGACTCGCGCACCCATTTCAACGCACTATTTGAACACTATTGTAATTCAATCGATTGAAATATGATTCATGTGGTATGGTCTGTGCCGTCTACATGGTGGCGCTATTCGACAAAGAAAATATTTTTCTTAGACCGGCTTACACGGCTACAACTATCATTATAAACGTTGCCGAGTTGTGTACTACATATCTAGTTCCTTGTTAGTTTGCCAGTTTTCAAATGCTTCCTGGTGATATCGGTTCTCGTAAACTACTTGAAAAGATTATCGGAAATCTGTTTCTACTAAGCAGACACAATTATATTTTTCCAGATTTCCATACATTTTACACTGACAGAATGAGAAGGAGATCCGAGAATATATCAGTAGGTTATCAGACCTATACCCATCAGTGACCCTTTTTTTCTAATGTAAAACTTGAACAGAAAAGTGTAACATAAATGTGGCAAAAAACCGCCCTCATAAATTTTGAAGCTTGGTGATCGTTTACACAATTTTGTTAAACTTATACGCAATGCACTAAATTCACCAAATTTATCGTTATTCGCTCTAAATTCCAACTACGTCAGCAACTTTTCAAAATCTGAAATAAAATTCAATTCTAAACGATGACATTATAAACATGTCGAAAGCATTGGAAATTTTTTTAGTAAAGCTTTCCACTAATAATACGAAACTGTCGTTGCTTGCGCCATTTGATTTACTTGTTGCTTATTTTACCGTACAAAAGCGTTTTCATATCTATAAAAACGACAGCAAATTTAGGTGAATTTGTTGAAGCTGTAAAATATTCCATGATAACTAATAAAATAAGCTTGATATTAAAAAAATCATTAAGTAATACTAATTTATGATTCAACGAAACTGTTGTCTTAATTTTGAACTTTAGTTTTTAGTATATGACTATATTGAAACTTCCCCTTTTCAGCTCAACTCCACCAGATGGGACATAATCCCAACATATTTATTTTGAAGCATAGCAATTGAAATCACATATTTTCGATCGATTTTCAATTAAAGTGAAAGAAATTTATTCACCGCGTATAACTTACATACAATCGCCAATGAATACAAACGACCGCGCTATTATTTATATATCGCTTGTGGACATTCATGTTTACTATATTGAGACGTATAATTAATATATTATTTTGTATATTTCTGCTTCAAGATGATTCAGTGCCACAAATACATATACAACATGCGCGCAAATTGACCACAGTGTTTTACTATAATAAAAACTATAAATTGTTGAATCACTGATGTATACACACACACAACAATAATTTTTTGCTTCTGAAACAATTTAAGTGAAATGTATAAGTAACACATTCATTTTACCATTCCTCCGACATTGCGGTTAAAGAAAGTGCACAAAACTATAAGATGATTAGCAGATAGCGCGCGAGTGCCGTTCAAATTATTTTTTTAACTTTTTAATTCGAGTATGAAATTATTTTTTGGTAATTATTATAAATATTTTAATGTAATAAATAATTAATTATAACTTAAGACCATCATCGCATGTTACATACATATATGTATTTGAAAGCTTAATACTCATTCCGGTGATGACCCAAAAATCTAATGCACAAAACGTTAAATTTACATCCGGTGGTAAGTTACTAAATTTTCTTTTAATTTAATTTTAATTAATTTTTGATTCGAATAATCATAATAATTATGTTAATTTATTTTTAAAAAATTTTTAACAGGACTTAGATTTATCAAATAATTTATGGGTAACTGATCTATACTTTTGTGGTTTTCGTTCAAAGTGTTTAATTACCTGTACGCGATTTGTATTTGATCTTTATAGCGAGTATGTAAGTACGAATGGTAGTAATTTATACTTGGATACGGTCCACACATAAGCGGAACTGGCATTTGAAGGTACATACATATTTAATTACTTTGATCTATACTGCTTTGTAATTAAGTAAACTTAACTATTTAAGAGTATTCAAATATTGATTTTCTGGTTAATATTTTTGGATAATCCGAAAAACGTCAGTGATACCTATTCCTTATACGAATGATTTAAATCGATGCGAAAAAATAATTATTCAACTTTTATTTGGCTTTTTTGTCCATTTACAGTTATTGGAGCTCGCGACAGCATTAAGTCGTCAATTTAAAATCAAATCATGTTTATTGTTTATAAGTTTAATTCATTAACAAAGTGCAAATAAAATCGGTGGTTTTTCGGTAACCTTGTTCTACCTATACGAGTATTGTATTCTTCTAGTCACAGAAATACTTAACTATTCAATAATCTTATATACAATAAAAAAAATTGGCTACGTTCATCACAAACGGTATGATTAACGTAAATAAATTTAATAAGAGATTGACATATTTTCTTTTCGTTAGGGGTTGAAAGCTCACGTGGTAATTAAATCCTCAACTCGAAAAGTAACAACTCCTATATAAGTAAGTTTGGCGTAAAACAACTCAGGAAAATCCAAATAAAATGTAGCTTGGTGTAAGACCTTTCAAACGTATGTTGCATAATTTTTTAGTCGTTTTGTAAAATAGAAAAGAAATACTAAACAAAATCACATGTCATTCTTCAGGTGTCGTCGTTGGTCAGACAGACACCCGGACATTTTATATTTTTTTAGATTCAGGGATCAACAATTTGTCCAGATAAATAATTTGGGCTTAGTTCATTCTATTTGTTGCCTGGATTCCGATGACTTAGTTCTAAGGACCGGCATCCACATTCTGTGGGCTTAAATCTTTAGCCAATGTCTATCAGGACTATTGAGATTAAAATGCAATTCGTACCTCAGCAAGTTTCGTTCATAGCAAGTTTAATTGCTAAGATAGAACTGCGATAGGACTTTTAAAATATTTTATAGGACTCTGGTGATACTGCACTGATTGATTTGTGAGACCGTATCCTCTCAATTATTATGACGTAACTGCCTAGTGAATACAATTTAAATTCGAGCTGTCACCTATACAAACGACTACGTGTACAAAGTATTTTCTGATTTTTTGGAATGTACACTGCCTCTTCAATGATTTTCAGTCAGTAAGAACTAAGGCTCGCATAATACTACGAACCTGCTCTTAAAATTCGAAATATCTATGTAGTTGTATTAGGCAGTTCAGGTTTTTCGTTAGAGGCCTTATGTATTGGTAAGAAGACTGGTGATGAACAGCTTTATTACATTTTGTTACATCACGTGGTCAAGGTAATGAATTGCGCCTTGGTTCAATAGAAGATTGAAATTTGGAGCCTCAATGAGCGCAATCCAACATTTGGATATAAAGTTAGCACTTCTTGAAAGAAACTAACAGTTTGGGAGACTTGTTGACGAGTATATGAGAGATATTTTATTCGCAGAATCGATAAGAAATGTTAAACGCTTGTCATGGGTGATCGTCGTCTTGAGCAGATTGTTCGCTAAAGAAACTAAAGAATAACTAAATCTCTGGTTGTGACCCTAATAATACTCAAAAGTGGGTTATGATCACGAAACTTTGGAATAAAACTATTCCTACAGCCCAAATCTGAATATTAAGTGTCACTAAGCAGTCATGTCGCGCCGCTCAATTCCAAATACCCAGTCTAGAGCTTTGAATTAAGGATGACCAATTATGACTATTATGGGCTCTGATATGAGCTTCTAAATTATTTGACTTCACACTTGGTTAATGTTGGAGGAATATTAGAGTGGTTTATGACCCATTACGATATTATAAAGTCCTTAAAATTGTAAAATTTTGTCAAATTCTTAATGACAAACTTGCAGTGTGTAGTAAATATGTATATCTTAGTGTTGGTAAAAGTTTTATTATTATTATTTTTTATATTGTTTGTTTGGTTTTAACGTTCACATAGCCAAAATTTACACGTAAAAGTCGAAGCTTCGACAATAATTTCGTAACGTAACCGCAAGTGAAAGTAGTTTTAATATAAATGTAACTCTTGGTGTTTAGTAAAAAGCTTTTCACCTTTAAATTTGATAAATTTTGTTGCTAACATGTGATTTCTTTTGATTTCTGTGAAAAGTATTAAATCCGGAATGAAAAGTCCTTTCTGCAAAACACCTTTGAAATTTTCTTAAAATAAGCTGAATTTACCCGAGAATTGGCAGTCAACCTCAGGAAGTCTAAATAAATCTGATACCGATAAATATTTTTCCAAATTGGTGAATTCTTTTGATGCTAAAAGCAGTGGCAGATTTATAGTTTTTGGAGCGCTGCGCTCTGAAAGCACAAAAAAAACAAAATTTATTATTTTGGTTAACCAACTAAAAGAACTAGCGTGTTGGGCAAACAAATAATCAGAATATCATAATTAAAGCTTCAACCATTATAAATCTCCAAATAATTGCAAAGCTACCTTATAACATTTTAAATCTATAGCGTGTCCTCTACCTTGAAGGGCTTTGTTTGATTCAACTTTTATTTGAAACACTCTTTATCTCACTGCCTTTTTATTTAAGACATTTTGACGTGTAACAATTTTGTTTTCATAGAAAATTTGTTAAACATTTATCTAGAACCTCGTTACTCGAACTCGTAAATCTTACATAGTGATCCCTATAATTTACAGTAATATATCTATTTTTCCCCATTTGGAGTGCTTCTCAACTTTCTGTCGAGCTTCATTCCACAATTGTTTATATTTTGCAAACTGCTATCAAGATCTAAGCAATTGAATCTATAGTTGAATCTATAGTTACCACAACTGAGGTCAAAAGGCTTTTTTACTTTAGGCAGTTTTAGTTTAGTTACGACCATTAATTAGATCTATAGGTTAAAACTGCTTATCAATTGTAGTGCAACACAGAAGTGCTACCAATTTTTCGAAATCAATATTTTTTATCAGTTGACTTATTTAGGAATGGCCGCAAATTATAAATCCATAAATACGATATAAAATTCAATATTTCCTCATCGGAATAACGTTTTTCACGGGCCTAATTCCATTGGTGCAATTATTGGTGCTCTTAATTCATTTCCGTATTTTTGTGAGCTTATTTAAATTTTGGATCCTCCAGCTGAAAGATTTTTCGATAAACGTTTCAATTTTAATTTTTGTACGGTAAATATTTTCCACCTGTGGCCCTATTCTGGCTTTCCCTCGGAATAGGGGAATTGAGAAAAATATTTTCATAGCATTTTTGTCAAAATTATATTTTTCTGGCCTAAACACCAAACTTCTACCCTCAGTAGGCCAGAAAAAAACAATTTATACAAAAATGCTACGCAAATATTGTTCGTAATTCCCTATTCCCGCAGAGAAAGTCAGAATAGAGCCACTGCAGGGACCCAATTTTGGTCGAAAAAAGGGAATAAAATTTATGAGTTTCACTTTTGTTTCACATAACTTTACGTACTAGACGTAAATATTGAATTTTCCGGTGTTTGCATCAAACAATTTTATGATTTAATGTTTTAGGTCTTGTAGGTTAGTAAAACAACTGTAATTCTTATAATTTTTATTTCCATTTTTTGACCAAAATTCAGCCCCTGGCGTATTTGTTTTGTGCAACACTTCGCCATTGAATAAACTAATCCAACAAAATTTACAAGTTCTTAGCCTGAGCGAGAAAATTTAAAAGTGGTTCATAGTTATGAAGCAAACTCACTTTTAAAAACACTGTTTTCTCAGTTTGTTAATCTTATCTTCGTAAAATTATTTAAGCAATACAAATACCAGCAGGTAAACCAATCCTGTTCAGCAAAATTTCTTAAAGAATTGTCTCTTTTACGTAGTGTTCCTCTAAATTGGCCAAAAACGAAGGAAAAACTATCTTTAGATAATATTGTAGATAGCATTTCATTTTCATAATAAAAAGAAATAATGAGAAAGATTTATCCAAATTTGGGCGTTTTAGCTCTAATTTTCTTCCAAAGAATTAAAAACAGGTGAATGAGAGACTGTGTCCATAAAATATTGAGCAGCCTATGTATCGTCATCCCCGACGACTTTTCGTTGTCGAACAGTTGAAAAACGGCATTATGTAAGTCAACATGAATTTTATTTTGTTTGTATTGGTGGTTTAAAAATGGAGGGAGGGGGTGGGGGTGCATTTTTTCTACTTTTGTGGTAGAAATATTGTGAGTAAATGGTGTTGTGGTTCTTTGTTTTATACGACTTAAAAAGTCGTAAACGTTGTATGGGTAACCATTCAAAATAATATTTTGTCCGATAAAGCCGAAAGAATAATCTTAACATTTACAAGTTAACATTTACATGTAGAACTCGAAGCTGCTTCCAAATTTTGAGTCTAAATAACCTAAGAGTTTCAAATAAGAAGCGTCATAAACAATATTAACCGCGAGAAAATCCCTCCTCAAATTTTTCAAATTTTATAAATTTATATTTATGTGCGAGCTGGACGACTGTGATAGATGTTTAGATCACAATAACCTTGATTGGCCGTAGAAAACTTGGAGTCCGGCAGCAATTTGAGCCTTCATTTCTGCCTGCTTACCGCATTTACCGGTGTTATTACTGATCACATCGAGGCATTTAAAGTTTTCTAAAATATCAAAATTGTGATCGCTCATTCCGAGATTTGACATGCAGATGCTTCTGGGTGTTGATAAAAATTATGAAATTATTCATTACATGCACAGCGCGAAGGCTTAATGTTGCTTTTCCTTACCACGTACTCGAGCACCAAATGGAACAGCGTAGGTGCGAGTGCATCACTGTGATTTACTTTGGCACAAAAAAGTTCGAGCAATATCTTCTTCATCGTTAGTGGCAGTTTTGGTATTTTCGGGTATTCCGGGTATGGCAGCCAGCTGTCGCCAAAGGTAATTTATTTATCGAGTTTCAATTTTGAAAGTTAGGAAATAATGGTAACACCGCACCAACAAGAGAATATTAAACAATTTTCGTAATTAAATTTTGTAGAAAATAAATTTCAAAGGTTAGCCAAACAAACAATGAAGCGGCTTAGTCAAAGTGGCTCGTGACCCGATTTTAAAGCAGATAATTCTATTTGTTCGAAATGATTTGCGAACATATTTCTGGTGGCCAGGGATTGATTAAGATATTGAGAGATGGAAAAGTCTGTCCGACATGTACAGGTCAAACAAAAGAGAACCCCCAGTTAATCCAGTTCCGTGACCGTGTCCATGTTGATTATTGTGTACCAGTTCAGGGTATTAATATGTATGTTCTTGTGGATACATATTCTAAGTGGATGCCAGTTTTCCAACTTGCACGTTGTATAAATATTTTTACTACGAGGAATGACACAAAGTGAAAGGTATATTTTAGATTTTGGTCGTTTCAGTTTCTTGCAATACAATCCATTCAGTTTATCGTTGACTCTAAACCTTTTCGACCATAACACTTTTTCCAAATTTACAAAACAGAAACGCCTAGAAGTTTACTATGTATTTCAATACTATGCTTTTCTGCTAGAGCCACATTTGTGTAAATTCAGGGATATGTATTGTTGTGGATCAGTAGCAAATGACAAAAAATATATAAATGTCACACGAGCAAACTACTAAAGTAGGTTTAGTGCAGTAATCTGCGCACAGTGTAAGTGTATATGAAAAAGTGTAGTGTAAAAACACTCAAATCAAAATGTGCATGTAAACATGAGATATAGTCAACCATCAAATGTTCACAGTTAAATTAATTTTGGTAGCTAAAGTTATTTTCAAATCTGAGATCGGGTAAATTTGAATTCTATTTATAATTTGACTAAACGCCAATGAATTCTCTTTTATTAAATAAAATTAAATTTTTTTTTGTGAATTTTATTACTTATACAAACCCGTAAATTTATGTGTTATTTGTATAATTTATTGTGGTAAATAGTCACAATAGTTAATAGCCATAAACCATAAAACTTTTAGTGTTTATAGTTTACAATATTGTCAAATACGCCTACAAGAATAATAAAAAACTATAAAATGCTTAGACAATTGAATTGTGGACCGCTAGCGTATTAATCAATCTATAAATATCTAGCGTCATCTATACGGAAATCTTGAGAACTATTTAATTCCTTTTTTGTTGTTTTTACGTCTCCTTCAGGTTCTAATAGATTTAGGAGACAAAACATGATATCACTATCGATTCATAATATTTAATAGTCTAAGATAAAAATAGCTTTTTTATATTGCATCTACACTGTATAACAAACAGCGTATTTAGTATAATATTAATTTCTTAATTAAATAAACAAATGCAAAACGAACAACAAAACAATTTAATAAATCAATATAATCAAATACCTTGATCTTCCTGTTCCATTTTGTATTAAAATTTTTCTTATGTTTCCTTTAATAACAACAATAGTAACATATACAAATAACCTTATATATGCAAAGGCAATTTATGTACTGTATACTTAAATGAAATCTTACACAATAACAACAATAGTCTAGAATATTGCTGATAAGAAATAATTAATTTTTTTTTTCAAGTTCACTTAAGTGTTTTATATTTGTTTATAATATTGTTTACTAATTTAAAATTAACAACTTAAATTTTTTAAATAAAACCATCACCATTAAATTATCTTATGAGTATCACTTTGAATTTTTTCATTTAAACATATCATTTAAAATATTTAATTAACTTTTTTTCTGTAACGACAAAATTTAAAACAAAAAAATTTATAAAAAACTATTAACAATTTTTAAAATACAACAATAATTTTTTAAATAAAATAACACTAGCAACATAATGAAAAGTATTATAAAAAAAACTGGTGTTTAATCAATGAGAATTTGTCATGCACTATTTTTCGCGGCTTGCTTTAGCTCTTTTTTCACTTAGTTTATAAATTATAAAAATAAATACACAGCATAAAACAAAAATCTTGCAAACATCTTAAACAGTGCGATTTACATTAACAATTTTATTTTTTAAAACAAAAGCACCAAATCTTTAACATATTCATATGATTAATAATTTTATTACTATTGTTACACTATGTTTATATGGGGGAAAGGTAAAAATATCGTGCTGATTTTATTTTGTCCATGTACCTGGATTATTTACTGGCGTCATGAATCGTCGATTAACGTCATAATAAATACATTGTAGTATGCAGTGGGATATACATGCGCGCGCATATTTACGCGACTCTGTCGCGGCTGATTGAGTACTCGCGGTATAGTAATACATATACAATATTGTAATTTATTATTTTTCTGTTTTAAATAATTAAACAAATTTCTTCCGCTCAATTGTAATTGTATTAATTACTATATTAATGTATTGCTTCTGGTTAAACAAAACAAAAAGAAAAAAAAATAATAAAATAAGTCTTATAATCTATTATAAGATTTGAGGCTTGGGTTTTTCCGCATTAAAAATGAATGAATTTGTAAAAATAAATGTTTTTGGGTAGCTGCGGTAGCTGTTCTAGGGTATTGTTCGATAACAAATTGGATCAGAGTGTAATGAGTGGGGACATTTTTTTTAGATATTGTTTTGTTTTCCGGAAAACGAAATTAAAAATCATTTTTTTTAATTTCTTGTATTGTAGTTTTGATTTTAATTAAATTTAGCTTAAATGATCGATTAGAAATTATGAAGTTATATTTGCAGAACAGTTATAATAATGATAAATGGACTTCCTGTCTTTTTTTGTGTTCTCAAAACACGTTTGGAAATTTAATGATTTCGAAAAACTTTTGTAATGGTTCAATCGGTATAGGTGAGAAAAAACTAAAATTTGGTGAAATGTTATTTAAACAGAGTTTTGTTTTGTTGGGTTTGATTGACTATACGAGTAGTTAAGTCCAGTAAACAGTGAAAACTACCTTAGGCCATCTTAAATTTTTTTAATATAAATTAAATTTTATGGTTAGTTGTACAAAATTATATATTCTGGATTGGGAAAACAAAATGTACTAGTTGATGAAAGGCAGCCGTTGTTAAAACCGTGGTTACGTTATTTAAAAAATTATTTTGGTGGAACTTCAGGAGAACTGCAACCTCTACATTCCATGATCATATTCCAGAAAAAAATATATAAGGTTTTTGATGATCAATAAGAATTTCTACTTATGTGAGTTAGCCTAGCACAGAAACTTATTAAAAATTATTACTAATACGAAAACATCGTATAACTCGTGATTGGATTAAATTTACATTTAAATTTGGTATGTTAAACGCCATTTGTCGGTTTAATGTTATGTATGGAGTAAACGAGCTTTTCGTATTTTAAGTAAGTTTTAGTAAATTTCTGAGCTGGGCTAATTTCACAAAATAACAAATGAGCTATTTATGAGTTAATATTGCCTTAAGGAAATTTGTTATTTTCTGAGATAGAATCGCGGGATGCTTCATATAGAAAAAACAGCAGGTTCAACAGACTTCACTAGACTCGCCTATTCCATTACGTATGAATGCATCAATCACTTAAAGGTGCAGTTAAACTGGTAATTTCAAGCATACAAAAATTTCAAATTTAAAAAGAAATGTGCTGAACTGGCAATTTTGGAGGAGCTTGCACTGTGTTTTGATGAATATAACAAATTTAACCAACAAAGGGACTTTCTAACTTTTTGTATTAGGCGCTCGAAACGAAAGTCATCACAGTCTGCATTGCATAGAAGTTGGAAGTTACTGTTTATGTTTATTAGAAAGTAATAATTATAGAAACACCTGCAGAGTTTCTAATTAATATTGGAAAAACAAAACAAAGACCTGAACCGAAGAATATTTTTTTATAACGGCCTATCTAAATATGTACCGTCTCTTCACTAATCGAGGTGACCAATATGGCTCTCTGTGACTCTTTTCTGGTAATTCCCTGGGCATATGGAATTGGGGGAAAGAATTTACATAGTTTTTATTTATAAATCCATTTTTTCTGGCCTACTGTGGCACTATTCTGGCTTTCCCTGGGAATGGAAAATTTGGAAAAATATTTTCATGGTATTTTTTGTCTAAATTGTATTATTCTAGCCTATGGAAGGAATTCACTTGGTGTTCTGTACCGCCTTCTTTGAGAAATTCACAACAACAATCCCATGTATGTAATTCTAAATTGGAATTATTTTAAACCAACTTTTCTGCTGGTATAGAATTATTCTATGCTACCTGTAGTTTTAATGTTCACCACCAGGGCAGTTTTAGTAAATACTTTTATTTTTAACTGTTGGCAATAGAAATATAAAAGTGATTTTTGTTATTTTGACATCGCATTTTTCTAAACAAGACGAGAAATTAGTTACGATTTGTAATTATATTCAATAATTTTTTAGCACATTACTATTTAATTGAATATATTTAGTTGGATTTTTACGTTGTTTTCAAATTCAAAATGTAATTGTTACCAACTAATAAAATAAATTAAAAAATATTTTTGGTTGTTTCTTTGAGCACAATATTAATTCCTATGCTGAATAGGAATTACACAGTAGAAATGGAATTTATCCATTTTTTATATGGCGCTGGTATTTGGAATGGGAATTGCTTGTACCAAAGAAAGACCGTTAATATTTTCAAAATATACTTAAATGGGAAATAAGTTTTCTTTATAAAATTTATTTGGAACAAAGTTTCCCATTCTAATTTGTTTCGTAAAAATTTACACTAAACTAATTCCATTGGTAGGCCAGAAAAAACTAAAAATTTAGAGGCTAATTTACACGCTATGGAAAATCTATAATATAGAAAATTTAACAATTCAGTAATTTTTGACAGTCTAAAAAATTGTTCACCGATCCCAAAAATGTTCACGGACTCTAACCTATATTTTTTTGACCAGAAAAAAATCTTGATGACTGTGTCTATGTTTTTGAAAATTGGTTTGTCACAATGACTTGTGAAATTTGGGCGATTTAACAAAAAAACGGAACAAAAAATATTTGTGTCGATTCAATGTGAACCTTCTATTTCTCTTTTCTTCTATGCTGCTATTTATACTAGGAAAACTTGATATATTAAGCAAGCAAGCTATATAAATTTAAATAAATATTTTAAAATAAATATATAGTGGCTTTTGAAATATTGCGGATGATAATATTCAACGTGTACTGGAGAGTGGGCAGAATAGTCCAGAAATGTCAACAAGGAGACGTTCAACACAACTGGCTTAAGATAATTTTTTGTACAGATAATTTTGGCCAAATTAAGAATATTCCCATATAAAATTTAGCTTGTACAAGAATTAAGAGCGACAGATTATCAAGAACGACTAGGTTTTGCCATTTCGCTACGAGGAAAAGTTGAGGAAAATCCCGATTTCATTCACAATTTAATAATGAGCTCAAATTAAATGGCTTCGTAAACAAGAAGGTTTGGGACTATAGAAAATCCAAGATCAATTCAACAGCGCCCATATTTTTTCGAAAATAAAGTCGGCGCGATAGTTACCGTTAATGGTGCTCAATCTCGGACGATATTGCAAAATTTTTTAAGGTTAGCTGCGTAAAATCGTTCGTTCAGAGCTGTGGTTCCAACAAGATCCGTTACGAGACGTCTTTGGCAAGCAAGTAATTTCAAAAAGAAGCAATTTGAATTGGCCGCCGCGTTCACCTGATTTAACCGCTTCCGACTTCAATAAAAAAATTGACCAACTCAATTTATACAGTTATTTAAATAAACTGGTTAAAGTGGGTTCATCTCTAGTTTAGGGATGCCACTTTAAAATTAAATTGGAGGAATTGCGAAAGCCTAACGATATAAGCAACAGCTATGCTAGAGCAACAAATAATGTATTAATTCAATTCTGTTTCTCTCATTTTCAAAATTTGGCCGCAATGATTAAAAATAAAATAGTGTTCTGTGTACCCAGCAGAGTGCAAAATATTATTTTGTTGCACAACCTTGCACTAAGCGAGAGTAGCAAAATCCTTGGCGGTTTAGTTGTGCATAATATTTTTTCTAAAAGTTTTCTACAATATGGTCGGTGTAGTTAAAACAAAAATAAATATTTGAAATATAAAAATCTAGCCACATTTGCATAATAATTTTAGGTCAGACCGTAGTCTGTAATAGAAAATGCACAATACTGTGGAAGCAATCATATTTCTAAACGTTTTCTATATATGTACATAGTTGATTGTCAAGTTTTTTAATCGCACCCTGATTTCTAAAATTCCAATGAAAACCTGATTTTTTAGAAATCAACTTCGGTTTTGTATAAAGCAGGCTTTATGAGATTATCATAGAAAAATAAAGTTCAAAACTTGTGTCATAGCTCCTTACGCTCGATAGCTCAATAACGATGGCTCGATAACTCCGTACGCAATATTCGTGAACAATTTGTTTGTGATTAGGAAAAGAGAAAAGAGATCATAGCTGATATTAATTTGAACAAGTACGCGCGCTTATTGTTATGTGTAAAAAATGTTAAATCGATATCACAAAAGTTAAACTATTCAATAGTTTCGCGGTTTCCGCAATTTTTACAAGTGATATTGTAAAAATTGCGGATTTATACAAACAAGTAGCAATTTTAACATTATATAACAAATATGTTTATTTTTGCTTCTTCAACTCAATTGTCAATTATTCATCAATATTTGTATATATGTTGGTCACTTTACAAACAAGATGCGCTATCAAAATAACATTTTAGTCACAATGATTCATTCTCTTAAAATCAATATGCATTATTTGCAAACAACAAACTCTTAGTTTATTACACAGACAATTACATTACAGTCCAAAATCCAGTCACTAGTTGTCAAATACATCTTATATTGGGTAAATTAACATTACAATTCAAAACGATTTTCCGATAAGATAAATTAAAATATACACAAGTGTTCTAAAATACCGTTAATTCAGCCTAGATCTAAAACTGAGTGATGATCGACAAATATAGTCAAAAATCAAAACAACGCAACAGACATAAGATTGTACTAAATCGATTCCAATGAAGGTAGATTGTTCTTCTAAGATTTGAGAAACCCTTTAATGACAATATCATAAACAATCACGAAACTCCCGAAAATAGTCAAACTAACAACGATGGAAAGCGCTGTATAATAACATAAAATCTTCCCACGAAGGAAAAATTAAATTTCTTGGTATTAAATTAACCATAAAAAGCAATCACATCCACAAATTCATCGATGGTTCGAAATTTCATGAAAAATAGACCAGTTTTTATTTTGTGTTGTCACCACGTGGTCTCTACACAAGTGGCTTTTGAATTCAAACAATTTAATAATGAACGAGTATGCGAAGTGGCATTTACAGTGATATGCAACGCGTATATGATAAACGAATAGTTTTGTTTTATTCTATGATAAAATAATAGTATGTCTGAAGCGTCAAAACGGTGAAGTTGTGAACTATTGTTTTGACAGCGAAATTGTTGCTTGGTTCAAGACCTTCAAAATGATATGCCATATGATTATATCGGATAGAAAAAATGTATTGCCTCCAGTGCCTTAGCGGTAATTTTCAGTACTAAGGTGTTCAAGCCAATCACATTTTATAAGATCTTGTTAATGATACGCCAATCGGGTGATCTGTGAACTAAAGTGTATAATACTGTTATTTGGTTCATCTTCCAAATAATGATATGCCACATGATTATATCGAAATGGAAAGGAAAACCTCTGCTTAGTGGTAGCTTCTTCTTTAGAGATGTATTTGTTAATCTTGAAAATATTTTAAATATTTTGCGACGAGTATATATTCTATAACAAAAAAATAATTTGCTGGCGCTATTAACCCTAAATAGAAGATTTACGGCTTAAAGTGGTTTTGTAAAAATAGTTACATGATCCAACAACTTTTAAACGATATAATACACTACACTGTTTTATGAGAATAATAATAAAAAAAAAACTCCAAGGCCGTATCGTGGCGTTGGCTAGATTTTTGGTTAGAACATCAAAGCTTATCAATTTTCCAAATTGAAAATAGATTGCTCAAAAATTCGATTCGCAATCCATTTTCAAGGTAGCGTCAGTACAGACTGGCATTGAGACGATTGACTTTTTTTGTGTCTTCGGACTTAACAGTTAAAGAAATCAAAACAGGTATCGCAAATATCGAGTTGAAAATAGATCAATATCCGGTAAATGGAATGTTGGCAATATAAAGAAGAAACTAGAAAGAAGTAGATGATCAGCAATGTGTGGATGCTAATGAAATTTATGCCCATACCATATACTACCCATATGTAGTTACATGATTTTACATGGGTCTAACAAGATGTCTCATGAGAATCGAAAATTTTTAACGGACCTTAATAATCCAAAGTATAGCTAAGAATTCTTCGGGTGTTTAGCACCAACTTCAGTGACATTTACGGATCGCTTAGACTCATAGGAGTGCTTTTAGACAGTAACATCATTTTCTAATGGTTCTGATAGGCTGTTCCATATGATGTCATTCTAGGTAGTTTCCAGGCTTTAAGAATCAACTTCAGTGACTTTTCTGGATAGCTTAGATCTAAGGTGTGCCGTTAGTCAGTTAATTGGTGTTTTAATGGATTTGGCCTTAGACCAATTATCCAAATCAAACGAATTTGATAAAAATTAATGAAGTATGGGGTTTTCGTGTACTATAGGAAACTAGGTCGGAATTTATGATTTGATTAGAAATAAAAGATGAATTAAAATAAAAATTAAAAAATAAAGTATTTGAAATAAAGAAACTAATATACCTCTAAACATTGTAATAAGTAGTATTTTTAAATTGCAAAATTTAAAAATATCAATTTTTGAACCCCATGTATTTTCAATGGCAAGTTTCTGAAACTTTGATCCGCCACAGCACAGCCCAGGAAGAACCTATCGGTGTAATTTCAACGGCTATGAATTTTTCTCACCGAACCCTAAAAGTATGCCAACTTTCTACCTATTACCATTCTCGAGTTGAATAAATCTACGGACATTTGTGCATTATCAATAAAATGATTCTGAAACTTGTTTAGGGGAATCCGGAGAATCCTATGATTCAATATTTTTTCAGACATCGATTTGATTCTGAATTCGACAAAATTTGTGTAGGAAGTCTCCATTGAGCCCTTCGTTTTTTTAAAATAATGTTTGTTATAAAGCTCAAATGATTTTAAAGGAAATGCTAACAGGGTGTTTCAAATAAGTACATAGAATAGCTTGGAACGTCCCTATGGCCCATTAAAAATCATAGATTTTAATGTCAAGGAATACTTTGTCTGTGGATCTAAGTAGTCCGGAAATATCACTGAAGTTAATGCTTAATATCTGGAAAACATTTGGAATTACTTGGGAATGAACCTAAGGCGTACTAAAAATCCCTATTTTCTATGGACTATAATTTTATGGGTCACCTTGTGAGACTCATTAAACAATTATGTGACTAGCTAATATCGCTACTTTGAGTCTAAGCAGTATAACAATGTCATAGAAGTTGATGCTCAACGCCCGGAAAATACTTAGAATGTACGGTTTATAATTGTTGGAAATTAAAATATTTCACACTCGTAGGAATGTCGCAATATAAAACATACATATTGGGACATACTTCTCAAGGTCGTTTGAGGAATGGGCCAAGAGTAGTCGAAAAAAGGATCCTTGTGGAAAGCGCTAGCGTAAAAGTTGGATGATATTATATTATCTTGATACGATCAGCTGCGATTTTGGATAAGATGTCAACCATCGTATTAGCTAGACCTTTTATCACGAAATTTCTAAGTAACGGATGGCAAATATCTGGGTCACTAATGCACGGTAGCACAGAAAAATGACTAACGGCTTGTTAGTTGTGTGCCAGTTAAATGTTTTATATGAAATCTATTTCTGCAATCACGGGTGGGATGTTCTAACATCACCGCTTTTCGTTAATTTATCGAAGTTATTTCTCGTTTCAAGTAGAATAAAATTTGTCTTTGTTTCAATTTTTATATCATTTACTAGCCTACTATATTGCAGCATAGTAGTGTTTCTACTGCGTTTCTATCACCAACTATTTTATTTTCGATTCTAGAACGAGTGGAAATAAGTGAAATAGATATTGCTCAAATATATTCTAGTAGGTTGTGATAACAAAGTCAAACAAGTCAAATTAATTCTAGCAGAAAGAGACGTAGACTTCAATAAAATATTGAAAAATGGTGATGTTAGAACATCCCAGCCAAGAAAAAGTCAACGCAAACTTGATTAAATATATTTTATTCCATGGAAATATTTTCCGATTATTTAGTTAAAAAGCTACTCAATCAAAATGGGCCATTTAAATATTTATACGCAAGCTAAATATTTCCACGGAATAAAATATATTTAATCAAGTTTGCGTTGACTTTTTTCTGATTGCGAGAACAAATTTCATATAAAATACATACATATTTAACTCGCTAAAATATTTAAGGCCGTTTACTCTTTTGTCTGTGCAACCGTCAGTAAGTGACCCAACCTGTACAGGCTATAAGAGGCGTGATTGTAGCCTCTTATAGCCTGTACAGACTGAGGATTAGTTAAACTGGTTTAGCAAAATTCGATCAAGTACTCAAGGAAATAAAATTCAAATCAGCTCGACACACTACGAAAAAAGCAAAATCTACTAGCAAATTTGAGAGTTTCCATAGGTTACTTGATTGAATTTTTGTAACCAGTTAAACTAATCTGCAGTCTGTACATGCTATTACATAAATAAGTTAATCCAATCACATTTAAAAAAAATTTAATTTTAAATATCTGTTTGTTAAATTAATTGCAATAAATCCCAGTAAATAATTATATAGAGAGAGAGGGACATACACGTGATAATATTTGCTTGTGCCAATATCAACATTTAAATATAGATTCGAATACAAATGTAAATATTGTTTCTATACCATAAAAGTGTGTGCGGTTCTAGAACATTTACAGAAATAAAATCTTAGCATTTTTTTTAGTAATTCATAGAATTTATTAATCGCTGCAAAACTTGCCAATTCAATTAGCGTTAAAATTCCCAAACGTTTAATGATAAATTTTATGTGCAAACGTAATGAAATCAAATGAAAGATCTTATATTGTCGCGCTTTTATGGTAATGAGGTGATTTCGTCGTACCTCATGTGTTTTATAAATTTCTTTGTAAACTAAAGTTACGTTCAATTTAATTTAATCAATTCACTGTAAAATAAATTTAATCGGCATCACACACACACATATATTACTGATACAGTTCTTATTATAATATACTTATAGGTATAGGAGGAGGTATTTTCTATAAAATCTCAGTACATTTTTCTTATTGCTGAATACCTTGAGATGTCATTCTATTTTTATTCTTGGCGGATTTATGCATATTTAATAATTCGTTAAAATAACATAAATAACAAACTTAATCATTTCCTTGGAATTGATACACAAGATTTTATTCTTAGCGTTCTGTTTGTGTTTTTTTAATATTCTGGGAATTCATCGATGGCTTGCTTAAGGCATCATGCTAACGCGTGGCTATACACCTATAAAAGATTAGTCAGCATGTTGATTTTATATCGTTTTGATGTCTACGGCAAGTCTAACGCGTTTGAAAATTCTGGGTTTTTCTAATAATTTTTGTTATGTTAACGATGAAGCTGGGATAATAGTTGAATATCTCTTATAATGATATAATTATATGTGGAATTTCCATACGATATATACTGATTATTAAATATACAGGTAATTAATTTCTGAAGTGTGCCGGTTTACGTTGTGCGACCCAAACTATAAATCTCATTTTTCTAATCACCGTGAAATCCATCAAAACGATTACAACGATATGTCGTTAAGTATCAAATTTAAGGAATAAATCTTTACAAGTTCCTACGTCATAGCAATTGTATGGGTAGACACAAATTTCTGGGGAATTTATTTGTGGTGCGGCGCTTGCGTATTTTATCACATGAATCAGGTGAAAATTTTTCCAGTTTGGTAAATTTTGTTTTCAATTTGGTGTGTTAAAAATAGATACTTGTCAAAATTATCAAAATATTTACGATGATGAGGTTTGAAACGTGTAAGCGTTACGCGACATACGTATTTGTAGCGATATAAGCACCACCGGTAGGGGTTTAACAATTAGTCTTGTATATGAGGATGCAACGAGCCAATGACTTTTGCTGTAATTAAAATGATGACGTCAATCCTTTGTGAGAAAGTCTGTCATATTAATGTGATTGCCACATTCACACGTTCTAAACTGTATGGCTGCTTAGCTACACGAAGCAATTTGTAAAGCAACACAAAATGAAAAAAATATGTGTTACGTCAACTAAATTCTTCAAGTCAAAAAAGTTTTTTTTTTTTAATAACTATACATGATCGAGTACAAACTTGAAAGATGAACCAAATACAAAATAACAAAACGCTATTTTACGTACACGTAATAGTGGAGAAGTCGGTGAAGTTAGCCCGAAAATCCATCCCGATTTTTTTGGTTTATTTCTTGGCAACAGTGTAGTCAACCCGAAAAAAGTGTAGTAGTTACAAAAATGTAGTGCTATCCCGAAACCCTGAACTTTTTGAGCATTTCTTGCATAAAAGCAATTTTTACATAAATATGTAGGATTATCCCAAAATTAAAATCTAATACAAATTTAATTTTAATTTACACATTTTTAATAAAAAGAAACTGTCAAAAATTGTCGCAACCTCTTATTGTAGACTAACCGTGCAGTATTATAATTTTATAAAAAACATTGTTAACATTTTAAAAAGCTCAAGGCCTATTGGAAAAAAACATACAAAAAAAAATTGCACTAGCGGTATATACGGCTATTTAGGTGTTGGCTGTGCTAATGAACCCTGCGAATTTCATTTTCATATCAGGTGGAAAAATGATGTAAATGTTGATGTGAATTTGTGTGGATAAAGACTTCTCCAGTTAGAATTTCTAGCAAACTTTAAAATTCTGTGGAGCAAATACCAGATATAAATTGCACTAGCGGTATATACGATATGTACTCGAGAATTCGTTATCCACACAAATGGATATCTTTATTCAATGAAAATGGGATTCGCAGGGTTCATTAGCACAGCCAACACCTAAATAGCCGTATATACCGCTAGTGCAATTTAGCTCTGGTATTATGGTTTACTTATTTTATTGTCAAGAATTGCGAATGCACTTTTCGGTTTAGCTTAATTTTCTAATTTTAATTTTTTTTGTATGTTTTATTCCAATTTGAGCTTTTTAAAATGTAACAATGATTTTATAAAATTATAATATTGCACGGTTAGTCCACAATAAGAGGTTGCAACAATTTTTGATAGTTTTTTTTTATTAAAAATGTATAAATTAAAATTAAATTTGAATTAGATTTTAATTTCGGGATAATCCTACATTTTTATGTAAGAATTGCTTTTATGCAAGAAATGCTCAAACAGTTCGGGGCTTCGGGATAGCACTACATTTTTGTAACGACTACACTTTTGTCGGGTTGGCTACACTTCAGCTAAGACATACACCAACAAATTCGGGATGGATTTTCGGGCTAACTTCACGGACTTATAGTGTAAATGGCCAAGGTTTAATATGTCTCAAGTTTGATCATCAGCACCCATCAGCATAGTTTTACAAGAGAGTGTCTAATTTTTGGCAGTGAATCAGTTTCTTCACACAAAGAATTTGATGAGAATATCGACAATATTTGTTCAAACTATAAGAACACGAAATGTTATCAAATTTTCTACACCATATAACACAGAAGTTCGGAGATGAAACAGACTAGTCCGAATGGTCTTTTACCACTTAATTCTTTGTATCGAATCACTAAGTTAACGCAATCCACCTACTATCATATGAAAAGAGATAAAGTATGTACCCAAGAAAGGGAAATCTCTCAGATTCAAAACATTTCCGCATAATTAAATAAATACACAATATTTTCCAATATCGGTATACTCGGGGACCTATTATTTAATTCCCTTCTCACCAGAGGATGTACATAAAAAATTCCGTTCTGTCTCAGAAATCCCACACAAACATTCAAAATATACATATATACAATGAAGAGCAAACAATCTCCACCTACAACAATTTTTCCAAAGACTTTGTGAGGTTGGCTGAACGTGTCGAAGGGCCGAATATGTCGAAGGACCGAATGTCGAAGAGACGATTTTTTTTTGTTTTTAGAAATATGTATAATTTTTTAAATTTGTTGTTTTATGCAATATTTTGTATTTTTTTTATTAAACATAAATGAATTTATGTATTTTACTATTTTTCATCTTTGGATATTCATGAAATTCCACGTATCCAGTCAGCGATACATTTTAGTGAAAGGAAATTTTGACATGCTGACATGCGCCACCTGAGACATTCGGCCTTATGTCAGCCTTCTGATAATAGGTACATGTACAAAAAATAAAAAAAATAATTAAATTAAATAAAAAAATTAAAAACATATATTTCTAAAAACAAAAATAAAATAAAATAAAACTTCGGCCCTTTGACCCATTCGGCCCTTCGACATTCGGCCCTTTGATATTATACCGATAATATCAATAGTTCAAAATGCATTTTTGGTTCGAAACCTGATAAATTTCAATTGAAACACCAACTTAGTTTAATCGCTGAACAATACTAACTTCAGTATCACGAGCGATACATCAAATAGAGTAGTGGATTTTAGAAAAATGCTCGTTGAGAGCCCTTGGAGTTACAAATGATCGATCTATCATTCAGAATATTTTTTAGATTTTCTTTTGACTTTACCTTTTAACACCGGTCACAAAAGACACCAAAGTGAATTAAAAAAAAATGTAGTTAAACAAATAAACGTAAAGTGTAAGTGTCAAGAAAGTGTAGCATAGAAAAAGTGTAAATATGACATATTTGGAATGTTAATTGGGTGTATATGATCGTCCCTCATGTAATATTTTCGTGAACATATTGAATTTTGTTTCCGGGATCCAACCCTTTTTATAGGTACGTAATATACACGTTTGAATGGGGTGGAGTGTCTACTATTCGATGATAGTAGTGATTGGCACTGGGATGGCCTGACGTATTTTTTTTTTAACTTCCGGTTTTGTTATGGGAGCCCAGCCTGACTTGGACAGATGTGTAATTTTAACTGTTTTATGTAAATACTTGGGATACTTTAATGATTATTTCAATATTTGTTTTGTTTTGTCGATTTTTTGTATAATTTGACGACTTAAGAATTGTTGGCAAAGTTATTCACGTATTTATAGCATAATTCAAGTATTTAATGATCAAATTGTTTTGAACAAATCCTATCGAATAGATAAGTAGATGGTTTTGGTATTTATCACGGATATTTAAGAAGAATGGTAAAGGCAATATGATTTTCAACTTTTAAATAATTATAAAATACCTCAACATTCGGAATCAGAAACTACTTCAATCGTCTTTCAAAAAAACGTCACATTAAATCGAGAACCGCTTGATAATTGCAAGTTCGTAATAAATAAAAAAGTCCGATTGGAACTACAACCCACATACGAATGCCTTTAAAACGACTTTCGAAGGTTACAATTATTGGCAATGTTTGCACAATTTTAGTTACCGATTTTATGCGAATCATAATTTTGTACTTGAACAATTGGATTAAACTTTGCATATTACCTATACTCTTAGTACGGTTTCTTGAGAATTCTTAGCGCTGTCTTCCAAAAAAAACTATTTCTTAGGATTGCTAATAAACGCACAATTTATAATGCTCAATTTGATAAATAAACTTGGCTTCCAAGAAATTTAATTTATTCCTCGTATAATTATCAACACACCTCTCTTCATATATCGCTTATTATAAATGTATATAAGATCACGATTTTACACAGATTCGGTGTATTTTGTTTTGGTTTTATTATTCTTTAAGACTTTTTTATTTTTAAATAAGATTTCATTGAACACGTATAAACCAGTTCATAACGTTAACACAAAATAAGCGTGTATACCTATATAGTGATCATTGTTCAGAGATACACCATAGAGGTAGATGTCAATAAAGTTAAGAATTGATTTTAATTCAATCCATTTTAACTATAACCTGTAAAGTGTATACAGTGAAAGGTGCTAATGGAAAAATGTTGTTTGAAAGGCTTAAAACGATTAAAATGCAAAATTATGCAATTTACCACAAATTTCGTCTAAATCTCAGGCACATAGCTACTTATTCGGACCCATACCAAATTGAAATTAAATCATGAAAAACAGGTGATCGATATGTTTCAGCACAATGAAAAAATCCCCTAATTTTTAATCACCTAAAACTTCTGTAAATCTGTAATGTGTTGAAAATTGATGAATTGATCGAATAAACCAATTCAACCATCTCTCAAACTACATATATAATTTTAAGAAGAAACAAAAAACCTTAAATCGATTCTGAGTGACAGGCGTTTAAACATTAAAAGAAAAGCAAAATACTTCTTTTTAAAATGAGATGATGATTAAAGCTTGACTGAACAAAATTATTAGTAGTACATACACAATATAATTTTTGCTACATACACACATAGCCTTATTTATATAAATACATTTTGGCTTTGTATATTGCAATGACTTTTACTTTCTGTTTTGGTTACGGATGAATAAGTAAACAGCTTGGTACGGGTAAAGTAAACACTTTTTGACAAATTTTACATGTGAACATTTGAAAACTAAATTATGTTCCCGCCACAAATTTATTAGACTCTCAGCACGTTATAATCAAACAATTCTAGGGTTTTCACTATATAACTAGATTTTATTATCAATACATATATTTCTGGTTTTCAGTTATTTGTATTGAAACAAATTCTTAAAAGACATGAAGCGGCTATTATACCATAAAATGACACATAAAGAGACAAGTAAATGTTATACATATTCACAATTATCACTATACACGATTGACCTTAGCAGAAGATTGTTAAGTCAATTAAAAAAAAAGAAAATATTGTTCGTCTTAATATTTAAAGATTTGTTGCTTATTTGAAAATCATGAAATACACCACCACTACACCAAATACTTAATATTTAATTAAAACTATTTTATATTTATTTAAAACCACTACTTGACGTATTTAACAATAACATTGCTTAGCAAAAACATATTTCCGTTTTTAATAAATTATATTACAAATTTTTAATTCAGATGACTTGAATTATTTTAATAATTATTCCAAATAATGCTTTATGCTCATTCTCTTATTTCATACGACTTGTAAACAAAACTAAAAATTATTTGTACGTACGCGAATATAATCGCGATTTTCATTTGTGTACAATTTAGAATAAAAATTCTCTCTTTGGTTTAACTTTTCTGTGATTAATTCCGAAACGAAACAGAGAACAACCAGTAAACTATCATTACGAAAATTGGTTTGAGTTTGAGTAGCAATACGTATTCGATATTTTAATACACCTCGGTCACAAATACTGTGACATTTGAATTTTATTCGTTGAAAGTTGAACAGGGCTGTATTTGTGGTGTATACGTAAATTCCGATGGATATAGAGCAGATGGCTCTGATCCGCATAACGTATCAATTTTATCATCTGAACTATGACGGTTAATAAAATGACAGCTGACAGTGTATTTAGGACCAATATAATTTGGGTGTGGTTCTCAAAAATAAAATGCACAACCAATAAAGGACGACTTGCTTCATAAATTATTAAGCTAAATAACTAATAAAGAATTATTACATTAAAACATTGATTTATGATTTTGTGCTAAGTGCCGAAACGCCATAAATACGAACGACAACAATGCAAAAAACTGCATTCGATAGTTACCTATCTATTGTTGTTGTTTTGTTTTTGGACAGCATTAATTCCACGTCTATAAAATTAAACAACTATGTAAACACAACGACTAATAATAAACTTCGTACACATTTTAATTTATCACTAAATAAGCAACAACAACAATATTACAAGCTTATTCATGACATTCAGTAGAAAAAAAAACAACAACCAAGTAGATTACATATGTATTTACAATCAAACAGTTGTAAAGTATTCATTTTGCTCTCCCTCTCTGATTATAAGCACGGTCCGTCATAAAAGTTTTGTTTTCTAATCTTATGTATGTGTGATTTGAATAGCTGACACGTGGGTTTAGACGAATTGGCAGATAATAAGCGAGCTATGATATTCATCGCAATGAGTGTTCGTACATCCCACCCGTAGGTCTAAAGTTTTATAATTTTTACAGTTCGCAACAAAAATATTTATACATAGTGAAAACTGAATGGGGTTCTATGAAAAATTAATGAAATATTTGTTATACGGTAAGTACCGTTAATTATTACCGTTTCGAATAAAGCAAGAGCACTTCAATATTTATCAGAGGCTAGATGCAAATCGAACAATCGGTGATGTTAATAAACACAACTAAGACCCTCTGATGGAGTGCAGAATTCAGCGCCGACCCATCGTCCATGTCAATGTACAGGTTGACATGGAGCTTGCAATGTGCAGGTGGTATACTGTAGTTGTGTGAGTAGATGAATGGGTTAATGATGTGGTGTGAATGCGTGGTATCACAATGAGCCAAAAATGGCCTAAGTGTCAACCACTGAAACCTAAACCTTATTTTTTTATTCATATGAAGAATTAATTAACAAAAATACTCGTGCAGTGGTTTATTTGTTTATTTTAACAAAACTATTTGACGAAATTAACAGAAATGTCTTCTCTTTTCTGAATAAATCATATATATTTTCGTATAAAAGTGATTTCTTTTCTTGTAAGAGCTCAGCATTCAAGAAATTCTGATGCCCTTGTTACTTTTAATTTAAATTAAATTTTCATTTAAATCCCTTAGGTGATAAAACTATACCAGTTCAATTGAGTTTAACGGGTAATTATTCAATCATTGATGGGTGGTTAGGCATAATTATTACTCCAAATTTTTAGGGAACACCATTTAAAACTACCCATTATTGTCATATGACCTATTTTCAGGTATCATTGAAGTAGGTGACAAATTAACAAAAAACCTAACATCTGTCAACAAAAATACTACACTTTTTAAAAATGTAATAGGAACGTGAGTCGTATATTTTTTGTAGGGGTTCTTTGAAGGCCATTAATAGGTTATAGTAGGGATTGCTCTCTGATTCTGAGTATGTCAGCACATTGGTATTCTTCAATAAGTAAAATGTAGCGACCTTCATATTAATGCTACCTTCAATAAACCAGTGATGAATTTTACAAAATAGGATTACACTATGTAGGAAATATTTGGAGGGCAATAACAGGTCATCGTAGGACTTGCTTCCTTTTTCTCAATATGCCAAACAAATATTTACATAAATATTTACATTTAAAAGGTTAATTGAAGTGGCCTAGAGTGATTTGTTATTGGCCTAAAATATCCCCTAAATTTTAGTATAGTTCAAATTTGTAAAATTCACCACCGGTTTATTGAAAGTACCGACAATAATAGTTATAGGCACTAATCTATTTTCACCACAATCTTAATTTAACGACCTTATGTACAGTGCAATACATTAGGTGTATGCATTAAAAACCGGAATTTTTTATGAAATTTGAGCCTTTATTGTGGAAAAATGTTACAAGATTTTTTATTCAAAGTATTGCCCATCGCTACCCACTACTTTTTCCCTGCTTTCTAGCAATTTATGGATTCCATCCCAGAAAAACTGTGCCGGCTTGGCGGCCAAAAACGAATTGAGCTAATTTTCGGTACCTTGAACTGAAGTGAAGCGAATTCATGATAGGGCATTCTGCATGGATCAAAATAGGTGGTAGTCGGAAGGAGCAAGGTCTGGGCTATAAGGCGGGTGAGGCAGTTCCCATCCGTTATTCTCCAGGTAATTTTTGACCGGCGCCGAAATATGTGGCCGAACGTTATCTTGGTGGAAAATGATTGACTCTTGTCTGGTCGCATACGTTGGCTGCTTTGCCTGGATTTTCTGCTTCAATCGGATCAATCGTTGACGATAGAGTTGGACATTGATGGTTTGGCCACTTGGGGACAGCTCATAGTGGATCACACCAAGCTGATCCCACCAAATACACAGCATGACCTTGGCCCCGTGAATATTCGGCTTGATGGACCGGCCTCGCCTCTTTTGACATATGCTTTTTTGCGCTTGGGATTATCGTAATGGATCCATTTTTTATCGCCAGTGACAATACGATGCTAAAACGACTTCTTTTTGTGGCGCTCGAGCAGCATTTCGGACATGCAAAATCGTCTTTCCACGTCTCTTGGCTTCAACTCGTATGGCACAAAATTTCCCATCTTTTGGATGAATCTCAAGGCTTTCAAACGTCTGAAAATTGTTGCTTGATCAGCTCCCAATGATTTTGCAAGTTCTTCCTGCGTTTGACATGAATCTTAATCGAGTAATATCTCCAATTATTCATCCTCAAACTATTTCCGCTGACCAGGACGCTCTTTGTCCTTGATGTCAAAATCATCACTTTTGAAGCACTCAAAGCACTGTTTTTGCAAGAGCATGCTCGCCATACAAATCCACGAGCAAACGATGACTTTCAGCTGCAGTTTTGTTTGCGAAAAAGTGACTCAATAAAACTTCCCGCAAATTCTGTTTTTTTCGCAAATTTGATAAATTTTCAATCGTTGAAATCGGTTGGATGTGCACAATCAAAACAAAAACTTTTATTTGATTTTGACAGGTATTGAATAGGGTTTTCAAAAGACAAATATGTCCATGATGTATGTACTATAACGCATAAACAAGTAATGACATCTAGTATCAAATTCCGGTTTTTAATGCATACACCCATAATAATTATAAGAATAAGGTAGGACGCTCATCATTATTGTACTACATTTTCAGAAATAATGTCACGATCCGTTGAAACGTCATAATTGTTGCACTTCACTCACCTCATTCACTTGAAACTGACAGACTAATAAATATTTGTTTCTTGATAAGATTACAATTTCCATGTCTACTTGAATCTATTTTTAATGGAGAATAATATTCTGATATAAAAAATTATAGTTCACATGTAATTAAACTAGTAACACTTTTTTCACCGACTGTATCTCAATTAATTACAATAGCTATAACGCAATATTGTGTTCTTCGTTCTATAAGCCAACTTTGTTTTTAACCAGATTTTTGTCATCCGATCTCAAAACACGTATTCGTTTTGAGGTCGAATAACGATAACATTTTAAGTGGACCACCCGGTATGTGGATAATAGACTTATAAATTAAGTTTACAAATTCGCAGTTTTGGCGCTAGTAGATAATTATTATTTTATTGAAAAGATCTTAAAGACATGTTATAAATTTTACTGAAGCATCATAGTATACCCAACTACCGTTGTGGCGCTGATGGCTTACACTTTTCTCATTCTAACCAACCATTTTGTTCACGAGTTTAGTGGTCTTTTTCCGCTCTCCTAGATTATTGGGAATTAGGAAAAATACTTGTTTAAGGAAAATTTGTTTATTCTGATTTTTATAACCTAACGCCGTACGTAAATATACAAAACACAATTTCCAATAAAATTATGCAATAACAAGATTTTATGTTTTTTAAACGTCAGAGTATATTTAGAAAACCAGAATAGGGCCGCTGTTCGCCAGAAAGCGAACAAAGTGATCGAAATTTTTCACAAAGTCTATCAAAATTTCAATTCGATCCAAAATTTCAATTTTTCTCGATTTCGATTTTTAAAATTTAGGGCGAAACTGATTCAACTTGGTCAACAAATCTTATAAATAGTTTCTTCTTTCACCAGAAACTTCTACAGCTTTGTAAACTAATGATGTGAAATCCAACACTATTGAAAATACTACATAAGTATTGAAAGAATATCCATCTTTAGAGTGGTTACCAACCCTCCAGACATACTTTCTCGCGCAAGGTTCATTTTGAAATAACAGAAATGGTCATGTGACCTCTTTTAAAATCATGGTCCTTAAACACAAGTTTGATTTACGTATGGCATCAGCTACATAAACGACCAAAACAACAAAAACTAAAATGCACAACTAAAATGCTTGTCTTTAAGGGCACTAAGAAGCACTTCCAATCGATGTCGACTTAAGGAAACAATTTTAAACCACGAATTCAGATTATACGAAATATTTACAACTTGAGCTCTATAATAGCGCAATGATAAGCTCTTTTGGCAACTTCTGGAATAGATTTGGTAGAGTTCCCTTCACCATGAGGTATCATCATACCAGTTGTTTATTTTATCGTGTCTTTTGACAAAAATGGCAGTAAGCTGAACGTCGCTAACTATTGGTCAATGGAAAAACTGTCCTTTATCCCAAAGATGTTCGAAATTTTTGTGCATGATTCACTGTAAACAACTTTGCTTTAATAATCAGTATGGTTTTCCCAACACCCGCTCATTCGGCGACGGGTTATCACATATGTCACTATCGCCCGGTTATCGTACATCAATTGATAAATGCATTATCTTATTACAAATCTCACATCAATGGCTCTGTAGAATTACGCGTATAAAAATTCTATCTAATTGTGTTTTAGTACGATTTTTTAAATTTGGAACTTCGGCCTTAAAATTCGACCTTATCGTTAAATAAAATAACTTTTTGCATCGTGTAAACGATTTTTGTTTTAGGAAACCATAGAAAATCCTGTCTGGCTATGGCTGCGGGATTGCTTCTTCTGAGAGCGAAGCGATCGTCAATTAATAGTAACAAAAAATAACGAAAAAAAACATTGGCTTATAGAAGGTTACATCTCTTTAGAACCCGGGAATAAATGGCAGCGAATCGTGCTTATAAGGAAAATAACAGATTTTACCTTGAGTGAATACTTTATCAAATATTTCAAACATTTTGAACTTATTGTCTCAGAACTTGCAAAATTAATTCAAATAAGACTAAGTTTTCATCAACGGATATTAATTGCAATCAATGGGTATTGCTGCATACATTCGTCGAGAATCGAAGACTTCGTATCCGAATTGCTCGATTCGAAATACTTTATAAAACGGAAAAAGCCGCACCCAGCAAGAAAAAATGCAGGGGTGGCGAGAAGACGGTCTGCAATTAAATGTTTGGGGTTAAATTATTCATTATAGACTGTTTATGGTTTGCGAAATGCACCTCTTATTTGTCAATATACATACGGTAGTAGGTTTTTAAAGCTTACCAAGAATTATGATACTGTCTAAGGTAACAGCTTTGGTAATGTGTGATCCGATGATCGTATCCCGAAAATGAGAAGGAGCCTACTACAGTTTATCAATACTGCTTAACGTGCCAACGATATTCAACGGAAACTACATCTCTCTAACTTGTAGAGTGTGTTAAGTTAAGCCAGACAGGCAATTTTATTATTTATCTGAAAGCATAAACCCAGCCATGAGTTTAGTTTTGAGTCAGTAAGCCAGAATGTTGTAGTTTAACAAGTAAATTATCAATAATCAAGGACCACAAAATATGTCGTTTAACGGAGACTGACAGAAACTCCAGTTCAGTCATGCAACGATGGTTTGGTCATTCCTGAAATTTGTGCGCAGGTCTCATTGATGATAGAGAACGAAGTGTTAGGCACCTACAATATCCAGAAAGTACTGTTGAAACCTAACACTTCATTTTCTAGAGTACCAAATACCTAACTTTGGTGATCTGAAATAACTATTTGGATAATTATGTAGTTTTGTTTTTTGTTTATTTAATATCATTTTGTTGGATTTCTTTTCAGACCTTTGAGCAAAGTTGAGGAAAGGAGAGCTACTATACTGAACTGATACACGTTATATGGTGTAAAGGAAAATAAATTTCAACGTTGTTAAGAGTGACAAGTCTGTGGATTAAGATCCAATTGGCAGAGTTAACAGTAGCGTTATAGGTTGCTCGGAAGTAATAATCAGAATCGAGAATTTTACAACCAATCTAGTATGAGATAATTATGTTTTGCCCATTTGAGCCTTTAAGTCTAGTATTAGAATGTTAATTACTTTACAGAAGTACATATATCAAAAAATCTAATGAGCGAATTTTTAGAATTTTTTATATTCTTTCTATACTGATAAAAACTTTTCCAGCAAAATTTCAAGTTAAAATTTTTGGTTCACCTCTTAAATTTTTTAAGTAGTGGCTTTTCTTAATATTTATTATAATTACAACGCCAAATAGCCTTGTTACAAGTTAAAAGTATTTGCTCTCGTGAGAGACTCTCATTAAGCACTATTATAGTTCTCTGTAGTTTAAGTCAAAAGCAATTCACTTGTGATCTGGGGAAAAAATTTCATTAGTCATTTTCCTATATTGAAAATCAAATCAGTTGTAGAGCACAAACACGGGTCACTTAACTATCTCCTTACATAATTTTTAAATGTTAACTGATGAACATGCTGCATTACGAAAATTTATTTTAGGAGTATACGACTTTTCATCAGCTGAGCACAAAGCAACGCTATTATAGGTACACGATACATTAGATGTACGTCTATTTATGGTGACCAGTGTATATTTAAAAAAAATTATTAATTTGTAATATAATTATTTCCATTTCTTACAATATATAGATTCTTATCATTACATATACAAATGCATTTGTGTAACTGACGTATTCATAAGTATGAATTACAAATTAGACGATTTGATTTACGAGTAATATGGAAATTCCAAATGTTGAATTTAATAAACGTATTTTGATTGATGCGTTAGATATGGCTGGGAATATTTATAATTCTTATGAATGGTTTATATTGAGGCAGGTCTCATCACTATACTTGTTGTATGCAACTACGGCCAATTTGTATTTAGTTTAGTAATTCTGTTTCGTAACTGTGATTGGTTATAATAATAACCGGAAATAGTTGTACGTTTGCACCATGCAATTGTGCATTAATTACAAACATAACAAGCTCTATTTTAAAACCAAAAAAATTAAAATCGGTGCTGTTAAAAAATTATAATTCACAAAAAAAAAAAAAAATAAATGTTAAACAAAAACATCAAAATAATTGGCCATAACTAGAAAATTAGAGCTATGCATATATAAATTTTACATACCTTATGATTCCATAATTTGAAACTATAGAACTAATTTGTTTTATATTTTATTACGTCCAAAAACTAGTCGTCCGATCAAAGTATACGTTTAAAATATTTTTTGTAGTTTAACTTTTACTTTAAACAATGGTAAGTGAAAATGTGTTTAAGTAGATAAAAGAAATGAAAACTTTTAATCACACAAACACACAAAAACCAACTTTGCTGCGCGCATTTGACGTGTGTACACAATAATCGGTCGTTGCAGTTTTTTTTTTGGTGATGTGACACGGTTCAACAATTTTTGTTTCAGCACACTAAAAATAGAGGAAATAAAATAAAATTATATTAATACATAATTAAAATTAAGTTTGAAAAAAAAAAAAATGAAAAGCCAAATGTGGGCCAACATTTCTTTAAGTAATTACTTCTCTATAGCCACACTTAAATTAACATTATTCGTATCCGTTAAAAATACAGAAATTTCCGTTTAATCCGGAAGACAATTTCCGACTTCAAATTTTTTTTTATATACCAAGATTATTAATTTACTTTATCATATACAAATATATAGAATTTTGAAGCACGTGTACCGAATCAAGCGGTATACGAATTTTGTAAAATATTGCGAAATTGATAAACAAGCAAGTGACTGGTTTTGCATATTACTATTTCGACAATGGGAAGAAAGAAACCATAATCAAGTGTTTTTAAAAATTTTATCTGTCTGTCTGTACGTTCGGACCAGTTTCGTTGTCCACATTTTACGTCAAAATTGCCACGCTGATTTTTAGCGCTGCTTTAATAGTTTTGTAGTTGTCAATTTCGGGACAAATCTGCACTCTATTTTATCGCGATATATTAATCGGTTTTTAAGTTATAAGATAAAATATAATCGGGTGATTTCCTCGGTTCTTTTCTGTGTTCTCGACTTATTTTCTCTGAAGACCAATACAAATCCAATTAGAATTTTCATCGCCATCGCCGATATGAGGATCATGTTTGAAGGGTCTTTGTTTGACTGGTTTACCAAAAATATTATTTCAAAAATATTATTTCGTATTATTCAGGTTCGTAAGAATCGTATAACGTAGACAGTAAAAAAATGACTATAATCTCAACACCAACAAAAACATTTCTATTATACCACACAATAGAAACGAGCATAAAAGGGTTATCATCTAGATGGAAGCTTACATAATTAATTTGAAAATCTAATAAAAAACGACGATGACTTTATCTATAGCTAAAACAAATTAAGAGTCTCGGAATCCCATGCTATATTGAAATATTTTCTTCAGACTGTTGTTCGATAGTCAAAGATAGGGTGATTCATTGATTAAGCATTCATTGATTATTTTTAAGATGACCATGTTTTTGTTTTTATATCTTTCAATATATGAAACTGTTACCTAAATAATTTCTTTATCAATTTTAGAACGAGCTCCAGTTTTGATGCTCCAGTTTGGGTCACGAACAACAGTTGATACCAATTCTTTAAAAAATTGATAATGAATGAACATTTTCACAAAAAAAAGATGCGTTAACAAGCAAATACTACAATTTTTATTACAAATTAATTACAACATATTTGCATAGTTCAACCCCCAAAAACTACTGGACTTGCTATAAATGTAACACTCCACAATCAAATTTAATAAATTGCCCATTTTATATTATAGCTATGGGTACACCCCTGAATTTATTACAACAGCCCACACCCACAAAGCATTTAATTAATTCAAAGCATTATGGTCGGTTTGTGGGTGTGGGCTGTTATAATAAATTCATGGGTACGCATTGCTAGTACAAAATGGGCTGTTCCAGCAAATTTAATGGTGGTTTGTAACATTTATAACAAGTTTTACATCACCTTGATGTAAAAATACTATCTGGCTATCAATCCAGAATAACCCAAAATTTTATAACAAGTCTATAATCTATACAGAGGAATATGGTTTTTAAAGTTTCACTCTATAGGGTAGTTTTTTGATCGTGAACTATTCCAATATATTGTAATTATTTTGTAAAAACGTCAAGTATCACTCCAGTATGATTTTAAACGGTTGTTCTCCTTTGGGGCAGTTTTTGCGGGTTAAACTATGACAATATATTTTAAATAATTGCTAAAAAATGCGTTGGTTTTAACTTTTCCCTATGACACGGTGTGACCCCCCCCATTTTTGGGTTTTCAATACAAGTTCTACTAGGAATCAGTGAAATAAAAGAACACACCAAGAATTTTACGCAGTAAGAAGCGGCTTCATTATTATGTCCAGGGCCACGCTAACACACTGTTCGAACTGGCCAAATTCTATGGTCGTCATGCAAAATTGAGAAAACAATTAAAAAAAATATCGTATCTAATTTTAATTAACATACTTTATCTAACCATACCTTATATTATTTCGTAGCATATAGGTGACAGTGGTATCGGCAAAAATTATTTCGAACATCGAAATATTTTCTAGTCTCGCTATTTTTTTTCAGGATCGTGCGTGACTGGTAAACATTCAAATCAAAATATAATCAATTTAAACTGCGAAGACTGAGAAATTATTAAAAGAGACATTATCCAGTTTTTCCGGTGAAACAAGATTTGATCTTCTAAGAAATCGATCTCCCTCGGCATTATGGAGAAGAATAAAAGCTAATAGAACTCCATTTGGTATGAAGCAAATAATGAAGGCGAATGGTAAATCTCGATTATATCTAGACTAATACTAAAACGCTACTAGAGGAAGATTACAAGCAATTAAAGTCATCGGCAGCATCGATTTAAAAGACGCATTTTGGCAGATACCTCGCAGAGGGCGAGACACACACCAAACCATGCGCAGACTGATGGACCGAGTGATACCACATGAGATTCGAGACAGAGTTTCCGCCTATTTAGATGACCTCTCGATTATCTCAGAAAGTATCGGCGAGCACCTGGAACCCTTTAGCATAGCACAGTTATTGTCCAATAAAAGGCTGACACATGACAATAAATGTACAGAAGTTATTTCGTGCTCAAGCAGACGAGGTATAATTGGCGTTAGAGGATTAAGAACCTACCCCGCGAATATCGACTGGATTACAAATTTTCCTGCGCCAAAGTCAGTCAAATAAACGCTGGTATAGGCGGTTTATTTGTAAGTATACTGAGGTAACTGCACCAATTACAAATCTGCTTAAAATGTGAGTCAAATTCAAATGTGTATTTGTAGAATTACACAATCCCGATTTTACGAAAGTTTCTTTATTCGTTGCGACGCGATCACGCAGGGTATCGGTAGTGTTTTATTCCAAAAAAGTAGCGACGGAACTGAGAGGCAGTCTGGCCAGTTATAGTGATCATAACGAAATTCCGACCCTATATTGACGGCTACAGGTACACCATAACTATTGACCATGCCAGCTTGCAATGGCCCATGTCTCAAAGGGAGTTATGTGGATTCAACTTTAACATAATACATAAAAAAGGGCGAGACAAGATTGTTCCATGCTTTATCAAGGATTTATAGCGATTCTGCTGTAGAGCTTGGACATTGCTAATGCTACATCATATGAATACGAATTTCACCGAAATAATACTGGTGTGTGCGTGAATGAAAAGGTGGTATTAATTGGCCTTAAAAGGACATTAAATCCATTGGACAATTTATACTTTCTACAAAAAAAAAAAATACTGATGATCCTTGGTATATTAAACTTCTGACAGATTTTGAACAGAAACCAGGAGACCTATTATGAAATTTTTTCCATTTCGTAAAATACGAAATCGTACAATTCAAAATCGTAAAATACGAAATCGTACAATTTAAGACAATGAAGTTTGCTATTTCATGTTCCTCTAGCTAAAATTCCAACAATCAACAGGTTTTTCATCTGGACTAACTGAATGTAATTGGTTTGTAATTTCACTCTACAAATGTTGGGTAGTCTCTTTTATTGAGGCGCATTTAAAAGATTTGGCTAAACCAACATTTTTTTCCACATATAGAAATTAAAATGTCAAATTGGCGATCATTGGTAAATGACCTACAAAAAATACGATAAAATAAGTTTGAAATATATTGTAATAAATTCAACTAGTCAATTTTTATAAAATAATTGAATGTCAGGTAGTTTAGTTGAAATGTCAGGTAATTTTAAAAAGTAATTGAAGTATTTTATTTGAACAAAAGAATAATAATACGTATACTCTATATTCTTTTCGTGATATCAGTCACCTATAGAGCGATCGAATTTTGACATTTGATTTTCGTAAAATTCGATTTCGATTTTTTTGGTTCATAATAGGGCCGCGGATTTTATAATTTTCGAATTTTACGAAATCGAAAAAAAATCATAATAGGCCTCCAGGGACGTACCAAAATCTATAGTTGAAGAACGACCAAATTTTCATCCGAATTGAACCAAAAAGGAAAATTCAATTGAATGACATTCCTTGTTGGAAAGTGTGAGTTGCAATGCAACCGACTGCAACATGACGTATCAAGTGGAGCATACGGTGTATCCATATTCAGAAAAACAAATTTTTTAAGGTTTAATTTGATTTTACCATCTCACAGTATTGGAGTTGAATGAGGCTCTTGAAATAACCAACGAATTAAAAGTATTTCAAAGTATTTTAAAGCCAGAAGTTTAGAGTATATTATTGAAACTGATTTGCCAGTGAGTGTTGCCACTGGAGAGAGCTTTACACAATTAAAATTATGTAATTAATAGTTTTATTGAACTGTTAGATATACAGGATGTGATTAAAAAAAATCAAAATTGAAGGTTCTAAAAGTGCAATTTATTTAATATAAGCACTGATAGCAGAACCATTTTTCCGGCAGGTATAAGGTACGGATTGTTCAAAAGACTCCATGAGCGGAAAGTAAAAATTTGCACTAATATAGTTCGTTGAGTTCCCCAAAATCTGTTTTTCAAAACTTGATCATAATGCCGGATGGATTGAACTCATATAATTATGATTAAGCTTATTACAACAACAATTTATTTCTTCTTTTAATCTCCGGAATAACCCTCAAAAAACTAGTATTTTTCAAAATAGTTATTAAATATTCTTCAGTACATAAAACAATAATATAACATTCACTAACACAATTAAATTCGTTCAATTAAAGAGTTTTTTATATGGTTGACTTCAAAACTTTAGCTTAGGAAAGACTTTACCAAACTAACTGAAAACTAAACTCGAAATGTCTACTAAGCAAATATGTACGAGTATTTTATAATACCTAAAGTTAGGTGTCACGTCAAATTAGTAAGAGCATAGAAAAAAAGGTTTACCATAGATTTCTCATTTGTATAAAACGAGAGATAAAAATGAAATTCCAATGTCATGATTGTATTTGTGCGTAATGTAAAGTCACAAATACAATCAAGACATTGGAATTTAATACGTTTTATACAAATGAGAAATCTATGTTAAACTTATTTTTCTATGGTAAGAGTAAAATGCTGTTTAACTTCCCGTATCAGCCTAATCTACTCTCCAATAGATGTCATGGTAATCGTAAAACTAATTTGTTCAGTTAGGTGACATCTGCAATTCGACGTTCGCATCAATAACGAGATTTAACAATACGTTGAAGATTAATTTAATTTTAATATTGTAGTTCAACATTTTATATGAACTATTTCTGATGAACTATAATTAATTGTTGATGGGCGATTTATTGTTATATGATGAGCGATAAATACGTGCCATAATGTTAATGTGTATGTAAAACTAAGTTCATCTATAAACAATGCAATAGAAATATAATTCTAATTTCGTTTATACCTTGATCATACTTCTTCATAATAGAATTACAAAAATTGTTTAATAAAATAATCATAGGTACTCAACACAATCTCATTGTTCTTCGTCATCATAATATCGTTTTCTGTACAGTAGAAAGTGGATAACATTGTCTCTAGTAAAGTTCTCAATTAAATATCATTGGAATTACCCAAACAGGTTGAACTCCCTATATCAATTCGTAAATCGCTTTAAGTTTATTCCTATATAGATTACAGTTAATTGTTTGTCAATTATAATATTTTGAAACGTGCGCCTGACGCGAATACAAATTTTTTTGGATTACGTAAAACGCGCAATGAAAATTTACACCTTATGGTTATGGTGATGAAGATGACTAATCGCGAATACCGCATCTCATCGTGTGTATAATATTTAATGCATGAATTGTTGACAATCGATATTTTAACATTAGTTTGGTAAATTTACGGTACGTAAGACAAGACATCTTATAAAAATAGATACAATTTTTTATTTTTGGAATTCCCAACATTTTTTGGTACATAAAATATTCAGATTTGCGAATTAATTAATTTAACGTTGGTGTCTTTGATTTTATCGTACTCGTTATGCTATCAAAACGGGAATAGTTGATGTATCAATATCAAATTAATGATTTTTTAATTATAGCTTTTCAAATTTCCCAGTCTATTTAATTATTTTTTGTTTGTTTGTGGGGCAGTGTGTAATTTTGAAAGTAGACCAGCATCTTGATATAGGTGAAGTGTGTTCTACCTCAACACAATCTTATTTGAGTTATAGATATTTTTTAATAAATAGAAATACGTTTAGTCGTTTGGATATAACTTCACAATGTTCGCCGCAAAGTTAAATATAAAATTTCCTCGTTTTCCCGGTAAACGGTAAACCAAATTAAACACTAATATTTAGATAAATTTAATTAATGCTGTATTATAATTTTTTTGTGATGACCTGAAACACAAAATAAAAAATAATCGTATATCTTTCTACCATACGTCAAACAGATTTTCCATTTTTCTCTCGTTTAAAAAAAGAAAATAAACGAAATAAAAAATAAAAATAAACGACAGAAGAAAGAAAATGTTAAAAACAAAAAAAATATTACATGACAGTTGGATTTTTTATTTGTCTTAGCTTTTATATTTAAAAATCTAACTAATTTCGTATACATATACGAGAAGGAACATTTAAATGAAAATTTATTTGATTTTCAAAGTCAGGGAAGATTAACATTGTTATTTATGTATATGATTTCAGATCAATAGCCTCTGGTACGATATTGGGAACCTCTAAATTATTTTTAAAACACGATATACAAGGAATCTCATATGGAAGTGCAAAAAAACCGGTTTATACAAAATAAAAACTGACCACGTTCAAAATTCTGGTCCTAATTGAAATGCCAATCGGATACAAAGTGTTGTTGTGTATATTTATCACTCTAACAAAAAATATTGATAGTAAAATGAACGCGCCTCCATTAATCTTATCGATCACAAACACAAAATCATTTTTTATGCCTCAATTTTTAATTCTTAATGTTTCTAATGACTCGCAATTAATAATAATTAGTGTACAGTATATTTTACCGGTTAATAATTTATTTTGGTAATCTATTAATAATTTGTTTCAAGTTTTTGCATTCATCTTTTTCTAAGATGAAACAGCTGTTTTTTTTATAAAGCAAACACAGATTGAAACCGAATTTACGTTATTCTGTTACATGTTTTCGTACATAAAATTGTACAGTACGCTAAAAAATGTTTAACTATTTAGGATGAATTTAAATTTTTACATTTGGTATTTTTGCAAATCTGGCCAAATGGCTTTAATGGTGCGGATTTGTTGTGGAACCAATAGTCTTTATTCTGTTTTCGTATTTTTTACGTGACAATACATAAACTCAAAATTTCGTTTTGGAAAACGTCGTTTATCAAAGATATCGATAAACGAAAAGTGAAGAAACTTTATCAGGGGTGGAATTTTGTAAAATCACAATTTACGCTTATTTCATTACGAATAAATTATGGTTTTTCATTTACAATTACGTTGTTTCTATTGGTCCATTTAGCAGATTCTTAACAAACTTCTATAAATACAAATTTTGATACTTAATCCTCATGCATAAAGAAATTAAACAATCGACACCATTAGCGAAAAATAGATGTTTATGATAATAAATGAAAATTGAATATCAAAAGCTCTTTTTAAATGCAATCGACAGTTTTGAATGAAGATGTTCTTTTAAATCGCTTTCCTTTAGGTCCTGAACGACAACCTAATTGGTGATGCAAATCGTTCGAAGGAGTTCAAACTTGAGTTTGCTGTAATGTTAGCAAGTTGCAGTATAAAGCATAAACTATTATTCAGAATGAATTCAGTAATGTTTGGTAGCCTTTAATTTTTTAGATGCGGAACCAACAATCTCAACTAGCGGAGCAGTACTAACGATTAGTCTAAGTGACAAACATAGCACAGCCACAGACTAAAAGTAATTTAGTTAAGCAATGTAATATTGCCAGGGACCAAGAAGCGCTTGCTCTGTTATTTGAGGGTCCTAGTTTCGTTTCCCGTTTCTGACATTTAATCTTTCGATAGTGATTAATTTTCTTATTGATGTGTTACTCAGTAAACCATCCAGTAAAGGCGGATTTTACACAAGGAGCTAAATAAAAGTAAAAATTATAAAAAAATTCATGTAATAAATACAATAATAAATTTAATAATTAATAAATTAAAAACAGATTTTTTATATATAAAATGACAATAAATGTAAATTAAAAAATTTTCTATTGGTGGTCTGGACGCCGGTTTTTACAGGCAAAAACTAAGAAAATCATTAAAAAAATGTATGTGCGGTAATAAAAATTTTTAGTGTGCAAATCCAATGGCAAACAATGTGGCAAAAAAAGTGCGTGCGCATATATAAAGCTGCTGTACATTTATGCAGCATGTATTTCACAAAATTATTATGGGCCTTTGTTGGGTTGCTCACACACGCTTTAGTTTTGCATCGGCTATGATTCTCACTAGTTTCAACTCGAAACTAAAATTTTAAAGCAAACTACTTCAAAAGCAGTACTCGAAATTCAAGGATTTCCTGGGGACGTATTCTTGAAATCGGTGGAAATTTCCCCAATCGGAATACACTTTGCTTTGAAGTTCTCTATGTTATTCGAATTTTTCGCCGGCTACTTAATCTTCGGAAGGGAATAATTCCGACTGGGTAAATCGATTCGAAATTATTTCCTTAGTACCCGAGTATGGGCCCATTCCCATTATCAAATCTTAATTTTAATGATAAAAATTCTAATTACACTGTGAAACGGGTAACAAATTACATTTTTGCGTTATTTTAATAAAACTTTTTGATTTTCGGGAAAATTTTTCCTTTTTATAATTTTTTCAATTTTTTTTTTAGTTTTATTTATTTTTATTAATAATATTCGTCAACCCTTCAGACACAGATCAAAGAGTTTTTATCGCTCTTATCGCTTCTTCTGATAGTGCCACAAATGTTAAAAAAATCAACTTTTGTAAATATACATTTTTTTAATGTAATTTTAATTCGTTGTACACCTTAGAGGATGGGGGCTGCCCCAAACCCCTTCTTTTCCAGAATTTATACAATTCTTCAAGTGGCAAATTTTATTTATAATTTTAAACTAAGTTAAAAAAAATAATAAAATTTTCCTAGAAAAATTGCAAAATTTTCCCGGAAAAATTACTTGTACTGTCGAAAAACTGTTAAAATACAATGCTAATATCAAAATTTAAAAAAAAATTACACAGTTGTACTATTTTGAATAAAATAATACGCAATTTGTCGCCAAAAAAACTGAAAAGGTCAAAATTTTTCCGGAAAATGTGATAATTTTCTCGAAATTTTTGACTTGCACTTCCTAAAAACGATAGATGCACAATCCTAGAAAGAAAATGTTTTAAAAAAATTTCATCTTACCCGATTCCCGCGATGGATACGTCATCTACACTTTAGCCAAACTTTTTATCAAAAAAGCCATTACATACTATGATTTTTTACCCACACATTTTTGTGATTTGGGCTTGGTCGAAAAAAGGATATGTACAAAAAATAATTAAATTAAATAAAAAAATAAAAAAAATATATTTCTAAAAACAAAAAAAAAATTAAAAAAAATTCGGCCCTTCGACCCATTTGGCCCTTCGACCCATCCCCGCTTATTGAAAGTAAAGCACTCATCCCTATATACCCATAAGATATACATCCCACAATAGATCAGGTTCATAGGATACGGCTATCATAGGAAAAACACTTGAAGAAAAGAGGATCGGTTCAGCAGTTTACTTTGACACTACTCAGGTTTTTGACAAAATCTGGCACGATGCCCTATTCTGAAATTTAGATTGTCCTCCATTTATTGTACCAAACTACTCACAAGGACTACTCGCAGCTACTCATACTTTTTACAAAAGTAGATTGCTTGTCACAGTAGGTTTTCAAACCAGTTCCATTTATTATGTACTCCCAAGTTTTGTATTGGTCGATTTCTCCTTTTTTGCGGCGGGGTATCATTCTGCTAAACTTAGTACATTTATTGAATCAGCCATTTAACAGTGAATTTATTAAAGAAGATTAAGGTGTGATAAATAAAGTTTGAAACTTTAAAGGCTGAGTATTTTATTTGTCAAATCCATTACGAATACGTATTGAGCGCTCGAAATTCGCAGCAGGGAGAATGCCGTTGGGTTGCAATATTTTGCCCGAAGTAAAACAAAAGTTTCAATTATTTCAATTCGGTTTAATCGTGGATAATCACGGTTCTACTGTATTTCAAACTGCTTACTATAAAGAGAAACCCGTTATCAAATTCGGAAGTATGTTTATAGTTAGTATTTGATTATATATTATCTATTCTGATACTATGCACACTTATTTAGTTTTCAATTTCAATGATTTTTTTGTTGTCCAATCAGACAGAATTTTTATTTATAAAATGTTCAACATGCCCCCAGCTAGCGCTGTTCGCCTCGAATAAACCGAAAATAAATTTGTTTTAATTTACATAAATTTGGCATGAAATCAATTATTCAAAATATTTTCTTATGCAGAAATAAAAAAAAAAAAAAAAAAAAAAAAATTATGAAAAAAACGCATTTCAATTCGAAAGAAATGCAGAGAGAGGGTACCAAATATAAGAAAAAATTGGCTTCGCTTTGTAGAAATCTGCTACCTTAAATTTTTTGTATCGTATCGAAATTAATGTTCATTGTGAATTTCTCTTGTTGTAACAATTTATTAAACAGCAGGTGCATAATTATTAGTCTGCGTACAATTTAGAACTCAGGTCAAAGATCTAAATCAAGACAGGAAATATTATAAGTAGATGATGTTTTGTTAAGTAAAAAATCGTAACCGTTCCTGATAACGAACGATAAAAAAAATTATTTTAATTTACCGTTCTATAAATATATAAGGAAATGATGGGAAATCCATGGTGCTACAATTCCAAAAAGTACGCTGGGTTTTTTTTCTATTCATGATTAGATATTTGTAAATTTTACGGCCAAATTTTAAGAAACAGGAAATTTTCGGTCTAAATCGTGATAACACCCAATTTTTAATTAATTGCCGCTGGATATACATCAATGATGTGCGTAAGTTCTAATATTTCAAAAAAGTTGCTATATCTGTAAAATTTGTTGTGAATTGTTCAGTAGTGTGTATGGCAAGTCACTAAGGAAGGTTATATAGTGCAAAACAACGTATGCAAATCATCAAATTTTATTTTCAAAATCAGTGCTCCGCTCGAGAAACGTTCCGCGCATAATGTGAGTTTTATCCTCGCCACAACCGTTCTGCGAATGCGATGTTAAATTCGAGTCAACCGGTTCGTTACACAATCAGGCACTGCTCGTACGTCACCGAAACGCAAGGTCTGTTGAAAATATCGCCATCAATTTCTCGTTGATCATAAGAACTTGACCTTTCTGCTACTTCAACATCACGATTTTTGAGTCGGGGCGTGGGTCTGCACCCATATATAAACTCCAACTGACCCAAGATTTTAAGGTGAACGCGACCATAGTTTATGCCGTGTGTTTGCTGGTTGGGCTCTGGAGCTGTTGGAATTTGACCCAAATTTCATCAAAAAATCGTATTTAGCGCGGAGACCTACTTATGGATATGTGACCAAGCAAAATTGTCGAATTTGAGGCGATACCAATCAACATGAGATACACCAGCACCAAATGTCCCCAAAAAATCATTCTTTGCTGCGGATATTGGTTTTGCGGAATCATCGGTCTGGACTTCGCTCTTTGGGAACCGCAAACAAGTGATGCCAGCAAATTCAGTCAGATTTATGCGACAAAGTCAACGAAAATTGTACCTCCCGTACAATTGTAAGCCGTTGCGTGATTTGAACGACGTTATATCTCATAACACATTTTGTTTTATTTACATTTAAAAATTAAGCGTGTTTATTGAAAAACACTGATGAAAGCTGTTATCATAATTATAATGAGACAGTCTGAAAATGGAAATTCTGTGGCACGAACCCTGGAGATATTGGCACATAATAATTTATGGAAATTTTGGCATATACCCATCTACATAGTGCAATTGATGAAAACAGTCCAATGTCGAGAAAATACGCCAATTGTCTTTGTGGATTGTCAGGATGCCCAACTTTGGACCGTCATAATATAAAGAAAAAAGCCGAAAATTGAAATTCTGTGGATTGAATCTTGGGGATTTCGGCACATAACCACCTACATGCATCGAGAAAATACGTCACATGTGTCTATGAATATCGCTTGTCCTATTTTGGCCACTAAAGAGAAGTTGTCATTATCCAATGTTTGAATAAATAGCTCCTTTCTTGTGAATAATCGTAAAGGATGAATTTAACTTCTCAGTTGATCTCCCAACAATCTTTCTAAAAAATACCTAAAATCAAGCCGTCGGGATTTAGTTCAATTGTTTCGATATTTAAGGAGCGTAATGAGTTAAAGGAGCTCTATCAAAAGAGTACATTAAAATTATAAGGTACCACTTGAATTCCACAAACCAGGCAATATGGTTCGGCCCAAATTGAAATAAAATTCTTTATGACAATCAAGTGAATTGTAAATTTAACCCATTTAACACAGCTAAAAGCACGAAAGAAAACAGAAAGCATTCACATTAAGTGTAAATTTCTTCAGGTAAAAACACCCAATATATAATTCAATAACTTGATCTTGTTTTGTATTAAATTTTGACTTTCGACTCGTTTTTCGGTTTAGCTTCTGCTGCCTGGCTTCAAAATGGTGAAAACATTGTTTAATCAGAATCCATTGTTTTAGTTGGAATGGATAGAACATTAACCTACAATTTACCCATTATATATTTTCTACTGGATGGGTTCTGCTTACTTTAGGGACGTAATAATTTGTTTCGGTTAGAATTGACACACGAACAATTGTCACACAAACATATTTTCTAACGGTCGAAGCATTTCTTGATGATGATAACAGAAGGCCTAAAATTTCTTGCATCTTTTAATTATTCAACCGATGCCGTGTTTCTAATACTTTTCTTGGTTTCATGGTAATCGGTACAGAATCCAAAGGGGCAGGTTTCCAAATTTAGTTTAATTTTTTTACATTCTATACATTCTTCTGTGCGATCCCACACGGAAATTGGTTTCATCTTTCCTAGGCGGAACTCCATTATAAACGACAAAGAAATGGCCACGTTACTGACCGAGTTAAAATGTGATTTAAATGCGTGTTATTAATACAGTCAGCTAGAATGCTTTGTAAGTTTACTCTAAAAATATGCCACAGTATATCTGCCAGAATACTTGTAGCTTCATTCACGGGTCTCTCATTCAAATTTTTGGAATCTTTTTTTTTTTGCTTATTATGATGATTACTATTTCTAACATTTTCGAAAGATGTAACACCTCATGATGTTTTCGTGTTTGAAGTAACTTGACATGGTAGAGAAATTGAACTGTTTCTGAAAACCTATAAGAACTGGCTTAATTTAGCTCTACGAGGGTTTATTAATGAATGTTTAGAATAACGCCATCTATGCGTTACTAGTAACAACTTTTTTTGTTTGTCGTGAAGTATGTCCTTTTAAACGAAAGCTATCAGATTTTATGACGTTTGATTGAATAGTAAGTAAGCTAAAAATGAATGTCGTGTATAGTGATTAAATACTTTCAAGGTATAAAGCCAAAAGACCGCACGCAGGTATAAGTGATGCTGAACGGATAGGAAGACCAAAATTGGTAAACAACACCAGAAATGGTCGAAAAAGTCTATGAATCGGCTTCTCGACATGAAGGAATGGCTCTAAATCTACTAAAATCTACTAATCTACTAAATCTTATATTGAAAGGGCAACTGATGAATCATCCACTTCGCATGAAGGTGGCCATTATTTTTATTAATTTAATTTCATTTTTATATTTGCTAGTTCAACTATTTATTTATGTCTTGTGAGAATAATACGTTCGCAGATGATTCACATTCATTCAGGAAAAAAGAGTTTAAACAAAAATTATATGAAAATATTTTTCCGAATTCCCTGTTCCCAGAGAAAGAAATAATAGCGTCACTGGTTTGCTGCTTGCACCCCATAACAATTTTTTTATTTAGTAATTTAAACATTTTAAACATTTTCTCATTAACGGTGGTGGTAATCCAGTTACTTTACAGTCAAACTATCGTGTTGAAGTTCCTGGAAGTTCTAATGATTTAATTTCACACAATTGGAAAATGTTTGGTATTTGATATACCACCTAGTCCATTGCATGGGCAGAATCCAACGATTTTCCATTTTATAGGCGCAACTTTTGCTAGCGAATACGATAAAGGCTCACGTCCGTGTTCCTTTCCCTTCCTTCCGCTAAAGAAGATGTGATTCAGGTTTTAAGATAGACGGAGATGGCTCAAGTAAATACTTTTCAAACCAATCTTGCGTTAGGGGACAAAAAACACCTCAGCTATTGAATATGATTGAAGGCGGAGGGTACTAACTTTAATGAGAAAATACTTGGTCAATTGTGGATGTAGAGGTTACCAAGTCAACTTAAACTAGATTTGATCACAAGATGATGGAGATTGATTTGAACGCTATTAATCTCTTGTGCTATTTTGACGTGCAATGTACGTTATTTATCGGAACGTGACGATCACGAACTACTAGTCATTTATTGATGTTAGATCATTTATCAAGGACAACATTTTTAAGAAAAGCTGGAACTGATATGTTCCAGGACTTTGTCGAAATTTTATACGGAAATTCACCTTTGCTCTCATATCGTTGCTAATTGTTGGTGTTATAAGTAACTTTGCTTTGAATTGGATAAGTCGCAGATGAGTTCCCTAATTCAAAATTTAGTAACTAAATTTACTGATATGTTGCACAATTCTTTGAATACTAAACCAGTACAACATTATCATAGAAACAGTGAATGGTCTGGTTTTTTTTTCATTTGGTTTTGAAGAAAAACAGAGAGTGGAGACCATGTCGAGATTACCGTAGTCTGAATCGCATCAATATTCTTAATTGTTATCCAATACCACACCTTTAAGATTTTTCTTATCCACTTCAAGTATGCTCGATTTTTACAACAATGGATCTCGTCCAAGCATATCATCAAATTTCGAATGAGCCGTCTGATTCCTAAATCAGCGGAACCTACTAAAGCCGGTCGAGAAAAATGTCGAGAGTTTGCTTTGGTTTTATCAGAATCCGAAAAAAGTTTCACCACAACAAATTCGTCATTTGGATTTTATCGGTCAATTCACTACCGATGTCCAACACAAGTCGTCCAACATAAGATGCCTTATCGCGCATTAATCTAATTTCTATCCCTGAAAGTGTAGATATGCTCGCTGATAGAAACCAATGATGCATGATTCTGAAAACTGTTACGTACAAACACGCCATTAAGATTCAAGCAAATTCCTCTAAAGTTCAATTCCAATAAAACAATTTATTGTGATGTTCCGATTGCTAAGACCTTTTACAAGAATCGAATTTCGGTTAAAAGCTTTTGAAATCTTTCACAATTTATCTCACTTTTGGATAAGGGCATCTGTTAACTTATTGATAAGAAATGTCATCTGGCCATCTATCTCTAAAGATTCAAAAACTACGATTCAATGTTGTTTAGTATTTCAAAAGCCGACCATTTCAAGGCATACCGTTTCATAAATCGATCGATACACGAGATGGGCTGAGGCTATTCTTGTGCCGGATATTACTGCTTCCAGTGTTCCATTTGCTGTGTCCTCTACATGATTTTTACACTTCAGGGTACCAAACATCTTAGTTACAGATCAGGGGTCGCAATTCTAATCAAACTTATTTGATGAATTGTCGTCTTTAATTGGATTTAAAGGAGTCAGGACCACATCGTGCAATTCGAAGCCAAATGGCATCATAGAAAGATGGCATATCGCAGTATTAAAATTAGGTCTCGGCGATTATGTCTCACGAACGCCGAGATTGTGCATTTTTTTCTACCGACGGTAATGCTACCCGCTAGGATTTAGTGCCTGGTCAAAACTATAAAGTTATAAAAATAAATAATTAGAAGGTACACAGTAGTATTTATCTAAAAGTCTACCGGAGGAGTATTAACCTGTGGGCATTGAGAATACAGCGGTGAATAAATCTGTTGATCGTCGTTGCTACAACTGTAACAAATATGGGGAAAAATAAGTCAGAACTAATGTAAATTGCCTCAGATAGAGCCGACGCAACAGACTTCACCTATTTTTCGACAACATCGACAAAACAAATGAATGTGAAATCAGAACCAAGGAAAATGGTTATAAACCCAAACGAATGTGGGATTATGACACACATGTCAATTATTCGATATCAAGTGCAACAAAATAGGCTAGCTTTGGCTAAAAACCAAAAGAGATTAAAATGTCTTTGTTAATTACAAGTAAATTTGATGAGAATATCCCAGCCCATTTAGTATTTTCGTATACCACCATTTACAGTGTAGCGATCGAAACCAGTTTAGCTCTTTCCATTATTGATCTATAACCATCTCAATTATTCTTTATTGCTTGTGAATAGAGCGAGCCTCAAAGTGAGCTCAACCACATTTTAATTATCCTTGAGCTGATTTTATGAAGTTCAATAACATTCTATAGTAACAGTTGCTGTTCGAAACCTGGTGAAGTTCTCGTCAACACAATGGACAGCATAGAGAAGGATAGAGAGGTTGATGTTATCGCCACGGGCTTCAGTAACGCATTTTAAAGTGTTACGGTTACATAATGCAGAGATCAAGTACACTTCAGGTCCAATGTTTATCATCTTGTATTCTGAATATTTCGTAACTGAAAGCGGCGCGAATCTGTTTCAATCTGATTTAAACAACTTTGCCGTGCGGTTTTCTACACAAATAATCAATAACTTACTTGTGGGTAAAACTATCTCTGGTCGAGATTTCGGAGTCGTGATTCTAAATACATAAAAAGAATTGAAGCAGTTCAATTCTTCAAAATTCAACGTCGTTGAATGTTTAATTAAAATTTTTATTCCGGTTATTTTTCTCGTAATGCATAGCTCAAACGAATTAATTGTAGTCCGTACCGCTCGCCCGTAATGACATCGACAGGTTATAGCAGCTCGTAGTACACAACGCCTCTTTGGCCCCACCAGATACACAGCACAACCAACGATGGCAACGATTGGCAGGGCAAAGCGTATACTATTTTTTCTTCTTGGGGTTATCGTAAAAGAGACACTTCTCGTCACCAGTGACTTTCCGATGTAAAAAACCATTTCTTGTTTGCCCTTGAAGCACCTGCTCAGAAGAAAAAAATTGCATTTCCACGTCTCTTGGTTTCAATTCATAAGGGACCCAATTGCCTTGTTTTTGAATCATACCCATATATTTCAATCGTTCGGAAACTGTTTGTTGGGCCACCCCCAATGTACTGCAAGCTCCTGCTGCGTTTGAGTTGGATCTTCATCGAGCAATGCTAATTAAGCGTCTACGAATTTTTTTGGCTGTCCTAAGCGAGGCTTATCTTCAACACGGAAATCGCCATTTTTGAAGCGTTAGAAACCATTCTCTACATGATTTTTCGGTTGGAGCATTGTCACCGTAAACTTCTACAAGCGTCCGATGTGCTTCAGCTTCCAATTAAAACAATAAATTAACACTTCTTTAATTATCACAAAATCCGACATATTCAACACCATAAAAACACGTTTTGTATGAAACCCAAAGCAATACAAACTGAATGTTAACGGCAATGTCTAATATGTCTGAAACAATGGAAACCAGCTGTCACCATTAAAAAAATTACTATAGTTGAGTCACTTTTTGAAAACGGACCGAATTAATTTGTAGTCCCAATATTTAATGTTTGTGAAGTAACTCAGTAAGGGTGGTCGTGGGCCGTGTTTTGAGAAGACCATGCTGATAGTTAGAAAACAACGGTTTACATTGAAGGTACAGGGATCCGGTGTCATCTTGAGTATCCGCCGGAACCAACATCATTAGCCAGAAACTGATAGCTCACGAACTGACTTAGAGGGCAAACATAGCATCTTAAAATAAAAACATTCTTTTTATTATTTTTAATTTTGACACATATTCGCACGATATTATCAGTAAAATTTGACTATCAAAGTTGATGTGTACTCCAATAAGAACCCCGATAAGATATTAGAATAGGTCGGAATGACAAGACAAATTTTACAATAGTTTGATTTCGTGATTAAATTCTGTTTAAAAGGCTTAAACAATTTTGACTTAGCTATCCGATCATGTAGCTAGGGGGACCCCTTGCTCATTTCTATGATCGACAGAATGAAATTGTAAAAGTTTTGAAATGGATGGCGGACGGAATGAAATTGTAATCTACCTCTCTCTAAATCAGAACAACGCTGGTCAAGTTTTATGGAAGCTCGAAATTTAGTTTCAAGTCAAACTTGAGCAAAGACATCAACATGTTATATCATCTATCTTCCTTTGTGTATCTGTAATTTATTTGCAGAAGGCCTTTTATTTAAGACGATCAGCTCATTGGCGGAAAGCATATTTAGTCTTTATAGTCTTATCGTTCAGTGATATTTTTAATCAAATTATGATGTGCCTTGAACACAATGCCAAACTCGGTGTTCGATAAAAAGGCGTGTTACAGTAAATCGGCAGACTTGATATGTATTCGGGTCAGAGGTAAAAATCTATTTATTTTTGTAAATTTAGAGTGGGCTAACATTTTTTGTTACGTTTTGTCAATGTTTTGATTAAAGGAATGCTGGCGAAAGTAGTTGGGCTATGGAAAGAGGTTTGCAGAGGCTTTGTTTTTAAAAAATTTTTGTGAATTATTTTGAATATTTTATATATAAAAAAGAGTAGAAAGTGAGTCTGAGTGGTCAATATGCTTGTCATAAATTTTAAATTTATGGAACTAGAAAGCCGAAATATGGTATTCCCCAAAAGTTTACGATTTTCGATCTATGAAATGATAAATTTAGATGTTCATGTATCGAATACTATTGATTTAGTTTGCCAAATTAATTCACCGATATCAAACAATCTCGTTTAAATCATTCAACAACTACTATATATGTGTAGAAATTTTAATCATGATATTCATCATACTTCAAGGTTTCATTCTACATTGATAAGAACATTAACGTCAAGTAATCTATTTGTATTTATACACTTATACCAAAAAGGTTATGGTCGCATGTAAATAAATCGATAAGATAACAATACGAATACACACATAAATAGTCCCGCTGTATACACCGTAGCATGTTTACGCGGTTTCTTGATCTACCTCAACAGTAGCAACCCGTAGCACTTAAAAAATTGTTAAGAAAACACTTTGCACAAAGCGGAAATAGTTTTTTTTTTTTTTTAAATTTTTTCGGGATTTTTATAGAACTATACGTATGTAACAAACTATGCATATGTACGTACTGTGTACAACAAACAATAATAATTTCATATTCATTACACACGTTAAAATGAAATTAAATTTTAGAATCACGTACCAATTTTATAAATTTGTCTGAAATGTATAAAAATAAAATACCATAAGCAAAATATCTACCTTGATGTTTTTTTGTTTTTAATTGGGAAACAAACAAAATTATTTTTTAATATTAACACCAAACTAATAAACACACTGCTAAGAATTTTTTTTTTTTGTTAATTTTGTAACACTGCAATTTATTAATTAATTAAAAATTATGACACTTAAAATTTTCACTATAACAACTTTTGTGCACGCATAAATATTTCACTAAAATTTCACACTTTGTTTTTGTTTTATTTTTTAACAATAATATTTTATTATTTAATTTATAATAATTATTATATTATTTTAAGTATGTATTAAGTTCTTGGAAAAATATCGCCAAGTCCATTTGCAACAACGGCCACGAGCTTTCTGAACACCAAGATTTTATTAAATGTAAATAAAAAAAAAATCTTTTTTGTCTAGAAATATTTATAAATAGAAATTGGAGAAGTTGTGAAAAGAAAAATATGAAAATGTTTTTCGATCTAAAACGGAAAACCGAGGAAAATGATTTTTTGTTTTACTCGAAAATCGAATTTTTATTTTTATTTTTAGTCTACACACAAAAAGGTATAGTGGAGTTTGAATGTTAAGTGTGGACTTTTTTTTAATTTTTTTTTTTCATTTTTTTTTTTGAGTTGTGCGAGTGAGTTGGTTTACTGATTCTCCGTATTTTACATTATTATAGCTGTTGTATGGACTGCTGATACTGTATGTTGTATGTGGTGGTGTATAGAGTGGAAATTTTATTAGTACGTTTACGTATTATTTACAATCATGACAAGAACAAAAAAGATTTTTTTTTTGAACATTGCGCATTGAATGAAAATTAAATTCTAGTAATGAATATTTTACTTGTTGAGATTATTGGGGAGATAGTAAATAATTCACATATACATCATTTTCATTAATAATTTATTTAAAATTAGGTCAATTTTTTATTTCTATGTTAATATGAATCTAATTTCAAGGTTATTAGCCAAAATACTTATGTAGGTATGTAGCTATGTACGAATGTGGAGCATAATATATTATGTACTTTTTGTAGAATTTATTTATGAAATTTATCCCAAATAGAAAATATTATTTTTGGATTACTGAATACAAACCGTTCGTTCTTGTGATAGTGAATAACACTCACAAATATATTTAATGTTACACTTGAAATCAGGCATGTTTCGAACGTTGTTGCTTATGAATTCTCAGTGCTTTAAACCTATACCTATATCATAAATTGTTCCAATTTTATTTTATTCAATTGAACAAATTCCGAATAACTCCTACAATTTGTCTGGTTATATCGCTCTCCTTAGTGGTATCAATTGAGCACAACTTAAGCTCTTAAGTGTTCGTTTGTTGAGACTTAAATCTTCCGATTCCATCTCCGATCTGTATGTTGTGAACAGAGCTATGAAGGTTCAGGTTGGTATGTATGGTTCTGACATTCTATAATGTCTAATGGTATTCGGCCAGATATGTCTTAATGGTGCTTCAGAGGCCAGTAACATAGTGTAATTGCTCCAACACGAAATCACATTAACCAGTTCAGTGTGTATAAATTTTCTGTAATATCCATAGGGGTTCGGTCTGGTTATGTTTTGATGTTTTTTGAGCCAGTAACAAAATGTATTCTAACGATATGGATCGTATTTACCAGCTCTAGTTTTAATTTTAAATCGATCTGCAAGCAAACAGCAAAATATACCAGGCCGAATCCTATTGAATATTACAGAAGATTGATACCACACTGACGGAAACCGTCTTCGCTTTGTTCACAAAATGCAAATTAGTTTGAAAATAAAAGTTGAGCTAGTTAATAAGAACCCGTGTCGATTATACTACATTTGGCTACAGGCCTTCGGTAAACCAAGCCATGTCAGGCCGAATCCCTTAGTTTATTATATGAACGCCATGAACCATCATACTCGTAGCTCTGTTCACAACATGTAGATCGGTTTGAATCTAAAACTAGAACTAAGTACTAACCATGCAACCTTGTTTAGTATAAATGTAATACTTTTCGTTACTAGCCACCGATATATCTGGACAGATCAGGACAAATATTTTTGATTCCGTAGTAAATTAGAGCGTATATCAATACGACCCAGTGCCGCAAAAAATACATTCCGTCAATTGTCTTTTATTTAGCCTGTTTTAAGAGCACGATAAATAGCTCTTCTTTATTTTATAAAATCGATACAGCATTGACTAGTTTATTTAATTTAAACTTTTATTATTTAAAATTTGTGATCAATGTCTGAGCTAGAATAAAATTTCGAGATTAATCGATGATATTTCTTTATTTTTCTGAGATGAAATCCTGGGCTAACTTCACAAGGGTGGGTAGGTTGATCTAAATGTTGAAGTCGCATAAACTTTTTTCTTTAGGACGCCAGGTAAGCTAACCAAGAGTTTGAAGGTTCTTCATCATCATTTATAACCTCGAAATTCAGACGCATCATATGAACATATAGGCGCATAAAACGATTGGCTGTCCCATGTTGTTAGCTTCAAAAATTCGCTACCAAAAGTTACGTCTTATCAGCACTTTAATGTTAGAGTTTTGCACATTTACCATCGCTCCCAGATATTTAGACTTGTCGACCTTATCGTATTCTATGTCGCCTATTAAAAATTATCCACATGTTTACCTTTCCGCGATAACGCGTAAGCTAATGTTTGACTTGATTTGTAATATAAGCAGCTCCACTTTAATAACCTGACGAAGAACATATTCTGGGATATTTGGTCTTCTTGCCGCACTCCTAATGTTATTTTGAAATGATGACAAGACTCTCCATAATGTGTTCTTCTGGATGCCATAATATGCCTGCTTTAAATGTATGAATATAAGAGTACAGAGATGACGTTGTTGTAGCCTATCTATGGAAACCGGTAGCGATTTATTTTATTGAACAGTAGCGAGCTGTCTCTTAAACTTGTAGTTTCGATTTTAATTTATTTTTCACTTTTTTTATGAAAACTTGTTGTTTGTGCCATTCACGTTTCACACTCCAACATAGCCAGTTACAGTGTTTCCTCACGACAATTTAGCCGTTATATTTTGCCTTTTATTTAATTGAATGCCTTTTCTTGATTCGAAGCATTTGTTGAATGGGGCAGACAGCTAACCGTCCATGACTTCCGATGTGTTAACTTTGAAGTTGGCCAGACTAACTTCATTGTTCAATTCCTTTAAATCGAATATTATACGTGGTCGAGGGACGGACCGCATATTTCACACCTAGCAATGGTCGAAATCGTTGTTGGCATCACGTGAGGTTTTAATATCTTTAACGCTAGAAAAATGACTTTTAAACACTAGGATGTGGTCGTGGAATCCCCTTATTATTTGATGCATAGTGTAGGAACTCTAGGCCGATAGTACCATGGTCAAAACTGTATGCATTGATTTCAAAACAATCTTTATATCATCGTGTTTAGAAGTTTTAAGTAACGCCAGTAAACTCCAGTTGTCCGAAGAAAATGGTCACATGAGTAAAATTGAAGAACTTTATCTAAGTCAAATAGGGTGATCAACCGACTCCGATGAAAGGCAGGCATCTGTTTTTGGGGAGACATGGCACTCCGCCCCATCAAATCACCATCAAAACGTTCAGCCAAACATCCAAATGCCAGTATTATACCGACCGAACCTCCCACAAGATCGAGTGCAAAATCAACAAGCGATAGCGTGGAATCAAAACGTAAGTAATTAGCCTCATTTTCCACATTTAAATGTATCAAATCCGCCACTGCTCCGACTAGTTCAGTTTGAAGAAGTCCGCCGTTATAATCATAATCCTGACTCAGATAAATTCCCGAAATGATTTAATTTAAATTTTGATGTTGAATTTTTATTTAAATTCGAAAGTTTAGCTAGTCGTGCGGCCTATCGATTTGAAACGCTTGATAAATATATATTTGAATACAATACGTATCTAAGCAGATACTTTCATTTAGAAGTAAGATAGTATCAGCCAATCGTCAAACTATATAGAGGAATTGCGAGTGTTGTGCCGCATATATGAAAATATTTGGGCTAAGACGGGTTATGATCCCAGAGTTAACTTCGACTGAAGTGGTCGAATAAATTTTGTAAATGAAATTGTATCTCCCAATCAATGTACATAAAAAAAGCTATGGGTACGATGCTAACATGGCTACGGGGTGGAGATTATGTAGATGGCCTCGACAGGCCCCCCCCGCCTTTTGAAGCTCAACATTTTTTAACGTACTGCTAGGAATTTTCTGCTTTGGATGCGAGATGCCAGATGTAAAAAGTTTTGATTGTCAGACATGTGAACAATCTCAGAATCAAAAAAACTTGAACACTTTCAGAACTGCCAATCAAAGCCAATCTCCAGAAAGGTGCAGTTAGACGATGGTTCTTTAAATTTTCCATTTACACCCAATACTGTCAAACCAACCGATTATGTCCAATTACCGGATTGCATCAAAACAATCGATGGGACCACGAACCCTAATTTTGTCAATTTTCTACACCAAAGCCACGAAGTAGCGACAAATCAACTGTTCTCGGCAAAGGTGAACTATCCAAAAGGTTCCCGATGTCCAAATTCTAGTATAGTATCCCATCTGGTCTCAAGAATAAAACGATTCTGGAATACCAAGAAGCTACAGAATAAAGAATGTCTATCAACAACCCTTGCCATTGAGATCCAAAAACCACGAACGTCTACTGGATAATGGTGCCACTATTTCAATATTGGGAGAAGGCGCTTTAAATTTCTTAAAAGCGATGAACTCCAATTACCGTAAGTTAAATTCGTACGTTAACACGGCTGACGGTACGGCCAACACAATTATCGGATGTCAGTAAAATATCGCCATAAAACCAATGTAGTGAAATTCTGCCCGACTGTACCTGGGAATTATTTTTTGGGTTACTTTCTGCACAGTTCCACACATGGTTGATGAGGCAATAAATTCCAACGGGCACAACTAAATTAGGTTATTAACAAATTTCCCTACTTTAACGAACTGGACCTATGGATGTACCAACTTGCGCATGAGCAACGCATTGACGTAGGGTCGGCTTTATCAATAAAACAGAGGTACTTTCGTGTTCGTGGTCATCTCCCGTTGTTTTGGTATTAATTTTGTTAAAGTATCGTAACAAATGTTTTTTCAAGGTTCGATTGTTAGCAGAATGCAAACCCCTACAATATATCGTGGTGTAAGCACTTGCAGAAGTTGCATACAGATACGGCACTAGGACGGTCCTGCGGCCTCTGTCTGCACTTCAACCAGACCACCGAGAAGCATGATAGTATCCGATATTTTAAGCAGTAGTTGTTGACAATTCTGCAACTTCTCAAGAATTTCGAAACACAATTGCAATCTTGAAATGCCTCTTTTGTCATCAAATTTTTAGCAGACCAATTCCGCTCATTCTGAGGGTTCTGGGATTGCTCCGGAACAAATAACTTCTCACCAGAGAATATAATTTTATCACCATCGTACCAAGCTAAAATATTAGGATCTTTCGAGGTCATTTTTTTAAGCGTTTAACTCCATGAACTTTACGTTTTTTGAAAGGCTTTAGTGTTATATCATCCGTGAATATTTTTTTTAACATATCCACGATTGACTTGCAGTTCTCTTGCTGCTTCTTTTTAGATTGAGAGACATTTTGGCGAATGGACGGTCACTAATAGTACTTATTTCCAGGAAGTGGTTAATGGTACGATGTACCATTATTCTAGCGACTCCATAACTGTTGATAGTTTTGCACTGTCTACATCCGAATAGAAATTGTCGTAAATGACAAACAGGTAAAAAGCAGTTTCCGATTGATAACTAGTCCATAGAATTGTCAATTTTGATATTTTGCGAGAACTATTTAGTTAATTCCCAAGTAAACGTATATTTGTTAAGTTGGTGAACGAATAATTCTAAACTACTGCATTTTAACCAAACGTGATGAAGTGGAAGGAGAAAATATAATTGGGCAGAAATCGAGGTTTACAGATGAGTTTGACCAAGGGTGACTATGTATTTCAATTGATGAGTGATTTCTGGAAAAATCGCGAATAATTTGTAAAATCACATTTCCTTTCAGTTTAACTGTGTTCCTGTGTAACTCTGCCTCAGGCAAAGATTCTGCTTTTCTATTTTTGTTTTGACTTTTAGTTTTAATTTGCCTTCGTACAAAACTCGCTTCATATGTCAATTCATCCTCATCTGTTTGAATAGTTGCATTAAGTTTTCTAGCGATTTCTTTACGCATTTTCTTTAGCGACATCGTGATGGTTTACCCGGCTCACGTTCACCATGCGTTTAGAATTTTTGTTCTCCTGCTGAATCGCGGGACGCATTTGTCTAGATGGCGATCTAGAAATTCTTGAGCTTGGTATGAATAGGTTTCGCAATGGTTGGCATACCCCAGAATCCGTTGAGCCTGCCTCGTGTGAAGGTGGATTAGCTGTGCAGTTGCCGTACCACCTGGGGTAAAACTCCGGTTTGTTGTGCACTCATTGCTTTAACGACCGGTTATTGGTAATGGGTCATTGGAGAGAATTTCATTTACCAGGTTTTCAGTTTCGGTTATCCCACCCTTTCTCGGTCGCCAGATCCTTGTTTGTTCATTAGCAGAAAGCTACTCGTGCAGATGACGTTGACAATTAGACTGGTATATAGTATGGTATACGTTCTAGACCAACGCGGGATAATACGTCCAATAGCAAGCAACTAAAATCAGGTGGAACGATGAATTAAACAACAGCAGAGTTGACGCAAATGTAAACAAAATCCATGCACTACTTTGTACCGGAATAGATGTATTTGTGTCCACCGCTGTCACTAACTTAACCGTTATCCTCTTAGGTACGATAGCAAATTTAGAAACCAAATGAAAAGAAAAAAAGAGAAGACTTTCAAAGAGAAAATCAAATGTTATTCCGAGGCCAGTAAACATAAATTTAAAACATGCAACCAACACTACGAAACATTCCTACCAAACAAAGATCAAAAGAGACATCTCTTGTATTCAAGATAAAATTAAGAGTAATCCAAAATACTTTTTGCACAACTTTAAAACAGCGCAACGCTTGAGACTAACGGTTACTCGGAAAATATGACATTTAAAGAGCAAACATCTTATGATCCACACAAGTCATATCAAACATGTTCTCCCAAATTTTTCAATCAGTGTAAAACCCAGAAGACATCGATACATACGTTTAGAGATGGATGCGGTTCGGATAGTACACCTCCTTCATTATTAAGAGATTGCACAAGAGCGACGCCAATATGCCAAACGGAATGATTTTTCTTCAATTCAAATCAATTCCGAAGTTATTCCGACTGGTAATATACAATTCAGTCAGAACCGTTGTACCACGCATAATACCATGATCACTAATTCAACATGGCTTTATGCCAAGAAGATCAGCTACAACCTACATACCTACGATTGGTTGATATGCCGTATTTTCTTGACCACTTAGTTAATTTATAGTAAACTTCTACATGTGTAGACAATGTATGTAGAGATATACAAAATTGGTTCCGACGATGTAGATAATGAAGAAAATATTCAACAATATCAAAAATTATTGTTTCTTCAAATTATCAATATTTTTTTTTCAAAATTAGTTCAGATCATTTTTTAAATTTTACCGGGAATGACGAGTTTTGATAAAAATAACTTTATTCCATCAAAAAACGGTATCTCTACAGACCAGGCGCATTGACTATTCGGAATAAATCTTCATTCTAAATCTTTCTTTATAATTTGAGAAAACTATGCGAAATATGGTGGAGATCTGCATACCAGAAGTAGGAGCCTTTTCAATTTTGGTTGACCTTGTTGGTTTTCTGAAATTTAAGCAGGGATAAAGATTTTAATTATACAAGACAATTTTTATCACAAACCGATAGGTTCAGTTATCACTTTGGAAATTAAGTGTGGTGTATTCGAGCTCCATGTACATTTGTCGAAAAAAAAAATGACGGGTGTTAACCACCAAAATTACACTCCACTCTACCATTTTTTTATTTTCTTCTGTATTCGCTATTTTGTTACTATTAATTTGTTTATTATGTATAAATTAAATAGAATCTGCTGGAATGTCCAACTGATATAAAATGTCGTTTGATTGTCTGCTGATGTAATTTGCATTATGCATTTGGCGGGTTCCCATTTAAACAAAGCTATACATGCCATATTATGTTTTCAAGCTCGGCTTTTAAACTGCAGTTGGTCATATTCACTATCGTCACTTTAAATTTTTCTGCTAGTGTATATTCAAAAGAAATTAGTACAAAAAACGTTTAGTTTGCACACCAAACGAATATCGGACTGCAGAAAATGAGAAAGTTTCTACTTGTTGAGATTAGGGATGACTAGAAGTTGTGCGATAAACAAAACTTTTATTTTACTGCACGTTACCAACAACAATTTCAAATAGCTTTCGGGTGGGGAAAGTTCATTGGTGTTGTAATATTGATTAAATCAAATGTATTTATAATATAAGAGTGACGAAGCAAATTATGTAACATAAACGTGTAGGCGGATGTATAAGATTCGATTTTATGTCTGATTTATTTGCCACTTTCGTACTCTTAGTCAAATTGTGATTCACTATTAGAAAATACACGTTTATCGTTATCATGTTCAGTATTATTAAATTTTGCATACGTTTCTGAACATAGTTTTGGTTTTGGTACTAGAACTATGACTATATGTTCTGATTTGTGTTATCAGACATTTTTGGAATTTTCCTGTGTTGTTTGAGATTAGTAAATTTCATTACACGTTTTATTCAAAATGTTACAAGGGTTGCAACCTCACAATCTGGCCTTTGTTGCTAACGTCTACGAACTACAATTAATCGGTATTCATATTAATCAAGCCTCTCTTGACATCACTAAAGAAAAATTATCATAGAATATTTGATATTCACATGACGTGAGATTGTACTCGAACAACATTTCAAGCACGGTCATAATTTTTAAACGAATGTGTCCAATTTCTTATTTTTAAATCATAATTTAAATATAAGTTGGTAGCCGATACTCGGGTAGATAGATACTCGATTGGCTATAACAAACAAGCAATTTCCTAGCCAACATCCTGGCTACTCACAGTAAGTTCATACGACGGATAAAAATCTCGGATGTCTTTCTATCCCATCGTTTTAACTACAAAAAAGTTGAAAAAATTGAAAAAAAATCTGGGATAGAAAAATCCGAGATTTTTATCCGTCGTATGAATTTGCTGCGAATCAATATGATAGTCGATTTCCACTATATAGAACTATGGTTGCTACTTAAGAAACTGCAACGTTTGATATTGCGTTCACAGGAGACTCTAGAGCTTGGGCTCTGGGCCTGGAAATTATATTGTGCAAAAACCTTAATTGTGAATTTAACTCTGCGACTTGCGATTTTAAATATAATATTTTAGAGAAAAGGCTAAAATAAACAAATCATAATTCTAGCTTAAAATTATGAAAAAATCATGAGAACAATTCTTCATTTCTTATTTATAAGACTCGAGCACTATGTAGGGTGGTTCAATAAAAGTGCAGAACTTTTGTTTTAATTTTTAATAAAATAGACCAATATCATTTGAGTAGTTGTAGTACTGTTGAATATCATTTAAACGCGGTTGATTTCGACCTCAGTTCTATAACCGTCTCAAGCTTCTGGACATATACCTTACTTTTCACGTACGCCCATGTGAAGTGGATCCAATTAGTGTCATTTTTTTGTGTTGGCGATACAGCGCTTTTTTGCAGAATGGATCACTTTCACAGAATGGATCGTATAGAGCAGTAACAAGTGAATGGTGATTTTTCTAAGAAAATCATCTCCTCAACTTGATGGCTATGTGAACAAATAGAATTATCGCATTTCAGGAGCTGAGAATTCGAGAGTTATCTTTCAGCGTCCCATGCTTCCACCACGAGTCAACGGCGCTCGATACTGATGATAAACAACTTCCTCTGGCCTCAAATTACTGAAATGGATCTCTAAGATACGTGGTTTCGCCATAGTAAATGATAGCACGCTGTTTTTGAGTCTGATGGTGAAAATCGAAAATTGTCAAATGGCTACCTAGTGCTTGTCAAAACTATTACTATTTACTATTATTATTTATTATTATTTACTTTAAACGTAAAATATTCTTGGAATGTTTAGAATTGACACAACATGGCATACATGTCGTTCACTGAATTTTAAAGTTACTTCGAATCACACTTATTGACTTTACCTATTTGACATTACTTAATACCAATTTTTTCCTGTGAACGCAACTTATGTGTAATCCGATATTTGGGCACAAAATATTATTTATGCTGTGTGCCTGAGGTCGATTTTTTCGACTAAACTAAATTGCTCAGTAGTTCACAATAAACATTCATAGATGGCAGTAACATCAAAACCAAGCCGTGCCTGACTTCAAAATACTAAATTGTCGACTTTTCATGGATAAAGGAAATATTAAATTAAATTAAAATAATGGAAGGTTATAAGGAAGTTGCATCATTTGCAAATGTTATTATAAAATACGAAATGTGCAAAATAAAAAAAAAGTGTCACGTAAAAATTTGTACACAATAACATATTTGCATTAAATACCAAATAATGACATTTGACAACTAAATTGAAAAGTTACCTCGCGAGCAGACTTTTCGTTTGTAACCTGGCGGCGAATAGCGTAAGGTCACCTCAAAAAAGTTTGGTTCACAATTTAGCCGAAAAAATAGAACTGAGGCACACAGCATTATTAGCGATTAATGGTGCGATCTTCATAAGGCGACGAAAATTTCAATTAAGATTTGTGTTATTCAATACAAATCTCGGTAAAATTTGCTTGAATTTGTCATTTTGCTTTTACACGAGAAAATAAGTCAAGAACAGCAAAATGAACCGAGAACACGGTGCGGTTGCCCATCACTGACCTATTTTTATGTTTCATCTTACGATTTAAAATCCGATTAAGGTAGCGCGATAAATGAAAGTGAAGATTGTGTCCATGGTTAACAACTGCAATTTTATGATAATTATGCAAAGCCGAGCAACGAAACAGGTGCGGGCGGACTGACAGACAGACAAAAATTTAAGAACCACTTGATTATGATTTCTTATCTCATAGTCATAAGATATGCAAAAATCTTAAAAATGTTCATTTATTTCAAAATTCAAAAGGCAGACACTAATTTTATATATATATGTATCGTTGCAGAAGTTAAAGATTTATGAAAGTCACAGCCTTCTCGCGGTGAAGGCTGTCGACTATGAAAGCGACAATCGATTAGCATCAAGGGTTAGAAGGTATCAACAATCCGAAGATTAGTTCATAAGATCAAAGAAATTATTCAATCATTCAATTCTGGCCAATATCCGATTTTCTTTCCCACGAATGTAGATACATTGATCTCATCACAAATCGGAATTTTATAATCAAAAAATGTCATTCCCTGAAATTTATAAATTTGTCAATGTCAATATCTATGTTGAAAATGTATAAGCTCATACGGAAACTGTCACTTCCGGTACACATACGTCTTCACAAAACGAGGAATTAATTTATGAAATATAAAAAAACTTATGGAAAAATTTATGGAAAATTTTTTTTTATTGAATTTTTATTGTTTATTGTGGCTGTGTTGCTCGTCCAAAAACCCGAAATGAATAGGAAAGACAATTTTTCATTTTGTGCGTTTTTTGGACCAATATAAAATTCTATCAATTTTTGGTTATAAATACTATTTGCTGTTAGGTGACCACATAAATATAATACCTGTGAACCACGCAAAATTATATTATTAAAATATTTGGAATATAATTTCCCGTTGCCTTTACTGCCGATGGTTCCATCTGCTATGTAGTAGATGCACTGCTATGCTTTTCTAAATTTTATTCGTGCGTTAATGAATGAACTTTATTCGCGAACCAAAAATATGTTTTTAAATAGGTTTTGTGCATTTGTAAATGATTTAGAGTAGAGTGCATCGGGTTTAGAATTTGAGTTCTATAAGCGGTCTGTGTGCTTTTCTTAAATATAGCCTCTAGTATTTTAAATACCAAAGAACCCGTTTCTTTATCTTATAATACTAAGGGACGAAACTACGAAGAGCCTTAATTAGAGTCTTGAGTTAATTTTTTGGGTCTTTTTAGCAACAGAAGTAGAATATGAAAAATACTAGTTTTTGCTCACGCAGTATTTTGCAACTTCCCGATGGCGGTTTGCTTCTTTCAATATGAAACTTCTGATTTCTGTTAATTTTCGTAGAATCAATCTGCTTCTGAGTAATCAAACAATACTTTTAATAAAGCCGATTGGGATTTGGAGCATAGCTACTTGATATCTTGTACTGCGGATTCAATTTTTATTTTTACAGTATATGGCAGGTGGTCATGATGTGAGTTTCCCTATTGAATTATGCAACAGGTTTTCTGCGATGTGGAATGACTTACTCCCACAGCTTCATGTTAGCATGTTTTTGGAACTGTTCCACCATCTTGGAACAGGTGTACAATAGTTTTCATCCCTAAATCTGGTTCGCCTTATTATATTAAGTCGATCTATTAATCATTCGTCAAGTTTTGTTAAAGTTATGGAAAACAATCACTGATACAGGATGTCGCGGTTGTTAACTTATTTTATTTTATTTTTTAATCAAGGATATTGCTAAGATAGATCTCAGAGAAAGGACAGAGAAATTTTTTAGAAAAATAAAAGACTGAAGGCAAGTGCTTTACAATGTTTATCACATGCCCCAGGGTTGCAGCCAGTTTCAATTTATTTGTTCAGATATCTCTAATACATTGAATTTAAACTTAAAGTAATTGAATATACCTACAAAAACCTACAGAAACATTGGACCAATCAATATTATAGTAAGTTTAATAAATTTAAAAAATGTTTCATGAATCCTTTCTAACGCAATTCCCGATTTTTCTTCTTTCTTGCAGTGCTGTGAATTAAAGATCTGGGGAAATACGGTCTAACTGGTCACACATCGCCTTCTAGAAAACGAGTATTTTATTTTTGTAATAAAAGTGGATGTAATTGGAGAGCTAGTTCTGGAAGAGTATCCACCTAATAAGGAGATATTTTATCACATTTGTCTGGAACCGTTTGACTATTCGTCGTTTTCCCAATTGAGGCAAAGACATCTGCCTTAGTTGTAACAATAACTGAGTACAAGTCTCCTTAGGAGTCTAAGTCTCCTTAGAATTTTAGAAACTGTCATGGAACGGCAAAATATATACTGTTTTGCATAGTTGAGTCAATTTTAGGGAGAATTGAAAGGCTTTGTTTAGTTGTCGGAAGAGTAAAAGCAGCATCAAAATTTGATGGTAATAAATTAATATTTTGATTGGCAGTTTTATAATGTGCATTTTAATAAAGCAATGAAAGGGCAAATGAAGTTTTGCCAGCAAAATAAATTTTAATCAAATCAGTCTAAAATTTTGGTCATTTTATGACTAACCTTATACGGTCATATTTTAGTTTGGCCCTAGATTTTGTTTCGTTTGCTCTGTTTCTCTCGGTAAAATAATTTGAATGACAATTTTTGACATTGAGATTTTTGCAGGTTTCAAAAAGTTCTCTCTTTGTGTGTTTGAGTGTGGTACCGTGTGCAAACTAAATGTGGACACAAACATATAAACTGCACGACACCACACAGAGATACATTTTCGAAAGCCCAGGTGGATTGACTGGTCGGAATGAAGCTTCATGCATAAGATTTTACCATAGTTTTACACATCCTAGCGATTTTTGGCAGAAATTGGTTTACCGGAATTGATAAATTCCATAGAATCTTTCTCGTGTTTACAAATATTTTGAAAGGTGTGTCGTTTATGAAAAAAATGACTATGAACTAAGCGATTCTTGTTCTCTTCAGTTTTCCAAAATTAGAGCGAAACCGGCGATTTTTGAAAAAAAATGTTTTCAACCCGAAATTATTTTTCAACAAAAACTCGGCCTTTTATTGACTGATTGGGATAAAATTTCACACTTAACCTTTGTCCACAAATTTGGAGGTATCAGTGTTTGGCCGAAATCAGCAGGTTCGTAGAACCCGTTGTTTTTTGCAATTATTTTGAAATGTAAATAACATTTAAGATAAGTTTTCATAAAAAACTATATCACCAAAAATTCGACATCTTTATAGTCCAGGCGGATTGATTATTTGTTATGAAATTCCATACTAAAGCTTTTTGCGTGAATTGGGAGAACTTTGCGAAATGTGGTGGACAGTTGTGTACCGGAAGTGGCAGCATCCGTAGGAGTTTTCTCAATTTTAGCAATGATGTTGGAAAGTTTAGCATTTGCAAAAACGACAAAGAATTAAAACATTCAAATAAATTTAAAGATTGAATTTACAACAACGGTGGACTTTGTTTTTTGAAATTTTAACGGGAATAATAATTTCTACGGATGTGAAATAAGTAACAAAATTTTTGTATATGGATACCCTTGTATATGTAGTTGTAATTTGAGCTCCTAAATGTCGCTTCAGAAAGTTAATTTTCAAATTTCTTGATCTAATAAGAATTTCTGTAACGACATTGAGGTGAAAATAAATTGTAGAAAAATGGCATATGGACTTTAGGCCTTAACGAATAATAAAAAATATGTTCTAGGTAAATCAAAAGGCCCATCTATAGACAATGGTTTCATGAATGGTCTTAAACGTGTACTTTATGCTGAAAGTGCCAAGTGATCGATCCTAGAGGTCAGTCGTAACGATAACAGACATTATTTGGAACGATTGTTAAATAAGCTTTGACGAAAAATTTTGTTCTAAAAAAACAAAGGACCCCTACATAGACAGTGGCTTCTGAAAAGGTCTTGATGTGTATTTTGTACTAAAAGGGACAAGTAAACGAGATTTTTCGTTGAGGCATTGTGCAACAATCATGCAACAATGCTTGTTATTTATATGGTCGACCAATAGGATCGATCATGTGGCACTTTCAGCATAAAGTAAACACATCAAAATCATATTGTTTCATGCAGCAAATCACGCTAAAATGTATGCTATAGTCTTTAAATTCTCATGTTTGTCATGCAACAATTGTCGCCTCGATGTATGCTATGTCCTTTGTTTTTTGATTAAATTAAGCAGTTTATATCAAAAAACTTTTAGGTTTAATTATTCACTTGAGAAATGAAGTATTCGAGATCTTTGTACATTCGTGGTAAAAGATTGTCGGGTTGATCACAACATAATCACCCCTTCATTTTTATTAAATTTTAAAGAGGAACGGCGTGATTTAATTATAAAAGGCCGAATTCAAGAACTTCAATCAAAATTCACGTTAAAAGTGCTTGCCTAGTTCCATTTAGCTTGATCAAATTTCACTGTTTGTTTCAAATATTCTTGTTAGAATTCGAATCCAGCTTAATTCGGTTCCAACAATTATTTTCTGAATTTTCTGCATTCTATGTACATAGAAACGAATTTTTACCAGACGGGTGCCGGAAAAATATCGAAAAAATGGGATTTTGGTATTTGTGATTTTGACAAGAATAATTTTGAAAAGCAGGATAATAATCCTGTCTACCTGCTTCCCGATTACTTCAAAACGGGTCAACGACTTTACTCTAACCACTTGTTTAGTTGTTCTAACATTAGTCTTATATTCATGTGCATGCCAGTAAATTCTAATATTGAGCAATCGAGAATCTTCGGTTTACACCATAAGTCCAGTATGGCTTGAGTGTGAACCTTTAATGGACTATTGTCCTATTCTGCCCCACAAGACAATTTAACTAGATTTTTTGCGAGATAGAGCTAAGGCTGTTGAAGTAATTCCAGAAGCCTGTAATTAATTAACATATGTACATCCGAAATTTGCTTGATAAGGAACATCATGTTTTGTTGATAACGGATAATAAAAGTCGTGCTTTAAATCAGAGTTATATATATTTAAAAGCTTGTCAATATCTCAACGAATATTTTAGCTAAAATCAAAAAAAAAAATAATGACTACTCAAAAACATTCAGGTAATCTCACTGAACATTGAATTTCCATTCGATTATTCGCTTCGTCACCAACACCGCAATTGGAAAACCATAAGACTATGAATGTACTAAAAGTAATTAGAAATTAGCATCAATATACTCGCGTACAACAATAAGAATATAAATTGGCTGGCACCGATCGCATAGTACAACAAACGCGAAGTACAGATAAAACTCAAATTTACTCGCACTCGCGCAAGCAACTAACAAAATAAAGCTCTTCGCCTAATTTTATTGGTCAATATTTTGTCACATGTTTGAGTGATGCTGATACGACATGACATAGAAATTTTAATGTATACACTTTTAATTTCTAAGTTCAACAAAAATAATTTTTTGATTTCGTAAATTTGCTAGCTGTGGTGACTAACAATTCGTATGAACCGTGCGCATACCTAGCTCGTTAGTATTCAATACTTATTAGAGGTAAATAAACACACAAAAATACGCACGCGTAATGATCGCGAGAGTGAGAAACGATCGCGTAAATTGTTTGTTATAAAATGGTTTTATATGACTGTAGTGGTAGATACAATATACGTAACCCTATCATTGCTTCGTGACGTAATTTAATCGGTCGACATGAAAGGGTTCATTTATGTTTGATTTGTTCATTACTCATCATATGTTAACAAAATGATCAAGTGATCGCGATTTTTGTTTTGGCTCGCTTATGCACCCATAGTAAATATTTCTTGGATAAATTATGGCTACGTAGAGAAATTCGTGGAATTTCCATTTTGATTAGGTATAACATGTCGGAAGTTTCGTAATGAAGAAATCTTTTATTAAAATCTCGATTATTCAGGTATGTTAGATTCGTGTTGTTAGTATCGATGAAAAATGTAGTAAGAGTGTGTTAGATTTATCAATAAAAATGATTTTTGAATTTTAAGGTGAGAAAACCCAAAAACGTCACTTTGTTATTAGGCAATCGCAGATTTTTGGAATTTCTGAATTTAGTTGGAGGTGGGCTTGTCGCATTAATTGCTGCTAAGATTAATTACTGGTTCCAGCTTATATAATTTTGTTTTAGTATTCGCATACGAATAGCACAAAATAATAAATAAATAAAATTTTAATAGCCGATGATAAATGAAAACTGTACGTCAGACGATAAACTATAAATAGATTTGCTACTAGTTGAGAGTTTTATTTATGGTAAAACATAATCCTATCGATGCTTGAAATGTGATTTTCGTACGTTTAATATAATTTGATCTAATTAATTAGAAATATTAGGCATAGAGCAGAATTTTGCTAGAATTCAACTGTCGCATACATTTCTAATCTTGATTTTGTCTTCAGTCCACTTTTTATTGAGTTGGGAATATCCGAAAACTTTTTTGTTACATAATAATAATTAGCAACATCTTCATTTTGAACCGATTTATTATATTGTTCATTCCGTAGACAAAATTTTTATAAACTTGATTTCAACACTATACCAAAGAACTACTAATTTATAAACGTTTGTTGCCTCCAGCTGCTGAATTATACGCGAGCTTGGCACGAGAGCATTCTAAAAATATATTTTTTGGTTAATCCCAGATGACGATTTGAGAGGTATCGTTCAAAAGATATTGGTGTAAACATGGCTTTGCGATACAACAAAAGGTGCACTGAAAATTTTGAAATGACACGAACTGTTATAATAATTGATCGAAAGTGTTTACTCTTGAAATATATATGATGTAAAGATGAGAAGGCAAGCTAGTGCTTGAGAATGGACCAATCGGCTTATATGTTTATGGCCTATTCTGATTTCAACATGGCATATAATGTCTGCTATCCAAAATAAAAGTCATACGACGATCCGTATGTTCAGATTTGCGCTATAGCATCCGTGGCAGTGTTGTGCTGTATCAAATACACTGCCTCGCAAATTAATATTCTACATTATGTAGATAATGTATGTGGATAATTAAAAAGATAGTGTGGACAATGTAGAGAGTGTAGACAATATGTCGACAATGGTACACAAATTAATGTTTCTGTCAGTATTCAGCAAAATTCTATGATTTCTTTGGTAGTGGAATCAATTCAAGATGAAGAGCTTCATTCCTGCTCCACATTTGCAAAATCAGTGGCTTGAATAATTTTGAAAAATCAAAAATCGATAGACCTGTGTGTTAAAAAGTAGAACTTTACACGCAGTTAAGTTTTACAACTAAATAAAGAGTTGTCAAAATTTCAATTTGTTATATGAACATTGTGATAATAATAGAAAAATTATAAAAATTACTGCTAGTATTAAAAAATATATGTAACGCCTTCCTAAACGAATGTCTAGATAAGTCGAAAATTACAAATACTGAGTAAAACTGGCTCCGATAGGCCGAAGGTAGGCTCAGAGGCAGTAAGTAGGAAACCGAAACGCCGACGCATACGACGTTCTGCTGCATAAATGCTGAAACATACCAGCAATTCGGTCCAGTTAATATGCATGTTTATAGGATTACGATTACCACATCTGGTCGATAATCTAACCACTGCAATTTCAACAAATCACAGCGATCCTGATAAGGTAGAAGAGCGAACTGATAAATCCGCGCACAAGTTAAACGTCAAAGTCCGAATAGAACGAATTGTTTTTGTACTCGCTCTATTCTATTTGAGTGTTATTGATCGAATGGTAACCAGACCGGTGAAGAATACTCCAGAATAGAAGGAACAAACGCTACATATAAGGTTTTTAACGTAAGCGGATCGCAAAAGTAAATGCAGTTACGTTTGATAAAACCTGTAAGCCTTCGTAGTTATATAATTAATGTTAGGTTGGAAGAAAAAATTGCACCCAGGTCGGAAACGTACTCATTTCTTACCTACATTAAAAAACAACTTGATGTTAGTTTACCGGTTACAAAATCTGTGAAGATCCGCTTGTAAGTGAGGTAAGGATCATTACCATTATCATTACCATTATCATTACCATTATCATTACCATTACCAAAATAACCAAATTTTGACGTAGGTGGCAAAAAATGAAATTACACTGGTAAAAAAAAACGTTACTTATTTGCCCTTTAATACCAAGTAATATAAAGTTTGACATGTTTGAATATACATATTTGTAATATGCGTAGTTTGAATTATTTAAAAGTATTAATCTCAACCATTTGTTTTTGAAAATTTAATGTTAGATTGTAAAATTTTACAAAAACTCCAATTTGCATTAGAAAGCTCTAAGGTGGCAACCTCCTACTGAAAAACAAAACGAAAAACTATAAAAAAGGAATATTCTACATTTTCTACCGATTGTCTATATACTTTACCAATTATCGACATTGTCTACGGGAAAGTCGATTGTCTACACAATTTAAGACACCAACATGTAGATAATCCCAAAATACGCGTAGACACACCGCACTGATTAATTTAAACATGCTAATCTGAAACATTTGTTTTGGAAAAATTTAATTTATTGAAAAACCCCAATTTGGCCTGTAAAACTGTAAGATGCTTTCTTTTTATAAAAACACCAATTGAATAACACGAATGAGGCAATAATCGACATTGTCTACGAATTATCTACATACTCTACCAATTGTCGACTTTGTATACATTAAAATCAATTGTCTATATTGTGTACTACCTACGAATAAAAGACCAGGACTTGTGGACAACATCATGACCTCTATCTGTAAACAATAATTCAGGACTAACCGTCGATACTTTATATGTTGCCGTGTAGAAATCAGAAGAGACCTGTCCCGGCACTCGTGGTTCCCGCGACCCCTTAATTTAAATCAACAATTTATGCATAAACTCGATGGGTAAATACATCATCTTAACGGTTAGTCTTGGAATTTCTTTTGTTGACCCCTATCATCATGTTGTATCGAAATCAGAAGAGATCGATGACTGACGACATTTCAGGCTGCTCGGAGCCATTAATTTATATCCCAATTATATTCTTAAAAATGATACGATCATTTAGACATATTATCTCCATAGTGCTAACCCGAACATTTGGACGATCTTGGACTTTTATTCGTAAGTAGTACACATTATGTCTAATCGATATCATATGAGATCGGTATTTGCCATACCAAATGGGCCATACTAGGATTCGATAGTGCCTATTTTAATATATCGATCGCAATGTGACTTTTACTTGTGATAGTGGACATATTGCCATGTTGACACCAGCCGTGTTCGCAGCATTAAAAGTTACCGAACCACAGCACTGTTCAGAACTGTATACATAGAATTTTTTAATGTTGTTTTGACAGACGCTCGGAAAAGCTGAGCTCGAGAAAACTCGATTGAATATCGCACACACAAAATTTGAAAATTTTTAAATATTGACCGTTTAAAGTGTCATGGTTGTGAATAGATTCAAATGAAAGGTCTTAATAATGACAACACCTGTGAAAAAATTTAAGGTCAATTTCCATGTGGGGAGCTCGGGAAAACTCGATTGAATATATCACACACAACAATTGGAAAATTCAACGGTCAATATTTAGAAATTTTCAAATTTTGTGTGTGCGATATTCAATCGAGTTTTCCCGAACTCCCCACATGGAAATTGACCTTAAATTTTTTCACAGGTGTTGTCATCATTAAAACCTTTCATTTGAATTAATAATGCTCCTAAAACTATAGTTTAGTGTTTTATTTTTAACCATTTCAGTTGAATGTTTTTTTTTGTTTGTAGAAAACAAATATTTTTGGCTGAAAATTGTCGGCTGAGAAATGTCGGCTGAACAATGTCGGCTGATAACTTTCGGCTGAAGCATATTAATATTTGACATTTCTTTTTATGTTTTTGGCTGAGATAGCAAAGACACTATGTGCATTATCGATTTCTTTTACTTTCGGCTGGAAACTATCGTCTAACTTTAATAGTATCTTTTCATTGTAATTTTCACATATTTCAAGACTTCTGTACGTCCATGACCACACCCACAGTCTGAAGTTAGTAATACTACTTTTTGTTCAATAAAAATCGTCTAAATTGTTTTGACGTTCCTTCATTCCATTGAAGTTTTCGTCATTCTGCCGTTCCACATGGCATATCAAAGAAACTATTTCTTTTTCGTTTCTTTCCCCATTTACCTATGATACCGGTTTTAATTGCGAATCAACCATTTCAAATTCATTTGCGAATCAATCATTTCAACAAAAATTTTTTGGTGAAGTAGCTTTAACATAAATAGAAATGAAATAAAAAAAAATTAAAATCATTTTGAGATGTAGATTTTAGTTTAAATTTTATTTTCAAGAGAGCAGAATAAAACAATACAGAAAAATTTGGTGTTTTAATGTAAAATAAGGGTTTAGGTTTAGGTTAGGTTTCAGTGGTTTACACTTAAGCCATTTTTGGGACATTGTGATACCACGCATTCATGCTACATCATTAACCCATTCACCTATTCACCTACTCACACAACTACAGTATACCACCTGCACATTGCAAGCTCCATGTCAACCTGTACATTGACATGGACGGTGGGTCGGCGCTGAATTCTGCACTCCATCAGAGGGTCTTAGTTGTGTTTATTAACACCACCGATTGTAATCGATGATGAAAATTCGATTTGCATCTAGCCTCTGATGGGATTCGAACCCATACCTACCGGTCCAAGTGCCGAAGCTTTAACCACTGCACCACTTGTCCGGTAAAATAAGGGTTTAAATTAGCAATAAAAAATCTATTACGACGTAGTTTGAAGAAAGAAAGAAATTCAAAAGAAATATAGTGTGGAACAGGCCATTGTAGGTTTATATTATCATTGACAGCCAAAGAACCTGGGGTGGCATTTTGTAAGATCACATTTTCGATATTTTATCGAAGTTTATGTTTCGCTTCTTTAGTACAAAATGGGACACTATTTCACATTATATATCATTTACCAGGTTGCTAGATTGAAAAATTGTGATATTCTACTCCGCTTCTATCACCAAATAGTTGATTTTCGTACTTGAAAGAAATTAGAGAAAGACAACTTGTTCGCATTTGTACTAGAACGTTGTGATAGCAATAGAAGCGAAATATTTCATAAATGAAACGTCAATTTCAGTTTAGAAAAAAGAGACATAAATTTCGATAAAGTATCGAAAATGTGATGCTACAAAATGCCGCCCCAGCAGACACACAGAAGACATTCGAGATTAATACGTTGATGGAGAAATAAAAATTGGAAGGCGAAGCCTAAAACCACATCAAAGCTAAACAATAAATTTGATTTTTGGATAGTCCAGCGGCATGTAATATAATATACAACCAGGTTGTTGTGAATAAGTTATTTATTTAACGGCTCGTGTTAGAATTGCTAAATTTTTATTTTGATTACGTACGACATTGTGGAGAGAAGAATAAGTTTATTTTGTGATATATACATGCGATCAGCAATTCGAATGTCTATAATGTTGTGTGAAATGTCGTGGCCATGACAAAACGTTCTTGATTTTAGTGAAAATGTTATGATCGATTTTATTGCACTCTCTGTGAGTGGAATACCACCACATGCCTAATTGTTAAAAGAAAATTTCTTCCAAATGTGTCTCGGCGATAAACGATTTAGTTTAATTGTGAAGTTGTTGAATTTAGTTTCAATTGAAACAGAGAAAACGATTTAGTTTTGACATAACAATTCATGCAGTGGAGTGCCAGACAGAGGCGATAAAAGCGGTGACCCATCACATTTATTGTGTAAGTTTTTTTTTTTTTTTTGCATATAATTATTTTTGTTCCAAAACAATTTCCACCCACACCAGAGCTGATTGCTACGGACGCTTAGCCAGAACCTAGGTAGTGTGCCGATGTCATGGCGCCCAAATAAAAACAAAAAAAGTTCTTTTGACTTCACAAAAAAAAAATTGGTTTTGGAATAAGTTAAATCGAGTGCCGAGTTTTCCATTTTAACAATTTACATTGTTTTTTGCTTTTAAGTGATTTTCTTATTGTTACGACGGTTCTAATATTGCTTTTATTTTGTTTTATTTCCTTACACTAGTGAACAAAATGGCACGAAGATCCAGCTGATGATTGCTACAATCAAAAAAAACTTAATCAGTGTAAATTTAGATAACTAAATATTTTTTTTATACGTTTTGTTATGTTTTTCTTTTTATTATTTTTTTTGTTGTTTCAAAAACAATAAATATTAAAATTGTTTTTTGGGTTATAATGTTTATGAAAACGTCTGATTTTTTAAATTTTTGCTGGAGAAAAGTAATTCTTTTTTAGCGAAGCTATTAACGTATCGGCTGAGGAGAACCTTTTGCAGATACACACAATTCGAATTCATTTCATATTTTCCTCGTAAATCAACGGCAAACGAAATGATGCTGATCAAACTATTGTAGATATACAAATCATTATTTAACGCGAGCATTTAATTGATAAATCGTGGTGGTGCGTACACGAATAAATCAGAAGGCTTTCCGACACGTGACTAGGCCAGTTGCAGCTAGTCCATTTATGTTGTGCGATGTTGTATAGTTGAACAAATATATTGCTCTTTTTTGTAGTCAGTTTCTATACGTGTCGCACAAAAAATCCACACGTGACAATTGATAAGCCAATACACCCAAAACGAGTGATTGTTTGATGTGGGATATGGTCCAAAGGCATCATAGGGCCAATTTTCTTGTACCACTGAAGAGGACGGCTTGGTCAATATTTGGTTTCAACAGAATGGCACTACTGCCCACACAGTCAACGATACAATCGACGTTTTACATATAGATTTTTAAAACAAAGAAGCTGCTACATGGTAGTTTTATTTTCGTAGCAGGTTTATACGAATAGATAAGTTAACACTATTTCTATACATTTGATATAGCAATCACTATTTCTGTCATCTATTTGCTATAATACCTTAAAATGTTAAATTGTTTACGTTGTGCGCTAAATATGATAGATGCTAGATCATCAGCATCTAAATAAACATAGATATTTTAAAAATGTTCGAGGGTTTCGATGTAGGGTAATATTACATAAAGCAAAAATTAGATTTAGACAATAAATTTTATAAAGTAATTTATTCCCACCCTAAACTACAAATACTACAGTAAAAAAGCTCTCCTCGCATTAAATATAATAATTTTCTCCGCACGCACATAAACAACACACAAACAGCTTTTTAACGTAAAAAAGCTTACAACACTATCGATGATTCATTCCATCGCATCGTCATAACTTTTGCCATCACAGAAATCTCATTTATAATTCAAAACATACAATCACACCACTTCCTATTCTGCACACGTTAACAGCAATTTAAAAAATATATTGAAAAAGCACAACAATGTAAATTGTATGGTTTTAAAAAGCACGCTTATTTAGGTGTTGTCGCTCATGACATTTGAAAACGGTATAAGTGCGATATCGCGACGAAGCCGACAAAAATTATTTTCTTTTTAATTTATCCAGCTATACGTCATAATTCAATTAAAATGTAATCGTCATGAAGCTTTTTATCTTTATGACACGGCTAATTATTATTGCGGCAGTAAACTTTATGACAAACAAAAAAAAATACTCGTATCATTTAGCTTACCAAATATTAAGACAAAAATACTGGAGTTTACATGTGGTTTTGATATTAAGGCTTTTTTGCTTGCTTAAATGGATCAGTAGCAGAGTAGCCTTAGCCATACTAATATCGGGCAACCTTGGAATATCGAATTATATTTTAACCCTAAATTTAAAACTTAAAATACATTTCTGTGAAAGCTTTTTGTTTTCTTTAATAATAATTAATCATTAAACGGCGGCAGGTATTTTGGCGTCTCAACCACCGTTGATAATATAAAATAAAAGGGTGCGCGCCCGTTGTATCACTCACTACAACAATTTATTTAATATTTTTTTCACGTGACGAGACATCAAGTTTTGTGTCATATTATTTATTTAAAATTGCGTAAAGATTTATTGAGATTTTTTGTAGGTTGTGAATTTGTTATAAACATACGCGGTGGCGGACATACTGGCATTCTTACATAATTTGTAGTAAGCAAGTAGCGATTATTGGACGAAATAACATTAAATTTTATGTCTATATTGCGATAACATTAAATTGTTTCACTTAAATATTATGTTTATGTGGCACGCAAATATAATTTATGTAATCTTTCCTTGGACTTTAAAAATGTTAAGTGTGTCGCAGACCTTTCCCACATCTCCAGATCAGTGCGTAGATCGGGTAACATAAAATAGACATTTTAAGTTAACATGCGATCTTGTTTTTTTAATTGGAAAGTTTGCAACAGACAAATATTCTGCTTACTAGAATGGGAAGCGACAAAAAAGGAGTGGCCCAATACATTTTCATCTCCCAAGTTTTTTCTAGAAAATTTCAATTTGCTTACACTTACTGCTCGCGCTTTACATCGCATCAATTTCTCTAGATATTTCGGTTCGCAAAGAAGAGGGCGCCAGAAGTGGTGCGGTGACGAAGGTGGTCTTCCACGTGGGGCCATTTTCGTTGGTCTCGACTAGAAGTTTTGTTTAGTGATCCAGTTTTATTTTATGATTCCTGTCATATCTATTTTTCGAGATAACTTCGTATCTCTTGATTCGTTCATAATCTGTAGTCACTGCTTTTTTTATTGGCCCGAGCGTCATGTGAATTGTTTTACATTAGTACAGCGAGTTTCCGCATACCTCTTGCAGTTAGAGCCCATCTCACAACCAAAGCTGTGGATTTTAATTTTATTTGATGCGAAATGATGCGAGACTTGTGGGTTTTAAAATGTGAGTAAAATGCTCGTTATCCAGCTACGATTCTAGATCTAGATCCCAAATATTTAAACTCTCATTTTCTCGTTCTGTGTTTCTTCCGTAATATATTCTCCGCGTATTTGACTTCAAGCGGTAACGTTATTTCATTTTCAAGTCATTCATTTAAAGGCCAATTTGATGTGCTGTTGACTCTATTAGTAGGGCGACAATTATTTTAGGAAGACGATGTTGCAGCCCGATTTAAATGTACTTCAATATACTTTGAATTTTGTTACTCAGCCGATGACTAATCGCCCACCTGCGCGATCAATAGATTATTTTTTTTTTGCTTTTTATTGTTAATTTTTTGTCCCCCCTCCTTCTTTTGTTTATTTTTTGCTTTTTTCTTCTATATATAAAATTTTTACTTTTACAAATCAGTAGATACTCCTGATGATGACCTAACTAGTCGTAATCGATCGAGTGATTTTTTAAACTTTTTGAACAAATTTTTTAATTAAAATATTGAAAAAATGAAATTTTGCGAAATAAAAACCAAGTGTTTAATAAAATGTGTTTATTAAGTACAAGTGAGAATATTTTGACACTTAATACGTTTCTAGGAAACAATTACATATTTAAAAATGTATCTTTTGATATTTTCGAGGGTGTTTTTCCCGCATAGTTATTTTTCATAATGACGGGACACTTAGTCTGTGCATAGAGCCAAATTTATTGTACCAATTCGCTACATATAATGTCGGTTACGGTATTTTTAGTGATCAGTATCTAATAAGTTGTAGTGTAATTTATATTAACTGTATTGAATAATAAAACTAAGTGTGGTGTTATTCTAATATTTGTATCGATTAACGGGGCCAGACACATAGCACGTGTCTGCGCTAATGTTTCGTTTCAACTTGTTCAGTGTAAATACTATATTTTTAGTTTGATTTCGTCGCGTGCCGCCTGAAAGTCAAATGCTGCCAACAAAGATACAACAGGTAGGTGTTTAATTTTTTTTTCATAAATATATTATTTTACAGTTGCTTAATATAGTTGCATAATATTATGAGTTTGTTTGTTTTAAAATTTTTCGCGGTCAGATATTTCTATCGATATGACCTATCGATCATCCTTTGAACAAATTTGCTGTTCTTGCGGGAAGCGCTGAAATTTTGGAACTTTTATTTATTTCGTTACAGTTGAACTAGTTTATTTTATTTCTAAAAGAAGTAGACTGTTGTTCTATTCTTTAGAATTTTTGCTTATTATATGTAAGTTAATTCTTTACGTCGAGTTAAAGTTTAAAAAAATTATTTTATTTGGACTAATGTCGACTTTATTCAATCAAACTTAAAACTAAAGAATTTCTACAATATTTCCTTTTTATATATGATTCTACTTTAACAATAGTATGGGACAAAAATTTGCGCATACATATATTTTGTTTACTTGCGAATTTTTCTGAAGTGGCACAATGGAATCATTTCATATTTTAGTTGGTTATATGGTTTTGATGTCTTAACTCGTCTCGTGGATGTTCTTCATGTTCTTCAAAAATTTAGATGTATGGGTTGATGTCCGATTAGCTCCGGGTTGCTTGTTTTTTCTGACGGAAACATGATCATCCGTTTCCTTCTCCTTCGTAGTCCTCGAATAAGCGTCAGAGTTGGGATGATAATAATAGTTGTTATAATTCCATTGTCTATGATGTTACTAGTGATATAGCTAGTTTGCTGATTTTTAGCCATTTTTTGCAGGTGTCGATTATTCTGAGTGTATAGGTTATGTAGGTATTCTAAATTTAATTTAATCTCTTGTTCGGTGATATTTGTTTGAAGTACTGGTGGTAAAATTTGATGTGTTTTGATTTTCATGTCCGTAAATACCCAATCTTTGATTTCCACTCTTTCATTCTGATATTGAATCAGATAAATTCCTTTTAAATGATTGTTTGATTTGTTGCAGGCCAAAATTCCGTCGAAGTTACTTAGAAAAAGGGTATTTTCGTTTAACGGTTCAATAATTTCGATCTCATTGAAGGAAAATTCACATCCAGCGTTTAAACCTTGCATCAGTTGGCTAATGCAATGGTTTTCTCTTATCTCCTGTAGATGATTCGGTTCATATATGATGACTTCTTTTATTTCACGACATTTGTAAATTATGCCATAGATTTTATTTTGGTTTATTGTTTGTATTAGAATCTCATTGTGTTGACTTATCATTTGTTGTATTTTTTCGTAACTGCTGTGTTAATTTTATACTGTTTATTATTATTTTCAATTACCCTATCTTGACTTCTTATGACTTCGATCCAATTGGTTGCGTCTGGTGACCCAGCTATCCATTTCGAAGCTGAACCTATCCAGTCGATTGAACGTTTAGATTCCGATGGCCTTCCTTTGAGTTCTTCTAGACGTTTGCTTATCTCCTTGATCTGGTATTTAAGCTGCGATCTTAGGGTGCTTGAAGAGTCAATGCGTTGAACTTCTGATTCTATAGTGTTCAAGATGTTTTCATAGCCACTGAGATCGATTTTGTGTGTTATTTTAAATGTTCCACTTATTATATTGCCATTGCCTTGTTTAACAGAAACGATTGTCGTGTTGTATTCATAAATACTTATTGAAGTTGTTACTGCCCAAAGACAGCAGCTGGAAGTAGAAAAAATGTTTTTCATTTGGCTGTGTTCTTAATGTGTGACTTGTGTATGTTATTTTTCGATGATTCTAAATTTATTATCCTCTTTATTAATATCTTCGACCACTCTCTGCGTTATCCTTATTTTGTAGTTGTTGAGGTGCGTTTGGTAGATTTTTTGAAGGGTTTAACGGTGTTCTTCGGGAATTTCGATTCCATTGATCAATGTTGGATGTAATCTTTCCATTAGATGGTGCAATAGTTGATCGTTAGTTATTTTTATCAATAAAATGTAATGTCTATAAAAGTTGTTGTGAGGTTCCTCAAAGCAATAAACTCCATTTCCTTCGGAATTGGTATTGTTCAGCTGCTTCACGATGACAGGATTTCTTTAGATGTTCGAGGACTATTTAATGCAGCTACAGGGATTCCGTTTTAATGATGTTGACTTGAAGATTTTCTTTAGCCAATTTACTAAACAGCTTATTCTCTCTAATTTTGGTATATAAAGCTTCATCCGACGTGTTCTTTATCTCAGCCCGTACACTGGTTTTGATGGTTTGCGTATCATCAATGGATCGGACTAATGGTGCGAATTTGGTGAAGATTGATCATAGGTTAGCCTTGCTTGTTTCCTCGAAATGTTGGTCACGTATTTCAATATTATTTACTAGAGTAGATGTTTTTGCTTTCAGAGGAATCCTGATGTCACTCTAATGTTGAACGGTTTGTCGATCAGTTTGGCATTTCGGGAGATTCCGGGTCTTATAAAGTTTTTGTTGGCTCCGGTGTCGACACTTAGAATCTTGTTGTTATTTGTTTCATATTATACGTAGGGTATGCTGGAGAGGCATACGTCATAAAATGTATTTCGAAATTTTCCTCAGCCTTTTCTTGTAATTCTGCGATGTCGCTGTGATTATTAATGTACTCCTCGTGTTCCTGTTTGTCCTTAGGTTGTTCTATGTGAAACACTCTTTGTTGTTTATGATGACTTGGCTGAGTGCCGGGACCTCTTTCTCGGTTTTGTCTTACGTTTAGGTTTGTTGGTCGATTCATGTAATTGACATTTTTCGCATTCCCAGATTTATGGACAATGAAGTAATTCTGTAATTGTTGGTAGGTATGATAGATTGGTAGATATGATGGTTGGTATTGCAAACTATAACCCATGTTTTGCTGTTGTAATGATGCACGTGGTAATGGTGTCGGCTTAAATGTGTTCTGTTGACCTTTCTTGGTGCTAAATTCGTTTAGTGGCACTTTAATTGCGTTACTGAAGTTCTTATGCTCCTGAAATTGAGATTTTGAATCTCAAGACATAAAGAGTATGCCTCAGGAAGATTCGTTGGTCTTTGAATCGTCAACATTTTCGATATGTCCCCATGCAGCCTTCTAATAAAGATCATCACATCCAGTGCTCTATTTCTATATGTGTCGATAAAGTCCGTCATGGTATCGGCACTGTAATTTTAGGTTTTGATATTATTAATAATAGGGATTATAGATGATTCACGATGGCGTCGAATTCATCAACACTTTTCTTTCCTTGGATAATGCTTCCCAGTTGATATTCAAGTTGAGTCCTCACGTCTCTTTTGTCAGCAAAATTCAATGACAAGCATCTCTTTATAGCACTCCAATCCATGTCGAAGAGGTTATAAGACAAGAGAGCTGCGTCTGCTGCTCCTCTAATTTTTTGTCGTGATATACAGGTTTGTCCTTTACAATTTTTTAATCCTTCAGAATACATTCTACACTATATATGCAGGATACATAATGCATCGCATTCCCTTCAAAGACTTGCAATTCCTTAACGCAGTCTTGAAGTTGGCCTATGTCTTTAAGCTCCTGCTCTGTTTTTGGTTATTTAATTCCATCTGAGCATTGAGTGCTCCTGTTATTTGCCTTAGCGAGTCTTGAATTTGTTCCATTTTTTATTTATTATTAATCACTAATTATCACTTTGACGATTATTTTGTCTCTTTTATTTGTATTTTAATTGATTAATATTTTTATTATTTGGAAATGACTTTATTATAATTTTACTCTCTTAAATATTAACTTAAATTCTTTGTGATTTTATTAATAATTTTTATGATTTTTACTTGCTAATTTACTATAATTTTCATTATAGAGGATTTGCTTATGGGTTTTTTTAGTCTGAAGATTAGAATTTCTATAGTAGTGCTCTCCGGGTGTTGTACACTTGGAACCAGCTGCTTGTTGTCGAACGATTAGCGTTCTTCTGTTTTACCCGTAAGCGTTGATAATTGCAAACAGCCTACTTGTAGCACTATATATACACTCACTGTAACACATAAACGGTGTAGTTGCTTTCGGTTAGCACTATGCTCTCACGGGTATAATGCAGCAACAATTTGTTCTCATGGGTGTACAATGTTTTAAAGTTAGAAGCACTCAGAATTCACTTAAACAATTTTACTACACTGATTATTTCAACTGAACCCTATTTCGGCGCCAGTTAAGACTTTACGTCGAGAAAAAGTTTAAAAAATTATTTCAGTTGGACTAATGTCCACTTTATTCAATCAAACTTAAAACTAAAGAATTTCTATCATATTTTATTTTTATATATGATTCTACTTTAACAATATCCCACATTATTGAATTTTAGTAACTAAAAAATTTACAAAATTTTTGTAAATATACCGCACATAAAAAAATTTGTAAATTTAACAACGTCCCTTTTAATTTTATCGTTAATATTTTGTATATTTGACGAAATTTTTATTAAAATTACAAATTTTATTGTATTTTTTCAATATTTTCAGTTTTATGAAAATTTTATTGAATTTATTAAAAAAAATTGTTATTTTTACAATTTATTTTTATAATTTACAAATTATTTTGTGTGCTGTATATTGACAGAATTTTTTTTTTGAGTGTATACGCATGCGCAATATGCAAAATATATGCATGCGCATATATATTTTGTTGACTTGCGAATTTTATTCAAGTGACACAATGGACTCATTTCATATTTTAGCTGATTATATGCTTTTGATGTCTTAACCTGTGTGTACAAGTTCTAATTAACTATATTTCACCTCCACCTCATGAACATAATTGCCGCGTTTCATGACACCCATTGAACCGGATCAGTTTAAATTGTATATGGAAAACTTGATCTAAATTTTGTTTCAGATCACAAATTTTAATATGAAATCTAGTAAGCGTCTTTGTGCTATTTCACAACAGCTAATAATAAAATTACAAAATAAAAAGAAGGCATAAATATAATTTAAAGTATGAGTATTATTTTGTTTGACTTATCAATATGCTTATATTAACAGTCTATGTTGTTAATAAATGAAAATCCATTGAAAAAGTTTATCGAGCTTTAGAGACTAAAGATTATAATTGATATTTTTTAAAAATTTGATTGTATCTAAGTAATCCTTTACATTTTGAATTTTCGTTAAAGAAAGTTGACTTAAAATATCATTGATTAAGTTTTTATTTGTTGTGTTCGGATACAATTAATGAAAACAAGTTATTTAGTGATAACTTAATCAATGAAATAATCACGGATCAACGAAAACATAATATGTATATTAAAATATCATATTAGTTAAATTCAAATTTCAAGAATCGCTTCGTTCGTCTTTGAAATCGTCTTTTGAAATTTTAATAATCAAATGGTTTTGAAAACTATTTCAATTGCATTTTTTTTATACAATATACAAACTATGTATTTAATTCCGATTACAATTTTAGTATGTAGATCGTAATTACACTTGGTACATCTTGATCGTATTTCGTATATATTTCATAAAAATATTGTTGAATAAATATCCGTACATTGTAGCATGGCTTTGAGTACTCAAGGTGAAAAGTTTAATAGATTTTAAATATCTTATCCAGTCTCTCTAAAAAAACTCCCACAAGTATATTTCAGCAATGAATATGAGAAATCCCTGCATGTTCATTTCACTTCCAATAAAAAAAAAATATTGGTTGTAACTTAATGTTTTGTTCCATACAAATATCATTTATTCGTGTTGTCGCTTTTGACAGCTCGTGTAAGGATTCAATGGATAAACGGACCCAATAGATGGGTCGGGATGAACCCTGTCTGGCTATCTGTGATGGAGGATTTACTGTAACTCACGCCATTGAACCATTTCATTATGTGACCTACTGTAATATTTCTGTTTAATTTAAATTATCTTATGTAGCTCACCGTATTTTTCCGGTTTTGTTTTGGTATTTACCGTAAGCAAATTCAATTTTCTGTGAACAAATTTATCAAGATCAGTTTATTTAATTGTGTAGCGGTGGTCTGTGCATAGAGACAAATTTATTGTACCAATTCGTTACATAGAATGTCGGCTACGGTATTTTTAGTGATTAGTACCTAAAGTTTAGTGCAATTTATATTAACTGTTTTGTTGAATAAAATTAAGTGAAGTGCTCGGTATAATTTAAGTGTTTTATGGTATTTGTGTTGTGCAAGTGTTGTGTAATTCTAATATTTTATTGATTAACGGAGCTAAATACTATATTTTTGGTTTTATTTCTTCGCGTGCCGTCTGAAAGTCAAATTCTGCTAACAAAGATACAAAAGGTAGGTGTTTAATTTTTTCGTTCTATAAATTGATTATTTTACAGTTGCTTACATGTACGATAATTCGTCGTTCGTTTTTTTAGTGTTTCACCAAAATATTGATATTATATATTTATTTTGTTACTTTGCCTAAAATAGTTATCTTCCTCTTACTGTTGGTGAGTGCTGGACAAAAATAACAGTTTGTTGAGCAATGCTCTTACGCCACAAATTTTTTCAGTGTCTGTAATTTTTTTGTTGAGTGCGCGTTTGGGTGTCCCGATTATGTGTATCGGTTTAAAAGTTAATCAAAAACAAATGATTTTAGCAAATATTTTTTTATTTATTTTAATTGAACTATACTTGAATTCAATTAAAAAATTTTACAACTACATATTTTCATCTTAACTACACTGACAATTCAGCATAATATTATGAGTTTGTTTTGCGATTAGATATTTCTGTACATATGACCTATCGATCCTATTTTATTCAAATTTGCCGTTACAGAAACTTCTCACGGGAAGGACTGAACTTTTTGGTATTTCTTTACAACAGAACTAGTTTATTTTATTTGTAAAAGAACGGTTTCAGACCGTTGCTCTATTCTTTAGAATTTTTGCTTATTATATACATATATGTATGTTTTGGGGACAAAATTTGGGGACAGAATTTGGGGACAGAATTTGGGGACAGAATTTGGGGACAGAATTTGGGGACAGAATTTGGGGACAGAATTTGAGGACAGAATTTGGGGACAGAATTTGGGGACAGAATTTGGGGACAGAATTTGGGGACAGAATTTGGGGACAGAATTTGGGGACAGAATTTGGAGACAGAATTTGGGGACAGAATTTGGGGATAGAATTTGGGGACAGAATTTGGGGACAAAATTTGGGGACAGAATTTGGGAACAGAATTTTGGGACAGAATGTGGGGACAGAATTTGGGGACAGATTTTATGGATAGAATTTGGGGACAGAAGTTGGGGACAGAATTTTGGGACAGAATGTGGGGACAGAATTTGGGGACAGATTTTATGGATAGAATTTGGGGACAGAATTTGGGGACACAATTTGGGGACAGAATGTGAGGACAGAATTTGGGGACAAAATTTGGGGACAGAATTTGGGAACACAATTTGGGGACAGAATTTGGGGACAGAATTTGGGGACAGAATTTGGGGACAGAATTTGGGGACAGAATTTGGGGACAGAATTTGGGGACAGAATTTGGGGACAGAATTTGGAGACAGAATTTGGGGACAGAATTTGGGGACAGAATTTGGGTACAGAATTTGGGGACAGAATTTGGGGACAGAATTTGGGGACAGAATTTGGGGACAGAATTTGGGGACAGAATATGGGGACAGAATTTGGGGACAGAATTTGGGGACAGAATTTGGGGACAGAATTTGGGGACAGAATTTGGGAACAGAATTTGGGGACAGAATTTGGGGACACAATTTGGGGACAAAATTTGGGGACAGAATTTTGGGACACAATTTGGGGACAGAATTTGGGGACAGAATTTGGGGACAGAATTTAGGGACAGAATGTGGGGACAGAATTTGGGGACAGAATTTGGGAACAGAATTTGGGGACACAATTTGGGGACACAATTTGGGGACACAATTTGGGGACAGAATTTGGGGACAGAATTTGGGGACAGAATTTGGGGACAGAATTTGGGGACAGAATTTTGGGACAGAATGTGAGGACAGAATTTGGGGACAGAATTTGAGGACAGAATTTGGGGACAAAATTTGGGGACACAATTTGGGGACAGAATTTGGGGACAGAATTTGGGGACAGAATTTGGGGACAGAATTTGGGGACACAATTTGGGGACAGAATTTGGGGACAGAATTTGGGGACAGAATTTGGGGACAGAATTTAGGGACACAATTTGGGGACAGAATTTGGTGACAGAATTTGGGGACAGAATGTGGGGACACAATTTGGGGACACAATTTGGGGACAGAATTTGGGGACAGAATTTGACGACAGAATTTGGGGACAGAATTTGGGGACAGAATATGGTGACAGAATTTGGGGGAGTTCTTTACCTAATTTGAAGTGCGTCGGGCTTATTTTAAAATTCGTTTTATTGGACAAATGTTACTCGTATAACTTAAACAAAAAAGGGTTATTCCGCGTAATTTAGTAGTTTTCAGTGAAGTGTTTTACATAATATATTTTAAAATGTGAGTTTTATTTAATTTAGTGGGTAAATTTGTGTTTCAAAAATAGTGCAGTGTTAGTGTAGGTATTAAATGACGCGTCTCGCACACTATGGATAAATGTTACGGTAAGTGCATTACACGCATGATTATATTCATTTAGCGCAACTTTTCAAACTGAAAGCCATTTAGAGACGATTACGATTTTTTACAGAATATGTACTAAACTTCGAACTATCTGTAATTTAAAATATAGTTTTAATTGGATACTGAGCATCTGACATATTGCTTAGGTTACTTCGGTAGCAGCAACAGACAAAATATTTGTTAGTTTAGTGGCAAAGAGATACGTCGTACCGAATTATTGAAATTTAAAATTTGTAAATATACGTTGATTGAATTTAATATTTTTAGAAATAATTCACGTCGAACTCGCTAGATATACTGCGGCGGGAGTCCAAACTCCATATAAAAAAAAAGATTAAAATCGTTAATTTCAATCGGGGTTGCGTGGAAAGGCAGGTTTATTTTCATATAATTCAGTTTTTACGATTCGCAAACCATTCGTAATGTTTTAGCTGCGGATTTCAAACGAATGTTTTGTTTGATTTATGAAAAAATAAAACCAGTTTTACATGCAACCTTGATCAAAATTCATGATTTTGATTTTTTTGTATGGAGTTTGGACTCCCGCCGCAGTAAATCCGGTGAGTTCTATAATCGACGTGATTATTCCAGTTGCCACATCTAAAAAAGTTTTTCTAAAACTTAAACTGTTCCAACAACGAAACAGTGGTTATTATTTAAATTTAAAATATATTTAATATAACTCTGTACTTTTGGAAATTATCTTTTATCTATGAGAACGGAATCCGTTGCTACTTTCTGATCTGAAGCTAAACAATTTTTTTAAATGGTAATAGTCTGTGACGAATTTGGGTCTACCTGCATAGTCCATTTATATACTCTTATTGCCCATGAGGCATTTGGATCAGCCTCAATTAAACTAACCCATTTAATTTTTGTTCACGTAAAAAAAATCTCCAATTCAACTTATTTAATTCCGGTTTAACTGTGGAATATAATAAGCAGAGCAAAAGATTGGATCAACCGTATCCATGTTTTGATTCATTTAATTGCAACATAGCTGAAGCGATTTATTAGGTAAATATACCATTTAAGCTAGATAAGGTCGATCTGACGAAGTTAAAATTTACTGGAAGAGAAAACCAACTCAGTTTTGTATGGATTCACATCCAAACCGCTCTGTTAAAACGCATGCAATTTGCATGCGTTTCCTTAAAGTACAAGGATATTTACCGAAGACACCAATCGCAACATCATTCGCATGAGGAACCAGATTAAAGCCGCAGACCAGATTACCTACTTTCAAATAAGAAGGGATTATACCCAAAATTGCCACTACTCAACAAATCTGTTATCGGGGGACCCATATAGGCTGGTCATCACGACCCTGTTGTTAAGTACTCGATCTAACGATCGGCTAAAGTCTTACATTTTTAAAGGCCTTCCCTATATATCAGAAAAATTGCCATGGAGTATTCCTTATTTTCAAGGGATTTCTTCCCCTTGTTGAGATTTCGATAGCCTATTTGGTAGGAAAGAGGCTTCGCTTATAGGTCTAACATCTTTGGGAATGTCTTGAGAGCTTTTTCCCGGCATATATAAAAATATATACATTGATATCAGCCCATTTACTAGGAATGTGACAGGGTTCTTATCTGCCCTTGAAGATAAGTTTCAGCCAGAATAAGTCATTCGTTTGTTGAACATCCGCCGTTATAGTTGCATCGGATCCTGGTGACTTATTTAACTTAAAACTATTTATAGCGAGAGATTTTTCTCCTGCTTATAACATGGTTTACAATGCTTACATAAAATGGGCTTCGTTTCTGACGATGTTTTTTCCAAGAAATAATGGATCTGTTTCTAGTTGTTCTAAAGCCCAATCTGTAAAATTTTTACGTAATAAATGGTAATTTGGTTCAAGTTCTTGGATCAGGTGAATTTTATACGCTATAAATTACTTTATTATAAATGCAAATTTTTGTGAATAATATGCCATGTGCTGCCATAAGAAAATTCCAGTTCTTGAGAACGACATCTAATTAATTGGTAGGTTCATAGCATTGATATTTACAGCAATACGTTTTCGTTTTTGACGGGTTGGATTCTTAGCATTTACAATTTGTCTCCAATTTTTTATTACTTTATTCGAATAGTAAGCTTTGTAGGTCAATTATATTGGCCATAAATTTCCGGTGATGCGGGAAAAGTAGTCCGAATAAATTCATTGTTTTTGTAATAAGTAAAAACAATTTCTAAATGCCGCAATGTCAATTTTGATTACTCATTATAGCAAGCATGCTCACTTTGCTATTATTGACATTTTTCCATATAGGTAGGTCATGCAGCAGGAAAATATTAATTCATTATTAAATTTCAGAGAATGTGCAGATGTGTACGAACAATATTTCTTATTACTAGTAGAATAGTATTGTTACCAATTATGTTACTAATTATCATTTTACCTAGCTTGCTGATTTAAAGATGCAATTATTGATGACAAATACCATCATTATCCGTTGAACCTATATAACCTTTATCCTTCCTCAAGTAGATTAGAAATTGTGATTGTCTTGTGTTAACCGTCTTATTATATTTTTTTACTAACACGTTACTAATTCATCGACCATCTAGGTGTCTGTAACCGGGTTGATTCTTTGCTACTAATAAGCAACATATCCAAATCCGTTCCTAATGTTATGTGTAAAGAGGATGTATAACGGGACAAGCGTCATCCGGAATATATTAAATTAAAACTAGAAAATAAAATATGTGAGACAGGGTTGTCTTTTACTTTATTAAAATTTAAGACAATATTATTCAAATTATTTTCTACAAATAAATGAAATAAATAAAGACTGAAAGATGATTTGCTCTTTTATTCTTTAATGCCTATAGTTGATTTCTGGATTTGATTAACTTTACACGACTTAATATGTTTTTGGGGAACCATTTTAATTTTGTTTATGGGCAATTGAACTTTTTAGTTCATTGAAAGTTCAACTCGTAATAATAATGTTTTATTGCAGGAAATGTATTTGGGTGTACTTTATTAATTATTAAATTTTTTTCAGGATGCTGATTGCTGACATTCTATACCATAAAACCAAAAATAATTGTGCTGTCTTGTGCCTAACAATTTACTAACTATTGACTACTTAGGTGTCTGTAACCGGGTCAAGTCTATCATATTTAACAACCTTTCCCATCCCTCCATCTTGTTATATGTAAAAGGAGTGTACGGTAGGCCCGGCGTATCCGGGATCCCTGCTTAGTCTTGGCCGTACATTCTAATCAATCAATCAATCAATAGTTATTTTTCATAATGACGGTTTTAAAGTGAATCCCATTTCTTAATACAGGAAGGTTTTTTCAAAATATTGTTCCCCGCTGATCATTCAAGAAGTATTCCGTATCACGACGAATGGATATTTAGCTAAATATTTTTCTTTTCTTTAAAAGGCTTTTTTCATTTAAAATTAGTATAACGAAACCATTGACTTCAAGGTTTTTGAAAGGTAAATTTGTAAATTTATTTTTATTTTGCTGGGCACTACACATCGCATAGAGGAACTTCTCATTTCTGAAGTTACAAAATCAGTTTTATATTCGGATTAATGATTACTCCATTGAATCCTAGCTAGGAAAATGGCTGCTCGATGAGGTATTTTGACATTCCGGAAGGAGAATATATATTTTTTTCGCTTTCTAGTTATCTGCGTTATCTCTATCTTCCATGCGGTTTCGTAATTAATAAAATTTAAAAATGACATTGAATATTGTTGCGCTAACATAAGATGGTCTAACGTAAATATAACACTTGAACTAAAGTATGTATATGATTTCAGTTCTGAAATATTTGTTAAAATAAAATCAAAACGTATCAAAAAGGCTTTTATTTTCATGAAAGTCTCAAAATCTTTTTATTTACGTCTAATTTTAATTTCAAAAACTTGAATTTATCTATTTATTCTGTTACAAAATTTCATCGCAAATTCAGCTTCAAAATAACTTGATGAAAAAATCAAAACTAGTTAATTGCATCGTACCATAAATTTCGGCTGGATAAAATTAGAATTCAGGCATTGTGGTTTTTTAAAATGTTCTGAACTTTGGCCATACTAAATGGAATGAGGCAATTTGCAATTATAGTCAAATGTGGTATTGTGAACTAGATTAGGACTCTTTTAGGAGTTTATATTGAAGTCGAGAAATTTGGCGGCTTGGAACGGAACTAACATACCATTTTTAACTTTTTATTTTCAAATATAGTTGGTAGAGCTGGATTTAGACTATACCTTAAAAATAGTTTCTGGAACAGGTTAACAAAAACTTGCACCATCTTTCATTCATGACTTTGAGGGCCTTTGATAATGTAAAAATGCCAATCCAGCTTTTAAAATTAAATATGCGATTTCCATTTAGAACACCAAATTACTCCAACAAATAAATATTATATTCACTTCCAGCTCCCATAATGTTTCATGGTGTAAATTTACCACAGCATCTCCAGCTTTTGCCAATGGCGTTGATAATCACTATACAAATGCAAGTTTAAAAACATTACATTTAATTTTTTTTTTGTATAAAATGAACAATTCTCTAAGCAGAACAAATCATTCAGTTGGATGTGAAATCCCGCTTGTTAAAATCCCGAAATGAAAATCTTGCTGAAAAGCTCTTTTGATTATACATTTCTTAGTCTACGTTGCATTTAGATGCCATATTCATAAACCGCCTATTATCCAGACCACTGTTGATGCCATATCCAGACCACTGTTGAATTTCTAATTTTCCTCTTCTTCTCTGGGAATAGGGAACTGGGGAAAGAATTTATATGTAATTTCTGTTCAAATATTTTTTTCCGGCCTACTGAGAAGAAAAGTCTGATGTAAATATTTATAAATTGGGAATAATTTTTCTATACCTAAACTGGCAGGGGAAATTATTCCCCATTTAATTTTGTTTTCAAAAAAATTAACACTAACTTTTTACCTCAGTATGCCACAAATAAAATTTTTAAATAAAAGTTACATATAAATTCTTTCCCCAATTCCCTATTCCCCGTGAATTACTAGAATAAAGTCACTGGTATAGGTTTAAGCTTTCTCGAATTATGCGACCGTCTTTTCCGGTTGGCTAATTCGTATCGGTGAGCATGATTTTCAATGGGTCATATTTTGGATTTCCAGAACTACTAAATTAGATATACTGGTGTGCCAAGTTTTCATAGCTTTCCATTTTTACGTTATACATAGCTCACTTTCGTGCTTGTTTGTCTGCCTGTGGTATTTTGCAATCGAATTTTCACCAACTTGTTGTTTTACTATAGAGTGCTTAAACTTACAGAACAGCTTTGTGCTCGATCAAAATGCCATATTCAATCGTTTATAGCATGCTGTGATGATTATAGTGTTTGACGCCATTTTCGATAAATTACTTTTCCATTATATATCTAATAGCAGGTTCGTCGCTTTTCCATTTAATTCGTAGGTATTGGCGTCTTTCGTTTTTAATGTGATTTAATGTGTTTCTTTTGAATCTGTTTGACGGTTAATTGACGCCCAAAAATGAACAGTTAAAATTATTTGAAAGAACCTATTATTTTTATTATAATGTAACAAAAATAAGATTATGCAGTTGTCACCCCTTACATTTTTTTTCGATTTCGATTCATGTGACAATCATTTAAGGTAATTATTTTAACTGTTTTATCGTATATGGCAATAGTTCGATGACTGTATGTAAAATTTGGCCGAAGATTCCGCGTCGGTTTGATGAAGCTGTGAACCGATATTTTCCAGATCTATATCGATGTCACAAATTCACTTAACCATCATTCTATAAAATATGAATTTAGTTTGTGGTAAGCCTGGTTGCATTTTTTGTCATTCGAAATTTTGCCAGATGGACATTAATCCCATTAATGGGTCAACACCATAGTGTGAGATTCACGATTTTGCCACATGAATACCGATCTCACCATATGCCATTTCGATCGAACATGGTGCCAGGTAAGTAGAATTTTATTTTATATATGAGGTGGGTTTAATGAGTTTATGAGTGTTAAATTTTAATGTTCCCATCGAAAAAATGGTTTGTAATTAGAGATTTTACCAGATTAACATTGATCTGACTATGTCAATTCGATGGACAATGACCTTAAGTATCGAACCTGAATATTGGTTTGGAGTTGGTTTGATGTGGTTATGACTGTGCAATTTTTGTTTTTACAACTTTTCTTCAATAAAATCGTAGACTGTTCCAATTATTTATCTGGGATGGGTTTGATGTAGAATTGAATTGGTGCCTGATTTTTTTTTACTTTGATGTTGTTTTGCCAGTAAAAAACGTTTGCATTTCAAGTATTGTTCAGTATCAATGTGATCGCATCGCATTCATGAGGTTAAGAGTGAGAAATTTTGCTTTTTTCGACATTTTATAGAAAAATATTTGGTCCTCTTTTAAAATTTCAAATTGTTCCGAAAAATTGATCGATAATTGCGTAAACGAATTATATTTCTTTGTATTAAAATTTATAAACTATTTTATGATTTATTACAGGTTTGCATTCATTGTGAGGTTTGCAACCAAGAACTTTTCCACACCTCTCTTTTTCAATTGTTTTTTTTTTGCCTTATTTTTATAAGATATTCAATTCGATTGCCTTGTATAATTTTGTTAGAATAATTTTTAACCAACCACCATTGAGTACAAAATCTATATCGAATTGATTTTCAAATTCCATTCTAACTTCCGCCGTTAAAAAAATAGCAACAAGGTTTTTTATTGGCGGGCTAAATTTTGCATGTGCTATTCCTATATAATTCAAAAGGTCAATAACTAAATTATAATTTGCATTTGGTTTACTATTGAGATTTTTATTTAAATACATTTTGATAGTAGAGTATTGAGTTTTCTTATTTTAAAAAGCAGGTTTGAGTTTGGAAATTCCCACTTTTTATTCGTAACTCATCTGGAACTTGAAATATATATATTGTACATATTTGAATTCACTTTTTTTTATTATCTAAATCTTAAGCTGAACCAATTTTATTTAATTTGATAAGTAACCTTCTATTTACTGTCACTTTATGGGAAAATTTTGGAGAAACGGTTTCGCCGTCCATTCGCATACATTTAATTAATTATGTTGTGGTATGAATAATTCATAATATTTACTTGTTGAACGTCATAACAACCCACGATTCAAAATGTTATGCTCAAAACATAAAAATTTTGTTCCCCAATTTTTCCAAGAAAAGCTTCTTTAATGAAATTAAGATTTTTCTGTGCAACCAATTTTTAATTTACATATAAATTTCATTACTGACTCATTGTGATGCTTCTGTGGTGTCTACAGTGGCGCCAGATAAAATTTCGTGCAAAACAAATTTCTAAGAAATTTTGCGTTGCGTCCCTCTACATATTATATTAAATTGCATATTACAAAACTGAATTCCAAAATAGAATTCAATCCCTCGCATTATAAAAGCCGTTACATGTTTCGGAATCCCTACAAGGAACCGAATGGTGTAGTGGATTATTGTTGCTTACGTATGCCTACATGTATGAAAAGATTAAACAATAAAAATCGAAATGAGTCACACAAAGTTCAATTCAATATTTTCCTACATTTTCCACGAATTTCAACTTCTCATTTTGTATTTTCATCTCGGATAATTTATGTTTTGCGTTTGCCACATTCGTTATATAGCGTTATGGGCCTGGGTGTATTACATATTTTTTTGCTTGGAAAGGAGTATCGTAATCTTATAACATGGTTTTCATTCAAAAAGCTTTTTTTCGATTATATGATGATGATGTTTTGTGAAATCATCGCCGATTCTAAGAATTCATGTATACGCTTTCAGTGAGTCATTCGCCATATACGAGTATGAATGATGGTGAGGACACAACAATATTGGGGACATGCGCACTACTAAATTCATTAGGGTAGGATAATTTTGTTTGTAGTAGTGAGTCAGATTTTCTAGGTTAAAGTTTCTTTTATTACGAGTTGATTGCCGGGTGGGGAAATGCCGGTTTTAACATTAAAGTGCGATGGTTTTGAATGTTTGTGGTGTAAAACGATTTTATTGGAAATGAAAATAACATTTTTGTGTGGGACGTTGTATTTCAATTTCGAGGTTCAGGATAATGTGGTTTAATGTAATCAAAAATGGCATGTGAATACTTTTTGTATGGAATGGGTGCTTTTACAAAAAATGTTAATGCTTTAGGTTTAGAGGTATTGAGTCATGCTCAATTAAAAATTAATTTGTTTAGAACTTTATGATTCATTTTTATGTTAGAATATAATTTATCTATTTTATCATCGTGCACAATCCATCTGCTGCAGATCATCAACGATGGAAGTTTAAACTCTAATTGTGAGCTAACTTAATGTACCATAAAAAACGTGCATTGCACTTGATTTTATCTTTACATGCTTACAATATAAAAGGAGCTTATATGCCCGCCAATGAATCCCGTCCGAAATCAATAACTATAATTGATGACGCACAATGAATTTTTCAAAGAATTACCGATGGGCGAACATACTTCTTTCGTGCTAGTATTTTAGCACATCCTGCCATTTGGAAGTAGTTCGATTAGAATCATTTTTGCAATAACAAGTGTCTATGGTCATCGGATATTGGCCGGAAATCTCAAATCACGCTTTATACCTTTATACCACAAAATTATACACCAACAACAATTTGCGCCTTTAACTGCCAAAATTCATAACGTTATTTCATGCAGGTAATGTAGAGAATAATCGAGGTTGTGCTTAATTACACTGTTTTGACCGTATCATGCTTATGCGTGCTCATTAAAATTTCAGCGAACATCAATTTCGGAATCCTTATATCGAAAAAGCTCTTGAACTTCCTACTCGCAATTGAACTTAAATCAGTTTACTGGCCATCAGTTTTAGCTAAGTCCGAATGATGTTAACCACTAATAATTATAATGGTCTACCCCCATACTTCTATTATTTCATCTGTGATTTTCACTACCATCCATAATTTCCTCTCATCTGGTACGCCGTGTTTCAGAATGCCTTATTTTCCCATTCCAATTGAATAACAAAAACCGTCGAAAAAATGATATCCTGACGTAAATAAGTTCTAGAATGTGTTCTTCATTGGTTTCTAGAACACTTTATGTCAGAAAATCATTCATTCGACGGTCTCTGGTGTTCATTGGAATTGGTTCATTGGACACAAATTGTATATTTTTCAGATAGCAATGAATACAGGAATAGAAAAGAATTTGTAATGCTGTTTAATTATAAACTGCTAATTTCCTTGGATACAAGAATATATTGTTTTCAAATCTTAATTTTTTGTTCAAGGGGGGACATGTTTTAGGGGCTTTTTTGGTTTTTCCCCTATGAAATTTTATGAGCCTGTTTTTTTATTGTATCCGAGATATTCGACAAATCAGAGAGATAATTTATCTGAAAAAATCGGATACTATTTTATACGAAAAGGCTTTTTACCGAGTACTGAAAATATGTAATTTAGGTGGATATCTACCCCGGAAAAATAATAAATAAGCGTATTATTAAATTTACAATTATTTAATAAAAATAAGTTAAAAATAATTGCAAATTAATTTACTAATTACCATTTTCCATAACGTCCGCCATATTTTCTGTCAAAATAAATCAAATATGTTTTTTCTCTAAACTATCTGAAAAAACTTCAGATGGAAAAATGACGATCTGAGATTGAGAAAATAAAAAAAGAAAAAAGATTTATCGGATCGATAGGATAAAATAAAAAAACGGAAAAGGCTTTCTTTTAATAATCTCTCCGATGTAAAACAGGCCAATATCATCTGTAGTTCTCTAGACAATTTGTGGACTTTGATATGGATCAAGTCTCTCCAGAAAAATATTGTAGCTTGGCGAGTGTTCCAACCCTTTACAGCTTTCATTAATCGGTTATACATCCAGCAAACAAATAAATAGGACTGTGGCTGCTTTTAAGGTTTCTTTACTTTTGGCAACAGACCCAGACGTACTCGCTTCCAACGTTTACAAAACTCGTCAGGTCTAGCTTGCACGAACGCTTTTAGTAATATTTAGGATATTTTTTCAGCTGCTTTTGTATTCTCAAATTATTGATATGAATTGGTAAATTAATTTCCGGACACCGATGTAACTTTCTCCAAGTTATTCAACTGGCTGCTGTTACTTTGGGCACAAATTTCATTCCTATTCGAATAGGAATAATATTTCCTAAAGACCACAAATATTATTAATGATTATCAAACAGAACTCTTCGTTTTTGTCTTGCTCCACTTATAAAGACCTTTGTGCAAGAGTATTAGTATGCTCGTAAAAGTCTGTTGTTTTGCAGATTAATGTTCTTCTTTATCTTCTAGCTAGTAAGTAATTAGTGCAGATTCTGCCTTCTGCTTAGCCAATTGGAACATGACAGCCAGTAGAGAATCACTCGTACGTATTACTGATCGAAGGGAATTTCTGAAATGGATTGAAAGTGCAGTGACCTTTTCTCCACTTGATCTCGAACAACTTCTATCGTTCCATTGCAGGTAAATTAATTTGAACCAGTGATTGCCATAATTGCGGCATTATCTGCAAAGCCAAGTATACCGTCACCTTCTCGAAGAGTTCGAGTGTGATAGCATCTCTCTCTCTCTCTCTCTCTCTCTCTCTCTCTCTCTCTCTCTCTCTCTCTCTCTCTCTCTCTCTCTCTCTCTCTCTCTTTCTCTCTCTCTTTCTCTCTCATTCTCCCTCATTCTTTCTCATTTTCTCTGTCTCTCTCTTTCTTTCTTTCGCTCTCTCTCTTGCTTTCTTTCTCTCTCTCTTTCTTCCTCTCTCTCTTTCTTCCTCTCTCTCTCTCAAGTATACCGTCACCTTCAGTTCGAGTGTGAGAGCATCTCTCTCTCTCTCTGGCACTATATCCCATCAAGGGTTTTGGCCGCCTCAAATGAGGTTTTCATTCAACCAGCCGTGAATTTTTTCCTTATCACCACCGGGAATTGAACCCGGGACCTCCGGTCGTTGGAACAAGCATGCTGTCACTTTGCCACCGGGGCGGTGTGAGAGCATCGTTGAAATAATACATATTTTTGACATTAACCGCATGTAAGTTTAGGCTTTGATATATTAGTCATCAGTACTGTTTACTCAGTAGGTCGGACTTAAACTCGTTACACATGGGCTTCAAGAATCATCGCTTGTTTCTGCCACGGCTTGGTAGCAGAGTCTGACACGGTTATATCTACGCGCAACGATGCATTTTTATTATTCCTCCATTATCCCGTTATAGATTGATATCTGGGAGCATGAATCAGTCGATGACCTAGCCAAACGATCTTAACTTCCATCTCGCGTTTTGGAGACTGTTTCTTTCGGGTAAGATCAACAAAGTTCACACAGGATGTCGTTGCGGTCACTGTGCGAGTTGTACGACTACTTTTCAACATATTTTTTTGCCGACAGAAATTCATTAACAACTTTATAGTCAGTCACAGATAACAGTCGATAACCAGAACAATATCAAGAATAAATTCTGCTACCATTAAAGTTAGCCGGAAAACCCCACTCCCAGATTCGGATGTAGCAACTAAAATTTGGTAATCGAAAATGATGATAATGCAGATTCATTGTAATCAATAAGATGTGGCAGCCGATAAATATCGGTAAAGAAAATTCATGGAATTATCCAGCCGAAGAATGATGATGAAGCAGATAAACTTTGTGATGTTAAAAAATTTGTATTTTGTTCTATTAACGAGAAATATTAAAAATTAAAAATTTTCAAATGAATTCATTAAAAGTACTAAGCTTTGAGTCAATATTTTTATTAATCATGATTACGCTATCTGATAGATAAGATGTAGAACGCCTAAGAATCTAAAGAATCATATTTGATGGGCAGTTCAAAAAAACTGACTTACTAATGACTATGATTAGAAAAACCGTCAGGTTAATTTTCATGTGAAAAATTCGAGAAAACTCCAATATTTTAGAATTTCTAAAAATTGTTCGTTCATATAGTAATAGTTGGAAAAGGATTCATCATCAGAAATTTAAATATTATCATCACGCGTAGACGGTCAGATTTTCTGAAATTTTTCCCACATGAAAATGGATCTGCAATTTTTTCCAAGGGTAATCAAACCATCACTATAACACCTTTCATTTGAATTCTGTTCCAGCCATGATTCTTTATCTAGACATGATGATCGAGCTTTCCCAGTCATCAGTAACTATCACTAGCACCTTTACATTTGAATACTTTTCCAGCCATGACACTTTAAACGGTCAATTTTAGAAGTTATCAACTTGTGTGTGAATATATCGCACTGCTCGAACAAGTTTTCTCAGACTCTTCACTAGCAAATTTGTCTGACTTTTTTTTTAAATCAAAAAAAACCATTTAAACTACTTTCTATACAAGTCACTATAGATGCAATCTAGTTCTTATCTCCCCAAACATTTAATACAGCACTGACGGAAATTTAGTTTTGTATTTGAGTGTTAATTGTTTCAGTCTTTCGGATGAAAAGTTTTGTTTGAATATGTTTAGAAATTAGAAAAATTCAAATATAAAAAATTATTTTTCGGCTGGAAATTATCTGATTACTTTAATAGGGTAGGATTGAGAGAGGTGTCCAATACAGTGTGAGCAACAATGATTCCACATATACAATCTAGGAAGTGGGTGATACGCTCTATTGGCTCAATTAGTGGTCCATAACAATTTGAACAACTCGCACATATTCGATAAAACTCTTCAATTTTCCTTCGATGGTCAAACTTCCACATGCCTAGATTGCAGCCTTGCCAGTTCATTAGCCAATGAGCCATTATCCAAATTCATTGCGGCGTCCGCAATCGCTTCATATTTGGCGGTTCTTTATTATTTGTACGTCCCCCAGGTTCTCTATATTTCCCGTACATTAGAATACGCACTACTGCTCGCTTGACATGAAAGCAACTAAAATGATCATAATTTGATTGTCACGTAGTTCGTTGAATGTAAAATTTTTTTTTAGTGAAATTAAGTAACGCTTAAAGGTGGAGGAATGGTAATACTATAGACACTAGCTATACAGTTGAAGATATAGGCAATCAGAAAGCCGGTTATTCTTCGGTTGCCCGAGTGTGAGAGACTATTAACTAAATTAGTTCATCTTCACTGATGTTCTCTTGTTTCTGACAAAAAAAATATGTTTAGAACGCGGCACTTGAGAAATTGTGGGGGATGGGACAAGAAGAATTTTTCCAGAATAATTGAAGAAATGGGAACTAGATTTTGTGTTTCGTTTTAAATCTGCTTTGATCTGGTTTCGAATTGAGTTCTGCCAGCTTTACAATAAATTAAAAAAACCCAATATTTTATCAAAAACTAATAAGGTTTAGACATTTCTATTATAGGCATTTATAGCCTTTAGTATAATGTAATAATGTAATCGTTCAATGAGAAGATTTGCACTTGTGTTCGAGGATTTTGGAATTTCCATTAAAATTAATTTTTAATGAACATAAAATGGCTTATCTCAAATATTCGCTTATAATTTTTACGTAGCTTCGCTAATCTGTAATCTCTGCTGATTACCGTGCTGCATGAAAATATTTGAACCACTAAATATTTGTTGAAATTCCATAAATTTTTTCATGACGTCACAATATGTACGATAATCTGGTTTTTCTAAAAAATTGTATGCACAAATGTTTGATTAGTGCCATTATATATCGAAATTAAACATAATTATTTTATCGTTGAACGTGTCTGATAATATGTACATAATGTGGTTAATTGGGCTATTCAATTAGGATGTTTTGACGTCGAGTCACTTGATTAGATTGATGGAATTTTTGGTATTAATAATGCCAATTATCAGTCTAGTCGAACGAGCGATGATCATTCCGGATTTTATTTTTACCGCGAGATAAGCCAATTATAAAATTTAAATTCCCAAGTTCTCTAAACATCACCTGTTTTGAAATTATAAATCCTTTAATTTCTTGAAGACAGTGGAATTTTTTCTAATACTTAGTTGCGATTAAATGAGGTGTTCAACAATATCACTTTCTTCAAATTACCAACTATTTTATAACGTTATAAATCTGCGTTAAATCTTATCTCTGGCGGGGTCTCATGTTTTAATAATAAAAAAAGTGTGCTGTTTTAATGCCTTTCAAAAACCTATATGCCTTTAAGATTTTATTGCAATATATAAGATTTTTTATTTTTCTTATCATAACTTTTCGTTTCAACTGGAGCAACATCATATGGATAGTTTTCGCAGATTCAGAGATCATCTAGTAATTTATCTATCTTAAATAGATTGGATATTCCTGTTACAATAATTTCTTTATTTTAAATAGAACTGAGATAATCGCTGTACCCCTCCTTGCTTGTTTCTCTATTTTCTCGGTGACGTATTCCATTTTTAAGCCCTTATGAATTTTGCCATTCGTAATGTATCAGGGGGTATTGATAATCCGACGCAGTTCTTCTTGACACAAACTCAAAAGCAATTTCCTGCTGCTTTACGCTGCTGTGATTCCACAGAAAATGGACGCTCTAAAGTGTATTTGCTTTAGAAAAGCTAAAAATTCATTAGGCCACTCGAGTGTACCGCTTATAAAATGACCTTGCACCAAATAGTAAAAAAGACACTTTATATTAGTTAACACATGAATATCGGCAAACTGAGGATTGTACAGTTTCATATGCAAAAATCAAAGGTTGTGGCCACGAGATTAGGGAATGTGCAGAACATCCTAATATTGACCAAGGCTACGCCCACACGTATTATTAGCGGCGGCCATAATACAATCAGAAATTCGTATCCTTAATAATAATCTGAAGGTGCATAAGACAGTATTGTGACTCAGTACGCAGTAAGTATCTACTCCCCCTATTCAGATAATTCAGTGCTTCATGTTAACAAACTTCAAAGCATTCACCGGTGATTGTAACGCAAAGTCGCAACTATTGAAGATATTTTGTCTTGTATATAGAAAACAAATATAATTTTTTAGTCATTGAAGTAGTGTGTAGACATTATTTCGTCTTTCAGTGTAAAAATAAAAATTACACTTGTTTTATACGTTTACTAGAGGCGCTGATGTTTAAAAATTATAATATTACCGTTTAAAGGGTTGCGTCTTCGATAAAGTTGCCGGTTAATTTTGTGGTAAATAAAAGGTTTGTAGCTTCGCTGTATTATTTGGTTGATATAAAATTTTTGTTATTACACACAAAATAAACAGTTTTGTCGCGGTAATATATATATATATATATATATATATATATATATATATATATATATATATATATATATATATATATATATATATATATATATATATATATATATATATATATATATATATATATATATATATTAAATATAACCAACGTACTTCCATTCGGGTGAAGAGTCCGCTAAATTTCGAATATTGCTGAAAATTTTGTGTAGCGCTAGTTGAAATTACTAATATGAAACATTGCTAATCGTATCTTGAATGAAGGCTGTTTGAGAAGAATCATTTTTAAATTAATTAATTTCTAATGATATTTTGTAAAAAAAAAAAATATTGCAGCTGAAAAGTTTTATAATAAAATATGTTCGTGTTTTCCCAAAATTTGGGACGTCAAATTGTGCAATTTGAAAACCTATTACAACTTTCTATAATGATAATGAATCCGTGAGGCTGAATACTATAAATATATTCGAATTCGAGCTATTGATGTTGCAAAATCTCTTTCACTGATTTACTACCTGCTTTTGTAGAGGACTAAAAATTAATATTTACTCCAATGTACAATGTGGATGAAAATTGTTCAGAATTTTGATCTTCCTTATTTGAAATCGAGAATAGACGAATTTTAGTTAAGGCTCTATATACCTACCGCTACATGCTGAATAGAAAATGGATTCGTTATTTTGATCGTATTCGCTTTTAAGGATGGGACTGGAAAGATTACAAAATTACCATTTGTAATAAATACCTTGAGCAATTTGTCCTAAAATTAGACTAATTTCGAAATTTCCAGACTTCTTTCTTCTTTGCCTGCGAGCGAGAGGCCTCTTTAGAGTTAAAGTGGATCGATTGGATTACATTTTCGATATTTTAATGGCAGAAATAATAAACAGTGAAACAGTGAATTCCAAAATAATCCTGCTCAGAACAATAACTAAACTTCGAGTATTTTTTGATGTTTCAATGAAAACTTTTTCAGGTAACAGACCGCACAACTAATTGGGCCAATCCTTTAGCAAGAACCGTATCAATCGTGCTGAGATGGCGAAGGTATATAATAAATATTATGGTTTCACTTCCGACATTGAAAAGATGTACCAACAAATAAAGGCTACCGAAGAACATCAGGATCTGCAAACAATAGTCTGGTGAGATGATACCAATGAGCCATTGCAGAAATACAAATTACCCACAGGAATATATGACACTGCCTCAGTACCACTCTTGGCAATACAAATATTACATTAGTTGACACATGATGAAAAACTAATTTACCAGCAGAAATCTTAAAAATGGATTTTAAGGTCGATGACATCTTGCTTGACCAACCATATAAAATGGTGCAGAATTCAAGGGCGGTAGTACACACAATTCAGGAGGAAACTTGAGAATCATAAAATTTGATATCACAGCAGATGGAAATGTAAAAACATTAAGTATAGACAACGCCAGGTTATACCATCCACTAGGAGGAGTCCCATGGGTTTTGGGTAGAAAACATTGATTTGGGATGAAAAATTACCACCTAGGTGTCCAGTTGATACAATTTCAAAAACAATTGCAGCCTGTAAGCAAAATTAAAATTCTTAAGTGATTAATTCTATAATCATAATGTTATATAATGACATGCTACTGATCAGGTTAATTTAAAGATCTCCACCTTGAGTAAAACTATGCGGAGCAGTTTTATTATCAAGATTCATGGATAACGTAAGACAGGCATTAGAGTTGTCAACCATTGCTCTCTACTCGGATTCAATACAAAAAACATCAGTCTAGCCTATTGGTTTCAAGTAAAATCAAAAGACGCGGCTTCACGAGGCATTACCTATTAAAAAATCCAAAACAACAGTCTGTGGTAGGCCGAGAAATAAAAATATATTCCTTGTCTTATGTCATAGACAGACTACTGGGCTGACATGTTGTAACTATCACTTTTTTCGCTTCGATGCATTTCCGATAGAATAACGGTATTTTGGAAGTAGACACATTTTTTCTTTCATATAAATTTTTAAATTTTCATCAAAGTAGCTCGGTTTTTTCGTCGAAGCGAAAATAATGATAGTTACAACATGTCAGCCCTGTGGCCCTATTCGGTCTTTCCCTGGGAATAGGGAATTGGGAAAAATATTTTCATAGCATTTTTGTCTAAATTGTATTTTTCTGGCCTACTGAGGGAATAAGTTTGGTGTAAATATTTTGGAAACAAAATTAAATGCGAAAATATTTTTCCCTATAAAAATTTTGTGGAACAAAAGTTTCCCAATTAACTTTGTTTTAAAATTTTTTACACTAAACTTTTTTATTCAGTAGGCCAGAAAAATTCAATTTAGATAAAAATACTATGAAAATATTTTTCCCAATTCCCTATTCCCAGGGAAAACCAGAATAGTGCCACTGGTTTCATAACTATAATTTCGAGAACATGATTTCTTAAATGAGAACTCAAGACACACTACAATTCCGTTTGTCTTCTCGTTTAGTTTTAAATAGCAATGGAGTAGGCATTGACATAAATGTCAAGATTGACATTTAATTGACTTTTAAATTGTTAGAAATGACTTTTCTATTGACAGAACAGAAAAAAATTTGTTCCCGCCAACCAAATATCTCAATGACATATAGAAAACTCAAGGGAAACTAGATTTGCTTGATAAACTATTAGTGTCCGAAAACTCCACTTGCGAGCACAAAATGCATCGAAATGAGATAAAATATCTCATTTCGAAACTGAGTCCAAATTTAATTTGAAACTATGGATAAACATGACACAATGGTACGAAATCATGATTTCGAGTTAATCATAATTACGAAACTAACAGTGTGTCTATGACATTAGCAGTATCTAAACGAAAATTTCCATTTTACGTGAACAAAATATCGTTCAAAAATTATTTCGGTTTGATCAAAAACTATAATGACCAGCTGCTGTACTAATTTGCTTGGATTCAGCACAATGTCAAAATTATACAGTAGAAATTATTATCACGGTATTCGGATGGGAGAGTTTGCTTAATAAGTCAAAGAAGAATTGATTTTATTTATTTGATTTCACGTTACAACAAAATAGTAGCTGCATTTTTCTAAAAACAATCGGGTTGAGATCGCGATAGCTTTGTTGAAATTTTTCCAATTTCAAATTAAAAATTTCATGTTTTTTTAATTAAAAAAACATAGATTTAATAGTAAACTATATGTATAACAAAAAAACCATCAAAAACGTTGTTACAACTTAGAGAAAATTGTTTTGCTGTAATGCAGATCAATTTTTGCACATACCCCTGAAAGCACACTTTACGATAAATTTTGTCTGAACATTAAACAGTACACGCTAACATATAGGTTCTATTTAAAGAAAAACCTACTTTTCGTCAATACCTGCCAAACTAATGAGTTTCAAGGTCGTTGCAGTTTGCAGATCAGCAATACACACTCAACTCGATACTGAATCTAGCACCGTTTCCGAGATAAAAGCGTGCCATTTATTAAAAACTCACCCTGTATATTTTTTGTAATTTTATAAAATAAAATTTTCGAAATTATTTCCTGTCATAAGCGTAAATTACTACGGGTTGCAACTAGAGAAACTAGAAATTGCTATTAGTTTATCTGTAGTTGAGTATTTATTGTTTGCCGGAAATCAGACTTTTTTTTCATAAAGGTGATTTATGAAAAAAACTTGAAATAATTTTTCCTTGTTTTTTGACGACGATTCAGAAGAAGCAGTACACGAACTATACTTTCCACTGTCAATAAATAAAACTACTAGCATTTTTCTTTTCTCTACTTAAAATTTATTACATGACGTAATTCATTCCACGGTTTTATTTTATTCGTTCAATTTCATTTTTAAATAAAACAATTTAATTTCCTTGCTACAAATTGTATAGTTTTTTGACTAGATAAGAATTCTTATCTGTGATCTATATAACATGGTAAATTTTTTGTTTTAAATTAAAATTAAATTAATTACAATTGTTTTTTTTATTATAAATACATTGTATAATCACAATATTCAAAATTTTTTATTAAAATTTATGAATAAATTCACTATGAACTAAAAACCATTTGAAGTCGTATTCGGCTGGTGTTGGACGGGTAAGATCAAGGAGTCTAGATCGAAAGAACAAAAAATTAAAGGGGACTATTTTTCATATAAATTTCGATTAGATTATTGGTTTGCACCAATTAATTTGAAACCAATTAAAATATTAGTAAGCTAATTTCGATTAATCGTTAATGCTGTCGATCGAATGGATCTCGATCTAGACGCACAACACACGCGTATATAATAAAAAAAAAACAGGATTAAAAGTAGAAATTTCCATTTAAATCGATCTTTCAAATGGTTTAAGTTTATCTAGTGCAAAGCATTTAGGGTATTTTTTGCTTTAAAATATTTGCATGTACATATTAGGTAAATTCTAATTTTCAATTATATCATTGTGCTTTTGTTACTTAACTTAAGTTTACTATTTTATTAATTATGTATATTTGTTCAATACTTAATAATTAAGATTTTATACTTAAGTTTTGCGAGTGAAATTAGCGTGATGTTTTATTAATTTTTCAACACTTTATACTTGGTAACGCAAGCCCATAAAATTTTGAAAATCTAGTAAAATCTCATTCACCATCATGGTCAATATAAATGCAACCTAATCATAAAACAGAATATAATTAAATTTATAGATACGTATTACCCTCGATATTAGCAGAAAAAATTGACAATTTTTTTTTTAAGTGATTTGAAATTATTTTAAATTTTATTTGTTTTGTAAATTTTATAATATTCCTCTAATTAAACGGCAATATCGAGCCTACAAATTTAACAAAATTTTAATCTAATATTTCTTGAGTTATGTATATTTATTATTTATTTATTAAGTTGTAAAATATAATTTGCATCCACAGTAACGAATACAAATTACAAAATTATTGCTTTTCTTGAATTCTAATTAAAATGCAATGTTTTAAATTTAATTATGTGTACAACTTAATGTGAACGTGAGTTTCCCTACAAAAAAGTAATTGAAGACCACAAATAAAATAAAGCGAAATGGTGGGTAGACCAAATGGTCTTAAAATAGAACTTTCAAAATTAAATAATTTTCCGTAATTTAAATATTAATATAATTTTTTTAATTTAAATAAATAAATAATCTCTTACTCGAATTAATTATAATTTATTTCCATTTTATTTATAATTCAGATAATTACATATTTTTTTTGTATTTTATATTTTTTAAAGATATCACAGAATTAATTCAATTTTAATTTATTATTATTATTTTTTTTATAAAGTTAAATTAAAATTATTAAGGTAAAAAAAAACTTAGTTGATAAAATTATAATTTAATGTCGCGTTTGGATGAATCTAGGACGAAAATACGATATAAAGTTATTAATAGTATTTATGGTACCTGCAAGACCAACGCAAATAAGGAATGACAATACACAAGCATTTTATAGTTTTAATAGTTGTTTTAAGGCGCATTTTTAGTTGAGTTTTTCCCTTTAATGTGTCATCTATCGTTAAGAATTAAATGGTCCATGTTGCACATATTATTAAACCATTCCAAAGCCTTCCGTTCCTTCGGATATTGCGATGAGTAATGCCTTTTCAAATTGTTCGTAACTTTCGTAATCCGGTAAACATAGCTGATTGAAACTGAAATTAAATTACAGATGTTTAAAATGGGTGACAAATTATGTATATAAAGCAATTTAAATTTTAAACTAGAGGAAATATAATATTGGGCTGGGGAAAAGTTAACGGGCGATGAAAATTGGATTGTTAATAATTTGTGAAAATATCTTGTTTCATGAAGGATAAAGTTGCACATTAGTTGGCAAAGCCCGGCTTGATGCCACGTAAGGTACTGCTTTGTGTTTGAAGGAATTGGAAAGGAATTGTGAATCTTGAGTTGATCCAATCGGGCCAGATGATTGATTTCACTCCCTACAGCTGCTAACAACTAACGCGAGCTTAAAGCGTTCAATTGCCGTTAAGTAGCCAAACTTCATCAACAGAAAGACATTGTCTGTCACCAAGACTTCCTTCTCGGGTGGGTAGTTTTGATGCATTCACCGTATAGCCGGGACCTCTCTCCGTTCGGCTACCATAAATTTCGCTCTATGCAGAACTCTATTAATGGTTTAAAGCTGCCTTCAAAAGAGACTTGTGAAAATCACTTAGAAGTTCTACAGTGATGGCCTATTGGTTTCACTAGAAAATTGAAAAAAGGCTATCGATCAAAACGACTCATATTTGGTTTAATAAAGCTCATCCAAAATAAATATAAGAAAAATGAATTTGGATTTTGGGTGAAGAAACGTCATGAACTTTTGCCTCCTGTCAGTACTAGCAGTAATGCAGATTACTAAGACCGACATAAGCAGTAATGTCGATAATAATGACCATAATCCATCAAAAGGGCGATACAGTAGATAAACGTTGCCGGTGTATTTAAGTCTGATCAGAAAAGTTTTCCTTCAGCACGTCTAAAAAGAGTCCATTGGGTATATGAAATTTAAGTTTATCAATTAATTTCAGTTTGTGGAATCTGAACTACAATCCTTTTCGGCTAAGCAAAAAATCAAAAAAAAACATAGATGACATTTAAGTTACCGAAAAAATAACGGTAATATAACCTTCATTAACCGACTTAGCAGGACTAGCCGGTATCAAAAAATTCTTCAAGGTTTGAGTTCTATACAAACGCCCCGGGATAATTTATCAGATTCATCACAAAAGCGACTTGGTACGTGGTAAGCCTTCCAAGACTTGGAGAACCTTTCGACCTAGGCGGAAGTTTACACACTAAAGCTACTGGCACTACCAGAACTTTGATGGTCCGGTAATGAGATCCATAATACCACAAATGGTATAGAATTTGGAGTTGGCTTTGCCTTTGGATGTCCTTTATTGAGCTGAAGGACATCATCAATAAGATACATGTTCCCGTAACGTTCGAATAATGGAAGTATCGAAAACATCCAAGCGTAAAATGGAAACTCGAGAGATTGTTTTGCGCCAGAAAACGTAGTAAAAACTTAAATCCAAGAAAATTTACATCCATGTTAGCTGGGTGTGTAACGAAGTCCCGGTTTTCAAAATTCAGGTTTTTAAAATCCAAGTTTGCGATAAAGTTCTAGAAAATGGGATGGCATTTATCCATTTCTTAACAGATCTTGTTGAAATTTGATACGTGTGATGGAAATGGGATTCTAAAATGATTTTTCGATAAAGCGGCCAATAGAGATGAAACTAGGCCATTTCTAAACCTATTTTGTTGAAATTCTACACGTGGGATGGAAATGGATTTCTAAAATGATGCAAACACAAAATCTTGCAATTACAAAATCTTGCAATTCTGTGGCATCACAATGCGCCACTACTGGCCTAAGTGTGCGATAGCAGCCACTCTAACCTAACCTAACCTACGTGCGGCTCACACATTCGTCCGCAGTAATCGCCATATCCGATAGGTTGGCTTATATAAAAATTCTTCTCCAAATCATCGTTCAGACGAGCTGCTTTTATGTTGAACTGCTCCAATCTCATTCGTTTTGATGCCGTCAGCGCCGAATTGCTCCACCTTTTGATCTTTTTTTGGATTGACCAAGTTCCACGTACGATAATTAATGGGCGAATCGTATTTTTCGTTCATTGCCTGCTCTCACTGCTTGTGATCATCCGATTTCCCTCTCTTTTATTTGCTGTCATGTTCGAGTTTCCGCCGGCCTTCTTATTAGTGTCACTAATGCCCAAAGCAAAAGTCACGTAACGAGCTATCTCAGTTTTGTTCATCTCCGGAGTTCACACTCGATACTACTTCGCATAATTATTAAATGAATCCAGTTTTTGTCGTTTTTTCTTTGGAATGTACATAAACATCTCTGACAGATTCCGTACGATTGTCACGTTTCGCACAGCCATTCTGCTCCGGCGTATACTGTTCACTGATGCTCATCTCATCGAAAAACTTTTCCTATTCCTCATTGACAAACCAAAAACTGAGCATCTCATGTCCATTCTATTGCTGCGCTCGCCTTGGCTCGTAAAATTTACGTAACGAATATGAAAGAAATCGTAAGTAAAACGTAAATCGAACCGTCAATCGATTTCATTATTTGTCCACTAAATCGATTTCATTATGTCAGAGTCGTTCAGGCCATGCGCGAGGTGAAATTTTATTGATCTCCACATTTGTGATGGCCTCATCGGCGTTAGATGGTTGCTAAACTCTGAATAGCATTTGAAACAGCCTTTCGCATCGAACTCCCGCAGTGCGCTTGCCATTCGATTACAATCGATCTCCATAATCTATGACTTTTCCTGACGAAAATAAATTCTTATCAATTTCCGCTATATACAACACATTCACCATTCATCCACGAATCCATCAATCACCGTCGTACGTAAGAATGTTGATACTGAGCCATGATTCTGATGATGCCGTCTGATATGGTCACTTGGTTCTGAGACCAACAGCCAAGTATTCTTGTCTCTACTTGATGTCGAGCCATGACACAGAAATACATCTTCTAAAACATTTTTCTGTTTATTGTTATCTGAATTGTTCTTTTTAATCTTCTGTGTACAGTCGCGTTTCCAATGACCATTCTGGCCACTAAGAAAACAATTGCATTTTGGCGTACTGCTCTTAGCTTTTTCTTTGTTGTTCTGTTCTGGTGAATGGCCCTTTTTTAATTGGCCATTAACGCTAAGACATTAAAATCTCCGTCATATTCATCGAATCGGAGACCTATTCATCTTGATTCGTTAACTGTGGCACGGCTTCCATTAATTTTGACATACCACTGTACAATATCATCGCCCGGCTCATTTGTGAAACTGCAGTACCCCTGCCGCAAATGTATAATATTTACTTCGAAATTTGCCTAAACTTACTTTGCGTCGCCTACATTAAAATTGTTCAATCACAATTTATTATTTGCACATCTTGCCACTACGTATAATTCACTATAGCTATAGAATTAGGCGCATCTGAAATTCCCACGATGGCCAGTTTCCATCACCTAATCGCCTTGAAAAATCGCCAAAAAATCAAATCAAAAATACACGCTTAGCATCGTCAAACAGTCTCGATGCTTCTCAACAATTTTACAATACTTCGCGGAGATCGCAGTCTCAAATTTTTTTAAACACGTAACCCACCACTTGCATCAACTACCGAAAATTTAAAATTTTAATTCGATTTATTCTTTGTCGTTGTTTGACTGGGTTCATAACTTGTTGAATTAGGTTTAATCCTGTTAATTTTTCAACCTTCAGTGCAGTACGCAGTAAACAAGAATAAAATAAATGTTGGCGTGTGTAAAACAAAATTTTATTTCTAGCAAATAAAATTATTCCAGCATATTTCTTGTTCGCTGTCAAAAATACAACAAGGCTTTAGCAATTGAGTACCCCGACCGAAACTAAAACCACGCTACACACTCTCATAAACACAATGTGTCAAACCTGTCACAACTTTAACTAAATTATACCAGATATTACATTCACATTCAACATCAAGTTATCCTTTTTCTCGGATTAACCTCGTTGTGGAGCAGCTATTGACGCCAAAATACTTTAAATTTAATGTACATATTTAGCAATTCATGAAAGTAAAATTCAAGATTATTATCATTATTGAAGTGTGCTGAAAACGAAATAGCTTCTGCACTGAATTCACTGAGCTCATAGCGGAAATCTAGTCTGTTTGACCCCCATTCGCAATTACACTCTACAGAATATACGAGCTTGAAGATCTATTCATTCGACTGCAATGAAAGTAAATGCCGCCATCGTTCTTTTACAAGAGGTCGTCACTATTACACAAAGAATCTAGAGATACCCTCATTCATGTTTGAATAAAAAAAACGAATTTATTTTTTCGAGAGGATAGCATGGTGATAAAATTACCAATGGTCATTTTTTGGATATATTCCGGACAACTGCAGCCGTACGTTTTGATGTAATCAAAGTAAGCAACAAGGCAATTGAGTAAAGAGCAACACCAAATTACAGTAAATGTAAGGTAAGAGAAAAATATGTATAGCTAGAACCTATTGATTGTAGAATACGAACGTATTTAGGGTAAACACCGCTGATGGGCTCTCACTCTTAATACCAATCGCCGTGTCTCACTTTTTATCGCTATATACCATGGTTAGAAAGGACGGGGCTAGACATCGTCTTGCTGGAGGCATTGTTGCACAAAGTATCTGCGACACAGAGATAACGGTAATCAACGTTGTTAGCCTCAGTAAATACATGGTCTATAACTCTACGAAACTGTATCCACATATCCGAAATGTGCTTTGATTTTCGTCTTTGTTCTTTCCAAACATATAATCTCCCTCAGCCATCCACAAACTTAGTTAGTTGGAGTTATTCCAAATTATTCCCAATCAAATTGGAACAAATCTCCAACAAATCATTATGATTTAACGAACTGAAGAATAAAGAATTGAAAAACAGATTAAATTAAATTCTTCAAATCTGATGACTCTAAGTGGGTATACTATCTCACCATCCTATTCCTAAATACCACTTCCATTTTTTGACACACTTCACGAACTCACCTATCAAGAAGTCCAACAACCGAGTTGAACACCTTCGCACAATATCACGCACCAAGGACTAATAAATAAAATGATGAACCTCTGTCTTATTAAAAAGACTCCTGCAGCAGTAATCGAAATAAGAATTAAGTTTGACTAAATAATCATTATTTCAGCATCATACGCAGAAAATCTTAAACACTAAACTTCCTTTTAGCTTATTTTGAATCAGCCAACGCCATTATGAAATAAGAAATACCAACGCTGTTGTAGGATCCCCGCATCAGCAAATACCGTACTCGCTAACGAAAGCATATACATCACACAACTTCACACCAATTAAGATTATAACTACAAAAAAGGATCAAAATTAAAAAGTTTTATAGTCTTACCATGTGTGCGCCGTTGGCAGATTTCCAAAAGTTGGAGCAGCGGTAATCTGAAATCTAGGATTCAGATCAGAAAACCCGCCCGGCGGCAGTTGTGAACATCCAGTAGTAAACTGTAGTAATCTAGCCATTTCAGTCCTACTAAAATTGCTGATTGCTGCCCAAAACCACCCTAGCACTCGTCGAAATTCTGATGAATTTCCATTTACGATGTGATGGGCTCGAAAATCTGCTATCGAATACTCTCCTGTACCGCATAACAATAATTCTAGCTCATTCTCATCAAAAATACTTAATAAATTATCTGGAATTATTCCATTTAAGCCTTTCAGGAAACTATCGACTTCATCACGCACATTATTGCACAGGCGCTGCTGGGCCAGTGCGTCAAGATACTAAAATACATAAAAAAATTAAAATCCATTAATTTGCAGCTAATTATTCATTAAAGATTACCTGATTTTTAGTTGCATTGGTTACCCTCGTCCTAGAACCATTTGGTATCAATTCCACTGTCTTTGATAATTGTCCTGCTGTGTCGTACACTTCTTCAACAAAATGCAATTCTAAACTGTCGCTTGCATCTAGATCTGTGTCTAGAATATACTTTATTTTAGATAGATACAAATCGGGATCATCTTGCTCAAAATATTTGTAATGAACTCGAAGTCCTATAAGCTGTGCTAAAAACGAGCGTGAAAAACGTGCTCTCACCAGCTGCCTGTACGTTCCACCTAATGCACTTTCGTATAAACATTTACCCACAACCTTACCAGCAAATTCATAATATTTCAATTTTAAATTTGCCGGGCGTGTAGGGTTCGGATGCACTAAAGCTTGTCGTTTATCGTGAAACGTACAAAATAAACCACCACGTGGATCAAAAAGTGATGAACATATCAATTCAAACCATTCACGTCTCAATCCACCCCAGTCAATACCTTGTTCTCCGGTAAATGTGACTTCAAAATTTCCGCACCAATCCGATACGGAAAAACCTTTGGTTGCCTTTAAACTAGACTCTAAAATTTTCTCACGTTGCACTTTGAGCGATAATTTCTCGTGATAGTAGTGCGAGTGAAATTTTCGAACTTCGTGATAAAAGAAATCTTGCTTATCTTTAAACGTCTCCGAACCGCCGATATTTTTCAATAGAAAATGTGTAAATGTAGCGGCAATCACATTACGATCCTTCGACGCTAATTCAATTTTGGGTTGAGATCCATCGTCGATCAAAAAAATTGGTCCATAAGAGTTAAGATTTGTTGGAGACGGGAAGTGAAACTGTAAATGAAAAATATAAATTAAAATTTTTATTCGTAACCCGTTATATTTATTAGCGAGTATTACCTTGGTCGATGGGCATAACCGAAAGGTAGCAATTCGTTTTGGTATAATTTTTAAAATCATTTCTTTGAGCGTGATTTGTTTTGGGCCAATGTAGCACATAATTTTACGTGGCTTGCTCTTCGGTTGGCCAAACACGCTAATTAGTCTAGCCTCATAGCAGATATTATGTTTACGGGACGCAATATTTTTATGTACAAGCGTTGTGTCGCTACTACTTAACACTATGATATCGAAATCACCATTTGGTAACTTCTGGTCATTATAATGGATAACCGACCTTAAGCATATCGGCTCGGGGAATGATAAACTGAGTGTAACGCGGGAGTTAACTTTATCGTAGTTCAGCGAAACGGACGATAACAGTTTATCAGTGGGTATACCATGTAAATCGAAAAGTTCGATTTTATAGCCGAGGATTTTATCATTGTCAGTATCATTAAATGTGCACGCGTTTCCAAATTCATCGCGTGGTTCAATATATAGAAGGGTTGGAGAACCAGCACAACATATCACAGTACTTGCTGGACGGATCAAACGTGATCGACGTGCATCCATTACACCTGGTACAAAAACTTTTGTGAATGGACTTCCACCTATATGGCTCGAGCCTATCATAACCGATATTTTATATTGTCCAGCGGTACGGACTGTAAACTTGACTTTTGCAATATTTGCATTATTTGGATCGGTGGGCGATCCCAACTCACTTATTGTAATAACTTTACGTGTTCCCTCGATTACTTCAACAAAAAATTGGTCTGTATCACAAATAGGATATGGTTGTCCGTTGCGTTGAAAAAATTTTACAGTAAAGCACATGGTATCACCGACAATATGGGGATCAGTCCAATCCCATTGTACTTTGCAATTGGCTGGTAGTAAGTACTTCCCGGTGACATATTGTAATAACGAATGTCTAGCTTCTGGAGCTAATGAGGGTTGTGTCATTGCAGCTAGTGTAACAAGTCCCGCGACTGATACTGACACCACAAGCATACCACCCCATGTCCAGGCGTCTTGATGTTGACTAGATTTCACAACAGTTGACCATAAATCAGCCTTTAATGACTCGAGTAACGGTTTTGATGTTGGTAAATTTTGTCTGGCTTGTGACCATGCGGGCCAGTCTTTTCCTAATAATTGGCTAGCACGTGAATCTTCTAGCCAATATACATCTTCTAGAGATGCTACTTCAACTGCCACTAATCTGTAATATAACGTATTAAAAATTAGGCTGTGATCTGATACTATTGTTGACTGAATATTTACCGTGAATAATGATGCTGCAGTCGATATTCCTTTAACCACTCTCGAAATATGAGTTTTTGCTGTAAATGAAGAGCTGCCCTCTGCAGTCGTTGTTCATCACCTGGTGGTAGTTCTGGAAGACGTCCAGGATCACCACAATTTGATAATGTGGATATACCTGAAATTATGCAAAAAACAAAATATGAATACATTTGCGAATCAATTTTTGTAAAATGACGTTTATGTAAAGAGCAAATCCCTGTCCAATTTGACATTAGACTTTAGACATTTTTAAATCTGATTGTAATCCGTACGCAACAAAGAGAACAACTATCAAAACATTTGGTGCTCGGCATAATAGTTATCGCGGAGACAACAATGCCCATCTCCCAACTATACTCGTACGTGTTTCAGATTTGGTACAACCAGGGCTGCACCTCAAAGCCTAAGGGTCATTAATTAATTTCTTGTAACCCATTTACTTAACTCACGGGAATGAGTTAAGTAAATGGGTTATAAAAAAATAATGACATGCTCGAGTCTGAGAGATCAGTCCCTTGGATCAAAGGGACCCTTGTTATAAGTTTCCGTACTATTCATCCAATCGGATTATATCCGATCTGAATCGGATTCTATCAAAATGAGCAGGTTTTCCTAATATTTTTGAAGAAGTTGGCCTCCTGGGTCTAAGTGCTCCAATCGTAACAAAAATTTTACCATGTGTACCAACCATAGCTATTTTTGAATGGGTTGGACCCCAAAGTCTAGAGGCCCCGGTACAAATTTTTTGTAAAACTTATGGTTATATGGAGGTTATATGAAATTAGTGACATGTTCGAATCCAAGTGGTCCGTTACCTAGATCATGTGACGCTTATTATAAGAGTCCACAAAAATCAAACAATCGGATTCAAAAATTTTCTAGGGATTTTATACCAAAACTGGTAGATTTTTGTAATATTTTAAAGGGGTCGGACCGCTGGGTCTGGGTGGTCCCATAAAATTGTATCCCAAAAATTTCTGGAATCGCCCCAACGAATAGAAGGGAATACTGTTGACTCTAAAATATTGTACGAAACGAATTGTGTTATCAATCAATTGAATCAATCCGTCAAAAAGAACGCCTTTCCTAGAGCTGCCGAAACAAGGAGACACAGCTGGAAAACCATCGCTTAAGATAATCGATCAATAGAAAAACTCTGAGTTGATTTAAAGTTGGCAGCATTCAATTTATAATTTCTCCCGTGCAACGCCGAGTTAATTCAGCTAATTCTTCATAAACAACATATTCACAAAAATGAACAAACAAGGAAACACCGGGAACAACACAACGAGTATTTCATAACGAAAAATAAAGAGCAACAGGACGACCACAAGCAAAGCAAAATGAACAAATTTATTTTAACAAACTTTTTCGTAAAGTTGCCGAGGTACGGACGTGCTAAGTTACCCTCAAAAAAGCAAGTGTTGTGCCTTTCTTTCAATCACCATACTGTAAAGTTAACTGTTCGTAAAAATTCAGCTCTGACAATCCAGAAAGTGTCTATTTTTTGGTCAAAAGCACAAATTCCAGTGAAAAATTGGAAAAATTGCACGATGAGTGGAAAAATCTTCTAAGGAATAAAATTAAACCTTCAAAAGTTTACTCCAATTTAAACTGGAGGATATTTTCGATATTGCACATAACAATGCCTTGCCCATGATGACCATAGTGAAGATGACAAGCGATTTCTCTTGTCACAGTGTGAGAAAAAGAACGTCCCGTATATTTGACTGGAGCCAGACAATATGAAATTGAAAAAGAAAAGTGGAAATCGGAACGTATGGAAGCAGAAAAAAGTCGTAAACGAAGATATCTTGAAGTAAAACAGTTCCAATAAACTCACAAGCATTATTTTCGTCACTGGAGAATGACAGCAAAAGGATATCTGATAACGACATGAGCTCAGAAAATATTGATGTGCCCATCCTAAGCGAAGAAGGAGCCCCTAGAAGTTGCAAGCAAATGTTTCATTACTTCTAGAATATTGTTTACTTTGGATAAGTGGAAGATTACTGATCGTGCAGGAATGTCTTTAATCATTGTCGTTGAACTCGTTTTGAATCGAATCATAACGTAGCCGCCTTTTTCAAAGTCAAACGAGTTCCTCATCCTCTCAAATGATATTCCATTAACTTCATGTGCAACTGACATTTGTGAGATTCGGCCTTAAACAATTAAAAATAAGCAAACTAAAATGTCTGTTGCCTGACGGTTGACAATAAGCATTGCACAACTCTTTCTAAAGTTTGTGTTTTTTGAAATCATTTAGATTTAAATGTAGTTCACGCATTTTACCATTATTACTTACACCTATAGCGAGCTACTTTCTACATTTTCATAAATTTTATATAAAATAATTATCCAATTTATTTACTTTATGTAACAACCAAATCTACACCCACTCGCATAAATAATTCACACCTACCTAGCGAATCAAAGCAAAACATAAATTTCGTTTATTCTCATAAATTGTACGGTCGGTCGGTCGTACCCATACTCACACCAACAACTCATAACACAAAAATTATAAATTTATTCAACTAATTTTCATGATTAATAGCAATTCTAAAATAAAACACACAAAAGCATAACAGAACAATACACCAAAATAATTAAAAATCAATTAAAAATTATTAAAACCATTTTTCGTTTTTGTATTTCGTAATTAAATTATACCACGTCAATTAATTTTGAATTCATCTTGATCATGGGCATGGCGTATAATATACGGCGGACTCTGGAAAACTTAATTTTTATTGCCGTCATGTTTTTATCAAGAGTTTCAATGATTTCAAAAATAACAAATGAATGCGATAATACTTAGCAAGATAAATATTTTCTAACGCTTTTCTATTTATTGAGTAAACTTTTTTTTTTTGCCAATTTATGAACCTGACGAGTGTGAAATTTTCGCTAAATGAAATTTTTATTAAATAAAATGATTGATGATGATTATTGAATTTATGATTATTAAGATAAAATTTTATTTTTGGTAAATGGGGAGTAAAATATGCGTAGACGTAAGAGATAATTCCACACAAGAAATACATATCCATATCTCGTAAATATGAAATAGCATCATTTGGAAAAATCTTGAAACATCAAAAGGTAAATCTCACCCTTTTTATTATAAATGTTTATTTTTTCAAGATTGAAACTTATAAAAGTTTCTTATGAAAGCTCTTTTAATATTAAAATTGGTTGAGATTTATGAAAACTTAATTGTTGGCATTATTTATGATGGTTTAAATGCGCAAACACAAATTAATAAAAAGAAAGCCACACAAAGATGGTCATGCTGGCTGGCTTTGTTAATAAAATCGATGCTCAGATAGAAAACGGTAGAAATATGTAATTGGCGTGACTTTGAAAGTTGGATAATTTATATATTTATATAAAAATTAATTTTAATATGAAAATCCAAAAAATCAGGTGAAAAAACAAATTTATTGCGCCTTGACATACAACTCTTTATCGGGCGAATCTGTGATTGATGAATGATTTTTCTATGAAAAAAAATTGATTTTTTTTAATAATTATTGCCAAACTGAATGCGTCTTAAAGCAATCTTCTATTCCTTATATTCATCAATCGAGTCGACTCTTTCGGTCTAGATTTGAAAGACGCCTTCTGGAAAGTTCCACTCGATGAGCGATCCAGTGATAAGAAGACAGTGTGCTGATTAATACACAGGGTGACACCCCACGAACTGCAGCATCAAATATTCGTCTATTTAGACGACTTGCTGCTTTACTTCGCGACGCATATTTGTTAATTTTTAAAGAAATAAAATACTTAGGATAGATTGTTGCAGATGGAAGTCTTAAAGTTAATCCAGAGAAAGTATCGGCGATAATCCATTACAACTGACCAGAAATAGGTCGGTAACAGGTTAGTACCGTCGATTTATTTCGCAGTACACCGAAATAGTCGAACCCTTAACTAACCTTCTGAAACAAATCAAAAATTTCACTGGACGATTCAGAACAAACCTTCTTGAAATTAAAATCAGCTTCATCCTCTTCACACGTGTTTCGTAACCGTGAGTTTAGAAACCATTTTTATAAAGAATGTGATGTATCCAAAATCGGTATTTAAAGGGTGTTTTACCAAAAATCTGATTATGGCAAAGACAGTCCGAATGACTTTTATTCCAAGAAACTTAATAGTGCGCAGTATTATTCTAGCGTCACAGGGCTGCGGTGCTCAACATTATCAAATTTACGGATCATGTCATTCTAAAGTGGTTGATGGCGCAAAGGGAGCTTTCCGCAAGACTCGCTCAATTGAGTCTAGTTTTAATTTTCAAATTACGTATAAAAGGGTTCTGAAAATTTAATCACTGATGCCTTGTCGAGAAATATGTTTGACCAGTCTGAAGAATCAGGCTCGGTGTGTGAATTATTTGGCAGATTGCCAACCGATTTAGGATAAATTAGGAAGCAAACCGCATTGCAACCAACTCAGATACAATCAAGTCGTTAAATGTTAGCTTCTAAAAATGGTCGAATAAATAATTTACAATAAGCCATCATTAATATTTCCCGTTCAGCTACACATCTGAAACAGTTTCTCTTCAAGTAATCTTTTCTGAGGGCTCTATTCCAAGTTGGAAATATGTTTGTTTAAAAAAAGTTCGATTATTGTTCAACGTAGTTTAGCCATATCATATTTACGATACAGCCAAGGAATCCAAACATTTGGGAGTCCCGCGTCAAGTGCCCGCCTGTTTGGCAATAACTAAAACAATCCCTAATAAATGAGTTTGTACTTGACGTCGAAAATTCAAACAACCACTGGCCCCAAATTTGTTTGTTTTTTGAGGCCACTAGAAATACATTTCTAATTTTTTTTTACAGAAACTTATTCATATCCTCGCTCTAGGTGCACAGGACACCACCAGAATACCTAATTATCATGAGATCCATTGTTACAGTAAAAGTTATAGACGTGGAAAAAACTAGAGTGTAAAAGTCATAATAATGTGTTCTATAGGCCAATTCACACTGTCAAATTTCTCTTTAAACCCTAGAATATTCTATTGTGTTTTTGAAAAACATAGACTTTCAAATAAATTTACTAGATGTCACTACTATAAATAATTTAGTATAAGTGTTGATCCGCTCAAAACCATCCTTGAAAATACAAAGAAATTCAATTTGGACCAAACATTTTATTAGTTCACAAAATATTTGTAGTTTTAGTTTACAAAAATATTTTAAATTAAAGATTCTAACACTAATGGATCAAAATACTTTAAAAATATCAAAAAACCAACTTGACGCGGCTAAATGGCTGCAGCAAATTATGAAACAACATGACATTTCAGACTGCCAACTTTACTCATTTTGGAGGACTTTAGGAAGTTGTAGTTAAATCATTGAAAATATGCTTGATGAAGCAACACTGACTTTTGAACAACTATCGATGGTTACTTCACTAGTAGAGCTTGTTTAAATTCAAAACCACTCACATCAGATGAGTCACTTTTTAAACACTTCTTTAACCATGAATCGCGATTGACATTTATCAGGGGGCCTATTATGAAATTGGTCGGAAAATACGACACCGTCGGAAAATACGTTGTCGTAAAATCCGATCCGCGGCGGATATTCGTATTATGAAACATATATTTTTACAGTGAAACTCGAAATTTTCAGTATACACTTGTCACATTTAAATTTGCTTAAAATAATTTAATAGAGATATGTACTTACATTTAAAAATTTTCTAAATTTCTAAATAATTAAATAACACATAAAAAGTATGAACTACGATCTATTTTCCGTGCGTATACTACAATATCCGTCACCTAACTAGCTGTCGGATTTGACAATTGAATTTTGTCGTAAAATCCGCTAACTCGGATTTTTATTTCATAATAGTATAAAATCCGCGCGGATCGGATTTTTTTAGTTTCATAATATGAAAATCCGACGCGAGACGGATTTTACGACGTCGGAAAAATTTCATAATAGGGGCCCAGGATGAACCAGGCAAAACTCCGTTGCGAGGAACACATTCGTCTTTGGGATGTCGTCAGTGATGACAGAAATGCACAGAATGTCGGCAGAATGACTATTCTTCCAGCAGCATACGCCCAAAGGCCGCGACATATGCATGAATACGCTCAAGATGCCATGTCGTATATGTACGTCATTATGGCACACCAGATTTGTTTATCAGGTTCACATGCAATACACAGTCGACAGAAATTCGACAAGAATTATTTACTGGCCAATCATCCATTGATCGCCACAAAGTCATTCATGAATTTTATTGTTAAGCATCGCGTGTTCGACGAGACGCGCTGTTGGATATACATCCAGTCGAGTGGCAAAACTACGGATTGCAACATGCACATATCATCATTTGGTTGGTTGAACGGATAAGACCGAATCAAATCGATGATGACAGCGGAAATTCCCAATAATGAAGAAGATCCATTGTTACATGAGCTTGTTACAAAAAATATGATTCATGGTCCCTGTGGAATATTAATTCCCAATTCTCCTTGTATTGTTGACGGAAAATATTCAAATCGCTATCCAAGAAAATTAGTAGCACAAAGTCTTACTGGAAATGATGGTTATCCATTTTATCACCACCGATTCACTGATGACAATAAAAGAGCAACAAGTTCGTGAATAAAGCAAATGGCATGGCTGTATTCGAAGTTGCTGCCGAAAATTCCAACCATTTGATCACTTAATTTCAAATAGGCAGCTTCTTTGAAATGTGCCAGAATGATGACTTTGGTCGAACGCTGCTTTACTCCGAAATGCCAAGATATTATATCTGGAATCGATCGTCGAAGAAATTTTAACGACGGAAACAAGGCAAGTCAGTTCCCGTTACCCACAAGTATTTTCCATCGATGCACTAGGACGTCTTTATACAGGGCATCTCAGCCAAGACGAGTGTTTTTATTTGCGTTTATTGTTAGTCAATGTTCGTGGCATTCCAACATCAGCGAACTGTTAATGTTGTCAATACTGTCAACGTGTTAATACTGTCAACGTTTGGAATGGCTAGAGAATGACAATCATTGGGACCACACGCTCGAAGATGCTGTGATTTCATCAAATGCTAAACAAATACGAACATTGCTTTCTATAATTTTATCTACATGATTCCCATCAACACCGATTGATTTATGGAACAAAATAATATAAAGATCATATGGCCGAAGATATATTGCATCAGATGCGTCTTAGAACATCGAATGCAGATTTACAAATGAACGAAGAAATTCAAAATGAATCACTAATTGAAGACATGTGCTTGATGCTTGCAAACAAAGGATTAATACAACTGGGAATGAAAGCGCCCAATCGCTCAATGCACGACGCATTTAAACAAAAGTTGAAACGCGAAACCTAATACGATTCTGAGGTACTTTTTACGCTATTTGACGTAGGCACTTGGCGAAACACACTAATACTTAATAAACACATTTTATTAAACAAATTAAAATTTTGCGAAATAAAAAACAAGTGTGAGAAACCGTTCAAAGGAACAAAAATAATATACCTACGGTACGCCCATGAAAGTAGGGAACGATGGAACTGGCGGAATTATTTTCTTAGACGCTCCAGGTTAAACTGGTAAAACGTTTGTAATATCATTGATTTGCAATTGCTTCATCAGGTATCAGGTATTGCAGCTACGTTGTTGAACGGCGGTCGAACAGCTCATTTTGCACTAACTGGTTCCGCTGAACATGCATACTAAGAAAACTTCAACTTGCAAGCTTTCGAGGAATTCTGCGATGGCCAAAGTGTTGCAGCAAAGCCAATTGATCGTTTGCAATGAATGTACGATGGCAAGATTTACGAAATAACCGAAACCCGTTTGGTGTTGCGATGATTCTATTGGCAGGTGATTTTGGCAGGTGACAACATTGCCGGTAATTTCACGATCAACGCCAGCCGACGAACTTAATGCATGTTTGAAGTCGTCCATTTTATGGAAATATGTTAAAACACTCAAATTAAATATGAGTATGCGAGTCGAATTGCAGAACGACCGATCTGGGCAAGTTTTTTTTTTCAAACAATTGCTCGACATTGGTAATGACAAAATTTCTGTTGACTTCCTGATCATCTGGATACATTAGATTCCCTGCCAATTTTTGTCACTTTACTAAATCAAAGACCGAACTCATCGAGATGGTGTTCTCAAACATTCCTCAAAACTTTGAGATCCATAATAAGATAGCCGGCGGATTCATGACATACAAATCGGTTGATTCCGTTAATAACCCGTTGTCAACTATCCACCGCAATTTTAAAAATCGCTGATGTGCCCGGATTACCACCTCATCTGCAATTAAAAGTCGGATTGGTAATCATAATGTTGCGGACACAGGTAATGGATGGCTGAGCCCGTCGTCATATTTGAAAAATTACGAACCGATGATTCCACCGGCTCATAGACCGCATCAAACAGTGGTCTTTTCGGAGTGCATTGTCAGTTCTTACATTTTCTTTGGTTGCTCATCAGTCATCAGTTCATAACAAAAAATGCGGCAATTTTGCTTATATACGTACCCATTTAACCAAAAATGAGCGTCGTTGCTGAACACAATTTTTCGTTAAAAATACAGATTTTCCTCAAGATATTCTAAGGCCTATTTACCAAAATAGGTGTACCACTTCCGAAAAACCTTCCACGTGGTGGAACAACACAATCCCAATTCCTGCGCCCTGAGACTGATGGACGTTTTGTAGTCTTCTTCAACACTAGCTGCTACTGCAGCAATATTTTTCTCTTGATAATAAAATTCAACGATTTGTAAACGTTGTTCGGGTGAAGTTTTGAAATGGCAATGCTATCGGAGAACAATTAACTTTGGCAGGTGTGATGTGTCAAAAACATTTACACGAAAAATCAAAAAGGAAAAAAAATCACATTTATGTTTGTGTGAACTGTATTTGGGGTGAGATTTCTGGTTAACTTTTAAATTGAGACCTTTAATGGTTGGATAACTTAAAAATCATTCTACTCATGGTATTCAATAATTGTTATAGCCTGTAGTTCAAAAATATGTTTATTTAGAGTTAGAATGCTACATTTCGTTTCATCAAAGTGATTGACGGTATATGTTAAAGCTGTTCTCCTATAATAATAATAATTCACAACGACCAATTACTCTTTCTTGACCGGTCACCTCCGCATAATCAACATTATTATTATTTGTATGAATACACTTTAGGAGAATTATAATCAAGGATTTCGTCATACGGCTAAACTAAAATTACAAAAATAAATTAAGAATACTAAAATGTTAATATAATTTCCGAATTGACCAAAAGACGAAATGTGTTAAGAAAATAATGATAAAAATATTGATATGGATGAATCTGCCGCAAAAAGTTGACGGTTTGTCTGTTTTTAATGTAAACAGATTTAAACTAAGGGAAAAATGTAGGGGGGGAAATATAAAATTGAATTAAAAAAAATAAAAATCGAAAGTTGATAAAAATAGAATTAAACGAAAAGTTCACCGTTCTAGTAATGGGCTCGTTCTGACCATAAAGAGTTCCGTGAGGTGCTTTTCTAACTGCAGTTCGAGTAAGGTTCGATGTTGTTCATGAACATTGATAAGCTTCAAACCTTCGTAGGGAGGCAGCCAAAAAATTGTCTACCCAGGGCAGTCCACGAAGAGCAAAACGAAAGAATCTACATTGCACAGCGTCATGAGGAGTACAATTACCTCCCGCGAGTTAGTAAAGCCGTAAGTCCTATTCAACTCTATATAGGACTCTCATTTCATAGATTTCAGAGCAATAAAATAGTTTTCTCCAATTTTTATTCCGTCATTTACCGATTTCAGGCTTTTACCGTAACATATCCATACAAATCATCAACGGATCAATAATACTTATGTATAGCAGCACATTATGGCTCCTCCGAAGAATATTAATGCTCGATTGCTTTGAATTGTATATTACACCCTGCCTTTTATAATTTTTAGTTCCCCAATTATTTCTATAATTTCCAAAATGATTATTTCCAAATATAGAAGAAATAAAAATAAACGGGGGAAAAAGCAAATTTGAAAAACGTGCTTTCAATTTTGGAACATAAAACCGAAACATTTGTTCTTCTTAATTTTCTCCCCAACTTAATGTTCGGTACACCTTAATAGTTTTCAATTTTTATATAGTCTGTTAATTTTTTGGTTTCGTTGGTTTCCATAACATTTTTCTTTAGTGGTTTTGAATAAAATTTAAATATCCCAGAAATTCAAAAGGTAATTATCATGTAAATTTTTGAAACAACATTTTTTTTTACCTATCCAGTAATTTTTTGGTGTGGTGCTACAGCTTTACATTTTGGACAAATAAATTATGAAATTTTTATACATTGTCTTTTGTTTATACACTGTTAGTTTTATAAAATGATAAATGACGTCGATAAGATAATAAAAATAAGCTTAACCGTGTTTTTGTCGTATTTAAATGTTTAAACTGTCAGCGACGTTATATCCTTTTTAAAAATTGATGATAGTAAAATGCGAAAAGCAACCGCCTGCTTCTGCCTCGCAGAAAATATGATTTATGGAAATTTTTTCATCCTTGTGTTAAAAATATAATTTCCGAAATAAACTGATGCTGGCAAGCACACAAATTCTATGATGCTATTTACATATGCGTGGACAAAGCAGAAACATTTATTTAAATATTGTCATTTGGTTACAAATATTAAATTATGTGGTTGCAGCTTTATTTATTTAAATTGCTAAATTAAATTTACACCTACCAACATACATATTTTATATATAATCGTAATTAAAATTTGCTTTTGGTATCTATCTAAACAATCTGATGTTCTATTACGCGCGCTGTGCCTTAATATGTGAGATCATAATATTTGCAGATTAAGCTTGTCATGGAATGTTTGTACCGTTTTCAAATTGAGATTGCGGTTTATATTAATACAAAGTTTAAATCCCCCTAGTTACCTAGTCACGCTTATAATTTATATTATATATTTTTGTACACAATTTCAAAGAGTAAGATAACAAATAGCTAGAAAATATTTGCACAGAGAAACAGTTTTCCTATTTAAATTCTGTGAACCGTTCTATAATCCAAAGTGGGACATAAACCAACTATCGTACATTATTCCAAGCTATCTATGTAATATTATACCGTATATAGAGTTGCCTAACATATTCTAATATTTTTATTTAATTTAATTAAATATTTGATCTTCGTAATAAAAATGATAATACAAATAATTATTCTGATCTTTGAAGAAGATTTGAGATTAGTTTTGACATAAAAAAATAGTTTTTTAGATTAGATTATTATGTTATGTACTACATCTAGAATTGCAAATTGTATTTGGAGCTAAGTAAAATGTGATTGGTACATCAAAATTTGTTTATCCATTTCCTCCAACATATACCAACCAGATTGTATCTAGATCCCGGTCGCCTGCACGTTAATCTCAAAGGGAATGTAATTGTACACTGAAAAAATTTCGCAGTTAATATTGCCGAAATTCGTCAATCAGAAATTTTCGTCCGTCCATCTGGCCGGAAATAATTTTATTCAAATCGACAAACATTTGTTTTTTTTTCGTTTTAACGTCAATTTTATGATTTTTTTTAAACAAGTTTTCCTCAATTCGTTTTTCGTTCCGTGTAGTTACTGCTTGGGGGCCTCATCCCATAACGAATAATTCTCCATTTAGAGACGGTAAGCTATCCAAACATGCTCGGTTAAGCCCAATATCATAGAATAGTTAAAAATATTTAGTAAATCAATAATCAAGAAAATAAATCCGCTGTGACCGGTGGATGACCTTCAAAACCAGTTGTTATATCCAGCTCATCGCAGGTGCAACGTCCACACTGATTACCCACCGATTACAAAAAAAAAACATAAATAGAAAATATTCGGAATAGAGCATCTAATTATGCTAACGAGCAACTACGAAAATAATAAAATTTATGCAAATAAAAATACGATGTTAAGATATTTTTGGTTATACGACATTTATTGATAAACAACTCACCTAAAAAGCAGTTCATTGGAAAGCACAACCCACCGAAAACAACAATTGAAAACGACAGTTTACCGAAAATGACTTCGAAAATAATTTGCATTTAGTCGAAAACATATGGATTTACAAAAACCTCGAGTATTATTTTTTTGGAAAATTAATTATTGAAAATAAAATAGTCGAAATTTTTTTGATTGTAAATAAATGAATGCCAAATAAAGCATCGAACAAAAATGTAATCGAATTTAAAGCAATTTATCGTTTCAAAAGATCCCGAGATCTACTAAAAAAACATTTATTTTGCAAATTTCTGCGAATTCCTGCAATTTTGCCATCGTAGCCAACGACTTGTGACACGATGTATTCTCTTGATGGAAGAACGCATTTTCTTCTGCATTTTGCAATAACGCTATATAATATTTTCGCTGTTGATAGTCTCTCCTGTATCAAGATAGTCGACGGATAAAATATCTTCCATTTTTCAAAATATGGAAGCCAAAACTTGACCGAACGTCTTTCACCGACTGCATTACACTCAGCTGATTAACGTATTTGATTCTTAAGTGTAGTGGTGGATCCATGTTTCATCCATTGTCACATAGCCAAAAAATCCTGATTTGTACGGTTAAACAACTCGAACAGCGCTCTGAATCATCGATGCATTGCTACGTTTGGCCCAAAGTGAGCAAGTGTGGCATCCACTTTGAAAACAGCTTTCGACATAAAATCAGACGCCGGTAGCAGTTAGTCTATTTAACAAATTTCAACGTAGATTCAATTGGCAGAATTGGTTGATTAGTATTACTTCATGATAATAACTTACCGCGATTGCGAAATCTAACTTTAAGACGATTAACGGATTTTTTTTGACCTGATCAGAATTTAACGCGTAGCTCCTTGATTAAACTTCTCAATCGACATTGAAACAGGCTTTTAACAGACTCAGTACGTCAGTAGATTACTCCTCAATGATAATTCAATTAACACATCTTCTATGCATTTAAACACTTTGCAGGAAATTAGTGCTTGGGAATTTTTTATACCCAGCAGGAATGTAAACATACATTAAAATGTATGTTTAAGAATGTTACGGAATTTGAATATACGCCAGATCGTTCAATCCTTATCCAATGTTTATCATTGTTAAAATCCCAGATTGGAAAAGAACAAAGTATTTTCTAAGTATTGTTTTTGGAATGGTACATGATTTAATTGAATCTGAATATTCTGAAGGAAACTTAGCCATTGGTTACATATGTTGCCAGTTTGCTAATTAAAAAATGCTCTCGAAAGAGTATATGTTTATATTGCAGTTATCCCCAGTACCGGAGGGAGATTATATAGCAACTGATGCTTCACTGAAGAAATAGAGGACAACCAAGATTTCTGGCAATTCACAAACTGTACTGAGGTTAACGGTAAAAATAAATTACTGCAGTCGAGGCTCCTCTCCCGAATGTGTTAGAGGTATTACAAACGCAGGTAATCTTACTTATGTGAATATAAGAAACTAAATGTTTTTAGTGAAAAATTGGATGATGGTGTGCAAATTTCGACAGAGAACTAACCCACTTCAAAGGATTCGTTGGTATATAACGACCTTATATGACAGAATTTAGCACGATCAAACGAAGATTGCTATGCGGGAAACGGCGTTTTAAGGTGAGCCCAGTAATTAACGAAGTTGAGTTTGACATCGATAAAATAGAGGGCATCATATTTATATCTTCTAGCAACCTTAGAACTAATTATCCATGATATTTATCCATGACACTGTACAATTTTCATAGTTAAGGTCAGTTCGCTTCCTCCTTGTATCATTGAGAAAAAAATCCTCCTTATCGAAGTAATCAAATACGAATGCTGTGCGCCTCACGTCGATAAATAAATTGAGACCAAAAAAATGAGTGTTAGTTCACACTAGTTATTGATAGATGTCCCTAATATACAAATACTGGTATGAACTAACCGTAATATTAGTTAGTCAGAAGACGACAAAATCGGTGTCAGGCAAACAGTATAATATTTTCTCGGTGAATTTATTTATGCGGTTTTACTTTGGGAAATATTATTCCTATTCGAATAGGAATGAAATTTGTGCCCAAAGTAACAGCCAAGCGATTTTTTTTAGTACCATATAAATGAATGGATTCCATTTTTGTTTCCGTGGCTTTTTGTTGCGAATTAATAGATATAGATTTTTTTTTATACTTTTATCGGTCGGTACAAAAATTTAATAAAATCAAACGAAGCATGCGATTTACTGTTATGTCATAACAAACATTTATGCAAATATAAAATTCGTTTTCGACATAAATATGTCTTATTCTTCAGATTAGTTCAGCATCGGAACTCATTTTTTGTATCGTTGATTTATGTCGTTTGGTTCTTTATGCGATAACAAAACAAATCTTTTTTATTTTATTGTTGACAAATTTAAAATTGACTTTTCTTGTCAAGACGCCAACCCATAAAATAATAATTTTCGAAAAAGTTGCTCTAGTGTTAACTTTGCGTAGAATAATTTCATTCCTATCCCAACAAAAATTTGGAATGAAACTACCCAATATGCAATGCCGACGGAATTCCATTTACATTCGCGTTCTAAAACCACACTGCTTCTATGGAAAGAACCATGTGTATCACGCGGAAATTCGTACTCCCAGCCAAAGAAAAGTGTCACAAAAATTCCGGTGTCGGTGTGAATCCCAACTAAAAAGAGAAAAAAATCACAGAAACAAAAGGCACGTGTTTGTATATATTTTCCAATTGGAATAAATAATAATTCTTATCCGAAATAAAACAAAATTTTCCATTCATAATAAAATAAATATTAATTTTTATTCACATTATTTTTTATTTGTGTACAAAAAAACATAGAAAATTTATTAAATAAATTTCATAAATTGAGTTTTGTATTGCGCCAGCATATTGAGATCTTGAAAAAAAAATCATTGAAAATTTACTACGTAAATGTATTTCGCGACGACGCCATTGTGAGACAGATTTCTATTACCTTTTTAGTCCAAATTTGCACATCGCGATCACTAAATAAGTTAATAATTATTATTATATATTTAAATTTAAAATTATTTACTTTAACAAATCGAAAAACATTATAATGAAACACAACACTAAAGTAAAAAAACTAATTATGTAGTGCAACCGTGCACGTCGCCAAGTAAGAAGAAACTGAAAATAAAAGATACAATCGAAACTTATAAAACGAAAATAATATTACCGCGAAATAGAAAGAGAAAAACAATTATTTTTCTCCAAAATCAATATTTTTGTGTCTTTGATATTTTGTAGTGCGGAGTTTTGTACGACATTTGAGCAGTTTTTTCCACACAGTGGTATAATTGCATACTGGGTATTCTGGTTGGAATGAAATGTATGGCATTGTTGTTGTAAAATTCCCAAAGTAAGACGCTATTAATTTATTTTAGAATATTCAAGTTTAATTCGATATTATAGTGGAGACCTCAACTACGCACACACAGGCTGTGCATATTTTCGTAATCCTTGTACAAATTGACTGGTCTTAATTGGAACTTTCTGAAATGAACCAGTTCACCCAGGGTATGTACATTAATTCATCTGGCAAGCTGGACGTGACTCAATTTGTTCCTCTTTATAGCTATTAGTGAGCTATCAATCTTATATGCCTATTATGGTTCTCACCTCGCCGAGTGACTCCATACAAATCTAATCACATTTGCATAGTAATTGCTAGGTTTACGCAGATCCATTTGTACAAACGATCATAAATGAAAACAGTTGTTGATTTCGAAGCCGCGGGGTCGAGTGCAAAAGTACAGAGTAAACGGAATAGCGACAAAAATCGTCATTCCGCTTAAATTTTGTGAAATTAATCTAAACCGGTATTGTTGCAAAACTAATTTAGAATTTTTTAGTTTTAATCGTTTTTCTCGTAAATGCGATTCAATTGCGAAAAACAAAAAACTAGGTGGAGTTGCGCCATATTGGCAATGAGTCATCTCGGAGTTAAAACTGTTAAAATTATCAAGATCGTGAGGAAATATTTCCAAAACAGCAGTTCCACAGGGTTAGGTATTGGTCCATTATTGTAACATATTAAGTAGGCATAGCCGTTATTCGGGACAGACAGCTGTCCCAGCAAAAATTGGAAGCCCATCCAAGTGATCAATTCTGAGATCGTATCCAAACCCTGCACAAAATTTTTCGGCATCATAATTGATTACTTTCTAACATTTTTTCCATTGATGGAGCACATTGAGTACAGAAGTAACAAAATAGTTTGGTTGGCCTCAACAAAATAGCCGAAGATTGCTGGAGGTGTCTCCATGTCCATCTTATTCTACAGAGCCCATATTTGGACAGAATCATTGAAAATTGAAAATCCTACAACCGAGGAAAAAAATCACTAAATCAACGTTGTGCGCACCAGTGATGTTTGGGTTCAGCCAAGCGAGAGAGAGAGAGAGAAACACTAAAATGAGACCCAAAGAACTGCAACATTGGAAAGAGAGAATCCTAAAAGCTATGAGATATGAGGTAATGGCTGAATAAACATTTGGCCTTATCACATGATAGAAGGCGAACATGATGGTGGCATGGCATATCGCGTTATTTAAGAGCATGTGCTGGAAGGGCAGGGATGTCCCTATGCATATTTGCACAGGTTCAGACACAATGCTATACTAAGATAAAAAGTAAAATTAACATTCACCATAATTGTTTCAGTGAAGAGCTCTCTTTTTAAAACGTAAAATTTGATCGGTTCGACGGTTAAAAATTTGTGACAAAAGGCTTAAAAAACTACTTTCACTGTTCAATGAAAGGGTTCAGATAACTTTTACTGAAAATTACACCAGGTTAGTGTTTGAAGGGACAAACAAAGGGTCGTAGTTCTGTTTATTAATATCAAGTATGTAACAAACCAAATCCCATTCAGTACTTCCTGGTATTCCTACTATTATTGGTTAATATTTAACAAATGATGGCCAAATGAATATGCCATAAAAACGACAACGAGCTTCAAATAAATATCGTCAATCTGCCTCTGTCCTGATAGTTGCGAGCCGGTATTGATTATTTATAATCAGCATGACTGCGTTTATTTACATCTATTACTAATTACATAAATTATGGTGTGCGCCTGAAAGACTATAACTTTAAATAATGATAATTCCCAAAAGCATATCGTGCATAAACCCCAAATAAAAACTCCAAAAATATTGTTTGTTCAAAACATGTGCCTGATTATCCGTCTTTGCTTCTCATCAACTATGCAAATTAAATTGGAATAAATTAAATTTCAAGTAGCACATCGGCTGTAAAAAACGACACATTTTGTGTACATTATGTAGGTTAAATGTTTGATAGCAGATATGTTTGTGGGTTGTGCGCCCTTTGAAATAAATCTTCAAATATAATGTAATAAATACAAAAAATATATTATTAAAAGTTTAAGAAATTAAAATATATATTTTTTTAATTTTAAGGGAATTAAATCTTTCAATATATCCAAGAACCAACATTATACGTGGATCCGCATAATATTCTTCGTGAATATGTACACATTAGATATTCGGTGTTGACATTTTCAACACCTACTCGAAAGTACTTTTCTCAACTTTATGTTAATTCAAATATTTTTAGCGAGTACCTCAACAGTACCTCAACATACATGCAGAGAGTACAACATATTTTCTATGCGTTTTACTGAAGAATATAATATTAAATAATTTAATTCAATTCCATCTAACTACGGTCTTGTTGGCATATTGTAAATTTTTCTTTCAATATTAATAAGAAGAAATAAAATTTGCGAGACAAGAATAGCTACAATAATAAGAATAACACACAAGAAAATCTTCAAGACGCACAATCCGCAACACATAAAAATTGAAATGAAAACCTCAATGTGTTATTTTCCACGGCAGTCATTTATTTTGCAAATTAGGTAAAAGCTCACGGAAAAGTTTACTGAAAAATTGAATTAACAATACTACCAAACCAAAAGAGGAAAATTAAAAAAGTGCCTTGGTAAAAAATTTAATAAAATGTAGGCGTAATGATAATGTAATACATTCGAATACAAAACAACAACAAGCATTTTAATACAACGGAAAGGAACCTTCGCTCTAAACAAACGGTTTTTTGAACTGAACTTCAACGTTTAAAAAACTGCAGTATAACAGTATCTACTACAATAAGCTATAGTTATGGAATTAGTATTCTACTATACCGAACGAAACAAGAATTTTTCCCTATTTTGTGCTCATACAATTTACATTTTCCGAAACGCAAGCATTCGGATATCGAAATAAAATCAGGGACGGTATATGTTGTACCATCACAATTTTCGACTTAATTTATGTCTCTTTTTTCTGAAGCAAAATGATATTACGATTCCAACTGTGTTCTCTATTCTGTTTCCACACTTCGACAAACGTATCACCAGTGGCCCTATTCTGGTTTTCCCAGGGAATTGGGAATTGGGAAAATATTTTGCTGTAATTACCCAAATGTGTATTCTGGCAGACAGGGATAAATTTTTTTGGAATTTTTATTTATTTTCAGATTTATAGATTAAATCACGTATTGCGACCTTATAACAAGTTTAATATATTTTTAAATATATATTTATTAGCAAAAATAATGTTTCAAAATTCAAAAAGGTACGAATTACAATTCCCCAAAAAAATAATGGAGAAAAATTAACGTCAAAACTGCTATAAAATGGAATTATTTTTCCCCAATAAAAAAAATTCCCAAACGCCAGAATACACTTTTAGAAATAAAAAATTCCCAACTGCTAGAAAAACGTCACTAATCCCCAATTCCATATTCCCGGGGAAAACCAGAATAGGGCCACAGTAAAAATTTTTTGAGACAAATCGAGTAATAAAATAGAATGATGATTTATTCGAGATTGCTGAGACGACAATAGAAAAATAACAATTGGAAAGATGAAACAGTATACAATTTAACTCCAAAAAAGTGAGACATAAAATAAGTCGAAAGTCGAAAATTATAATGGTGTACAACACGCGCAATCGAGCAAAATTGCATCATTTAATCTACAGTTGAATCAGATAATTTGCAGTAACAATGGAAATTTGTAGCTCAGCCAACATTTTATTTTAATAGTTGCTCTCCAATCGACCACCGCAAGTACTTGTAAGTGCAAAAAATGTGTATTGGCTAAAGTGTCGATTCTAAAGCACAAAAAATACAAAAGCAAAACATAACCTACAAATGTGTAGTTTATTTGTGATAACTTTTTAATAAAAAAAAATATCTATACCGAAATTTTATTAGCGCTTCACATACGACATTCAATTATATTTTTGGCAGAAAAATACTACACACAATTACCTAGCGGACAAATTTATCGTAACTGCTTTCAACTACTCATTATAAAATGGTAGAGCAGTTGTGTGTTAATTTAGCAAAGACAAAAACCATAAGTGCTTATAAGTACTTGCGGTGGTCGATTGGAAAGCAACTATTGTCGCATAATTCTCAGTAATTTATTATTTATGACGCATGATAAATGTTGATGAAATTTACTTGTATATACCAAGCATACCATAAACCTTTAATTTTTGCTTTACCATTTTCACTAGCTAGAACGGATAAGCGATCATTAAAATATGTTTATAACCTAAAAAACAAACAAAAATATACCAATAAAAAACGCGCCTACTGCTGCATCGTTGCACGAAAAGGTGTTTATGCTATACAATCTGTTTTCCAAAATTTTTCTGTCCTTGTTTATCTTGAACATGTAAACATTTAAAATATAAATTCCGCACTTTACTAATAACATAGGAAAGTTTCGTTAAATGACAGAATAATTAATCACAACTAAAATTTCATCCAACTGCGTAGTGTAGAATCCCCTTTAAATGGAATATTCGATTTATTTTTTCCGAACTATTTTAATAATTCACTAGAACTTAGTGAACAACTGAAGAAGTATATATAGAACAACTTTGATAGATTTTATGGGATGGTCCGAAACTTCATTCAATAGAAGTGTGGTTTGCTTACAAGTCGGAAGAAAAACTAATATTAATCGCAATTATCTCCCCTGGAATACCGACAGAGCTCACAAATTGATGGGGGCGCCCAGTCTTTGTGAAAAATTTAACCCGATACTAGTTGGACCGTGGACGTTAAATTTGAAGTGGTTGAAATTGACCATCTTTTTTCTTCTTGTAAATATTTTTTAAAATTAACACACCGAACTGTTGCTGTTGTATAAATCGACTACGAGCAAATTTATTTGTCACAGACGTTTTTATAAATAAAAAAAGCAAAGAAAAACAAAATAAAAAAATACATATATTTAAAACCAACTTTTTAAAAAACCATGCTTATATTTAAAGACTCTAAAAAGTAGATAATATAACAAAAGGCTTTGAAAAGTAGAAAATAAAACTTTTCTTCCTTACTCCTATCAAGGTATATTTATAACAAGTAGAAATTTAAAATTAATATGAATAAAAATATAATAAGAGCGGATGTACATTTTCACATGGACGTTTTGCAGTGTCTGTGCATATCAAATGATCGTCCGCTCACACATTGTACAATTTTTTGCCTTGCTGGGAGAAAACCTGTTCATGATTGAACAGTAAGGAAACCTAATTTAAATACTTTTATTTACAGAGTATTACCATAATAAGTAAGTAATCAATAAATAATTTGGATGCCAAGAATCTTGAGGGAAAATTTAGAAACGAAAAACAATAGAAAGCGCCGCTCATGCGTGTTAGATTTTAAAGATGATGTATTTAGAGTAATCAAGATCGAATCCTACCGATTTGTATCATACAATATTCGAACGTACATTAAGGATAATTTTACCACAAATCACTTTCTTAACATAATTTACATTTTATTTCATAAAAACACTTTGTAAACTTACTGATCGTAAGAAATTCAATTCTAAAATTTTTTAGGTGTGTTTTGGCAGCTTTTCACAAGACACTTTATTTTAATAAGAAGTTTTCAATTTTTATTACTAAATGATGCACTACTACACTATGCACTAACCGTTTTATTAACATTTAATTAATAATTTCAAGATTTTTTAAGAGCGCAAAATTAAGTCGTCACTTCGTACAACAACAAAAAGTAGTTCGATTGGGGTTTTTTATTTGACATATGAGACCGCCATATACATTTTTTATAAAACCATCCTGCTCTGGCTTGTGATACATGAAATAGCAAATTTTATATGGTCATAAACTTTGCATTCATTCTACAGTATATCCCTGTTGCTGCCCACTAACACAATTCTGTAGGAACGGCAAAAGTACCACGTCAAAAATTTATTTTTGTATGTGTTTTCAACAAACTTACAAATTTGTGTTTTCCTTTCAATTTTATTTTCCTAACTCACGATTGTGTTAATTGTACTTCTAATCAAGCGAAATTGTTTGTTAAAAACGCCATTACATACTATGATTTTTTACTCACACATTTGTGTGGTTTGGATTTTAATAGAGCCATTTTTTTTGAGTTTGAAAAAGGAATATCCCTTTTGTGTTTTACTAACACAATTGTGTGGGTACGGTAAAAGTACCATGTCAAAAATTTATTTTTGTATGTGTTTTGAACCATTTACTTATTTGTGTACACCTTTCACACTTATTTTCGTTCGAAGGAAAACACTATAACTATACACACAATTGTGTTGGTTGTACTTTAAAAGTTTTTTGTCAAAAACGCCATTACATACTATGATTTTTTATTCACACATTTGTGTGGTTTGGACATTAATTGAGCCATTTTTTTGGTTGAAAAAGGGATATATTTCTATGTTTAAAAAGAACAAAACAGTTCCAAATGAAAAAACGCGCCTATTATTGCATTATTGCACGAATAAAGGTGGTTCACACGAATAAAGATGGTTCAAATTAAAGTCCAAACCACACAAATATTTGAGTAAAAAAACATAGTATGTAATGGCGTATTAAAAATTTCGTTTGATTTGAACCACAACCAACACATTGTGTGTATAGTTATAGTTTTTTTTTTTTCGGGCGAAAATAAGTTTGAAAAGAATACACAAATGTGTAAGTTGGTTCAAAACACATACAAAAATAAATTTTTGACATGATTCTTTCGCCGTACACACACAATTGCATGGGTCATGAGGTATACATCTCCAATAAAATATTTCCAAGAAATATCGAACAGTGACAAAAACAATACCTCGCTGCTAAAGCCCCGCTTAACGCAGGTTCACGTATGCGATCAAAAATGTTTGATCACACTATGAAGTTATTAACAAAAGCTATTGCTCTAAATATTAAGCTATGTTACTTGACGTTTTATTTGTCATTTGCAACAATTTTAATTTGTGTATTGTGTTTGGCTGTGGTGACGGTTGATAGTTAAATAAAATAAAATAGAAACTTGAAGTTTGCATCTCTTGTTTTTGCACGTTGAGTTTATACATTTTGAGAATAGCCGTTAGTTTTTAATGCGTATGCCAAATTCTTATTTATTACACAAAACTTATTACACAAAAATTAATGTTATTTATAATATTTAATTTAAATAAACACTATAACGCACGACAAAATATAAACACCAAATTATAATGCCGATAATGAAAATGGCGCGTCTTTTTTTTGTTTCTGACATTAACGTGAGTCATATAGAAATGTCAGAAAACAGCAAAATTATATATGTTTTCCCACCGGCCCACATAGTTGTGTGGGTCAGGCAAAAGAATCATGTCAGAAGTATATTTTTGTACGTGTTTGAACCAACTTACACATTTGTGCATTCCTTTCAAACTTATTTTCGTCCGAAAAAAACATTATAAACATACACACAATTGTGTTGATTTTACTTCAAAACAAGTGAAATTTTTTATCAAAAGCTCACTACGAAAATGACTACTCACACATTTGTGTGGTTTGGACTTAAATTAAGCCATTTTTTTGGTTGAAAAAGGGTTAAATTCAGCCATTTTTTGACAGAAAAAGGGGTATAATGAGCGTCATTATTGCTCATAATTTGTTTTTTGTTTTTTCTATGTTTAAATGCTTGCGATTAAAATTTGCCCAAAGTAAAATTATTTCATCTCAGGAGGGGAAATTTGTATATGTTTCCAACGATTTGATTGAATTCCGTTTATTCTTGCCTTCAATCATTAATTTCAAATAATTAACTACCCGAATATGCAATTGAACTGCTAAACTTATGATGAATTCATTGCAGCTCTTTCAAACAGTTTATAAAGCTGCTTATGTAGGCTTACAAACTTTGAAGATGCCTTTGCTTTCTAAAAAAGGTAACTGTTTTAATAATAATGGGAACAGCATTTAAAAAAAAGTGTCTAAATGGTTGGTGAGCTTCTATTCGCCTGATAATGTGTCTTTTTGTAGATTTACAATCAGAAGGATATAACTTCCTTAAAATTAGACATCTTAATTAAGATTGTTTAGAGAACTTTTTGGGAAAATTCGTCAGCGTGATGTAAATTCTTCCAATCAAACACCTATTAAATTTTTTAGAGCAGTTAAAAAATTATCTGTTCTCAGTTTCTAAATGTTTCAAATTTTGGAAATTGTAAAACAGAACCTCGAGATTTTATCGAATCTTACTGTGCCTTCCGATCGATCCGTCGCTGAAATTATCGAGGAATTGCTAATTTCACGTGGCTTGGCTATACAAAAAAAAATTCTGCCTCCGGTTCCAATTTTTTTTTATTTTGTTTTATTCTGCTCTCTCTAAAATATAATTTAAACTAAAATGTATGCCAGCGGTTCCCAAACTTATTTTGCCACAGAACCCTTTTCCGATTCTTCAATTTTCATGGAACCCTATTCATGGAAAATTCTGTTTCGCATAAATGTGTTGTTTAAGAACGGCAATATAACTCTAATAGCTTTTTTGGCTAAATTTTTATATTCATCAAACATATTACAGCAGAAAGTTGCTAACGGCACCTCTTCGAAGTTAGCGAGTATCTGAACTAATTTCAATTAAATTCTCGTATTCTACTGCTAGTAGTCCCGTTGGCTTTTCATTGCTTTTGATATTATTTTGTACCCAATAATTATCGCTTTTGTTTAACTTTGGTATGTATGTATGAAATGTAGTGTGTATGTATGAAATGAAACCCTATGGCACGGATTTTATCTGGTACTAGCTCGTCGAACCCATAAAAATTGCTACTGAACCCCGGGGTTCTGCGGAACTCACTTTGAGAAACGCTAGCATAAGTCAAAAATGTCCTTGAAATATTTTTGATGTGTAAACATCTTTACGCGCGCCTACCAAAATTTTTTGTATTAGAGTAAACTTGTAAATGAAACGAACGGAAATGACGTATACCTACTTCGTTTGAAAAAAAGCAAGAAACTCAACAAAAACAATTTTTACTATACATGGCATGCTTTTATGTATATGTATAATAGTAGGGAAAATGAAAAAATTAATTTAATGAATGAAATAGAAACCATCGACATTTCCATCGATCAGAAAAATCAAAAAAAAAAATACGATACGAAATACGAATTACGATTACGAAATTGCATACTCATACGATTAAAAACACAGTCAACAACTGCTGTATATTGCTTTATCACGAGTAACGAGTCTCTAGGCGCTGTTCATCACGTCGGCTATCAATGATCATGTCTTCTACTGAATGGGGTTATAATGACATCTCATTTTGAACATTGAACTGCCAGACTCTCAGGTCACAGTCACGCAGGTATGCTCAATTCATTTGGTTTTCGCGACCTGGCTGGGCAATGACGAACTTGTTAATATTCCTACTTTTGAATGCTGTTTTCAGTTCAATAGAGATGGTCAGTGGGCTGCCGGAGTAGCAATTCCGTCAAAAGATCCATAAAATCATAGTGGACACAAATAATTTGCCGTACTTTTTCAAAACCAATATTGACGTAACAAATGGACTGGCGAATGGAACTATGGGCTGTCTAAAGTATATCGAATGCATAGGCATCCTAACCAGGACAACGAGAACGATGAAAACGTCGACAGTAAAAAATGTCAAACGACTCTGGATGGATTTCGGTTCAAATTCATAAGTTGGCAAGAAGGTCAGGTGGCTTGAAGCTGGATGGGCACAGAAAACGAATATCGAAAGATGTTTGGAGCCCATTTCTAGAAAAAGCTCAACTATTAATCGAAACAACAATTAATGTTAAGCATAAACAACAATTAATGTAAAGCGTCGTACCTTCATGTACCACCACAATTCATGCATCACACGGTGGTACCTACAACGAGATAGTCAGTATATACTCTTACGGTAAAAGACACAGTTAACAAATTGTGTATATTGCTTTAGCACGAGTAACGAACTATGTGTACGAAGGACTGTTCATCACGTCGGCTATCGATGATCATGTCGTCTACCATGGACGTAAAAATGGGACCTCAATGGGTCTTCTTCAAAATTAGCTATCGCGCCTCACCACAAATCCGCTTTATCCGTTGTAATGGCGAATTTTGTACGAGATAATAATGACGTCTGGTTTTTAACATTGAACTGTCAGAGTCTTAGGTCATACACATCACCTCGACCTAACTGACACAGTCACGCAAGGATGCTCAATTTTCTTGCTTTTCCAGATCTGCGTTCAGTTCAAGAGAGACGGTGAGTGAGCTGCCAGATTAACAATATATAAAAATTCAAATAGAATACTCATACCATACAGTCACCTCGCATAAAGAAATCATCGTTGGACAAACAACTGGTATGAGCGTAACAACACAACTCATTGATGATATATATATACGGCTGAACTTCAGCTTCTCAATGGGAATAAGATGCTTTCTGTAGTTGTATTAACCTCGCCGAATAAATCTTTCGAAGACATAATGAAGTTCATACATTTCGTCCTTGCCCCATATCATCTTTTGCCGGTGATTATGAGAGGGGATTTCAATATTAATGTTGCTGTTCCTCAAGCTGAACCACTTATAAACTTCCTGCGAGACGAATTCGATTTGCACATGAACTCAGATCGAAACATATTTACTACTAGATATGGGACGACCATATTGTGCAGTTTTTCAATGAAAATTTTTAAAGTTAGAGTCGACAGTATATAATATATCTTATTTTAGCTACCAAAATCCAATTGCGTCGATTATACCGAAAGAGTAATAGACCAATTTAACGATAATAAACAAATGAAAAACTCTGGTTAGTAAAATTGCATTCCTTCTTCCTTCAAAGTAAACAGTACCCACGTACTATACACACGCCATGTTTACACATCTCCTTGAGAGTACTAATGGACTCACTCATTTTTTTTTTATTTCATTTATGTTTGTGTTAGTGTGGTTGCACCGAAAATTTATTTAAGTCGCAATTAAAACCTGTATTGTAGTGCATATTCACACTAGGGTAACTTTTATCTGGTAGCTTTTTCGTTTCTTTCCCCTTTACTAATAAAATCGGTTTTATCTGCGCCGCAATTTTTTGATTTTATGGTAAAGGGGAACACAAACGAAGAGGTTACCGGATAACAGTTACCCTAGTGTGGACTGAGCCATAGGTAAACGAGAAAAGAAACTAAGAAAAATACGTTTTCTTTGATACCAAATGTGCCATCAGCCAATAATTTTTTTTTTGTAAATTTTGTTATACATACATATACATATACATTATCTATTACGATTACTTGGCCTTGAAAAAATAACACATACCAGAAACCTTGTGTGGAATTAGGCATGGGCTCATTCCACACTAGAATAACTTATATCCTGGTAAAGGGGAAAAACGAAAAAGTTACCGGGTACAAGCTACCCTAGTGTGAACATGCAAATTGTGTTGTAGTTTAAGATTTATGACGCATAATAACGGTTAATGCAATTTCCTGCACAAAAATGTATTTATTTACGAAACAAACAAAAAACCTTTATTCGCAAGATAGAACGAATGAACAAAATATCATCAACAAAATTAGTATTTCTCTCATTTTCGCCTAAAACCATAAAGAAACATTTGAAGTAAAAAACGGGCCTATTACCACATCGTATGCACACAATGAAGGTGGTTCACACTATGGAATCTGTTTCATGAATGATTTTTGTTTATTTTGTACATTTAAACGTTTGAAACATAAATTCTCGCTTAACTGATAACATAGAAAAGTGTAGTTGGACCGCTTTGCGTCCAAGTAGGCCTATTTTACAAATTAAAAATAAATGTATGTAATCTCAATGCCATAAATGTTTGTAGTGTATATTCGCCTTTGTTAATAAATTATTTTTTGTTTTGTATTGTTTTAATAATTCACTAGAACTAAGTATACAGTTCTCTGAGTATATATAAATAAATTTTTACTAGCCATATGGGATGGTCCGAAGCTTCAATGAGTAACCGTGTGGCTTACTTCACTCACAAGCTTGAAAAACCAATAGAACACAGAAACAACAAAAACCAATAAACAAAAATTCGTTTTATTAATCATCATGAGGTGAAACAAGGTGACCATCATTTTTTGGTAAATTTTTTTAAAGGGTTAGGTTAATATGTCATCGATGTTAAAAAAAAACTAATAATACTATAGCTAGAAATGATCACCTAAGAAAATCTTAACCTTTTAAGCTTTCTCATTTTAGGGATAAAGTACGACCCTTGGGGTTTCGGCGTCCAACTTGTGTTAAATTACGCCCGTCGAAAGATTACAACCAAACTAATAAAAAATAAAACAACAACAACATTTGAGAAATTTAAAAACTTTAGTTAATTACATCTGCATAAATATAATCATGACAACAATAATAAAATTTTATCTTATTTTTTCCTTTTCTTTAATGAAAACATGTTATTGATTTTGGATTAAGTGTAAGATACAATATATAAAAGCTTCTATTGTTTTTAAACGAGTAGAAATAATAATATTCCCTTTGCAGAGAGGGATGCAAAATATGATGGCACCAGCAATTTGACAAATCATATAATTTTTAATGTTAATATAAGATAATCGGCTTAAAAGTGGATATTTTTTGATTATTCGGTTTAAAATGTACAGCTTTCCTGCTTAAGTGGTATTATCCAGATTAATATTTGATAAATTGGTCGATATTATCTTTGAAAATGTACGTATACTCGTTTGTTATTGTATATAAAAGGTGATTTCTGAAATACGACACCAATTCCTAATATCAGTATAAATCTCCTGAAAGTCGTTAATATTGTCATGAGGGAATCATAATATAAAGTAACATTATCCAGATTCATATGCCAATTTTTGCAACTTAAAAAAATTCAAAATATCTTATATCTACAAAATTGGAAATAATTTCTTCCGCTTACCTCGGCTAGAAAATCCAAGCAATATATTTATCGTTGTAATAAAATATACATAATAAGTTTTTGTACATACGAGGTAGGTACATCGATTATTATTTTTGTAGTGTAAATGTATAACAAAAAAATTTAATTTCCTTTTAATAAAAAAATCAATTTTTAGAAAAGCAAGTAAAATTTGTTATTGAAAAATAAAATGAGAACACATGCCAGCAATTAATATTGTTGCAATTTCGAAAGGGTTTTGCAATGTGCAAGTGGAAACTAGATCATTGGTTCGCGTTCCATACTTTTCTAGAACTTTATAAATATAGTTTATATTTATATTACCTTGAATAAATGTTTATAATTTAAATAATTTGTTGTAATGTAAATGTTTATAATAATGGAAATGCAGCTTGAATATTAATGTCAAACATTGATTTGAATGGCTTTATAGTTCAAATTTGAATTAGTAGTAATACCTTGCGATGATACCATCAGAATTTTAGTACAGTATCTAAACTAGAAGAGAATGAAGAGGTTTCTCCACCCGTGCTGATAAAGCTGACTACAGAAGTAACAAACAAGGAAACAAACTGAACTCATGGATGCTTTTGGTTTCGAAGAGGTTGAAATTAACTATTTACCAACTTCCATCAGGAACCGTGAGTTTACCGGATATCAGGTTTAACTTCCAATAACCAAATACATATGGAAAACGTTGACTATTTTCATGCAGTTCGAAAACAAATAATAAAAATATTTTCTGCTTCGAATCCACCACAGGCCCAATAAATGACGATATGAAAAACGATATCAGGATCCTTATAAAGGGAAGATGGCCGTAACTGTATTTAGATACATTTGATCTTTGTACAGTACACACATTTCTGTTCGCGTGTTGTGTTTTGATATAGTCTATTGACTTTCTGTCCCTTTTAGTTATCTGCAACCATCTGTCGTAAATACAACAACATGAGGAAAACGTGATTTACTATTATCAGTGTAAAGTGAAAACGGGCGTATAGTTAACAATAGTGGTGACGGGGTCAGTAGAGTTCAAACGTTACCTACAATCGTATAATCAACAGTTCACAACAGTTAAGTCAATTATTGTCTGAGGAAAGATTGATCATATCTTGGGGTTGATTGCATTGAAAGCGCATTTAACGCTGAGGTGAGTCAAGCAGGAAATCTTGTAGACTGTATGGATCAATTTGAAAACTACGACAATTTGACATCATTTTACCAGCCGACTATCAAAGTTTTTTTTATGATTTTGGAATTCAAGATCCGTACTATTCCGACTATGAGGTTAAAATAACTTAAATACTTGTTCCGCAGTAAATAATTAAAGTTCTAGCTCTTTACTACACGAAGCACTTGAAGACCGAAAAGAAGCTGGCGAAAACTTGTCTGTACATATTAGTGCAAATTAAAAAAATTAATAAAACAAGACAACTTCCGCCATCGTAAAAATAATATTTATTTGTTTTAATAATTTATTTAATGTAAAATACATTACCAAATTAACGATTTTTCACTTTATTTAAATAATTTTTAGGTTATGTTTGTATCGAAGTCAAAAAATTCCACTACATGTTCTACTATAAAAAAAAAAGATTGTGTGACTGAGTCTCATGTAGATATTCTATTTTTGTTCTCTTTTAATTTTGTACAAAATTTCGTCATTTTGAATAGAATACTGCTATAAACATACATTTTTTTATTTTCCTATCATCCGGAAAGGTAAATATACAATTCACAATTTAATGTAAAATGTGTTTTGCTCTCATTGAGCCCCTCCCCACATTAATTCTTTCGTCGTGATTCCATCACTTCAAAAAATCAATCGACGTCCACATTTGATTTCTTTGCGCGTTTCTTTGTTTATGTATGTGCGTAAAATTATTTTGTTTGATTAAAACCTTTATTCCACAATGAAACATATTTTTCCAGTAAAAAATACCGAGAAACCGAAAAGAGGAGAGTATACATATTAAAATTACGTTAGAGTGACAAAGACCACAAATGTTGCCATAAAAAGTATTGAGTTTCATACTTTTTATGGCAACATTTTCCCCAGTAAATTTTACTGAAATTTTTTTTTGTTTCGTTTTGGTACGTGGCGAAATTATATTTTTATCTCGCTCTTTTTTTACTGAAAAAATATGTTTCATTGTGGAATAAAGGCTTAACACGGGACAAAAACATTCGAATTAAAAATGCGCTATTACTGCATCGTATGTATGCATAAAGAAATCTTACACTATGCTAATTATTTAGTAATTTTTTGCTTTTGTTTATCTTGAACTTATAAAGACGATGATATATGTACAATTTTGGCCATTAAGGCATAATAATTCTGCGTGCTGGGGCGGTATGTTGTACCATCACTTCGAATCGAAATTCGAAAAAAGTCGAATGGCGGTATGTTGTATCATTTTCGAAAAGGTAAAATGATACAACTTTCACTTTTTCGATTCGACTTTTTTCGAAATCGACTTTTTTCGATTCGAAGTGATGGTACAACATACCGCCCCTGATTGGTTAATTTACAGTAATATTTTGGCATAAGGCGCTTTTCGTGCCGTAAACATTTTTAAACAGACTTGTAAAAATTAATAGATATAGATAAAATAAAGTTGATTTTGTTAAATAAAATTAATTTTATTATAATTAAATTAAATTATATTAAATATATTATTAATTTTATTATAATTATCCAATTTATTTCAAGCCGGCACTTTATCGCTGTAATAATTTTTGTGATTGTTTTGATTGTTGTTAGCTGCCACTTTTTCAGGCTAAGAAAATTTGCCTTATTCCAAAATTGAGAATTGTTCAATTTTAAATTTTTGTCTTTAAGGCAATTCAAGATGGCCGACTTTTAACCAATCAGCGCGCAGAATTTTTATGTCTTAAAGGCAAAATCTTTACATGTATCATCGCCTTAAACGTTTAAAACTTAAATTTACCTTTTAGCAATAACAACGAAACTGGTCGTTGAATTGCCATGCGGCCAAGTAGGCCGATTTTTCAAATTAATATTAAATATAATCCCAATTAAAATTCCATACAATATTTATAGTGTATAGTCGCCTTTATAACAAATTATATTTTTTGTTTGGTACTGTTTAATAATTCACTAGAACTAGGTGTACATATCGTAGGAGTATACACAGACCACATTTTATATTAAATATGGGGCTCTTTCTGACTTAACAAAGGTGTTTTACAAATTAAATTTGATTTCAAAATGACACAAGAAAGGCATTTTTTTTGTCATTTTACAAATATGTTTTAATTCATTTTCAAAATGACTTAAAAAAGGCATATTTTATTTGTATGACATTTGCTTTTAATACACATAGAAATGCATGCGTAATTTCACATTTTTAAGAAAACGGTTTCTTGTTTTTCTTGTTACAGTTTTTTGTTGTATTACAGAGAAAGCTAAAAAACTAAGATATACATTTTCATAAATTTCAATTGTGAATTATTGTTTGTGTATTAATTCTGAATTAAAATATGCATTTTTTAATTCATTTTGAAATTTGCAATTGTTTTTTGCACATTTTCGTTAATGTTATCATTAGTTGAAAATTTGGAATGAATTTAATTTTCAAATTACAATTTCATACAATTAACCGGGACACTCAATTAACCGGAACTTCAATTTTTAGGTGTATTTTTCTCTTTCTTTTCTTTTTCATATGCATTTTTTAATTCATATTGAAATTTTCAACTGGTTTTTGAATTTGTTGAGTTTTTTGACATTTTCGTTAATAAAAGCCATAGTTGAAAATTTTTAATGGCTTTAATTTTCATATTACAGTAAAAACACGATTATCTGGCATCCAATTAACCGGAACACTCAGTTAACAGGAATTCTAGCTTTAGGATTTTTTGTTGCTTTTTTCTCTTTCATATGCATTTTTTAATTCATTTGGAAAATTGGCAATTGTGTGTTGCACAGTTTCATTAATGTTACCATTAGTTGAAAATTTTGAAAGCCTTTAATTTTCAAATTACAGTAAAAGCCTGATTATCTGGCATCCAAATAACCGGAACACTGAGTTAACCGGAATTTTAATTTTTAGGGATATTTTTTGCTTTTTCCTCTTTATTTGCCGGAGAATTGGGTTTTAACTGTAATATGAAAATTAAAGCCATTCCAAATTGTCAACTAATGCTTTCATTAATGAAAATGTGCAAAAACCAATTGCACATTTTCATTAATTCATCAAAAAACCAATTTCAAAATGAATTAAAAAATGCATATGAAAGAGAAAAGAAAGAGATAAAAGCAAAAAAAAAATCCAAAAACTGAAATTTCCGGTTAATTGAGTGTTCCGGATAATTCGATGCCGGATAATCGGGCTTTTACTGTAATAAGAAAATTAAAGCCATTCAAAATGTTCAACTACTGCTTTCATTAATGAAAATGTGCAAAAAACAATTTCAAAATGAATTAAAAAATGCATATGAAAGAGAAAAGATGAAGAATAAAGCTAAATAAAATCCTAAAAATTAATATTCCGGTTAACTAAGTGTTCCGGTTAATTGGATGCCGGATAATCGGGCTTTTACTGTTATATATTTTTACGTTTATCTTAAACATTTTCACATTTTATTTCATTTTCTAAGTGACTTAAAAATACACATTTTATGGCATTTATAAACATACTTCTTAAATCATTTTCAAAATGACTTATGATATGCATAAATAAAGTCAGCTTTTTTATTTCATTTTCATTACAGATTTTAAGTCAATTTTAAAATGAAATAAAAACGGTGGTTTTAAGTTCGAAAAAACACCATTTTTAAGTCAGATTTTTTAAATTCAGGGAGCATAAATATTGGATAGTACAAAACTTCTTTTAATACCAGTGGGGCTTACAAAGCTTTTGAATCTCGAAACGGAATACGAGAAACAACAATCACAATGATTCAATCAATGAGGTGGAAAAACTTTTTAACCCTCGTGTTTGTACATTTTACGGGTAAATTTGGTAATCTTTAAGTGAAACGCTAAAAATAATCATCTAAGAAAATCTAATTTGTTATCTTTATTTTAATCTGTTAAGTCCAACTTGTGTTAAAGTACGCTCGTTGATTATTAAATTAAACTAATTAAAAAACTAAACGAACATTAAAGTGTTACGAACTTTTCGATTAAAGCCAAACATAAAATACCGTTTTGGTACATTTTAAGCTTTAATTAATTACATCTGCATAAATTTAATCACAACAACAATAATCATTAATTTTTATGTATAGTCTTTACATTTTGTTGTAATTTATATGACGCTAAAGTTTAATGAAAACATGTTATTGATTTTCAATTAAGTAGTATAAAAGCTTCTTCTGGTTTTACAAGAATGGAAATTATAATTTTCCGTCACAGAGATGCTTGCAAAATATCGATTTTGACATTTGTTTGATTTGTAGATTGCAATATTAATTGACAAATTAAATATTTTTATAATGTTAATGTAGGATAATCGGCTTAAAAGTGGTGACTGTTTGATTTATTCCGTTTAAAATGGCTTAACATTTGATAAATTGGTCTAAATTCAAAATAAAAATCCAATTAATGTTTACTGTTGAAGAACAATGTACTTAATAGGTTTTTGTGTAAAGGAGGGGCACATAAATTATTATTTTGTAGTGTAAATTTAACAAAAAATCAGTAAAAATTCAATTTTTAGAAAAGCAAGTTAAGTTTACTATTGAAAAATAAAAACAAAACATAAATGCTAAGGAGCAATTAATATTATTGCGGTTTCCAAAGGATTTTGCAAAGTACAAGTGCAAACTAGACTCATGAATGGCCGATTCGTGTTTTACATAATTTTCTTGAACTTCATAAATATAGTTTAAATTTACCTTGAATAAATGTTTATAGTTGAAATAATTTGCGTACAACGTAAATATTTAGAATAATGGAAATGCAGCTGAATCTAAATGCTATAAAATGATTTGTTTAGTTTTATATTTAGTTCATATTTGAATTTTCAAATGGGTAGTACTTGGGACGATAAGATATCACCAAAGTTTTATAAACTTGTCGTAGAAGGTGGCTGTAAGCATTGGTTCGATGAGCTGACAAAGCTAATCACAGAATTGTGAACCACCAGAACAAAACTAGACTGTCTGACTTAGCTGTCAGAGATTTGCTGCATGGGAAAGTGAATACCATTTGTACGAGGGATATGCCCGGTCACCTCGTTATTTTTGTTGATGGATTTTAATAGATCAGCAACCACTTTTAGCACTATTTGCCGTATAGGCACTCGGTGAAACACACTAACATTTAATAAACATATTTGACAAACCACTTGTTTTTTATTTCGCAAAAAATTTAAATTTTTGTATTTTACTTAATTTTTTTTTTATAAAATATTCAAAAATTTAATTTGTTTACGAAATAAAAAACAAGTGTTTAGTAAAATGTGTTTATTAAAGGTCAGCAACTCTTAAGTGTATTTTTGAATTTCAAATTTGTCTAAATTCATTGTGCACCAATTTATGCATTTATGCGTAATGAATACACATGGGCGTAAAGCATAACAGTCCTCAACCAAACATAAGAATTACTGGTTTAATGGAGACCGGTCTTATTGTTATGGAGCTATACAAATGCTGTATGAATGAGTATTTCTTATCTGAATGAACATCTACAACTTTTCCTGTATATGGACCAAGTACTAGAGTAACCGTCTTTGTTCTTTATGAGTATAAGTTAATCCTTGTCAATTGCTGCTATTTGTACCAATTTTAAAGCGAGTTCAAATAGCCAGTATTTCCAGAAGTGCTCCGTCATATTTTGTATTAATTCCCATCTAGATAAAAGAAAATCTTCTAATAAAATAAATAATAATACTAATAAGAGGGACGATGATGGCTCTGCTTCAAACAGAAAGATTTAGAATCTTTTAGAATCAGTACTAAACTTTAATAAACTGTTTACTGTTATTTACCGTTTTAGATATACAAATCTCAATATAAAATAAGATTTCTTAATATATTGAACTTCTAAATAAATTTGCAAGGTTATAATTTTTTCTATAGTTCGATATGAAATTCAATCGGACTTAAATTTCGTGATTAATTTCACTGTTTTTCTTTCGCAATTCCATTTAATCTCATAAATTCACTTTACGTACCGACACAATTTATACCGATTTTCTCTCAATCGCTATTTATTACCATCCAGTATCATTGCGCTGCTGTACCCATACATAAATTTAATTTAATCAATTTTATATTGAAAACGATATCCGTTTAATTTCTATTTATCGACGTATCTCCCATGCTCGTATATTCTATATCTCTACACAAAGCAAAATGAAAAATACGATGTGTATATGAAAATTTTCTAACACATAAATTTTCCGATTTTTTATTCTTTGCCGTGGTCTGTTGTAGTAAATTTTAGCAGACTGTATATAACAGACACTGATTTATCTGTACCTACTCTACATATTTCTTATGATTATGTCGTTTTTGAGTATAGATACCGACGGAGAGCATTACAAAACTCCGATTAAACTAAGACGAATCACTCTTGTTTGTTGGTGACTGAAATCTGAAATCTAGTTAGTTATTACGTAATAGGTGGGATAATTTTGCCTAATCTTTAAGATGAGGTTTAATTTGATTTGCTTAAGCTTAATGTCTATCTTTAACTTAATGATTGCTCCACTTGACGCGAGCGCCCTAAACATTTATCCATCAGACGGCCCCTCGTCACAACCTGTACCTTGACATGGAGGGCCAAGTTACAACGATGCAGCACGAGAACTATTGTAGAACAGATTGAACAGTAAAGTTCCACCTTTCAAAATAAAAAGGGGTAAAGTTTTCTTCGTGCTAAACAGCACGTATTTGAATTGATTAATTTATATGTTAGTACACGCGGAAGTATATGACAGTGAAATAATCCTTGTCAGCGGAAAAAGATGGGTGTTGATGCAAGAAATGTTCACCACATAATCGGTTAAGAATTTAACGAATTTCGCCACAGATGGCCATATTCCAGAACTTCTTCCAAAAATCATTTAATAATCCCATGATCGAGTTCCGTCCCAGATGGCTATATGGCCATATTTTACGTGAAAAACAAAAAACCTAGATCCCTATTGCAGTGCCATCTACCGGGTCCAATATTGTGAATCTAAACCACCCTGGAACCCACTCAAATATACACACAAAATTTCATTAAAATCGGTCCAGCCGTTTAGGAGGAGTTCATTTGGAATTTCTTTGAGCGGATGGGCACACATTTTTTCTAACTAATTGATACCGCAAGAGGTTAATCGTTTTTTCGTATATGCTATATACCGACCGATATCGGACAAACATCTCTGGGACCTCCCAATTTATAATAATAAAACCTTAAGTATGAAGTTTCATCCCGATCAATCAATCCGTCTAGGCGGTACGGGGATCGATTTTTTTTTTCCTGAAAAACATTTTTTTTTTAAAAACCGCTAATTTCGGTTAAATTTTGGAAAAAATTGACATATTCTCAACATCGTCTGGGAAAACGATATGGCGAGTTCTCTAAACCTCAGTAGTATCACATAGAGGATTGATTGAGTTTTTGTCCCAACTGCGACACAATCGTTAAGCGAGAATCCAGAAGACTCGCCGAACCATATAAAACGACTCTGAACTTTGTGGTAGTACTACTAGAATGTCGTAGCACGCCTTGCTGTGGTAAATACCAGTGCAACCTCTTTTATCTGGAAAGATTGGGGCAAACAATTCCGGATAAAAGATTTTTCAGGATAAAGATTCTTTTTAATAATTTCATAGTAAAACCAGTAAAAAAGCATATTTTAATATTTTTAAACTTCAAATAAAAGAGAAAATGAAAGAATTCGAAAAAACGTTCTCCGGATAATAGATTTCCGGATAAAAGAGGTTTGTATGTAGAAGTATGACTAATTGATTTCTTTCTTTAGAATCTCCTACATAGGATTGAGCTCTAGATATTCTGACATGAGTCTATTACAGAGTTTCATAAATTCGGGTTCACGTTTACAAATCACCGTTCAGTTGATTGTCTTTCGATTAATGTTACTCTGATTTTTTTTTTCTTTGGACGAAAGCAATTTGATATAAGATGACAGATCTCAACAAGGTGAGGTTGATTAGCGGATAACTATCATTGAAATTGACTCCTCTTCGCTGAGACTACCGACCTATACAAAAGCGGCCCAACCAAGAACTGTTTTTAAAGTCTAACTTCGTTATTCACCTTAATGTACGAAACTTGAAGAGATCGAAAAAAATAATTTGCTCCGTTTAATATGCCGATGTTATTAAAACGAGATTTCATTTCCGCTTTCCGTTTTAACTCCGAATGTGACGATTAATATCGTGAGTTCATTCCTGGAACCACCTGTGCCACCTATGATGAACGATCAAGCGTTACGATTTTTCGGTAATAAAGCTCATCTGAAAGTCTGGGTCCAGAAACGAGTCGTACACCGACTAGATGTCGGGTTATCTGTGTCGACTGTAGTTCTGCCCATTGGGCTTATGATTTGTCATCAAAGTGTGTTCATGTTCAATTTGTTCTATGTTTCTCTTGATATTTGTTGCATTTGCTGTTTGAATCACTGGTTGCTCAACGATGGTTCGGATGAATGATTAGATCAGTAGCCATTTTCCTCCTCAATTTGGTTAAAGTTCCCAAGTACGTTGCATCCGCGACACTGATGTGGCGCACTAAAACTGCCACTTCTCCTCGTAATAGTCGTACTCTTCAGGTTTTGAAATTTCTGTAACACATTTAATGATGTTGAATCATGAATTGTACAACAATAGAGGACACAGAAGGATGGCCGCTCTCATTATATCCACCTCCAGTTTGCGTCACATTGCGTCATGAATTCGATGATTTGGAACGAATCCATGTGTTTATAGACCAGTAACAGCCTTATACTAAATATCTTCATACTGGTAATCCGATTCTTCTTCTGCATTGACGATTAATTTCTTTGATTCAATGTTAGTAAATTCCAACATGCGTGTCCCAACGCGAATTTGGCGAGGTTCCGGACTCTTCGAATAGTGCCAATTCATTTGCATTGTTCAAAATGTTTATGATCTGGTTTAAACTGCCGATAATTTGGACGTGCTGTTTTTTTTCACGTTCTTATTAATATTCACGGACAAGCACTATTAACTATGAAGTTGGATTGTTGAACCACTCAACTAATTCACTAAGTTTTATTGTTGTCACTTCACTGGTTACTAATCACAATGTAACTTGACTTGGTTGAAACTGCTGAAACCACACTAGTTTTAATTTACACTTATATAAATTGATAATTTAATTTTACGATTGTGAATATTGGCGACCAATGGATAATTCTAAAAAATGAATATTGATTTTCGTGGCGAAAACCCTAGCCAACATCCACCTCGAAGAACCAAATGTTGGGGCAAAGTAAGATTGCTTTTATCCCGAGTTGAGTTTAAGTAAAAGTGAACCGTGATCTGTGCGAATTAAAAGTTTGTGGTCTCTCTACATTCCCCAGATAAAGCGAGCGATTGGAATGAAACTTTAGACTTAAGCTTTTGCCATAAATTGGGAGATCCATGTAATTTCTGGGCAAAATCGGCCAACCGGAAGTGGTAGTTTTCAGAAAAGAGTAAAAACTGTTAGGGACTGATATTATTGTAAAATTAATTAAGAATTTTTAAATATATAGTCGTATTTCTAATCTATGGGAAAGCTCCTATATCGGGACTGTTACTTCTTTTAGTCATATTTCCGCAAAAACTCATTGGAATCTCCAATTTTTATGATAAAACCTTAAGTATAAAGTTTCACTTCGATCATTCAATCCGTTTGCGCTCTACAGACTATTAAAAACATTTAGTCTGCAGGACATCACACAAACACCCAGGCACACACAGAGATTTTTCATTAAGAAATTTTAAATTCGTCTGTATTAATTACTTTATAGATTTTCGGCTTTTTTATAGACAAATATTATTTTCTATGACATTCACATTGTTTGAGACCTTTCGGGCCACCAAAAAATGAGGTCATTTACTTACAATACTCTACTAAAAAGAAGTAGAAAATTCTCTCAACCCCCCCATTAACCCCAAGGGTATTTGTGTGTACAGAGCCACACAACCCTTTACAAAAATGAGAACTTCCTCAAGTTTCCTCTTGGCAGTTTGGTTTCGTACCGATAAAAGTTGTTCTACTCATCAGGTTGCAACGACCAAACTGCAAAAATTTACCTCTTGCTTCACACCTATATTATGAAACAAGAACATTTCGATTTAGCGAATTATATCACCAAACTGCCAAGAGGAAACTTGAGGAAGTTCTCATTTTTGTAAAGGGTTGTGTGGCTCTGTACATACAAATACCCTTGGGGTTAATGGGGGGGTTGAGTGAATTTTCTACTTCTTTTTAGTAGAGTATTGTAAGTAAATGACCTCATTTTTTGGTGGCCCGAAAGGTCTCAAACAATGTGAATGTCATAGAAAATAATATTTGTCTATAAAAAAGCCGAAAATCTATAAAGAGATTTTTCTAAAATCCACTCTTTTTGAATTCGGCGATTTAGCGCATGGTACACCTGCAAAAATCTCTCTTTCGAAAATTTTCATATGATAACTATACTTTATTTTACTACATAAAAGGAAATAGTAAGGTCTGGCAATCAAGAAAAAGTTTGACCCTGAGTTTTTGCAGATTTACCGTTCGCTATATCGTTGCAGTTAAGAAAGTGCTTATTAGTAAAATTTCTATGTGCGCGTGTGTGTAGTACCGTAACACTTTGATTGAAATCCGTCCATCGGAAGTGGCAGCTTCCATAAGAGCTTTTTGTTTTTAGCAAATATTTTGAAAATAATATCATTTATGAGAAAAATGATTTAGAACTAAAGAATTGTAAATTATTTTGCAATAATATCGGTCCAGTGGCCCTATTCTGGGTTTCTCTGGTAATAGAGAATTGGGAATTAGTGACGTGTTTCTAGCAGTTGGGAATTTTTTATTCCCCAAAGTGTATTCTGACGTTTGAAATTTTTTTTTATTGGTAAAAAATAATTCTATTTTATAGCAGTTTTGACGTTAATTTTTCCCCAATACGTGTTAAAAAAAATTTTTCTCCGAAAAGTTATTTCCAGCCTACCAGAATATACATTTGAGAGTGGGAAATAAAAATTTGGGAATTAGTGCAACTAGTAATTATAGCAAAATATTTTCCCAATACCAGATTCCTCGATAAAGCCAAAATAGGGCCACATAACAGTTTTCCAAAATTTAAGCGGAAATGACAATTTTTGACACAAAAATGTTTTCAACATAAATTCGGCCTCTGTTCGATTGACTGCGTTGAATGAAACTTTATACCAACCATTTTTCCATTAAGTAGAAGGTCCTAGTGATTGTTGGCCACAAACAGTTTACCGGAAATGGTAACTTCCATAGACGCTTTTACTTTTTTGCAAATAATTTGAAAAGAATGAAATTTAAGTTTCAACCAAATTTGTTCAGAATACGTTTTTAAATTTTGCAAGACATCACGAGTTTTGATCGAAAGAAAAATCCGAAATAAAACTTTATACTTAAAATTTTTCCATTAATTGGGAGAATCTTGCGAGATTTGGTGAAAATATGTGGTCTGGAAGTGGCAGCTTCCACGGGATTTTTTAAATTTTTGCAATGATGCTAAAAAGTTTAGCATTTACAAAAATTGAGAAGGAATTAAAAGATTCAAACAATTTGAAGAATAAATTTTCAACAAGGGTTGGTTTTCTTAAATTTAAACAGGTATAATGATTTTTGATTATACGAAACAGTTTTACCAAAAGTCCGATAAGTTTAATTTTTCGCTTTAGAAATTAAATGTGGTAAACTACTACTTCTAATTTCAAGTTGTATCGCTGTGATAGACATAACACTTAATTACAAATATTATCTTTACATCACTCACCCTTATTCGATGTGAAGAGGGTACAATGTTATTCAATATATCCATAAATTATATAAATAAAACTACCGTAAATGTAACATTGTAACGCAAAGCATCCGTCCATTGTTCTAGAAAAAAAAATTTCACCATATCCACATACAAATTTCCAAATAAAATTTAATAAAACAACATAAAATTGATAGCATATTTTATGTCTGGTAGACACATCTAACTAATCGAAAACCGCCTCAAACCACCGGATGTCGGATGAGTGGAAAATATTTTAGATGAAAAATACACAAACACTATAAAAAATTTATTCCGGAATAAATCAATCAAAACCGAATTTGAAATTCAAAGTATATTTGCCTGTCGTTCCATTCACTAAACACAATTTATCGATTAATTATTGATACAAATCGGGATGTTTTGTTGTTATTATCACACACGCGGATTCAATTTACTGTTTTTGATTGGAAATTTTACTTTGATAATAACACTAATTTGCTTTATCGTATGAGTGCGGTGTGTCGATTTATGGCAGCAGCGGTCGGGAAAAGTGTTTATTTCACACTAAACTGACGAACGATATTGATTAAAATATTGTTTACTACTTTTTATCGTTATATTGCAGACTACAATTGCTGTGTATAATAAATTCGATTGTCTATTAAAATATTGATATAAAATCGATTGATTGACGTAACATTATTACGATTGGGGAGATACCGTTTAGTTTACTTACGTGGGGGTCAGCATATTGTAATGTAGCGAGTGCAGGAAAAGCATTTTCTATATTCATACTTTAATTTTCAATTTTTCGTGCTACACTTTAAAGTTTATTGGTTTTCTGTATATGCGTATGTACAAAGCTTTCGTTAAAGTAGTAAAACAATAAAATTGAGTGCAAAGGAAAACATAACAAAACTGAAGAAAATTGTGGAAATGTTTACAATGCAAACAGTGGAGTTAAGTTTTTCCGATTTCGCTGTTGTTGTATGGATATAAAATTATATTTATTGAAAATAATAAAATAAATAAGCTTTGTGTCGCGTCACATTTTTTCCGTATATATTCGATTGTGCTTTTGAGTTGTTGTTATTATATTCCAAACGAATATTTCAATTTAACGATTTTATATTTCGGTGTGCGGGCGCGAAAAACGTTTTTTTATTTACCTAATATATTTTCAAATACATAAAAATACAATTTTCGACCTTCGACTGATTTCTCCTCATGAATATTGTATATTACTCGTTTGTTGTTCTAAATATTTTCCAGTAGGTATAAGGAGCCTTAGCATAAATCGATTGAAAGGCAGGTGTTTATAATAATATTTTTGAGGTAAAGGTGAGGATAAATAAAATGAAATATGTTCAAATAAAAACTCTCTGTAGAACAAAGGAGAGATAATTTATTAGTGGGAAGGCATTTTCGTAAAGAAGAGATAGATTTGTATAATACTATTGTAACTACGTTTTGATCGGTTTAACGGGAGTCTAGCGTATAGACAATACCAATTCAAGGTACTTCTTAGGCTAACAATTCCCAAACCACGAGAACTAATGGAGATCTTAGGTAGATCTTTCACTACAGAGCAGAAAACATAATTACACAAATCGACCAACTCAACAAACCCAATAAGGCCGACAACCATCAATTTACTTGAAGACGCAGAGGAACACGAATAAAATGTGATATTCTACGTTTTTTTAACTAAAAAATGATAACCCTCTTCTAATCAGCAAGTTTTTGATTGACACGGGTGTATACAAATTTGTCAAACCTAACTTAGGCAAAACAGCGATTAAATTCAAAATTAGATTGGCCGAAATTTGAGGACAATTTTTTAAAAGCATCGGAATTCCTTCGAGAGTCCATATAAAGTTCAATTTTGATAGTGAAGAAAACATTAGATGTTTCCGGTGCACAACAATATAGGGTGGTTATAGATTTTATTCAACTGTGTACCATAACCATCTTAGCTTGGACTTGTTGAAGACACCGAATGGGGGAAACTGCATTTCTAGATTATATCATCACGAACCAAGGCATTAGGACTGACCCAAAACGGGAGCTGTCATTCAAAAATTTAATGGTCCAAAGAATTTGAAAAAATTAAAATCATTTCTCCGAATAGTATTGTATCACATGCGATTCATTAAAGGTTTTGCGAAGATAGCGATACCTTTGTGAAACTTTAAAAGAAGTCAAAATGCCCAAATTAAAGGGAATCATTTGAAATGATACGAACCATCCTAACTTATGATAAGAAAAACGTTCATCAACAATCAGTTGGAGTACGTCGTATAAAGACCACAAGATCGACATAAAATGGGAAATCGAAGCTGATGGGTGCGTTTGATGAACCTAAACAGTTGGAGGGCTAGAGAGGGAGGGAATTAAGGAGAGTAAAAAAGCGGCTTATAAGCGGCAAATAATTGACTGGTATAAGTTGATTTCGACAAACCAATAGATATACATGGGCTATACACAACCGAAAAGCTTATACTGAGCTAAGAAATATAAAGACCTAACAGACTACCAACCCCTCACGTTTGGGCTTGTTTTGAAAAATACAACTATACGAATTCGTTTACAAATATGATTATATAGACAAAGTTGTGAAATCGCTATCAAGATTGGAACCAGAAGCAAACGTGTTGTCTACTGATGGAATAATTTGCAAAGAGGACCAAATAAAATTCTTCGAAGCACAATCAATGCATTCATTAAACAGACGAATTTTAAAATAGGCAACTAACTTTATGTTCAGATGTTTGTGAAGCGGGCTCGAATCAGGAAATTCTTAAAATAATCTTACCACAAAAACTAAATCCTTCGACAATCAACGTATTAAAAATGCATAAGGGAACCATTGAAATTCTAAAAGGGATCGTATAAGAAATTGTTTCGGAGTTGAAAATTCGATTAAGAATGGTTAAATTAGGATTTAATGAACTTATTAACCTGAAGAACAAATTTCTCAACCTCAATGAGGCGGACATAGTTCTCCATGAGATGTAGCGCCAGTGAAAAAATAATAATGAAATGGTCGCGCATATACACAACGAAGAAAAAATAAAGTCTGAACTATAAAAGAGAAACACAGAAGGGCGTGCCGAAATCATATACAGAAAACAAGACACAAACAAACTTTAAAAGATAATATTTTTTTTTCGAATGATAAATCAAGGGTGGGATGTTGTAACATCACTTTTTTCGATACTATCGAAATTTACATCTCTTTCATCACAAATTAAATTTATCGCTTTTCCCTTTATTTCAATTACGTTGCGTCTGTTGCGATCTCTACCTATTCAAATAAACCATAATGTCGTTCTACTCTTATTGCTTCACCTACTTATTTTGAGAGTGATACTTTGTCGAAAAACAAAAAAGAGATAAATAAACAATTTATTCTAGTAGTGTCCGATCGCAATATAGAAAGCAAAATTGAAAAGTGAAACGACAAGCAATTTTATTTAAGGAAAAAGAGATACAATATTCGATAAATATCGAAAAAAGTAATGTTACAAAGAAATATATGCAAGCTCGCGACACCCGTAAGATCTATAAGTATGATGAACATACGTATCCAGCGAAAATACTTCCGTTCGATATAATGGAAATTTGAAACGAAAAAGTGGATAACCTCCAAACATACGAACCTGGAGATACGACCTTTAGAGTGATGGATGAAACAATTCCAGACAAAAAACAAACCGATATTTCAAAAAGGGACGGTCTCTGAGAATAATAACGTTACAATTGCAGATCACACATTTAGCACGTTTATTACGCCTATTCCTAGATCTTGTCGGTATCAGCTTTAATCGGTATGGAATCTGGATGAACAGTTGATTTTGATTACAACAAAGACACATTTGTAATGTATAATTAAAAATTAAAGTGTTTTTTCATTTTTTGCGATATTGGAGAACCCCAAAATATTCTTCTTCTGTTAGCCAGGCCCTCTTCCAGCACAGACTGATTAAATGTTTAGTTTCCTTACAAAGATATTTCTACCATAAATTGGGAAGTACATGTGAAATTTGATGGAAATCAGTGTATCTGAAGTGCCGGTTGCCATATAGGAGCATATTTTTTCAAATATTTTCTTTTAGAAATTTTGCAAAATTTCAGTAGGAATTTCGATTTTAGAGAAAATCCAACAAGATCAGCTTGAGTTTACCAAATTGCGAAACATTTTTTGTATACACTACGCATGATGGCTCGTATAGCGGAAAAAATTGAAACTGAACGAGGTATGCCAATTTGATAATACGAGTGAGTTTTGGTATTACGAAATGGCATTGAGACCAAGGAAAGTATAGAAAACGCTACCAGTGAAAAAAATGAAGCTTGCTTCAGATACACCCGAGACACTTTTTCGATTTTTATATTGATAATTTTAATATTAATTGTAAATAAATTTATAGTTTTAATGTAATGTACAAATAATATTATACTTTTCAAGATCACTTTTCATAGATAACCCATAGAAAAGCATAAATAAACTTTTTTTCGTAGTAATACATTTTTCCGCGAGAGCACAGGGGTACAAGTCTCATACAATTCAATTGTTATTCGGAGTTTTGAATTTTGACCTGTGAGGTTCTTATGAAACATAAAATTTTGTGGTTTTCTTTTACTTGCGTTAAATAAATTCGAGTGTTGCCCACAACTCGTTCTTGGAAATCCCTTATTTAGAGAGTACAATAACTGAACACTGTTTTAACCGTGTTATCAATATTTTTCATTCGATATTTTAGGTCGTTCTTAATACATCAAAACACACAAAAGACTCTTTCGATGCATCTATTTGCAGTGCCCAATCTTGGCCTCCGTTATCCGTCGAAACGTTATATTTGTTCTTCTGCGTTTTGGTGCTGTATATACGAATTTTGATTGCAGACCGACCTACTTGTCCAACTAGTATGATTCACACCTGTTGTTTCGAAATTAATTCATAGTCAATTTAATTCCAAGAAGCATCACGCGAATTTATTCACATTCATTCATTCATTTTTGGGATAAATTGCGATCTCTATAACTCAAGTTCGGACCTATGTTTCAGAAAGCAAAGGAAGATTTTGAAACTGTTTAGAGTTATTCTTTATTCAAAATAAAACGACTGTTTGTCTACCTACGATACTCAAATCGTTAAGCCAGCTGTCGCATAGGAGCATTTTAATTTACATCGCATACTTTTAATTACCGTTCTAAATTACAAGAAATAATGAAACAGTGAATGGTGGTAGATCAGAAACCATCGGTCGTTTCTGCAAAAAAAGTGATTCTCGGAAATGAAACTTCAACAAGGGAGGATTTTACTGGTTATCGCTATCGCCAATGGCCAAGAAATGACTATAAGAGAAGAGGCCGTAACGTTTAGTTAATGCCTGGATTTTGAATCAACCGCTCTTTTCCGAAAACTAGAACAGATATTTCAGTTATATTACAACTTAAACTTGGTATAACAATATCTGGTTCAGGCGGTATAATAAATGAAACGCTATAATAGAAAATCTACGGTTCAAGTAGATATCTGTCTGCAGCCAAAACAACCTAGAAAGGGCACATAAATATGTACGTGTTACAGGTAGCCCGACATTTCTCCGAAAAGATAATTCACCGAAAATCAATTCACTGAAAATGACAATTCACCGAAAGAAATTGACCAAAAACGATAATTCACAGAAAAAACAATTTCCCGGAAACGAAAATTCACCGAAAACGCCATTTCACCATGAAACCGCAATTTGTCGGAAACAATAATTCTTTTCTCTTAAATTCCATAACTATGAATTAAACTTTATTTTAGCAATTTCTTTTAAAAATTCATTATTTCTATCCAAAATAAACAATTTCATGGGTCTCTTATTTTTGTCTCAGTTTATTATATTCCGACCACCTCCAGAAAATATTTTAGAATTCAGAATTCAGAACAACCTCTAAAGACTATTTTAGAATCACACTTTAGAATGTAACATAATCTCAATTTCATCAATTAAGAAATGTTATACTTTCCGTTTAGTAGCAGAACTTCTTCCTAAGTTCATTTTAGAATTTCATGACCCTCATACCAAATTTGATTATTATTAGTTAAGGAAGGGCTGCTTTGGGTTACTTCCTCATATTTCAGAACGTTTTCTAACAAATATTTGAGAATCACATATGTATTTATCGGTTGAGATATAACTTAGTTCTATTCAAATTTGATTATTTATAGGATTCTGGCCGATTGCTCAGTTCGAAATTTCGGTTTATATACAAGTTTCATCAGATAAATCAAAATTGGTCAAAATTTTTGTGATAAAAAATTGAAAATATTTTTCGCTAAATTGTTGTACAATAATGCACCTAAAGCGACAATATATCGAAAACGACTTTCCTGGTTTATAACAATAAATTCAACCAGAAAAATATTTTTTTTATTACAAACATACTACGAGATAGCATGCGAAGTGTTTCAAAAATTTTCGGTATATTAACGTTTTCGATGAATTGTCGTTTTCAGTGAATTGTTTTTACGAAGAATTGACGTTTTCGGTGAATAGTTTTTCAACAAATTTTCGTGCGCCCTCTGTTTTTAAAGTTGACCGGAACAAATAAAAGTCAAATTGCCAACTGGGATGATTCCATCTTTCCATTCATCATATTATCAGGTCGTACGTCAGCTAAAATAATTTTATCGCTGAGTATAATCATTTGTGACAACTGCAGATTTAAACATATCATTGGAGAGGTTTTTGAAATTTTAGAAAGTAAACAAAATTCTATTAACACCATTGACAATCCTGTCTTACAATACTGATATAAAGAGTAGAATGAAGGGCATTGGTGATTCAAGTTCAAAAGCTTTACGCAGACAAATTATATGGTTGGTACATGATCCCAGCCACCAAATTAAATCATGAGCAAAAATGCGTGTTATGCAGAATAAAAACTATGGTTATCTGACATTATTTGGGTCAAAATAAAATTTCTAGACACCTGATTCTGGTAATTCAGTAGATTTCCATAGTCCAAGAAGGCAACGAAGTATTAAGATTAAAATTAAATCCATACATTTATAGTGTGTCATTAGGTTTTCCAATCGAATATAATATTCGAACATCAGGGGACATATTCTCGAAATCGGTGGAAATTTTCCCAATCGCAATATAATTTGCTTTGAAATTTTGTATATCATTCGAATTTTTCACCGACTACTTTAATAGTTTTTCCAAATTTGTGTGCAAGTTTGCTAATATTTATTTCCCTACTAAGGGAATAATTTCGAATCGATTTACCCAATCGGAATTTTGCTGCCTTATTATAAAAAAAAATTATGTTTCTTGATTTAAAAAAAAAAAAAATAAAATAAAATATGATTAAAGTAGCCAGCTAAAAATTCGACTGATATAGAGCAATTCAAAGCAAATTGTATTCCGATTGGGGAAATTTTCACCGATTTCAAGAATACGGTCTTATACGAGTATAGAATAGGTACATCTTAAGGACAATCAAGCTGTGCCGTAATCAAGAAAAATTAGTGCAGAGCAGCTGAAAACTTTTATACTTTGGCGGCACTAGGTTTAAATTTACCGTACTCTGGAGTTATGCCAAACACAATGCTGTTCATAAGCTGCTCAGTTTGTTTCTTATGTGAAAGTAAAGGGAATATGGTCAATGTACTCTGACCATATCAGATCTTCTACATTTTGTACATGATGAAACGTCTATCACTCATTTTATCTTAAACAAAGCCAGAAGCATCACAGCAGACGAATAATTGATGACAACCAAGCCAATTCAGTCCTGATATAGACTGTCTCGATTGTTCTTGGTTCGTTTCGATATAGAAGTGCCGATAATTCTGAAATTTTTTTAAAGAATTTATGATTATAACACGAGTATATTCTAAACCTATCTATTCTAATACCCTTGACAGGCTAAGATTTAGCTAAACGCGTTTAGTTAAACTAGTTTAGTTAATCTACTACAAATCCAATTAGGTTGACACATTGTGAAGTTTAGCAAAGCCTGTCTCAATAATAAAATACGGTAGCGCTATGTTTGTCCGGAATCGGTATTAAACAAATGTTATTGTGTATACAAACAAAAAAATATTTTAATTAAATGCAATTTAATTCATTCTCTGAGAATTGTCAGATTCCAGCGAGATTTGAATACAGATTAAAAAAATATGAATTCCAAATACAATACCATGGTATTTTTTCCGGCACTAGAAGTCAAATATAGTGCAATACTGTATTTTACAATACGCACTCTACGGTAACAGGAATGCAGAAATGTGTATTTGGACAAGAACAGATGCAAAAATAAATTTTCACATGATTCGTTTTCGTTACCGACACAATTGTGATGGCAGGCAGGAAAAGAGATATGTATAACCTTTTTCCACCCGTATACACAATTGTGTATGTAAATTACGATTACGAGAAACGAACGTGTGAAACATAGGATTATGTGTAAGTTCAAGACCACTATACACATTTGTGCATCTCGCTTAATTTTGTTTTCGTCAGAAAAACAACACTAACTATAATAATAATAAAATAATTGATGTTATCAAAAAGAAATAATTAATATGTTATTTAATTTATGTGTTATCAAATTATTATGTTTTTTTTTCAAGAATTCCCATTTAACTAAGATCCGTTAAAATATGGAAGACATTACAACCTGTAATTATTTTAATACACATTTGTGTATTTTGAACGTAAATAGGAGTAAAAAAAAATTTTTTTAACCCGAAGCGGCATCTATCATTGTATCACAGTACTAAATGGCATTGTCCTATTTATAAATTTTAACCTTCATTGTTAGATGGCGCTCTCGCTTAACCCATTTTTATGCGATAAACTTCAAAATATTGAGAGATTTGTGCACTAAACCGGTTTAGTCACTAAACGTGAAACAAAACCCGTTTAGCTAATCTCGAAGTTGACACATTAAGAGATAAACTCGAAAAAATGGTTAAACGCGTTTAGCTAATCCTAGTCTGTCAAGGGTATAAAGGTTACTTGTCATCATAAACGAGTTTAACCCCAATATCGCTAATACCTTTTATCGTTCGTTTTATTTAAATCAAATTTAAATAAAAAGTGAGAATATTTTTCTCTTTAAGTGATAATTTTTATTTTAAACTAGTTTAGAGAGTTCTTTCTTCGTCACCTATTAGAAGAGAGAACTATTGAAACTATAGTCCAAAATGAAAAATTAAAATAAATAAAATTGTTATTTAAAGAGAACGATTCGAGTTGCGTTAGGTTATCTGATGTACTACCTTACCAGCATTAATATAGTTCCCATTTTCGATCGAGGTGTGGCTAACAAGACATTTGAAGTTTGGGTTCAATCTAATAAAACATTTAAGTCGAAACCAAACTGCCAATATCTTGGTAACCTCACCTCGATGTAAAATATATCTGGCTATGACCCAGATTAACCCAAAATTTCATATAGAAATCGCCTGTATGTGCCAAATACAAAAGAAAAAACGAAGGGGTTAACAAATGCAGTTCAATGTATTTCCAATATTTTTGTAGTTTGGTCACTGCAGTTTGATGAAACGGTTGTTTCATTAGGTTGAAACCAATTTGTCAACGTCTTAAGGCGGATTTAGTGTTGTGTTCTTTCGTTCCTTCCTTCGTTCTGAAATTTTTTTAAACCAATTTCATTGGTTAAAATTGACGTTTTTTTCTTGAGAATTTTTTTCGTCAATTTGGATTGATTTAAAAAAAAATCAGAAGGAAGGAAGGAACGAAAGAACATAACAATGAATCCGCCTTTAGTGTAACCTCACCTCGATATAAAAAAAAATTTTGGTCGTCACTCAGAATATTCGAAAGTTTTTATTTTCCTGTTCAGAAAGGTTTTGGAGCATTGCGAATTTTGTATTAACAACACCTCAAGCTAATGATTTTTTTTTGCAATTGTAATTGTAAATAAGCACTCCACTTGTCAATTTTCGTAAAAAATGTCTTTGAATTTAAAATCGCCAATAATTTGGCCCGCCTTGATTTACCTTTCAGTATTACTGATAAAATGAACTTTACCATTATTTTGAAGTTGAGACATGCTTTAACATTCTCTTTCGGTACACCCAGGAATGTTCTGTTCAGTAGAATCCGAAAGTGTAACAGACGTATTTTTACTTACATTGATGTTGTTAAACTGGAATTAAACTCTAAGTAAACCTCTTAATGATATTTGCGTACCTATTATACTCGTAATACATGGCCAGTCGCGAATGATCTCAAATGGTAATAATCATTATTACCAACAATGAATATTTCAACAAGTTCAATTTTGAAGATTTTTTACTATATCATCTTCAGAGAAAATCTGTTGTATTTCACCACACCGCATCGCATTTCGGGGGTTGAAATTATGAGGAAGCTACGACTTCGGTGCTGTAATATTCGTTCAAACGGGTCGAATTCTAAACCTAAATTCATTTTTATTTAACTTTTTCCTATGGAAACTCATACAACAGAATTTCAAATACGCGGCGCTAACAAAACCAATAGCAATGCCAAAAAAAATGTTAATACTAGAAACACAAACTATATATGGTAATAATTTATTACTTTGCATTTTCAAATTTTTTATTTACATGCAGGAACAAGCATTACGCATCCAACTAGTTTGGTTCTGCAAGCAATTTTTAAAAAATATTTGTTCTCTATATATACATACATAGAATAAAACATAAAATATATGAATTATGAGTTACCAACTATCATATGATTCACCACAAACTCAAACAATAATCAATATTTATAGTTAATGTATAGTTTTTATACATTTTGTAATACTTGTAAGCCCCATTTAAATTACCATTGATATTGTCAAAAAGTATCATGGTAATAAAAATAATGTAATTTATCTCCTCATGCAACGAATAGCTAGCTACACGGGAATACGACGAGCACGCAATATTCTAATAATTCAATTTGTATATAGAACGCAAACCAAACAAAAAAAAAGTTTTCCTTTTATCGTTTAGCTCGTTATTTTTAAAACTAGAAATTTCCACTTTCTACCCACATTTTCCTATGACGTCGTTGTGTATTTTGTGTCTTTCTGTCTCTCTTGAAATTAATTTAATTAATGTTGTCATTAAAATATAATAACAATAACAACAACAGAATTATTTTAAGAATGAAACGGAGAAAAGCTTTTTGAGTAGCACAAAGCGAGGTTACATCAGTGCCAATCTAATAATTTTATGGTATTTTGTTTAGTTTGATAAATACGGTTGCAAAGTGCTTTACGAGTGCTTTCCGTACATTTATTATTGATTGATGCCATTATTTATATACTTTACAAAAATACGTCAGTTGAAGATTTTAAAATAAATTACAACGAATATTTATTTTTTCCTCATCTCATATAACTTCACATAATATCCGTTACATTAATTTCTATTTGAACTGTGTGCTTAATTGCTATTTAATGGTTGGAGCTTTTTTATTTGGTTGGTGTTCTGTTACAAAGTGGTTTTTATTATATTTTGTTCTTCGTACTAATCTTGATGGCAATAAAAAAAATATAATTATGTCTGGTTTGGTCAGATTAAGGGCTTCCCATTAGACTAGCAGTTAAAATTGTTAACTCGACGGTATTATTAAAGTCTCTGGTGCATCGACCATCGCTCATCTGAAAGTTCGTTGAATTGATTTTCATGCCATTTAGAATATCGTATAAAAATGCTTCTGACAAAGTTGAAACAAATATCAGTTGCTTCTTTAATTCTGAACACAAAACAAAAACGTTTTTTTATTTATACTCGTATTTTCTAAACCTAGAAAAGGCTTCTTGTAGGTGTATTATTAAATCAGTTCTCATACCACCACTTAATAAAATAATTTCGCCACACTTGGTTACGCAACGGCTTAATTACAAATTTTCATAGTGCCAGCCGAATCTTATCTCAATCGGATAAGAAGAAATAGCTTAGGCTTTAGATAAAATCTGAGTTGAATCCCAGAATAGATTAAGAAATGACTTAGTTCAGGAACAAGACTCAACATGACGTCCAAACTGGAGTACCCCTAAATGAATTTCCCATAACAGTCGATTCCCGACACGCGAAAATTCCTTCTCAATTTGTTTATCAAAACTGTTCGCGACAAAAATAAAATATTAAACGGGACCGCCGTGCATTTATATTTTACAATAATCATATTCCATTAAAAATCGCAATTGCTCACGGTGGACAAAAGTCGGACACATAGCTGTTAATTCCCAAGCCATCTTCAAACCTCTAAACGTGAAATTCACAGGAATTTTTTCATGTAATTTGGATTCATTTCTGGACTCTAAAGACCAACCGATAATTGAAGCTAAAGAATATCCAGGTGAGTTCCCTGAAAGGAAGCGTTTTAACTTTCCCTCGCAAAGGGAATAATTTAAATGGCTTTGAGGAGAAAGGAATTACGATCAATGGGCAGTACTAACTTGCGTTAGTGGACCTATTCAACCTGAGAAACTGAGAAAGTTCTTATACACCATAACAGCCACCTGGTCACTCAGCCGGAAAAGCCATGACCAAATTACACGATTAATTGGTCTGAGAAACCAATGAGATTTACAATTTGACTAAGCCTTATAGGTATTAGTATGAACTTTAGTGAAATTATTCAACTGCATCATAGACTGAAGGAATGTACCCACAATATTTCTACAAAAAGTAGAAAAATGTACTCCTCCCCCCCCTCATTTTTAACCCCAGGGTTCTGGTGTAATATTACACAAACCGTTACAAAAATGTGAACTTCCTTAGGTCTCTTCTTGGCAGCTTGGTTTGGTACCGATCAAAAGTTGGTCTACGTATGGGTACCATTAAAAATAATATTTTGTCCGAAAAAGCCGAAAAAATCTTAAACAAATTTTGATATTAATTTTTAATCGAACAATTTTAAAATAACTTCTTCATTTCAGCGTTTCCTCGACGAAATCGTGAGAGATCTCAATTTCGTTTTTGTATATTTCGATGAGATTCTCGTAGCTTCAAACGAGAGGAAACACTTCTCCATTTGGAACAAATCTTCTAAATAATATGAAATTAGGGTGGCACTACCAACCCCGCAAAATGTGTGTTTGGGGCAAGCAATCTTAACTTTCTCAGTAACAGGATTACATCTAATAGCATTCTGCCGTCCGAAGAATGAATTAATACAATTAGGGAATTCCCAGTACCACAAAATGTTGAACAAATTCAACAAATGGTCGGCATGATAAATTACTACCACCGATTCATGCCAAAATTTGCCCCAATTCATACAAAATTGGCAAGTCTTCTCAAGAAACCTAAAACGCCTGAAAATTTTTCTTGGCCAGAAGATGGTCAAAACGCATTCCTTCAGCTAAAGAAGAGCTTCTTAAGCTAAAGGATACAGCAATAGGCGCAGTCTTACAATAACTCTCAATAATGACACCTGGGAACCTCTTGGATTTTTCTCTGAGAAATTAATAGATACCGAAATTTTTTTTTTCCACTTTCGATACTTTGTTGAAGGTTGGAAACCACAAACCGCTTACTAGAGCAATTTTCTCTAAAGCGGAAAAAGTCCAAGGCAAGCACGCTACTTAGATTTTATCTCTCAATTCACGACAGCCGTTTAACATATTGAGCGCAAAGACAATGTGGCCGCTTACGAACTAACTCGGACTTCCGACCACGAGCTTGCCTCCAGAACAACAAAATTCAAGATCATCACAATCACCAACACAAGATTCCGATTCAAAGCTATCAAGTTCTACAATCGGTGCCTGTCTAAGTGAAAATTATATAAATTCGCATATTTTAACAATTTACATTCCAGAGTCATTGAAAAATCTTTTTGCGTAAGAGGAACTCGTAATCTCATCATTCCAAGATACTTTTGGCCCAGTATGAACAAAAATGCAACACTTTAGACGAAATCTTGTTGAGCATATCCATTTGTATCATTTCCACAATTTGATGCGAGCTTTGAGCTATTTTTCTCGTGTATCGTGAGTGTATTGTTTAACAATATATGTTCAGCAAAATATTTGGAAGTAGCTCCCAGCCAAATGCATTAGATATCACTGGTTGAGTAAATAAAATACAGCAGTATTGAGATATGTTATGCCCTGGTCTGCTATAGTGCTATACACTACACAAGACGAGCGATGAATTGATTGCGAACTACGACTTCATTATATTATATTTCATGCTAAGTCGTACAGATATCAGCATCTAGGCGAATTAAAGTTTCGACTAATCTGGAAAAGAGATCGAGTGATTAGTGTAGTGGTTAAAGTTTCGACTTTTCAACCGGTATTGTGAACGAATTCTATCAGAAGCAGGAGTGCAAATTTTATCAGCATGACGCTGATATTAAATGTAGAACTCAGTGCCGACCCTTAACTTTCATTTCAAGAATTTTATAGAGAGTACAGTGCTCTTCAAGGTATTTAAAATCAATACCATATCATGCATCACTACAAAAATATACTAGCATTGTTGTCAGAAACACGAAACTGCCAGTTTATTATGGCTTTTATATTTGATAACACCGTTATGTATTACACACGTATTACATTTTATTTTGCAAAAGCTTTAAAATAAAAAAAGCTCAAATACTCGTATAAAACGGATTGAAAAAAACGTTAAATATAATGTGGATGTAATGTCGTTTTGTTACGTTGTAATATGTAAACATACCGTTGCTTTGTATTGTAATGTATACGTACATACACAAAATCAGATATGAAAGCCAAAATGTAGCTTTCTTTGTTGACACTGTAATGTATTTTATTGCAATTTTTTTCCATTGCAAATTGTTTTTTTGCTATTTGCAACTAAATGGTGGTATTGTTTTAATTGTACTACCGAGCGATATGTATAAGATTTTTTTTTAAATAAATTTTTTAAAAAGTGGCGCACATCTGCAACTATGTATATACATGGGGTGTTTTACATTACGTATGTATACAAATTTATAGTGGAAAATTTATTTAAGAATTTTAAATAGGTTTGTATAACGTAATGTGTGTGTAGCGTGCTTGTACAAATTGCTGATATACTTATGCAAATTGTGTACGAATATAATACACGGAAAATTTCTCTAAACGGTATGTATTATGATTTAATGAGCTTTTGGCAACGCCTCATTCGGATTTTGTTTGCTTGCACATTAATGTTGTACGGGTGGCCAAAAAAGTTTTTGAAAGCGCTTTATGCAATTATTTCTTGGTTTCGAAAATTTTGTTTTTTAATTTAAAGTTTAAATTTGGTGCAGCGGCGGTACATAAAAAGCTAAATCAAAACTATTGATTATTTGTAGCATTTGGTATAGTTTTGTTTGTTTACGACGGCGTTTACGTATACGATACTGCAAAACTTTATAATTTTATATTCAATTTCTATAATTTCATAATTTTACAATTTTTTTATAGTATGCTGATAATTAAATTTCATGCACCTAGTTTTAAACTACAACATTATAAAACTTTGTTATTTAACTAGGCATTATAACTTTTCGTATGTATAAGTAAAACTTTTTTTTATAAATCCTTGAATGCTATTCTTGACTTTATGCGGGAATGCTAAATATAATTATATGCATTTCGCTATTATTTAATTACTTTTTGAACGACATACATTGAAGCTTTATTGTAGCTTTATATGAATATTGTTAAATTATATTCTAGAACATATGTTGAACAGTACATGATTTATTGAAAACTAACGAAAGACATTAAAAGAATCATAAAATGAAACATTGTATTGCGTAAAATTATTTCTGCCGTAGTGAAAATATTAAAAAAGTTGAAAAAGCTTTTTATTAAGATTAAGCATCAACCACCGCAAATTATAAACACCTGCACATCGGATGATGAATCTTTATGTAATATAAAAATAAAATTCAATGTAATCCTATTTTGATATTCTGCTCATGTGGCGTGAAAAAGTTTTTCCTAATGATTTTCCAAATAATCTTATTGAAATTTGTTCGAAAAACAACTTAAAGTGGCACAAAACCGTTACGAGATATCTTAAAAACTTTGACATAAACAATTTTAATCCTTGTTTGATTTAATTATATATTCATTTAAAACTTATGTTTTCTATTATAAAAGAGAAACGTCTAATATTTCAACAGTACTGTAAAGTTGCGAATATGTGCGCTCGCTGTCCGTTACGATGCATTGTGAAATATTAGAAATATTTTTGACATTTTATGGTTTCCCGAAATTATGGCGTGTAACCCTATTTTTTCCCAACCTACATAAAATTTTCATTCATGCATTTCCATCCTTTTTTTAAATAAAAGTCAAACTTGTAAAAAGGGATTTATTCTGGTTTTATTATAAAACCACGATAACAGTGAAAGGAAAAAAAATTAAGGTTAATCCGTTTTGTGTAGCTGCATAACCGTACGAGGGAAACAGATCTTTACAACATTAATCGTAGTATTATGTAATATTTTAGAGTTTTATTATTATCTTTTAAATTAAATTAAATTTACTGATCTGTGGATATGTAGATTTGTTATCGAATTCAAACAAATTAGCAATTTATTTTTTCCAACTTTATGAATTCAAATATTTTCCATCTGAATGTTGGGAAAGTGAACCAATTTATTTTTTCTTCCACCGTTTATAAAATCGAAGTTTATTGCTAGCGAGCCAATTTAACATAGCGAATTCATCCGATAAAGAAATAACCATGGCACCTGATGGAAAAACGTTACCATACAACAACAGAATGTGAGAATATTTGGACTAGTACCGTCTCTAGCGTGGATCTAAACGTTGCCTTGAGTAAAATGTAGCGTTTGTGCAATGCTGGAGCGAAGGTATCTGTTGGTTTCCGAACAAGTTTCTCGGTGTGGACTTGGAGCCGGGGGTGTTCTTTCATCTTGATGATATTATCGTAATTTTGCAGAGTTTTGTTGTGAGTGATTAAGTTTAGAAAAGTGGATAGTATATTGCATGGTTCGGTGATATAAAAAAAAATGTTCACAGAGGAGCAAACGTGGAAAACTAGCGCAAGATCATACTCACGCCTACTTAGTTAGATTAACCCAATTGGAAGCAAACGGTGTTGAATTATTTAAAAGTGGTAATACCCAAAAAATTGTGCCTAAAACTATGTTTTGTATAAATTATTGTAGAGACGTACGATAATGCCACGAAATAGCTACTATACCGCCAACAGTTTTCTTTCTGAAAAATATGCCTTTTTAGCCAAATTTAACCCAATTGAAAATTGGTTTTGCTTATTAAAACCAACTGCTCCAATTGAAATTAGGACGATTTGTTGATAATTTCAAAGAATAAACAGATTTATTGCTTAAAGCAACAGTATCCTCATCAACTAGCCAAAATATCAACATTAGCAAAAATTAAAAAAATAACGACAAGTGTTTACCATACTCAACTCTACTCAAAATAAGTGATGATGAAAGAAACCTCGAGGACCGAAATGAAGAAAATTGGCAGAAAAAAAATCAAAGAAACGCCATCTTGCAAAGTATAGTATCGTCAACAAAGCCTTTGGAAAAGTTGTTAAATCAGACTTGCTATACGATTCATAAATGAAATGAAAAAATTTTAGCTTGCGATATTGTTTGCAATGCAATGTCAGTTTATATAAAAATATGGTTGGCTTAGATCATTAAGTCGCCTTAAATATTTTTATGAAAAAAACTGATGATTGGAGCCGTGATTTTAGACACTTTTTTTACATGGAATCACAACTTTTAAAATTTGCCGCTATACCAATTTTTAGTCGTTTCGTGATCGCCGATGGTCATATTTTACATTGAATCACACTTTACCAATCGCCAATACAAGGCGATAAATACAAATCAACAGAGAGTGTGTAACGTGTAACGCCATCTATTAACAACTGGTATGAACTAACACTAAACTGTTTGGTCAGTAATTTACTCGAAAAAATGGGTACCGCAGGCGCAAAAGTTGTACACTAATTTCAGACTAAATACAATTTTTTTTCTTAACATAGCCGCAAAGCACAGTGTTGCCAAGTTAGCACTTTTAGTGCTATGTCTAGCTGTCTTTCGGTGCCATTAAAAATAAAGTTTAAAAATTTTCCTAATAAACTACACTAAATTGAAAAAATTGCTTTTATGTATCTAGATAAGATTTTTCGATTATTTAATTAGTTTAAGATTCCTAAGAAGTAAGAAACGTTGTTTAGTTTGATAAACTGTTTTCCTCACACTTTCTTGCGTTAGATAGATTTAGATAGATTTCTTTTACAATTACTGTTAAACAAGTTCTATCCGTAATCATTTTAAGTATTAAATCATTTTTAATTTTAATTATCTTTTTTGCAAGATATACAATGTGATGTCAGATTAATATTTAATGAATAAAGCAACCGCTTCCACTTTTTTGAAATTGTGAGGGCATTGGTTAAAGCGTTTTTTAAATGCTTTCTTAATATTTTTTATATCAGATAGTCCTTAAAAATTCGGGAATGGGCAAAATTACTTTTCTCATGTATTGCTAGTAGTTCGAGTTACTATTCAAAGGCATTCATTTAGTGAATCAGTCAAGCTTTACCTTGCAATACATCAGCCAAATGTCGTCATCTTCTAATTGTTCGTATTCGTTGCCTCTACAAATAAATCTTCTGAATTTTCTAACCCTCTGAAGAAAAGAAACGCATAAGAAATTCAGTAGATCAGTGAATATCATTTTCCTCTTCTTTTTTTTGTTGAATTGAGAATTGTTGATCTGGCGCTTTCAGGTCCGCCAAATGGTGCTTTGTGGTTAATGAAATCGCTGCCAATTTGATTTGAACACATGAAGTGGGGGGCTTGTAAGCTCCAATTAGGATAAAAAACTTAGGATAATTACCGCAAACTTTTATAATTGATAATGAAAAGCTTTGATGGTAATATAAACTTATTAGACATAATATTAAAAATCAGTATGCGATCGGCCGGTCGAACGCTATCGACCTTATGTACACCACTATTTATTTAGTAATTTTAGATTCAATATATTGTCCAGAGATTCCTTTAAGTAACATCAGAAAATAATAACGTCATTTATTCAATATGCGCTTTCATTTCTGCCAACTGTTGGCATCATCAATTTGATTTCAAAAATTTATCAAGTTTGGAATTAAGCCGTTTCGTAATTGAAATTTATATATGATGGAGTGCATGCTCGATTCAAAATTAAATAAAATGAAAATGTCAAGAAAATGTCATTCTTCCAGTCATCAAATGTGAAAATTAAATGGAGGTAACATACAATTTTGTTTGCATTTCGTACCCACACTACTCACCTCTCTTGTTTAGCAAACTTCTATTCTCTTTAGTGTAGAACAAAAAATTTTAAGCCCTACATACAAAAATTATTTGGTCATGTGAATTATATTCGAAAAGTTATTTAGCACTATTTCATTCAATCTAGAGTACTGTTTTGACGTCAATTTGGTACCCATTGAAAATTATTGTTGGCAACACTGGTAAAACATATAAAATAAATGACCAAACTAAAACAATGCTGATTTGAATTGAACTTTAAATGTTTCGTTCAGAACTGACAAATTTACATGCATAAATTAATGTAAAAGTGCAGTTAAATGCCAAAACCTACATTAGGGATGAAACAGAATTGAATGGTGGAAATAGATTCTAGATTTAATCAGGCCCATGGGCTAGATGGAAAATATTTGAATTCATTTTCATCGTCACTCAAGACGGTGGTTGGTTTTTGTTTGTGGTGAAATTTTAAGTGTGTTCATCAAATTGACTATGGACCATATGAAGCACTATAATGGCGAGTGCTGTGAAATCACTTTACTTTATGTATTAAGTATTAAGTATCAAAATTAAACTTATTTGGCTCCTAGGATAATAAGCCAATCACGTAATTGCTAAACAGCAACTTGATCAGACTAGGTAACGTAAAAATTGGAAAAATAAGGAAAAAATTCAACTTTTAATATCATTTCCTATAGGTTGTGGACGTTGTCTACTGTAACCTACGTAATAGTTTACGCGTCGACAAGATGTTAAAAGGTTTGTTTGGTTGCTGTACGTGACTTTTTCAGAAGCCGAAAATACTAATTTAAGTTTTATTTTGTTAGTTTTTATTTATCTAAATATTAAATTAATGATTGTTTAACTGACCAACTGGGAAATTATAAACTAATGATTAGTTTTAAGTTACTGACACTGACAGTGTATTGCCTTATTATGTCTACACCGCGTAGTTATTTAATTTCCTTCGCGCGTGTAGACAATGTATGTAGATAATTTAAAAAATGGCATAGACAATGTATAGAATGTAGACACTATGTCAACAATGCCGAAAATTATTATTTCTGTTAGGAATTAGCAAAATGTTCAGGAGTTATTTGGCAAATCGAACCATTTCAAGATGGAGGGCTTCGTTCTTACCACACATTTGATAAATATGAACACATGCTTTTATATAGTATTGTACTGATGTACTTGTATGTATAATTGTATACATATCGCTCATTTGCTGCAATAGTGACACAACTCAAAAAACACTCATGTCTAAGATATTGGAATCAAATAATTACCAATAAGTCATATTTTTATTATTTTGTATCAAAATATACTATCTTATGTAGTTATTTCTAGCAAATTATGTAAAATTCCATATAAAAAATCACTCAATTCGCAAAGTAAATTAATATTTTAAGATATTGGAAACTATCTTAAGAAAATTTGCTTAATTTTCGAGGACTATAAAAATTAAGATCCGATTGAGGATGTAGGAACAGAAAAAAAATTATTTTAGTAGTCAGAAAGTATTTTTATTTATTTTTGAAAAACACCGTTTTCACAAACAATTTTGAGTGATATTTTCAAATCGCTATGCTGAAAAATTAAAAATTTTAGATTATGTCACTCTTGCAGCAAATGAGCGATATATAAAATGTGTCAATATGCTCGGAAAACGAAAGATCTTTCCATATGAATCTGACACATTATATCTAATGAAGTAAGGTGAGTTGTTTAAGAATAAAAAACTATACAATTGCAATGTGGCACTATTCTGGCGTTCACTATGGGTATAGGGAATTGGGAAAAATATTTTCATCGCATTTTTGTCTAACTGGGCATTTCCATTCAAAATAATTCCGTATCGGTATATACATTTTTATACACACACATAAAAAAATTACAAAGTGGTTTGCAATAAAAAGTAAAATTTCCCAAATTTTGTAAAGGGAAATTTTCAACCCTGCAATGAACACATCAACTTGTTTATGTTTTGAAAACGAACATTATCGTGTTATGTCAAAATGTTTGGGTACTGGCCGTATTGGATGTTTTGTAATAGTGAACATCCTTATTTTTGAATTATTGTTTGAATTTTAATATATAGGGAATTAATGTGTGTTTTAATTGTTGCAGCAAAGACGCGACAAACGAGCGTCGTTGCTTTTCTTTTGTAAAACTTATTTTTCGCTGCCGTTATTTGGAAATTTTATTGTGGCCATTAACCAAAAATCTATTGAAACGTATGAGGAATAAAATATGAACAAACAAAAAAAAATTAAAAAAAACGAGTTATTAATCAACCAATTTTGATTTAAAATTTATTTAAATTTTAATTCTTATAGACAAAATTTACAGAAAAATTTGCGCCCCATATCGTTTGGCTTTCCTGATCCTTCTTGGCACTCGTTTCATTGCCGCCTGCGTTTCTGATGTAGCAATCTTCTTTAAATCTTTTTTTATCTTTCTAATCAAACATTCAACATTTTTGGCACGATATCTGTTGCTGTATACCATACTCTTCAAATTTGCCCAAAAAATTTCAATTGATCCTAGTAACATTTGATGGTTTATAGTCTTTAGGGATAAATTCGATTCTGCGTTGACGTAAATCAGATAACGTTTTGGCTGCCATTCATTACCTTCAACAGTGAAATAAGTTTCATCATCCATCGCACATTTATAAGCTGAAAAAGCAGCGAAATAAGTTTGGGAAAGCACTCTTCATCTAGGCTTGATTGTAGCTATTTGTTTGGCTGTAGTGGCTGGTGCCGACTTTTTGGTATGTATATTTCTTGACAGTTTTTGGCTCAACTTGATATTTTTTACCCAGCTGTCTGTTCGATTTTGCGGTTCGACCCACCGTTTCATCTTTCAATTTCATTCGAACTTTGCTATGTTGAATTTGACATTTTTTACCAGAGCCGGGTTTACCTTACACAGATCCTTTATTCGAAAACTGTTTAATTGTTTTGTATGTAGATAATAGATTTTTTGAAGTTAAGATCCTTGAAGTAGTGAACAATTTCGTTCTTTTGTTTGTCCGGCTTGTCCTGACAAAATTTATAAATTAATTTGCGACGATCTGCTTCTTACAACAACATTTTTATAACTAATTGTAAAATGACGCAGTTGTTATGTATATTTTATCAAATATAAGAGAATCAAGTTATTTAAAAACAAGGAAAATTTTAGTTTTGGTTGTACAACATAAATACAGATGCATTTTACATTTCTCCATATTTTATTCCTCACACATTACGTTATTTTTTTGTTAATACGAGATTTGTTTTGGAAAACGTCAAAATTATTCATATATACAAATGAAAAAGCACACAAATACAACTGCATGATACAAAAATTTCTGTTTGCAATAATATTTGCAATCATGTTAGATGGAAACCAATGTAAATTGTATTTTTCTGGCCTACTGAGGGAATAAGTTTGGTGTAAATATTTTCGAAACACAGTTAAATGGGAACAAAATTTTTTCAAATAACTTTGTTTTGAAAATGTTTGCACTAAACTTATTCTTTCAGTAGGCCAGAAAAATACAATATGGACAAAAATGCTATGAAAGTATTTTCCCCAATTTCCTATTGCTATATAGGGAAAGTCAGAATAGTGCCACTGGCCATTAATAAATACAAATATTGTGAAGAAAATGTCACGTTGAACGTGACTGTCAGAAACCAGATCATTTTAGTTTGCTGTGGATGTTTAATCAATTGGTCCGAAACAAATTTTAATGCACAACGGTGTTACGAAAATTCCATACAGTTTTGCGTATATCTGCTCGATATCGAATGTAAAAAATTGCTGGAAGTACTATCACCACACTATTATAACCAAAATATTTTAAGGATATAGTTTAAAGGCCGTGGATGTTATATTAACAGAGAAATTAAATCTGTTAATACTACTTATACAAAATTTGTTAATGAGTTTGAAGATGTTAAATAATTTTAAACGTACTAATTTCACCTGATTGATTCACAAAAATTGAATTTACGGAAAAATCTTAATAAAAAATTAGAAAAGTGTAAGATGGCGTCCACGTATACTAAAAAACCCAATTGGAGAAGAACAACAAAAAATAATCTACATTGATTGATTGTTTGATTATTTCAATCTGAAATACGCGTAAACGGATAACACTGGTTACTGATTAGTGGAAATGAAACTACTAACTAAAAATTTTCATATCTGCATAAGAAACTATAGAGTGACGCCAGTCATGAAAGGAGATTATTAATCACTGATTTGTGTTGTCTGCCATTGTGTTACATACTATGCCTATAGGTGTCTGTAACCATACCAATTCTTTCCCACCTTATTAACTTATGCAATCCTTCGGTTTTGTTGTGTTTGGTATGCACCCTGTACATAATAATACAAACAATATTCATAATATCAAAAGAGTTAAATCTGAAAGGTTGTTTCTTCTTCTCAATTACATTCATTTCATCTAATCATAAACAATATTCCAGTTCGTAAAAGAACAAAAATTGTTTAATAATTATGTATAATTAAATAAACAGAAGAAAATACTTTTTATTATACTCGATTTAACTCTGGAAATATTTCAATTCTAATTGAATGAAAATTCATTTCATATTCTTTTGGACAGCTGTTAAAACAGATCATTTGACGATAGATATGAATTTTGTTATAATTAAACATATGGAATTCGAATTAATGTTACTAGCAATGAATAATACATATACGAGTATTAAAACGAATGTCAGAATTTTTTATTATTTTTTTAACGATCAATAAATCGTATAACTCCACAACCTCACGCTAAATAATTTATATTTTATGATTATATGTCGCATTAAATATTGAAACAATAATCAAATTAATAGTGTAACGTTTTTTTTATATTTCGTATAAAACATATAAAAATTAATTATTTCATAAAAACAGAAAAAAAGCTCGTTATCATATTAGTAAGCTTTTATCTTTTACATACTGCATAATTGTACTTTTTTGAATGTTTGCTTGGTCTGAAAAATCGGTTTCTATTGCGGTTTTAGAAACTTTATGATTCTCAAGAGGCAATTATCGCTAGTACAGTATCATCTATATTCAAGTTTTCATTGCTCTTTACAATAAAGTATTTTTATTGTTGTAAAATTTAATTGCTCATCTATGGGGTCGTATTACAAATACCTATTAACTGATAATAGGAAGTTACCACTAAACTAAGAATAGCGAACTAAAAACGATTTAAAAGTTACGATTATTTTTGTTAGTTTGTGGTTACTATTTTTAACGTAATTTTTACTAATTATTTATAACCTTGGTACAATAAAAAACGCAAGTCAACCCAAAATCAATTCAAAACCATCCACAAAGAATGGGTTTTATTACACACAATGCGTAATTTAATTTCTAGAGTCGTCTGGTTTTTGTAAAAAAGAAAATATTTCTTTTTCGTTTTCGATTTTTTCTTCATTTTCTACCCATCTCAGCTTTTTGTGGTGTGATGAAAATAAAAGCTTGCAAAGTAATGTGTGGTTTTTTTATATCTATGTGTAGTCAAGCCATACACGGTTCAATAAATTATAGTTTTTCAAAGTTAAGTGTTGAGAACAACATCTTTTAAAATATTTAATATTGATAATGTTGTTGACTGTAAAAATTTGGTTTACTTGGAAGAATCAAATTGCTTGGAAAATAGCTCATATAAATTTTATGAATTTGGTATTAAATCGGTAAATCCCACATGGTTAAAAGTTTCCGATTTTAATAAAAATGAAATTGGAAATATGTTCATTTTATGCTTTTCAAATGACCTAAAATTGTGTAATATTAGAGTTCAGTTTATAATCTTAGATTATAAATAAAATATTCAAAAGCTTTTCTCGCTACTTGGAACAACAACAAGTATTTTATTTTTACAAAATAGCGGTTAGTATATTAGATTTATTGTTAATTTAATTGATCTAATGCTTTAAAACTTCATTACACCGTCTGGTAATCACAATGAAATCCATGAAAAACATTAGCATTATTTTTCTAATATTTGTTTAATTTCCTTAGTTTTGCAAATTCGAAAAAGTTGGAAAACCACCTTTGGAAATTTCAGCTATACCTCAATGACGGCCGGCTTCATAGATTGAGGGGCAAGCCAACCGTTGCTAATAGAAGATCAAAATAAATCAAAAAAACAGATTTTTACGATGGACGATGATGAACTGATCACAAAGTGCGCAATACTCTGCGTTTGAAAAGAGCAGAAATGATGATTCTTTTAGCAAGTATTAAAAGAATAGAAGGAAAAAATTAAGGAATGTAAAGTGTTACCAGTAAATAGCCAGAAAAAAATGCCCGGGCTCAGAGAAAGAAAGGACATGGTTCAAATTAGATACAATAGCAAACAACATTGCTAAACAGTGGAGACCTCAAAGTAAATGTTCCAGATGTAAATAACTCCAGGAATCCTACCGTTTCTGTGTGACTCTAATTAATAAAACTAGTTTGATTGATTGTGAATCACACAAAAAAAAATATATAATAGAGTTTTTTAACTTTACAAATTGAGTATTGGCAGTTAAAAATAGTAAAGTTAGTTAATTATCACCCTGTGTACAAATTTAACATAAACCTAGCTTAATCTCTCTATATCATTCTCAACTATTATTGGCACTTTATGGAAGAGAAAGCTATGCCCAATAAAGACGTTTTTTAGCAACTCTACCATTAAGAATTTAATTTATCGAGGCAATTGTGAATACAAAATTAATTAGTCGAGGCTATTGTGAATTGCAAATTTTATATAAATCAAACAATTGCATGTTAAATTGATATTTGATTTATTTATTGAAATTGAAGTTCATCGTTACACTGCAATTATTAAATAGCATCCCACGAATAATTTTTTCGACATTATTTACATTATCTGCTTCCAAATGTATTGTGTTGGTTGTTTTTGATTGAAACAACGTTGTGAACAATTAAGTTCGTAACAACCAATGAACGTTGTGACAATTAAACAACAAATGCAAAGGTCACTTAGGTGTACGATAAAAATCAGAAAAAAAGTTCCGTTTATATTTAGAGCTAACATTTTTATTTGTTGATAAAGTGCCATAGTCGAGAATGATATAAAATAAAGTATCCGGCTTGTGTTACTAATGGGTAATAATGTCCTCGGTTGGTAAAAAAGTACCAACCTCTGACATTATTACTCATTAATAGCGCTAGGTGCACTACTATTAATTATAATTAAAATAAAATCCCTCATTGGGGAAATTAACAATTTATAATACAATCGCGATATACAACAAATCATAATAAATGTTCGTACGAGTGAGAAAAATAATGTGTATCTGGTCACTTGTGTTGCCTAGATTATAAAGAAATTTTGTCTGACATATGTACATAAATAATAATCGCTCTGATTGGTTAATATTTTTCTGTCTTATACGATAAAAACGAAATCCCCACTTAAGCGATACATATTTAAAATTTTGTCCTATGGATATTTTTTGACATTTTATAAAGCATAACCTAAAAAGTTTTTATTCTGCTGTTTTTGAAATTGTATATGTTACATATTAATATAAAAACAAATTAATATTCCATACAACTCTTTATGATATTCTTTTGTTCTCACTGCCGCCAAAATTTTTAATCTTATACAAAATTGAGCAACGTTCAGTTTTAAATTTTTGTCGTACGATAAAAAAATATGGCCGACCTCCAACCAATCAGACCGATTATTATTTATGTCTATCAGATAACATTTGTACATGAATCATCGCCTTTACAAAACACAAGTAAATACATAGACAAGAAGTTGTGAGGTGACCAGTTGTATGGCGTAAAAACGTGTGCGCCGTGAATTAAACGTTTAGAAATTTTTGCAAAATTACAAAACAATAAAAGTATTATATCTTTCTCCAGTTGTTTTGTAATTTTTTTTAGATTTTGGCATTTGTTTGTCATTTTTATCCAACATATGTCGATTTGTAATATCATCCAATTCGAAATTGTTGTAATTGGTACGTAGATTCCGTAAATATAGCAAAAAAGTACGAATATCTTGTAAAATACAGAAAAAATGCGTAATTAGACTTCGATTAATTGTGTGACACTAAATAAAAAATTCGCAAATGACAAAATATAAACAAAATGATCACATAATATTCTCTTTTCTCTCACGGTTGTATTTATATTTTTGTAGTGGAATACACTAAAACTTCGTATTACGTTATCTAAATAGGAGCACCTCTTTCAAATTCATTTTCCAGCGAACTATGTAGAGTTAGCGTTAACTACGAAACTTCAACCAGTTTAAATTTCAATAAGGCCGATTTTAAGAAGCTGAATGAATTACTAGCTAACGTCGATTTTAACTTCATTCTCGATAATAATCACAACCTGGAAGCCCAAACTCTCAATTTTTATACCGCGATGGTTGAATGCTTTCCAGTCCATTCCTTATACTGTACGAAGATACAAACGGACAGTTCCACCAATGCCTCCTAAACTACAGGCCGCTTACACCAAATGATGACGACACGCTATATGTGATGCAAACGTTCGCATTTTCGATCATGTCTCATGAACTCTATAATGATTACATCAGTAGTATGCAGTCAGAAATAATCGTTGACCCAAAGCGCTTCTGGCAATTCGTTAACTATAAGAAGAAATCAGATGGATGATGAAGTTCGGCGATCATAGCTCTGGCACCAAAACCATTGCTGGCTTTTTCGCAATTTTTTTTAATAGCGTTCACTCCAATAACGATATCGAGTCTGATTCAGCCTACTTCAGTTACAAGAAAAACAGCGTTCTAGCGTCTCCGGTCTCTATTCAATTTGATCTTGAAACTGTGGTAAGGGGCATCAACAAGCTAAAAGATAATTTCTCCGCTGGCCCTGATGGATTAGCACAGCCACTTAAAATGCTGTTCCAAAAGTCGATCTCCTACGGAATATTTCAATTAATATGGAAAGATTCCGTTATAACTCTAACCCATAAAAAGGGATGTAAATAAGACGTCTCTAACTATAGGCCAATTGCGAAACTGTCCTGTATCCCCAAGTTATTCGAGGGTATTGTGTACGATTCTCTTTACTTCCATGTAAAACATTGTTTTCAATGAATCAGCATAGCTTCCTCAGAGGACGATCTGCTACAACCAATCTAACCGCTTTTGCTTCTGATACTTCTCTTCTGAACGTGATGGAAGTTGGAAAGGAAGTTGATGTTATTACCACGGATTTCAGCAAGGCGTATCACAGGGTGTCCCATAAGATAATTTTGTTTAAACTCAGGGCCCTCGGTTCCGGACCTCAATTCTTACTATGGGTGGACTCGTATCCGAGGGAACGTAGTTATCAAGTGATCTTTAGGTCATCCATATCTGCTCCTTTTAAAGCTACTTCCGGGGTACCACAAGTCAGTCATCTTGGGCTTATTTTTTCATCCTATCCATCAACGATGTCGATTTCATTATCAAAAACTCATCAATTTCCATTTATGCAGACGATATGAAAATTTACAGACAAATATCAAGTTCCATCGATGTTAACCTATTGCAGAATAACTTCACAATTTGGTGTACTAAAAATAATCTTGATCTGAATGTGAGCAAATGCTAATTCATAACATACTCAAGAAAACGCGCAAATTAGTCGAGACTATACCATCAACAGCGCCTTCGTTGTAAAAGTTTTAACCATACGGGACTTAGGTGTAATTTGTGACCGCCAACTTAACTTTAGAGATCACATCGATTTTATTATCAACAGAGCAAGCTCGTCGCTTGGATTTGTGAAACGCTGGTCTATATGACATTTATTCGGCCCCTGCTCGAGTATGCTAGTAAGGTTTGGTCCTCATACCATGGAGTGCACGTACGAGAATTGAAGCGGTATAACTTAGATTTGTGCGCTTTCCTCTGCGTGGGTTACCTTGGGTGGACGTTTATAATTTGCCTCCTTATGTCAACCTCTTGGAGCTTATTAACTTAAAGCACCCAAGTAAGCGACGATCTGTAACAGAAATCGTTTTCATTCACCAACTTTTATCTGGCGGTGTAGATTCTTCAGCTCTACTCGAAAAGAAGAATCTTAACGTAAATGCTCGCGGTTTGAGAACGACACCAGCTTTTAGAATTTCTTCTCATGAACGACCTACGGCCAGAACGAGCCTATTACAAGAATGCTGCGTGAGACTAATAAATATTTCGAACTTTTTGACTATCACATTAGCAAGGTCGCTACTAAAAAATTATTATTTGCTACCAATCGATAAAGCAATTTTTGTTTTATTTTTAGATTAATTTGTTTTCTTTTTATCTATTTAACTTAAATACTCCATCGAGTATTCATAATTTTTTAACATTTTTTGTTCTTTTTGCTCTCTTCATTGCGTTTCTTTTAATTTTATTTTTGTTTAACTTTCTTATTTTATATTTCTTACATTTGCTTTCTCTAAGCAAACCTGCAGTCGATCTCTCCTTTTTTGCGGCGGAGTATCATTCCCCTAAATTTAGTACACATTGATTCAGCATTTTCAATTTCCTAATTATAGCTCTTAGCGACCCACTCATGGCCAACACACTCGTTACAGTCTTTAACATTTTTAACATTATGTATGGAATATAATGTCGGTCATGAGGCCGTTTCTCCGCCGGTCATGAGGGTGAGCTCTTTTAAGCACATTTTTCATAACATTTTAGCAGAATTCTGGTCTTATTTCAGCAATTTCGTTTCTAATGTAGTCGGTTGGAAGAGAAGGCTGAATCAACTAATGATACTGGAGGACAGCGATTGCGGAATTCGCCACCGACGCTATCACCATCATAGATTAATTTGGGGTTATTCTAACTGACGAACAGAATATCCAACAATGAAAGTAAAAGCGAGGAGATCGGGGCCAATTTCTTCAAGATTTGAAACAAGCGGTCCTAGTTACCAAATAAAAACTAGACTAGAAATTGGAAAATTCTGAGTAGGAAAGCGTCAAATTGACAGAAATATAAGCGGACCAAGATGCTTAATTGGAAATGGGAAGACACGGGTGGATGGATGTTCATTCCTTACAATGCGACTTGGAAGTTTGATAGAAATGTTATTTAGGATTGTTTCGGCTTTTCAGACAAAATATTATTTTTCATGACATTCACAATGTTTACGACTTTTCTTGTCATACAAAACAAAGAGGCCATTAACTTACAATATATCTACCAAAAAAGCAGAAAAACACTAACTCCCCCCCCCCCCCCCCCATGAATTGTGAGGAGTAAATGGCCTCTTTGTTTTCTATGACTAGAAAAGTTGTAAACATTGTGAATGTCATTAAAAATAATATTTTGTCTTAAAAGCCGGAAAATCTTAAATAAATTAATTAATACAAATGAATTTGAAACCTTCTTAGTTAATAGCAAAGTTGACTACAGAAATTTTAAAGGCTCTGACACCCAATGATGAGCCTTAACCTTATTTCGAAATTTTAAAGTGCAGTTCGAACCGCAGTATGCCGAAAAGTTGCAGATATCCTATAAAACTATAACAGCAACGAAAAGGAACTGTGAGATGATTATGGCTAATTTGGATTGGGATACGAAGAGTCACATATCAGAAGATTATGCATGACAAAACTCCAACACCGGCAAAAACGTAGTGAGCGCCTGCAAAACCTAGAAAGGGAAGTTACGAATTTGGTCTGTCAAGCTGGTAGTACTGTATTTGTGGACAAGGTTGAGGTGAGTAACAGTGGACGCCTTCATCAATGCCGTAAAAATATGACATTTTAATAAGTCAGAGCAGATTAAGCCTGTTTCAATAAAAACGCGTAATCGTGATTTGGAGGATAGTATGGAGATTTTTGAAATACTAAAAGTGGACTTGAAGCGTGGATTAAGAGTAGAAGCAAGGGACATAAAATGGCTAAATGTACGGGGATCAGTATCAAGAAGTAAAAGAGTGCAATAAGAGAGTGCACGGTAAGAGGACTCGAGGAACGAATTGGCTTACCAAGAAAATAACATATTCTTGGCAGTGGTCCAGCTGTATAAATTTCAGTACGAATGTTTAGATTGAGTAAGGCAATGAAGGTGATCACTGCAGAAAGAGCGGTCGAGTGGGCTAAGATATGTCCGTACTGGAGAGTTTCCATGAAGACGAGTTCAAACGATGGAATAGTCGAATTTTCGACAAAGCGTTTTGAAATACAACGTAGAAAGGGCCTACTGAATTTGACAATATCGCTAATCATCACGATGCACGCTAATCATCGCAAAGTCAGAAGGGCCGACGCTAATCATCCCGATAGGAAAATGTTGGAAGGTTTCATGATTTTATGATATACACAGATGGCTTAAAATTGCGAGACACATGCATCGATAGATGCGATGCAATAAATTGAATATTCTTGAACAGCGATAAGCAAGTATAAGCGTAAGTAAATTTTATTGCAATCATGGTTTAAAGCCAACAGAGTACTCAAACAGTGAATACGATACTGCGATCCAATGTGTTAAAAGTGAAATAGTGCAATTTGTCAGAGAAGTACAACAAGAGTGTGTTGCATGTCAATAAATAAAGTTTGAATGAATCAACTGTAAATACATATAATGATAAAGGGCTTTTGTATCCACTGAAATCCCATAACTTTACGTAATTTCGTGTAACCAAAGGGTAGTAACTGTACCATAACATATGACTGATGCATACCGTTCATCCGGCCGATTCGGAAATTATTTCAATTCATCAAGTACCTATTCAAAAATCAAGTGCACTTTGATGGCTCGAATAATGTATATTCATTTTCCGCGAATATTTGACTGGTCCGCCGTTTACCTAAATTATCCTCGGTTATCCGCTATAAAAATGTTTGATTTTATTAAAACCACCTGATGTTTTAATTGAGAATACACATTAAAAAGATGCAGAAGAACAAACTCTTTTACTCTTTTTCAGTATTACTAAAGCACAAAAATCAAGAAAGTACAACCGTCGTAAGTTATCTTAAACTTGTTAAATTAAACGACCTACCTAATGGTTCACAAAAAAAATGAAAATATTTTATTTTTGTAAGAAATAAACCCCCCAAAAAGGAAGTCTACCAAAAGTGGTTTACATAGAGTACAATTTAGCTCTTAAGGAGGGTTGTATTGTTATTTTAATAATTTTCATTCCAAGTCATTCAATGGCGCCAATAAAAGTAACTAAGGTTAAACTCAAAATTTGATTACCATCAAAATTACTTAATACCTTTTCAGTCAGATAAGGAAACTGAATAATTTTTAAGTCATAAAAATTTACTTCGATCTAACTTTGAATCAGATGTAAGTTTCCGAAGATCTCTAGTCGCTCACCTTTTAATAACTGTTTTGTTGTGACGATTTTTTTGGCTCTATACACTCTACTTCTACTCTGCTTTGAGCGTTCCTACATCAAAATAATGTTACACGAAACTGTTTGTTAAAATTTCATTTTTTTTATCCGTTGAAGGTGTAATAATTTCATCCGAAAAAAGTGAATAAAAAAAGTTATCAGATCGGTGGGATATTATTTGACACCAATTTGGAAAAGTTAGGGGTTCTATGTTTTTCTGTGTACAATAATTTTAACCAAGAGAATACCACGAGATGCCTATTTATTCCAACGAGGCAAATTTAATTTTTAAGAAAAGGAACTTTTGTAACGATTATTAAGTAAACTAAATTATTTTTTTTTAATCCGACCGGATTTCTCTAGCCCGGAATTCAGATATTATCAATTGTACTGCTGAGTCACTTTAGAATAATTTCAAATTGGGTATTTACCTTGAAGTTTTGTACTCTTTTGTGCTTTAATTCAAGTTTTGTGCTGTATGCCAACAATATTCGTATCCATTATAAATTAAGAAATTTTATTTACTGTACGCCAAACTGGGCGGTAAAATTGACGATCGAAGTACAAGCATATCAAAATAATGTTTATTTGCCAAATAAATTATTTTGCGGAAGAGACCATTATGATTTTGACAGTTTTATACTAAAACATGGGTCAGGGATAAAAATTTTTGTCTGTTAGTCATGATGAAATTCTTAAAATATATTGGTACTATTATTCATTGTTTTCTTCATCCTTCAGAAAATATAAAATTGGTGGCGACATAAAATAACAAACACAGTTTAACCCACGAATGTTGATTTTTGTAATATTTGATGATTCAATAAAATTACAATTTTAATGACATTAAAACGTGTGAGGTCTGCAACTACTAGGTAAACAAAATGTCATTTCCACCGTAAATCTACAATTAAACAAAATATTTACTAACCGGACGCCACAGACGCGGAATTCCTCATAGTAGCCATCCCAATCGAGTTGATTTCTGATTCTGGCGACCACATTATAATCCCGTTTCCTTTTTTAAACCGTACGAAAATCACTAAAAAGTTAATAAACGCTTTTACGAACAAAAACAAAAATTAACCAGTACGCGCTTTAACACAACTTTTTATAAAAAATATATTACAACAAATATTTTGAATTATCACTTTATTAATTATAATTGGATTGTAACTTAAATTAAAAAGATTACTCATAATTTATTGTATATGTATGTACTTGAGCTTTTTTATGTGCTTTGTATATTCAATTTTAATTTTACACACAAACACTTTAATCACTTTTGTTTTGTAGTTTAAATATAAAATAAAAGTTTTCACACAGCAGAGTAAAAATAAAATGTGTTTGCAAAAGCTTAAATTAAACAAATGTTTTACTTTGCACTAAAAAGGGTGTGAAATAAAATAAAAAAACGGGTAACAACCAATAGGAATGTATGCGTATGTTTTTGTGTGAGCTTTTTTTTTATTATAGAAAATTTTGCGCCAACTAAATATTTAATTTGATTTTAACACCACCAATATTTTAATTTAAACAAAAAGCAAATGGAAATTAATTTTTAATAAAGCTAATCTGAGCTTTTTAATAATTTCTGAACTTTTTTTTTTTAGTTTTTTCAACTTTTCGTTATGGATTTTAATATTTAAACGGTGCTGATACGATTGTTTTCGAAAGACTAAAGAAAATTTGAGTTTTGTATTAAGTTTTATTTAAACGAAGACAAATGTTCTCTGTGTATTGTATGTATATACGATTTTTGGCTGATAAAAAATGAATGAGCGCCTTTTTCGAGAAAGAGAATAGAGACTATTTTTTGGTATGGGAGTTTTATATAGTGGAAACTTTTCTGTAGCAGTCTCATGTCTGTTCGAATTGCACTAGTTTAATGATAACAATACTGATGTTTTTACTGGAGCCTCAATTGGCCGCCAACATTTAAAATGCACAACAATAAACACACGCATGCGTTTTTCCATGCCAACCAGAAATATAATTTACGTTATCTCATTGCGTTGCGTATTTCCCCATCGCAGATATCACAACAACAAATCGTTCTCTCTCTCTAAGGCCACATTAAAAGATAAATTCTTAGTACATTTCCCGATTTTTCACAAATTGAATAACAATTATAATGAAAATGTTTGTAATTAACTTACTAATTGGAAAATTCATAAGAAAACGGTTATTATTGTATTTTGTGGCTATTAATAAAAAAAAAATATCGCGGAAAATTCAATTTCCTACTCCTTCGTTGTTCACATTCTTTATAGTAAATTTCCACGTACGTTGTTATTGTTGTTGTATTGTTAATTTAATTTTCATTCTGAATTTTTTTTTTTAAGTGGGTACACATTTGTTCCAATGGACTATATGAATCAGACGACATAAACGGAATCACCCTATATATCAACTAATTATTTACTCATTTATAAAGTTATAAGGGGTTTTAATAACGCATTTCCATCGCGTGATTTTTTTCATCAAAATTCGCGTGATTACGCGTGAAATAGACTTGTCATTTACAAAATGATTTTATTTTTGATATTTTTGACTGTTAACAAATTAAAGGTAAACAGGTATTTAGATTTTTTCACGGTTTGTTGTTTTTTTTAGACATCCAACCAAAATAAACCAGCGGGATTATTTGTGTATCGTGATTGATTACAAATTTGTTCGATTTCAAGTTCAAGTATCAAATATTTTTACAAAAGAATATTTGCTTCACAAGGCTAGATAAATAAAATGTACAGACAAACATAATTATTTTTCGGCATTAGTTAATAATTTATAAAAAGATCTCTTTACCTTCAATTTAAATTTTGTAATGTGTATCAGGAATCAAAATATTCATAGGAATCAAAATATTCATATAAAACGTTATGACTCAAAGTCGTAACTTTACTTCGGTTTAAAAAAAACTGATCGCATTTTAACATATCAGAACGTGTAATTTTATATTAAAGTAATATAATTATTATATTTTTAATTTTCAAACGAATTTAACGTCAATAAATAAAAATTTTGCTTATATATTCTATAATAATACCGTTTAGCCCACATACGCGTGTGTGACGTCGATTGATCAAGTTTCTTGATCTTTTCGCCTGCTTCTAATTGCACAAAGGTTGTAAAAATAATAATAAAAGTGGCCTAGATCGGTAATAAAAATATCTTTATTGTTTTTTTTTTTCAGATAGACGAAAATCATTGGCCGGCTGGGAAATTATATGATCGATTAGTCATTTTCATATAGTAATCGATTTATGTAGAGAAAATATTTTGGGAAAGAAAATGTTTTTGTTTGTTAGGTTGGAGGTTTCCTCATTGAAATTTAACACATTTCTGATTTTGGCCTTTAAAATGAAGGTTATGATGGTATCGACGGGTACAGGTTATGCCACGTGCAGACAAGTTATGTAAAACGGAGCTATGTGCGTCCTCGAGTTTTCACGTCAAAAGAGAAACCGTGCTTTTTGATGTCAAATTCCTACTATATTCTCACTACCATTGAGAGCAATCACGACACAATGGCCGATGACTAGTCTTGTATAATCACCATGAATAACCTGCCAGCACAAAGTGCCAACGTTCCAAATAATAAACGTTCCAGGTTTAGAAGTTGAGCCTAGAAAGAACAAAGTAATTTTTTCTTGACAGGCGAAGCCGATCAGAAAACTCTCTCCAAAAACTCATCTAAACATGACAAAAGTCCTATCCTTCCTTGAAAATAACCGAATAACCAAACTTTGTATTCCAAAACAAAGCGACAGCGAACATGAACAACGAATTTTTGGTAGCAGCGGACTACTACGTATTCCAAAACACATTTATTTTATTCGGATTCGAAAATTTTGTACATACCCAATTCGAATTTTGAATGTAATTTTTTGGTTTCTTATTTATTGAAATTTCCTTATATGTATTTTAAAATTTAAAACAATCAAACAAATTTTAGCTACCTGCCATCATAATCGGAATCCCCGCTAATCCGCTCTTAATAATGGATCTGTGCTACATCAGGGTGTATCGGGCTTGAATGTTAGGATATTTTATTTCAGAAAAGCTTTTCAAATAGTCTAGGACACTGACTTTCTCCGTCGAGACGTAAACAGCTCCATTAAAATGTACAGAACTGGACCTAATGTAATTACTAAGTGATCCATAGAACGCACAGCGTGCGTGAATAAAACTGAACAAACCGAATACAATAGCAACCAATCTCTGCTCTTTACATCGAGGAACTTATGGGCATGACACTTACACAAGCGGCTTTAAACCAAAAATAGTAGACAAATTTGCATAACCGTGGCATTATTCTGGTTTTTCCCGGGAACAAGGAATTGGGAAAAATAGTTTCATAGCTTTTTTGTCTAAATTATATTTTTCTGGCCTACTGTTGGAATTAGTTTGGTGTAAATATTTTCGAAACAAAGATATATTGGGAATAATTTTCCCTATAATAATTTTGTGGAACAAAAATTTTCCAATCATCTCCCAGGGAAAACCAGAATAGTGCTATACAGTAAGCTTTTATTGTTTTTCCTATATAAACTAATTTAAGATCACAAATTTTGTTAAAACCCTTAAGCACATCAAGTGGCAAGTCTTTATCAAGTAATTTTTTCTAAGAAATTATCGCAAACTGAAGCCAAGTATTCTGCATTCGGCAGAAAATTGTTAGCTATTTGCTTCGCGGTTAAACTTTTCGATATTTCGTAGTACCTTACGTTTTCAAACTTCACGGACCATAAGTCGTTGATAAACGCAATTTACTCGAAGACGGAACGCAGTCTACGTCATAACCGACATTTAGGTTACATATCTCAATTAACAACTGATATTCGCCACATTTCAGGCAAACATAATGTGGTCGCAGACACTTTCAATCAGAAATTTCTAATATTCATAAAATATCAGAGTTACAACGTACGAACGAAGAATTGAAAACCCTGATAAATTGAACTATTCCGGCAAATACAATATAGAAACTTGAACTTGTTCAATTGCGCTGGCAACGAACTCTATTGTGAAATTTCCATAGGTAATCAACGAGTTTACATTCCTCAATCAATACCACGTGTAGTTTTTGATTCGTTATATACACTGTCTCTCACATTCAGGAATCCGTGCTTCATGTAAACTTATTTCTACTCGATATTTTTGGCCCAAGTAAAATCATGATGTTAAAAATTGGGTAACAATTTGTTGGTCATGCCAAAAATCGAAAGTTGTGCAACATACTATACTAGCGAGCAATACGTATCAAGATTCGGAGTCACTCTGGATATTACGACAGATCAAGGCAGCCAATTTGGATCGAAACTTTTCAAAGAACTTACAAAAATACTGGGTTCGCACAGAATCCATCCTCGCAGGCGAATGATATGGTGGAGAGTTTTCAGGAGACACGAAAAACTTCACTTAAATTCCGAGGAAATACTAAATATTGGAGTTCTGAGTTACCAATTATTTTGCTGTGCATCAGAGCATGTGTCAAGGCTACCTGGCGATATGTTTTTAGGTCCCGTTTCAGAACCTCTTCCATCCACTGGCGATTTACTTCACCTTACGAGGGTCCTTTTAGATAATTCGAAGACTACAAAAAATATTTGTAATAGACGTTAATGGAAATCCACTGCATATCTCGTATGGAATATTGTCGACTCTGGAATGGAATAAAAAGATAAAAAGGAATTTCGCGTGAGGATTTTACTGCGAGGCGGTACTGTAGTGGCCAAGTATTTCTTCTTTAAAATCATTTCTTCTTATTAAAACAATAAAATCATTTTTATGATAGATCGAACCATTTTTATGATTATGATGGGTTAAAAGAACAATCAAAATCTGCCAACATTACAGTTTTCACACAAATAAAATATCAACCGAAAATTCAGTAAATATGTATATCTTTTAATTGTAACTAGTCAGTAAAAAATCTGTGGTCGGGTCAAACCCCCAAAATATATATTATAAAATATAATTTCAAAACCTCGAAAAAAAAATTAATTTATCAGCAAATTTAACAATGCTGAATGAAGTCAATGCAACGAACTCTAGTGACCGTGGTCAGTATGAAAATAAACTAGTGCAAACGGGATTGGATATGTATATCACTGTTCGATCTAAAAGAAAACGTAGCCCGGGATCTTCCCAGTTTACTGGCAGGAGCAAAGTGACACGGACTGAACTAGGTGTTAACCAAATACCTCTTAACAATCGGTTCTCTAGTTTAGAGGTCGTTGACCCCAACGCAGTGCCGAATATGAAAACTGAGAAACCGCATCCAATTTACTTACGGGAAACATCTAATAATGAACTGGTTAATAACATCGCAACATTAACAGATTCTAAATTTTATATTGCCCCGCTCAAAAGAGGTAATATAAACGAAACAAAAATTCAAACCTTCGAAATCGATGGCTTCTGAGTCTTAGTTAAATATTTTGACGAAGTTGGTAAAAAATATTACACATACCAGCTAAATAGTAAATAGGGCTGACTGTTGTGCTAAAAGGAATTGAAAGCTTCGTGGATGTTAGTGACATACAAGCTGCAATTGCTGCGGAAGGTTTCCATGCTAAACCTATTGGTAACATAGTAAATTGTGAGAAGGTACCCCAACCAATATTCCGTTTGGAACTAGAGCAAGAGGAAGAAAAGTCAAAAGGAGTTCACAAGATTTACAATTTAAAATATTTGTTACATCGCAAAATAGTAATTGAAGAACCTAAGAGTAGGTCTGGACCAGTTCAATGCATAAAGTGCCAAGAATACGGACACGCGAAAGCATACTGATCCATCTGTGAGACGTTGTAATAACTGCGGTGAAAATCGTACTGCAAACTACAGGGGCTGCTACTTAAAACGAAAAATAAACCTTATGCTTTGTTCATAACATCGGGAAAATAGCATGGTATTTGCACCATGGTATTGAAGTAAAAAATATTTCAACTCGAGTATGAAAAAAGTAGGCGGAGTTTTTATATTTTGAAGCGATTTCATTGGTGTAGAGCATGGTTATCAATACCATTACCATAGTAATTTTTCCCGATGTTATGAACAAAGCATTAAAATGAGAGCTGAGCAACGAATGCTCAATACGCAATTTAATCAGAGGGCCATGTTACCAAAAAATACAATAGTCACCAAACCAACGAGTGCAAACACACAAAATGATAACTTGGAGACATTTGCCACCAGTTTTGCACAGCCAAGTGTTTCTTACGCAAATATCCTAAAAGGTAACAAACCGAAACCCAAAGTTCATTCTAATGAGGGGACCTAAACATTGATAACATGGTAAATAAATTAACCGAGACCATCTTAAGTTTCATGATGATGATGGAAAGACAATTGAGCATGATGATGCAAAATATGAATACGCTTATGCAAATTATAGTCAAAAATCAAAAATGACAATTCTAAAAATAGCTATTTGGAATGCAAACGAGCTCTCGCAACATGCAGTCTTAATAAAAAGAAGATTAAATCACTAGGGGCTCCAGAAATATGCTAAAGATCATATCCAAGCTACAGCTATCAGTTTGAAAAAATGGTTTGGGAAATTTTTAATATCGGCTGTCTACTGTCCAGAGAAACACGCAATTAAAAACAGCAATATATCGATTACTTTAACCAGTTGGGAATCAAATTTCTAGCAGGGGGTGATTACAACGCTAAACATGTGCAATGGGGTTCGAGGTTGACGTCACCGATAGGCAAGCAACTACACGAAGCAATAAACAAGAAAAACCTAGATTATTTATCATCTGGACATCCCACATATTGCCCTACAGATAGAAAGAAAATTCCTGATTTCATAGATTTATGTGTAATACGAGGAAATAGCCCACAACGATGCTCAAGTCGATGACTGTTACGATTTATCATCAGATCACTCACCAATAATAGTAATACCAAGTACCCAAGCATTAAAAACTGAACCACCCACAAACAAACGAAATGGGTTCTCTATAGAAACATAGTAGATGTAAATTGTCATCTTGATGTTCCACTTCGCACACCAGAAGACATAGATGTCGCGATAGAAAACTTAAAACAAAAAATGGAAATGGCTACAGAAAAAGCTACTCCGGAAAACAAAAGTTTAGAAAAAAATATAAGGCTTTCAAGTAACATTCACAAGTTATTGGCAGAGAAGCGGGCAATTCGGCAACTATGGCAGCTTCACCAACCTCCTTTGCATAAATGAAAATTAAATAGAGCTATTAAAACTCTGAGAGAAGCAATACGAGAAGAACAAAATTTAGGAATACAGAATTACCTAAGTGAGCTCACAGCAACAGAAACAACAGATGACTCACTGTAGAAGGCAGCAAGAAATTTAAAAAGGCCAGAGCTATCGAACCCATCGATAAGGAAACCAGATGGTCACTGGGTCAGATGTGACTTAGAAAAGGCTATCGCTTTCTCTAACCATCTACAAAAAGTGTTCACCCCAAATGAACAAAATAATGACTGAGTACTACCGCAGCTTACGAGAGACGAGCCCAAATCCAGTAAAATTTAAATGGAAATTCGTCAAAACGGTTATCAAAAACAGTATAAATCCTAAGAAAGCGCCAGGTCATGATCTAATAACTGGAAAAATGATCAAAGAATTACCAGATAGATGCATAAAATATATAACATATATTTTTAACGCGATTATGAGATGTGGATTTCACCAAAAATGGAAAATATCTCAAATTATCATGATTCCTAAGCCAGGTAAAGACGAAACCCAAGTTTCGTCGAACAGGCCAATAAGTCTACTTCCGATCATTTCAAAGCTTTTTGAAAAGATGCTACTATACAAGAACTAATATCTATATTATCAGAAGGTCGCATTATACCAGATCATCAATTTAGATTTAGAGTGCAACACGTCACAATAGAGCAGGTGCACAGAATTGTAAATATAATTAAGCTTTCCTTAGAAGAAAAGAAATATTGCTCGGCAGTTTTCTTGGATATTGCGCAAGCTTTCGACAAAGTATGGCATGAAAGATTAAATTACAAAATTAAAATTGAAAACTGCTTAGCCCAAAGGATGTTCCAGGTGAAACAAAATACGGCCACTACTGATTTAACCGAGATAAAGGCAGGAGTACCGCAAGGTAGTGTATTACCTGTGCTATACTTGTATTTCACTTCAACTTTTGCTGATGACACAGCTATATTATTTTCACACAAAAATCCTCAAACAGCATTAAGAGAATTACAAGAACATCTACACAAAATAGAAGATTGGTTAAAAACTTGGCGGATAAGGACGAATGAATGTAAAACAACACATGTAACATTCACACTGAATAAACGTACATGTCCAGCCGTAAAGTTAAACAATATCACAATTCCTCAACAAACAAACGTCAAATATGTATGTCGGTCTTCATCTCGATAGAAGATTGACATGGAAAAAGCACATTGAAACAAAATGCAATCAAAAATAAAATTTTCTGAAATGTATATTGGATGATCGGAAGAAAATCGAAATTCTCTCTAGACTGCAAGGTTCTACTATAGAAAGCAATCCTAATCCCCATATGGACATATGCTATCCAACTATGAGGCTCAACTAGTGCATCAAATATAGATATCGTACAAAGAACGCAAGCAAAGATACTTCGTAGCATTATAAATGCCCCATGGTTTATTCGAAACAGCAACATCCATAGAGACCTAGGAATCAAAACGGTTAACGAAACTAGAATCACACCCTAACAAATTAGCTAGAGAAATACAGACGGCTTTGCAGAGCAGATGCTACGCATGTTGAGGATTAAGTTAAAAAATATAAAGTTTTTAAGAATTTTACACTGTGTCGTATAAAGATAGATTCAAGAATAAAGCCTTTGGCAATAGTTAAAAAAAAGTATAATTTAGAATTAGTATTAAAAGTGTATACAAAATTATAATCTTTGGCACATAATAAAATTAATTAAAAAATAATATTAAGAAAATTAAATATTCAGTTTCAATTTTAGCTATTCCAAAAATTGAACACAACAACAGCAAACAAAGCGAATGCTGTCGTCAACCTCTTCAAAATAGTAGTTACAAAAGTAGCCGTAAGCTAGCACCATTCTTTCCACACAGAGTTTAAAACCGCCATGAGTGACCCCCAGAGACTGGAGATTTCTGGTAGTCTGGAGATTTCTGGTAAAGATGAACTGAAGAGATTCTAACCTATAGGTTGCACCATGCCCCAATACACCTTAGTCTGAATGCGGTGGAACAGGCTGTACCGAGAATGAAGTGGCTTTTGAAGTTTATTTTCAAGGTGATGCTTTCATAAAAGTTTAATGTCTAAAGTAACGCCAAGATGTTAGACGGTATCGGATTTGATGACCGCTCCGACAAAAAGAGAAGAGACATATAGTTCACCAACGTATTTTCGTCCAGTAGAAAATAATAAACTGGTCCTAGATGGATTAAGGTGTAGAGCATGCTGCATTAAATGAGATAGGCCAGTTGCAGTTATGTGTTTACCTGAAACTCTAAGGATCAGGTAATCATCAGCCATATTTAACACCCTAGCATTTGCGGCACGAAGACGTTCGATTTAGCCGAATCTGAAATACGCGACCAAGTTCCAGCGCATCCAGCTTACAACTGTAAGCCTATACAAGATAAATGTTGACAAGTTTATTCCGATTTAGTTATCGTATAAGTCAATTTTATTAATTTGCCAATAGAACCCGTTCACTTTCTCGTATTGTATTCCACCTAATTAGAATTGGATTAAGCTATTTTGTCGCATTCCGGTTGTTTTTTGAAATTTATAGATTGTAGACTTTACTTACCTTATCGTTATTTATTTTTTTATATCCTTCGCCTGAAGAAAGTGTGCATACAAATTTTTATTACAACTTCAAACAAAAGCACTTTGTTTCACTGTACACAGAATGGTGTAACTCTGTTTAAAAGGTACTACTATACTTTCTCACTCATTCTCTAGACAGTAGTAGCAGGAAACAAAATATTCTTTGATTGTAATTTTAGCAAACGGAATATCCTACCAACACTCTAAATGATGTCTAAATTTGGCTCATTGATTATAAAATTTTATGTGATGTTTCTTCCCATCGGAAAGTTTTTATTCGTTCTCGGCCTTGTGTTAATTTATTTTTTGTGTTTTCAGGTCTTTGTTTATATACCTTAGTAAATTGATAAGACCCGTTTGAGGTGTAATCGACGCATTAATCATGTCAACACTTGACTTTGGCAGTTTAATTAGGTTCACGCAATCTCGTATCGCTTGATACTTGACGATTTTGATAATATTTCCATTTTAATACTTACAGTTACCGGAAGATTTTGTTAATTAAAATTTATTGTTCTATTTTTAACATAATTGCTGATTTCATTTGACTTGAATTATTTGACGCAATTAACTGTTAATTCAGTTTGAATATGGTTGTTTTCAACTGTTAATCACGTAGGATAAGATGACAAATTTTTGTAAAATTCTCAACATTCGTATCAAATTGTCGTTAACGGCTATTAAAACATTTCGTATAACTCCCTTAACCAAGTAGGCGTTCCACACATTTTTTTAAAGTAAAGCCTAACAAATCGAGTGCCAGGTAACTTTGAAGATTTGTGTAACCAACCCGTACCAAAAAAATAATGAAATGGTGTACACGTTGTGGCCAACAACTGACTCACTTTTAGTAAGAATTAACGTAAATTCCGAATACATTGCACTTGATATCGACCTCAATATTTTAAATGACTCGTTGATTCTCTTCTTTAAAGTGACCCCACACCGGTGAGTTAAAAAAAGCATTAAGATGCCCGACAGATCACGGTTATGGTATAAATTCTACTTATTCTTAATCAATAATCAAAGACTGTGTAAATCGATTTCGAGTTGCTCAAGACGGTATTGAAAAGACTTTGAGTTCAAATTGAGCATAGCATGCAATGGTTGCTTTATAACGGTACAATTCGGCGACAAATATTGTGAAGTGCGAATTCAGCAAGCAGGAAATGCAAATCATCATTTATCGCGTGTCAAAAAATCGATGATATATCAGAGCATTTCTGCTTTCGATGATGGTCATGCAACTAAAATATTTGATTTGTAATATTTATCACGGACGAACCCCTGGAACTTTGCATTTTAAAATCAGGACCTTCGAAGTTCCCGGATAAATTTCAAAATATTTACTGTTTGCACTTATGCCAAGTGGCGAATCAAACTGGTATTTAAGCCAGAATCTAATTTAACCAGCGAAGAAACAAATGTAGGGTCTCTTAAACATCAAAGCCTTCTTCTAAGTCATATTCGGAAATATTAACTCTATAGCTTAAAATTATCTTTTGTCATTTCTACCTAAATTTTCAAATTTCCAAGTTACCTTCCTTACAAGAACCCATGCCAATGACTAAATATGAATAAATTGACAATGACTAAGCCTATAATAAAGCATGCCTTGAGACTGTCTAAATCCGTTGTCAATTTTAGAAGTTTATGCTGTTTTATGTGCATCGTGAGCTTTTACGTATATACTTTCTAATTTATATTTAGATATGGATAAATAAAATGTATAGGTTTGGTATTATTGTTGTGAGAGATTTGCAGATGATCATTTTTATTGAGGACAATGACGATATTCCTGTGGAACAAGAAATGCGGACTCTTGTTCCACCTTTAAAAAAAGGTAATATGTTAGTTATTTTTCATTGAGTCGGGAACACTCCAGTTTGAATTGACTGGTTGAAGAGAATTCAAAGTGGATCGACTAGTTCGTTTCCGAACATCTTTAGGACAGTGGATGGACCCGTCATTTGCTTCTAATATTTAATTCTTGGATATGTTTTGTATGATTACGGTCAGATTAATTTCGTAGTCAGTTAGATTTTGATGAGGCTGAAACGATTTTGAGGATTTGGATCCGTAGGGTGGTTAACCTTTAGGAAAAATATTGAGGGAAATTATTTATGCTGTTCTGTGGATTAATTGTGTAATTATAATATTTTTTCTAATAGATTCATTTCTAAAAAACGACCATCTGTCGTTCGCCGGATTGTAGTTCAAACATACGGCTGTATCCTTTGTTTTTTCTATTCTTAAGATTTATACTAATCTCTTTGTAATAACTCTGGACAGCGGGACGTGAGTTTCAAAAGCACGGAAGATTAAGAAATATTAAGACACATTTTTTGTTTAAACTCTTGAAATTAGTTTTATTTTCTTTATTAGTTTCAGACACTAGCATATGAGTGAAAGGTTATAAAGTTGCCAGGGATGAGGAAACTATAAGTTGGATTGCCTTGCCTTACAAGGTCGATCATGGTTTAACAGAATTGAAGGAGTGGAAGGGAGCGGAATTGAAAGTGATTTGCGGTAGTAGATACATATATATGCAGGCTTAGGTGTTAAAGTATGTATTTGAAATAACTTACAAGTTGGAAATTTACAGGCGGCCATCCGTTTCACGTCATTTGGAAATTTAGTTAAAATCTTTCTTGTCTTAGAAGCGGCACAACAATAGTCTTTCAAAACTTTTTTCAGTCGCACGAGTGTTGAGTTTCGACCACCTGAATTACAATCAATTCTAAATATCTCATTTCAGATTCTCAGAAGTTTTGACAAATGGTAAATAAAACAAACATATGTATGTACATTAGAGTGGACCTTATTTTCGAAAGTTGCAATATCTGACCAGACACTCCCCAGAAATGTAAGGTTTTGCTGAAAACTTAATCAGAAAACATATTGGGTCGATCGAAGGTGGTTTAGAGGTCTTTTTCACTTTCAAACGAAAAGAAAAATTATTTTAAAAAATTTTCTTAGCGTAAATGAAAACTACGGTGAATAGAAGATTACCTTTCCAAAACATCAAAGATATCGAAAATCGGTTAGCAAATAGCGAAATTATTGCCAAATTTCCAAAATGCAAAAACAAGGCAAATTATGACTATTTTTTATTCTATGTAAAAGCATAGTGTTTCTTCTATACAAGAATTACGGATGTTTTAGTATATGTTGAAAACTTCTGTGTGTAGTCCTTTACTACTTGTAGTAAATATTGCACGACATCTTCATTTCTTGATAATTTCTTATTATAATCTTGTATTAACTTAACACCACGTTCTGCGATATCATTTACTACTTTTATTTGACTGATAATCTTCATTCCGTTCTTGAAATTATCATCCTGAGGCCACATATCCGGATCTTTTACCATGTTTTCATGAACTAGGTTTGAGTTAGGTTGAGTTGAAATTAGGTTTTCGTTAATTCCGAAATGGCGTTGCTCGTTTCCATGGAGTAGAGTTAGATTAAGTTAAAATTTTGATAACCGGAACCGCTCGATAAATTTAATTATTTGAGTCTAATGGTGTTTTGGTGAAAAATTCGTGAAATCAAAAATTCAACATATGGGATCGGAAGTCATGTTTTATTTTTGTTATTAATATGTTTTGAATGTGTACTGGGGGAAAAAAAATATTGTAGAACTCGATTTTTTGTTGTTTTTGTTGCATAAGATACAGTCGGTCATAAATTTAAGAATTTGTTGCAAATGGTGATGCATTTATACAAATATAAAAAAAATTATTCATCCGGAAAATATAAAATAGGGCTCATTCTAAAGGTAAAAAAATAAGGATTAAGAAAATGTTACAAATGGCCACCAAACTGGTTTTTCTCAGTTTTCTGAAAAACTTATTTTTTTTTTAATTATTTTTTGTTCGCCATTTAATTCTATAAAATATACAAAAGAAAAAAAATTCAGTGATATTTTTTGTTTTCTTCCAAAACACGTTTTAATATCATGACCTACTCTATTTCTCCATATAAAATTATCAGTATGCCTATTCATTTCTAAATTTATACGTAAAATAATCTTTTGGTTTTAACTGTTGCTTCAATTTTTCAAAATAAAGGTAAAAATTAGTTCTAATGAATAATGAAAATAATTAATTTTAATGCCCAGCCCCGTATATTTACTACGCAAAATGTTTTGGTCCTCCTTTTAAAAGGAGTTTTCAGGTACATTTTTCAAGTATACATTTCTAGTTTTATATTTTTTGTAAAAATAAGAGTCAAAATCAATATTTAGGTAGTGCAAATTTTAAAGTGTAAAAGTAAGTAAGATTGACTTAAACAAAATTCAAATTTTAGTTTATCATATAGTGAATTTGTATTGCTTGAATTAAATAATGAGTGAAAAATAATGAGTGAAATTAAAAAGTATTGTAAGCCGTTTGTTGGCTCGAAGTGTTCTATAAATTTACAAAAAGTGTATAAACATATTATAGATTTTTTGCCACCTTCGATTGAAAGAAATTAAATTTTATTCATTTGTACAACTTGTTATGTGAACATTTCTTTTAAACGTTGAAAAATAGAAAGAGATACATCACCATCTTCACCATCAAGTTCCGCAGTTACACCGAAATCGTCATCAACTGCAGTAGAATCTGAAATAGATTCCATTAGGAGTGATAATGAAGAACGTCACATACAAAAAGCGAGAATTCTTCAATGAATCCATGAGATTTTTCCAGATATTGGAATATCGCCCATATATGCCAGTAAACTAGGAGCTAGGCAACAGCAGCAACAATAAAAATTAACCAATTTAGCTGCAATAGTACCATGGTGTAGTACCTCCCTTTTCATTCATGCACACACCATCCGTTCACACAATTACAGTATACCACCTGCACATTGCAAGCTCCATGTCAACCTGCACACTGACATGGACGGTGGGTCAGCGCTGAATTCTGCACTCCAACAGAGGGTTGTAGTTGTGTTTATTAACATCATCGATCGTAATCGATGACGAAAATTTGCTTTGCATCCTGCCTCTAGTGGGATGCAAACCTAGTACCTCCCGGGCCAAGTGCCGAAGCTTACCCACTGCGCCACTTGTCCTATCAATTTATAATGCAGAATGTAGCGCAGGGTTTTCATTGGAATAATAAGCAAGCGACTATTCATCCATTTGTAATTTTCATAAATGTAGTTGGGAAATTGCAGCACTACAGCTTCATTGTTATATCGGATTGTCTTATAGTCATGTCATTGCGGCAGTTCATCTGTTCGTCGAAAAAATGATCCAGTTCTTGAAAACTAAAATGACGAGTTTAACCAAAATATATTATATTATTGATGGTGCTGTAACACATTATCGAGCATTTTCATGCCACAGCACATGGAAAGGGACTATGCGATGGAGTAGGAGGTACTAGCCAGTATCACTGATGAATTTGGCGGTATCATTACGAATGCAGCAAAATGATTCAAATGGGCTAAAACTTTAAAGACTGATATGGTTTTTGAGTTTTGTTCTGCCATTAAATATAACTCGAAAAAAATTCAACTTTCCAGTAGGTTCGAAAAATTGAAAACTGTAAAATGAACTCGCCATTTCCATGCAGTTCGGGAGAAGGTTACACTAATTTTAAGAAATATTCAAATAGTGAAGATTATATTAGATTTAAAATGTATTTAGTTACCAAATTAATTTATCTATATATAAAGAGTTGGTGGTCTTATTTAGTCGTACTTTGCAAGAAAATGGTATGTTGGAGTGAAAATAAGATAAAAGTTAAAAATTTTATATGGAGAAATAGAGTTGGTCATGATCTTAAAACGTGTTTGGCATGAAACCTTCCAAAAATCATTTAAGAATCCCATTTCCATCCAACATACCCAATCTCAACATAATCGGCTAAGAAATGCCTGAGTTCCGTCCCAGATTAAATTCGACCGAATAGATTAAATTTAAAAACAATCGGATTTAACGGACTCCTCAATTAGTCCGTTAATCGAGGTTTTTCTGTATAACATTTTACGTTAAAATGTTACGTAATCAACGCAACAATTTAACGCAACATTTAACATTACAGAAGTATGTATTTAACGCATCGTGTAACATGAACCCAAAACTAGTCTCCTAAATGTTTTACCAAACATAGAAAAATCAAGTTCTACAATATTTTTTTTACCCAGTACTACTCGTTCAAAACATAATAATCACAAAATTAAAACATGACTTCCAAAAATTTTTGAGTTCACGAATTTTTCACCATATACATATTTGTGAATGACAATTTTTCCTTGCCGCCATTTTGATTTTCAACTCGACTCAATCAAAATAATTTTACGAAAACTCAACTCTACTCTGTTTCCATGAACGCTAACTCCAACTCAAGCCACTTTCAAATCTGCATGGAAACAAGATATTTGTTTAAGAAATTTGTGGAAATCTTGAATAATCTGCTAGTTGTTTCGTACGTAATGAATGTTTTCACATCATCAATTTTATGACAGCATAAAACATTCCTTTGTTTACTCGTTATATCTCATTTTTATTTATTTATTTATTTTTTTTGTAATTTTGAATATAAATTCCAGGATTTAAAAAAACCGTTTATTATTTGGGTTTTTATTTGTTTCGGTTCGGAAATTGGCAATAAATTCGCTATTTGTTAACCGATTTTCGACATCTTTGATATTTTAGAAAGGTAATTATATCTTTTATTCACCTCAATTATTATTTAGGTTAAGAAAAAAATTGTCTGTTCGTTTGAAAGTGAATAATTGAAGAAAATACCGTTTTTATCGAACTTGGCGCCCAAGTCGCGACTTCTAAACCATCGTCGATTGACCCAATATTTTTTCTATTTAAGTTTTTAGTATAACCTCACATTTCAAGAGGGTGTCCCGTTAGATATCTCCACATTTTTTCCGCCTCATATAAACAAGGTAGGTTTCACTGTATATCGTTTACAAGAAAAAAAAAAACGTTACACCTAAATCCATAATCTCATTGACTCTTTGCAATACTTCGCTGCTGACTTTGTATAAAGTAATTAATAGATTCCTTTCACGCAGAAAAACACGATTTTGAATTTCTTAATATTTAAGTATAGTGAGCTTTGAGCACACAATTCACTTAATCTATCTAAGTCTTCTTAAAGTTTCTTCGTATATTGCATTCCATTAACAGTTTCACGTCCCCAGCAAATATGACCACAGTTGAATTTTTGATTATTACGAGTTTTCTTTTATCTCAGTGATTCTGTCAATTCGGTGAAATAAATAAAAAGCCAGGGCTCGATGTGTAATGCTTCGGGTACACCAGACGTAACTTTAATATCGTTTGATTTCCTTTATTAGAAATTGTTTCCGATTTGATAGATACGACTTAAACCAATTTATGTAATCGAGTGAAAGCACAAAAGCGAACTCCAGAGTTTGATTGCTTTATGATGACAGATCCAATCAAATGCTTTACTGTAGCCCTTGCAATTGTAAATTTAAAATTGTTGCGTATAATTAATTCAAACAATTTAAGAATTGTTTGAATTAATTATACGCGAAGGACGATTAAGTTGATATTCATCTGTAGCATGTAGTCATCCTGATTACAAAATTTGTGTAAAAGAGGGTATATTGTCAAGACCAAAACCGTATCAAAACCGGTTTAAAACCGATAAAATGTTCTCCTAAAAAATAACAGGAGTAATTATTGATGCATTATTATTGCTGGTTTGCTCGTGCAATCCACTAGTAACCCTTAGTCTATAGGCTGATTGAAAAAACGACGCGAACATGTTAGCTATATTTTTGGTGTTTGAGGAGCTGATATTGTTGTCGGTCATATTAGCAGGGTATCCTCCAATTTCGCGTTTATTCCTATAATTTTGAATTTACTGTGATTTCTTCTAGAATTTGATCAATACACGACCTGTATTTTGATTAGAAATAAATTTCGAATTCGTTAGAAAGGTGTTTTTGTCCGCTTCTAGCCCATTTTACAACATTTTGACATACGCTTTCCAATTCCGAATTCTTAGATTAACTATAGTCTATCATCGAACCTTTGAGATTTGTCAGCATATTCGTTTATATCATTTGAATTAAGAGTTATTTGCCAGTTGATGGATCTAGATTACTTTGTATAGCTTCACACGGTTTGTTTTTTGAAGTTGTGTTTGATTGGTTGTTGGTATTCCGAACTCGCCATTAAATTAGTTAAGTCAAAAACAATATCTAAAGATTTGTGATTGATATCTTTTATAACAAAAGATAACACGGATTCAGACATTTTAAAAGTGTCATTGTCACTGGTGAAGACAAGATCCAATAACCTATCACGCTTATTAAAATGCGCGTATTAAATATGCGCGTAAGCAACATATGGCTAAAAAAGGAACTAAATTAGAGAAGTTCATACTTCTAGAGTTTGGATAAATTAACGGCTTCGAAAGTAATTAATTCAAAATCACGAGGCTCTCACTTTGAACTTTATTAAAATTTTCAACCAACTTCCTTAAAATAAATAAAATTACACTGTCGAAAAATAAAGCACTTAAAATATTCGTCTTGCAATACATATATAGAATATCGATTATTTAGTACGCACTGTGTACGTGTCTATAAATGTATCATCTAATCAAGCGCGTGTTGCGTAAAAATATGCGCGTAAAACGATAAGTTTATCGAAATATATAAAATCAAAACTTTCACTATGCTTCAACCTAGGTTACCTTACCTTTGAACGTTTGGTAATCTATCCTCATCGCGTAAAAATTACCGAATATTTTAAACCGGAAAAATAAACACATAGATATACATTTTAATTTTTTTTTATAGATTATTATTATAATTCGCTAGATTAAAGTGGTAAAACTTGATTGATGCAAACAACATATTTTATTTTGTTTCTGTAGTTTAATCATTGTATTCTGATACAAACACAAAATTATTCAATTTCTCATTAGTTCGAAACCAGCTACCGTCCAGTTTTGATAATCTCACCTCAACAAGTTTTTGCTGAAGTAAAATTAACAAAAAAAAAATTTTTTTGAAATTTATGGGGAGAAATATTCTTTACAACTATTTAAATATGAAACATACGAGTATCTCGTTCATTTCCACTTTTTCACTATTTCTTAGAACCATTTTTTGTAAGGCCGTGTTTTTCGCAATATATGGTTGCTCCAAAAAATTGTTTGAATGAATGAACGAAGAAGTATGAATCTGACTTAAAAACATATAAGTGTCAGATAAAATAACTGGCTTGATCCAAGTCGTAGCGGTTAACCCTTATTCTGTGAAGAAAATTAAGACGAGTAATTAGAGTTATTTCATTTTATGCTGTTTCCACATAAATTCAAATTCTGTTCATTTAATTTGACGAAATTTATTCACTTTCATATTTTCATCAATAAATCACGCTATCAATCAATCATAAAAATATATAATAATATAAAACGAAATATTTCGTGACAAAACTATCAAAAACGAAACTATTATTCCATTATCATAATAAATAATAGAAGCCATAATAATGCAAACTCATAAAGTGTATAAAAACATTTCAACAAGTTGAATGACAGAATCTACTATATTCAAATTCTTATAAATGTATTAAAACTTAAATTTGATACTAAATTGACAGTATTCAGGCGTATGACGCCATATTGATTATAATTTCACCGCACTTTTTCCCTCCCCGCATTAAATCAAAACAATGTTATTTATGTATTCAAATAATATTTAACACTATGTATATAACATAGGTGGGTAAATAATATGAATCACAACACCTTAAATAATTTACACTTTTAACATAATTACCTTTTTGATGAAATAATTCTTTGTAAATTCCTAAATCGTTTTGCTCCAACCAATTGTCAACATCAATTTTACTATCACCAAAATAATCATAAGTTAAAAAATTATCCCAATAGAAGATCACTAATTTGGTAAGAGAGATGGTAAACATTAAACTGAGTATTACAGCGACAAATAATTTAAAACACCGGATTATCATTGCTATGTCAATATTTTTTAATCAATTAAATTAATATAATTTAATTTGGTAAATTTTGATGTATTTTAAACACATGGTATTATAAAAAAATTTAGATTATTTATTTAGAAAACAAATTAAAATTGGCACACATTTTATTTTTGGATACAGTCCATAAATTTGGAACACAAAAATGACAAGAAAATCTGAGTTTTTGACAATCAGCTGTTATGTTCTTCTATTGTTTTATGGTTGTTTGGTTTGGATCTTTGGTACGCGGGTGTAAGTTGCTATAAAAATTTACGTATGCGTCCAGTGGTGAATAAATATTTTTTGCTTAGCATAGAAACAACCCAATTATATTGCAATACAAATTTTATTGATTTATTATCTAAAACTGTTCTACATTTTTTGTTCGAATTTTTTTTATCTTATTTCGCAAAATAAGTAATTGGTTCAATGGTATATTGGCCAGATGGAGTAGCATCGTTTGCACCGTAAACAACATATCCGATGGATCTGATTGGTGCAGCGGTTGGGGCTACGTGGTAGATGGCACTGGTATCTTCATTTATGGTGGTGAAAGCCACTGCTGGTGATACTGGCGAGTAAATATATTGCGGCTTTGGTGCGGCTAATGTTGCTACAACCAACACAGCAAGTAAAACCTTTTCGAATAAAATTAAATACAATTTCGATAATTTTGTGTTTTATTAATATTAACTTACAAATTTTAACATATTGGTAAAAATATTCTTCTATACGAACACGATTATTAATGAAAATTCGACTAGTAACTAATGATTTAGATTGATTTGCGTAAAGTTTATATATAAATATTGATGGACCGCAATAAAAAGTATTTTGTTTCCGCATCTAAATAGTAACATTACGAATATACAAAAGTGACAAATGATTTCAAGGTGGTTTATTGGTTTAAAGATTTAATTACAAATGTGTATAAGGTGAGCTTGATGCAGTTAGGTACACACCATTTTCATCATAATCAATCAAAAATATTAATAAAATATGAAAATCAGTGTCAATTGAATAATTTTGTAATGAAATACGGCAAAATAATGAACAAAGTTGAAATTGTGTTTATTCAATTCATATATTCAATCGAATTATGCGATTAGAATCAATCAATCAAAATTTTTCATATTCATCAAAAAAGTTTATATTTTATTATACAACAACCTGGGCCTAACCATACCCAAATAAGTATATAGCTTTATATAAGCACGGCGAATCCATAATTTTGTGTCGAATTAATTTACTTTCGACAGCAAAAATAGAATTTAAAATTTCATTTAAACTTTCGGCAGCATAACTGAAATAAAAAAAAAATAAAACTTTTATCCCTCTTTGCTTGTTACATATAATATTATATGATTTGAGATGAAAACCGAACAAAAGTTTTCCTGTTTTTCAGAATTCGTTTATTTTTTTTGTGCTTTTTCATTCAATTTAGATTAGGTCAGTTCATTTTCAATTTCAACTTCACCTAAATTACATTTTCGTTCTTGTAACAGTTGGAGCTGTATATATTCTATTTACTTTTGTTTTTCCAGATATGTATGTGTATATATAGACCATTAGAATGGAAAGTTATTTTTGTTTTACCTGGCGTTAAATCTATATGATCGGTGTATCCCGCTGATTAACTCTTGAACCTAGTTTTAGTAGGTATTATCTATACGTATCTCAACGACAATAATATTCTCGCCTTTAGAAATTTTTATTTATCTCGCATATACATCTGCACGAGGATAGAATCCAACGACGTTCATCTCTTTATATTACCTGCTTTTACATAAATATTTATTATTAATGGGAAAAAAGTGAAATAAAATCGAAAGATAAGGAACAAAAAATTTGTGTGAAAATGGGAAAATAAAATAATTTAATGATGAAATTTTTCATCGATGGTGAAGAAAAGCAACAACAGCAAAAAACAATTTAAAAAGTAAAAAGCAAGTTTCTGGTTGAATGAAACAAAGCATAAAAAATAATACACACAAAAAAAGCTCATTTAAGAAGTTTTGGAACAATTTTTGGTAACATTTTTCAATTTTTCTTCATTTCGTTCCATTATCAATTTTTTAGTAAATTTATAATTTATTCACATGAACCTTGACACATTACCGAAGCGGGAACTAAAGTAAATTAATGGGTTTTCGTGTATAAAACTGTATGTAGTACATGCTATGTATAATGTGCAATTACCGATATCTTAATGTTAGTTTGGCTTAACAAACAACAACGGTGTATTATATAAAAATAAAAAATAGTTGAAAAATTTAATTTATTTCGAAGTAGGAAGAAGAGATAATTACCTTTCTTTTTGTGAGATTGTTACGGTTTTCGGGAAATTGCCGCAAAACACGTATATTGAACGAAATATTCTAATAAAATATGCTATAAATTTTATATTTAATCGTGTTTAACTTATGTATCAGTATTAGAAGTAATAAAACATGACTGTTACCTCAAAGGACGATCAAGTACAGGAGTTCGACCCTGTTGAAATATAATTCTTCGAAAAAACGTAATGCCGGGCGGGGGTTAATTCTCGTACGTAGTTCATGCTCGAAAAATCACTCCATCATAGATAGAAAAATAAAAATTTAATCGGTGCGTGTAACACTAAAACTGCAATGATAAACCAGCTGAGAATTTTATATAGCAATTTCGCTCATATAGCAGTAATGACACTCCCTTCTAATTAATCAACGAGGGTCTGGCAAAGCAAATTATGTTCTCTCCATACTGATGCATTGCCAATTTCACGGGTTATAGATTTCTAGCTGCCTGAATGCAGCATCTCCACCCACGACATAGATATTCTATGTATGCAAGAACCACACTAGGTCAGCGGCATGTCTGCGGCCAAATCAGCGGCATGCCTTCTACTGCCAGACTTTCAACAGGATGGTCGGCATGGACATGGTGAAGGTAACTCAGGTTTGTGATAGCCACTGCATATGTATTGAAATATCATCGGAAGCTGGCTGGTTCATTCTACCTATTTTCGATATACGCCCAATATATAGTGAGCCGATTGAGTACCATTTGTGGAAAATCGAAACGATCCTAGACTCTCTGTCAGGTCAACAAAAAAACTTAATGATCGTCGGAGACTTCAATTCTATGAACTTGCAGGGACACCCAACGACGTTCTCGTGTAATGGAAACTCCAATATTTACCTTACAATAGTCAACGGAGCCTTGCTGACCTCGATAGCTGGGTGGTGTGTAAGAGAAAGTTGGACATCTAGTGACCATAGAGTCATCACGTTTGAGTTATCAAACGCGCCACGGAATAGTCCGCCGATAGTGTAGAAGCACTTCCTGAAATTAGCTCGATAGACGAAATTGATGATCTTGTGGAGCTGATCTCAACGCAGTTAACCAGTGTCTGCAACAACTCAATTCCTAAGAAGTGAGCGACAAAGAGACAAAATAGTTGGTGGAACTCTAATCTAAAGAATCTTAGATCCTCTATATGCACCAGCTCAGCAGAGCATACCAGAACGAGAAGAACCAAACAGCAAAAGAGTTTAATTTGTTTCTCGTTAGAGCTGCAAGGACTAAATACTTCAATGAAGTATTTATAGCTAAGCAAAGTAGTTTCCAAAGGTACGTCACGGAACATGGGAATAAAGACCCACGGGGACTTGTATGCAAATTTGCTGCTGGCAAAGCAACCATCAGGTAGACAAATGGAGTTGTCACTGATACGTTGCGTGACACAAGCTTGGAGTTACTAAGCTCGCTTCTGCCGGATGAAACACCTAACGTTACTGGGCCTCAAGCAGAAATGTGCGAGATCGCCACCAACATCAGTTGGAAATCAGATGCTGAAGACCCCCCCCCCCCATTCACGTGAACGGAGGTCACCATTGCCCTTACTTGCTTTAAGCGTAACAAGTCTCCTGGGCTTGACAACTTGAACGCTGAAATAATCCAACGGGCTTTGCCCATCGTAGGCACTACCATAGTAAAATTATTAAACAGCTGCTTGAAATTTGGCTACTTCCCTAAGATGTGGAAAAAGGGTAAAATGATTATAATCCGGAAACTTGGGGATAGGGATTCACTTTCTTCGAAGTCTTATACACCAATCATGTTGTTACCTGTCATGGGGAAACTCCTACAAAGGTTATTAGCGGTTCGTATTTCTCCAAGAATCGAACAGAGCGGACTGTTCTCGGCTTCCGACGTAGCATGTCTACTGAAGATGCGATAGTCCGCCTAGCAAACACTGTCAAAACCCAAAGTTCAAAATATGTTATGGATTTATTCTTGGAAATTGCCGGAGCATTTGGTGGCCTAGTGTCATCGCAAGCTTATCCGTCTATAATCTCCCAAAAACCAATATGAATGATTTTAGGAGCTACTTCAGCGAACGATCCGCAATAATCAGAGGTTCTGTATCAATAGAAATAACAAAAGGATGTCCTCAGGGCTCAATCCTAGGTCCCCTAGTCTGGAACATCGTGTTTAACACGAGCATGATGAATAACATGGACGAAATAGCATTTGCAGATGAATGTCATTCTAATACATGGCAATTCGAGGCTTGAACTTCATCGTCAGGGTCAAATCGCCATCAATAATATGTTATACAATGGTGCGATACAAATAAAATGTCACTATCTGCAGAGAAAACAGTGATGCTGCAGTTTAAAGGCAAATTTGACAAGTCGACCTCCAACGATATCATTATACAGTCGAAACATGAAAATGGTTAAGTGCGTTAGATACCTAGTATAGTTGACATCGATGAACGTATGGGAGTAGCATCTCACGTCTTGAGAGTCTGTGAAAGCGCAAAGAAGGTATTCCACTCCTTGGCGAGAGTGTCTAGAGAGGGATAGGGACTTAACCATAAAACACTTGTATTAATTATTTACAAAGGTGTGACGGTTAAACTGTCACCATATCAGATCATTGGAAAGTGCTCAGAGGAATATCCTGGTAAGAGTAACAAAGGTCTACCGAATAGTGTCTAAATATGCTATTGTGCTCCATATAGATATTCTAATCAAAAAGCGAGCGCTCATGTACCACCTAAGAAGAAGACGCTAAAATAATATAGGTGACCAAGTACATGCTGCAGATAGTAGGCATATGAACAATTTAACGATCAATTTAATAATAAAATGGAAATAGAGGAAATGGCGATTGACCTATGGCAAAGAAGGTTGAATTAATGAGCCAATGAAAGGCATACATTAACTTCATTCCAGATATAAAAGCACCAATAAAAATGAAATTACAACTGACGAGCTCTATGAGACAAGTCATCTCTGGCCATGGTAACTGGCCATAGTTTAAAGTCTACCTTCAGAGATTTAAGATAACAAACCAATGTCAATGTTTATGTGGTTCAGAAGTTAAAGACTTCAGTCACCTACTTTTCGAACGTAACGAGGTGACAGTCTTGCCACTAAAACAAATGTGGCTGGGTAACATAAACCTAAACGAGTTACCACTGCCAGCACTCCTAAGCGACGAAGTTCTCCCGCAGAATTGGTCATATTGTGCTGAACTGATCAATATCTTAAAAGAACGGAATAGTGTGCAAAGTGGATTGGGTGCCCGGACGGTACTTGTTTCCACGCGGCTAGGGACGGAAACGATTCAATTTTTGAATTGTAACGGCTAAAAAGTACTAGCACTATATCGGTTGAAATTGCTAATTCCTATGAAAACTATGATATGCATTTTAAATAATTCTTAGTTTAAGGTTAAACCTATGCTCAATTGGTTAACCCAGCGTCTGACGAGGGCGACTTAGAGGATTTGGGCGTGAAGCAACCATCGCAATGCCCATTCGATCGAAGTTCAAGAATATCTAGATCACCACCTATGACAAACACAGTTTAGAAAATCTAAAATGTTAAACTATACAGGGGAGCTATTTTGAAATAATCCGATATCGGATTTTTTCCGATATCGAAAAGTCCGATCCGCCGAGAATTTTCCCATTATGAAATTGTTTGGTAGAATTTGTCAAATATGAGCGTTAGCAATAACGCTCCAGTTCTTGTAGTCCTAATAAATTCAAAATACATAATTTAATCATAATTATCATTTAACCCTTTGCACTCGTTTGTCACATTGGAAGTGACAATACTAATTTACTCTGGAACTCGTATATCAGTCTGTAGACCAAAAACAAGTACCACACTGTAAAAGATCACTAAAATTAAAACATTTTATAAAAGTGATAAATGAAATAAATTTAATACTAATTGAACACCACTGTAAATTATTTTAATTCATTTAGCTAAAAATAATACAAGTACCCAGCCACCTTGAGAATAAATCGAGTGTTGAGGGTTAAATATGAATATTTTTTATATATTTACATTTTAAGTATGGTTTAATTTAATTTTCTTTAGTTTTTATATTTCGTAAATATAATATAGTGATTTAAATAGTTGAAGAAACACACATTCGATAATAAAAAATGAAATTTGTCACCATTCGATTTTCGGAAAATACGATTTCGTTTTCTCATTTTAGTTTCATAATAGCGGATTTTCCGATATCGGATGTTCATAATATCAAAATCCGCTTTCGGATCCGATATCGAATTTTCATAATAGCCCCCAGAAGACTGAATGAAATAGAAAATGTGGCATAACAACTTAGCAATGAAATCGCTAAGTTAAAGAAAGAAAATTAGGACTGAAGAAGACCAGACTAATAGAAGTTTTGGAAACTTCTTACTAGTCATAGCGAAATCAGCACACTTGCCTGTACTAATGCAGAGTTCCATACAGAAGATGAGGAATTTGCAAGAGTAACTGATTAGATGTACAAACAAAAGACCAAGGACAACGTGTTTTCCTCGAGAACGTTCTTAAGAAGAAATTAAGGAAACTACAGAACCGGGGGACCTATTATGGAATTTATCCGATATCGTAAAATCCGATCCGCCGCGGATATTCATATTATGAAATTTAAAAAAATCCGATCCGCCGCGGATATTGCTATTATGAAAATAAAAAATCCGAACGTTAGCGGATTTTACGAAAATACAAATGTCATATCCGATTGGTATTTAGGTGGCGGATATCGTAAATTACGAAAGAAGAAAAGTTTGTTTTAATTTATTTTGTGTAAATTTTAATTAAAAAAAATTAAACCTTTTAAAATGTAATTGTATGTAAATCATATCTACTATCCATTAAATTTTATTAAATATGTGGTGGTAATTTATTATTATTTTTACGATAAACAAATCACACGAAAATACATTACTTTAAAAGCAACAACAGAATTACAGAAAACAAAAAAAAAATGACTTCACTCCTCTATGTTTGGTTATTAGAACTAATTTCATTTGTCCACTTTTCACAGTTTAAATACGTGTTTCATAATATGAATATCAGTCGAGGATCGGATTTTAGGATTTCGTATTTTACGATATCGGATAAATTTCATAATAGGCCCCCAGTGTCTGTATCTCAACATCGCACCAGCAACAAGAACAACGCAAGGTTGCAATGAAGATTAAGGCCCCACCGCCAATTAATGTGCCAATTACTGAGTTTGCGAATATCCAAGCTCTAATAAAATCAGTTTCCACAAACGACTGTAGAGTAGTGGCACTAAACAATAATGTTTGAAAGGTAAACACAAGAGATTACGATGCATACGGAGCTTTAGTCACAAAGCTTACTGAGAAAGGTAAAGCGGGGTATACTTATGAAGACCAAAATAATAGAGAAATTAAGGTTATGGCCGGAGGCCTTCATCCCAACTAAAAGGTGGAGGTATAACAGATTAAAATTGAAAATATTTAAATTTAATATCAAAGCAATACTCAATATGAGAGTTAAAATAGAACCACTGAAAAATAACATTAGACTAATACCTCAGTGCAAGAAATGCCAAGGTTATTATAACCACGCCCAAAGATGTTGCGTGCGCGACGTTTCAAGTCTTCGATAGTCTCTGAATGACTAGCGTTACACTTATCCTTAACGCTTCCCCAAAAAAAAATCAACAAAGGCAGCTGCGTGGTTGCCAATTGACATCTCCGTTGCTGTGTGGCAAGTTGGGCCGTACTTTTGAAACAAAATGTCAAGTGGGGCCGCCTCTTGATTTCGGGGTAACATGAACTTGTTTATCGTGGCTCGGTAACGCTCCCCATTGACTGTAAGGGCGGCTCCTTGTTCATTTTCAAAAAAATTGGACCAATGATGCCGCCGGTCCAAAATCTACATCAAACTGTCACTCATTGTGGATGCATCAGCTCTCCGCATGGTTACGTATGGGTTTTCTGAGACCCAAATGCGAAAATTATGCTTGTTGTCGTAGCCTCCGAGGTGAAAATGTGCTTAATCGGAAAAGATGATTTTTCGGTAAAAATGCTCATTTTTTTCCAAGCATATCGCAGCCCGTAGCAAACTGAAGACGTTGCGGATGGTCATTTTGCTTTAGCTCCTGCACTAATTAAACTTTGAACGCATTTATGCCGAGGTGTTTATTCAAAATTCTTACCACAAAACTTTGCAAAATGTTCAATTCTTGGGCACGATGGCGAGTTGTTGTTGATTGATGCTAAGACACATTCTGAGCAACAGCTGCAATGTTCTTGGCACAAATTATTTTTCGTTATTATTTCCATTTACACTAAACAAAAAATATTCCCCGAAGGTCGCAGTGATATTCACCAAATTAGGTTAGGCTAGATTTAGTGGGATAAATAACAAACCTGCCATAATTTTTTTTATGTAATTCTACACTTTTTGTTAAATTGTGTTAATAATTTTTTTTATTTGTGTAGCTTAAAAGATGAAAACTTCACACCGTTACTGCTCGGGCCTGGCAAGTTTACCAATACTATAAATTTTATAAATCCAACGACTGAAATCGTTTGTTCAACTGTCATTAATGATTGGTCACTAGATGTTTTCGTTTGGTCAACCTTAGGTAAGGTTTTATTGCGGAAATTCGATTTACAACCAAACGAATACAACTGAGAATGACAGTTTGTGATTCCGATCGTTATACATATTTGTGATAATATTAAGGTAAAGTAAAATATTTGCCAACTGCAAATGCAATTATTCTACTCTACTTAAGTATATCATTTGGTGGTCGAGTGGTTAGGGTCTACACCACCAAGTGTTATCAACCCAAAGAGCATGTTTGAACTTGTCAGAGTTTATCATTTTCTTGATGCGATTATTATTCATAAGCATCATCGATATTGTCGGATCAAGTTTTCCTATTTGATCATAGTTTCTATGCTCAGTTACCTATCAAACGATATGTACCACTAGTTGGTCCAACGAATAGTTCCCGACTTCTATGGACTATATCTCAACTATATCTAGACATTGAAAAATTCTAAAAAAATCGTACGTGCTCTTTAAATAGTCATCCATCAAACGATGTGCACCGCTAATTTGGCCAACGAATAGTTTCTGACTTCTACGGACTGTAATCGTTCTCATTACATTTAATTCTTTATGTGAACCCCATAATGGGGGAGGCTCACAACCCTATCTTCTAAACAATTCTACCCACTTTCACTCCCCCTTCCGTGCAAACCAAATTAATGCAACATCGTATCAAAGAGAATCTAGTAATTAAGTATTGAAATTGTCCCCGACTTTTAAACCTAAACACCTGTCTAGTGGTGACAATTTTCAATATTTGGTATTTATTGTCTTAAAATTAATAAGCAAAGACGAAATAATGGAATCAAAAAAAATAAATTGTAATAATAATAAGCACCGTAAGGCATAACAATAATTAATAATAATAAGAAGAAAATATTAATATAAGAAAACAAATGTTGCTGTACCTTGCGGATTCGATGCAGCACATGATGAAGGCTGCCTCGTGATTGCTGTGTGATAATCCGTTGTGTAGGCTGGTAAATTTACACCGCGTTGTACAATTCCGTGGAGCAGGTGCATCATGGGTTGAGTTAGGGCGAACCGTATGGCACATATGCGACCGAATTAGGATAGTATAGTCGACCATGAACCCCTTGAAGTCGATACGCCGAATTTCGGTTGTTCAAATGATGCATTTAATTTCTGTTTGGCCTCGAACTAGGCGAAATTGTAGATTTCTGTTTTTTCCGGTATTTTTATTTCCAATTTACGGCTGCCGGTGCGTTTCAAAGTTTGGTGATGGTTACGTATAACAACACCGTAGGTCGACGCTCGTTATTGTTATACCCGTTGCAGGGTCCAGTCGTCACATGTTTACATTTTATTTTATGTATCTATATGGCGTACGCTACAGAACTATATCTCAACTCCTAGACATAGAAAAATTCTAAAGAAATCGTACGTGCTCCTTAACGGAGCGTAACTTCTATGGACTATATCTCATCTCCTAGAAATAGAATTTTTTTTAAAAAACCGCACGTGCTCCTTACGAATAGTTTCTAACTTCTATGGACTATATCTCAACTCCTATCAAAGAAAAATTGTAGGAAAAATCATACGTGCTCTTTAAACAGTCAATCATCAAACGATGTGCACCGCTAGTTGGGCAAACGACAAGTTTCTGATTTCTATGGACTACTACTGTACTTCTATGGACTTCTATGGACTACAACAACTCCTAGATATAGAAAAAAATTTCTATCGTACGTGCTGCACAAACAGTCACCTATCAAACGATGTGTGCCGTTAGTTGGGCCAACGAATAGTTTCTGACTTTTATGGACTATATCTCAACTCCTAGACATAAAAAAAATCTAAAAAAAATCGTACGTGCTCTTTAAATATTTACCCATCAAGTGATGTGCACCGCATAAAAACCTCCCTACATTTTTAGTCTAAACCTCGAAAATTTCGATTGTCATGAGAGTTTTTAACTATCGTGATAGCAAGAATCGGCTCGGAGTAAAACTGTTGTGATTTTTTGAGCTGAGAGTAGAAAATGTCATGATAGCAATAATTTTGTGGCCATAGCATGCATCTGAGACTGAATTTAGCCTATCTTCACACACATATGAAAATTGGGCTTATTTCTAAAAAATGTTTTTATTATTAAGTATTATATATCTACTCTCAGCCCCGAAAATTTGAACTGTCATGACATTTTTTAACTATCACGATAGCAAATGTTTTGGAGTGTAATAATGTGGAGAATTTTTGGGCTAAATCAAAATCGTGTAAGTATCAAACACCCGAAATTCGTAACAATATTTTTTAAATTATAAACTTAATGTAATTTTTTTAAATATTTTTTCTTTAAATTACTAGTAATTAATTAATTTAAAGAAACTCAAATTATATATTTAAATAAGAATTTATTTTTGTGTACATAAAAACACTTACCCAGCTACACGTCACAACACCTGATTTTCTGCACAATTAGTATAAATAAAACACGATCAGCTAATTAGACTTTTATAATAATGTTTTTTATTATCATACTGACCAACAACATATTTGTCCCCCATTTTTTTTTTTGTCATTATAGTGATTCTTAAAATAATTAAATATTCTAAATATAATTCAATCATAATTTATTAATAGATATATAAATATTTTTTTTTTAATTTTAACTATATTTAAATATTTTATTGTTTAATTTAATTAGTGTTTTTGGCGCCATTGTGTTTTTATCTAAACAGTATTTTTAATTACATTTAATTACATGTATTTATAAATAATTGTAACTATTTTAATTAAAAATTATAAATTAATATATTGATAGAATTTTTATATGGTTGTTTTTAGATGTATGTATATATTATACTATTTTGTTAATAAAATTATTCATTTAATTTACGGTTACTAATGTACATATATAAAGTTAGTTTTGATTTATTAGTTAATTATATTATTTTAGCGTATGTCGATTTCTTTGTGTTTCACAATATTTTTGGACTGAATGATTTTAATGTTACAAGATTTCTTTTTTTTTTTTTTTTTTCAAAGACAGCAAATTTTTTATTTTCTTTTGGCAAATTAGCTGTACGGATATAATATTTAAATTACCATTCAACTGTTTAACAACACCAAAGCAGTATTGTTCTTAATTGAGTACTTCAAAAACAATAAAATAAAACTAAAATATGTTTTCTAGTGCTGTGTGCAGTACAAAAAAAAAATTCTTAACTGAAACAGTATACCAATTATCTCACTTCATAATGGCGCTGTGAAATAACCCAACTTAAAAACTTACATAGAACAATAAAAAATAACAATCAGATAATAAAAAAATTGCAGTATAAGTTTATTTCTATATCGTGTACAAAGCACGTACACAGCTTTTGTAATTCTAAAACTTTTATTTTTATTGTTATTTTTTAATAAAAAAACAATGATCGTAATAATAGTAAAAAGTCAGACAATTCCACTTATGTATGTGTACAATAGAGTACACGTCATGTATGAGGGTAAAATGAAAGTTTTTCTTGAAAATATAAATTTGAAATTGAAAAGAGTTCTGTACCAAATCAAGTGATCAATAAAATAAACATTCGAATAAAATTTTTTAAATGCCAGTCCTTAAATTCAAATAACATTCCTCTACAATATCCTTTCCATGAAAATGATACCATTAATGAAAATTGTAAAATATTTGTATACTTTTGGGTGTCTTCAATATCAATATTATCATTTTGTTTTTGTGTTCACTGGAATTCTTTGAATTTTCCAATTTCTATTTTGCTTAAAACATATTTTTGGGTTGAATGCTTCATATTAGCTACAAGAGTGTTAAAGCTGGTCTGCAAAGTCAGATCTATAAAATATATATATATACATATAAACATATACACATAATAGCTTAATTCACATCTCATCACTTAACATTTTAATTAAAATAAGCCCATGAGTCTTTAGATTTTAATTTTTTATTTTATTTTATTTTTTGTTGTGTATGTAATCTTCTTATAATCTTTATTAATTTCCATTTTCATTGTGATAATTCTGAGAATTTTATCAAAATCATGCTGTTTCGTATCAATTATCATAAAATTTTCATTTAAAAAAGAAAAGTTTCCACATTTTCTTCTCCTCCATAATTTCCTTTATTTGCTTTCATCGTATTATTATATCGTTTTTATATCTACATGAAAAGCTCTTTGATTTGTCAAGATTAAAATGGAAATTATTTTGTAGCATATAGTTAAAGTATACAAGATTAGTATCGAACGCTCGATTTTATATTTTTTTATATTTCGAATAATTTTAACATAATGAATGTCAAGGTTTATCTATTGTATGTTAATCTATATATAAATACACATTCATGAATAATTTGACCATTAATTTTTACTTGCGAGTTAATTTAAAAACGCACGCAGATAATAATTTTAAAGCACATTTTATTATTATTTCTAAATTACGTACGCCCCTTCCCCCTCATCCTACGTGTATAGATTCATAAAATTAATAAACTTTAGGAATCTATGTGTACTAACAAAATAAAAATAGATAAATAAATATATAAATAAAACAAACAAAATATTATTAATAATTACTAAGCGGAAACTAGTAAAACGGAAATTTTAAACGGAACTAAAAATAAAAATTGGAAAATAATAATTTTCGTTTTCGATAGATATACATACAAAAATATATAAATAAACAAATGAACTACGAGGATAAACTATTTATTTGAATTTATATACAGGGTGTCGCAGACGTGCACGATCAAACGAAGCAGGGTGATAGGGGAGCTTATTTACAACAAAAATAGCCATATACAGTTTTTTTCGAATTGTTGATGGTGCAAAAGTTATTCCACTTTTAGTGTTTTTAGTGGAATCGAACTCGCACCCACCAAAAAATTAATTTAAAAAAAACCAAAAGTGTAACTTTCTTTGCTTTTCACAAAGTAAGTCGTGCTTATTAAAAAATGCAATTAACAAAATTTCGAGTTCTAAAATAGATGTTTTGTTAGAAATAAAACAAAATGATGAACTCAATTGTTAACTAAAGTATACCAATTTTTTTAAGCAAATCTAGTAGCCTGAATTCAACAAAATTTTGTGGTATAAAAAGAAAAACAGTTTGTAATTCATGTTAGTAGTTCCATACATACTCGAAAGGTTTATTTAATAGCAACGCTCGACCTGCAGCAAGAGAACATCAGAGACGATATCCAGATCGGGAACGATTTCCCGATAACATAGTATTTCAAAACGTACATCAAATGTACGTCTCTGGTCATCCGAGAAGAGATGGAAGAGCCGGTCGACTTGGTATAGACGAAGATAGAATTATTCAAATTGTGACAGACGACCCATCTATTTACTGTTCGTAGTTTATCAAGGCGTTTAAAAGTGCCACGATCTACGTTGCATCGTATTTTAAAAATAAATCAGTTGCACCTTTACCATGTGCAATGTGTTGAACACCTTTTACCTGCTGACCATGAAAAAAGGGTGCAATTTTGTTAAGAAATGCTGCGTTAATGCCAAGAAAATTCACAATTTTTTAACAACATTTTATGAAGTGACAAAACATGTTTTAAAGGGGGGGGGGTATTCAATATCCATAAATAGCACTATTAAGCCCGCGTAAATTGATTGGTCTATGTGAACTACCACGTCGAATCAACAGGAAAGTGTCATTCTTAAAAATAAAGTTAAACAAAAGAACTTTTGGTTTTTTAAATTAATTTTTTGGTGAGTGCACATGTGCACACTAAAAACACTAAAAGTGGATTAACTTGTGCACCATCAACTATGTTATTCGAACTTTACTTGACTGTTTGTGTTGGAAATGGGCTCCCCTATCGCCTTCCTTCGTTTGATCGTCTATTTCTGGGACACCCTGTATAAGCTAATACTGCATTTATGATTAATTTAAGGATGGGAATGATATTTTTTGAATTATGACGGAACAGTAAAAACACTAGTGAAAAGACAGACGTAACAAAAATTTATAACAATTTTAATTTATAACGGAAATTTTTTGGGAAATTGAATAATATGTTTTTATGATTTAGCCGACTTTTTGGGTTTTGAATAATAATTTAATGAAGGTATTCCTTTGGTGTGGCGATTTATGGCCGGATTTGAATCTAATAACTCAGTAAAATATGTACGAGATATTTTTTTTTCACTAGTGCTACCGAGGGTCTAATAACCTGTAATTTATTACAGGTTATTAGACCCTCGGTAGCATAATCATAACATATCGCCATATCTAATCGATAATCGACTTTTTGGAGTTTTAACTAAAACTTCCGTTAATCCGTTAGATATTTTACCATTCCTGGGTTTTTGAACATCCGTACACATAAAAACATCTATCTGTGTAGGCATTTGTTCTATGTACAATCTGTATGGTTATTTAGTAGGAGGAGCAGGCAGTTTGTGACGTGGTATGGCTCGCTATTACAATAAATCTATTGTATGATCGTGACTTCTTACTACGAGTAGGGATTGCAATACCGGTAAACCGGTTCACCGGTTTACCGGTAACTCAAATCAAAATGCATAATTTTAATATCGGTAATTATCTCAAAAATTACCGGTAAATTCGGTAAAAAATTATTATACATCCAGTACTACTCATCCATCCATCCAAAATATAGAAGCTCCTTATACTTAAACTTCCTTAAGCTCCTTAAACTTTCATTAATTATCGACACTTAAACCCGTTGGAGTAGCCTACTAGCAACGTTGGAGCATTTTTATAAAGTTAGAAATGCTATACGAAAATGTCTAATAGATATCGATAGTCTACAATCACATTCGACGAACCTGTGTAATTGGCTTGTTATTACACATAATAACAGGCTTGTAGCCTTTAAAAGATGCTGTAAAAACATTGTGTCGCAAAAACGTGAATCTTTATACAGCTGATATAATATTAGAATTTATGTTAATCGCTCACGCACAGCAATACACATTTACATACATACATTTTTTCATGACCCGACAAAAAATATTTAATAAAACCAGTAAAACTGCCATAATTAAAACAATTATTGAGTTAATTGAACGTCTTTCTAACAACTAAAATGAAAATATTGTCAGTGTTAATGATGATCATGCAAACGCTGTAGATGTAGAAGAAGTTCTAGAAGTTGATGTACCTTCAGCTACATCACCACTTCCAACATTAAATGCTGGGTTCAATATATCCTTAAAAAAACCTTCAATTAGAAATTAAAAAAGAACTCGTATTCTAGAAAAAGATAATAAGAAGAAAAACAGAAAAGATAATGGAACCATTATATGGAAAGAAACAACAAGTGTAGAATCAGAACATGCCTTCTCCACTGCCGCGATCATCACCACAAAAATAAGATCGCAACTAAGTGAGGAGATAGATGATTTATGCTTGTTGCGAGCATATTTTCAAAAGGATGATACAAATAAAAATTAATTGATTTAATCTCTTTATATCACTTCTTTATAAAATGAAGTAATTTTATTTTTATTTTATGACTGTTGTTTTTTACATAGTAGTAAAAATAATAAAATACGTTTTGGATTCTACAATTTTTAATAGTAATGTTCATTTCAGAATAACTTTAGAAAATGTGCAAGATTATCGGTAAATTATCGGTAACCCGGTAATGAATTTTTTCATTACCGAGTTACCGGTAATGAACAAATTCGGTAATTTTGCAATCACTAACTACGAGCATACCTAAAACCCTGGTTGTTTTGCAAGTTAATAGAACTCCGTATTGTCTATATCGCGGTTGTACCGTATTGTCTATATCGCGTAGATAATGAATATTCTACACATGTATAGACAATGCGTATGTCGAAAACTAAAAAACTGCCGTCGACAATGCAGACAATATCGAAAATTTCTGCTAGTAATCATCAAAATTCTATAATTTCTTTGTAAATGGGACCATTTCAAGGTTTAATTCATTGTTTCTCGCCACTTAAAAGTTTAGCCCCAAGTTTTTATATAAAATTTAATTTTACTTTGTTTTTTTATTGTAATGGTTTTATTGTGATTGTTCCGTACATCACAATCAGTACTTTCTATTTAAATACACACTCGTTTAGGAAATTCTTTCATTTAGCTTCAATTTGCGTGACAGCGAGTCTGATAATCGACACTTACTGATACTTAATCAACTTCCCAACCAGCCCATACTTTTTATTTCCATTAACGCTGGATCGCGGATAAATTTGGATTTTTGACCAATAAAATTTAATCCCAAGTTTCCGCAAGTCGGAAAAATTTAAGTTTTAGCTGTTTAAGTTCAATTTCAAAAAAAAAAAAAAAAATTACAGAACCCTTTGTTAAAAAGTAAAACTTTATATACAGATAAATTTTTAAACCAAACCAAGAGCTATCAGAATGTTAATTGTACCTACTACAATGTTCAACATCGTCACCACGCAATAAAATGGTAAAGCAAAAAAAAGTTTTCAGACAAATAATGATCGTACTCCTCAGAAGACTCGCTGGATATAGGCATTTCTCCTATGAGCAATCCAGAACATTGAGTTTCTCCGTTAATCCACACAAGATGCCGTTGGTGGACGCGATATCTAATTTTCTCATGCCACCATCTAATACTACTAAGAACAGAAGTGGCCATATAGTACGAATTATTATCTTACTGTTGCTTGTCTTTGTATTGAACACGATCAGCTGCTCGACTATGAGTTGGATTAATTCCTTGCGTTCCTGTCTACTGTGTCGAACGAACGTTCGAAGTTCAATAGACTGGTCAATCATGATGCGTGTTGTGTACGATCGGTGCGATTTTGACTGTTGGTGTAATTGTATCCTCCTTGGGAAGCAATATAGTAAAACCATCTTTCCGTTTTCGCGGTATTCTATCAAAATTCCACACTTCTGTATTACTCTATATGTCTCCTTTGAATATTTCAACTTGTAGATATTGTCCGTTCCTTGCCTGGTTATTCTTCATTTTAGCAATGAGACCATTAGCTTCCGCTGTGCTGGCCTTCCCGGCCCGTTGGTGGATGGGTATTAATAGTTTCGTTATTAGCGCCAGTTTTTAATTCGAAGATTTGTGTATCGTTGGTGATATTGTTACCGAAATATTCTTTCCATATGTTAAACTCTTTAATTGTGAGTCATCTGTTGTTAAGATTTGACGAGATGCATCCCTTATTGAAAGGATCTCATTGAATTTTCTAGTTGTTTATCGTAGGCATTTTGAAAGCATTGATGTAGTACGAGCATGTTGAGAATGTTTTCAGTGTATTACCTACCGACATTTTGTTGATTACATTTTGTTGTATTGACGTTTCAGCTCCGACGACATTTGCACCTTGAATTGTCGGTGTTCTTCAATTTTTATCCAAATTTTATCATAGATCCAGGGTTGCTGGTTCATATCACCGAATGTTAGTTATGCTTGTGTTTCGTAATTTTAATATAGTTTTTTGTTGGAAAACCATATAAGATTACAACTTCGTACCAAAAGCAATGGAAAAACAACAAAAAAGCAATAATTTACATTGTCTGCGAATTGTATACATTCTCAACATAGTCTTCTAAAAAATCCATTGTCTACACTATTTTCGACCCCAACAGGTAGGAAATTCGAAAATACGCCTATAAAAGAGGAGCTGCTGACGACTGTGACTTCAGGAAAAGGTTGCTCCGAAATAGCGTCACAAGGGCTGAGGGCAGGAAGGAGGAAAATATTGAGGCCCATAAATATATAATATCTTAGCTGGAACTGTCGACAACCGAAACACATATATGCGGTAATATTCTTTTCTTCTAAAATTAGAGTATAGAATTCTCAATGATAACCGAACGAAAACTAGGGTTCGTCAATAGATGAAGAAGGTGCTTTTCAGAACCACCAGATATATAAGACCTGGATTAGAGTATTTTTTACAAGTTTGAGGTGGACCAGGTTTGTCGACACGTAATTTATTACATGAATTACATAGCGATTTTTGTGTTCCTGACGTCGACAATGTAGACAACGTCCACAATCTTTAGGAAATGATATTTGAAACTAAATTTTAAGCTTATTTTTTCTTTATTTTAGATTAGTCGGTATGATCAAAATACTGTCTAGCTATTAGGCAATAATTGTCTTATTCTTATTTACATTTTGTTACTAAATCTCTAAATTAAGAAGTTTAAATTCGTATGTATTAAATTTAAAGATGTTCGGCTTTTATATAGACAAATAATATTTACTATGAAATTTAAGGTATTTTTGACTTTTCGAGCCAGCAAAAAAAAGAGGGAGGGGGGCTAATATTCTACTTTTTGTGGTAGTCTATTAAGAGTAAATGGTCTCATAAATAATATTTGTCTATAAAAAAGCCGAACATCTGTAAAATTAAATTTAAATACTAAATCACATAAATTATTCTGCAATTTAGAACTGAATATCAAACATATTTTGAATTGTAAATATTAGAGACATTTTTCAATGATGCGTATGAACTAATCACCATTTTAGTTAGTCGGAATAGAATTTTGACAAAAAAATCGACGTCAGGCACACAGCATTAAAGACACCAATACTTTGCACCTGATACTAATTGCTCGACTAAATTACTGGCTTAACTTATTTTATGTTAGTTCGTACCAGTTATCAATAGACATCGCGTTAAACGTAATGCACTGTAATTTTATTCGAATTCTCTAATTTAATTTTAGTTTTATCAATTGTCGTAGCATTTTTTATCGATGGTGGATAATTAACAATTTATGCCGTGTGCCTCACGTCGATTTTTTGTCTAAATTCCCAACTAACTAAACTGATTGTTAGTTCATTGGCACAAAACAAACCGAATTTGATGTTTAAGGGGGTTGATTTTTTTCCAAAATTCGACAACTTGACGAAATAACCGCAAGTATATAGTAGTGGTATGTGTGTTTGTGTTAGTGCGTTGTGCGCCATTTAATTTTCTTGAATATGACATTTCTAGATTTGGAAATGAATCTTAAAATTTAAAATTTGTAAATGCAATGCAAATATGCTTTAAATAAAATTAAATTTATTTAATTATTTAATTTTAGTTTTAAAATAATTTCTAATTCTGTGTTTCTGAGAAAACAAAACATTCATTCGACATCGCATTAAAAAAAAAAATATGTGTAGTTAAATTTTTTTTTCTTAACACATTGACGCACACTTTCTAAATGTGTGTGCTACAAAGGAACACATTAATTGATAACTTTTGTAATTGCAAAGATATTTCGTCGCGGAAAGAAATGTATTGTGACTTTGTGAGAATTGAAAAGTTTGTCAAATTATTCCTTACAAAATAAAAGATGTTTGCGAACACGTGTTAAGAAAAAAATAAGTTGTATGACTGCTATAGCAGTCATTTGCGCGAACGTGTTAACTCGCCACTCAAATACTTGGTGGGATGTCAAAAAAGTGAGACGACGAAAGGGCATAAGCATCAAAAAACTGAACCAATTTGCACTGATTCATAATTGTTGATGCTTAGATTCGCAGAAAACAAACAAACATAACCACAGAAAAATTACACACACTAATATAAAATTGTATACTATACTGCTTATACGTATACGAAAACGTCATGTGTTGTCCGTCAAATTTTGGAAAAAATCAACCGCCTAAATGTAACTCTTATGAACTAACCATCAATTTAGTTAGTTGACAATTTAGATAAAAAATCAACGTAAGGCGCACAGTATTAGATGAAAAATGGTAGCCGGACAATTCGTGGAGGCCCACAGTATAAATTATTTGGAAATTTTTTTTGTAGTATTAATAATTTGCATTTCCTAAAATCTTCGGAAGCACAAGAAAAAAATACCAAAAATAGGTACTACTACTGGTGAACTTATATGGTTGTCGACGTTGTTTACGTGTGCTCGATGTTGTTCACGAGTAGCCTATGTTGTCGACTAATTGCTTATTCAATCACGTACAAATTACTGGATAACATTCAGGCATGCAATACTTACAAAAGATCGAAACCGCTTACGACGCCGCAGAGATGTCGCAGAACTCTATGTATCGCAAATGTTCTGCAGAACTAAAGGATAAAATATCACCATTCGTTACGCCAGGAAGGGTAACAAGAGGACCGCTTAATGCACATACGACTCGGTTTACGGTGAAACTGGCGAAACCTCGCACTGAGAAAGCCAATCGGTTTTTGGAAATTTGATATTCTTACTTTTCTTATGGTCTGTTTAAATCATCCAATTAATGAATAAACATAAGCGGTTTGAATTCCTAAGTTGGTTATTAATTCATTTAGAGGCTTTATATTCTATATTAACACTATCTTATCTTAACAATATATTATTAACAAACACTTGTTGATGCAGATAGGTGTACAAGTAAAGCTGTCAATTTAAATTATTTTTGATTTGCTGATTTGCCACAAACTATAGAGAAGTAAGTAATAAAGATGATCTTGATCATTGAGTGTACTGAGAGACCATTTTAACACAAATATATCTCAGATGAAATTTCTTTTTCAGGAACCACGGTTGATTCACCTTTAAAAATCTATTCGTTTTGTAAATGTTCATGACAAACTGCCCATTTGACATCGCAAATTTCTTTAAACCATATAACTGAATTTATCATGAAAATAAATTGCCTACTGACATTTTAGTTGATCCTCGTTACAAACCTAACCCGATTCTAATCAGAATAAAAATTATTAATTTCTAAATATAAAGTCCACTGGATATAGAAAAAAGACGGGAACGGTTCGGCGCCGAACTCTATAAGCGTTTTTGCTGCCTATAAAGAATTTCTATGGAAATATCACACCCACCTACATCCAACCACATCCACCCACACCCACACCCACACCCACACCCACACCCACACCCACACCCACACCCACACCCACACCCACACCCACACCCACACCCACACCCACACCCACACCCACACCCACACCCACACCCACACCCACACCCACACCCACACCCACACCCACACCCACACCCACACCCACACCCACACCCACACCCACACCCACACCCACACCCACACCCACACCCACACCCACACCCACACCCACACCCACACCCACACCCACACCCACACCCACACCCACACCCACACCCACACCCACACCCACACCCACACCCACACCCACACCCACACCCACACCCACACCCACACCCACACCCACACCCACACCCACACCCACACCCACACCCACACCCACACCCACACCCACACCCACACCCACACCCACACCCACACCCACACCCACACCCACACCCACACCCACACCCACACCCACACCCACACCCACACCCACACCCACACCCACACCCACACCCACACCCACACCCACACCCACACCCACACCCACACCCACACCCACACCCACACCCACACCCACACCCACACCCACACCCACACCCACACCCACACCCACACCCACACCCACACCCACACCCACACCCACACCCACACCCACACCCACACCCACACCCACACCCACACCCACACCCACACCCACACCCACACCCACACCCACACCCACACCCACACCCACACCCACACCCACACCCACACCCACACCCACACCCACACCCACACCCACACCCACACCCACACCCACACCCACACCCACACCCACACCCACACCCACACCCACACCCACACCCACACCCACACCCACACCCACACCCACACCCACACCCACACCCACACCCACACCCACACCCACACCCACACCCACACCCACACCCACACCCACACCCACACCCACACCCACACCCACACCCACACCCACACCCACACCCACACCCACACCCACACCCACACCCACACCCACACCCACACCCACACCCACACCCACACCCACACCCACACCCACACCCACACCCACACCCACACCCACACCCACACCACACCCACACCCACATCCACACCCAGGGGTTTCCCCGTGGCACTTACAGCTGCCTCATGCTGGTAAAGTTTGGATTGTGGGGGATTAGCTGGAGGTCTTTCCGTGTGAAGAGATGCCTGGTCTGTTGAAGAAATGGCCCTACTTTCTAATTCGGCTTCGTTATGGCTGGATATCGGCCTTTCGGGGTCGATGGGACATGGGGGAGGGGTCTTTTCAGCAGACTGTGTATTTGTCACTCTAGGAGATCCGGCCGTTACCGGATGAACACACCCAGTTATTATTTTATTTATAATGCGTTCCCTGTCGTTCGACTGTTTCTGGCGCCCTTAATTCGCGCTTCAGGAACACGCAAGCCAAAACTTTCCCACGACCCAAAAACCCTGAGATCTAGTCGAAAAAATCACCGTGAAAGAGGTCTCTGCGTGTGTAGATAAAATGTGCGGAATGTTGTTGAACACAAATCAGCAAATGTTGCAGGATCATATAATCGTCTGTTATAAAAGTTGCGAGAGCTACCAGTGTACGGTAAAGAAATGCCAACTATTTATGAAATAATTCAATTTTATTCTACGAACGAAAATGAAATCGCTTAAGGTTCTAATCTTATTTTAACTTCCAAAATATAGATAACCCCAATTTAGACTGAAAAACTATAAGATGACGTCTACATACCGAAAATCAATGAAAAAACAACAAAAAGCAAGAATCTTCATCGGATACGAATTGTCTACTTACTCTACCAATCCTCTTTACAAAAGTCAATGGTCTATGCTGTTTTCGACTACAACAAGTAAACAATTTTGAAATACGCGTAGACGCACAACACTGTCCAACAGAAGCGGTATGCGACTTGCTAGCTACGAAGCCAACAGAAAACCGTACACGACAGTAAAACGAATTTTGTTAGAACGATTAACACCCTCAGCAGCAAATGATGCAAGCCCACCAATAAGTAACTAGGTTGTTTCGGTGACAACATCGACCTAAAATAACGACTACATTTTATTATACAACAAACTAACCACCTGACTTTTCTCACTGGCACAGGAACTTATATCTGTCTGTGTTCCCTGTCCAACGTTTTACAAATCGCCAGTTCACAGAGAGTTATATAGCGCTAAATATTTAAAAATTTTAACTTACCGAGTTTAACCGTTATAAATCAGTTCTTAACATTATAGGATACTAATTAATGTACAAATTAGTGTGAAATTTATGGCAATACACCTGATTATTATTTCGTAAATAGAATGGATTTCAAATACCACAATTAACTTGATCATGTAATGATAATAAATCTACTCATTGTCCATGATTCTGTATTCACCTATTGATATAAGAACCGAACATTAACTATGTATACATATAGAATGGCGTATACACTGTACGTATACAGTACACACAGAATTAGTCTTCATTAATTTGCATCACGCACAATCTAATTAATGGTAATTGCCGTATATGAGGGTCAATTTTCCGACCTTTTCATCTTAATTCTGTTTATCTTATCGCCATTATTCTAATCTTACTGTGTATAACTGTTAAACAGACAAAAAAAAATCTTAATTTTATTTACTGATTTAACTGTGTGTTAGTGTTAGTATTAATTACGTGATTTTAATTACGGATCACAGGTTTCTCCTTTGGTACATTATTATAAATATTCTGCTCTTGGGTAGTTGTTTATTTTATTTTTATGTCGTAAACGAGAGTTCAGTTATCCTTTCCATATAAATGTCTTTTGTTGCTGATTCTCTGATGTACCAAAAATATTTTTCGATCATAAAGCATTCAACTAATAATGGAACAAACATAGAATAGAAATAAATTTCACGTACACAATTTTTTTTGTTGATTAATCAATCATGTTCAATGCATCAAAAGCTGAGATAATTTAGGTGGAGTTTTTTTTCCATTCTGTGCTTTCGGTGATAAAAATATAGAAACAGTGGCAGGATGGTGAAAAAGCTGTTATTATGTGTTATAAATATTTTTATCGTCACATGTCGAAATTTATCACGTCAAATTTTTTCTCTGTTTACGTCACATAATATGAATAGATTGATAAATTGTTTAAGTTCACTTAAATAACGGTCCCAAACATTTTTTATGTACAGGGTGGCACAGAAAATCTTTCCTAAAGTTTGATAATTATCTTCATAAAATAAATGAAAAATTCTTGATAATTCTTAGGGGCCGGTTATCTATAACCGGAAACAAGGCCATTTTGCCTTCCATTAAATTTGAAATTTTCAGAATCACATTCTGAGCTCATTTTGTAATCCGTAGTTGATTCTGTCAGTATCCGGGAGTTAAATATTCGTGATATATTGATTTCCGGGATTTTCCTAATCCACACCCATTATATACAAGTAAAAAATTACATTTTGCGTTGGCCACCCGGTATAAATTACAAATTATCCAATATAAAGTGAAAAATCATTTTGTCTTATTTCTGAATCCAAATTTTGTTAATTTTATTATTATTATTATTTTAATTAAACATTTATACCTCGTTTATATATACACTTCGACTAAAATCTGGAACAGGAAGACAAACATCTCGTTCCATACGTGTTCCTTATAAAGAATTTCCTTTTTATACGATGCTATTTATAATCATTTCTTTAAATATATAATTTAGTATAATCTTTATACGAAATTACACGAAACAAAACAAAAAGCTTTAATTTTTTTTATAAACAATCACATAAAGCTCAATTATTAATCACAACGAATTGTTTTTTATTATTATTTTTCTCGAGTACAATTTCTATCTAACAAAAAGCTTTTTTTTTTGTATTTTATTTTATTGTTATTTTTATTTTATTTTTACATCAACTAAAATATTTAAGCTTATAACAAATTATTAAAAAGAAAATATTTGGTTTGCTTATTGGTTTCGTATGAACAGAACCAAATTTATAATTTAAATAAAAAATTAAGTTTCAAAAAAGCTTTTATAAAGTTTAATTGGTTTTGTAACATATTATGAGACTTGATCCGAATTGCACTGCATTTGTTTTTATATTTAATAATAAATATTTATAATAATTATGTTAAATTTATCACGAATTTTCGAAATTTAAATTTTAGATCGGCTTTGTCATTAATTTTTCGATAAAAAGGATTTCTTAAAAGTAAATTTCATATATATTTTTCCTTGTGTCTTTTGTTTTATAAAATAATGGTTTTTTATAAATTTAATTTAGTAGGTTTTTAATTATTGTTAATGTATTTAGTTTTAATATATTTAAAGTACCTAAAAATTTGTTTTTTTTTGTTATTTCTGTTTTTAATTAAAAATTATATATATTTTTTTATAATAATATTATGTATTAAAAAAAAAAAATTTAAAACAAAAAAAAATTAATTACACAAAATTTTTCAAAATGTAAAAAGGACTAATTAAATTTAAAATAATTAAATTGATTGGTAATAATTTATTACTGCTATTTGTGTTCGGATTTTTTATGCTCGTTTTAAATAGTTTTTCGTCTGTAAAATCACTAAAGCCGGCTACGTTACCTGATGCCACTCGTACTAAATAATTTGTGTTTGGTTGGAGATGTGTGAGAAGGAATACTTCGTCTGGAAATATAAAAAAAAAAAAATTGTAATTAATTTTTTTTATTTAATTTATCACTACGTGTCAAGTACACTCATTGCACAATATTGTTTCCCCTCACTCGACCACCAATAAATATTTTTTTTACGACGATCAAATTTAAATTTAATGCTGTAAATTTTTATAGCGCATTATAAAAATAATTACCAGCGAACCAACCAAAAATAAAAAAATGTTGTTTATCGTATCTAATAAAAGTTGGAGTACATCATTAACTGGGTTTATATTGTGGACAGTCGATGTCAAAATTGTTTGTGCTAATTAAATAAATTTTTTTTTATTGTTTATTTATTTGAACTCTTGTTGGAAGCAAACTATATAATTTACACCTACATTTTTAATACCAAAATTATTTGGTTTCCAAAAAATCATTTTTCGTGACGTCATTTAACTTATTAATTTTCACTTAAACTACAATGGAATTTTTAAATCTAACTGAATTGAAATTGTGCGAATATAAAAGTAACTGCGCAGCTCCCTCGCACCCTCATTCTTTTATCACTAGGCTCAAACATTTAATCTGTTGGTCAGTTGTATGAGGTGATGCCATCCCAGTAATTATTTTTCCTACTCGTCGACTACTGGTAGACAACGATGACTACTTGCAGTTCGAGATATTTTCAACCGTTTCTGGATATTTTAGTTAAAGTAAATTATTATTACTTCAAAATATGGTGGCTTTTTGAAAGAGATTCCAATCTTCCAACACATAATAAACTGATGCTATAAAAGCAGATATTAAAGCCCACAAGGACGTATGGTATATGTCGGTTGTATTAAACCAAGTAACCTGAACATCATCCAAACATTCCAAAATATAGTACAGAGGGATATTGTTAATGGTCCTTGGTCCACACGCAATAGCGATCTTCATGGGGGGGGGGGGGATCTTGCAGTGGAAACAGTTCCCAACGAGGTAAGAAAAGCAGCGCGTAGCAAGCGTTGAAGCCAGTCAACTGCTTGACCAATGAGATATAATAAGAAAATTCAAAGGGGTAGAACCGTGTGAGTTAGCTTTATAGCCAGCGCAAGGCAGAACCCACACTACATAAAATTTAGGAGAAACTAATGGGGGATCCTAAATATGTAACAAAGTCGCAAATTAGGTTAGACATGAACTATTTTTCGTCAATATATAGACTAGGTCTTGAAATAATTTTAAATGAAGAAATACAATTATTATTTCTTCCTAAAACATGGTGAGCTATAATTTACTGTGAACCAGGTACATTACAAATGAGACAGAATTTGGGGACGAAAATCCTAGTTTAAATTGAGCTTATAGGCTAGGCACAGCCTTGAGTGGCGATGAAAATAAATGCATATACTTTCATGCATTTATTTTCATCGCCACTCAAGGTTGTGGTTTGTTTTATTTGTGAAGAAATTTTATGTGTGTTCATGAAACTCACTCTGCACTATGAGGACGTTATCAAGGTGTGCATGTACTCACTACAATGTCATGTTTAACGACGACTATTTTAAAATCGCGTTCTGTTATACCTACTGAGAATATAATTTGGTACCCAGAAGAATTGAAGACCGCCGGTTTAGCGGAAGCTCATTATCTTCCAGGACTTGGTGCGGATTAACGTATACTGCCAGAATTCAAAATCAATCTGGACAATTGTTTCAATTTAAATCAGTGAATACAGTAAGACCCAATTCTCTGTAATATTTCTGTAATTTTTCGGTGTCACTATCAACATTATTATTTTTTTTTTTTTAATATAGAATGATACCCCGCCGCAAAAAAAAGAGAGACACGGTTGGTCAGCTTAAAGCAAGCAAATTTGAAAATAGTAATGAAAAAAAAATTAAAACAGAAGAGAAACAAATTTAAGTAAAAGGGGAGAGAAATTTTTTTAAAATGATAAATACTCGATAGAGTATTTAAGTCAAATAAAAAAAAAATAAGTTAATTGGCCAATTGGCATAAAATATTAGCTTAATTATAGCGAATATTTGTTAGTCTCGCGCAGCATTCTCGTAATAGGCTCGTTCTGGCCGTAGCTCGTTCTGTGAGGAGCAATTCTATTAATTCTCAAAGTACGAGCATTTACATTAACTCTTAATTTTTATAGCTGAATAATTTACCCTACTAGATAAAAGTTGATGAATGAAAATGAGGTCTCCATCAGATCGTTGCTTACTGAGTGGCTTTAAGTTAATTAGTCTAGTTCAGATTTCTGCTATAACATCGAACGGATATTGTTTCAATGTCCATGGCAAATATTCGAGAATAATCAGTATCTCAGGGATAAGTTAAAAATCCAATCAAAGAACGGAACAATCACAATTTTTTGTTAAATAATGTCAGTGACCAATTTAGTCCCCCCTCCGTTGGTATTTCTAGAGTAGCCGATGTATTTATTCTTAAAGAATGGTAAGCAAATTAAAAGTAATAATACTAAAATAACAGAAATATTCGAAATCGTATATACATTACATCGGAGTCAAATATTCGCCGAGAAATTAATAGTATTTGAATATTACTTCGATGAGAAGGAAAATTGGTGGCCGTGTTTCCGTGTTCTTCGAAGTCAAGAAACACGGTAGAAGGAATTTTGCACTATTTTTTCTTAACTTGATTTTAATTTATATAACCAAGAAAAAAACTTCTGTTAAAAAACACTCTCTCAAAATAATTTGTATGCTGGGATGTTGTGATAATTCTGTACTGTAATGAAAAATTTTTACCGCTCCAGAATTTTCTATTGAAAACTTTTTAGACAAAATTATAGGAACTGTCCAAGAACCAAACTCCATTTCATAACCAATAATTATGAAATTTGATGTTAGCGATTGATTTACGATTTAAGCATTTTATATTAAGTTCTGGTATCGGTCCATGATACACGTATTTTGAAAGAAATTTATAAATTTGGCTTTGCTGACTACAATTTGGAAGATTGAAACTTGATATAGTTTATTTTGTAATTCAATGTATTTTGAACGAGGTTACGAAATGAGTCTTTACAAGAAAATATGAAATTTGTTGCGTATAGGGTTGCATTTCAAATCTTTCGCTTACAATTCGTAAAATAAGTTTTAAATTTTTTGCTGCTAAACAGATTATTTTTAGAATATGGCCACTATCTCAAAAACTCATACCGGTAACCAAAATGTACGGTTATAGTTTTAATAGCTATAAGGAGATACTGAGTCTAAATGGGAAATTTGGCGAAGATTTATGGTTTAGAATGCGTTCTGTACGATAATTCTTCCTCTAATTTTAATTGTACGAGATTTAGTATAACCTTAGCACTAAGTACGACTCGTAGACTCAGTATAACCGTAGAGCGTTTTTGAAATATTAGCCAGAAACCGAAAATAACTTTTGGGCTACAACAAATTCTTCATGCAACTTCAGCAAGTGCTTAATTCACCTCCACATGACGGCCCCCGGAAACTACACCCCGTAACTAGAGTAGAGTAAGTGTTTGTGGACTATATTTCTTCTATAGGGGGTTAGCGTTGGAATAACAATCGAACCAGACAAAAACGATTGCTAACTTAATCAAAAGCCTCGGATTATTAACTCTTATTTACGGATCTAACGGTTTAAAATTTGAAACATGACATGCTGGAAACACAATCTTAGACCCATACCTCTTCGTCGTGTTTCCTGGTTAACTCTAAAATGAATAAATTAGTGTAATTTAGGCGATATAAAGAAAAATATGCCGCTCAGTCATGGAACTCTACCGAAGATAAATAAGAGGAAGCCAAAAACTAATTCTTTATTGAGGTGGAACACATCATGAGTAACATCCGGCATTATGATATCAAAATTATCGTATTGGTAAATACCATAGTGGTATCAAGTATGATGCAAGTAGGGACGCATTCGATCTATTTATGGTAAAGTTAAGGTTGCAAATAAGTTTGCGACATTATCGGATTAGACCTAGACTACGCTGTCGCGACGACTCCGAACAAAATCTGCGGACAATAGGACATACGAAATAGGAGGGAGTATGCGATGAAACGGGATAGTTAGAGGACCGCGGTGTTGGCGGCAAAATATCTTCATGTGATCTGAAAGCTTGAGCGAGGGAAACATGGAATGTATTTAGTATGAACTGCCCAGCGGGTCTATTTGGGACATCGAGTTCGATCAATTGAAAGACGTTTTCGAATCATCGGTATTTGGGAATTCGAAATCGAATTTTATTTAACCGAAAACGCATATTGGGCAATTCGATTACGAGCAATTATTCTACAATCATGAACGAATTTTTATTCGTAGTTAGTTTTGTTCACGAAGGCGAATACAAGGAGCAATATTTTAAAATATAAGCACGTTGATTTTATTTATGCACACGCCATTTTGAAAATAAAAATATCGTTTAATGAATTACTATTAAATATATATATAATAAAATGATAGAATTTTTACAAACATATCTATTGAAGTGTTTTTTTGCTTTAAAAAATGTAAGATTGTACACTTCCAAAAAAACAGTTCAATAGATATGTAAGAATAGGAATATAAAAGTAATTTTTAACTATAATTTATTGTATATAACTTAGGTCAGCGAAAAATACGACCGTAAACCAATTTAACATTTTGGTCACGTTTATGGAAGAACATCCGGACTTCGCGAAAGGCTACAACCTAACTGCAGATGCACGTGTTTCAAATAAGCAGCTCTGGGGTGAAATTATAGCACGATTAAATAGTCATGGGCCGCCAATTCGATCCTCCGAAAAAAACAAGCAAAACATATAATTGCAATTAAACGTCAAAATATCACCAAGATATTGTTTTTGTTTTTATTATTTTATTTTTTTAAATTTAAATTATTGCTTAAATAATTTAAATTATTATTACAGGTATAATGATTAAAATTAATGTCCCTGGTTTTTATTTCATGATCTCATGATTCATGATTTCATGATTTCCGCCGCGAAACAATTTTTACACGATATCGTGAATTTGGAATCACTAAACGCGATACCTTTTCGCCGTCTATTCGATAGCGAGAAAATTATTATCAAAAAGAAGGTGGAAAATGTTTCGATTGAGATTTGCTTTTGTGTTGACGATTGACTGTCGTTTGTTACGTTTTGCGTTTTAAAATAAAATATAAAATGTAAGTAAAAATCAAATAAAAAAACGTTTATGTTTATTTCTATTTTATTCAAGTATCCCAATAAAAAAACAGGGAAAAAATTTATTTCAGCACAAATCACAATTATCACTCAAACCGAAACAAAATTGATGTGCAAACTAATGTCGTATACACTGACAAATGTCATCAGCTAACATTAATGTGTCTAGTATGATTATCAGCTCACCACACCACTCGCCGTGACTATTTAAGTCACCCGAGTTCAAAATTGGTATTATGAGTCTCTCTTTTATTTTTTCGAGCCGTTGTTTCTGGCGTCGTATGTGAATTCTGTATTTTTTAGAGTTTGATATTTGTCGTTATGGAAACCATATAGTATTGTCAAAAAATTTTAGTTGTTTACAAATAATTTTCATAAAAAGATATTTTTGTATGCTTCGACAAAATTTATAAGGATATGATATTTTTACAATACAAAAGTTTGGTTAGGTTAGGCTACACTGGCTGCTATCGCACACTTAGGCCAATAATGGCCCATTGTGATACCACAGGATCCAATCTCCTCTTACTCCCGCTGAAACCAACCAGAGCTACTGATGTAGCGTAAAATATCTCGCACCCCAAAGTCCGCGAGTTCAGAAAGGCTGTCCATGTTGTACACACCCAAGTACCTACGTCTTTTGTATGATAGTGCTGGACACGAGCATAGGAAGTGAACTAACGTCTCTTCCTCCTCTTTGTCCACAACTTCTACAAAAGTCATTCGTCTCTAGACCCAGCCTTCTCGCATGTTCCCCAAAAAGACAGTGTCCTGTCAGTATCCCCACGACCAATCCTAAATCTCTTTTTCCCAGGGATACAAGTGCCTTGGAGCGCCGCAGGTCCAGTTTTGGCCAAACCTGTTTTGATACTCTTCACGTGAGAGTGTTGGTCCACCTCTCATCTGTCAAGGCGATTGCCTTTTTACTGAGCGTCAATTTGAGCGCTGCTATAGGCCTCAGCAGACCCGCCCTTTCCGGCTGCATCTGGAGAGTCGTACCGTACCTAGCTAGTTCGTCTGCCCTGCAGTTTCCCGTGACGTTCGAGTGACCAGGGACCCAGATTATCTGGATACTGAAATACTCGCTCATCTCATTAAGAGATGATCGGCAATCCAGCGCCACCCGTGACTTCAGAGAAACCGCCGCTAGTGACCAGAGTGTCGCTTGACTGTCCACATAACTCGCGATATCCCTAACAGATACCACGTTATGCTTCAACCATGTCACGACTTCGCTTATCGCCACCACTTCAGCCTGGTACACGCTGCAGTAGTCAGCGTGACGAACAGAAATTTTAACATTGAGCTTCTCACAGAAGACTCCGGCTCCTACTTTGCCGTCTAGCTTAGAGCCGTCGGTGAAAAATTTCAGTGCCTCGTTTTCCAGTATTGATCCATTCCTCCAGGATTCCCTAGAAGGACAGATGATCCGGAAACCTATATCGAAGCAGAACGTTGGTTTAATATAATCTAGATTCACCAGTTCTTCCCCTAGTGATCTAACTATCGTCGAGTGTCCCGCCTGAAGACACTTCCACTGAGAGACAGCCGAGAGCCTTGTAGCCACATTGGCTGCCATCTGCTTACCAAAAAATTCGATTGGAATAAGATGGAACATAACCTCTAAAGCGCGTGTAGGTGTTGTCCTAAGCGCCCCGCTTATAAGCATACAGGCCGTTCTTTGCACCTTCTCCAACATCCTTATGTAGGTTACTTTTTTCAGAGCTGGCCACCACACGCCCACCCCGTACATCAGCACAGGCCTTACCACTGCGGTATAGAGCCAGTGCACCAGCTCTGGTTTCAAACCCCTTTTCTTCCCTATGGTGTTTCTACACGAGTAAATGGCTACATTAGCCTTATTTACCCTTTCTACAATGTTAGGCTTCCAGCTGAGCTTACTGTCCAAGATTATGCCCAAAAATCTCGTTCTGTCAGCAAAAGCCAGTCTAATGCCGTTCACGGCAGGAGGGCTAACTACCAGAATTTTATATTTCTTAGTAAATAGTACCAGCTCTGTCTTGGAGGGGTTGATCCCTAATCCACATTTGCTGGCCCATTTCGTAACGATCAGGAGTGCATTCTGCATAATATCCCTAATCGTATCCAGATATTTGCCTGAGACAGCTATCGCTACATCATCTGCATACGCTACAACCCCTATTCCCTCTTTCTCCAGTTCCAACAGCAATCCATTCACCACTGCACTCCAGAGAAAGGGGGACATTACTCCTTCCTGCGGAGTTCCTCTAACCACCCGCCTTCTAATGGTGGACTCCCCCAGTTCCGAGATAATAATCCTGCTTACCAGCATCTGATTTATCAACCTACTTATAGGATAATCCACCTTCAAAAATGGCAATCCTTCTATGATCGCCTCCGTTTTTACATTATTAAAGGCACCCTCAATGTCGAGAAATGCTACCATACAATACTCTTGCGAGTAAATTGACTTCTCAATTATGCGTACTAGATCGTGCAGAGCTGTGTCCGCACTTACAATACAAAATAATTATATAAAAAATATTAAAAATATAAAATATATTATATAAGAAAATTGTGTATACAAGAAAAAGAAGATGAAATAGAGAAGGAACCAAACACTAACGTGCCCCAAATCAGAAAATCAATCAAAACCAACATCTGGAAATTCACGGGCAAATTCCTGTTTTTTCCCATTTCTTCAACAAGTTTGATAAATTGTTGAGTTGTGGTAATTTTTGGTTTATTCTTGATATGAAAAATATAAATTAATTATTTGAATGTTAAAATATTAATAAAATATTATATTTCTAATACCAAAAACACTTTGTCACTTGCTCTTACCATCATATTTTAGGTGAGCATATATGACATTAGACTCCCTCACTGTGAGAATTATAATACCAAAAAATATATGCGGTGATTTCGAGTCGCCAAGCGAAACGCATACGACTTTCGCTCATTGCGAAAATCATAATACCAAAATAGAATTATAGTGACGACTCTTCACCCGGTGACGAGTAAGTGAGATTCATAATAGACATATAAATGATTGCGTTTATAACGTTAAATGAGTGCGTTTATAATCTTTTCGATAGAGGAATTCATGATAGGAAAATTGAAACGGATCGTAAAGTACATATCGGCATTAAGACTCGCCGCGGAAATTATGATGGACCCCTAATTTGCAAATATGATTTGGTATATTCGAATCGAATTGATCAATCGAATCGAAAAGCAGTTCGAATCGATTTCCCAAATAGGCCCCCAGATATCATCTTTTAACTCTTCGACATAGGATCTCATTTACAACATCGTCGATCACAGTCGCCACGGATTTTGCAATGTCAAAGTAACAACTTCGATAGGGACGAGTTCTCAGTTGGTTTGTTTATCAACATGTAGCAAAAGACTCAAAACTCTTTCAGGCCCCTTACACCTGGCATCAAACAAGAACGGGATAAGCACCATCGGGCTGGCTCTTCTAAATAATCTGGTAGTAGCCAGCAAATACTTCCCACGTAAGCGACTTCGTAAATGCATGGGGAAATTAAACGATAGAGTTATCGAAGCATTTAAGAATCAAATTACTTCAACGCTAGTATATCAGAAAACCTAGACAGCCAATCATCCATTTTTTAGAAGAACAGTGGAATACACCAGTATCAAAGAAATGGATTGCAATGGATTCAATTAAAGAAGTGTTTTGCGCACCAAAACGATAGCGACTACATTATCGCTAGGAAATATTGGAACCAACTATGTGAAAGGATGGTGAATGGCACAATCTAACAGTTTAAGTGACAGATATCGTTCTATAAAATAAATCGCTACCGACTTCCATCCACGTATATTAGCACTATTCACAATGGATTTGCGTCCTAATATTGCCTAATACTAGGAACTAACCCAAGTAGCACCAAATAACTTTATAGTTTTATGACCAAATCCCGACGTCGGTGCAACCGCTAGAAACTTGAAAAATTAGACATTTTGACCTTAAAACTAAAATTTCTTATCTATCGGTCGGTCCGACCACAATACGACGGTATCTTTTACCAGTCAGTATCAAGTTATTTTTTAACGAGTTGGCCAACCTATTTCACATCTTCTAACTATTATCCGACTACTGTAACTTAATGGTCATTATTTACCCACGTGCCGACTCTTTAATTTACCGGTCGTTTTACCCGATATTTAATGACCAGTTGGCGACTTTATTGTCATTTAAAAACTGAAATCCCACTTAAATAAGTTATTTGACATATGCACGACGACGAAATAACATGTTTCACGTAAATATCACAATTTTGTGGCATAGTTGACTCGCTTGACAATTTTCTCGAGAATATTATTTATCGACAAACGTCAAATGTACAAAAATTTATTATTTATAAATAATTAAATGTGGATCATTTTAAATTAAAAAAGAAGCCATTTAATCATTCGACATTATTTTTTCGGAAAGTGAAAATTTAATTAAACAAAACCCTTACATCTAAAAGTCAATAGAAAAAGTAATTTTGACAATTAAGTTAAAAAAATAACCAAGTTGTTGCCAGAGTGACAAATTTGTTGGGAAAATAACTTATTTGATTATGAAATAACTTTTTTGTGTTTTTGAGATACGTTTGCTATAAATTAGTCTTTATTATAACTTTTTTGTCATTTTCATTTACATTATGAAACACGCCATTTTTCTTTAGGTTTCATTAAAAATTATTTACTTCTGAAAAACAAAATTTGTTATTTTGATAATTTTCATGACTATATGTCAATATATATAGTATCATAATTTTAATGATGGGGATGTTTTTGAACAGATTTTCTCTGCTTTTAGAGTAATTTAATCATATTTATTAATTTATTTATTTTTTGAAATATCAACTTATAATTTAAAATAAAGAAATTATGGAAGCCCGTAAGTTTTGAGTTGGGAGACAGGTACATATTTACAATAAAACTTAATTTGTTTGAAAAAATAAGCCGTAATTAACACGAAATTTGAATTATTAGTTTAACAATGATTCTATAAATTTTAATTTTTATAAAGAATCTTTCAAAGTAAGAACATATGAACATTTGTATTTTTTTATAAAACAAGAAAAAGAAATAAATAACGTTATGAAAAAGACAGCATGATTATTTAAATATTTTGAAAAAAAATGTTCCCTCTCCATAAAATATAATCCGACTGACAGACGAAATTAGTTTTTTTTACGAACGTAATAGTTGTATAAGCGACACCCATCTAACTAAAACTTCAGTCATTTGAAAAGACAAATAGTGGTTATTACGACGTTATAACAACCTAAGATTTATTCCCCAATACCGTTGTAGCATCGTTACCATACCGTTGTACCAACGTCGGCTAGCCGACCACTAGTCATTCAGCTAACGGCAGTACGACGTTATCCCAACCCATTTGTGCTACTTGGGAAGCAGCTGTATTTTATCACAATTTTTCACCAACCGTCTAAATTTGGGTTTAGCTGATCCATGAATTCACCATAAAGGTGTGTCTTGTTATAGTTTTCCGCTGAGTGACTCAAAAATGGCTCGATTCTAGATACCAAAAATACCGATGATGACGGAAATGTGTTACTTAAATTTAAAAATTTTTGTAGTTCTTGATATTGTGTGGATTTCAATTTACTTGGATTTGTAGGTGATATGCCAATATCTTGTAATATCTTATGTATTAAGTTTTTCACGAATGATATATTTTTTTATTATACGCACTCCTCACTTATCCTCCTACTCGAAATATTTTTCGTCATTGAGTGTTAATGATGACTCCGCAGCAACAGGTGAATTTGATGAATCAGTAACTATAGTAACACCTCGCTCTCAACTTTCCGACGTTTAGAAATCACCTGGTAAATAAAAGCAACATGTACAAATCATTGAATTTTCATTTGGTTCAGTCGAAGGGGGAAACATATTTTTATATACTCAGAAACATTCCTTAAATGGAAACGGGTTTCAACACTTTTTGAACACAACCATTATTAAACTTATTTACACAAATTGAAGTATTTTTGATGTTGCTTAAATAAGCAAATGCACAGAACTTCACAACTGAAATATTAATTCAATTTATACCAAAAATGTAAACAAAAGCCACAGGTTATGTTTTATGTTGTTTTACAGGCCTACTACTACTTTTAAATGATCTCATAATAAAAAATTATTGCAGGAATACAAATAAATTTTTGAAATGGCGTTTGAAAAAATTATGGGCAGGTGCAGAACATGGGGTTTGACCTAAGAAAATAAATGACTAATACCAACATTTTATATTCATTATACTAATTGAATTAATTATAAGCAGTTACTGTGAAAGGATATTACATATAACAATTTGCAAATACATTAGTAAGGGCGTATTTTGTAATAATATCTTCTTGCGTTCGTATTTTAATGAACATTCTTTAACATGAACATTCTTTACTAATATTCTATTCAATTTTGTGATGACCCGCCAAAGTTGTGTTAAAAATGACCAAAAATAAATCGAATTAGTTGAAAATTGAAAACATTACAATTTGATTTCATATTCAAAAAATTGGACAAAATGTTGGACGATCATCAAGAAAATTCTAAAATAACGTTTCGGTACCCATTTTGAAAAGCAACCCTTATATTTTTTTATAATCCTCATTCATTTGTAAAATAATTCATTTTTATAATTGTCGAATAATTAGTTTTCCTCGTTTCTTTAACAACAACAATAATAGAAAAAAAAATCATGTTTCTGTTAAAAAATTTAAAATAAAGAAAGAAGATGAAAACATGGGCTTGGTTCACTCGCATAAAAATACGACTGAAGTGAGCATAGACCAGAAAGGCTAATACACAGATAAATGTCTAACTTAGCCTATCCTAAATTTTTCCAAATAATGGATCACGAGACCTATAGCCACATTCGATTTTTTATAATTGTGAACCTTAAAATCAATAAAAATTTAGAAAATATAAATAAACAAACACGGGTAGCGTACAAATAATTTTGGCAATGACTGTACGTAATCAATTTAAGAAATTTTTATTAATGTATACTTACTTGTGTGTTGGAAATCGATTTGTGCCGATTTCTTCCAATTTTTGTTGTATTTTTCAAAATCTGCCACAGGAATATATTGAATTCTAAATCCCTTTAAATCAGATATCCCTGTCTGATTTGATGGTACTATTTTAATATCTAATGTTTCGGAATTGACACCACGTAGCGTAAACTGTCAATATAAAATAGAGTTTGAATAGTTTTAATTCTTTTTATGAAAGTGCGATATTAAAACTTACGTTCGCCGGTGGTTTAGGCTTCGGATGCTCCTTTAAACTAATTACATGTTCCACTGTCCCTAAATGATTGGATGCTTTACACAGGTAATCACCAAAATAACTTTGATTATATATCGTTAGTTGTAAAATGGATAAATTACTTCCATCAAAGAATTGATTTTTACTTGGGGATATTTTCTTATCCTGTTTATACCATTTAAAGTTGGCTGTTGGTTCTGCTTGTGCCGTACATGTTAAATTTACCTGGCCGTCGATAAATCCATATACAATGTCGGCTTTTTCATGCTGGACCAGAAATGGCTTGTCTGTAAATATAAATCATAAATTTTCAATTTAAAAAAAAATACAATTTTCACCAATCAAATTTGAACGTCAAAATGTTCTAAAAATGATTCAACCGGAAATTAATGAAAAATGATTCGACCAACGTCCAACATTTTTTTTTTATTAATTTTTCCGACCATAAACGGATATGGTCATTTAAGACAAATAAAATAAAATCGTACCAAAATAAAAACTTTTGAGATGAATAAATTTTATGGTTTCGAACCAAAAAAAATGTAAGCTTCCTGAAGATCCTTCCTCAATAAACTTAAATATATTTTTTGTTTTATACCATCAATCATCATCACATTGTACGGTTTAAATATTTCTTCTACTGTATGTATAAAGGAGTACATAACCACATTTTTTTGTTTCCTTCCAAATTTATTTCGGTTTATCGTATTATTAGATGTAGCTTTTCCTTTTTCCTTGTAAAGGATGGGGTACGTTAAAGCATAACAAAATCGGATAATAAAATTGTTGTGGGTGGATTGTTGTGTTTTTCTCGAAAATATTTATATAACAGGCGATACAGGATATATGTTAAAAAAAAATTACATCAATTAAATTTTTTTTATTTGATATTTTTCCAACCACCCATTTTCTCTATATATTGCGTTCGGGGTATTTGCTACAGCGTGGAAGGATGAGATGCCAAATTAAATTTAAATTGAAAATGAATTTGGGTAAAACCACAAAATAACCAAACGAATAAAAAAAATATTACAAAAAGTAGATAAATTTATGAAGAAGTATTCAAATTAAATCTCGCTTCTTCGGAAATTAAATTTCATTAACTTTAAAGCTTAATTTTATTTATTGCGTTCACGATTATTAAAGACAATTGCGTTGACAATTTAGAACTTGATTGTCACTTGTTTCCTTTATTATGACCAACTGACTGACAAGGCAGGTTATTTTAGTAGCTAATTTCTACTAATCTTTCAGGGAATGTAGAGTCCATCAAACTGATAAGACTATTACACATTTTAAAACATATTTTAGAAAATCAAAATATATTCTGAAATCCGATTAATAAAAGAGTTTCTATTTTATAAAGTGCATCTTTTATATATTGTCACACTCGAAATTCTCTTCAATCGAATAGAGCAAAACAATTCACCCAAAACCTCAATTCAAAGAAAAAGTATTTCACTTTCAGAAACGACTATTAATCGAAAACGGCGAATGAAAATACAAATTCGTGGTATCAATATGCAAACAACTATTAGAAATTGTTTAGGGCCTGGATTAATAAAGACTTTATTCAGATCTTTATGTAATCACAATTTTGTCTTAAGACACTAATAAGCAATTTTATTCAAACTTTTTACTTTCTTTGACGTAGTAAAGTCAAAAAAGTGTTTTTTTAATCTATGTGCGTGAGTATGTGGTTCCATGCAGACAGCCTATACAGATTGACTGACCGGGATGAAACTTCACAAGCTTTTCTCAAATTAAACCCGGTTCACTGAAAGTGGCAGCTTTATCGTTTTTTGGAAATATTTTGTAAATAGAAGATTCTAAACTAATTTTGCAATAATATTGGTCCAGATCACTTTTTAAGTTAAAGCGGAAATGATGTTTTCTGCAAAAAAATGTTTTCAGATGTTTTCAACAAAAATTCGGCCCAGACGAATTGATTGATCGCGATGAAATCTCATATTTAAGCTTTTCCACAAATTGTAAAATGCCAGTAAATTTGGGAAACGACATATTTTTCAGCACCACGATTTTTTCAAAAAAATATCACAAAATTGACTCGTTGCGGGATAATTACTTGACCTCCCGGAGTAAGCCTATACAATAAGCAACTATTATGTAGTTTTTAAAATAAAATAAACTGAAAAGAAACTCTGAAATTTTTCTTTAGCAGCTGAAACATCCTGCGAGGAATAAAGAATTTCTTATCAGAAGAGCTAGGTCCGAATGTAACATCCATAAAGGATCCTTAAAGGATGTAACATTGATATCACTTGTAAGTAGAACCGAGACAATATACCTTAGACTAGTGTAGGTAGACAGATACAACAACGCACTTCTTACAAAAGTCGGCCTAGGAAAAGGAGGATTTGTGGAATTGTAAGGCAATCTTTCTAAAAGCAATTCAATGATGTCAAGTAGGGTTTGGAGAACTTGAGGAGTTGATTGACGTCGAAATCTTAAATACAGTAACAATTAGAAATCAACAAAAGAGCAGCCCAGAAGAGCTAGAGAGCGATAAAGACATGAATTCCCTGATCAATCTAGTACTGGGTGGTAAAAGCAGTCCAACCCGCCCAAAACATATTTACCCCCCCCCCCCCCCCTCCTAAGTTGTCAGTGAAATCTGTGGAAAATAAAAATTGTACAACATTCGCTAAGTTACAATGAAATGACTGGAACTTGGTTCTGGGACAAAAATAAGGTACAATTTTGTGAGGTCGTGGACAGTGTTCTTGGTAATACTCTTACTGTCTGGTACTTTGAGCCGGGAACTGTACTTTAAATCAGGAATTTAGTATGTATGAGGACAGAGATATTAAAGAAAACTAACCACACTTAACTCTACGGCGGATGAACTGCTAGATCTATATCCGAACAATATCGAAACAAACATAAAGGCTATGCTATTTTAACCTCACCTCGTACTCGACTGTAGCTACTAGTCACGCCCACGGAAATCGATTCGGTTCGAAAAAAGATCAAAATATTAATTAAATAAGTGAGTTAGTATTTCACTATGAAACATCCGCCTCCGCCTAGCAAGTGTCGCACAAAATCTAACAGAGTAGAGGATACAGGAAGATGGTGTATCCGGGATATGTCAGACAATTTAGGACTAATGGTACGAGTGGATTGTCCACACCTCGACGATAGGAGACGGCTAGGATGTGTCAAGACAAACAAAAAGCAACTACGGAAAACAAAAAAAATACTGAAGGAAGGCCGATCTCAAGACATTGTACAAAACCGATAAAACTAGTAAGGGATAAAGCACAAGATGCAAAAAGACAGCTTGGCACATGGGTTCTTTCTTTAAAATTAGCCCACACGGCAACCGATTGCCTTGTTTCGGTAAACCGTAGAATATACTAGTGTTCTCCCTGAAGAAATTAAAGAACCCGCGCTGACTCTCGTTACAACTAGAGCGATGCTCACGGTTTGATTCCAAGAATTAAATAAACGCTGGTGCAATGGACTGGTGCAAGCTGGATGCACTTTGAAAATTTATAAAAAAAACATATTTAAATCGAGAGAGCTTTACTCCAATTTCACTCTGCTTCCTTTTACCAGCTGGAGATCACTGCACTAAACTTTATGGCATTGAGAAAGGCAAAAAAGAGATGATTTTGGAAAGCTTTCCATAAGATACAACAAAGTAACTATATTTTTATACTGCAACGTGTCTCATACGACAGGAAAAGTTCAAGAGAAACAATGACTCGTGGCTCAATGATCTACAATATTTTTGGATTTATGGTACATGTCAGATAAAAGCATTTTTCATACAGACATGTCTGATGGCATTTTCACAGCACCTTAGTAATAAAGTCCGCTGTGCATTTGGGATATTATTTTTGTGCGAATTGAGCTATTTTCAGAGATTAAAACTTCTTGTTTTACTTTGGAAAGCCGAAATAAGCGAAACGGTTCTCGTGGAGCTTAGCACAAACCACTCGTTATGGGGAATGGATACACAGGAAGGAACGCTCATATTTCGAACGACGTGAGCTAATTATTTACCACCAACTGGAAAATGGAACATGCAAATATATTGCTTGCTTCTAAAATGGGGAGAAGTATAGCTCGTATCAGTGAAAAACGCCTAGCTCAAGTCTGTAACAGGATCGAGCACCGATGAAGTGCAAAGCAAACTTATCCACTATAGTATGGCCGGACATAAAACTACCAGTCACGAATTTCATCGTTGTGTATATGGCGCAACATGGATAATAAACGAAGAGCAATCCCAATAATGGAGCGTGGTGGCTTTAGATTTTGCTGTTCCTTTTATCGCTGGTGTCATTATTATATAGACTTATTGGCACAGGTGATGGAAGTGGTTTACGAGATTGTAAGAGTGACAAGTGTATTACAGAAGCAATAACCAGCTAGAACTCATGCGTCATGCAGTTTGTGGACAGGGACAATTATGGCTCATCTTTTCCTTAATAAGTTTACTTCGGCATATCGGTAATTTTTAAACTACCTGGCAGACCTAGCAGGAAAATAATTCTTTTAAATTAAGAATTAAAAATAGATTTTATAGGTTTGAGCTACATAACTCGTTTAGTTGTGATGAGAAGTTTATCTCTGAGATATACTCGACGTAACCCAAAAATATAAATAAATAATTTCATAAAAAGCCGGAAAAATAACCTTGTTTATGGCTGAACCAGTTAGTACGTAGGGGGGGCTCAATTTGGACCTCTTGTATTACAGTTAGTGACTAAAAATATTTCAAAATTTCATTGAGTATTGACAATTAAATCTCGAGTATTGACAAGCAATATAGTTTAACTTAAGCTTCTGGCTGAATGGGCCTTAACATTATTGACAAAACTTTTAGTGAAAGTCTTGCAAACACCATGCACGCTTTTGAATATCGTCTCTCGAGCATTGCCATTACGTAAATGAAATGCATTTATCACATTCGCGGTGGGAATAAACCACATGGCTTATTGACATTTTAATTATAAACGTTCCAGTATGTATGGAACTACTAAAATGAATTACAAAAGGTTTTTTTATACCACAAATTCAGGCTACTCGATATCCTTCAAAATTGGTATACTTTAGTTCACCATTGTGGTCACCATTTTGTTTTATTTCTGACAAAGCATGAAATTTTATTAATTGCATTTTTTAATAAACACTACTTACTTTGTGAAACAATTGATAAATAAATTCTGTTGTGTTGCGAATAGCTCAGTGTGTGATACCATTTTAAAATCTGCATTAGTGTCGCATATTTTTCTGATAGTGGGTCTGTATTACAAACATTTCTGAGAAACAAAAGGACATTACAAAACCACTGATTTTATTAGAAAGGCACACTCTTCTAGGTCGTTTTTAAAAGAAAATTAAACAAAGAATACTTTGGGTGACATGTTGTATCATCACATTTTCGATACGAATCGAAATTTATGTCTCATTTTCCTAACTGAAATGGACCACTGTTTCGTTTATGAATTATATTTTTCTCATTGCTATCACAATCTGCTAGACCAAATATGAGCAAGGAGTCTTTAGCCGTGTTTTATTATTCGAGCACTATCCGAAATCTCTACCGAAACTGGAGCTATTATTCGGTGGTGTCGCTATACCATAAAAATGAAAAATCCTATAACACTAATTGACATTTATTTTCACATGGCATTATAAGCAACAATTCATTTTACTGTGTTTTAAATTTTTATTGTAAGATTAAGTTTCTAATGGTTTCAGGGGCTTACAAAATAAAGACCTTTTCAAATTGATAGCGCTCCCGATAAATAGGTAAAACAAAATATTTGTATATCGATTTTTAACTAAAAAATTGAATAAAAATCTTTGTTTAGAGTTAAATAGATTAATTATATGCAAAAATACAGCCAGAAGAGTATTGAAAGCGAAAATGAAAGAATGTGAATTTATCAATGAAATTAATTTTTTTATTCAATATAATTTCCCTCAACTTCAATACACTGATTCCAATGATCCTCCAATAATTTTATACCATCTCTGAAATGATTTTCCGGAAGCTCTGCAAAATACTGTTCCACGGCTGCAATAGCTTCTTCATTCGTCGAAAAACGCTTCCCACGAAGGAATTGTTTCAGGTTTCTGAAGAGATAGTAATCGCTGGGAGCCAAATCTGGTGAATACGATGGGTGTTCAAGCAATCCGTATTTTAATTCGTTCAATTTAGCCAACGTGCATTGTCGTGATGAAAAATTATTTTTTTCTTCTGTAAAGCGAGTCTGGCCCACAACTGGCCTAAAAGGTTGTAGTAATATTCAGTAACTGTTTCACCTTAACATAATCAATCAACAAAATCCCTTTTGCATGCCAAAAAAATGATGTCATGCCCTTTTTTTGCCAATCGTTCTGAATTCACCTGTTTTGGAGCTGCACAATCAGCTTCAGTCTATTGTGAATGTTCTTGTTTAGGATCAATGTGGTAGATCCAAGTCTCATCCACAGTTATAAATCTACACACAAAATCGGTTTTATTCTTAAAACGCTTCAAATTACGGTGAAAAATTTGTTTTCGATTCAGTTTTTGTTGAATTGTTAACGAATGCGACACCAACTTTCCAAGCAGCTTTTCCGTACGTAATTCTTCATGTAAAATATGGAGTACTCGTTTGTCCGAGATGATTATGGTATCAGCAATTTCACGCTTAGTCAAACTTGGATCTTCACACACAATATTACACACTTGCTCAATGATTTCTGGTGTTGTTACACTTTTAGGACGTCCACTACGTGGCGCATCTTTACTGCTTGAGTGACTACGTTTAAACTCTAAAACCCTTCGATGCACAGTTGGAAATGAAGGAGCAGATTTCATAAACAGTTTTATCATTTTTGGATGAATTTCTGTTGCTGATAAAACTTCCAAAACAAAGGATTTTATCTCTGCACACGTATGTGAAGTTATCCCCGGATTCTAACCCCGAAATTAAAAAAAAATTAATCAGGCAACACTAACATAATTATATCCCTCTAACTCTTGTGTGAAGTTAGCCCCGCCCGTTTTATATTACATTCCAAACACACTTTATATGTGAAGTTATCCCCAAATTTTAATATATGAAAAATAAAAATGTTTATTAAAATTATTTTAATTCGGAAAACACACAAAATAAATGAAATAATTAAATAAAATGAAGTAAAATAATTTTTAAACTGGCTCATACATATGTCAGATTATAACAATAAGACGGAACATACATATCTCACATTTAGGAAAACACAAAAAAATCGTACCGTGCGAAATTAGGCTCCCAGCAAAATATTTCCATATAATTTATTTTCGACCAAAAGTAATATTTTAATTTGACAAGTAAAAAGTATAAATTTTTCGGATCAGAGCTATATTGTTTTGAAATTGTGAGAACCTTACGTCACTTTTCGCAAAATAATTTATATGGAAATATTTTGCTGGGAGCCTTAATTTCGCTAGGTTGCAACGGTACGATTTTTTTCATATTTTGCGAAAAGTGATGTTAGGGTTGAAAGTGATGTTTACATGTCAAAATAAAACATTACTTTTGGTAAAAAATAAATTATATAAAATATTTTGCTGCGGGAGCCTATAATTTCGCTAGGTTGCAACGGTACGATTTTGTTCATATTTGGCGAAAAGTGAAGTTAGGATCTGGCCATCTCAAAACCATATAGTTTTGATCCGACAAATTAATACTTTTTACTTGTCAAATTAAAATATTACTTTTAGTCCAAAATAAATTATATGGAAATATTTTGCTGGGAGCCTAATTTCGCACGGTACGATTTTTTTGTGTTTTCCTAAATGTGAGATATGTATGTTCCGTTTTATTGTTATAATCTGGCAAATGTATGAGCCAGTTTAAAAATTATTTTACTTCATTTTATTAAATTATTTCATTTATTTTGTGTGTTTTCCGAATTAAAATATATTTAATAAACATTTTTATTTTTCATATATTAAAATTCGGGGATAACTTCACATATAAAGTGTATTTGGATTAAAATGTAAAATAAAACGGGCGGGGCTAACTTCACACAAGAGTTAGAGGGATATAATTATGTTACTGTGGCCTGATTTTTTTTTTTAATTTCGTGGATAGAATCCGGGGATAACTTCACATACGTTCTCTGCACGAGAATCAATCAAGATTTTATTTCGATCTGGCCACTCAAGAATGTGGTGGCCAGATCGAAATAAAACTTTTCATGTGTTCAAATGAAAGATGAAATATTAAAATATCGTATAAATTTTGATTCCTCTACTACTTAATAGATGTCGCTTTCACTACTTTTCAACCAACCTGTAGCGTGCTAAATATAAGTTTTGTCGTATAGAATATTAGGTGCTCCGAATATAAAAAACACGGCTAAAGTTAAACAAAAGAACTTTTGAGGTGATATGTTGTAAGATCACATTTTCGATACTTATGCTGTGCCTCAGCTTAATTTTTTTGACTTTTATTATGATTATGAACTAAACTAAATTGGTCAGTAATACACAATAAAAATTCATAAAAAAAGCTGTGCCTGACTATTCGAAATACTAAATTGTCGACTTTTCGTGGATAAACGAAACATAAAATTAAATTTAAATAATGGAAGATGATATGGAAGTTACATTATTTGCAAATGTTATAATAAACTACGAAATGTTTAAAAATAAAAAAGTGTCACGCAAAAATTGTTGCCGAGTAAATATAAATAAGCGATATTTGAAAACTAAATTTAAAAGTTACCTCGCGAGAAGATGTTTCGATTGTAATCTAGCGGCGAATAGCGTAAGGACACCTCTAAAAAGTTTAGTGCACAATTTAGTCAAAAAAATCGACCTGAGGAACGCAGCATTATCGTAATTTAAAAAGAGACATTTTTCCTAAACTGAAATGAGCAACTATTTCGTTTATGAATTATTTTTTTTTTGTTTTGCTATCACAACCTACTAGACCAAATGTGTCGTTTAGAAACAAACCGGTGTCTATTCCATTTTAAAAAAAAATGAAGAGAGTGATTGCGTTTTGTTCAACGGATAAAAATCTATAACCTAACATAATTTAGTTGACACTAAATCGGTTTATTCCTTCAAAAATAATATTTGAAAACCATATTTGGACGCATATCGATTCTATTCCATGTACTATACTTAGAAGCAAAATCAATCTAATCGAAATCAACTAAAACGGAATAGACACCGGTTTGCTTCTAACCGACACAAATGTGAACAAGGTATCTTAAGCCGTGTTTTATTATTCGAGCACTATCCGGCGCCGAATGGGAAATTTCTACTGAACCTGCAGTATTATTCACTGGTGTCGCTGAAATATACTAATTGACATTTATTTTGACATGACGTTATAAACAAGAATTCGTTTTGCTGTGTTTTAAATTTTTATTGTAAGATTAAGTTTCTAATGGTTTCAGGGGTTTACAAAATATAGGCCTTTTCAAATTTCCCATTGAAATGGATAGCGCTCCGGATAGTGGCTCCCGATAAAAAGGTAGAGCAATATATTTTTATGCTGAATTTTAACACAAAAGTTGAAAGAAAAATTTTAGTTTAGAATTAAATAAATTAATTATATTATTATATACTATCAGTACTAAATTTATGAACTAAAACGCTACTTACAAATTGTTGCTCTTTTCAACATCATAGAAATGGTATGCCACATAATTTTATGGTAATTATAGGAGTTGTAATTGCTTGCAGCACAAGCAGTACCACAACGGTACTTTTGAGTACCAAGTTGTTTAAAGAAATTTATGGCATTTTTCAAGACTTTTTCAATCATAAGTATATACCCGATAATAAATCAACTTTCCGATCGATATACTACTCGAGTATATGGAAAAAGTGACAAATCCATGTCGTGGATTGGGTGGTATTTTGGGCGATTTACAATGACAGGTACCCAAAATCCTTGAGGTCGAGATCTCAAAAGCTTTTAAATTCTCCGAATTAAAAATAAAAAAAGATTAGCGAAATAAATCGAATCCCCTATGCCGTTCTTGCGATATCATCGGTACCGACATCCAGACGGATGGTCAAACCTTTTTTTTGCATTTTTGGAGAAAAGTGGTTTTGGACCAGGATCATTTTTCATAATTTTTATCAGGATTTCAATTAGTTTGTTTAAATATCATACTACTCGTATACGTTCAATTACTTACGTTCTACATTCAATTTGATTGTTTGCTCCTGAAGATTTGTAAACGTTTGCGACGTTTGATACGCTCTACATGTGTATTCACCACTATCATCACGGGTGACACGTTTTATTAGAAGACCATCACCTAGTTTTATATATTTTTTATCGTTATCGAAAACTATCACTTTTCCATTAAAGCTCCATGTTACTTCTGGTATGGGGTGACCACGTACCTCACATTTTATTGTTGCTTGGCCCGTTTCGTTTGCATGCTGTATTATTGGTGTGTCGACAAACACTATCGGTTCTGAAAATATAAAGATGTAAACGAAAAACTATATAATGAAATGTATTCAGCATAATTTATTTATATAAGGTTTGGCCGTAAATGGGTTAAAAGACATAAAATAAACACATAAAGTTTTAATGTAACATGTACTAAACATAAATTTAGCATAAAATAACATATTCATGTATATCGTTCGTTCATCTTAAATAATTTACCCCGCAATAACAAATCGCTTTGATCAAAAGTTTTATTATTTTGTGAAATCAAAGATACGTCATTTTCATGTCAACAACTTAAAATAAAAAATCAGTCTCAGAACACAAATATGTGTCTACAAAAGTTTTATGTATTTTTCTGTAAATCAAGTGGAAAAAAGCTGAACAATTTAAGAAGCATATAATCAATCATTATACGTATGCGCTAAATATAGAAGCAGACGAAGAAGAAAAACTTTAAAATTTCCATATTACCGTTTTATTTTTAATAGAGATGAGATGAAAAAACATTCGAAAGAAATCTCTTATCAAAATCAGACAAATTCGTAAGAAAAACATATCATTTTTTCCAACAACAAAAAAGAAAATGAAATACCAAAGTGAAATTGCAGAGAATGAAAACTCTGTGAATTTCATTTCGGCACAACAATAACGATAATAGTGGTAGTAGCAAGAATATTAGTAATATATTGTGATATGTTTATATTTATACCAGTAGGGTACGTAGTAAGTACCTAGCTGTCTGTGTACAACAGAAAATCTTTTATATACCAAAGAAAGACAAAGAAACATTTGGTATTACAGTTTACGTCTTGTATTCCAACCGAATCTACACATACTCGTACATACGACTACACATCGAATAGAAGAAAATCATGGCAAAAAAACGTTAAACTTTTTTATATTATTTTATTTATACAAAATGAATAATAGTAGTAATAATAGTAATAATAGTAATAATAATAATAATAAACAATAATAATAAAAATAATGAATATTAATGTATTTTTCAATATTATGTTATCTTATATTTATATATTATGGAAAAGCTTACAAAGCTTTGTGAAAAATAAGGAAAAACATAAAAGTACTGTACAAAGATAAATTGACGTAAAGTACTAAGAGAAAGGGACGTGTTTGTGTATGTATAGTATACGAGTAATAAAAATAATAATAAGGGAAAACATACAACAAAATGTTATTTTATATTGGAAATACAAATCGAAAGAATTCGATATAGTACGGAAAAATGAGCTTTTTTGATTTAACCTTTTTTCTAAGTTAAATATGATTTTTATTATTAACACAAACGAGGTTATACAATATTAGATTTTAGTTGTTGTATATGTGAACAATATAGAATTTTACGTTCGTTATCAAGAGAGTATGCGGAAACGTAAATTTTATTATAATATTTCAACAGATCCGTAATGTCATGGAGTTCGCCAAAGTTACCCCGTGCGGTATGCAAACGGAAATTGGTGATTTCTCTAGAACATGATTTATTTTTTTTTTGTCAACTCCGCCATAATAAAACTATGTTTTATTCCTTTGCAAAATGCAGGCAAAATAAAAAATTTTAATTAATTAGGGTTCGTAAATCGAAAAAACGTAAAAACTAGAAAAATTATCTTGATTTTAAAAATGCCATTTTTATATGCTAATATTACCAAACTAAAACTTTTTCATTTGTCGATCTGTGTTTTATACATGTGGGAATCTCAAACCTCCAGTTAACAATTGGTTTCGTGCTACAGGATGCACATACCAAGCGGATTTGTTAGACATCTTTTGCCAAGCTTTGTCGTTAATTACAGAAAATTCACTTGGTGATACTGCAGGGGCAAGAGCGTCTGGTTCACACGCTGGGCAGTTGATGCGTTCTTAATTACACGGCATATGGTGGTAGATTGATGAATTTTCTATAATTATTATGATTTCTCTCTTATCAAATTCCAAATGAAACGGATGGCTTTTACCAGCGTTTGTCCTCCATGTTAGGTAAAAAAAACCTGGTAGTAGATATAAAAAGCTAAGGGAAGGAACCCTTAATCTAAATACACAATGGTGTCAACCATGAAAAACAACGTTACGCTGCGGGGAATTGGATGCCAATTACTAGCGGGTCTCGAGAGATGGCAAGCGGGCTCCCCAGGCAAGCCGAGCCAGCAACCGCAGTGATGTAGTTATTCAACGCTTGGTTACTACACCATATACAGCAACAAGCAATACCTCTGAGAGTTTAATGTTGAATATGAAGCTAGTAGTGGTATAACCCGATGATTATTCTCCTCGAAAAGCACAGTAGCGACACAAGCCTTTAAGTGAGCACCAAACGTAATGCACATATGACACAAATTGGAGCAGTGATAGCCCAAAAAATGAAAAATTTACTGACAAGTAAGAAATCAAACGTTCAAAAATTCGAAATACTGCTAAAAGCGGATTTGAAACGTTCACCGAAGAGGATGCGGAACAGAGCAAAAATGTAAATGCAAATATTCAAGAACAGGCTAATCAAAAATACAAGCCACCTCCAATCTACTTGCTTACACATACAAGGTAATGGAAGAACTGAACTCAAGCGTGCTAACGAATGGAAAAACATTTCTCGTAACTAATTTAGTACACTACTAATTTGAACTACAGCAAACCAAAAGTTGGCCCAATCCTAAAGAACTACTGGGGATGCCCAGTTTATAGAAATAATATTCAATTGTCCTAGGTGGCAGTACAAACTATACTAGATGCGCAGAATAATATACCTTCGCATACGCCAAATTACCAAATAACACTCGTTCGGCCAGAACATTAACCAGCAAGCCAACATATGCAACTGTTGAAGCGGTTTAGTACAACATTTCAAAATATGCTATAAGCAATGCTACAAAATCAAACCATTATCATCCAGAAACTAGAATGTCTCCGATAAATTATCTGAAGATGTGTTACTAGAACGCAAACGGTATAAACCAAGACAAACTCAAATTTCAACATTATGTACCAAAACACGAAATTGGTCTTATGATATTTTCTGAAACTCAATTAAACGATAAACAAAGTTTCAGAATAAATGATTACGAAGTTTATGGCACAAACCATCCCTTGGACAGAAGTTGAGGAGGAACTGCTATTATTACAAAAAATGCGGTTTTTCCATATTCTAAATGAATATAGCACTGCGAAAATTCATGCAACCTCTGTATGTGTGGACCTCGACAAAGAAAATTTAGTCATCGCTTCAAAATATTGCCCTTCATGATGTTTCGGCAGCCTTAGGTTTTAAAAGGTCCGCCAATTTGTCATTGCTTGTCTTTCAATTTGAATTTGAACCTTAAGGCTAAAGAATTTTTCTTCTTTTCAACGGAAACAATACTTTTCCCGTGTCACGTTTATTCGAATAGCGGGAATATCTTAGAAATATCTTTTAGGATAAAGCATTTTTAATGTTACATTGTGGCATACAGCTTATGAATATTACACCCAGTGTTCCTTCGCAAATTATGACGTCTGTACTTTCGCAGATGATACGGCAATCGTAAGTATCCGTAAAAATCCATAAACGGCGCCCGAAATTATTCAACAACATATCTATGATATCGAAATCGGGTTAAAGAGATGAAAGATAAAGGTAATTGAAGAGAAATCAACGCACGTAACATTCACATTAAATGAGCTTACTTGCATCCGGCTGTCACAATGAACGGAATACAAAACCCTCAAGCAAGTGGAGCAAGCTACAGAGGCGCCCATCTAGAGTCACATCTAACTTGGTGAGAACATATTGCACCACATTTATTGATAAAATGCACTGGTTGATGGAAAATATTCAACCATTGAGCTAGAATACAAGGTTCTCCTGTATAACATAATGATTAAACCAATTTGATCCTGTGAGTGTCAATGATGTTCTGTGATGCCTTGAACTTAAACTTATCTTTGTATTTTGCGACCATTGTAACGTATATCAAGCTGAATTAAGCGTAATAAGAGGTACAATGTTATATCTGAAAAGAATACCTGCCTTATCTGATCTAGTAGAGTAGTTATTGAAACGCCGTCCTCTGCATGCTTGCTATAATGCTGCAATCTGCAATGAAAGCGAATGCCAGATGGGTAAATCCCCTAATTCAAGATCTAGATAGCTGACATATCTGCGAAGGCTTCAAATAACCACGATTGTGAGCATTTTTACAGGGTACTGCAATTTTTTACAGGGCACTGCTTCAAATAATTGCTGGTAAAATTTTTCTTCTGGCTGGCATTGTATTGGTTTCAGCTGAAATTATAGATTATGCGTGGAACCTAGACCAAAACTTGAAACGGTCTGGATACTTCCCACTGGCTGCGCACAAGTTTCGCCGGGTTCGTTTGCGGCTCCTTTTGTTTCTATTCAAAAACCAAAAGTGCCACACAATCTTGGTACCTGCATGTTTTTCATTCCAGTTGCCATTGTTTTGGTTTTGGTAGAAACTTTAACAATGCAAAATAACCTAGAACAAATCAAAATCACTGTGCACCGGCCCGGACTGTTCACACATCACTACATATGGTTCCGGTTGGTTTAGTTCCGATTATTATAGTTCCGGCTGTACAATTAGATAGTGGTGCTGCGTGTACACCAATTCTTACATAGTTGGTTTGGTTTCGGCTGACATATTACGGTTTCCGCTAAAGTTATAGCTGGCGCATATTAGCTTAGAGGGGATCGTAGCCAATAGGGCCGGATTATTATTGTAAAAATTTATTTTTATGAAACGAATTTCTGCCACAACGGAAGTCGCATTCACATGTCGATATTTGTCATTCATTCAAAATTCGAATCAATACCCTGAAAAATTTTCGTGTGATATTAGTTTCTGCTTATCGAATTTGTCTGATGGCCTGTACGGCTCTCATTCACCTCCGTTGGCTGCAAATTAGAAATGTTCTTCGCGATTTAGTAGGCAGCCATCTAATTCTGTTCGCATGGCTAGATGTCGTAATTTGCATTTAATAACTCCCGAAGTGGGGTGTGGAGTGAACGAATTAATGAAATCTGGGAAACGAAGAAGGTTTGTTGGCATGGCTGACGAGGAAAGTCAAAACGACACACTAGCGGGTTGGTCTTGTAGCAAGTCCATGGGTATGTCGCTGGACTTGTCTCACATCATTAATCCAGATATTTTTGAATCATCCTGTTCTTCGGGAAAATGGCATGAGATCACATATTCACATCTTATAACTAAAATTAATTCCCTCCTTTGTGTCGAGTGATGAAGCATTCTCAACCCACACCACTATGTGGATATGAGGGCTGCATCTGTTTTGGAACTCAAGTCGCCACTGGAAACCCTTAATTTCGCCACTAATAATCTGTTTATTCTTTTTCAGTAGTGTAATGAGAGCACTGAATCTCTTCGAGAAACGTCAACTGCCTTTTACTGAATAGAGCCATGTGTTTCATCTATACAGATGCTGCTGGGATTCTGTTCAAGTTGGCCATTGGTAGTAGCGCCTTGCTCTTATCATGTCGAGGCAGCAAATTTGGGCAACCAGCTCATTACCTCTAGAAATGGTTAAGGTCCTCAACCACAAAATGGTCTTGCATTTACATGACATGTGGAACGTTTTGTGAATCTAAAGTTCATCTGGCTATGCGAACGAGCTTCTCAATGGCGGTCGCACTAAATGACGCATTCTTTGTCATTATCGCGTTATTTAAAATCCTCCTAAAGTACGCCCTTCGCCACACAGGAATGGGAGTCATCGTAAAAAATTTGCCATCATAATGCATGTGGCTCAATGACTTTGATTCCTCAAAGAGGTGTTTAATTCTATCCAACAAGGTATTTTCAAAGGCTCCACCGTTGATGCTGTTTATTGAGCTTCCTTGACTTCAAGGGCGAACGGTTTTTCAACCAAGAGATGTTATCATTGATTTCGTCGAGATTTCGTAAAATTAGGTAGCCGCCCGGATTAATAAAGAAAGCATTGCTGGATGCTGGATGCGGAATCAAATATGTCGCCTCGTCCCTAATTTCATGAAACATGAACTGCACACGATGTGTCACTGATAGACATATAAAAGTTACGTTGCCGATCGTCATTTTTTCATTGGTTTGTGTTTGTTGTTGCTGACGCTAAGCGCGGATAACTCAAATCAGGCCGAGTTACTGCCATAGTTCCTAGCATCATCGCTTGCACGAGGTAACATGGCTGGTAGGTGTTTGTTCACACCTGCCGAATGCAAAAAATGTGACCTGAACCTTTGAAGCCTTACTGATGGGAGTCATGAGCTGCTGTTCTGATTGCGTTAGGACCTTTATTCCATTTGGACTATCGATTGTGAGCTTCAGATTATTCCAGTGTGCCTTCAAAGGAGCCTAAATTTGCCTAAGTTGTTCTTCAGATGCGTATTGCAGTAGTGAGTGACACATATCTAAGGCGCTAATATTTGTGAGCTCAGTGAGCAATAAGGTTTAGAAGCCACTAAATTATAGCACAAGGCTTAGTTGGGTTAGCAGTGGTTTCTGTAGGTATTACAAGCCATATCACAAAATGATAATATTTCTGGGATTTTTGGACTATTTCTAGTCGTGGGTAAATAGAATTTTCGGTAGTTTTGTTACGGTGTTTGTAAACTAAGCAAAAGGGTAGGTCTGTCACCGCTTCAAAAAAAAAAAATACTTAAAAGCAGTTTTATTATAAATTTTACAACTCCTTTAAAACCATTTCAAAAAATCTGAAATTTTTTAGACTAACTAAAGTTGGTTCCACTTTTGAGGAACCAACTTTAGTTAGTATTAATAAAAAGAGATGGTGTCAAAAACGCGGCCAAAAGCAGTATCTGCTAAGGTTTTGTAACGTAACAGAAACGGGTTGAAACTATTTCAAAAACTTTTTAGTTTTTAAAACTATCGTATTGGTTTTAGAACGTATTTGTATTTGAAACCAAAAATTGGTTCTTAGATTTTACAAAAATTGGGCATCGCTGGAGTTTAGGGTCCAGGTGGATTGGCTATGCGGAATCACACTTCATATACCAAACCTTTTCCCATAAATTGGGAGATCAATGCCATGTGGTGGACATCTGTTTACTGAAAGTGGGAACTTCCGTATGAGCTTTTTCAAGTTTTTGAAGTAAATATTAAATTTTCGACAAGGCCAACATGTTGGTTTTCTGAAACTTAAGCAATACCAATAATAATAATTTTACTTTTTTCACGCAATAAAGTATTATAATCATGAATAATTTTGACATCGAGGTTTTAGCAGATTTCCATCATTTGCTACTTCGCCGAAGTCGAAAATATGGTTTTTAAAAAATCGTGCGTGCGTGTGGTTCCGTGCAATGTCTGTTGGTTTTCTACAGCTAAGACATGGACTAATCGGGTGAAGCTTCGCACTTAAGCTTTTCTCATAAATTGGGACATCCAATTGGTTTTCTTTGAAATCGGTCAAGCGAAAGCTCAGCGAAACTCAGCTTCCATAGGAGCTTTTCATTTTTTGCAAATATTTTGAAAAATATATCACTACTGTGAACTGCAACCAAAATAATTTAAAACTCTGGACAACGATACGCAAAAGAATATTAAAATTTTTTACGAATCACCGAATATTATTTTCTCCAGGTACATTCATCAGTGGTACCAAATAATTTTATCAGCGTTAAACCATTACGGTGGTTGAGGTAGTACATTAAGCGATAACGTAAAGTTTGAAATTATAACTGTAAATAAACAGCGTTTTTAGTACGTCATTTGGCATTAATATTTTGTAATCTCATTTTGAAAACGAACAAAATTATTTTGTCATGTTATTCATTTTATATACTGTGTTTAATGATTTTGTGCTGCATTATTTTTAATACTATGATAAACAATAAACAAAGCAGCAAACTATATGCTTAAGTTTCGTAATGATTTCATTTACCCGGTCCTCTTTCTCCAATGTAATATACATAAATCGTTTGCTAATGAACTTTTTATTCCAATTTTCTTTTCTGAGTTGTAAACCTTCTTTCTTCTTCATTTTGACAAAAAGCTTTTTTAATGATACTTGAAAGCTAAATATAGGGAAAATGAAACAATAACAATGAAAAACTAAAAAAGTTTAAACTTTTTTTTTGTGCTTTGTATGTGTAAACATAAATCGATATCAATATTGAAGTCGAGATAAAAATAGAAAAATATGGAAAATCTATAGTACAAAAAAAAATCGAGGAAAATGGGGTCAATTTCATATAATTTCGAAATGTTTACAGTGCATACAAGACTTAATATACTCGTATATACGAGAAGAGGAACGGGGATAAAAACTCGAATTGTAAAGATGAGTTAAACATGATACTATCAATGGGATATAGAAACTGTATATAGTATTTGTTGGGAAACAGCTTTTGTGCATTTTTATCTTGGCTTTATCTTATTTATTTATATAGAGCTTTATACTATATCTATAGCTACTATATTTGATTTCAGAATTAAAATGTCGAATCGATTTTTATTTACTTTAATTTGATTTTATGAAATATGTGTATTTTAAGGATTATCTGGTTCAATTATTTCTATTAAAGATAAAGCTTTATATTACTTTGTTCAGCATTTTGTTCCGCTCTAGTAAATAATATCCATTTTGTAACATTGTAGCACCTACATTTGCAACATTTAACCTGGGCCTACCCCCTAGACAGAACAATGTCGTGAAATATACTAACGCAGTTTGAGAAAATATGAATTAAGTCCCTATAAGAATAAGTAGTAAATTAAAATACCAAAGCAATAGCGAATTGAAGTATTTAACTAAACCAAATTATATTAGAAATAGTGTCTAGAGATATCCAATCGGCAATTGTTTGAAGGCTGAATGAAGCAGTAAGTGTAGGTGGTATTGTAAAATTATAAGTTGCTCTATAACATTTCTACTACTACTCCAAATAAAATGCAGATTTTGTTCCACAGACTACTGTACGATGTACGTAGTTCTATACTAGTTAATCCGACACTTCTCATCTGTATACACGATGCAAGCTCATTACAGTATTTCTGGTGTGTAGGGATAACCCACAATGCGAACGGGGCCGGGTTAAAATGTTAATCGTACCGTGCTGATAACCAGTGTGAGGGTCCAGTTTATAAAAAAGCTGATTCTCTAAAGGTGCATTCTCATACTTGGTATACCCTTCGTATAAAATTGTCTTATCTGTGTAGTGCGGATCTCTGAACAGATGTACATTTCTTTCTTCGCTACTCGTGCGACAAAACATGGATGAAACTAATAATATAAAAAAGAAGAGTCCGGCGCTTTTTAAACCCGGATTAGTTTCCGGTGGGATTTTGGCTCGAAGGCCTGGTCTCCAAGGCATAGGTAACCAACGTAGGACTTTGGTCACTAGGCCTGGCCTGTAATATGTACGGATAAAACGGAAACTACAAAGGATTTTGGCCGTTAGGCCTAGCACTCAAGACGTACCGAAAAATCAGGAAACAAGCACGAACAAGACTGGTTTCTCGCGATTTTCTAGGAACATGATCTCAAGCAAGGATGGCCTTCTCGTATTAACTTTATCTCGTGCTCGAGCAAAGCTCAACAAGATTTCATTGGCGGAGGAAACGGCAGTGATATGAACGTTCTCAAGAGCCAGCAAGATTATCGAAATGGAGCAAGAGGGTTCGCCTGAAAGCTCTCTACCAAAAAGCATAGATCGGAGGAGGAATCACAGAAGAGTGTAAAGAGAACTGGAATGTAGGTCATTGTAACTAAGCCATACAACGAGATGATCAAAGAACACTTAGTTGCGACTGCCATTGAGAAGGCCTTAGCCGCCATTTTCCTAGAAATAGAAGAAAGAACATATTTTTGAAAATGCTAGAAATTAACAATCTTGGAATTCCGACCGCCGACGAAAGAATGGTAAGTTGAAAAAGTCAAAGACTGATTATATGTAGGTCAACTATTATCATAGCTCTATTTAATATGATAACAGTTGACCTATCGCTACCTGCGCTCGCAAGAACTAATGGTTTAATTATAGCTATGGTTCCAGCGCAGTCACACTCAAGATTTATAAGGAAAAAAAGGGTGACATATTGAGGGCGCCAATACCACAGAGGCCTCGGCTGATAACCCGAACATCTATGATTTGAATGAGGAGATAGACACACTCTATTCAGACACGGAAATGTCCGTTTCTATAGGATTGCTTTGCAGATCCCTAGAGGTGTCTCAATCAGAGGAGGACTGATTGATGCAGGTTGAAATAGTGGGACAAACCTAATGTTGAGGTTCTTGCAGATTAACCCCCATCACTTCAAGGCAGCCTCGGCTGCGATCATACGCAAACTAAGAGCAGAAAAATAGACATTGTCCGAGCCCAATGACCTTGAGTCAATCGTGACCGGTTACTTGGACTTGACTCCTAAATAAAAACCAACTGGCTAATCGTTGTGCAATAGCTTGGAGAAAATTTATCGAAAACTATTAAAATTTTAAAAGAAAGACCTGAGACTGCTGTTGAAAGGCAAACTTACGAAAATCATGAACTTAGAGATGCGCATAGTAAAACTGATGCACGATGATGTTGGGCACGTTGTGTCACATTCATAAAATGTGTTGTGATTGTAGTTTTAGGAAATATTTAGTAAAATCTTCATATCGGTTAATTTGGCCATTTTAATACAGTGCAAATCCAATTTTAATTATTGTTGCTAATGATAATAATATGAATCCGCAAATTGTATCAAATATATGTTCACCGCTGATGAAAATCTTTGAGCGAGTTGAAAATCTGGAAAATCGTTCTTGTGGTAATTGCAAAGTGTCATAAACCAAAGGTATTCGGTGTGCAAGTAGAAACTCCGCCTTTTTTGGTTAAATTCAACTTTGTTGTTACATATAATTGTTAAAAATATTAATTATCGAAACATTCGCCGTTGCTATCTATGGTCTTTGGCCATTTATCAGAAACTTGGTGGTTTCGAAGCGGTCTTCAATGATATCGATCTGAATAAGTAATCAGAGAGAGCCAAATCTGGAGAATACGCCGAACGCTGTAAATCTTTCCAGCCTAAGGAGAAGATGGCATCCAGTAATATTACCTTCCTCTTTCCTTCGCCCATAAATGGTCTTTTATCCTCAAGAGCATCACTTAATTTTACCAACTGGGCCTAGTAACGTTCAGCTGTAACAATTTGACCGGATTTCAGAAGCTTCTAATAAATTGCTCTTTTCCAATTCCACCAGACATACAGTAACACTTTCTTGGCATGAATATTCATTTTTGCAACTGATGTTGATAGCTGGTCTGGATCAACTTATGGTTTTCTGCGTTTAAGATTATCGTACAAAATCCACTTTTCATCACCCGTAATGATTTTGGGCAAATGATTCTTTCTTTTGTACCGAGAATGCAAATTCATACAGGTGTCCATTCTTCGGATTTGTTTCCTTCGATTAGTTTATCAGGAACCCAATTATTTTCTTCCCTCTCTATTTGCCCCAATGCATGCAATTGAAGTGATATTACTTCGTGAGTAGCTTCTAACTGTTCTGTAAGCCCTTTTTGAGTTTCACGAGAATTTTTATCGAGTACAACTGTAAGTTCTTCGTCTTCAAATTGTTTTACTTCAAATGGATGTGGATCGTCCTCAAGATTAAAACTGCCATCACGAAAGTTGAAGCACGCGGAACGGCATCAGGTAAATGACTGACACTAAAAACGACAATGACTAAGCTATATCCAAAATGGAGGGAGATTTGGATGCGTTCAAATATATTTTAATGCAA